>CANUEZ040000129.1:8682500-9933268 GCA_948099385.1 Fasciola hepatica
GGGTTTTGTGTCAGAAGCTTTGGCTTGATGATCTGAGGTTTGATACTGTATGTTTATTTATTTAATGAAACCGTAAAACGGTGAATTTTAGAAAAGCACTCTTAATTAGAGCCTTTTTCGTCGCTTTCATCTTCCTTACTCTAAGGATTTTGCTCTGCAATTTCCGGTTGATTAGAAAAAAAGCTCTGTCCATTGATCACTACTGTACAACGCTGGGAAGATTTCTTCGTGACTGGTGGATTGTTTGAACATCGCGTTTTGTAACTGAACAAATCATTTGTCTTCTGCGTCCAACTGACAGGACGTCTATGCTTGTCTGTGAACAGATATATATATCTGATGATGACTACGGAAGCAGGACTCGAACCAGGGACGGAAGGGTTCAAAGCTAACCATGACGACCGTTTTGTCTCCGCCGGTATCTAAACCCTGGCAAATTTCGGTTCGTCTTATGACCAACTTTCCTCACGAGAAATAATTTCAAGTTAGAGCAACGTGCATCATCCAGCCGGGAGGTCTGTCTCTCCCTAGGACCGAGCTTCAGAAACCACTGGATGACTCATTCAGCGACTAAGATGACCTTCAGGGGCGAATCCAGACATAGCGGCAGATAGCTCCCTGACCAGACAAAAAGTACTTTTCCCTTGACACACGAAGCCTACTTGAGTCTACACATGTGTGTAAGCCCCTCTATTGCCTGCTCTCAAAATACGTAGTGCGAACACTTTACAGCTGACGCGATATCGAGTGTCGATGCAAGAAAACGAATGCGAAGAGTGGCCAGAGGAAAGAACGGCGTCTGGCAAACACTTGACCGACTGAACGATAACCATAGCAGGGATATATTTGCGTATTCATCTTAAAACAATCTTTGAATGTGTACAGTGTTTAACGAAAATAAAAAGCCGAACTTTCCACTTAAAAACCAATATATTAGTAAATATCTACACAACTTTTTCCGGGTCCATGATAATTCGTTTTAGGGTATAACAATTCGGAACTGGACCAGGTGTTCGGGATCTGCAGTTTCATAGTTCCAACCCACAGCCATTGCGGCAAACCAAGGTGCTACCTGCGATTCGTTAGAAGAAGGAGACATCTGTGAGATCTATCTTTCATTAACGGCCTGACCTATCAGGACCGCTTGTGGTTCTCACCTCAAACTCCCAGGTTATCCCGAGTGGCGCAGAATTCCTACACGACAATGAGATACATACCACTTTTACTGCACTCATGGGCAAACATGTAATAGAAGCCCATCGTGGTCACTTTGTTATCGTCAGTATGAAGCACAATATATGAGGAACACCAGGACGAAAATGTATGGTCGTTATCGGTCAGTCGTAGGATTGAGTGACCACCGTCACGGTGTTCTAGACAGTACCCGATTCAGTGACTACCCTCTCCATAAACCAGTAAATTAGGCAGATGCATTACAACAGTTACAATATGTCGCTTATCTTGGTTCGCTGCACACTATCATGATCGGGTTGGATACGTTGTCGTGGTTTATATCACTCTTCCACGTGAAAAGATTGGAGGAAATTTACCAGAGTGACGGAGTTCCGAGCTTCGATTGTCTGTGCTATTCTGTCCTCAGGCAGGCTCCTTTGCAGCAGAATCGATGCGGTTATTACTATCAGAACCACAAGTAGCTAACTAGGAAGCGCACTGCACATAGGAAAGTTAACACGTTGTCGTCGATAGAAGTACTATGTCAGAACATGCCACGGACGACACACTCTATTGGGCAGTGTTGAATTTTAGAGTCTAACTCTTCGGGATAGGTTGCCCTTCGTAGTAGAAACGAAACTATGTTAAATTTATGTATGTCCCGGCCAGCATTCCGAAGGGCACTCAAGTAAGGTAGGTTGTAGAGGACAGAACTGTACGCCGTGTCACCATGGCTCCTTGCACGATAATAGTAGAACTCCGATGCTTAATGCTTCAAGCCAAATCTTTCAGAACGGTCATGGTTGCCGGTTATGTGTAATAGTGCAGTGGGTCTTTGTGGCTATGGGTCAAATATCCATTCTGCTGCTTTCACGCATAAGCATGCAATGAAAAAATTGCCTGTTCCGAACATTTTAGCCAATCAGAATACGAGTGCATCAAAAGAATACCGCGAGTCAACTAGTCTATCTTCCGATGAATTCATATCCTAAAAAATACATCGATATAATCTGTTCACAACTATCCATGCGATGTGTGTTCTGTTTCGAGGGTATAACGGAAAGCTTTTTACTTCGAAGCCTGTAATGTATTTTGATCTCTCGGCATATGTTCAACCCCATTTTCAGGTGGTAGATCGATAAGATTTTCGTTTGAATTTATCGATTTTGGTGATTCTATAGATTCCACGAGAAAGCACTTTCTCTAGGGAAGAAAAACTTGGATTTATCTTTGAAATCCAGTCCTATACCTAATATTTCAGAAGAATAATATGCCTTGCTTACATATCCACTTCATAACGTAGTGTGCACAAATGAGAATATGTTGCCCATCAAGCCGAAATAAAGAGGAAGTCATTTATTCAGCGTGGAAGACAGTTAGATCAAGATCAGTGTGGTTATCATTCAACGATGTGTTTCAGGATTTCGACAACTTACCGTACGTCTACACCACAATAATCCGGTGCTTCAGCGAATTCGATAATGGGGCAACATGGGTGTACGAAAGCGATTCTCCGACGACAGAATCACCGTACATCTCTTCGGTTATATTACCGAGAATTCTGAAATCCGGGAGTGCACCTGGGATCCGACGTTTCAAATGTATTCACTATTATCTGTAAAGGGAATTTCCACGAATGTGGTTCCCCGAAACGGCCGTGATCACTTCAACAAACAGAGATCATTCGATGAATTCAGCTATTATATCTTCAAACTCCGTCTCAGATTTACTTTGTTCGCCGAACTTCCCGAAACACGCACAATAAACTTGCCTACACTTTTCCAAACAGCATACCCCAAAAAATTGATTGACAAGGCACATGATGATACTAAACATTAGTCTAAAAGTGTAGACTGTTAAAGTACGTCTGTTCTTGTTTGCCGGAAGTTAGAAAGAATGAAAGAGCAGAGTGCTCATGAAGGGTGAAAAGCTACGGTAAATGACTGGTTTATATCACGGTTAGGTGTTACTGAGTGCTCATTAAACTTGACAAAGATAGATGATTTACACAATCGCCAGGGAACCCTGGAGGTAGGCATGCAGTATCACAATCATGCGGCCCGAGTAAACGCGAAGATTTTGAAAACAGTGGACATAAACGTTAGATTCATGTCAGGCCCAATGATATGCTACAGTTAGGTAGACTTCATTTGATTGATGACCGCTTTATATGTTCCTTTTCGGGGAATCGCTTCGGGTAAGTTAGGGAACTGACAATACGCACAAAAACACGACTGAGAAAAACCGTGAGTCGTAATTTTGCCGTAGATATAGGAAGAAGTTTCAGTAGTAGGACGTTCAAAGTCAACATCTTATCCCATTTGTAGAAGGAAAGACATGGCGAAGAAGGTAAAACCAAAGTAGAGGACCATAACGAAACAATGCTAAAGTTCAACATTATAGGGGACTGGTTACTAATGTTTTGAACTTAAACTATACTCTTGTTTCTCAGCTTTGGGTTTGCTTGTTTCCTGAGTCTCTGCAATAAAATGGCTTCTATTTCTACGATACTGAAATGTGAATATGAATAAGGCGACATCTGGATGAGTCGACAGACAACCTTCTCCTGAATTGAATCAGCTATAGACGTCTCCCAGTATTTAGTGTTCGGACACACACACACAATTATACACATACCCACACACATATCACTTATCTAAAGAAACTTTTCTGACCTTCACACAAGTCATACAGATTTCTTCCTTTTCATGCATAAATCCTGATCAATCGTAATCCAAAGTTTTGCAGCAGAAATGTCAATCTTATAATACTTTTTTGTAAATAAATATTACACGTTTTCCCCCGTTTTCGAAGGGATAACAATGAGCTTTCACACGCGACCTTATCACGCCAGCATTTTATTTGATCATAATCAAGCTGAGTCGGAGTTCCGGCTTGAAGTGTGGTGGGTGTCGAATATCGCTGATTTCTCGCAGACCGGTTAAAAAGCCCTTTAGTGCTTTCGTATATTTTCGTCGTTATTTGATCGATGGTACTGTGCTCTGAATCGTTTCGCATACTATCAAGAACTGATGGAATTGTAACCGTTTGTATAGCAACTTGAACTTACTATTTATGGTTATATACAAACAAATACACCATTAGTAGGACGTATGCCCAGCAAGCCTATTTTGCCTATCGACTTTCGTTACAAATATGTTATTTTCCCCTGATAATTTGGTTACAACCGTTTTGCATTGCATGCTTGTGATGGCGGGGAATTGAACCTCAGACATCTGCGGTGGTAATCAGATGCTCGAAACTAGTCAACCGCCTGGTGCAATTCGGTCTCATTCATGAACCGGAATAAAATAATGAAAGTTGACAAAGGGTTCTTGTAGTTCCACGATTTACGGTGTGTTTCGAGAAAGCAATCGTATCAATAGGAGTTTTATTGTTTTCGAAGTGCTTTGTTTAAAAATGATTTATTTACTTCTTTGGGATACTCAAAAGTAGATATTCTCACTTCAACTAAAAGTGCACATGTGTTTGAATCGTGCAGAAATACTTCACGGTAGAGAAAAATCTAGTTTTTCATACCCTGACTACATGACCAATCAAGTTGCGTATTCAAGGCGAAGATACATGCTATTTTGTCGTTTTTCCCATTAGGCATGTTAGATACCAGTAAGTAATGCACCGCCTAATGCATTGTGTCCCTTTGATTTAATTCAGCAAAACAGACGGAAGACGCGCGTTATGGGCTTCAAGCCTTTTGTTGTACTTTCCCAATCCATTTGTACCAATGGAATAATCAGAACCTATTCCCAAGGAGTATAGTGAGCCCTCACCGAAGATCCGGTGCAGAAGAGAGAACAGTTCGTACCACAAACCATCAATATGAGGAACAATGTAGCAGATAAAATTGAAAGATAAGGAATATATGCGAGAAATCAACCAAGGTGGAAAAGAAGGTAATCTTTGTGATTATTTTTCTATGTTAACGTGACTACTTATTTTGCCGGCGAGTGACTCCGACAGCCTCAGCAATGATTAGGATACGACACTTTACCGGTCTTGATCGCCGACTCCAACACACTTTACTTTCATCAGCGACAACAGTGGATGAATTGCTTGCACGTCGTGAATGTTAACATGGTATAATTAGGGAGAGGTGGTTTTGTTTCGAGACCCAAAATTTTTCATCTCCCTTCGAAACGGGTATTCAACACAGCAGCTAGAAATGTGGACTTTGTAACCTCTCCAATGTTTCTGTTGTGATTTTGCCCTTTTCCCCTACCATCATGCGAAATATTCTTCTCACAGCCTTTCATCAACCAGTTTCTCATATTTTTGTGATGTAATGATTGTTATCATCCTTCATCTACCAGATATGCAACGTCTTTATTATTTTGCACATCTGACTGTCCTTTGGATCCCACCTTCCACGGACAAATTTCAGGTCATTCGATCAAACTTGTACTCAAAAGTACCAGACTCCAGAGTCGATCTTGTTAGAACTTATCAGTGGTGCATATTCCCCACAACACCCAGGGTTTGAACTCAAGCCTTTTCAATTCGGAGGCGTTTTTGTTACCACGGTGCCATCCCGCATGTGGCTCATGAAATTAGTTGCCTGCGAGAGCCAACTGGCTTCTCTTGTTTACCACAACAAGTGTACCAAAAGACGAAAGATTGAAACTCGAACACCATTCGTTTGTTTCACTGGTGCCAGTCAAATAGAAAAATCAAATTTTCGCACAGTTTAGTGATTTGCTCTTTGAGTGTTGTAACTTTCTGAAAATACGCTTAACAACTTTGTTAGCAAAATAACTTCGACTACAGTAACTTTTTGAAAATCAGAGGAGAAACACGCAAATATTCTGTACATCGTAATTATGAAGGTAAGAGAACATAACCCTGTTTTCTGGAAATCATTTTCCTTTTTTTATTCTACTCACAAAATGTGAGAGCGATTGTTTGGTCTTCACTGATCTGGCCTCTTATTCACGAGATTTAATGTCAGCAATTCCTATATGCATGCTAGCCTAATTGAAAAGTGATGGCACTGTGGTTCAGTTTACCCGCGGCATATCGGCAGTGGTCAGACGGTCTTCATCATGGACTCTTGACCATAACGACCCATGTTCGATTCGAACTGCCGCCAGTCACTTTCCCACCTTACAGCCTTTCATTGGCCACAGACCTCTTCCTGAAATGTTGTACTTTGTTGAATAACAGATGAAGGAATAAAGAGTAAGGTTCTTCCAATATAGGAAATGCAATAGGCTTTTGGGTTATCATTTCGAAGTCTTATTAATTATTTACACGCACTCAGGCTTGACAGAACATGAGTGGACTAGAACGCGGAGTTTTAATTGGTAATCTTCCCATTTGCGCGCAACAGACGTGTTTCACGTTGCAACTTTACGAAGAAAGACCAAATACCATGTTCAGACATCTAGTGGAAAGTGTCGTCTCGCGTAACATAGTGACAATCAGAAGGGCAAACAGATTGATAGAAGGCGAGCATTTGGCACCAGTGAGGTAACGAATTCTTGGTTTGGTGGACAATGAACAAATTTATTTTGATACGCTTCTGAATTTCTCTGGCATTGCTCGTGGCGCTTTCCCACAACACTTTGTCGTCAACTTACAGGACAATTTCCAGGTGAACAATACGCCCAATGTCACCGTATCTGAAGCCATTTGGAGTATAATTCTGGGTGTATGCGCTCTGTTAACGGTCCAACAGTTATTGCTGTCCAGGCCGTATGCGGCCAACGCTGCTATCCCAGCTAAGTTAAACACTACCTCACTCGTAACTCGATGTCAATTCTCTCACGTTTTCTGCATTTTTGACTTGTGCTTCTGTAGTTGCTTGTCATGTTGAATTCATCCGATCAGTTTGTTCTAAAGCAGTTGGATTTGCTGTTGTTCGGGTTGCATACTACCCTATCTTCACAGAGGGAAGTAATTATTCGTCGTCCGTCATTTTTTTTTCTTTTCCGATCCACTAAAGCTTTTCCGTTTACTTATTCGTGTTCATGTTCTCCGTTAAAAACACGCAACTTTCATTGACTTGAAACCAGACCAGAGAAGCTAGACTTGTTATTTACCACCAGAAGCTCATCCACTTGGGCTTCTTGAATGGCTTGACTATACTACTCGACCTCTTTGTATTCCACATCACAATCAGAAAGAAGTAGTAGTCACTAACCGATAATTAAAACATACTTTCTGATTGAACGGCATTTTCCCGGCTTAGATTTAGTCTACCCCGAACTTTAAGAGCTGAGAGTTTGGCTTTGTAAAGTACAAAACGAATGTAAACATTCAACTCAATGCCATCTCTCAAAATGCGCTAAGATATTCCTTCCCCAACCCTCGCTGATGCACACAAAAATCACGTACATCAATTACCGACGAACTGAATTATGAATATAGTTCATTTTTGACGCGAAAAAATGAGCCTCAAGCAAACCTGAATAAATTGATATACACTCGTTTTAGTGAAATAAATGGGCACGAAATACTGGAATTATTTCATGAGAATAATTTGATCGTATTCACCGTGCACATGACTCTGTTTCACTTTATACACTTTGATCTATTTCGTCGGGAGGATAAAATCACGATTATTCGTGAATGGGAAAGCCATATGTTAGCCTTGTGGTGAAATCAGTTGTCAGGCGATTCCTTTGTCCGTTGTGACAGATATAATTTGTCTGAGGTGCAGTGCGACACACAACCTGTCATTTATGACTTGAGTTAGTGAATAAGATGATCATATGATCGATATTCATGAAAAACAGCGAAATAATAATGAATAGCCACGGTTTGTCACGTTGATCGGTATCAGACAGGGATATAACATGGTGAGGCCTTGATCCAATTTATGACAGGTGGAATGATTTAGTGATATTTCCGTCACTGAGAGTTAATCATGTATGTTAAATTGTCAGGGTGTATTCCGACCTCACCTTTCGTGATTACTGTAAAGTGCAGTACTAGTTTCGAGGAATAAAGCACTCACACTAGCTAAGCATCGGCTGTTTTTGTGACTGTTTAGTAGAATAGAACTGAATAAAGATTATTACTCTATATTAGTCCTATTTACAGTAGCATTTCAGTGAGTTTCAGGCTACAATATTTATGGCTTTTGGACTGGCAGTTACTTCCATTCATACTTGCTTTAAACTTCAAAAATAATAAATCCAGTTGTTCGCTCATATATCAATAAAATAATTTCGGATGGAGTTCATTCTCATGGGTAATAGGGGATCATAATAATGTGACCTCCTGTACGAATCGAGATTGGGCATGCGTCAGATACAAATAAATGTACACACACACACACACACGAACAAACAAACAAACAAACAGACAAACAAACATCCATACATACTGTAAAGCTGGTGTGTTCCATCGAGTTTCCCTACGTTTTGAAGTGATAGTGAGGTTAAGTAAGTTGCGTAAAGCTCTCCTCGAGTACAGAATGTCGGAAAACACGTTCAGTTTTGAGAATCTCTAATCGATTTTAATTTGTATCATGCAAATCAGCGTGACGCAAATATATTAGGAAAATTGCCTAATACCCGAGGGTTAGAGAAAACCATAAAAACAATTCACTGTTTTGACTAATACAACAATCATTTAAGGAAGTGAGAAATAAGTTTTCAATATTTGCCAAGTTTACTCAGTTCTGAGTGAGAATGTCGATCTGGATAAACCCATCATTATAAAGTTCTAGTGTTGCACACGAATACGTAATTGCTGGTGAGCTGGGTTTGCAATCCCAAAGCCTCCGAGAAGAAATACGGTAACTTAGTGCAAAACAACTAGATTCATTTGAGTTCCGTGATAAGAGGAAAACTTATATCAGCAGATCGGTTGCAGATATAACCTCATGGGTAGATCAGCCTTTTGGCGGATAGTTCCACGTTGTTTTCAGTCCAAAAAATTGAAGAAGTTCGGATAAGTCCTATTCTGAATGCGAATACGGTTTTATAAAGTAGAACACATTTAGGAGCTGTATCTTGTGAGAAGCTCGGATGAGGTGTAGAAAAGGTTCTCTTGGACTAATCGAAAGATCTTTCTGAACGTGAATGAGTCGTTTCCAGAAATACGTGTGCAATCAGTAGTGACGGCTTTGAATACTAGAACGGCGTAAAACACCAATCTTGACGTCAAGCCCTGGGAAACTAATCTGTTTGGGAAATGCCCAACGACTCATAAAAAAGCCTGTGACAAGAGGAAATTTCTTTTCAATACCTCACTTCAGACATTTATATATTTGGTGCTGCACACATACATTCTCACACACTCAGTGCTACATATGTAGACGCCTCCGGTGATAGATCGAAAAGAAATTTCTTCATACTACAAGTTTTACGTTTGATGGCGTTGACGCGGATTGAACCATTACAACTATTGGACAAGTGTATGAATCATGAACATGCTTTCTGTGCTCGAGTTCCAACTAAAGGTCAGTGTACTGTACAGTGAGCTTGGACAGCGCATTACGTAAACAGTGCTGGGAAGTTCTGGACTGGACGTTTGATTCCATATAGTTGACAGAGGGCTTGCAGCTGACGAAAGTGGGTCAACATTTTATGACTTCCGAAGTGCATGAGTGAAATTTATGGTTGTCAAAAGTTTCCCTTCGCGAACACTCGCGGTGACTCACACATGTTGAGCCCGTCAGGACTTTTGATCCCATAATTGAATATTCTTCACCAGCAAAATCTTGAGCACGGTGTGGCTGTGCTCGCTTTTTTCGCAAGTGGATGGAATACGAAAATAATTGATTTTCCCCAAACAGGTGATTTGTTTTTAAGTGTTCTGTGAAAAGTGTTGCGCAAACACGATGGTATGACCACTTAGGGATTCTCAGATGTGCACGTTGATAACGATGTGGTAGCGATAATGTGCAGAATAAAATCGTTGGGACTGATCAGGTTTTGTATTATCAATGCGCAACAGAGATGCATTGTTCATAGTACGAAAGGTAATGCACAGTAAGTCGGGTAAGCCCCATTTTGAAACACATTATGGGACAAACATTCACGTTATGGGTTATGTAGAAGAGAGACAACAAGACAAGCTCAAAGAATCAGTCCAAACACAATCGGTAAAATATGCACAGCTTATAATTACCGAGGATTAGGGATGGTTCATGGCATGACTATCTCCTGCTAGAGAATGTGTCAGCTCCATGAACATCCTGTCTCGAGGTTGACCATGCCTGGCGGTTCGAAACAAGTTTGATGTAGATCGCGATCTGGTTTTTCTTCTGTTTGCAGGCACTGTGAACCTAGACGTACTACATCCTTCTCGATAGTGTTGATCCAAATTTTGGCTACTAAAGCGACAGGGTCATTCAAAATGGGGTTCGAGACTGATTGTTTGGTTAGTTTCGTCTCCGATCGTCGCAGAATATGACCCCGCCACCTCTGTCGACGACACTGGAGGAAGTTGAAGAGTTCGTCAGATTCAAAGTACCGCCTCCTAAATTAATCGCTGGATAGCCAGCCATGGTGCACCCCCGGCTTTCTATCATCCTCGGTTCTCAATAGCCAGGTTTCACCGCCTTAATTGAGTTCGGGCATAAACCGACACGTCTAATACGTGCCTTAGTCCCGAGGCTCATTTCACTGCGGGTCCACAACACCCGTCATAGCTGAAGAATAACTTTCCTGGCGTCATCTATTTAAAGTACTACTTTATCCTCCGCCTGACCTTTCGAAAAAGGTGTAGAGCCTGGGTACTTGATTGATGGAAAGCACTCGATCAGTTGGTCGTTGATGGAGAGCCAATGACCTGTTGACCCTAAGCAAGTTGACATAGCTTTAATTCTCGTGGTATTTTTAGTCCGGCTGACTGTGGGAATAAATTGATTCGATCGAGGACTGGTTGAAGCGGGGCAGGGGTGTCCGCTAGCAAAAAAATGTCATCCGCGAACTCTAGGTCCCAGATGTGCATCTTCTGACTCAGCTGGATACCGCTAAAGTCAGTCACCGTGCGCCTCATTGTCCAATCGATCGCGTTGTGAAATAGCTCCTGTGACATAGGGCAGCCCCGTCGAGCACCACTAGCAGGAGTAAGTTCAGAGGATTCTTCACGGTGCACATCGATTTGTGCCCTAGTGGATGAATAGTATCCTTTCTGAAGCCTCGCGAGTTTATCAGGCATTTGATCTGATTCCAGCATCCCCCAAAGACAATTCCGGTTAAATAAGTCAAACGCGACCTGGAAATCGATGGAACAGTCGACGATGTAGCGGCGCTCCAGTTTTCGACGTGGTATGAAAATTTAGTCCACACGGCGCAAACCTCTGTGATTCTTCCGGGAGCTGCGGTCTCGTGCAACAGGAAAGCGGTTGAGTAGCAGCAAGCAGAAAATTTTCACAGCTACGCTGATCAGGCTGACCCCCTTCTTTGGGATGGAAAGCAGAATATACGTGCCCCAATCCGTCGACAAGTCTTCCTCCCGTCATGTGGAACCACATGAGGTGAGTAAATTGCTGATTTCCGACGAGAGGCATCACCTGTATGCTGTCTTCGGTGGATTTTCTGTTCTTCAGGTGAATGTTGACTGCGATGATTTCAGTTGTACTCGGTGGATCTTAACTGACATTTTTCGGCTCTGCAAGAACTGGGAGCTATAGGGCTGTCGTGTGGTTTGACTGTAGGTTAAGTAACCGATCGAAGTGCTCCCCCTTCGTTCTACCTTTCTTTTCTGCTCAGATGTGAGTTGACCTGTTTCGTCGCACATGAGAGACTCATGATTGCAGCGCCTACCCAAAGCGTTGCGAATGAGACGGATTAGCTTTTCGAAGTCACCGATCCCTGCTGCAACCTCCATGCTTTCAGTTACTTCTATCCAGTACAGCTCACGATCAGTCCCAGCAGAGCGAGTGACCTCCCCTTACAGTGTGAAGCTTTCGCCACTTCCTGATGTCCCGGCTCTGCGTGTTAAACTGACTGTCCGCATGTGCTATCGGCAATCCAGTCTTTTCAAAGTCCTCTGGTTTTCCCCAGTTCTTTTAGAACAGCTTAACTAACAGACAATTTGGTTATCGTCCGCTGTTATTCTGCTGGAACTTAATTCGGCGGCACGCTGTTTACTGTGGGTAATCGGGTGACCTTTGCAGGTGTCAGCGGTTGGGATTTCTCTAGCAATTGCAGAGATTCAACTTTTGTTCGGTTCAGTTGAGAAACCTTAACGGACGTGGATAGATGAATTCTGAAGAGTGCACGAGCAAGAACATGGTTTGTACTGTTTGAGTTTCCGTCGCTGCGCCGCTGTACACTTGACAGCCTTTCACAGTCAAAACCTACTCTGAACTTGGTTAGTCTTCATCGATTAGATGCGAAGTGCGACCGTCATTGGAATATCACGTCAGTAAGTGAATTCTAGGATGCAGGTAATATATGTTACCAACGACCATTCTACTAGAATTGGCCAAACTAACCCGGTGGTCATCATTCTGTCAGCGCTGACCAAGGCCAAATTTCCCCAGGATGTGCGGCCTTTACTCTGCCGAGGAACCTGTGCGAGTGTTCCAGTCTCCGGCTACGAACAGAATGTCACTTCTTTGGACACATCTTATTATCTCCCGGAAGTTACCGCTAACTTCTTCTGTTTTGCTGTCCGCCGTGTTGCTCGGATTATGGGAAGCAATCCGCGTCAAGTTCTGCGAGGAGTCTATGCAACGTGTCAAGGCTAGTCTTGAGGAAATCAGCTCTCAAGCCATCATTAAGCTGGTGGCTTTTCTGCCAATGGGAAGTGCAAAGCCTCCTCTCCCGGGGTTATCTGTCTGGCCGCCATGAGAAAGCCAGCAAGCTGTCTCCGCTCCTGGAAAGATTTTGCGCCGTCTAAGAGCTAGGTGTGCGGACTTCTGAGAGACAAGCAATGTCAATATTGCAGTAGCGCAATGTCACGATTGTGAGGCTTTGGCTGCCCAAGTCTAACAGTGTCCCTACACTCCGACAAGCTACGTAAGCCTGTTTCTTGCAGTTGAGTATTCCATCCTGTTTTGCTGACTCCTCGATCGCCGGAGCCCAAGGCGAGCTGCTTACCGCGGGTGCTGTAGCATGCTCAGAGTGCATGTTTAAAAAACTATGGAAGCAGTCGGAAATATAATATGAAGAGGCGTCCGCAGCACTACTCGGTACTGTTTTACTACTCGGTCGACGTACCTCATTCGGCCTTTTCTTTAGAGGATGCACCTAGAGCCTTTGCACAAACTGATGCAATCTACAGTGCTGCAGAGTTGTTCCAGATGAGTCGGTGGCCTGTTGTGTGGCTCATTCGCCTCTTCTGGAAACGGTTTTCATTTGTAAGAGCTGAATCAAATATTTCCTCCATCCATTCAGAGGCATCTGTATTCACATGCTGAACACCGTATAGTGGAGGTTTTAAAACTTGGTTATCCCTATCCTGGTTTAACCCACCTGTCGAGCGGTTTACAGGAATGCGGCCGCTGATGCACTCTAAAGCTTCGTGGAGCCAAGAGTGAGAGTTGAGTAAACGATGCATATTATCTCATTATATGCACAGAGAAAATGGTCGAGACGGTAGCTGAAGCTGGAGGTTTCGTAAAAGGACGTGTTCCAGGACCAAAAATTGGGGCCATTCCGAGCAGAGTAAGCCAATCACTTGATTCTGTTGAAAATAAAACCGTTTATTTCCATGTGGATAGCAAGACTTTTATCTTCACCTGCAATAATTTTTCGTGGTACTCAGAAATGTGGTAGCGGTTCTAACGGTCGAATGGCGAGAAGTCCGAGTGTGAGACCATAATTATATATGCATGGATAAACGGCCCTGATAGTATTTCTAGTTGTTAAAAAACATCTTCAGGGCCTTTTAGGCCCCACGAGTTCAGTAAACTTTTCAGTGGTGTAATAAAAACGTCACATTTTTCATGCACTGAAAATGTTAAAAATTTTTACGAAAGATGAAAGAGAGTGATCCAATTAGTGGAGAGGTGGTTTGCTCAAACTGAGTACACTGAAAATATTTTATGTGAGTATTCATTCATCGGGTAAGCTTCTCTCGGGGGGCATTCTTCCGCGCAGGTTTTGTGAACAAGTGACAAATATCATGGATGGGCTACAGTGTATCTTAATGGCAAAGTGGTATACCAACTATAATCAGCACTTACGGACCACAACTTAATTGAGAAATTCAACTTATCTTTCAACTCCGTAGTATGAAGATCAGAATTCGTCATATCCTTTGGACAAATACCAAACACCGGTGGGATAAACAAGCGTCGAAAGAAGAGGAAAAGTTATCAGTTTGTATGTAAACTTTTACTGGGGTTTTCAAGTATATTGGTTATGCCAACACCGGAGCAGTGGGGAGACCGTTTACGCCAGTGAGGAACCAACAGTGTTTCCCAAGACCGCAAAATGGCATATGTGTGAAAAGAAGTGAATCGACTGTCGGAACGACCAACGATAATATCTGATTTTGTCGTTACTCAAAAAACTACTTACGAAAATCACCGGCCTATGCCCATCTGGCGTTGATGCACGATTCTCCAGATTGGAAACAATTGACTCATTATCTCGTTTGAGTTCGCCAGTAGCTGTGAGTTGACTCCATCAGCGTCACAAATTACAGGATTCTCCGACAACGGTACTTTGTGTGCCTTTTTCCCAGGCGAATGCCTACTATCTTCGCACTAGTAGCAGGAAAATGAAAGACAAATATTCACCAAAGTTGAAGACACTCGTCATATTTCACATTTCACTTAGTCGCTCCTTCACATTCCGATAACGTACATATCGATTACAGATGTAAAATATGAACAGCTCACTATTAGAGAACTGGGTATAGGCCAGATGCACACGAAGAACATGTGATTTATTCAAGAAGTAACACTTCAAATGAATTAATGTTCAGTAATTGTTTCGTCAAATTTGACTTCCATGCGAAAAAATACCATCAGTAAATTCTGAATTAATTGCTATTTATGCATAACGTAAACAGATATCAAAATCGCCAATTGGCAGTCGGAGATAAACACCCAAGTAGGTCATATAAATCAACAAACCTTAACTCAGTTATGCATGGGTGTTGCTTCGGACAGCGAAATCAAAAATTACCAATTGGTTTCATTAACAAAATAAGTACAGATGTAAAAATTTGGGAGACACTTTTGGCTTTGCATTGATTTCTCTGAACACCCCAATCGAAGGTTTCTTGTAGGAATGAAGAAAGCGAGCTTTAAGTCATTTTACCCGGTTCAAATCATCATGGAGTTTTCGAAGAACGTTAAAATTCTCAACGACCGTCCTCCAACGCTGTTTTTGCGTAAGATAGTCGTTCCAAAGCAATACATCTTAGTCGTAGATTCGCTCAAAACGACAGTGTGTCATGTAGGATGCATTACTTCTTACAATGCAGTCTGCCATCTGTGCGGCTGTATTTAAATTGCGAACGGATAGAAGGCTGGACAGACCAGATGCAACGTTAAATCGTACTCTTCATTTGTATCGCACCAACATTCAATAACTTCAACCCGGAAAAGATGAACAAGGTTCATTTCGGACAGGCACGTTGATCATCACGGTTGATCTGCGAGATTTGTCGTACGTTCTCCGTCGGTCGCCAAAAATGCATACTGTGACGGACTATGGTACGGCGGTTGAGTGACTCGTAGAAGAAGAAACCCGAATCCTTGGTCAATGAACGCGAAGTCGGTATGCCATGTGTACTGCACGATAATTACAATGAAGCACCAACGAATGCATGCCTCAATTTGTGTCCCATACGGCAGCCATTGTATAAGCCAATCGGTGAAGATCAAGTTACCCGTCATATGGGGTAGCATGCTCACCCCGGCACGGTTGACGGTAAAGTCGGACAATGACCAAAAAGGACAGACAATTATCTGAGATGAGTGGGAAAGATGACCAATCAACATCATCAGGCAGTGATAGTGTGAAACGGCGGTTCCAGACACAGAACACAAGAGGTTGGAGGGAGGGACAAGAAGATCACGCATGGCTCACACAAACGAACACCATAAAAGGCGAGTAAAGCAGACATGACGAGAGTGAATCGTGGTGACGATTGTGTAGATTATGACACCAGTATAATTTTTGCGTGTCGTGTCCCAAATGCGGTAATCTGAAGAAAAGCACGCTTGTACGGTTGAATGTGTATCCGGTAGGAACGCACGATAAGTGCGAGGTCAGGCAAGCAGGTGAAAATGAAATCACGTGTCCAAGTGCGTGAGTCAACGATGTCTGCAATCGATAGCGTAAGACAAGTGTACAACTGAATAAAGTTGCGCAAGATATAGCAACATGTTATACCATGTGATTGGTCAGTGCCGTCTGGGACGATGCACGACTAATGTCAACTGTCTACGTGTGTGTACAACTGCACGCGTTCGTCCATGATTGCCCGGGGTTCAGATCATGTGTGCGTGTGTGTGTGTGTGTGTGTGTGTGTGTGTGTGTGTGTGTGTGTGTGTGGGCACATGAATGCTCAAGACGAACACAACAGTGTAAAACGCGGTAACTCGTCAAGGGAGAAAATGGCTGGAGTAAAAGTTGATTGTTTGGTTCAGGTACTGGGGTGCAGCTGTAGGCAGCACCACGAGGTACATAAATTAGATGGGCATGAAAACGTGTCATAGGAGAGCTACGCAGTGTGCATGAACAGGAACAAACACGTGATTGGGTACGAGGGGTTCACGGTCGGATAAGGTCAACAAATTGGCCGAGCACGGATACGAGCTAAAGAAACATAGGTGACACGGAAGCAACGGAAAGCGAATATGTCACGTACTGGGAGTAACCAAGACAATACGTGTACGACAGTTCATTCTGCTTGGTCAAAGTTGCTAAGTCAAAGCAAAACACCGTCGATGGTGTCATCGGAAGTATTGTGCTGGTCACAGGAAAATAATTTTCCTTTGTGAAATGAAGTAATGGCATGTTATTGGTGTTGCTGCGAGTAGCAGATTTCCGCGCCTTTGTTGGCTACCTGACATGAAATAGATGCGCGCAACTGGTCTGCGGTATGCGGTAAGATCATATCAATCACGGATGCCCTGTTTCTCGTTCGTCGTGACAACGTTTGTGAAGGTGGCGCACATATGAGTTGTAATGATTTTCATAATAAACAACCAATTATGTTGATACTTGTCAACATTTTCTGTTGAAATTTGTCTCCCATGCATGACGCCCTTTTGTAAACAATTCCAATTGCTTGTCTAGAATCCGGCTGTTATTTGGGTTTGCGCTGGGGAACAGGATTTTTTTGACTGGTCGTCCATGGGTCAGTTTGTCGTGGACATCAGTTTCATGTTTACGCATTTATTTATCATGTGGGACATTTGACATCCATTAATTACCAGATGGAACATTTGGCATGTGTTACTCACTCACTACGATGGTGTTGTTCTGTGCAGCAAAAAACCATTCCTTTTCTGAACAAGGCCAAAACTGCAATTAATAACAGTAGCACAAACAACAGTATTGTTAATGAGAATAAGAATTTGCATCGTGCTGACGAAATTATCAGAGATGTGAGTTTTGCTCACTGATATTTCTACAGCTTTATCATCATCTTTGTAAAGCGTAACCCTACTTAACTTTTCGTATGCTGATTCCGAAAAATGGTCCATTAGAGAGACCATACTTCGCGTGCTCGATCACGTGGTGTTTTTTCATCGTCAGTTTTGATTTATTTCACGAAAAGCAAATCTACAGTAGTCCATTTACATATTTTCCACGATTTGTATGACATGTAATTTATTGTGAGTGTTCCACACTATCACACGGATTACATCGGAAATGGTAATAAACGACGATAACAAGCAAAATTTGGAGGAGTGAAAATAATTCACATATCTCTGCCTCTTCATCTACATGCTGAGACAACTATTCAAACAAACTTTAAGTACGTTGGTAGCGCCTGCAATTCCCTATTGAGTGTCACTTACCGGACATTGAAATCAGAGAATATAAACACTCTTTTCATTTCTTTTTTAAATTCTTTATACCACAAATGCGGAGGTGAATCGTGGCCAAAGACAGGCTACCAAATGGGAAAGTGATCAACGACTGTGAGAGTTGAACCCGGATAGTTATTGTCTGAAATTCATGATGATATTCGCCTGAGTATTGTTTGTCGAAAGCATAACGTTTGAACTTCACCCGTAGCAATGAGGTGAGGAAGTTGTTTCGTTTCTCTTCAACCTGGAAAGTCTGGTTACGTAAGCAAGCACTGGTATATTGGATAATTAAATAAGAGGAAAACGTCAGTTCTTCTATGTAGGGAATTTTCAGTTAGAGAGTAATCCTGTTCTATAACGCAGCGGTTTAAGTATGGGAAGCCGATTTACAGCGTACTGATGGAGGAAGTGGAGACTGGTGCGTATTTGTCTGCATCTGGACATTAATTTTACAGTTTGAGGAGAATTTGAATTACCTACCGTTATTTACCTATATTTCTTTGTCAGTAAACCAAAGGACGACCCACTTTGGTCTGTTTCTTTGTGAACTATGCATTAATATTCAATTAATCTATTTTCTCCTCTTTTTTGTCAAGTGTTTTTTCTTCGAAATTATCAGCAGGTACCTAAGTAAACGAATATGCCCCTGTGCGCGTTCCTGTCGGCTTATCATACTCAGCCCAACTTGCAGATCAACTCGGTATGTTTGGTTAAATGTCACAGGTTATTAGGATCTTCATTTCCGCTTTTTTTTAAAACTATTAGGTTTACAGATCTTAGCCTCCGTTCAATTTACAGTTTGCACTCATGAGAAATGCCGAATATGCGAGTATCCTGACTGGAAATGAAGACGTCTAGTATGAAAGAGAATTCACGTTTGCCAATCAATGTTCAAACATTTGCAATTTCAGAGAAAGGAAAAGCCATTTTACGACTGTTTGAGTTGTCTAGGAAACTATGTGCGCGAAAAAACACGATGAAACATGCGCCTTCAGACAGTCTGCATACACCCGGAGACTTGTTGAAACTTGACGAGAACAATTTCCACGAGGCTTCATTGCTTCGGTTGTGTTTTTTCTACTACGCAAATGTTCCTAAAAGCACGATTCTTGCTACGCAGTATTCAATGAAGAATCTTAGATGATGACACCATCTGAATGCGTTTCAATCACACTTTATGGACTAGTATTTTAAAACCGGACTAAATACATTCTTTTCATTGTCACTATCTTGTAGGCTGAATGAAAATCTGATTGTGGAGTTAGCAAGTACTGTCTGACCAAATACAGCAAGTACGAACTTGTATGGACATCTAAATCATGGTGAGGATCTGTACATCTTTTGACCTTCATGGTATTTGATTCCGTCTCGCGTCTGAACTTGCTTTATGTTTTATGATAAAAAAACTAACTTTTAGACGATTTGTTGGTTTTTCTTCTTGGTACCGATCATCAAGAAGGTTTAAGGATGGATTTGAAGATTCTAACTTGTGACTAGTTGACTGTGACACTTCCCGGATCTGTCGTGATCTCCATTTGTTCAACATATATTCTTTAATGGCTGCTCAACAGTTCAAGTGATGGAAAAATGTAATTCCAAGGTCATCTTGAAAATACCTATAACTGTATGTTTCTTGTTCAACTCTTGACAGTATAGCTTTCATTGGTCGCTGCAATCTTTGAGAACTGTTGTATTTGTCTTTCAATAAAGGACGGGATGGTCAAACGGTGTTTCTATTCGATATAGCAGCAACCGAACTGTCTGGATGAAGCTCATGTCACAACATGTTAGAAGTAATCAAAAAATGACCAAAGTGGAATCGGTACAGAGTAAAATTGCATCTACGGCAGTGATCTCATTTGAATCACATGGAGTGTGTATGGACGGACATTTCATTTTGAGAATCACATGGTGATTCGTCCGAAGTTATTTCTTCGGTAAACACGGTTAACCTTCAGGACGAGGACACGTGGTCCCAAGTAGTTATTTTCGCGATGAGTAGTATGTCATTGTATCTGGATAAACACGTGTACCTGATGAGTGGCAACAACCGTGGAACCAGTCGTGTGCTGCCTAAAAAATGTTTTCCCGCCATCCAGATGGAACCTCATACTACTCATATCATAAGACTACTTTTCCCGGAATTCACATATTTGTTTTGGAAACCCAAAGGGACCAGCTAAAACTACCAAAACTGAAGTAATTGTTATAATGTCTGCGAAATTCTATCTGTCAATCTATAAAGTCAGAACAGAATTTCTCCCTTAAGGTCTTTCGAGTGCACGTTATTACTTCTGAAGGAATAATAATACCACCGTTGAAACTCTCGTTAGTTCATATATTTACTTATTGTTGTTCTAATTTGAGACGAGGCTTAGTGAAAAGAAACTGTAAACGGCTAATTCTATCACCAACGTTTTATATTTGTTCTCGTTTTGTCAGCAATGATCAGCACGGATAACGGACATCAATCGTGAGATTCAGCCCTTTTAAAGAGTGCCGATTTGCATCGAAATAGGGCACGGAAGTGCATAATCAGAGCAGACAATTGGGAACAACTTTGGTTAATGGTTCGACAACAAGCGACCGGCCCACGACAAGACAGACCCAAAACTTGAGTCTTCAGTTTCGGTCCGCACCACGTGGGTGACTGTTGGGAATGCGTAAAACTTCACAGCTTTCGGATGTGCATGGTTGATAGAGTGACGACGGGACTCAGAGCTCTGAGGCTTTCGCGAGACTCACTGCTGTGGTTGAGACTTCATAACATTATTTACAATAAAATATGGTTATTTTATAAAATTTATAAACCATATTCTGTTCTGTCTGAATTATTGCGTTTCACAAAGATCTCCGAGTGTTATTCAACAGCTTATGATCGCCGAGCTTGACTTTTAGGTTGCAAACTTTTCATGACTACTCGAGTTGACGCCAGTGTGTTGAACCTTTTCACCGGAGTAGAAAATACGCACAGTTCTTGTCCGCTTGTAACTCCCCTTTAGCATGTCCTGTCACGTGACGTTTACCTATTTACTGACGACAACTAATGTGAAAACGACCGACAGAAAGGAAGTGGCTAGCAAACGCGAGACATGACACATTACTACCGGCCCTTCCAATTACAAATGGGAATTAAATTTTTGTCTGGGGATAGAAACACACTAGCTGCCTAAAAGTCCGCCCAACTGTTCGTTAAAACCTTTTACCTGCTATGATTTTGTTATTATCTAGCTTCCAAGACCCTTGGATTTTATGAAAATGAAAAATCCACCTACATTTTTCACACCGAAGTGTTCAACGCTGCACACCGGAATCGAACCGGCGACATCCCGCCTACCGGGAAAATACTTCATCAGCTGAGCTGTCGCGATACAACCAGTCGGGTGTGGGCTCCTCATTATACGAGATGCAGGATACTCGTGTCAATTATAGGTTCTACAAACGAAGGACTTTCTGACGAACGATAAAAATCGTATTCACGTATCAATATTTTTCCTTTTTTCACGTTCATCTTCATCCAATGATTTTAGATAACTCATTTGTGCATGCTATGATGGCGCCACGTGGATGAGGACTACCACGCCTAACGTAAAAAGTACTACTGGCCATTTTGTTGAATAGAGGGTTGACACTGATGATTGTCTCTGGACGTTCTCAAAGATAGAGAATGATTTTAATGTGAAACTGCAAAATAACAAGGTTTGCTCCCATTGATGAAGTGATGAGGTTATCTTACTTTATCCGCCGATGGAATGTTGGTTTGCTTATGGAACAAAGGTTTGTCTTTTGCGTGATTGGCACAAACGCCGATGTGGGACACATGAAAAATCAATATGTGTTCTGTTCCGTCCTGCTGACTCTAGTGAGAACTCCGATCGGCCTCAGAATCACGTCTGCATATTAGCACGAAACAAAGAGTACATTTAGGTTGTTCTCACATTAGCCCACTCGTTGCGTACAATGTATTGGTCCAACTGGTGTGGACGACCATGCCTTGAGGCTTAAACAGCGATGACAATACTCATCTCTCATTTATCGACCCATTACGGAGATCGGCTGTCTTGTTACCCGAGATCTGAAGCCTTGGGCTTGGTGCCGCACCAGTGTTGACTGCTGACACAACTTGGCTGTCCGCCAACGATGTGTTGACACACCCTCACACCATGTTCTCAAATATAATTCGCAGTACTAACAGATAGGTAGTTAGGTTAGCCGCAGGTTAACCGGTCCGAAACTTTTCCGGCCGAATTTATATGCTACAGATGAGCTATAATGCCCTGACAAACTTCTTTTTTCCACTGGTTTAGGATATTCCGGTGCAGCGTGATTGCAATCGCTTCGCTGATAGGGCGAATTACCAGCTGCACTTAATAGATAACACCAAATGTCTTATTCTCAATAACGTACGAACCACGTGGAACACACCGATCAGTATTGCGCTGATTACCGTATTATATTTCCCCGTGGGTGTGCACGCAGGATAGTGATATTGAACCCGTTCGGATAAGGCTCTGGATGTTTTAACTTGTTCAGTTTCACACGAACAACTATGATAATACGCACAATGTATGGTTAAGCAACCTCGTAGCCTGTCTTTGGATATAATGTCGAAACTTGGCTTGGCTTTGATCGTGATATGAAGTAGGCTGCGTGGAATGCTTTTGTCATTAAGTTAGGAGATCGCCCGGTCAGTGCACCTCCAGCCACATCCGCTATGGATGGTAAGTGAGCATGAACAAAACCACTGAGGTCGTTAGGGCATCTCGCTCGAGGGTTACCGTTCGTGTGTTGTCTGATAAAATTACCTTTTTTCGAGCCAGTTGCAGACAGTCCATAATGTTTCGAAAAAGCTGTGCCTAGGAGTATGTTCGTGTGGTTGGTGGATCAGGCAGCGTCCTAAGAGTTTTGGCTACATTTGTCCGAAGGTGTCCTTCATCCGCGCAAAGCCGATGCAACAGAGTTGATATTCTGTTCGGTGCTCCTCAATTACCAATGACAACCATATCAATGAATACCATCACATAATTACATTCGTAACGTATTCACTGGAATAAAAGTGCCCAACCGACTAAAGGGAGCTTGACAATTTATGAACTACAAATTCACGCTAAAGGATCATTTCACAAAATTAAATTTCAGTGATTTACCCCACAGAGTCAAAATCACTGTCAAAGTTTTCGGTAAAAGCCCGATAAAATAGTACCGAGTAAGAACAAAGAATCAATAATACGTTTATTAAAAAATACTCATTCTCACATACCGCTGTAATTACGTTTTAATCATGAGGATTGTGCCTAGACGAAGAATCCTTTATTAGAATCATTTAATTTTAAAAGTCAACAATGGAGGACACCTCGAATCATCCGGGTAATTTTTTGGAATGGCATAACCAAAGCAGTTCCATAACAGACGGGAATGGCCGGTTGATTTGAGTACAAAAAGAGACAAATCATCTAGTGAAGCAAGTTATTGAAAATAATGGTAGCAAATATTGATTCATATGGAAGCCTATTCTGATGTTCAGGATAGTTTTTGGTGAATTACCCGGCAGCAATTCCAATCACATTAAAGAGCCAACTGGAGAAGAATAATTCAAGAAAGTGGGCTATACGATTCAACTGTCTTGGTGATTGATTCACCCAGCGGACAACACACGGCAGAAAACATGACGAATCGACTGTATGTCCTGTAGGTCTGACGTAACTTAATCCCTTCAGGGCTACCACGGATTACATACCGGTAGGATTCAGAGAAGGTAAAATGGCGGTGAACTAGCAATGTTATTTTACCTAATAAGATCAAAACTAGTGTATAAAGTGCTCCATATGAATATTCAATAAGCCAGTCTTGCGTGACTTCAAATGAAACAACCAAAAAGTTATCATAGATACTTGCGTGATCCAATGTTCAAAAAATGGAATCACCGAAAGTCACGGATTGATTACCTCGTGCATAGCATCGAGGACACTATTAGTCCGCAAGTCGTTGCCGACTGTCGCTCTAAGTAGCAGGCAGTGCTTCAGTTTCCAGCTTTCCGGATCTTTCACGTGTTCAATGACAACCTGAGCAAAAAATATCACTAAGAATAGAATCAATTGTAACTGAATACAATTCCTTCAATTTCATGTTACTAGCAAACTATCATGAAAGAATAACAAATGGAAGCACCCAAAGAATTTGGTTTATCAGGCTCTTCTTTGCATTTCCGTGGCTATCTCAGACGAAGTGAGAAAAAATGGGAAGTGGTGCAAACTGCCTCATGTTTACTACACCGTGACCCATTTTCAGTCCGTGTATAGGAGATTGGCTCTATTCGTGGACTGAGTTCACCGGATCGGCAATGATAAAGAAGAAGCCAGTGTTTACACATTACTTTCATCTCGTCCATGTTAAACACGATAACCGTTGTTACCACCGGAAGTTAAAAAATATAGAGTCAAACAAGCGAGTAGTTTTATCGCAATGAGTTTATATCACGCACCGTAATGAAATTCCATTAAATGGATAAGACCACGGTTGCTCGTTTACCTCCAGTGACTGGAACCACTGGGTACCCTTGATCCGATTGATCAGATCAGATAGACGACATAAAGCGTGAGACATAAGCGTTTCTTCTAATCATTTTAACTGTATCTGTAAAACACGCTAATATGGGTTCAGGTGAAGCACGTAGCAACACTGCTGGAACAGACATTGCAGAAATAATTGGGACATTGTTCGGTTTATCTATTCGACTAACGCCAAGGCAGATACACGTGGTCGGTCAAAAGTTTCTGCGCACATAGTATGGGGTCCAAGAGTGGTCACTAATACAGCCTCACAAAAGGTTGAGAGCTTTGGGTTCCGATTTCGTGCAAGCGCTCGAAAACCTCAACCCAAATCAGTTTGATGACGAAAGGTCACGAGGGGCTTCGTGAGGTCGATGGAGCCGGGAGACCTCGTGATCGTTTGCTGCTCGGGTAACGCGTGATTCACAAAAAGCACTGTCCACTTTCGTACATACTCACCCACTGGTGAACCGAGGTACCGATCTGTTCTGTCATTGTGGATGGCAACGCAGATACAGGTTATCTCGGAAAGGACGTAATATGGATCCGGGTCCGAGAAACTTTTGAATGGGCTCAATAGTTGTATATTGTATATATTGTGTATACATGCTAGTTTGATCATAGTTGTACAATGCTTTTCAGCCCAAAAATACAGATGAAGTAGGCTACAGAGCTAAGCAAGACTTCATTTAAGATTAGACGTCATCCTTACCTGTTAGGACACGTGCTAGAAAACGAAACAACGGAATTTGAACACATAGAATATCTGCAGGAAAGTGGTTTACAAGGAGACTGGGTCAATGCGCGGAACTGATAAAGGGTGGGATCGAAATTCAATGGATGCGATGTATCAGAAAAGATCTTCTGTGAAAACATAACCAACTCTGTTATGTTGTTGATGCAAAGCTCAAAAACTACTTCTTTTAAATTTATCTGGGAAACAAGTTTAATAATACGCGGGCCTCTGGGAAGAGTAATGGAATCCTTGTTAAGTAATCATGGTAAGATGAGTGTGTGCAAAATGAACTTCAATTCAGCCACGTAATATTAGCTGTAAAGCGCAAATTCCAGCTTTCTGTTAAATCTATGGAACAGGTGATCACCTTCGAAAGAAAGCCATAATTGACGTGTTTTCCTCTCAACCGCATTTGGTCGTACTTTCTTGAGTCGTGTTTATTTGTAAATTATGAATACACTTGTCCGGGGTAACCACTGGCACAAAGGGTTTAGGTAATGAACTCTTCCTCTTTCATCAGTTGTTGAACACTGCAGATTTTACCTTTTCCATCCTAAAGAGTTTTACGGAATCCGTGTTTGTGGGCAGATGGCAAGAAATGCGAAGACTGGATGTCTTACCCACTTCATACGAACGGTTTTACGATTTGTTCTATGTATGTAAGACTAGTTATGAGGATAAAAAGGAGACTGTTTGATTACTCCAATGAACACATTTGGCAAACCAAGATTGGCAAATAAGCTCGTTTTTGATGATTCGTACTCATGCCAGTGGATTACAATATATTACGACAAGTTAGGGACTCGGACCAGCTAGACAACCGGGAAGTGATAGACAATAAAGGTGACACAAAAATGGAAAGAGAACAGTTGCTACGCAGGCCTAAACCAAGACTGGATGTGGGTTGTTTTCAGTGCATTATGTCCGTTTTTATCTAGTCTGTGGCCTGTTGTAGGGTGGGGGGAGTGCCAAGGCAGCTTTAGAGAACACATATTTATTTTGGGCACATAGAGAGGTGTTGTGTTGGCGGATGCCGATTACCTCACCTATGGCCAGGACGCGACATTTTGATGGTCTTGAGTGCCAAAACCGGATCTTATACGGGGCACGAAAAACCTCGGACACGTTTACCGTGTGGTCGGACTTAGCCAAGTGTGAAACGACCGTGATAGTAAGCGATTTAATTGCTGCAATGTTCAACCATGTTGGGTGGTGATCGTGGATACTTTCAGACAAAAGCCTGATCGTGCGGTTGATGGACATTGCGCCACAGGAACACGTAAACCAGTACACACGGAATGAGGCGGCAGAACCAGGTATTTTGTCATTCAACCGCAAAATCCCTGATGGTCTGGATTGGAACACCATACTGAGATTAGCTGTGTACAATGCATTGCTGATGACGCCTGACAATCTCCTCTGAGCGATTTCTGCAAACGCGTCGCCTTTGAGTGGCAGAGTAACGTATACTGCCTCTCTATCCACAATGGACTCTTGACGTTTTCCGCCCTACCTGCATCATCTTATCCACTAGGCGAACCGAGTACCTTTTCGGGGTTGAAATCCTTCTCACCATTCAGAGTTCTTCCTCAAATGTGCTCTCCGAACGTATTCGTCATGTTGTGTTGAGTGTTGTAACTTTCTTTCTCCAATGTTACTGACACGTCGGATGTACGCTATTCGTCATTTCCACTATGATTTTCCTCCAACAAACGTGATTATTCCCTCCCAAATGGCAACGTGGACGCGCACATTTCGCGTCTCCTGTCAACACTTTCACAACCAGACAGTCACGATGAGGACAAATATACATCATAACGTTGTGCTTTCATAAGATAGCCATAAAAATTAGAAATTTTCAGAAATTTCCAGTTGACCATATGGTAGACTGTGTCACTTCTGGTATCCCAAAATGACCCGAACCCATAGAGGTAACTGGATGAGTAACCGTGATGTTATAAATCGCCATTCTTGTCTGACTTGGATGAGTAGTCATGCCTTAGATGACTTTCTGAATTCAATAACAAGAACCAAAGCCGTCTTAGTGTTGTAACTATTCACGTAATCAAAATGTTTGTGAAAAGTGTGACAAAATTATCGACTGCAAAGTGTGTATTTTATTGTTAAGTCATTGGATGGCATGTCCAAATACTTTCAATATGACAACTTCAACATGAGAACTTCTCAATAGGACATTTTTTGCGCTATATTCTTCTCGAATAAAACTACACACAACTGCCTACATTACTATTTTTCAATCTCAGTTAGAACTGTATGTGGAACAGTGAGAAAAATATGTTGGTCAATGGTAAATCTGTCTAGATCTTACTTATGCAGAAGACTCTAATGACTGCAGTTTCACTGGTCGCATCTGACTGCATGGTACTTCAGGCAAGTTTGCTTCCCTATGAATGGCGAAACCAATTCAGGGTATGCTGTTGAGGTAAGCGAAGATAATTTCATTCCCAATCATTACGAAATGATATATCATACAAAAATACATCTATGGACTTTTGGTACACTTAGTTCATCGATGCTTAAATTTATCAACAGCTTATATTCACCAAATAGAAAGTTCATAGCACAGTGAATCTATTCATACATAGAACTAATCTTCCACTACTTAAACTGTTCGAGTAGTCCGTTCTGTTTGGGGTATGTTTTGCATTCGATATAACTGGGTCCCTAATCCCAAGATACCCATTGTAGGTGGAAACCGTTATTTGGTTTGTGAATTGTTTTCATTCGAACGTATAGGATGTAGTGGTCATGTGACGCAATTCGCCGAGGACCACTCTAGATAGCTTAGTGATAACACGTGCGACTCACAGTCACACTCCCATTTCTGACTCGAACGACACGCGGTGCTGATGCTCCCAGCAGATCAACTATACGGATGAATGTGTATTCTCTATTGACGTACGCTGGAGCCAGTGCAGGCAAGCAGGTTAAAATGCAAACATTTAAGACAAAGATGCGTGCAATCGAAAACGAAAGACTACTGTACAATTGGATAAAGTTGCGCAAGGTCCTGAAATACTTTGTACAATCTGATTGGTCAACGCCGTCTGGACTGATGCATGAATAACTCCAACTGTGTGAGTGCGTGTACGACTACAGACGTTTGCCCCTGATTACACGGAGTACAGGTCAAGCGTGCGTGTGTGTCACCACAATACTGTAAAAGTGAAACACCACAAAGTAGGTTGACTGATTTACAGTTTCGAGTCTCATCTGGTTTTTGGAGTACATTGGGAAGTTTAAGTCAGGATTATTATATCGGGCGTAGCACTAATGTGCTATCGTATTGTGGCATTCAAAAATGACTCAAAACTGTTGTCCAACGCTCCCATTGTCATCTTCGAACCTACCAGCAATATCACAAGGAAATAATACACATTTTGAGTCCAGGTTGATTACCGTCCCAGGTTGAAATGAGCAAAGATTGTTGTGATACATGAGGTTTAGTGTAAATAAAACTGATAACACATAATAATAATGTTTGATAAGGATGTACACAGAGACTTATTTCATCTGGAAAACGGATAAGCTGTATCACCTCGCCGAAGTACGATATCCAGGCTCACGGCGAACGACGTTTGCCATCTACTCATCCGGGGAACATTTGCAATTTTACCTTGATTATTTTTTCAGTATTTCGAACCAACAATACAGTTTTGTTCACGACGGATCACGACTTCATTTGTTCCCAGTAATTAGGGTTAATACACTTTCTCAATCATCAGCTATGTGCCCGCATTGATGCATATGTTGGACTGAATCGCATGTTACTCGGTGTCCTCTACAGATGTATCCCTAAAAATAAAGTTGTCGGGAAATTTGCTTGTGTTGATGGGTCCAGTATTCGTCCAACTGGCAGTTTACAAATATCCACAATGGAATACCTTAGAACAACACTGAAATATATATCACACGGGGGTTATGAAAACTGTTGTGACAATCAGTTATCAGACAAGAATTCGGCAAATGATAGTCTGTCAATTATGGGGAACCTATCAAATTAGTATACACTGGAAATGGCCGATATGTGTTATTCACAATAATTTAATTTGTGTATCAGGTGGGTGGTTGGGAGCTCCCATTTGGAGAATGCACTGAAGATGCATAAAGGTAGTTCGATGATAGCTTTATGCGGATTAGACGCAGCTAACCTCAGGAGTGACGATACTGTGGTCGCTGGTTGGCATTTCTGATTTAAATGATATCTATAGATGGGTGGACGAAGATTCTCGGAAGCACACGACCAGTTTCGCGGTTGTTGTCGTTGTGATTCCCAAGGGGATTATCCGAACAGGAGCTTCTAGTCAAACTCCTGATACACGAATAAGACAGTTGCGAACACACACCTGCGACGGTTACATTTACTAGAACAAGTGGATGGAAAGAGGAGTACCGGGTACGCATACCTGACGAGCGGCAACAACAGCGAAACGGGTCGTGTGTTTCTGAGAATCTTTTTCCACCCACCTGTAGATACTACTTAAATCAGAAAAAAATGATACATGGTGTTTGCAAAAACAACCCGAGGGGCTGTGTGCATGGTAGTATTCAACGGCATATCGACCGGTGAGCGACTGCACTTTGTTTCGTGGATTATGAAAGCATACTCACACGCAACCCGTAAAAATCGATTTCGGATCGGAGAACATCTGATACCTGTGAGATGTAATTAAGGACACTGACTAAGGTTTTGATATCAGAGTAGAACGGTCAGTCAAAACATTAGTCAAACGAGTGTACGATCAACTTTGACGTCAAAAACAAGGCACAGGCTGATCGAGGCTCAAGAAAAGTAAACAGTTCGGTTCCAAGTCTATTAGATAGGTACCAAGTAATTCGGGACGAAACCAAATTCACAGACTTCACGGAAGTAACCGATTTGCGAAGCTTTGTTTAGTATCTGAAGTCACCCTATCAGACTACTGAAAGTGAAGAATGAGAACGTTCTATCTAGTCACAGAGAAAAGTAAAACAATAAGGAGCATCTTAGTCAGGCAATCATCTTATTGACTTGATCCCAACATTTTCTTTTCACTTACACAAACATTCAGCATGTTCTGCACCATGTAACTAGACTGTTAAACAGTAAAAACCTTGCTTGTTTGATGTCTTTAAGTAGAATATTTTTCTACAGCTGACCTAATAAATGACGCATGCGGTTATTGAAAAACAAAATAATTATTTTATCATCAATGGATTTCTTCCGATTACGAATGACGATTCCCTTCACGATCAGTCTTTCATCACTGAGAATAGTTAGTTTTCCTCACAAATTAAACGAAAAACTCTGTCTTCCAGAAGATGCGCGAGCAGTGATCGTGTGAGTTTTGAGTAAAACAAATGGATCAAGAAGTAAAATTTATGATAACCACTGTTTCCCAATCAGATGATACTTGCTATAGCAACGAGTTATGACTTACGGACAAATCCTGTTGCTTAATTAGCCGAGTCAGAAGCATGTGAATGGCCCGCTTCCCATTGGATCACTGCATATAACCAACCCGATTTTTCGACAACTTCAAGTGATCATTTGTTTATCAATGGTCGAGGTATCTTTCATCAAGTAGTATTCTTTTTTCAGTACATACGAAACGATGTTCGGTTCTGCTCTCCTGTAGTGAAGTCAAATCATACCACATCCATATTTGTCCGTCGTACCAATTAGTAGCCAAGATTCGCTTCTCATTGAAACTTGAAACTAAGAACAAGTTACGTTGTTTATGTAGATGAACGCGTCATGAGAATCGATTTTTGTGCAGTTGACATGTTGTATACATCTGATATGGAGACTAATGGATAGTCATTAACGTATATGCACATTCGAAGCTTGACGATGACTGACAATTCGAACAGACTCACGAAATACTGATGGGTTCACATGCGAACCTGTCGTGTTCCGATCATTGTTAGTGAATCTGAATAAGTTGAATGGAACTGTTTTCAAGTAGAATTCTGAAAATCGAGGCAACGCTGATGCTGCATAATTCCGTGATTCGAAACAACCGGGGGCTACCACTACAGGCATGTGAACCGTGAAAGCCACTGGGAAGATGTTCTGTATCAATAGGGATTGCTGAAATTGGAAACAGATTAGTATCAGTGGTGACTTATCATCCGAAACATGTTTATCATGCGAGAAGAATGAACCGCATTCAGAGTATCATATTTTGCTTTCCGGGAACAAAGAATTATTGTATAGCTGGATCGAATAAAGACCGAAGGGATGCTGTCTTCTTTGAATAACCTTCTTGTGTTTCCTGGGTATCAGTATGAAGACACTCCTTGTTTGATCCTTGTTTAAATTTAAACGTATCAATTGGTATTGCTTTTTAAAGCCAGTCTGATACCAGATTTGATGAGGCACAGATTGTCCTCAAAGTTAAAGACCGTAAAGAACTGAAAGTTGTCCAATGCAACTGTCGCCCGTAATCACTGATGCTATCTGAGCTTGGATGCGTGTACCGATTTTGCGCACATCGGTGAAACCTGATGGACACAACTTCCGATGGCAGACTCGGATGAAAAGTCATAACAGGTCCAAAGTCAAGAATGGAAGTTCAGATGAAAGGACACTATGATGGGAACAAATATCTCAGATACACGCTTCAAGAATAAGCCGCACCAGACAACTTTATGATCGCTCGAATAGAAAACTGTTTTCGTCATAAAAAAACTTAAATTAGGTGCCCATGGAAGGTGAGCCTATTGTCTAGATTTGTTGAAGAATGAAAGTGTGATTAACACACCTTCAGCCGTGTGTTATTGCAGCCTAATTCCAGTGGGAGCACTGTTCATGTGCGTTATATGAGCGATGAAGAATGGTATCATCGATCTGTTAGATGGGATCCTAACCAGACTTATTATCCCATATTTATCATAAATGAATAGAACCACTGGATCATAACAACTCTTTTGTTTGGTTGACTGTCCTTTGGACTCCACTTTTCACGCACAAACCTCAGGTCATCCGACCAACCTGCACTCGAATGCACCAGACTCGCTCTTATTAGGGCTCATCCGTGGCGGTCAAGTACCGTGTCTCTATTTGAAGCTGTCGGGCATTTCTCGCTGCCATAGAGGACGACATCTGAACAAGCTCAACTTAGTGATACGGATCAGCTCGGACGGGAGTGGGAAGGCGCAGTGGTAACAAACACGCCTTCGAGATGGAAGTGCTCGGGTTCAAACCGTGGGTGTGGTGGAGGATATGCATCACTGATGAGCTCTAACAAGAGCGAAACTCGAGTCTGGTGCTTCCGAGTGCAGGTTGGTCGGATGACCTGAGGTTTGCGCGTGAAACGTGGAGTCCGAAGGACAGTCAACCAAACAAAGATTCATCAGTCCCACACACTTCTCGCAAGCTACTGAGTGATATACGTTGCAACTCTACTTTGCTTTTTTCGTCCATTTCGAACTGAGGAGCCTTGACCACTCCGATGACAATGATGAGTCATTGTCTCTGAAAACATACGAAGGCAATCCATTCGATGTCGTAGATTTATTGAGTTTAAGGTCACTTCAATCAATTGGAATCTCCGCCTCTGACAGGGAATCAGTTTCTATATCCGTAGTTGGATCCATTGTATTGTTCGACACACTTGCTGTATACGAAGGCTAGTTATTCTGTTCCTCGAAATATTTCGCCTAACGATTAGGGCGACGCTACAATGTCTGAGTCAGTGAGACGTTCGCTTCATACGTCATTTCACTATTTCTTGGTTTCCATTCACCGGTATTTACAATCAGAAGGTGATAATGGTGGATATTTATCTTCAGCGCAGCATTCATTTTTTTTACACTCCGCAGTACACCACTGAAAGCTGTCGTTTCTTAGACTCTGAATCCATTGGAGTCTGGGACGTATCCGTCCATCATAATATCGGGAGTCCGGAAGGATCGATCTCAGCGCGTCTATCAGAGCTATTGAAAATGCAGATAAGCATCAGTTGTGTGTGAGCCCACTTCTTCAGCCACGGGCAGTATTAGTAGCCTCAAGCCGGGATTTCTTTTATCTTCGTCAATCGTGTTTTTCTAAATGCTGGGTATCAGACTGCATGAATAAGCTGGGAAGCAAATCGACGGTTATCATCAAGTGACAGATTTTAAGGGATGGTTCTCTTTGATGTTGGTTTATCCATAAATGAAAGGTAGTAAAAAGCCCTAGTGGATAAGATAGTTATCAGGGTCCACAGACGTAGACCGTATTGCACGGCAGCCTGGAATAGAGGCCCGCCTGCGGTCATCGATACCTTGGTGGTCCAGTGTGATCTGCGAAGGTGCCACAGGATATCAGGTTAGTCAGTGTAAGGTTTTCTGTGACAGGCATGTACTTGCCAGTGGGACCAGAAAGCACTTGAATGCCGGGGGGTGAGGGCGATCTTTCGAGTATCTAAATACTATCGAATACAAGGCTGCATAAGACATGTTCCATGGACCACAATTATCCATGGTATCTTGACCTGAGAAGGTGGGTATAAAGGCTTCCGTTCGGAAATTATGGGGTGATTTCCAGCCGAACCAACTTTTGAGGCTGCCCAGGCTACATCTTTCCTTGGGCACCTCAACCAGAACTTCTGGATGAACAGTCTGAACCACAAGGCAGTAGGGCTTCAATCCGGAGTACAACGTTAATCGAAACTTTGGTTAATGTATTTCAGGTTTGTTGCATGATGCTTGGTTGCTATTTATTTCCTGTCCTTTTGTCGTCCGTGGTTAAGTTATCGATTCACTTTATGAATTCAGTGCTTAGGCCAAACCACCCAGTGTAGTATGCGATACGTGATGTGGGCAGTATCTTATGTACTGAGGGCTAAACAGCTTGGGCAAGTTATAACTGCCCATAAAAGGAGTGGGCGATGGAAACCCAATCCTACGTCCATCTATTGCAAGTTTTTAACCGGTGGACAAGATCTTTCAGTGTTTGTTTGTCGATGGGCCATATACAGCAGTATAAAGGTTGGAACCAAATGTTGCCCATAAACTGCTTCAATAGGAATGATTTTCATTTGGCTTCCATTTACTAACCCGTCAGGCATCAGGCCATCTCTTTCCTAGGAAATCCATCCTGCTCAGTTCTTTGTATTGTGGAAGCACGAAAACTATCATACGAAGTACACGTGCAATTTGTTAGTGATGAGCTCACATAATCTAATGAATAATGAATAATTTTTTTGGTAAAAGAAGCTTTCTATTTGTAGCCAAAGTAGATTATAAAATTGATGCCGTTTAAGACAACTGATCCGTTTACCAATCCAACACATCTACTTTGAACATGAGAGTGGAATTGGAAGATAGAGACTATTTTTTCCAACCCGAGACCTGCAAGCTTGACGTCCAGGTCAAACGCGTTTCATCACAAGCCGAGAAGAACGTTTTGAAGGTGAAGCTGATCAACTGTTTGCTACCGGGGCGCTTACCATAACGAACTATCCAGGCTGCTTAGATGGGAGTAGTACATCATTTTCAAAAGGGTACGTGAAACTAGGGCATTGTGAATACTTTCGCAAATGGTTCACGAGGGTGAAAAACTCAGTGTTTACGACGATTCAGTCCTGGTAAGTGTAAATCTATTTCTCCTAACGCGTTGGACTAAAGTATCTGCAGAATTCCAATTCTCGCCGGACATTTTACATACAACCACAGATCTGTTGGCGCTAAAGTAGTTCTGAAATTGATGCTAATCAGCGAAAAGTTTGGAGCTTGTGTACAACTTGGAACATCACAATACGTCAGAAAAGGCTCCTTGCCTTTGAATCAGTAATAAGTGAGAATTATTACTGCTTTTGTAATAGGGGGTAAGTCAACGAAATCTAACACTTGTGAATGTGTGACAGACAGGTTTTGTGTCTGTACTTATACAACACATTTGGTGAGTAAGACTGAAATGAATGTTCGATCGAGTTTCTCAGTCTTTGCTTGATGTTGTAATGTTACCTAAAAATCAACAACAATAAAAACACAGGAAAACACTCAGTTATAAAGGAAATCGGTTTCCAATTTCCAGTTGGCATAACTGAGTTCTATTAGTAGGGATAGTGGGAGGACAAAATTTTACCTGCTATGATTCATCACGCAGTGTTTTACCCACTGAAACTTATGAAACCACCGCTCGGTTGTTCCATTCCGGTTCGGAATCCTCAGCAGTGCACAACTATCGAGCCCCAAAAAGGGCTTGAACCCGAGATAAACGATTGTGAGTCGGAAATTCGAAGTACAAAGTTATCCGGTCTGGCTCTGAAAGCAAATGCGTAAAGGAAATATTTTTAGATCAGTTCAACAAGCCATTGAAAGCCAACTAGGATCACACTGTAGTTGACGTGTTCGACTCACAATCACTCACCCTAGGTTCGCGTCCTATATGGGGCTCGTCGGATATGCACTGCCGATGATTCCTAATGAGGATAAAACAGCTGCACAGGGCTTCTATGTTTTCCAATTGACTGAAAGTTCCCATAGCATTATCAATCATATCACGTAAGTGCTGATGACTAAAATACCTTGAAAACCGAGAAACTAATTGTATTTAGCAGTAAAAAGAACTACGCATGCGTTTTTTCAAGTCTCACCCTGAAAACTCATCGTAATCCCATTATCGATGGTATTCCATACTCACGACAATAAACGCGAAAGCAAGTTTCCATTTTGACTCGATAATAGTCATCCTCCAATTCTCGGATCCACCAACATTCTCAACCTCTACAACTCATTGTCAGTTCTACTTCATTCCACTCGCCCCCATGCATATTGGGCAATTCTAAAAACACGGAAAATCCCCACACATATATGCTCGGTCGGAACTGAACGTGAACATATTCAGTTCTGCATGCTTCATGCGTCCTGTTGGAAGTTGGGAAAACAATGTTGTTTCGAATGGTTTGTTTTTGTCTGACAGTGGGGAACAAGCAGACAGATTCGGTGATTAGATAGATAGACAAAACAACACGCATTGAAATGACTACATTGAGAGTTCTTTTAGAGAACACAATCAGTATGAATTGTTTTCGAAAATAATTTACCATTTTTTCCAAAATGTAATGATTATGGTGGTCGTTGCAATGGGACGTGATTTTGAGCAGTTCATTTTGGATACTGAATCCACTTTTTCATCCATTTTAGGAAAAAGCGGAAACCAATTCATTTCAGTCAGTTGAATTGGAATACACGCGTCGTTTGAAAATTTGGGGCAAGTAGTGAAAATTGTATCTAGCTTGCCACTCCCTTCGGAATCGTGTTCTCGTCGGCGTTTGTGTGGTGTCCCCTTTAAGTCGTTTATTGATCTTTCTGTGTATTTAGCGGTTGTGTCAAAAACAATAAACAAAATAATCGTTCGTTGCTCCTCTAGGATTCTAACCGTGAATTACGTCTAGAGCTTGATTGGTTATCTCTACTCGTAAATCTGTAGAGAACGTATGAAAGCAATAAATCGACTACTCAACCATTAGAGGCAGAAGGGCATAAGAAAAGTAAGCAAGTTGTGGTAAGTGACAACATATGAGTTAATTCAATAAATGAGCTATATCTAGTGTGTTCCACTAAGATGAAAATACAATGAAACTTGGGCAATCATAGAATTTTGTGAGTAATTTAGCTTTCATCTTATTCCCATCTGTCGCAACTCGAAACCGGTAAGAAAACAATGTGATTCTGCATAGATCTATTGTACACGAATGCGGAACAGGTGGATGAACGAGAACGACTCAAAGACACGCCTTTGTGCGACGGATGAGTAAGATCCTGGGGTTTCCTTGTGGCCTAGGTTTAAGCATGGCTCTCTGGTCAAACGAGTGTTGATGAAGATAGATTAAGTACGACTGATAAAAATCACGCCTTGGGGCAAGGCCTAAGGTTCTTTTCTCAAGTGGTGGATTGCAGGAGAACAGCAAAACAGAATGGTGACAATACGTTGAAAGAGGAAATTGGCAATAACTAACTGCGGTGCCTGAATCTATCTATGTTCCCTTTTGAAAAGAGAGACGCTGTATTATTCCAGTGCAGTTTAGTATGTCATTTGCCCATCGCAGATTAGTATCACAAGTGAACTCCCGATTGTCTGAAAGAGCCTACTCTAGATAGGGATATGAGATTACGGAGAACACGCAAACGAACATGGTCTTTATCGTGGACTTTGGACAATAACGATATGGGTTCGATTCCGCCACCATCAATCACTTTCTCACTCGGCTTTCTTCTATTGGCTGCGGCACCTTTCCTGAATTGTTGTACATTGTTGTATTATAAAGACAAAAAGGAAGTAAAACCGTAAGATATAACAATTATATCTCCAAATCCATGACAAGTCCTTTACATTTTGATCCAATACGAAAACCTACTGACGAAATCCAGATAAAGTGACCGACTTTGAGAGCCCGCACCTACCGCCAAATCAGATTCCATCATATTCGAAGGGACAGACAGTCATTTATGGCATTCTCCGGTGACATATGCCGGTTCTCTAACGTGTTCAGCTTCGTCCAACCAAAATCGTCTATTCGCGGTACATAATCTCATTCCTCTGAACGCAATATGTGCCGTGTTGATTTTCTCCACGTATGCCCATACTAGTATGTTGTAATCTACCCGAACTCTTAGTTCGTATATAATTAGAAACAGTTGAACAATCAGTTCAGAAAATGGCTCATTCTTTCTTCGCCTAGCCGTCTCTCCTTATCAACTCAGTTAATTCGAAGCCCTGGGTGGCCGCATATAACTCCCCACCGGAATAGAGAAAGATATCCATGATACAACTAAGGATTTAGCCATCAACAGCACACAAAATGAATTGAGCTCGTTGTTTGCTGAAAGAAAAAGCGGGATGCCCCCCTCTACCCGGTTTCGGATGCATCTCAGAGCGAGTGCAACTCAACCTGATAATATTATCTCAGCCACGTTGTGCACGTGACATATAAGCAAAATACCATCAATCACTTTGTCAAGAACCTGTTTGCGCGGTTGCCATCTGTCCCATTCCGTCCCATTAGCTCTAGTAGAAAGACTCACCTATTTTCGAATCATCCCGTTCTATTCGCGCAATACAGAAAGTTGATATAAATGCCAGGTGACAGCTTTCAAAGACACTGTACAAAGTGCATTGTGCCAGAACGTTTTTCATTACCTGGCCTTCTGACTGGCTCTTTGGGTTCCTGACCTAAACGGTTGATTTTTTTAAATAGTTAGAACAACTAAAGGCAATTGATTGGTTTATGTCATTCCTTCCGGTGTGACGAGAATGACTACCGACGGTTCATTGGATGATTTGTGTCCGCTTTGATGTGAACTAATTGAGTCATGGATTCGCTTCGCTTGTTCCAGTCTGTCATCAGTTTTTCACGGACGATAAGGTACAGCTCTTAACGGAATCGGGCCTACTATTGATAGGTTAGCCAATATCCTCAAACAATCTTCATGCAGCATCTGATCCAGGTGGTTCACCTCATTTTTTTTCTTGTCTGCGCAATTTCTGAACTCAAATATTCACCTGTAGGAGACCAGGTGCTACCCAAACTTACGCCCTCGTGTCGCTGATGGATGTGCACATTTAAAATGATATTTGAAGTAATCCGCTGTCAACGCTATACCTCAGTTCCTATGGAGAGGCCATAGACTGGTGTCTAGTTTTTCAATGGACATGTCTAAGTATCTTTCGGAAATTTCTCAAGACTTTGGAGCAGTTACATAGGCACCACACGGCAAAAGGCTACACAGTCCGTCATCCATTGCGACCGCCTCTGATTCGTCCGATAGGGAAGCCACCAGATCTTCTAGTAGACGCCATTCATAATTGCGTTTGAAATCATGTAAAGATAATCCGGTTTGAGGAAATTTCCTAATTGCCCCAAAGCGATATTAGCACAAAACGGGGTTGAAAGGAATCCAGAGAGAAATATCGTTAGCTTAGCAAATCCGGCTTCGTCTGATGCCTTGCTATTTGATAGCCACAGAAATCGAAGGCCGTTTTAACGTCTTTCAAGCACTAAAACGTGATAAAAACATCCTCCAATTCCACGTAGACAGACACCGTCCGTGGGGGAATCATTCTTGGATTCCTACTACAACTGGCCTCAAAAGCGAACCTTACAGTTTGATGTTTGTGCAATGATTTGTTACGGTAAATTTCAAACCAGTCTAAGACCACTTCTCCCAATTTATCAGGGATTTTACAGGATAATTACGGCATGATTTGGTGGATACCAGTTTCTGTTGTAAAAGATTCGGAATTATTTGTTTAATTTAACCGCGTCACTTATAGGTCTCAGCATATATTAATGTGATATATGTTTGTGGGCAGCGCATCTTTCTCTAACATTTTTCATCAACCCATCAAATGACACAAGACTACTACACAAATGCAATATCCCTTCCGGTGCTCATCCTTTCATGGAAAACCCGCACATTGCTGATTTTCTATTGTTTCCAGAGAAAGTTCAACTATCTTCACTGCCTGATCATCTTTTACACGGAGAGGACAGTTTCAATTGCTGAGTTGCCTTGTCCAACCGTATAATCCAAAGAGATAATGTTCGATCTCCCGCCAAGTTCCATGAACAGTGAATGTGTCATACGTTGCCTAGCTAGAAGTTACTAACCGCACCTCGAAGATTCCGGGCCAAATTTTTTAATTAGCTTAAAGATGAACCATCTTACTTCATCGCTGTCCAAACTCTAAAGTGCGGTAGGTACATCAAAACTTATCAGAACTATCATTTTGGGACTAGCAACGAGGGTGAAGTCAATAAATTATAGAAAAAAGCCACGATAGCCTTTTTCTGTAAAGTCAATAAATCTCAAGAGAACACACTAGGAAACATAATTTGGGTTCGGTCTATCCTATGACACTTCAGAAACCAAAGAAACCGTATAAGTCCCTTCCACATTTGTAACTTCCATTCGATTTAAGGATCTAGACAGAAATACAAACTCGTACCGCTGAAATATATTGCCCATAGGGGTGCTTGAAGGAGCTTCTGCTTACTACCTATCGAAAGGAAACTTCTCTCTAGGTCACTATGAAAATCAGTTGTCACGGGTTCTTCATGGTAGCCTTCAAAACCTGTATGAACCGATTCAAATCCTGTTTCCACTACCGGTCTGTCCCACATTGGTAACATTCAGCAGGCCGTGGCCCCTCATCGTGACATTCCGTATCATTACGACATAGTAGAAGTAACTTAATAAAATAGTGAAAAAGATCCCCGTTTATCAGCCCTGTGTCAGGCGGTGTACAGAAAACGATAGATTCATCCCATCTTCCAATGACACGGGAACAATACCTAAGCTTAACTTATGATCATTATGAAAGATATGGTTTGTTGCTTTAAGCACCAGTGGTCTAATGTTGTCACGTAGAATGCTATAGTCCTGCCGGATACAGTTCTGTCCTCCAGAACTCATCTTATTTTAGTGCATTTCGGCACAATGGCCGAAACATAAACATTTGTGATAAAGTTGCACTTTCATTACGAAATGCAAACCATCCCGAGGAGTTAGATTCGAAAACCTAAAACTTCTCATTTGAGTATGTCGTCTGTTGCAGGTCGGATATAGTATTCCAACAGTCGAGAGTCCTTACATGGGCAGTGCGTTTGCCAAGTAGGCCATCAGTCCTCATTTTCTGGTTGTGATAACAGTATTAGCGCAGATTCTGCGGCGAACGAGTCATTTTGGGGACAGAATGATACAGACAATCAAAGTTCGGATCTCGGTCACTCTGACTAATCTCGTCCGATCTTTCCACATAAAAGACTAATATAAACCACGGCAACGTATCTGACCCGATCATGATAAAAAGCACCAAACCAAGATAAGTGACATATTCCAACTGCCATAATGATTCTGCCTAAGTTAACGGGTTTATGGAGAGGGTAGTCACTGAATCGGGTACTGTCTAGCCCACGGTGACGGGGTTCACCTAATCCAACATGGATCTTACGACTGTAAGATAATGATTTAGTTTTTCCATCATGGTGTTCCGGACATAGTGAGCCTAGTACTGAAAACAACAAAGTAAAAACAGTTGTCATCTATTACCATTTCTTGACACTTTTCGAATAAATAAGCCAGACACTGGGTACTATATGTAACTTGACTCTCAACACATTCATCTAACTATTTGATGGGTTCAACACAACAGAATGAAAGGCCGTCGAAAAACGGAATCTAACATTTCAGCATTTCCAAACTCGTTAGTATTTGATCTATACTAATAAATTCTCTCTCTCCCCCTATCCAAAACAGAATTCTTAGACAACGATGAAAATGGGTAGCTTCAAACTCATCCACTAGGCTGGGAATTCCAATCCATCTCAGAAATTCTAGCACGTTGGAGTGTGCCTAAACTTTACCGGGCTTTTTATCTATGACTGAGCTTCAGCTACTTGTCTTTTCACCCCTATTGTTCCAAGCTTGGTTTCAACCACTTCGGGCTACGACTGAACAGCCTAATAATCTCGCGAAGGACGCAACAAGAATCCCGAAGAGAAACTGTCTGAGGGGATTACTCAGGCTATTCCAGCTGACATTGGTCAACTAAGACATTTTCTGCCCACATGAATAAATGAAAGCTTAGAGAAAACCCAGGAGGAAAAATGAAACAGTAAGTGGGACGATTTTTGAACGAGTTTCAGACGAAAACTATTCCAGGAACTTGCTCTCTAGCTCCCAAAAAATGCCAACAAAACATTCACCAGATGGTAGGTCACACCCCTCGTAAAAAGCGCTGCATTTTTCACTTGAGAATGTAAAACCACGCATGGATTTCTTCATATCTCCTCTGATTTGCCCAGCATAATCCCATCATCGTTGATATTTCAGATTTACGACAATAAATGCGAAAGCAAATTTCAATTTCAACTCGATAGTACTCATACTTCAATTTTTGGACCCACCAACACTCTCAACCTCTCCAACTCATGGCCGACGCTATTCCATTCCGCGCGCCCGTTTGCATAATGAGCCATGCCACAGACATGCAACATTCTCATAGTTACATATGCTCGGTCGGAACTGAACGTGAACATATTCAGTTCTGCATGCTTCATGCGTCCTGTTGGAAGTTGGGAAAACAATGTTGTTCCAAATGGTTTGTTTTTGTCTGACAGTGGGGAACAAGCAGACAGAATCAGTGATTAGATAGATAGACAAAACAACACACATTGAAATGATTACATTGAGGGTTCTTTTAGAGAACACAATCACTATGAGTTGTTTTCGAAAATAATTTGCCATTTTTCCAAAATGTAATGATTATGGTGGTCGTTGCAATGGGACGTGATTTTGAGCGGTTCATTTTGGACACTGGATCCAAATTTTCATTGGTTTTTGGAAAGTGTAGAAACTAGGTCATGCAAACTAATAGAATCCAATAGCCTTTCTCGTTTGAAACTAAGGGTACAAATGATCAGTTTCATTTGTTCGTCCAAAGCTCATGAACTGTTCTAATCTGCATACCCTTGTCACCTTTTTCTAGGCGTTCGTTGCTTCTTGTATTCATGAAGTTCCCTTTATAAACGATGGTGATTTTCGCACCAAAGAACGGCCATTTTGTGCACCTCAAAGATGCTACCCGGGAATCATCCACAAAATTCGACTGAAAATATCTATTTTGATTTTAAATAAATCTTATTCAAGCAGTAAGTCGACATTACATTCATCACACACAGAAGGAATATACGCAATCGGAACGAAACACAAAATATATGCTCAAATACAGGTTAGCATTATTTTTCCCTTGGACTGTATTTGAGTGCGTGACATAGTTGACGAAAATTAGACCCAGTGTAATGTTTTGTAGAACTTTTTGGATTTCGTTGTCTCCCACGTCAATCTGAACCCGATCCACACAAAGGTTTGTCCTAATAGAAAAATACCGGAATGCATAAAGAGTGGACAGATGAGAACCGCAGATAACTAAATATTTGTGTGACCGATGAGAATGATCCTGGGGTATCTTGTAGACTAATGGTTGGGCGGGATTCAAAGATTTGAATCAAAATAGGGGCCAGACCGGGTTAGATGAAACGCAACTCCTCATTACCAATCCACCGCACACATACTTCAGGTCCTGTTTCAGAAGGTTTGAGGCAATTGAAGGGGAAAGCTGAGACAAAAAATGAAGAATACTTTAAAGGACGAACTTAGAGATAACTAATTTTCGTCAGGTGTTTCTTATTTCGTTGCAAACGTACTTGATGGAACTCATGCTTTAGGGAAATTTCGAACTGATTGAAACAACCTGTTGTGAAAGAGAGACTGGTGATTACAAAAGACATTGAGCCTCGCCAGAACTCTAACCCTAACGGCCTTTACGTATCAAAGCCCTTGCACATTTACTTTTGAATGTAAAATGATCGGAAATCATAATCTGTTCCTCTCTAGTTATTCGTCCTTGTTCTGAATCACGAAGCTTTTATCCAAAGTCTAACTATATTTCAGTTTGTGTTCAGTATTCACCTGGTCACAAGTGGCCGTATGCTTATTACCATTCTACCCTAATTTTTTTTTAATTATCTCGTAAACGCTCTCAGCATTCTAACCAGTGTCTATGGCAGCTCATGGAACTCCAGTTCCCATGGTAAAGGTTTGCTATTTTATTGTTCAAACATCATCCGATAATTCATCAATTTTTCTTCTCTGTCGTCATCAGCTTATTTGAAGCCGTTCTGAGAGGAAGCACCAATGGGAATCTGGAAGTGTTAACGCCCAAAGAAATACAACAACGTTGGCAACAATAATTGTTGTCCTTTTTCCTTTCAGGTGAATCAAAGAAGAATAAATCCGTTTGGAAAATCATTAAAATTTTGGCTTCGTAAAGTGAAACGGAGTCCGAATGGGGAAGTAAAGGGGTCCTTATGCTCCAACTTATTTATTATTTATGGTAGGAACACGTTTATAAACTATGAAGCCCCCTTACCGTGTCCTCTCAAGAAAGTAATGAGCCATGCAGTATATGGCCGAGAGTAATATATTAGTGGTCATTCGGATACTCCTATCATGATTGCAACAGGAAGGTCATGGGTTCCAGAATACAGCCTCATTGGTGCTAGTGGTACACTGTAGCCAACGTTCAGACTCCTTTGAGCTTATGACATCCCAAGTGTGTGTGTGTGTGTGTGTGGTAAACTGTATTCTGTAGAAGACTGTCAGATTGATAATACTGAAAATAATCACTAACATTGCCTATTACGAAGCAAAAAACATATCATAGCCTTGGTTTCAAACAAAATAAAAGCTTTTCTTAAGAAGGGCTATTATCTATACGTGTGCCAGTCATGAGGATAACGTGACAAACTCCCGTACTCTTTTAGTTGTTCTACGGATTGTCGGAGAGGTATGGGTTGCCCCTATGGCGTGTTACCAATCTGTCTGGTCTAAGAACAGGAGACGCATGTGCTGAGAATTCCACGGTCAGCGGATCCTAAGCAAGAAGGTCAGTACGAGGATTGCGATGATACCAAAGAACTGTGTTTTCTAATACTTCAGTCATTCGACGAAAAAAACTGCAAATTCTAGCCAAACAATTCGTTTCGTTTGTTCGGATACCTCGGAGAAGCGGGTCATCAAATAGTCGACTTGTTTTAGCTGAAGGCCAATCATTAAGATTGGAGAAGTGTGGTAGGTGGCAACACATCACGCGGCACTGATTTGAAGTAAACTATTCAGGCTCATCTTGACTGAATCGCAAACTCAGTGTAGAGCATGAATTTCAACTCAAAATAATTGATAGTTAGTCAAAACTGGGCAGATGTCCCAGGGGTATTCCTATCCTTTATTCTTACTTCCAATTGGTCATGAGTCGTTTTTCGAGTCTTCGAATTGCATACAATAACATGTTAGGCAACGAAAGCCCTGGTCAGTTCGTCTAACTTAGAGCTTACATCCGCTGGCAGACCATTTACCGAATTTATAGTTCATCTGAATGACATTTTTGAATATGGCTGGTCTCTAAGAGAAAGTGGGTAGACTTGCGAGCACCCGGTATTCGGTTTCATTAGCTTCTACCAATAATGAATCTTCCTGAATACGGCTTCACATAAATAAATTCCTGAGGACATGCGTTTTCATATGCTAAGGGATCAGACAGAACTAGGACAGTTGAGCAAGTTTCTTCATGAACGAAAATAGCTTCCAAAAATGTGATGAAAATCGTTCACAGCTCTGCGTCTTACATGATTCTCTTTATTGCTACGCTTTTCCCTCCGGCATATCGTAAACACTCGTCATTCTACAGACGTTTATGAAGGCAGACCAAATTTGCCATCCAGACAGTGTTCATAAATGAGACAAACAAACAATTGTGCAAGCTGTGGTTTCTAGTTTGGGCTGACAACGATTACAATAATAATATCGACAATAAAGAAGTAAAAATTAGATGACTGAACTAATATTCAAACTTAGGTGATTCGCTTGAATGTCATCGATACGCACACAACATCAAATACAATTAGGCCGGCACCGTCGACAAGAATTTGAGAAACGCCCAATAGAAAGAAACGATATGAATTTAAACGTGCCCCGGTCCTTTCTCTGGAACTAACAGTCATTATCCAATGATACCTAATGTGAGTTCAGGTCCCACGCACAATGCGTTTTGCTTAGGATCTCCTCAGAATGCGGAAAAAATTGAGGCTACTTTGTACCTGAAAGCAATAAACCTCAATCCGTGTGACGAAAAAGCAAACGAAACTGACACAGATGTGCTATTATGGCACTTGCTTACGGAAGCGGGTTTCAGCGGTACAGTTTTTTCAAACAGTGTGTTGAAGCATTCTTTTTTTCTACAAGCAGAACAATGCGACCGAAGTTGTGGGGCTGAGATCAGATACACAGGCCATTGGTGAGAAAAGGAAAATACGCAAACAGGTTTACTACACGCCCACGGGGACGTGAAAAAGGGTCTTAGATTGGCACTTGTTATTTTGGGCTCGGGTGAATGTAAAATAATCATCACGGCTCTACTTTATCATTATGGGAAATGAGGTGTTTTGCTGGTCGATATCTCGTCTAAAATAGGAGACAGACGGCTGAAACCCTTCGAGAAGAATACTCAGCAGTTTAACTTTCCCGCTGAAGTACCACTATATATATATATATATATATATATATATATATATATATATATATATATATATATATAAACATTTATTCATCCTCATAGTGACAGAGAGAACGGTTCCAAGACTACTTTATTTTCTTTCTTGTCCGCTATACGCAATGTGTATAAACCAACGTGGTATGTTTTGAGAAACTCTTCTGGAATGAAATACGCCAAACTGTGGCTAAGTAAGCGAAAAGTAAACTGGGAAATTACAAATTTGTACCAAATAGTATTTCTGAATTAAGCTATCTGACCAGTACAAAGTGTAAACCTCTACTTTAAAGATCATTGTATGGTAAATTGGTTTCCTCATTCACGTGGGCGCTGATAGATAGCACTATCATATCACGTTGCTCCTACACGGAGACAAACCTCGTTTTGAAATGAACTTCTCACTTAACTAGGAAGCACAAAATTCGAATAAAACCTTATCATTAGACCGCAAAACTCTCCAATTTCAAACTCCTGAATATATGCGCAACATATTTACATGCGTGCGTACATGCATATATGTACACGGATACACACACACGTACACAAGGATACACACAAGCATGTGCACGCGTGCACACACAAGTGTTGTTGAAATTTTGACGAAAATCGTTTTTTAGGATTTGAGCTCTTCGTCCCTTTTTATACTCCATTCACAGTTTCAAAATTTAAAAATTCGTTGTTTCTCAGCATTGTTTACTTTAGCAATGCAATGTTCTTTGGTCAGCTGAAATTGCTCAAGCTAGGCTGCAGTGATTAATTTACCTGAACCGTGCATGACCAGTTAATTTACCTAATTTCTGCTCCACTTTGTTTCATTATTATACAGTACTGGTCAATATTTCAGGAAGGTTGTTGTAATCCATTTGAAACTGCCTCTGTGGAAAGTGAACGACAGCAACTGTATGAATTGGAACGATTTCGAAAATGGTGACCGTTTAACAACTACAGTCAGATCGTTAGGGGGTTTAAGAAGTAGTGAAACGATGCTAATGACTATGTGGTTGTTAAACTGTATGCTGGTTGATGTGGGCAGTTTTATATTATCGCCAATCTTTTTGGGGGAGTGGTATCCAGGATGTTCTGGACGAAGAAGAATCTCATATTCCAAAACGTGAATGTTTACCGTCTATCTGAATAACACCTCTTCTTCGAAGACTATCTTTCTGCGGGATAATGCATTATACCCGTCTCATGTATGGATGATCTTTCTATATCCGTGTGTCAATATTTACGTTTGCTGAGTTATTTCAGTAACATACTGCGGGCTTTTTGACGGTTCTACCACCACAACCGCCTATAACAGCCCCAACTTTGATAGTATTGTAGCTTTACTCTGAAAAGTGTAAAATATTCATTTTCTCCAGGTTGTACCTTGAAGGTAAAATAAATTCCTGTAATAAAACACTGAATAACTGGTATAATCATTGCTCGTTTATTAAACTCCGTGTCTAAAACGCTGTGAACTGAAACCAGTCAGAATAGTCGTCAGCAAAAATGAATGTACATACTGGACATCTGGGCAGATGTTCCCGTACAAAAAAATGACCCCACCTTGTGTCCTTTGTTTATCAATCTCACGTTTGTGGACATGAAATGATGAATGTGTTTATCGTGGTATATTATTCACGAAGAGGACAGAACCTCGGAAAGCCTTTGCTTGCATTACTCAGCAAGAAGTTAGGACACGCGTGGTAGAATGTTTGTGTATGTTGCTAGGTTTCATGGCGAAGAAAGATTTATAAAAAAAAATCGTTATTATTTCTATGATATCTTTGCGGGCATTGAGGAATACACATATTACTACTTGAAAACACCTCAACATGCATACTCCGCGGTACGCGTAGATTCGTACAAAATGTTGCAAAAGTGCAGGATTTTCGAAATCACTGTGCCAGCATTCGGTATCAGTCAAGTCCAATCTGCACTGACGCACTTCATTAGGTGCGTGGAAATTGTAACATTTTTGAAATGAATGGCCCTCCAAATAATTGTTGATATGAATGTCCACACTGTGACGAATTGTGTTCCTTCTTACCTGAGTACCTTTTTGTAGAGAAGTTCAAGAAGTTTGGAAATGTTGATCCGTTTCACACGCAATGTATTCGGCATTGATAACGACATCTGTTTGTTAGATAAGTGTATCACCAGTTGGCAGACAGTTTGAATCAGGTGCATGTCAAGTGCGCTTTAGGAGGAAGCTTTTGTGTAGTGTGGCGCTTTACTAATGAATTTATACATGGTGAGAAAATTCGACCAGGAGTGCTACGGATCTACAGCTTAGGTGAAATACCTCTCCATCGAATTTTCATATCGCAAGTTCCATTCATTCACAAGGTGACGTTGAAGTAAACAAAATCGAGAAGTTCGCAATCGCTCCTTGTGAATAACAAACAAAACGGGACGATATGCACCTGCCTGAATCCCAGTTCCAAAATTCAACATTGAAAATTCGCATTACAAGCATGTTAGACAAGCTGGGCAGTACCCTCCGGCTCGAATTATGAGAAGGACTTGATGTGGACGCGTGAGTCTGGCACTTTAGCCGTAGGGATTTCACGGCCGGCTACGTTCAGTATTCCGCTTTTGGGTGGTCAGTTGAGGACCTGAAACGAAAAAAGTCAACGGATGATCGTGTCTGTTGTGTGACCGTCCGGTTATCATGGTGAACGGAACCCGAATGAATGCCAGCGTAATTGATGCTAAAAAATGCGTAGTACAAACTACTGCATGTATAGCTATCAAATAGAAGACAGCGGTAATTATCGAAAGTCTATTAGCATGACTATTGTGTTTTTAAACACAAGCAATATCAGAGGTACTTGATTTCAGAGAAAATAACTAATTTCTTTCCGTGACTGGGTGTATCTTACCCAGTTTTCTTTGAATATAATAAAACGTGGAGAGGCCTTTAGTGCAAATCATCAGTAGAAACCTACTGGACAAAACATACGCTATTTGACAAAGTAACATTTGTAGAGAATCACGAGAAAACCAATGATAATGATGACATTCTGGTAGTTTTGGAACACCGTGGTTGTCTTCCTTCGCACGAATTCCGTAATTTTACCACAAATAATGGCAACATTCAATCGATATTCAGTGTAATTAGTGAAACACAGTTTACTATCATTTCTTAAGGTGTCATGATAAGTTTAGTTGGATACGAGAGTATTATTTCGTCAACCCAGCTGTTCAGAAACTGATTATTTTCAAAACATCTATCCAGTCCAGTTGAAAGGAGTAGTTGTCCAATAAGAAAAGGCAATCATATGGGTCGCATGAATTCCTTTACTAAATTGCTTGTGGCTCCTCTGACATTCCATAACTGACCATAATTGTTTTTTGGGCTATTAACTACTTATTTTGTGAGCAGTATGCATGCTCCACTACACTAGTGTCTTGCTGAGATAGTACAATACTGTGTCAGGATCAACTAGGGCTTTCATTGGCTACTGAAGTGTGGAGCAGTCTAGTTATACTGCACTAAACTGGCTAAATAATGCTAGCCAATTGGAAGAACATTATTGGTTCCTTTTCAAATGGGTCCCTGATGTGTTCAAAGGTTTATTCGTATGACTGATTATTCCCAATGAGCACATTATGAGAAGACAGATTGGCGAACAAGCTCGTTTTCAGTGATTCATACTCATGCCATTACATCACAATATATTACGACAAGTTGAGGAATTGGACCAATTAGAGAAACAGGAAGTCATAGAGATTAGTGGTGACATAAAAAAAAGAAAGGGAAATAATTATAATCCAGGCTTAATCAAGACCGGATGTGAATTGTTCCTCGCATATTGTGTCAATTCTCATCTGATCTGTGGCCTGTTGTAGAGTGGAGGGAGGGCCAGGGCAGCTTAAGAGCACACACAAATTGTTTTTGAGCACACAGAGGGGGGTTGTGTAGGTGGATGACGACAGCCTCCGCAGTGGCCAGGATGCAACATTTCGCTTGTCTTGGTGGTCGACCCCGGATCTTATACAGAGCACGGAAAGCCTCGGACACGTTTACCGTATGATTGCATTCAGCTAGGTGTGAAACGACTGCGCTAGTGAGCGATTTAATTGCCCCAGTGTTCAACCATGCAGGGTGGTGTTCGCGGATACGTTCAGACAAACGTCTGGTCGTGCGGCCGATGTACATTGTCCCACAGGAACAAGTGAATGAGTACACGCAGAATGAGGCTGCAGAATCAGGTATTTTGTCTTTCAACCGTAAAGTCACTGCTGGTCTGGATTGGAACAACATCCGCAGATTAGCTGCGTAAAATGTTTTGCTGATGACGCCTGACAATCTTCTCTGGGCCTTCTCTGCCAACGCGTCGCCTTTGAATGGCAAAGTTATGTATACTGGCTTCCTTTTCACCATGGACTCTCTTAGAGTTTTCCGCTCTATCTGCATCATTTTATCAACTAGGCGGTCCGGGTAGCTGTTCTGCGTGAAAATCCTTCGCACGGTTCGGAGTTCTTCCTCAATTGTGTCCTCCGAACATATTCGTCTCGCTCTGTCTACGAAGCACCTAATTAGGTTCATTTTCCCCTTAAGAGGCACGAAGCTGTGGAAATGGACGTATTGTCCATTCCACGTCGCCTTCCGGTGTAGGGACCGACTGATTGAAACATCAGCACGACGATTCATCCGAACATCCAAGAAGCCTATCCCGCTGTTTGATTCTGTTTCCATTGTGAACTGTAAGCTGTCATGAGCTGAGTTAAACGAACTTAACAGTTGACCTATCTGATCTGAGGAATTGATCACACAAAAGATGTCATCTACATAGCGTCTGTATAAACAACATCTATGGATTGTTGACTCAAGTGGGCCATTTTCCAACTTTGCCATAAAGACGTCGGCAAGCAGTGGTCCGAGTGGGGAGCCCATTGCTACCCCGTTCATTTGGCGGTAGATCTGACCGTTGAACTTGAACTGAATGTTGTATGTGCAGAAGAATAGCAGTCGTTTCAGTGCTTCCAAGGGGATGCCTATCTCAGTTGCGTTGCTTTCGATATAGTCACATAAATAATCGATGGTTTCACCGATTGGAACGTTGGTAAAGAGTGAACTGACATCTAGAGATAGCATCCGTCGCTCTTTCACATTCAGGTCTTTTACCCAACATATGAATTCAAATGTATTTTTTAGGCTGTGTTTCGATATTTTCTGTCTAACCGGTTCCAGCAGAGTTGTCAACGTCTTGATTAAGCCTGGATTATAATTATTTCCTTTTTTTATGTCACCAATAATCTCTATGACATCCTGTTTATTCATATCTTTATTTTTTTTGGCGGGGGAAGGTTTTTGTCCGGCTTTGTCAGGTTTACCTACTTGCATTCCATGTGGTTGTTCTGCTTCTTCATGAAAGCTCTTAAACGAGATAACACATCTGACGGAAGGCCGGGCTTTTTATCGATCTGATCTATTTCCTTATTGCTCTAAACCAGATGTGTCGTGTCTTTCAATACGATTCAGTTCCGTATTGGCTGTTTGCGGTCTTCTATTTGTCTCTGGTAAGTCTCTGTGGTTGTTCTCCTCGTTTTCTCACATGCTGCCTCGTTGGTCGAGCTCAAAGCATTCGATTTTAGCAAAGCTTGAATCTGTTTACGTTGTTTTTGCTACTTTTTATCACTTTATGATATTCCAACACAGGATTTATTGTTGTGTTGTATTTTGATTGACTGAGAGCAAGACGTTGTTTGTCGTGACATACTTGACTATAGTCTTTTTATTCGTCAATTCCATTTCCTAATCACCCATTCTAGGCATGCTCTTGGCCACTTATAACTATAAATGCCGAAGTAAACCCCAGTCCCATTGTAGACGGTTATAGCTATTCAGTTCCAGTGTGACAGCCCGAGATCCCTCCCGCTGATTTGGAATTTTAGCGTTCGGGATTTTGAGATGGGGCTCATATGCTCTTCTAGGTAATGAATGTATATGAAATTCTTGTTTTAAGTCGTATCAATAAGTGGATAGGTAAGGTTCTCCCGACACACGCATGTCAGGTTTTGTGGTTTTACCATCAGTTAGATACTACTGTGTTCATTCATCCACACACTGGTGCACAGCGTATGTGTTGGACTCACAGCAATTCAATTTCAATGTTTAAACAAGAAATACTTGTTCAGTTTACTTGAAAATAAACTACGTATAACCGTGAATCTGTGGATCACAGTTAGGATTTCTCAGGTGACGCTCCTGAGAAACGTTTCCACTCCTGCTCTTGATGAAAGAGTTGGATAATCACCCAGCAGCAATACAAAGAGTAGAACTTGGCTAAATTTGACCATAATGATCTTGCTGGCACTTCGTTCTGTCGAAATCGACAACCGAATAACAAAGCATTCCAGCTATTCGTATGACAATCTTATCGAATAAAGCACACGACTTTATCTATGGGTCTACTAAGGACAAATAAATCGCGTCGAAATTTCACAAACACAAATTTTCTCACGAATCAGGGCTCTGATTGACCGAATGATCAGCATCCAAGGGTAGCTACGTGAATAATCGGACGGATAGAAAGGGAGCCAACCCTTATCCACTTGATAACAGAATCTCAAGTGCTGCCCCTCAAACAGAGTAATTAGAGTTTCTGTCAAAAGGTACACGAACGAAGTATTCGTGATCCACTCGTAAGGTGTTCCGGTGATGGCTTAACGGACATCAACCGGACTCCTCGGTGCCTAATATCTGGGGTTCAAGATCCTGCCGCCGACTCGGTTGCCGATCATTACCCCTGGCTGGCAGATTCTAATTGGTCGCGACCCCCCCCCCCCCCCTTCCTTGTGAAATATTGTGCTACCATATAAAAGACAATTTTCATGATGTTTAGTGGCTTCTGATCACTGAGCTTGGTGTTCGGGTCACAATCGTTTCATCAATAATCAAGGTCACGTCATCACTGCGCACTGATGATGTCACATCGACTGGTGATGAAACGTTTGCTACCTAAACACCAAGCTCAGCGATGAGAAACCTCTGAACAACACCAACCTGAGCTACAATCAACACTAATTGTCGAAAATATTCATGAGTTTTCGTGCAGGGTGCTGGAGTTCGAGCGGGTCCCATGAATAGAGTTTGTCTGACGAAGATTTGCTGTGCACTGTCTATTTGTTGGAAGTTGTTGAGTTATCCCCAGTTGTCGCGATAGCTGCGAAAAGCACATCCGGATGCAGATTTTTATTTCAGCGTAGTCGAGTTAACTTCCAAGGAATGAAGAGCTGCATTGTAAGGTGAACAGTCCTCATCATATACAGTGATATCCAGTCACGATATGATGATAAAAATTCTGAGATAAATCTGAAAAAAGTCGTCTAGACTAAGGAGGATATGCAGTCGAGAACTTTCTTCTTCCATGGGAAGGGGCACTGAGTAACATATACAACACCGAGTTGGGGTACATTCGATCGTACAACGACAAATTGAAGATCACTTGTTCGTCACATATGTAATGAATGTCCCAGTCAACTGGATATTGAAATGGAACGTTACTGTGGATAGGGTGTGAAGACGCACACTAGTGTCATGTTTCCACTTGTCTACACTTAGTTCAGAATCTATGCAAGTAGTATGAAATGTTTTGCAAATCGATATCAAGCTTTACCGCGGACTGAACAACGTGATTGCAAATGACGGGATTTCATCGTGCCCGCTGGGATCTAACAGCCAAAAGAAGCGATTGTGGCCAACCGGCACAGGTACTTCATTGGGAAGTCTAGTAAAGGATACAAAATATGCTCAGTCTATCACGAGACAATTCATGTCATCGAGTGGCTGATACGCGATCCCTTTTTTGAATGCGATATACTGCGGCAGTATATCGAATTCCTAAGTTCGATCAAAATAATAATAATGATGAACCATATTGGGGTTAGTCCATGAACCGAGGGTGAGTAGGTTCCGTGTGGTACATTCCGGGGTAGATGATGAGTGAACGGATTGACGAAATTAGAGGGAAATATTTGTTTTTAGAAGTAATACAATGGAAAAATAAATTAACGCGCCGGAACTTAGCGGGTTAGATCACTTGCACATATCATTCCATGACTTGTACAAATAAAGGCTTTCGGAGTTATTTTCCTAGTTCTGCAGAGACCAGTCAATTTTGTCTTTTATTATTCAGTTTCTGCAGAAATGTAAAAATTGGAACCACATTCGGGAAAATACGGGTTATTTGTTTACTTTAAAGCCTCTGCGATTATTCTCGAAACCGGGATTGTTCGTTTGCTAGAATTACGCTCACTTGTTTACATTGACAGAAAATTATGGGAACTTGTTGGGCATATACTAGACCAATCCGGTCATGATGTAACTGGTAATCCGGAGTTCCATTTTGCGAATCAGTTTTATCTTTGAAATTCATCACGGTGAAAGAGCATTGACAAATTTCTCCTTAACTTACAATAAATTAGTCATCATGTGCAAACCAGAGTTGTGCGGGGAAAATGGTGGTAACAAGAACCTCAAAGCTCTCATGAATACGCTAATGAAAAAGCATGCAAATCGAGCAAATTATGCCTGTCCTGACACAGCATCCCACATTTGCCCAACCTAAACGACTGGAATTAATTTTTGAGCCCAATGAATACCTGCGATAACAGTCCTACAACAAAGTTGGTCGTGATTCAATACCGGCCATGGTGAGCATGGTAAAGAGCAGTGTAAACTGAAATCCTTTGGAATCAGTTCCTGTGTGTATTTCTCATCACAAGTCACATGTGTTGGATCGCTGAAAGTTCTGCTATTGAGCACAGAAAAGAAATTCCCAGCCAATGGTGTAGAAAACACAGGGTTGATTTGTTCGTGTGTGTATGCGAGAGATCACAACTTTTGCTGCGTGTATATTTCTTGTTATAAGTCAACCGAAAGAACAAACAAATTCATCTTCTTCGTAGTTCTTTGCAATCACACACGGAAATTTACTGATATGCATTCTCCTTGGATACACCTTTTACATATCAGAGGGTTTTGTTTTGTTTTGTAACTGTAGAAAAAAATTTGTGCCGGAAAGAAAACTAAGTTTTCCTCCGTGGTGCCTTGTTGTGACATCAAATACATTGGGATATATCTAGCATAACACCACTTTCGTGACTCATTCGTTGAATTTAATCATTCATAATCTCTCACATTGACCAAAGTAGTTACATTTGATTCTGAGTGACTGTTTGGCCAAAGCCAGGACAACATATAAGACGTCCGGCGGATAGTATTTTTAAGATCTTCTTGTCACAGTCTTGCATTATAAGTAAACCAACAGTTATTTTCTCTCTAGAACCTACCACGAACCTCAAGAATGTCAGTGAACATCTAGAAATTACAGAGTTTGGAAGCGGACTACCGACTATGTTTACAACAACTGGTCGCCGGTGGAAGGGTTTGATTAGGCCGCCACATCCAGGATGAATTCTGTCTCAGACATGAGTTGCCTTTTTGTGTGACCTAAATAGATGATCATATGTTCACTTTGGTGAGGTACGCAAACAACAACGTAAATAAATATTTATCCATCATCCTCAACAGTGATCTTTGGTATGTTTACATAGTCGATAGAAGCATCCTGTTTTGGAACTCTCTTTTTGAAGAACATATGATAGTTAGTCAACACCACTTCTCACTGTAAAGATATATGCGAACTGCCTCACTCTGCTTTTGTGGATTAAACACCCATGCAGATCCATAGGCTACGGATACCAGCACATTTAAATGGACTACTTGGAGCTGATTTTGGCTTTTATTCGCCCTTCGGATAATACCGGAAATTCCGGATGCCCAGTACACCCCTCCGCCACAGATGTTGGTCAGCGTAGTACCATATGCTTCGTACTCCGTCCGTGGTTGGCTTGGAATTACGGTTGAGCCATCTTCTCTAGACTGACTTTGGGCCAACCAACCCAGTAAAGAGCGTCGGGCTTTCGCCTTCTTCCTCACACCTCCGTTACAAAAAGACAGTGTGCAGGACTTCCTCTGCAGAGGTTGTAATGGATGAACGGCCAACCGGGAGCCTTCTGAGAGGCATTCACGACGAGAAGCTACCCCGGAACCTGGGACTTCCGCCACCTATCATACTGGCGCAATTGGAATAGTCAGTCACCGGCCGTCTATTGGTTCCGGACTCCACGCTTCTTCCAGTTGTCTTGCAGGTTAATTTTTGGATAATCCAAGGCTCCGGTTGCAGACCCCTGAGAAAAACATCTGCTTTGGTCTAGGCAACTTGGAATTATTATGACCACAAACAAAACGAATCGTGGAATCTCAGTCCTCTTACCCCTTCTTCACCCTGTCGTACCATATTTTGTTCTGCAAATAGTTTTGAATCAAGCCAGTGATAGCATATATATATATATATATATATATATATATATATATATATATATTGCTTTCACACACCCAACGGTTGGTCCCACACTACTGCATTGGAACTTAGTGGCTACCACATCAGAACAGTACCTAATATATGGGATCGTCAAACATCTTTCGCTATAGGAAGTAGGACAATAGCAAATTCGAGTGAAGAAAAATGGCGGGCATGAAACAGAAGAACGGGTAGTTTACCGAGCATCAGCAGATCTGTAGGCAGAAGCAAAGGAAAATGTACATTTTTTTGAACCTTCACGAAGAATCCGATTACTTCTTGAAGCCGGTCAATACTTTTTATCCTTTCCCGGATCGTGTCCCTCCTGAAGGGATTTGAAGTTGCACATCAACCAATCTTTTTGTTGACTGGTTCAAAGAGTATCTGTTATTATGCTTTTCTGAACCTGAAGTAGTCAGAAAATCCTTTCAAAGACAATCGTGGGGCACAAGTGTAGACGGTTAACTGTCTCGGCTTGTAATGATCAGTAGGGCACTATAGTCTGAATGATAGCACCGCATTTAGTGATTCGATGTTCCATTTGGAATTTGATTCTCAGCCAGAGTTCACCAAAAAGAGCATTGATAAACCAGTTCACTGAAACCCGCCACAGTTTGTGGAGCCACAGGTGAGAGCTTGGTAAGCGATGGAAATCAGGGAAAATGGAAGATGCCCCAAGGGACACGACAGACGGCCAATTCATACGTGCTACTCCTTCAATACACTTCATACCCTCCGTGCAACAAAGTAGTATTCAACGAAATGGAACCGAGTTTGGATAACACTATTTGATAAGAGATGTTAAACTTGCGTATGCTTTGAATTTGTGTAATAACTTAATGCAATCGTAGTATAATAAACGGAGTCGAGTAAAGAAATTGTGCTATGTAAGGAGCACGCAAAATAAGGAACGCATTTCAATTCAACTCAGGTAAACGGTGAATGGAACTGAGAGAGGAATATTCAGCTGGTACACATTCACAAAACATTAAGCAAAATATAAAGCAGCATGACTTTGTTCAGGAATTCAGCAAAATAGAGAAAGAGAACCGCTGCATGATTCTACGCGTGAGAATAAGTGTTTACGGTTTGACGAAATAGATGAAACCGTAACTCGTTCGACGAGATTGCATTGAAATGGATGTTACATTTTTAGCTAACACATTTTTCGAGACAGTTTTTGTGTTGTAAGCGTTGTAGTTTTGTGATAAAATGCGCTGAGGAAAATGCTCGAACTTCACTCTGGTGCAATTAGAAATACTCTTGAAAAAGTGCCAATACTTTTGACTTTCTTCTCAGTTTGGTCGGGGAAGATAACGGAAGATCAGTAAAACCTGGGTTGGACACTGGCTTACGAGAAACATTCCGTTGAAGGAAAAAGCGTAGTTGATTTATTACCACGTACTACAAACAGGGAGAGTTTTCCAACATTTACAGAATGAGTGGGAATATAGTCAGACAGTATCAGGTCTACTGTCAGGACTATATCGAGGTATTTCAGCGAAGTAGCTTTACCACCGCCATTTCCATCCATAAATAAATCCAAAGTCGACAGCTTGGTTGCAGTTCGAAGACGATACGGCTATGTCCGAGATATTTTGCTGCAGAATTTGGAACCATGTAGGAATTGGGATGAGGTATGCCGAATTCTGCTTTTTCAATTTATTTAATGAGCAGTCAGTCTCTGGAAGTGCACAAAGTGAATATATATATAGGGGGGAAGAGGGAGACTTGAAGACATGCCACCTTGTAGAACGATCACTTTTGAAGATGCAAGGCAGTGAGACCCACGAAGAATAGTGTGAGCATTTTTATCGTTTAGCAAGATAATCTGTCAGTTAGGCATTGGTCAAAATTTCAACACAGCCCACCTCAGGAATGTGGAGCAGCTTGCATCTTAAGGCACAGCTGAGGGAGTCACCGTAGTCAAAGATGAAATCTCTGATGGCTTTGCTCATTTTGATTATTGATGAAAGGATTCAATGGACCATATACTCACTGATCTATCCATTCTAGACGGCAAATAGCGGTTAGGATGCCAGATAAGACTAAGTACTTTCAGTTATGGATTCTTTCACGGCAATGCCAGTTTTCAAATACCTATAAGACGACAGATGTAAAAACTATAAGCTGTAACTTCGAGGTATGTTCCTTTGGTGTGAGTATGAGGGAAGACACTGTCCTACGGTTTGGGATGTTATTGCGCCAGCATTATTCAATATCTCAGATGAAAATGGGAACCAGGTTGCTACACATTCCTATAGCACTATCGGAAATACAAATGTCTGCCTACTATGTTCACAATCACGGCTCCGTGTAAGTGGCCCACGGTTGGTTCAATGTGATCGAAGGTACTTTTAGGTTGATGAACCTTTGCTCGGAACACGTTTTGCTATTCACAAAAAAGGAGTAAATTTTTCGTCCATTAAGATAGGAATATTCAGTAGACTGAACAAATACAAAAACCTCCATTGGCGCAAAAGCTCACTGAGATTCTCATTTGAAACCCATACGTATGTTAATTGAGCATCTACCTGGCTGCCTACAACCTGCTCACCACAGCGTAACCACAATAACACAGACAGGACAAAGTAAAGTTCTAGTGGAATAGGAAAACAAAACTTGGGGTGAATGTAATTGCGCAAAATAAAATGCCGTGAACTGTACAAACAAATTTGAAGGCCCCTTCCGATACACTTCGAAAGTGTTGCTAGTTGTTCACTTAATGCATGTTTTATCAGATAGCTATGATTTGATCTGGCTGTTTACTGTTATCAGTATGCTCGGACAGTGTTGAATCTGCCATGTCTGTGTACAAAACTCTTCTGATTTGCCCCACCCCAGTCAGTCTCCCATTTTTTTATGATCGCTTTTTGTATAACTTGTTATCACCCTAATAAGCAGTCTCTAACCGAGCTCGGCCCCCGGCCTGAAATATTGAACCGTAATTACATAAGAAGGATAACAAAAAGGTAAAATCTCTTTTACGCTCACCGGATACACACACGAGTACATGTAAACACACACTAATACACACATGGGAATTCATAAATTGTTCGCAAGTTATTCGAAAGTTGTTCCACAGGTACCAAAAGACACTGTATCAGTGAGACAATCCGCAAAGTCGACGGAACACCTATTCGTAATCTTCAAAGACGCCTAAAATGATGGGGAGAACACTTGAACTGGCAATTCAGCTGACCACCTGCGCAGACTATCATACCTCTTGATGAACGTTGCGCCTAATGGTTCATGTTCCTACAGCCGCCCAGCATAGCTAAAATTTGTAGGGAACTTGCACTCCTCAGGCGCCAAAAGACCCCAGGCTCAGGCGGTCTACCACAAGGTGCATCCAGAAAGACTGATTAGTATTTGATGAAATAGCTTACCGTTATGTTTTCTAAAGTACGGTAAGAGGGGAAAGTTCCTATGGGCTGAATGGAATCGAAGGTAGACCGTATCGTCAATCAAGGATCCCGAACTGTCTGTGACGATCATAGAGGAACCAAATTAATTTTAATCTCGTCGAAGAGTTTACCACCTCTCATCCTTTGTAAACCATTGTCACACAGAGAGGAGCAAATCCGTGAGGAGCAAGAGGAGTTTCGCTCTGGCCGGGGCTGTGCTGATCACATATCTACCATGCGTCGGCTGTTGGAGCATCAACACACTCACCGAAGACCGACTATTTTCTTATTCCTGGACAACAAAGCAGTCTATATTTCGATTGATAAAAATGCCCCGTGGGGAAGCCTGTTAGGAAACGGCATTCCTAAAAAGTGCGCACCAATCACCAAATCCCTTTATCACGGTACTTCAGGACCTGTAAGAGATTACGGTAAGCTTTCACTAACCCCTCTACTTATTTCCAGTGGGTTTCGACAAACGTATCCTACTTCGCCGTTTCTCTTAGACTTCACAACCGACGGCGGTCTCGTAGGTGGTGGTGTCAAATTCCTCCCAGGACACAGGATTTCTGGTTTGCAATATGCCGACGACATCGAGCCGATCGCTCTAACATTTCAGCAACTCGATTTTCACAGAACCCCATGACAACCTAAATGGCTTGACAAAGAATGTGATCAATCTCGTCAGAATGTAAAAAGCTACTCCATGACTGGCAAGAACATAAGCCCGCGCTCTGTTTGGTCAACGAAAGGCCGCAGGATACCGAAAGTGTTGTTCATCTGAGCTATTGAATTATTGGAAATGGTGGCTTGGAAGGTAAACGATGTACGCGCATTTCAAAGGCCTCACTGGCTTTTTCGAACCTCAGGCATCTCTGACAGGACATCAGTCTTTCTTCGAAAGGCCAAGTGTACAATACCTCCGCGTGCTCCGTACTGTTGTATGGCAGTGAAGCAAGGCCCCTTTGAGTTTAAAACATCCGTCACCTAGCTGCTTGTTCATGCAGCACTGCTCTTGTTTGCTGGGAGCAACACGTCAGCAATGATCACGTGCGCCGGTGAGTATTTGGTACCACCGTTTCCTCCTTAGAAGAGAACCTATTGCATCATCTCCGTTGGCTAGGACATCTATTGGGAATGGATGCTTAACAAGTGCAGCTTCGCACACTGAGGTTTGTGCAATTCCTTATTTTGTACTATTCATTTTCATATGGTGCCGCATCTTACGCATATAAATCCTACTTTGGGCTGTACTTAATTCTCTGACGTTGCGCGTAACTCCTTAACTGGTTTGGACACCAGAAGCATTCTGAAGCAGTAAAATTAGCTCGTTATTCTGTCAGATAATATGGGTTCTTGGTGGGTATTTCTCAGAAGCTACTCGCAACATTTTATGACGCAAGCGATCTGGGATACCAGAGCCGCAATAGTGGGACATGTAGTTGAAGTACGTGATTGACATTCTCTATTTGGTGAACAGATAATTTATCGACTTCACGGAACGTTCTTCATATCAAAATTGTGAATCGAGCTGCAAAAAGCGTTCTTAAAAGTATAGTTCCCGAAAGTAGGTTAGAGTCAGTGTTAAAATTGAAGCGAAACGTAGCGTGATCACATGTACTTTAACTCCTCTAAACCAGTCCGCGGGATAAAAAAAAGTGCGGCTGAGTTCGTGCTTCAAATCTGATAACTATTTTCCGCGCCCAAGTAAAGTTTGCACTAGGAGTCAATACATTTCTATAAGGTTGCGTCCTTTTTTTCAAAACCATTCTGCAAGATATGATATTCAAGTATTAGTATGTTTATCTCACACACCTTTAGGAAGCTCTAATAGCATCACGGGATTACTGTGTCCCATGAAGTCCGGAAATGAATACTTATTGATGATTTGATTCTTATCTTGTATGTTCCACACTGGTTGAAAATGTTTTCAGAGAACAAAATCTAGGCAAGGGAATCGTCATATTGCACACCTCAGAAATGAACCCATATTCACACATTCATGCGAAAAACATATCGTACGACAATCAACTATGGTATGAAAGCTGGTGACGTGAACTGGACTTTCGTCTTACCATTTACTGACTCCCTCAGTTATCTTATCTGGTCAGATGGCCCACAAGAACGCAGCTCTCCAGAGAAATAGTATTGAAGCTGGTTCGTACGAATACAATAACCTCAAGCCACGGTATAGAACAAATAGATGCCCTTGTATTCTCGACTTCTGGACGCCCGTCACTTTTGTGCACGTACCCAAACACTGTGCATATGGCGTTTTAATTAAAAGCTCCCGTGTTAAACTGAGGAACCGTGCCTTTCTCAGACGCCTGATTTCGTGTACAATTGCTCCTCACTTGCCTCGGCCTTCCAGACAAATCCGTTGTGGATGATATCACTTCCCTAGGCCGTTATTCAATCAAATCTTTAAACGAATCTGTGAAAACTGCGCCGTGTACCTCCCTAGAATATTCAACCATGTTAACTGGAAGCGTCTGGTCGTTTCACGCCCCCGTTGACCGGGTTACAAAAAAAACCCAGTGCAGGCCACCGTGACTGATAACCTCGAAACCACCGGTGTTGAGCATGATGATGGTGTTACGATTTCCCGCGATTTGATTTCAACCTACAATGGGGACCAAAAATCCAGTCACCCGACACAATTATCACGCGTCTGACTATCTATCTGGTTGTTTCTGAAACTCCAAAATCGCAGTAATGTTTCCAGCTATCAGTCGTCAGTTTTACTAATCCGAAATCTGTCCAAATCTATGATGTGCATATTTTTCTCTTTCTTTGTCAGTTTATACTTCAGCCTCAACTCTCATCCACACTGAGTCAAAAACGTATGACGATTTCGTTCAAAATTTTTCTATTTATCCTCGAAGATAAATCTACTTCAAGCTGCTTGAGGAAATTCCGTAGGCGATTCCTTTTCCCGTACGGAAACTGAGACTAGCCAACGGTAAACAGAATACCATTTCATTTTCCATTTTTGTTTATATTTCTCTGTTATTGCGGCTGAAATACCAGAGAAGAAATTCCCAATTAGTCGCCATTTATTGTAGATTTCCAGACACGTGTCTTTCACAGCACTATTAAATTGTGTGAACTATACACCTGACTGTGAGAGAAAAAGTTAGCTCACGAAATTATTCGGCACTACACTCAGCAATCACCTATTTATTTTCCTAAGTTTCACTGTCAAGCTACTTAAAGCAGTGGTTTTTCAAAATATCCTACGGCCTTTTTGACTACAGAATACAAAAACCTTATCTGTCCGATTTTTTTTCACAGAACAGTCAGAAGTCCTGGAAGAGCGGACTAGCAATTTTCGACGATTATTCTGTTCTTCTGTCTAGCCGTATAGTGACACGTATTTTTGACAACATACAGACAACGGTCCATGCAGACGTACGGCCGGATAGAATGACACACGGAATGTGTTTGTAAAAGAAGACCGAGAGAGGGCCACGTTCAACCTGCACAAAAAGACGAGCCACTGAAAAAGGTGCGCAGAAGCCCGGAACTTCCAAACAAATTTCACCAATACGTACAATAAAGTAGATCATCTCAGATACGGCATCCTGGAGAGCAACGCAATTTTATGACTGGAAACGCGGTACCCATACGAATGATCTCAATACTGGAAAGTGTTTACCCATATAAGCTAGTCATTAGCTGATTATTCACAATATTTTACAGACGAACTAAGCGAGGAAAAGAATCACTGGTCAATGCTCTGATTTGGATTGTAATCGTGAGCGTTCACAAGAGTGAATTACTCAGGTAATCAGTCACACGGAACAACAGATAAAATGGACTTTAAGACAACTGTGAACCAAATATTCTGAACTCATTGAATGAGTAACTGAACAACATTGGTTTCTTCTAAAATACATTTCGGCTGAAAAACACTGTACAACTATGCTCAAACTATATACTTTATATGTATATATATATATATTGTAATATTCTCAGATAGATCGCCACTCCCATCTTTATCGGTGTCAGTGTTGATGCTTGCTGATGCACTTACTGAACTCCAGCTCACCCAGTTATCTTTCTGTTTTTGCAGATCGTACACGTGCAACCCTCACGGAAGACACTGCCTCCTGCATACTACTATACATATATATATATATATATATATATATATATATATATAAAACTATACTTAAGCTAGCTGGTTGAATAACTCGGTCGCGATAGAAATTGGGTTAGTGAAGAATTGAAGCAGAACTACAGTACGAGATAGATTTTTGTGAAACTGAACGATAGCAGTTCGTTCCATCTCGGTTCATCTTCATACCATGACACCAATCAAAATACGGTCGTTTGATTCCAGTTATCTTGCCTCGTGCCGTAACCCGTAAAGGCTTTTCTTTCCTATCATCATCAGTCCACTTTTTGTCGTTCTTATTCAAATCATTTGATGAACTGTCAGGAATAACGTCAATATAACTGGATCCGAGGACAGCTTGATATTTCTACGTGAAAACATCGTGTACAGATGAGAGTACATACATACGAATGTTTGGATCATTTCTTTTAAAGCTGCACCATCTTCTTCTTCTGCTTGTTTCGTTCCATCTGAATATCATGTTTTGTTTTGATCGGAGTCCGGCTAATTATAGATTTTTGTTAAACTAAACTTCGAACGTTATATTATGAGGAGTTTATAATAAGAGATAAAATCTATTGTTGAAGAAGAATGAGTTGCTTTTTATGTCTTGGTAACATTCCTCACGTTTCGTACTGATTCATATTCATATAATCAAGAATAAAATGGATTCCTTCTCATGAGCATTTCGTTAGGTGTTTTGTGATTATTAGTTTTACACAAATAAATCACTTCCGATGGTGTTATTACACCGCGTGTAATCAGTCAAAGTCACATTTCGAGTATCACATCTATTGTACACCCACTCCTATTGAGTTTCACTTCACCGTTGTGTTTATCAGACACTGATAAACGAGGCCCTTTTCAGGATTTTAAAGCTGTCATTCAGACTTTTGCGCTTGATGGGTATTGGATTTTAAGTATGACCAGTGAACAGGTCCGTTCGCATTGCAAATCAATTCAAAACAGTTTGAATTGGTCGGATGTAGAAGGGGAGATCGTCCGGTTCATGGATATTCGGAAGATCTCTAAATAGAATCATTTTTATTTTATTTTTGAAATCTTTCATCAAACACCGTCAGTGTTTAGCTTACCGTTGATCATCATGCACATAGATGTTCAATTCAGTGCATTGTTAGTTACTTTAAGCGGTGCATAACCACGGAGTCGCAGAACGTACACGAAAGGATTTTTTTGACTGAGTCACACGCGGTTCAAGCGGGAAATTCGCATCGGAGGTCATTCGTTTCCATTTTGTTCTCAATTTCTGCATTTTGACACTCAAAACCATCGCTAAAGCGCCCGCTTGTCACTCCAAACAAATAGCAACTTATGACGACGGCATTCAAAGCTAAGAACATATTGCTGTTCGAAATAAAAAAACGGCCTTTCGAAATATATATATATATATATATATATATATATATATATATATATATATATATATATATATATATATATATATATATATATATATATATATATATATATATATATATATAGGCAATAATCAGATTGCATATGCTCAAATCCAGATTCGTTATTAAAGGTTATCTTTTTTGTAAGTGTTATGGGTAGAATAATTATTTACCACGCTCGATGTCAGTCTTTTCCGAAAAGATCAGCAACGAGCTTGGCCAGATGACCGTTGGGTTTGGACTGCGCGTGACCTTCTGCATCAAAGTTCAGTCGAGAAGAATTGCAATCCTAACAATTCTTGGTAAACAACTCATCTAACTGGTTTCTTTCCCTGTGAACAAGCATATTCACCCGAAGGGAGTGGAATTAGCAGAATAGTTGTACATTTTAGACAAGAACATGTGCTGGTTACGTGCGGTAGTTTTAATTCTTTCTACGAAACGAGTTTGAATACAAAAAAACCTAACGGGTGTATTTAATAATCGGACAGTTTTCAATAACGACTAGTAATTACGTAGATATCAGGAAATAGACCTAAAGCTTTAAATGAGGCAGAATGAGTTGAAATTTCTATCAATGCTTGGATGGATGTTTTCTCTTGTGGAAGGATTTATGATCTGAGAGTAACCAATCTTGGGACGACGATGAGACGACTGTGGTTGGGGTTCGTAGTCAGGCTGAGATAATTATAATAAGGCTGTTCTCGAAGTCAATGGAGTAGTTTAACGCAACAATGGTCCGTATGAATTTGTCCTCATCCACATTCGGGTGAATGAAAAGTGATACATTTTTAACGTCGTCTTGTTCCAGCTTCTAAAAACGGTTCATACAGAAATTTTGCGTCTTTCACGGTTGTCTCCGAAACTCTGACCAGTTATTCGTCAAATCGGAAAGACTCGATTTGCCGGTCACAATCCACTTCACCTACTTTTAAATTTCCAAGCAACTCCCATCTATAAATTTATATTCATCTGCTTAATCCCTGAATACCATAGCCTCAGTTTTCAGTCTCTCAAGTGTGTATAACAGCCTTGAACTACACAAAGGAAGGTATGATTCTACGGCATGTATTTCGTTTCTGATCAGTTCTAACTGTCTGCTTTGGATGGAAGGCCCAATAAATTTCCATCCCTGGGCGTGAATTGTGATGATATGGACAGCTACCGTCCATACAGAATTGAATAGAGACTAAATGGATTGACAGAGTTTGCGAGAACAGGTTACTGCTCCGACTGTGTTTGAAGCTGTCCGTAATACGCATCCAGCTAATTTCCACTGGCTAGTCTACGTTGGTTTGAATTTGTGTTCTACAAAGTGACAAACCTATATCAGCCCTGCTTTCTGTTAGCAAATATTCCTTTAATTTGGAAAATAGATACGAAGGAAGGTTAAGCAATCAAAAAAGACCCACTAAGAAAGCAGTTCTTCGATTTTATTAGGTACTTGATATCGCAAACTGATCTCTAAATTCCAAAATTATCGACTTCTCACGTATGCATGTCGCTGACTGGTGTTGTGTGAGTATCAGTATATGTTGGAAGTGCATCTGGTCGGTGTGACAACGGTCGTGTAAGCTGTTTTATTCCTTCTTATTCCCAAATTGAGTACTCAGGTTGCTGGACCTGAATGATAGGGGATATTTCCGGAAATGCGTGCACGTTGTTTGCTTCCGAGGTATGTTTTGACAAAAACTAACATCACCGTTCCTTCCAGACGTAAAAGCAGGCCACAGTAAGAAGCCGTTGGTTATCAGTCACTCAACAGCCTAGGAATAATAAGCGAGCCTCCTTCAGATGAGAGGTAAAAAGTACAGATCTGCTTGAGCATGTCATCCATAGAAAGACAACAGCCTTTAAGCATTCTCCGATTTATTTCAAGTGTAGCCAGTTTTCCTTTTACAAACCTCCACCCTGTTTGTGCGCACTTTGAGCCCTTGTTCCCATTCGGAACTCGAAACTAATTTCACACCGACTCATCCCTTGTCAGTACGTTAAATTCGATCCTTTTCAACAAAATAACATCTTGAAGATCCAAAAGCGGTATTATATTCTAAGTTTTTCAAAACCCTTTCTACGTAGTTTAAACTAACCAAGTAATTCTAAGGCTGAGATGAAAATTTCCTGGACGAAAATTATCTACCTCAGCAACGGCTTCTGCTGGACGAGAAATATAGGAAATTATTTTCGGTTCACATGCCGCAGTACAATGCATCAGTTACGATGTGAGTATTATGGTATTGTCTCTGGACGACATGAGAAAGGTTTCCAGGAACCACAAGGCTGGTTTTGTGGTTATTGCCGCCCATCAGGTTTGTTTACCCGGTACACATCTACTCAAATACGCCCATGATTAACCATTCTACATTTGGTTTTCGGTTTTGATCTCATTTGATTTGTATGGAGAGTGAATGGCTCACGAAAAGTCCAATTTTTTACAACCACACAATGATTCATACAAAATCAAATCGTTGGTTTGGAATTCTTACTCTCAAAATTCCCGTTCGGACAAGTGTTCAGCTCATTATCTGAAAACAGGGAAAACTTGCTAATCAAAGGTGATTTTTTCAACTAAATATCTCCGAAAGGCTAAAGGATCTATAATTGTACACCATTCAGTAATCGAACGCGTAGGAGAATTGTTAAGTTTGATTGAAACGGGACAGAAGAATGAAAAAAGTCCCCCAAAAGTATCTAAAAATCCATCTCAATCGGAACGGCAATATGGCTTGTTGATATGATGCTAAATGAACAGTTGCAAGTCTTTATGGATGGCTTATGGGTCACAAATGTATGTGTATACTCGAGCAAGCCGGATCGCGCATGGTCCATGTTATTCTTTCGATAATAAAATTGAACATCGATATCATTAACTTTTCGCACTTTGATAATGAATGCGGTTGGCCGTCAGCACTTTCATATCGTTTTCTGCTTTATCTACTGGAAAGTGGAAGTCGAAATCTCTTCCACTGAAACAGTATCGTCCTCTGGTAGAAGGCATCAAAACTGAGGTATTTCATTTTTTTCCGGTTACATGGATTTACTTGTTTCCGGTAGCCAGACGATCTGTTGATGCGACAGAATGAAGTCAATATTGGTCCAAATCAAATCACGGATCTTTCGGAGGACAGTTGGACCACATGGTGGCCCCTCGTATTTTTCAGAATAGCCTCGTTCGGTCACTGGGTTTGAAATTGGAGGTGAACTCTTATCTTCCTGCTGATACGAATGTTGCAAAATTTGAAAACCTTCACATTTGCAAGTGCATGGGTTAACGGAATATGGAACAAGCCTCTCGTTTTTATGAGACTGCATCCGTTCGCATTCTCTCAATTGACGTAAGGATTTTCATATCTAGTAACCCATACAAGTATATAAAAAAGCGATGCCTTTCCAAGTAGTGTACTGCTATTCCGTATCTCATTATTTGTGCCTGATCAGTGGCTCGCAGTAAACATAGACGAGCCGCCCGTTTTTTGGTCGGCCCGTCATTAATCGTAAACAACGTGTCTGCCTTTCGGTAGTCGCTTTCACCATACTTTAGTGTATCAAGCACATCTGAAACATGATTTATGTGCTGACTTTAAACGTTGACAAGTGTTTATCAGGACTGTCCTTACAAAATTACCTTAGGCGACTTTTGCCAATACCGTAGCCATTCAATAAAATCCGGTAAAACATTCGGACTGCCTCGTACGACCACTTGAACCAAACACGCTTGACATAGACCTGACTGATTAAGTGTACATGCAGTTCGATTGCGTCAGTCATACAAAGATCTAGCAAAATTGCTCCACATCTCTGGAAGTCCATGCTTTATATAGCAAGCTGATATCTATAAAATTTCAAACAGGTACTTCGCATTATTTCCGTGTATTCTCAAACATTCAATAGCACCCATTATCATTTCACTGACGGCAGGATCCAGACAAGCCAATTTTACTATCGGAAATGTCAGATTTGTAACCACTGAAAGCAGTTGCATTTACGACTGTCATTGGGGCGGTAGTTTGATCGCAAAACAACATTTTTTCCAGATTATCAAGCAAACAAATGTTTCATTTGCTTTTGTGTTAGCACGGTACCATTCATTGCTAGCATTGCCCATTAAGTTACTCTGCGCGTAGTTTATTACTGATGCTGATATACCGATTCTTATTGTAGTGAGCAGGCTTTTGAGATCCATAGTGGTGTTTGATCAAAATAGGTGAAGTCGGACCGTAACAGTTAGGTCGTGTAGATACACCGGAGACTTTGTGATTAGTCAGCACGTTATCCGCCCAGAGGGTTCATAAACGAGTGTGCACCAACAAATATAACAGAATACATTCGAGCTGTTCTTTTCTCGTTTTGTCGTTCTTCCAGTGCGCGTAGTTTGGTTCCAGATTATTTCATCAAGTACGATTGGCCGCTTAGATAGGATCAATTCATAGGTGAAGGACCCCGCTGATGCGATTACTGAGCCTCAGGGTTCATAGCATTTTCTAGTCTGTATTTTGCTGGTCGAGTACGAGCCATTCTCGTGGGGTAATATCAGTCCTTGCATACTACAATTTGGAGACTCTACCAACGAGACCAATTAGAGTGGGAGGTCTCGGTGACTGTGTGAGTTTGAAGCGATGGCCGATAGCGATTTAACGAATCGGTTTGCCAAATGGGTTATCCCGATGAACCAATTACTCACGGTGTGCTCGTCACGAAGGAGTATGTACCACCGCGGACAGTGTTCTTTCGCTGTTGGGACTAGTGCAGTGAGCACAGTGTTGACAGCCGTATTGGTGTCCAATAAGAATGGCGTTGGGTTTCATTGATGCGCTCACTCAGCCTTGGGCTCAGTAAGCGTGTTTTGCAGATAGAACACAAGCAATTCCCGTAGAGGAACACGGAACTTTAAATACTACGTTTATTTCCTTCTCCGGAGAAAGTGATTAGTGAAAAAAATAGGACACTGGACAAGAACACGACTGGTAGTTTTCCCAGGAAGATATAAATAAAAACTGGAGCTATTTTTGTAGTGTTTATTCAGAAACGCCGATTCTTCACAAAAGCATTTATATGTTACATCTATTTGAACAAATCAGTGTTAACTGAAGTAAATACTGTGGTTCGACTCAGTAAATGTGTGCGCGTGTTTCTCAAATCGTAACTGGTGGTGCTGTCTGCACAAAAAATCAAACTAGTTGCCGTTGCGTGACACCAAATTGCTGTGAAATATACGGGAGATGATTATTAAGAAGCACTCGAAAATTTGCTGGAGATATCGCCCGAGCTTCGTGAATTATTAAGGGTGTATCAGACCATCGGTTACCGATATCAGTCTGTTCAAAATTCTTTACTCAGGTTGATTCTTTCCCGTTCTATATGTAGTTGAACGTGCTTGTCATAGGTTTACGTGGTAAACTGTTCTGAGCCAAATAAATTAAAACCTGATAAGATGAGACTGCAAATAAGGTAATCAATAGGACCACAAACATTATCTTAGGTTATATATTTAGATAGCTTTATTGTCCAAATATTCTGTTCGCAGCCGTTCATTCGGCCAATTTAGTTTTCATGGTCATGTCTGTAAGGGAGCCCAAAAGAAATTCAATCATAATGGGTAGATATCACCTTCGGTGCGGTTAGAAAATGCTTCCTAACGACGAATGTCCGATTTACTGAAAAAAGGAATTTCCAGTTAGCGTAAAGGTGGGCTTTTACTTAAAATTCATTCGGGTGAGCTTCGATAATTGCCTTTACGATTATCATGATACCGATGAAAAGATCCATCAAATCTGAACTTCTCCGTCGTCTCAATAAAGGAGACCAAAGTAGAATGGCGAAGGCTCCACGGTTTAAATCTTCTCAGTTGGATCTTCCTAGTGTTTTACTGCGATTAGGACCACCATTTACGAGATAAGCCAAAGAAAACTTCCAAAAGCTACACATTTCAAAGGTAGAAGACCTAGCGAATTGAGGGCATAGAATAATTATACGCGTATAGCGCCTAAAACAGTGCCCGAAATCCTTGTCCCTAATCCAGCGCTATAATATCCCCCAGGCGATTCCACTCTCTAATGGACAGTTGCAATTTTTAATATGGCCGGAATCACGTGGTACGAAGGCTGAATTTCACGCCCAACAAATGGGAGCACGTATTGATTCCATCAGTAGATTCACGTCACGAGGTCTGTCATTTCGGGGATGGGTGTGTTTATTTTATTTGAGTGCTCGGTACGTGATGAACCGTGGATAGCTCAGAAAAAGTCAGCTGGCGTTGAGATTTTAGCCGAAACATTATCCCGCCCATCGTCGATATAACATATCAACCAACATTCTTGATTTGCATCTGAAGAAAACTTGTCTAGATTTGTTGATGGACTTCAACTAGAGGCTCCTAGAATAATGGAGAAGTCTACACTGCCATGACATGGATAGTCCACCAATTCAACGAAACGTAGTCATCTGGTTTCGTATTCGTTTTTCAGAATAAAGTTCTACGGCGTTTCGTGAGAGGTCTGTAAAGATATATTCAAGCAGAACGACCTGCTTGTTCGTTATTCACCGCACAACATGTAAAAGTGTGCGCATCCTCTAAGTTCAGTTCATATAAATACCATCTAATACCGCAGATTTGGACGTAGTAGCCGAACTTCCGTGTTATGAAAAAAGTTTCCAGAGGGCTGTCTACATCTGATAAAGCACTGAATAAAAAACTGTTTCATCATCAAAGCGGTGGATTCTATGCCGATGCGACAGCGAAAAATTCTCGAGAATGAAGACAGATACACTGTGTAATACTGTGTATGGACTTTTTGTTCGTATTATTGCATTGGGGCTTTTATTATGTCACCGTTGCGGCCCTTTGGTAGTGGCCAAAAAAGGGTTTCGTCTGCGTTTGGAGCATACGTGTTCAGTTCATACATACAGAGCTATTGTCCTTAAATTTATGCACTACTTGCTGGTTATAGTAGATGTATAATAATGCACTTCAATGGTAATGCTGTCATGCACGAGAAAAAAAACTTGCTTATCCGACACCCGTATTCCTCAGTTTCAATAACTCCTGTAGACCAGTTTGAGTGGGAACTCCTAAGAAAACAAAGCAACCCATTCAAGGGTTTTGTGAAATCATCCGGTAATTCCTGGAAAACTACAAGCTTTATATATGTTTGGCTAATCAGGTCTTTTGGAGGACATATTAGCTGTCAGAGGATTATGATCTCGTAGAAAAGGAATCGATGGCTGCGTGTATTTTGCGCTGAGTCAAATGCACCCTTAAATACATGCAGCGATAGGGCTATAGATTACGCTGTGTAATTTTTTGTAGTCAACGTTTTTAAGTACCACCCACAGTTGCATGCAGTATAAGAATCTGGAATCTGAATGAGAGATCCAAGCAAGTGTGACGTTGAGCATGAACGATGGTCGAGCGTGTACGAGAATATTGTTGGTTCCATATCACCGAAATATGAGAATATAAACACACGGGTCCACCATCCTTGAGTACAAACAAACTGAACAGGTGTGTCCTTTGTTTACGCATGCACAACAATCTTTATAGTAGTACGTTTTTGAAAAATCACTGAGATGATTCTCAGTGGTTCCCACCCTCTTCGAATCAGCCATGGACCCAGATAGACCACGTCTCTATAAGTCACAAATGGTGGGGTTTCATAAAAGACTGTCGTTCGCACCTGAACAGCCCCATCCCCTGACTTTGACCACGTATCAGTTTGCACTAAGCTTTCCATGTGTTTCGGTGGGAGCTCCAAACACATGCTGCAACGATGGTTTGATTGAGAGAAGCTTTCCGATCCACCTCGTTCATCAGTCTTCCAAAACATGCTGGCTGAAAAGCTAGACGTAGCCCGACCTGGTAACATAGAAAATCACTGGTGGCTTATCAAGAATGATTTGCATTCCTTTGGTCTATTAAGCTGCGACCTGTGAAATCGTCCCGTGAAACCCTGGGCTTCTGCCGAATCTCAGTGCTTTCTGGACGCACATCAGTCGATTCCAGCTGAAAGCGAGTATAACGCGCACGACTCGTAACGAGACGTGTACGCAAGCGAGTTTTTTGTAGGGGTCACGAAATCTGGTAATCGGAACGTGCGCAATCCATGGGAGATTTCCGTACGGTAGTCTTTCTCCTTCCAGTTACCAGTAGAAAGCCACTAGGTGTCAGTGAAATAATCTGTGAGGCGGACGATTCCCGAGGTCGCATTTAAAATTGGCTACTCGAAAGCTGGGTAGAGCGCACTCAGACACAGTTTAGCTGGCCCTCAGTGTCAGTGTCTCCCATGACCCTTCTGGCACACGTCCAGCGGTGTTTTCACAGATCGACCTACCGAGGCGGAGATTCGAAAGGAGATTCGGACCTTAGAAAGTCACACTACGCCGGGATCCGATGGCCATCTCGCCTGCTGAATTGACTCCGACTAGTTGAAAGTTCACGAAACGTTCATCGAACATTGTTGTTCCTACGAACTCACTATTTACCGAAGCGAGGCTCGTAATTTGGTGAAGACAACGCCGATGGTGCGCGGAAACGATTACAGCTAACGAAATCCACCGCGGACGGTAAGATGAATATTGCGTATACAGAATTAGCCCATTCGACTGTGGAATTGGTTTACATCCTGGCAATGTCCCTATATTGATCATATTGTGATCAGTGTTAGTCTAATAACCGTTGCATTACTTCACCAAACACTGTCGCTGGACTTTTCTAGATAAATGAGAATAATAGCCCAAGAAGACCACAAAATCTTTTAAAACCTATTACGAAAACAGTACAGAAAGTTTCACCTAATAGTTTTCCCTGAGAACAAAGGATTCTTAGAAAGGATAACTTAGAAGACTGTGAACGATATGCATAAAATCCTCAAAGGCGTCGTAGACCACATATCCTATAATGACCAATTCTCGGAGACATCAGTTTGACACTTGACTGTTTATTCATGGTTGTGAAACGGTTAAAATAATAAACAGAATACGACTGAGTTATATTTCCCAAAAGAGAAATAAGGCTGAACATTTGATTGGGATGAGTAGAGCTTACTATTCGATAGAGAGGACCATAACGATCTACCGAACATGGTACTCTTTTTATGTGATTAAGACAAAACTGTGGAACTAACTAATTTGTCTTTCGAAACCTGCATGGATTTTGTGAATTCAAAGGCCAGCATTGCAATTGTGTTCCAGCTGCTAAACTGAAGTGTGATTCCGTCAAAACCCTAACCTTAATGTCAAGATGCCAATAAGATACGGAAAAGATAAATTTCTACAAGTGTTTATGGGGTGAGGAATAGATGAAAGAATAGAAAATTTGTTTAGGGTTTAATGGGAAGTCAGAAGGCGACGGGTTCACATTCTCTGTAATCAGCTTCGGCGCAAACGTTGAGCACATTGCCTTTTTTAGCTACCTTTGAGGATCAGTTCATTCATAAGAATTGGTACAATTTTTTAACACAACACAGACACTTAATGAGTTGCTCTACAAGACTGTTACAGGATAACGTAAGAGTAAGACGGCAAGAACAAGCTGATGGAAATAAGCAGACAAATTTTTTATGGGGTCGGAATATGTCCCAACTCAGGGATGTGAAAAGAAAAAGCCAGTAGGTAACTAACAACAGATTTGGAAGATAAAATGCACGCTGCTGTTTTGTTATCGATGTGCCACTTATACATGGTAAGCGCTGTTTTAAGGGAAGTTTAAAATAAAATATGGTACGAAGAGCAGCTTTGAAAAGTGATAGTAAAATTGATATAATAAAATATTTTGTCTTCGTTTACCTCACAAAGGTGCACATCAATTGTGGATGGGGCCTGCGTCTAATCAAAAGTCACCTAATGGACAAGTTACCGGCATTAGCAGGAATCGGACCCGGGACATCACAGCCGACGTTGCATGATGAAATACGTATGACCCAGGCCAGGATGAAGAAATAGAGGAAAAGTGAGCTGACAGGTGACAGAACATCTTCCGTTCTTAAAAAGCTAAAAACTCATTGTAGAGTGAACCATGGTTGCGTATGTTACAAACTGCGGTCTGAAATTGTTAGGCTGGTCCATTTGATAATATCAACGGGATAAGAAGGTCGATTGATCTCATTTTTACGGTGGAAAGGAAAAACGAATTGGAATCAGAAGCAGCTAATTGGTGAAACAAAACAGAAGGAGTGGAATTCACTCATATCACTGATTCCATAGGATAATTAGGTAGAAAACCCCGCGGGAGCTACATCCTAAACGAACCTTCAAGTACTGCAAACCGAATAGAACCATGCCTCTAGCCAGTAGTTCAACCGGTAACTGTGAAAGAGCAGTCAGTTTCAGACTTTCTGCCAAAATCAGTTCACTGTCGTTGCTTTCAGATCTTCTGATCTAAACAATTAGTAGTCGCAGTTTCTTATCGGCTGATCAAACGCCTATGAGTCTCTCTTTACCCACGGATAGCCGTTGCAACTATTCTCACTTTTGTGATTCTCACAACAACGGGCTCTAGAGAAAACCAAAAAGAAATAATTCCTACAGAGTTGCTAGTTCGGTCCTTGTTGTGGACAGAATCTACCATGAGAGTGGAGATTGTTCCGTTCGTAAATTACATCAGCGAACCACTGGTATTCCCTGAATTTTATTTCAGTCCTCACATTAGGTGCGACTAATCTATCTAGACCATGGAACACATGTTTCTTACAATATTTGGTCACGATATGCCTGTTGAACAGGTAGAATTTAGATCATCATAAAACTCTACTTCATACTTGATTCCACTTTTTCCACATTGACTGAAAAAGTCTAACTTTATTCTGAGACGAATAGATGACTAGTTTGCACAGTAGATTCCAGTTTACAGGGCAAAGTGAAAAATACAAAAAGCGTGTTTTTCTGTGAACGAAAATACCGGAGCTCATATATCCGTCGAAACACAACTCCCAGCTTTATCCTTCATGCTGCAGTGATATACCTTGTTTATTTCAGAGCGGTAGAAACAATCGGGTGAGACAGAACAAGCTAGCCTGGATTGATTACCGACCCAAATGTAGTTTCTTGTGTGAACTAGTGTTTAACTAGTATGGTTTTCGTGGAATATGCAAATAGAGTACTCACTCCAGCGGAGCAAAAATACTCCACAACTGAGACGGAATGTCTGGCCAACGAGTGGGCGTTTGAGAAGTGGCGACAGTATTTGCTAGGTCAACGGTCTAATATTGGGATTGATCACAAACCAATAGTGTGGATCAAAACAGTAAAAGATCCCCGATGGACACTTCCTGTCCAAGAATTTCATTTGACCCTTGATCATGTCCCTGGTGTGGGCAGTCACATGACCAACGTTCTGTTCCATTCGGAGGAAATAGATCCTGACATTAGAATTCTTACTGGAGTCGACAAGCTGCAACTGAAGAAGGATCCCCTGAGATTGGTAGATCAAAAACGACGAAATCGACAACTGAAGAAAATGATACAAGCACTGGCGAGTGGTGACACACTACTGGCAAACGACGAACAGCGTCTGTGACGACCATCCTGAAAGCAGCTTCATCTGAAAGTCACACGTGTACTCATGAAGCCACTGTCCGGGTAGAAATGGTAGTCATGCCTGAAAACGTGCTCAACCAACTGAGCAAAGCGTGTCACGAGATGGACCACACCGGCTATAGTCGAACATACGACTTACTTGAACCAGCAGCGTATTGGCAAAATATGCGAAATACCGTGATGGACAAGATCCTGGCTTGCGAAAGACGGTAACTTTTCCAGTCCAACTTGCATGTCACTTAGTGTCCAGTGCGGTCACTACTAGTTTCAGAGATAGAAGAATGATGGTGCATTGATCTGACGGGACGGTTTTCGAAGTCATCGCGAGGGAATCGATAATAGTAGTTATGGCGGAACATTTCACGCCCTAAATTGACGCCTTCGGCTTTTCTGATCAACCCGTCAATGCCGTCAGTGCTCTCGTAATGGAACATATTATAGCCACCCATGAGGTTCCAAAATCGATCACCGCCGACCAAGGTCCATGTTCTGGGAGCGACCGATTTCGGGCATCATTGGCAAAACATAGAATCCGAATGATACGCACAGCCCTGTATCATTCCCAAATCAGTTGTCTTACTTAGACGAATTGTCGCACTATCAAGGAAGGGTTGGCGACAGTGGGTGGATATTGAGAGTAGGTACTACCGTTGTTGCTGATATCCCATCGCGCCTCCGGGCTATTCAGCACGAAATATTCCCCGCATCAGTTGATTTATGGCAGGATAGCCAGACTGACCCTTCATCCTGAAGTAGGCCTTTGGCCATCTTTGGGATGGGACCCGTCGAACTCCATCGTGCAGGAACAGTCGCACAGCAGAATCTAAAAGAAACTCGGGAACGCTAGTGCAAGTCTCCCGTATGCAAATTACAACCGAACCAGAGTCAGTCGCGGTGAATACTCGGGTAAAGTATAAGCCGGGGGGGGGGAGGTTTAATAGTGGTTCTGGATCACGGAGGCTTGTGCATAATAAAAGAGGGTTTTATCCTTTCTCAGAAGCCCGGCATCCGGTCTACAAGATAAGATGCTTTCACGAGGACGATAAGTACACCAGTGTGACCTACAGCATTGGCTTGATGACCCCAACAAAGCACAGCATGGAGAGAGTTTTCGGCTTGAGAAGGACACCCCCATATCGGAGGAATGAAACCCAGAATGGAGTAGGATCTTGGGAGTCACAACAAGGTGACCAAGTTCTGTTAGATCAGAGGTAACAAAAAATACCCTTGAAATACTGTCTACCGTAGAATTAGGATCCACACGATTTACTTGGTTTGATTTTCTTATGTCATTATCGGTGTTTCTCTGTTTCACAGGTCTTTTCAACCACTGGAAGATTGACTGAACAGTATAGCAACGGCTTTCCAAGAAGGAATAAAACAACTATTTGTGTGGCGCAAGTTCTTTCCTAGTGTTCCAACAATGCGGATCCAGAAAAGGCAAGGTGACGTATCCCACAGCTCTGCTTGGCCTCACTAACTGAACTTTTTTACTGACCCACAGTTCCTCTTCTTGAAATGGTTTAATGGGTGTATAGATTGATACTCTCCGAATTTTTCCAACCCTCAAGATTTGTAGTCCTCCATTGATTTGGAACCCATACAGTGACACCACCTACACTTACGTACCATCTTTACTTTACTAAGTGAGTCACAAAGCCAAGCCGAAAGGTGTCGGAGGTTTCACAAGTTAAACAGCCTATATTATATTGATACATGGCATTCGCCATAAAGAACTATCCAGCAGGTTGACTGTCTACAGAGGAACTCACCTAGGAATCAGCCGATGTCCAAGCCATAACCAAATTCCCGAAACATAATTAGAAGGCACACCAACTGGCACTGGAATCTATTGTTCGCATCTAAAATACGGTATTTATATAGACATGAAAGGCGTAACGGAACGCACATTCACACAGGCCTTCATCCATGAACAACATGATTTGTGGTCCCAAACCTGCCAAAAGTCGTCAAGTGTTGTGGAAGTAGATCCTGCGTGCGAGACATGCCTACTGGGATAACCAATATCCAAGATTGAACTAAGATGAGTCATGCGCGCATGGTGTATCTGATTGTGTGCAGAAATGCGTGGATGCTGACCGAGATGGAAGCAGAACAAATGCATACTGATTGGTCCAGATGGGTTTTCTCGAAGTGCACACGAAAAGGACAGAATCACCACAATCCATCTGTGGAACACACGGTCCAGCCTGATTGTGAAGCATGGTTTGGCGGAAAGGATATTTCATCAAATGTACCCAAATGATAATAGTTGTTGGTTCCACGACAGCTGAACACACGCAAGTTGCTTGTACATATTGGCAAAGAATACACGGCAGGTTGGAGCTTGACACGAATGAGCCGTACACACTTCCAGACGGGATGGCACATTTTCTTTCTGCAGAAGTACAATAAAACAGAAAATGCAATAAATCGAAGTTGAGGAAGTGTATCGGCTGGGTTCTTAAGCTAAAGCCAACTAAAAAACAATATGACGCGTGTAATCTGTCACAGTCAATTCCAATTCAGTACTACATGCTAGTGTCATGTTGCAGTCCAACCAATGCTGGAAAAGTGCCGTCAACAATCTTTAAAGCATTCTTTGCTGTGGGGAAGTACACCAACGAGAAGAGAAATTAGAACACCATCTTCTCCCTGCGACAGCAATCTGCGCCCGACAATCAGCTTCATTTTTTGGTTAGTTAGTGATCGGAAGTTGTTCAAAACTGTTTCTCATGGTCGATCAACTCAACAACTCGGTGGCCTTAATGGAGTCTGGTGAATCAGTACTCCCTGTGGTTCAGCACCACGTGAACGAGGTATTTTTGTCAGAAATAAAATTTCCTAACTTATGCCACGGTCATTTTGGATGCGTATAGGTTTTGAACATTTGGTTCACAAAGGATGTGTGCCGCAGTCACAATTCTAAATTACAAATGATTCACATGTTAGTGAATGCACCTCCTTCTGAACTACCGGAATATTGGGAGCGGAAATATCTTGCGAAACGAAGTGACTGCAGAACATAATTGCTAAAGGCCCACAGTAAAAATCCAAATATTTCCATATGCTTCGGTTGGTGCATAGGTCACTCCTTTATATAATGTATCAGAAGTTTACCCACAGGATGTGTTGGAAATGCGTTTCTGTGTCACACGGTTTGATTATTATCTTAAAAATAAATCCACCTGAACTCCTGTTTTTAAGGGGACACAGGCCACCAGTGAAGCACAATTATCTAAATTTCACTGCCTAGGTGAATTGCAAACCAAACCTGAGTTGGATTGCCGTAAAAGTTTACCTTGGAATCACTACCGTTGATTTTGCAACTGACATACTCCGGGCCCCATATGTATAAGGATACTGTGATAAACCTAGGTCTGACCTAGCTTTGCTCGATCGATGAAGGAATACAAATTGATTCCTTTGTTTGCTTTCCGTCGCCCAACTCCCTATTCTCTTAAAGAACCAGAACTGATCCACTTGCTTGAATCATTGCTCGTCTACCCTGGACCAAACCAAAAATGTGACCTGGATGGGTTTTGAAAGGACTGTAAGGCAATGCGTACATTCAAATTACGATCACGTGATTCTCCCATCTCAGTTCAAGATCCCACCAAGTTCCTTGCACGTGTACGTGAGATTTCAAGTAACTGTAAACGGGTACCATCGCGATTTGGTTTTGATTTCAGCTTGAGGTGTGGCATGTTCCGGGACGACTTTGGTGAGGTCTGCACAAGAGTAATTTCGGGTACACATTTCATTTTACATTTCCATAATCTGGTGTGAGAAAACAAACTAATTTTCTTTATCACGTTTGTGTAGACCTAAACATCAGACAAAGCAATTATGCGTAGAACGTCAGTGACCTAATTAATAAGGTGTTGAGGTCCAACTAGAAAAATATTTCTTATAAGACCTTCTGTCTAACGCAGGAAACACGTAAAGAACTGAATAGTGGTCTGCTGACCTTGAAGTTTTATCACAAATAATTCACCCACTGTTTCATAACAAACTGAGTGAGCATTGTGCTCTGACTGAAATTTTTTTAGTTGATAAAGTTTGTTTTTTTATATGCTACTTGTTTTGAAACAAACTGCCAACTAGTCTATACACTTTCTACCATGACGGTGACCAAGACATGGTGGTCAGTGAAACCAGGTAACATTCAGAGTCCCATTTTAGTCAGTTTATGTTGAACGGAAAACCAAGTTATTTTCAGTTATAACCGTTTTCCAGTTCCCCAGAGTTCAAACCATACCGTTATACTTCCGACAAGGATTAAATCAAACCGATACCATACCAGTGAAATTCTCAGGGGGTCAGCCAAAATCACTCTTGACTTTTTCGAGCCACTTTTGGGGTATTCGGTGTTATTGCGTGTTTTGATTTCCCGGTCTATCAAGAATAAGGTATTCCCACTGTCTCACAATAGCTTCTGACGTGGTCCGATGTATCCTACGGGCGATTTGAACGCACTTGAGAAACTGATAGCAGGATCACTAAAAATCAAGGCTCTCCATTAATGGTTGTTCACTTAATGTGATTGAGCATGTATTGCGAACGCTGAACTCACAACTGAAAAACTTGGGAGCACTGATGGTTAGGTGTTCCACTCAAAGTCGTTCAATTCGTGTACGAGTCCCACTTGGGGATAGGTATATGTGCAATGCCGATGATTCGGTGCAGTCAAGGAACAAGTGTACAGTGCTTCCGTTGAATTCCGTTGTGAGTTGAACACCCACACTGCATGATGAATTATACTACCGAGGAACTTATACCGGAATTAGGGCATAAATTTCGTTGCCTTTTTCGATCATACACACTGTTCACCTCAATTATGATTCTTCATCTTATTGTACTCGATTTTTGTTGTCTTCATCGTGTTATCTGAATGATCCTAATAAGAGTACTGTCAAAATTTGCATGACAGTTTAGATTATGCGAATAATGTCTTCTCCGGGTGAAAAACTGCTCCCAACACAACCGCGTTATGCTCTATGGACAACCACTAAGTGGTTCCGAGTCATCTTTTCATGTATGTGAAGAACAAAGCGCGATAAAGCCAACAAATTTGTCGTTTCGTACGGACGGGAATCGTCAACTGATTAGTTGCATACTTTTAACAAACCGTGTGATGTACGTGTCATTTCCGTGCGACAGTAAGCTGACTTGACTCTGTCGTCAATCAATCACCAAGTAGATTAGGAGTTCTTCAGAGCATCGTGGATAGCAATACTCTGAATAGGTTGACCACCTTATGCCAGCCCATATCAACCGGCGTAATAAGTTTTACAGAACCGATACCGTCGCTATAAGTTCCCCTGTGAACATATCACGACGAGTAGCTTTTTCGAGATTTTCGGTCTCAACATGGAGCACGGAACTCAGCTAGATAGCCAGACCGTAAAATGATAGAATTGTATTTCCATCGATATCGAAACTAGTGATCATTTTTGATGGTCTTATGATGTGGGCTTTAAGTCGCACAAAGAATGAGGGAGTATATTTCGCCCCATCGTAATTGATAGGGGCACCTTGGAATTCTGTGCGAACTGGCTCTATGTATGTTTTTTGCTCTTTTATGTGCCTTTTATTCATTCAGATGCAGAAACCATCATCATTTAAGTCGGAAGTGTTTTTCTCGCAAAATGCATTCTCAACATTGTATTCATCTTCCACTCTTAAGAGGTGAAGCCAAACTAATTTTTAACGAATGAAGCTTATTTGGCCTTGATTCTGAAGTCGTTCATTTTAAATGGAACAGCAGTTTCACTTTTTCAGCCTAGAATCAAGCACAAGAGAAAAGATTAAAAACCAGTTAACGCAGTATTCTCAAACCGTGTTCTCATCGTTTTTGCTGTTTTTGTTCATCAAGAACCCACTAGACAATTCAGCAAAATAAACCGGTCCTCAGGGAATCGGGATTAATTCATCAACGACTAGAACCTTCTGCGATAGATTTTACATTCGTGTGGTTAGAAGGGTTTCAAATTCCACTGCTTCATAAATTCAGTATTTTTCACTTTTCGACAAACTGATCATGATAACCAAGGTCAAACAATGTCAACTTCAGTGAAAGTAATAACACAGTTACCGAGAACAATATGGTTACACAGGTTTGTACTCCTAAATCCTTATTTTGTAAGGTATTACAAAATGATAGCGAAAAACTCAACAAAGAGCTACTCTTCAATTATAATTATAATTCTAAATATACCTGTATCCCCTCTATACAAACGGTATCAATTCATGAGCACTTTAAGGACTGAAATAAGCCAGTGGAAACCAGAAATTTTCAAATTCTCATAGCGAAAAAGTAAATCAATAGTTGCATATAAGAGATCAGAGTTACGCACCTGTTTTGTAACACAGGAGATCATGGTGATTGGTGTGGAAGTAAATCTTCTAGCATAACTGCTTGACTCTTGGTAAACAGCACCATGTTGAATGATTTCGTTGACCATGTCACACACACACACACACAACTGTGAAAATTGTCCAGCGTCAGAGGTCAACTTGTTTCCATACTGAACCATATTACGTAAAGGGAATAGTGCCACCGGAGTATTGGAGTTAAATAAAATACATTCACTTATCCAGTCATGACTGAAACGTAATGTACCATAACGTGAATTAGCCTAAGATGAACAAGAATTTTTCTTCAGGTCCAAAATCTTTCGAAGATCAAAAGGCAAGTTCTGACAGGTTATAGTGCTACGTATGTAATAAAACTTGATACAAAACAGTAATGTGAATTATTCCAACAAAAGATCATTTTACACTGCGTGAATGCGATGACAAAATAGTTATTCGGCCAGCAACCGCACTTCATCTGTGTGAACCACAATCAAGAATTTGGCCTTTTCATCCGGCCGTCGTTTCCTCAGATGAATTGTAGCCGAGCAACCTTCGAATATTCACACACCTTTCCCGCGACCGACCGGCCTTATTACAGTAGCTCAGGTGTTTCAGTGCCTGACTAGTAGACCTAAGATGGACGTTTAGAATCTGGCTGAAGGAGTGCAATTTCGGCGCGAAAAATTCAGGTCAAACTCTTATGGTATACGTAACTTGCTATCTGATCGTTTTGCAATGAAAGCACTTCGAATAACTACCATCACAGGGCAGCGTGATTATAAGGAACGGGTTTTTCTCGTCCACGATCAAATCACGTGACACTTCACTAGTAGTATTTGCGTTTAGGTGTTTATTATCCTTAATTATGAAGTGAGGTTTTTTAGACCTAACTGTGTGCTCTTTTCACGGTTGTTCTCAGTGAATACGTCATTAAAACTAATTGTCAAAAATGAAGAGCTGACTAGTGTCGCTGTTCTAAAAACCAAACTTCTTTGCAATCAGAATATATGCTAACACCTACCAAACACACCAAATAAGTTGGGATTGATTGCAGTGATTTTTCCGGCTAACTTTAGTAGATAATTGCTAAATAAAGCATAGTTAATCCCTCAAGTACAATTATGCTGACTAGTAGGTCAAAGGTTGTTCATAATGTGTCAGAAATAGAATATCTCGCAACGATTATTTCTGAATGATTTTAATAAAATTGCTCCACTTTCGAAAAAGCAGTAATAATACAGTATCGTCATACGGCCAAATGTAACTTGATTTTCCCGGTTGCAAATGCCTTCCGATGAAAGCAGCCGATTCCAGCAGTTGGATAGCCTATCTGCATTTTGAAAGGCGGGATTCATCGTTTTGACGATAACTCTGAAATCCTCTTTGGAAATTATGGAAGTAAACCGCAGAGCAATTTTCTTTCGTTGCTTCCCGGGACCTCCAGTTCGGACTCCAGCCCGGAGTGTATGGTTGGGAACCACACCGTTACGGTAACTACATGCTCTTTGAAATGGCTCGCAGCAAACTTCTGCTAGTCAAAACTGCATGATCTGGCGTGTATCCATCGGTATCCTTGTACGTTACACGCTTGTCACAGGCAAATCAGTCTCCTGGATGCTTGCACGATGTATGCCGACCCGATTCCCGTCCATTGAATGGAAAGCGCAGAGTGATAGAAATTGATTGGTTTTGGTATTTATATTAGCTATCCTGTGTAACTGACAGGAGATGGGCGACTGAACCAGCTAATGGCCAGAGCTGACGAGCTGAAAGACACCTTATCTGTAGAGCCGCGTGGCCCAAGCGGGCGACTATGTTGTGTGCTTCGGTGCCAAGTGGACTCGAACAAACAGAATTCAAACAACCATTCGCTTGAAGGAACTGAGGCTAACCTGAATTCTTGACCTATCGGAGAGCTTGGTCAACGTTTGCTTGATCAGTTAGGTACCTCAATGGACGACTGGTGAGAATCACTCAAAAGTCCTACAGGGCTTCTAAAATAGACCCGTGAGTCCGAACGAAGACGATTATCATACCGCACTGGTTGAATCGGGTATGGATGTGGGGAAAGTACTTTGAAGTACAGCGGTCCTGACAATAAGCCACATTATGGCACTGAGAAGAAAGATTCGAAGGAAAAGATGACCTTTAGCTAGAGCAGGACCCGATACCGGAATCGGATGCTCATGTGGAGCTGTTAACACTCAAAAGTAGACCTAAGTACAGATACCCTTTTATGAACAAAGCGCACCTAAGCACAAAGCTCGCAACTGCGTTTTAGTGAGTTTGGTGTCTCCAAAGCCACCACAGTTGATCCGTTTGTCATGCGTGTTCAGTGAATAGGATATTTTTAATACACGTAAGACGACTATTTTATTGCTGCATTGAAAATATTTCAAATTTGACGTTTTCCTTGCCAATATTGTAATATGGCAGCATAAAACAGATGACAACCAGTGCAAGTCTTTCGAACCTCATAATGACTACGATACCATGCAACTTGAATGAACTTTACCATGCATTCTTTCGGAATTGTCACTGCTGTGAATGGTCTCCACTAACGATATCATGGGCACTTGATGTTTTTTTTACGAGGATCATATTCCGTCATTTCAGGAGATATTTATGTACGAGGCAAGACAGCTTGTAACCGTTATTCGATCACACTTACCCTAGCGCATGAACAAAAGTCTTGAGGGAGAAAGTAAAGAATATGGTCGAGGGCATCATGAGGAAATCGATCTAATCGTCAACGGATAAAAACGAGTGGAAACCCACAAAAAATCCAAATATGAATCACTGGTCAAAAATTACTCAGTGGGACCTCGGTTAGTAAGGAAATGCAAATCAGGACAAGCGATCGGTTGCGGCCCCGCCTATAACTGTTCCTCTAAGGCCGTTAACGTTTAAAGATACTTTGAAAGATATACGTTTGAAGGAATCTTGCAAATGTCTTGCCTGAAATAAGTCGTACACCATTTACAATCAGTTTGTTTTCTGGCTCAAGAACCCGTTTTATGTAGCCGCTTGCGTGAAATCAGCATTGGGTTGTCGTCCCTTGAACTTTCTCTCTCTCTCTCTCTCTCTCTCTCTCTCTCTCTCTCTCTCTCTCTCTCTCTGCGAGTCTGAATATTGGGCTATTCATCACATAATGCCTTCGTTGTATATAGGCCACCAAAGAGAAATCATTTATCGCGGTAGTCGGTCGACGTGTAACTGGTTGTAACCAGTTGAAGTTATTGATGGAAGAGAGCTATATTGTTGCTCTGTCCGGATAGGACACGCACAAACTGCACCAAAAATCGGTTAACGTGTCATTCATGCATTGACGTACTCTTGTTGATGCTAATTCATGCTTTCTTTGTTGATTGTTCGATTCCGTGATGTACCGTTTAACCTTACTGGAACTGTGGTGAATGTACGCGAGCTCACCAATGTAACACAGCCGACTGACTCAACTTCCATAACTCGCACATGCCTGCCACTTGCTCCCCGGCTAAGACCGGGTTTTTTGTTTACTTTCATAGGAATAAATCGAGTATAATAACCACGTATTCTATAACAAACCACGAATAATATAGTTCATCATGCAATTTCAATGCTAAGCTCACCAATAAAAGCAGTGAAACCACCATACCTCTGTGTCGAACACCTTAACCAAAGGCTATGCTGGCTGGCCCACAACAGTTTGTTGCACATGTACACCTCATGCTATAGCATCCATCCGCTGGTGGCACTGCACTATTACGACCCTTTTCCCATACAGCAATCGACTGCTGTGGTGGATGACTTTTCTGTATAACCCAAGTACAAAGAAAGCATTCCGCTACAAGCAATCAGCACAGCTTGACTTCTATTCACATATGAGTGGTGGGAGATGGGATTTGTATACTATGATTCGTCACGCAGTTTCTACACCTTGTGGTTAAGGTGTTCGATTCAATATTGTCCACTCAGCGTTCAAGGCTCGACGGGGATGCGGTGTATGTGCACAGCTGATGATTCCTGAGAAAGACTAAGCAGCCAAACTGTGCTTCCGTGGTTTTCAATGGCGAATTGAGCGTTGAAACTGCATGGTCAATCATATTACTCAAATCTACTCTCCTATTACTGATATGCGCGAACTATGAACATAGCAGTTGGCACCGTGGGCACTGAATCCGTGTTTTGGATTTATACGTAAGACCGGAATGAAAATTATGGATGATTTACCGTTCACGGAGATTTAAATAAATTATTCGTCACACCTTTACACGAAAGCTCTGAAGCTCTGGCTACAAATCTATCTGCGGAAATAACAAGTACGAACAAAAAGGTCATGTGAATTTTTTTATACATTCAACACACATTTGGAAACCAATCCGGCTAGTCTTGTGCGAGGGGAGGGGGCGATGCTCCACTCTCAACCTTTCACTCCTACTTCAAGTCACAAAGAACCCCTCGGGGGATGTGCACTTCAGCTGTAGAGTTGTTTCATAGTTTTCAGCGGTTAGCTCGGAGTTGATACCGAAATATGAATCATGTCCTTTATTGACCAATTGGAAAAGCATCAAACAATTCACCATAACAGGCAAATTTGCGCAATTATTGAGAAGATCAAACCCGAGTACTATTACCGATGACGTCCAGGTTAGGCATGGTAATGGCGAATTGGTCATTGTTTGTCAATCATTACCCGTAATGGATAAACTTTTGAAACATTCCGGTAGCTCTCCTTGTTCACACGGTCTACGAGTTTCTCCGAAATCATGCAGCTCACACATGCACAGCTGACGAAAATCTCTCGATCTTTTTCAAAAGTAGAATAAACAAACAAGGGGATTAACCGTGGATATACGGTCGTACACTTTTGGGTTTCTGTTCAGTTCATTGAGGTTATTGCGTTCTAGACACAAAACGGATTAGTCCGAGAGAAACAGAAGCATACACACACACACGGATCAGTTACGGATTCGTTTACAACAATGGTTAGCCCGGAAATCGATTCAGACTTTATAAAAAATGTTGTGGAAAACATACCAAAGAATAGCCCAGCACAGCTGAGTGCGTCTACTGATTGACGAGCGTGGTCTAAAGGTCCTTCTGGTTTTGATCAGAGGCCTACGTGACATTAGCAGTGTGCCGATGATGTGAATTCGGCTGGTGATGAAACATTTGCGATCGAAACACTAACCTCATGAAAACTGCCAACCTGAGGTACGGACAACCTCGATATTTCCATACCATTGTTACATTCTTAACTTGCTTAGATAAATTAGGAGGTAGATAGACAGGCTTTTGATATATTACCCGACAAAATGCTGATCATCTGTTCACCACGGAATATCCATGTGCTGAAACCAGTTGCAGTTCATTGCTTATAAATCCCCAAGGGTTCAGACTGGATGTTTAGCACCGCTCCCCAACCGCAGAAGCTTCGAAGGCGGTACTTGATGACTATCGCGCACCTGGCCATGAACAGAACTGTTCAATTCACCGAAGTACTTCGCCGGCAAAGTCAGATTATTGATTGTGGGTAGCAAATATTCGTAAACATGAGCCCACTGGCAATGATTGTCCTTTGCAAAATCTGTTCTGCCTAAAACTATACAATATCAAAGTTCATGTTAGTCTTTCACTCGATTTTTCGATATGTCACGTGACTGTCTGATCATCAGCGGACAAAGGATACTAGTGTTGACCATGATATACTTACAAAGTTCCGATCTGTTTTACGTAGGTAGTCAGTTGTTTGAGCCAAATCTGTGTATCTTAGATCTGTGTACCAGTGGTCCACGAATATGACCACACGGAATTTCTGGCTTAAGACGGTTGGTTAGAGATTCTTGTGGTGTGTCTGAATGCGTGGATTCAACTCACTAAATTTTGGACAAAACTAAAACTTAGACGGAGAAAGTGATGTAAATGACGAATGAGTTGAAATGTTTGACAATACAGAACTAGTTTACCGTGATGTAATTAAGTAGAAAGTTTTGGTTTTGAAGAAAAATAACCCTTAGTGAGAATTAGTGTAATAACGATTGGTCTGAACGACAAGCAGACCTCTGATCCATCTGGAACATGTCAAGCGGAAATTCCGCTGTTCCTGATATTGATGTTTGCAAGTGTACCAGTCAGCCATCCATTGAAAAAGTTTCTCAAGATAGAGTTCTTCTATCGCAGTTTAACTGAAGAACCTTCCTGCATCTGTGAGTGACACGCACTTTATGAAAGTTTATTCACTTACAAGTTAACTCGGCACGGTGTTGTGGACAGTTCAGTGTGTGTGACAGTTATCATGCTAATATTTCCCGAGGACTTTGGGCTACGCATTAAAAATCTATGAAGAAAGTTGTTATTCCGAGTTAGATTAAAAAAAATTTCTATTCAGATATTCCATCAGCAGAAGATTCTTGAGAGACGTCCGTTTTTGAAATTCTGCTTCTAGTATGATGTCAAGAAAATTCTTTCTTTATTTGGGACTTTTCAACAAATATATGGTTTAGCAATGCATCCTGTTGATCACTATCAATTTTACGGAAGAAATAAAATTCTGATTTGCAACATTGTGATCTTAGGCGCCTAGGTCATTCTGGTAAGCTTCGTTAACCGCTTATCCCAATAGCGTGGGAGCAGTCCTGGAAAACTGATTTTTTGAGCACTTCGGTGATTAAGTACAAAGTAGAATTCCAATGGTTTCAATGGTTTTTCTGTGACGAATTAGGTACAGTATTTTAGCTTGAAAGTGGGCGCCAGCTATCGGCTAATTCAACACAAATCTTCCACAAACACACATTTTATAGACGGAGAAAAACTAAGATTCGGGAGCATATTCCCAGGCACTTTTACATTCTGCTGCAGATAAAGAGATACGGTAATTTGAAACGCCGCTGGTATCAGCCGACATGAATTCTGCTTTGAAAGCTCAACAACGAAAAAAATAGGAATGGTACTGATTTCATAGAATGTTAAAATAACAAAGCCCGTCAGTTTGACAATGGATTTTGTTTGTTCAGAACTGGTCGGTGTATGACACTTCCGTGGAAAGGTCAGAAAAAAGGTAACTGTGATTGGAAGTTCATCGGACAGTGTATCCCGTCGAATAGCACGATTTCCCACAGACCAACAATGTTGATCTGGATCAGAATAAATCATTACTGGTTTTTGTGTTGAATTTCAACTAGGAACAGCTCGATTGATCGGAAAACCTTCATCGCTGTGACTGGAAAAGTTCCCGAATTTGATGATCAGAAGTCGCCTGGGTAGGTCACATTTTTTCAGGATGATGTCTCATTCTACGATTCACGGGGGCTTGGTTATTATACTCATGTGAAACGATTTCCCCGCTTTAAATTGAATGTGAGGCTGCTGAAAGTACGCGAAACGTCAATGTCCAGTGTGTATTGGTGAAAATGGAAACAGTCGTACAACATTCTTTGTTCTAAAGAAAGTAGTCAGCATGCTGCCTACACACAGGCTATTGGAGTCAAAAGTGCAAAGAGTGTAAAATCAAAAATTATTCTATCACCAATGTGATGGACTGTATAAGGATAATCATGGGAAAAATCCTGAAGAGCTAAGGGAGAACCAATGAATAGCAATGTGTGTGGATGTTGTGTTGGTAATAACATGCGAGTTGTTCCAATGTTAACAAGTCTTGTTTAGTTTTCACTCTGATGTTCATATTCCGTCAGGGTTATGGCCCACTGGTGGTTCAAAAAATAGGGTTTTGTTTGTACTTTGAACATAATCCCTCGGCACATTAAAGCAGGTTACAACGGTTATTCTCTTAGAGCCACTCCACTACTTGTTTCTTATTGAGTATATACACGTGTATAGTTCTGTGGTTATGCTGTCATGTGAGAGAACAAAAGTGCGCAAAAGAGCACTTCTGCATGAATTTCAGTTAGATCTGTATCAGCTGAATCCATCTTGCCGAGTAAAGATCGGTGCCTTGCAAAACCTCAAGGATACCGCGATGGTTGTATCCACGGTGTCTGTTCATTCTTGAAGAGTCACTATTCTTTGTAAATTAATGGTCTTCAGTTAGTATCCGTTGTTTGGTCGAATGAACTGTCAAATAATTGGTCACAAGTTACAACTCCGGATAACTCGAATAATTGCGAATGGCGGATCTACAGATTTTTCTCTCTGAACATGGTCTTTTTCGGAACAGGTACATCTCTTGCATGAAACCTTGTAATGTTTTACCATAGCATTATATTACCCACCGGGATCACGTCGTAATGAGTGAATAAAAAAACTACTTTGATGTTAAGTCCTCTCCTTCAAAAACACATAACGAGAAATGTGATAAATTTGTCTGTCTCATTGAGACATCGATATAAATTTGGAAGAAACTGAACCAAAAAAGGGAGATTGGAGGTTTTCCTAATGTGTGCGAGCATTCATCACTTAGATTAGAGTATATAGATATGTAAAGCATGATATAATTTATGCAGTACATTATAATATATATATATATATATATTATATACATATATATTATATATACTACTTTACAGTTATTCAAAGGTTCATTCTAAATATGTATACGCAGATCCTTATTTCTTTCTTAAGAAAGCACGAGTCTTCTCATGCTTGAACGCGTTCCCAATTCTTACTTCCAAAGAGCTTTGAGTATAAATTGAGCTGACTTCTACCTCCGACACTGAAACCAAATTCCGCTTCGGGACTACCTGAGGGTGCACTAGCTAAAGTGGAACCTTCGAAGCATGCTTGGTTTGGCTATAATAAGTACCTACATCAAATGAATGGTTACCTTCCTGGCTCTTATGGATAGGCTCGATGGGAAACGTGGCAAGAGGCATTACTCTGCAGAAGCAAGGTCTTTCCAGAGTAGAATTTTCGGTGTGATAGACGGGTAACCTTCCCCTCCCATAAATATGAATTCAAGGAACTTTGTCATACCCGTGCTACAGCTGATGACACTCGCCCGGTACGAGTGATCGCTTCCCACTACATCTCCTCGTGCTTCACAGTGCATCTTCGCTTTTGTGAAATTTTCCTCGATCGGGTATTGGAAGCAGATGGCATGATGTCCCAAATGGACGGAGTTGAACATTTTCCCACTGGATCTGATGGTTACATCAAGTTCTGCAGGCGTAGTGCGAAACATCTACAATTTCTGCCATTATTAAAGACAGTAAATGTAACAGAAACATGGACCAGAAGATTTTTATAACTTTATATCTACTTTACTGACTAAATTACCTTGTCATTCTGGTTTGGTGTTTTTTAAACCTCTATAGATGTGAAGCTCTAAGGATTGCTTAACAGACTATGCTTTTGCACAGTCAGCTAAATGGTCCCCCAACATGTTTGAAACTCGGCCAAACTCGAAAACCTACCTGTCAAAACAAGCACCTTCCTGTGGGTACCTTTTTGTGAATATATTGAGAATTTGGCGGCAGATATTTTTTCCGCCATTTGCTGGCACCATGCCGTTTTTCTAGCCCAGATCATTGTGGGTGGCATTTCGATTCAAATAATAACTCAGAACGAAATCCGAAATCCTTCTCTTTTTATGCCTTGTTTTGATTTGCCAGTGTATTTTGCTCCACTTTGTTCACTCGATTGAACCACACTGTGGACTTTGACCCGAACTGGTTGTTTAACCGGCGTGCTTTGTCTCCTGCTCATGACCGTTGACACCGCCATCGAGTTTGTGCCTGTTACACTCGCGGGATTTCCAAGCAAGTGCGACACTTATCCGCGGATCGGTCAACATATAGGTTTGTCTTGTGTTTGTGTAACACGTTTAAATATCATGCAGAAGAAAGGAACTTAAACACAATTGAGTGTTTGTCGTTCACACGTCATATACTAGAACCATTCTCGTACTTGAAATGAAAGCCGACAGTGTCTGACAATCGATTATACCCAACTGGGTTGTGTGCTACGATTTTGAAAAATGATATATGGATACCGCTCAATGTTCAGCTTGAAATAGAATATACCTTTTTCGATCAGTGATGAAAAACAGATTCTTTTGTGCAGCTGACTCGGGAAATCAAAAGCCGCCGTTTCAATCGGAATACGATCGAAAGAATCCGTAAGGTATTCTGCTGTGAAGAAAAGAATGGAAGAAATAGCACAGCATCGAAATACAGTTACTATTCAAGTGTAGTATTCCGAAGCATGACTTTCACATTCGAAATGAGAATTCATTGCATGAGGCCTTTGGTGTGAATAAGGGAATATGAAACTTCCGTAATGGGTGCCAGTAATGGAAGACTTGCATATCGTTAGACACTGCTAAACGTCATGCATCGGAATAAACCTTTCAGTTTGTACTAACAAGGCAATGCACTCCACCTGATGCATGCACTGCGATGTTTTTGTAATTGTCACACGATCATATTAGTTGATTTGATTTGTATATTTCCCAGCGAATGCGCATGAATTGACCGGTACATTCCCTTGTTACTCCGGGGTAGCTATGGCTACATACATTGTCGGGAAACCTGCTCACCCATAACCAGACATCACACCGTTTTCCCACCCAGGCCAATTTTTTCATAGGATTCCACCATGTATGATAGTCGTATGAATTGTGACTCCTTTTTGTTTAAACATCTGTCTTTTCCAGTCACCCAAGGTTGCCCCACGGACATCCTTTTAGGAATTTCCACTAAATAGCTGTATTACAATTGAACCCACAATTACGTGCCATTAATGTCAGCTGTGGTCACCCAGCTGGGCAATGAGCCGCTGAAATTGTGCTGAACTTCATGTTGGAAATACTTTTGTGACCACTTTGTTGGATTCAAAGCTTTTGATTGAACACAATGATTTCTGTCCCCTACTTCAACAGGTCGGAGGGATTTCTTTATTTCTTGTATTCAAGCCCGAAAGATCTGGATAGTGGGTCAAGTACACCCCGCAATATTAGTCATGAATGGTTTGATGAAGCAAGAACTAAGACCATTTCCTCTATGTTCAGTCGGATGGAAATTCGATGATCTTTCGTATTCAATTTAACCTGCAAAATAATTTGTATTCGCCTATCTTTCTCTGACAAAGGCTTACTTTGTGAGTTTTTTGGGTTTTCGACGTTGCTATTCGAGCAACGTCCGTAGATCTGTTCGAAAATTGGATTAACCTTGTGTAAATACATGAAGCAGCGCTCTGGCATTTGCTCTGGATAAATCAATCCGTATTGCACACTAGTATTGCCGCGATAAAAACAAACAGTGCCAGCTTCGTGCATTCAGACATTCAAATTGTCAATAGTTTAAAGCAAACTCGTTGAATTCACATTGACTGCACTATCACCGTCATCAGGAGTAAAATTTCCCTTACACATTTTGTAAATACTATTCCATTAGAGAAACATACACAATCGGTGTATAAAATCTTCTTCAAACATGAACCATTTTCCTTATCGCTCCGCCCAGATTGGGAGGGCAAGTGTTTCGCTTCTCCATCGTGGTTACACTCACAACTATGACTGACAAAAGTCATTCATTATACCTGGAGAGTCTTGAGTCGCTATCTGGAAGTTCATTTTTGCTAAGCAGACAAGCATAATCCGGCGCAACTTGTGATATAGGAGTAGGGTGACTTTTGACGATATGTACTATATATCTAACTTTACATCGCTATGATTGGCGGTGATCAAAAGGTTATCATCTTGGACTTTGGACAATAAAAACTATACACTTAGAACAAAAAATATTAGGTAGCGCTTCATAAGAACAACACGGTAGGGATGTTCGTTTGACACTGTGATGCTGTATATTGCTTTAGAATGCTTCAGACCATTCTACCAACTGTTAATCCTTATTTTTCTGGGTAGTAGAAATACGGGTAATCATACAATAACATGGGCGTATCATGTAACCCAGTTACTGGGTGCTTGTCGATCAACCTTCAGGGATGAATGCGATGGAATAAACGATTCGGAAGGAGCACGCTTTACCAAAATCTTACCTGAAAATCGAAGAAAGCGAAATTGTCGGACTACGGGAATTGTATCTACCCGGCCGGTCGCACGCACTAGAATAACTCACACTTGGACTAAACGTAGTGGGGAAGGACTAGACCAGACAAAAGAAGCCATTATGTATTCCGTCAACTGCCGTTGGTACTCACTCGTTTATAAACACAAGAAAATAGGCGCATATTGGCAGGAAAATTGCCGACTAATAACAAAGCAATTTTGCTGTATTTACACGATCTGACAGTCACGGTCCGGCTTCATCTGATAGGTTGGATGAAGGAAATAAAGCTGTAGTGTACTGAACCGCACATGAAGGCATCCGAATAACTAACTTGACAATAATGGCCTTTCAGCATGACAAACAACATGTTTTCATCCAAGGTGGGTAATCTCGTTTTTTGGATATCATGAGATAACGAAGGGGTCAAAGAAATTCCTTTAAACCTTAGTATATTCAAAAACGTAAAAGAGCCTTTTCATATTATAAACCTTTTGAAGACTAACGATATGACAGATTGTAAATGGGGCGAGCAAAATTGGTTTCCACGGAGGACTTGCGATTGTTAAGTGGTGCCTACTTGGGACGCCCGCATACGACCTTGATGTATAAGATATTAGATTGGACTCAACCAAAATATTTCTCCGTACTACCAACAGAAAGTTTGTTGATAAGCCAAGAGGCGATATTTTATCTACAAATACAATTGCGTTTTATTCCTTTCTGTGGCACGTACACAAAAATGATCGGTACTTCTGCAGAAATTACTGCTTTAGACAGGATCTGTATTTACTTAGTGAAAAAAGAAAGATACCTGTGCGTAAACGCATTCTCAGATTTATGTCGACTACCTATGCCTGACGTTTTACTAATGTTAGCTCTCTAGAATGCACGAAAACATTTCCGTGGTAATCAGGGTCACCTAATGTCAACTGTTGTTGTAGTGTACAAGGATCTGTGTTCCACCTCGAGGGACTGTTCATATTGTCTGCAAAATGCGAACAACACGAAAAACCTGCATGAGCACAAAGGCTCAGTAAGTGCCCCATTGGGAATCCACACTAAAATAAAAGGGATCACCGAAATAGTTACCAACGTCCTGCTCCCTACACTGTGTAGTACGATGTAGCGGCGACCATCCGTTAGTGGTTTCGAGAACAGCAAGACAAGGCACTTCATGGATCGTAGCTCACTAGGTGCATCCACGGACATCAACACTAATTTCAAGAATAAAATCTGTATGACAGCCTACAACTTGCTGTAACAACTGATCGATTTTTGATGAAATAATGTTTGAATAACTTTTTTATCTCAGGATTCTATAGTCCAACCCTTCGTTGTATTGAGTTACGGTCGACAAAGCAACACGGGCAGAAAAGCCAAGAAGAAAATCGTCCACGATTCTATGCTGAGGCTTTACTCCCTCTATGGAGTACGTTTATTTGGCTGTGTTTGTTTTGAACACGATCAAGTGTGAAGAAAAAAAGGCCCCGTCTCCGCGTTCCACTGTGCCGTGTTACTAAATCCCTGTTGGGTATGTCGGTGATCACCAAATGAATTCTATCGGGTGGTAACTCCCATAGATGTATATGAAAGGGCTCTTGATGCATACTTGAAAGCTGCAGAATGAAACTTATGGAAACTAACAATCAGCAGATTATTCAACAAAACCTACAATTTAGTCGGACTGTTATAATTGTTTCGTCAATTCCCCCACCTCAGGACGGGCTAGAATACATTGAGCAGAATAATTACAGTAACCGTGGTTTACACAATGTGTACAGACAATGGGTTAATTGACACGACTTTGATATCATCTTACAAACGTATCGATCTATTTGTCAATCCCAGTCTCTGGCGCACGAAACTTTTCCACTGATGATCCTCGCTAAGTTGGGATCTGGTACGTATGTCTAAATTAGGAATCAAGGTCAGCGCACTTGGTGTTTACATCAAAAAAGTGCGCGCGTCACAGTGACATTTAGTAGGCCATCTATTTGTCTTGTACTTTCCCCCAAAACCGTCCTTATGCACGTGCATGAGGACAGTTAAGTGACCGTACCAATAAGGAACCACTGAGAAATTTCTAGACGGCAGACCCAGACATAAGCATCCTCAGTCAGAGAAAAGTATAGCCCCGATCATCATGTGTCACTCGGTACTGCTATATTTTAGTGCCGTTGTCTGCCCACCGTATACAGTCCCATCCACGCAGACTATTTTGGGATGAATCTTTTTCACAAAGATAGAAATGTGATCCCCGCCGGAGGTAGGTTTACAGCCGATGTAGCTAGTAACCACCATTGAATTGTGATTCAAATTACAACAAAATGGGAAGACCGAAGAAATTCCTTACCAAAAAACGATTCACCAAAATGACATTTTAGGCAAACGGCTGGATATAAAAAAGCTGATTGTTTTAAATTATGGCTCAAAAAACAATGCCGTTGTTTTCAACCACACAATTATAATATAAGAAGGTTGTCAACCATTGTCATGAGAAATGGTCCAACATTATCATTCCAGTGTACAGCATAAAACCGTGGTCAATAGCGTGTCCAAGGAAAGTATGAATTTATGTACGATGAATGAAATAATTTTCACCATCCGAATAATAATAATATTATTTTTATAATGGTGTTGTGTCTGGGTAAAGTCACCCAGACTACGCGGATAACCGATCAATATTCCTCTCACGAATGGACATACGCTTGATACGCCTCGATCTTTGATCATGCTTTAGCGCCAACGGTATTGAGTTGTCTATTTTACTGTGTACTGGCTGGTATTACTCTGCTGCGTGTGACAGCACATGTAGTTTAATTCATTATGCCAACTCAATTGCTTGTTTGCCGCTTACTCGCCGGCTACAGCCGGGTTTCGTGTTTACGATAGCACGAATAAATGCAAAGCCACCATTACGAGTTTACTGCTAACTATGGACACAACAAAGAGTAAAAATAATAATTATGTTACTAACATCTTTCGCCATCATTCGTTAAGAAGCAATCGAGTAATAACATCAATTAGATCACTATTATCACGGGAAAATATGTTCCATGAATGTGTTATTTTACCAATAAGGTAAGATAACTGTTATAACATTGAAACTTGTCATTCATAAAGCTGCGGTTCGTGTAATGTGAAATCCAGATAGAAAAACGAACCACATGTGACATCATTTTCCGACTTCATCAGTGTTTTGATTGACATTTTCTTGACAAACCACTGAATTCTGTCTATCTTTTGAATTAAGAAAAGACAGAACTTTAACCACGTCTATTTATTGTACCTAATAATGACTCCCATTATGCGATGAGTTATTTGAAATGCTGGACATAAAGTACAATCACCGGGACAACCGTGATCTCTCAAGTTGCGATCCGTACGTACTACTTTAGAACTTCCACATTTTTCTATAGAATTCATTTTTTCAGCGAGGAGCCCGAATATTGTATTGGAAAGCCTATATGATGATTCAGCTGCCGTCACACGTGATACGGCCAAGTACACCTATGTAGCTACGCACGCGGACGAACCTCAACCAATCAGGAGCGCCGAAGACAGGTACGATTGAAGCTCCGTGTGATTGGCCAACTTCTTGTCTGTCGACTTTTTCTATGATATAACATATTGAAACAAACCACCTCTGCAATATAATGAACGTCTTATTTTGCAGCCCCGGCTTTCCTGCCACTTTAGTTCGCGTGGTTTTAGGTGGGTGCAATCGCAATACGTCTTATCAGTTCAGGCATGGTGAATACTGCAGTCAACTTGCAGTTTTTCACATCCAAAATCCCACATCCTCGAAACCGAATAGAACTGGCAATATCCCGCTTGCCGGGTAGGCGCTCTACCAGCCTAGCCACCGCCGTACTGCCAATCGGGTGTGAATAACGCAAGTGCATATCCGGTGACGTGCAAACCACTCACATCCGACTGGCCGTGCAACGACAGTTCAGTGGGTAGAATGTCTGCCCGGTAAGCCGGGTGTCGTCACTTTTGCCTTTTCTTGTGAAAACCGTTTGACGACGTAACAAAAAAGCATTTTTCTTTACATCTAAATAAACTGCTCGAAGAATATGAAATGTGGTATCTAATTCGCCCTCCAGGGTGCGCAATTCATTGTTGATAGACAATGATGACCAACAGTTGGAACGCGCAGGTGCTTCGGTTCGGTCTTGGAAAAAGAAAGACAGACGTAGTTTATTCTTAATGTTATACTGTCAAGCAGGTATTTATACTCCATAGTATAACTGAACAGACAGAGAGACTGATTGACGTGGACAACGGCGTTTCACTCGTTTCGCATGTTGCTATCAAATAATTGTCTAATTTTAAATCGTGATGATCTAATTATTACATAAATTTTGAAAAACTTTGAATATATGGTCATCAATGTTTCATTGTCGTGAATGTAAACAAGTGCCCATATACCGGTAATAGCCACCAACATAATAATTGTTATAAAGTGACGTTGCATTTGGAGACAGAGTTGCTCAGAGCTCACACACCGTACGGGGAAAATATTCAACTTAGGTGTCTTCTAATGTTTTCTTCAATTCACCTTGAACCCTATCTATCTTTTATCTCTGCCAAAGTAGATTATTGTTTCTACCTGGGAAGGTATGTCTTGCGCGGTTGTCAAGCAATTACTGTCGGGTTGTCGCGCATACGAAAGCTGCTGGTGCAAAGGCCTAGTCTGAACAAGTTGATATGTTAACAGCACTTGATACAGATGCCCACTGTAGTGATTCGAAGAACTCCATACGTGGTCCAGGGCACTATGACCCCTTCTCAACCTCCCAACCAATGAGGTGAAGTTGGACCTTGATAGTCAGTTCTTGCCGAGATAGCAGAGTCGCTTCGTGGTTGGTCATCACGTTACGCATTGATAAGTCCGTGCCTCTATTTGAGTATGAACAAGTTTGTTCCAGTCAAATCCTACCGAATACATTCCTGGTGTTCTTGTCTGGCTTTGTCAACTGCTAGTGACAGTAATCTAAGTATGAGCTATGCCATTATGTACGGCTGGCCGGGTAGGTACAGTTCTCACACCCAATCGTAGATTAGCTCCCCTGCGCGTTTGGCGCCGAGATGGGTGGAGACTGAGGATTAGTTTGAGACGGCCAATCAGTGATATGACCGAAAAGGTGTGTGACTGTTCTTCACTAAACTAATTCGAGCCAGAAGAGTAAAGCTTCCCGGTTGAATTCAACGAAATGCGACTGCCGGATGGTTGGATATATCAGGTGATAGTTGGTTGCAATGATCCGTAGCGGAATTCCATCCAAGTAATTTTTTCGTCGGCATGGCTTTCTTCTACGAATTTGGTTTATTTTAGCTAACTATCCATATTTCTATTTGCCTTACTTTCAAAAAGACGACAGTGTGAAGTGCCACACTAAACCAGATCTCAGTATAGCTAGATAATTAGATGAGAAATGTAGCTAACTTGGCACCCTTTTTATTAATCACACCATTCCGGCAAGTTAGATTTGCGTCACATTCTGTTCTACATGGCTTACATGCGTCTTTTGATAGGAACGATAAGCTAAAAGAAACATTCTGTGCATTTTCGACGAATTCATTGTTTCAGAATCCAACATATACGCTATCCACATTCACACTTAAAATCTTGTAACCATATATCTGTAGTTATTGATCTTCTTTGGTGCAGCCTGTTCTATTTTGTCACTGAATGTTTTCCCCCATTGAGCTCATGAGATAACCGTTTACTCATACTCCATCTGTTCTCTATTGAATGCGTAATAGATAGTCATAATGCGGCTGCAATCACATCTTTGTCAGATCTCTGTGAAGCTTTATGAGTGCCGTCGTCAAGGGAGCGTCAATATCCACCAAAAAGAGTAATATAGTTCAAAATAACGTTTGTGGGTGGGAATATCCTGAATGAATCCATATCCAGACTGGGTTTCGCTCAAAGCAGAACGCGTCAGATTAGTCGGCATTGTACAGCTTGTGCAAGCATTGCTATTCATCACCATCTTATGGTTTTGCACGCTTTACTCGTCAGTGGTGATTCAGCTGCTTATGTGAGTTATTTGTCCAAACACAACCAAATGCGATGATTGTTTGCTCTTGTGAAATAAGTTGTTGATATCCTATTGTGAATGTGACAAGTAAACATTCGATGAAACTGGCGATTCGGCTACATTCCATCGTTGGTGGTCAAATACTTAGACTACTCTCATTCAGCTTTTGAATCTGAACATTTGCAGAGCCTCTGGTTCGTCCCGCATCACACTATTCTACGTGAAGATATCTGTTCTTTAGATAACCTGGGAACGATATCGTCGACTACTACAACTACAAAGATTGGTCCCCTGTGTGATTCAGTAGAACCGGTATTTACTAATCGGTGCAGTTTCTCATAGGAACAGATGAACGGACTATCTTAAATAAGTCAATTCTTGGTTCTACTTAATAAAATACTTAGGTATTTTTACTCCCAGAATTCGGAGACAGCTGTATGTACATACAACTGACCAATACTGGATAGATGAATGCCATCATGCGACCACACTGAGGCCGCTAATAAGATTCATGAGCTGCCTGAATGTAACAAATGTGGTTTGCACTTTCAAGGTACGAAGCACGATTCCGTTGTGGGGAATGCTAACATTGACACGGAGATGTAAGTGCTTCATCACAACTTTAAAAATAGTCGGAATAACAACTGAACAAATGACTAATCAGATTTCACGGACAGCTGGACAAGCTGAATTATTTACGATGGGAAATGATTGCACTATTTCTTGCGATTGCTACAGTTTTACTATCTGAATCAAAAACTTTAACTCAAAGCATGAACTAACCAACAGTACAGCCAAAATATCGGCCTCCAAAGGCGACTTTCCTTCGATCTGCTATGGGGACCGAATCAATCATGACCAATTTCGTCCAGAGAGTAGTGTTGTATAAAAAAAGGTAATGTGTCACCGAGACGCTGTCTACCGTTCCGTATTTGGAATATCACTTACCGAGAGCGAATGCATGCGCAGCTCTTCATTGATCTCCTTTACCCATGCTCCTTATTCATTGGCATGGGCTTCTCTGTTTTCAACGAAGTTATCCACTTCTAGAGAGGGGCTTCCCACCTGTAGAGTAGTTCTTCTTCTTATGGCCCACCAGCACGTTATATTAGGAGTAAAAAGGCTCCCACATGTGTGTATTCACAGTGGTTATTTGTAGACCGATATCTCAAATATTGAATTCGATTTATTATTGAACATTTTATTAAAATTCCTATCCGAAAGTAAATTATGGTCGCAGGTTTCGACCGTACATTGTACTGTACTTGTGTCGATAGCGAAGATACGATTCAACTACGGTCTAGTAATGTAGAAAATACGCAGAAACGTGCCGATGAAACACTTCCAGTCGACCAACTGGCTTTCTTCAGCCGAAAATCCTCGGGGTCCAGGGAACCTACAAAACGACGTTCTAGAACTATCTTTTGTTTTCATAACGCGCGGATAATGGAAAACACCTGTATTAGGTCGACTACGACGTTACTAACGTAAATAAACTACTAGAACTCTTTGCTTTTGCATCTCCCACTCTGTTGATGTACAAAACCGTTTCAGCTGTTTCGGATGACTGAACGTGGTATAAAAATTGCGGTAATTCTATGAAAATCCTAAGCGATATCAGCTGTACATTTCGGCTGGATGTGATACAAATAAGCATACATGAGAACCCTTCTTCCTTTAGGTAACACCGGAATAACCGTTCGTCGCTCGGGGCAATGAAAATTTTAATATGCGTTGATCATTTTAGAAAATCCACATTGAAATCATTTCACGGTGGCTGTCAATCCTGTCTCGAATTAGAGGAACTCCAGGATGTTTTGCCCCCGAATCATTGATGTCGTTCGAAAAGATGGTTATTTAAACACTGGGCTCGTTTCATGTTTTATTCTGCTTCTCTGCATTTAGCTGGGATTCGAGATTTTAACTAATGGATCCCGTAGAAAGAGCCTAATAGTGGAGACATGTGAATACAGGTGACAGTCTCAAAATATCCTTGCCTGCACTTTTTCCTTTCTGAGTTCAAAGCTTAATATTCATGCAAGGTCACATTTATCTTCCAGTGGGAATATATCAATGGATGAAATTCCTGAGTGAAACAAAACGATATGGCAAAACGTGTGTGCTTGCGTGTGATTGAGTGAGGTGATTTGGCAGGTATTTCAAGGAACACGGCATGATACCGCTTCGCGGCCATCCACCCTGAAGAACCCGCGCCAATCAGAATCAAGATTGATAGGGACAACAAAATGCCCACTATGACGGGTCAACATTTATTCCACAAGTTATTTCTTTTATTCTATCACATTCGTACAAGTCAATTGTGCAATAAAATGAACGTGCAGTTCCGCAACCTTGGCTTCCTCGCTATTTTGGTTGGAGTAATTATTAATTAGAAGGATTTCAATAAGGTCGCTAGCATAAGACGTTGCGAAAAGTGCCGAGTGTCACTGGCAGCCCCAATATTTGGGAGGAAAAATTCTCTTGTAGCCTTCGGTGAGAATTCGTGTGTTTTACTCAATCTGGGTAACGCAGGCTCTGTTTCACTGTGGAAATTCACCAATCAAATAAATTAAATCGTCTCATTTCTTGACAGCAGAATTATAGTTATATATACAAATTGGTAGTCAGATGAGACGGAATGTCTACCTATTTCAAACAAGACGAATAATAGCTGGTATGTAGGAATTGCAGCTGATAATTTTAGACGTGTAAATCGGATCTGTTATTTGTTTTGATGTTCATTTGGTAAGAGTTCCACTGGGAACGAATAAAATAGTCTTAGGCTTTGTTTATTTGCCGCTGATATCAACAATACTTTGTATTTACTATCCGAGGTAGATATCTTTCACACTTCAAAAGGGATTTCAGTGTCGAACTCTCGTTCAACAACGGAAACACCTCTCCAGCTCCCAAGTCATCCATTTGGTCATGCTTTGGACAATGTTTTATGACGGAACGAGTTACTGCGGTTCACATATTCATAAGGAAGTTCAAACTTAGACTGCCCAATCCAGTCATTGCTCTCTGATACAGTTTACGATTGAATTATGTGCTTCTGGAGTGGCGGGAAAGTGTGGAGGTCGTCGCAGTTGGACGGTTGACGATTCCTTCAGAGATCCATCAGCACTATTACCAGAGAAAATAGACAGCATTATGTCGGGACCGGAACAGCCCAGAATATAGTACATGCTCAAATAGCTTGTGCCAGACACCACCAATGCACACAAGCAAGGAGCACGTAAACGTTTGACTTTTGTATATATATGGTTCATATATTTATAATCGTAAGGTGCAGTACCAGTAAACAAGGTATCAGCTAATTACGAAGCGATAAGAATGTATCAGGATCATTTGCGTTTAAGATTCTGAAGCTTCAGCGCAACGCACCAAGCGGTAAAGCCACCATTTGTTACCAAGTCTCGAACGCAATAAAACAGAGTACATAAGAATGAACCCACAGTGCACCGATTTTTCAACCGAAGGTATGTTTATCAAACGAATATCTCAGTATCCAATAGTTGTGAACCAAGGACAAACAAATTTAAGTTCAGTGGTCCGTATGAAACTTGTTGCCGAATCTAATGATACTGAATGCATAGGGGCAGAACAGAGTGCTTTCTTTTGTGTGTGTTGATAACACGCGTTTAACTGACTGGCCGTGGTCACATGGACTTCGGGCTATACCGACATGGATTCTATTCTCATTCACCGCAGGCCACTTTCCTATTCGGTAGCCTTTGAGCGGCCTCAGCTCCCTTGAGGAATTGCTGCATTTTGGCGCAAAATAGATGAACAAAGTTAAAAGAGTATTTATTTATTCACTATGCGTAAAAGTAGTTGTTCCCAATTATCATCACAACTTCTTTGTCTTCATGATTTGTTATTTATATGCAACGAACATCCAACATTCCAACCAACGTCGTTCTCGAGGCTGGTTGCCACTAACCAGCAAAGAATTTTAAGCGAATCGGCTTTAAGATTCTCTATTGGAATCGTATATGAAGAATATTCACCTTTACTCTTGATGCTAAGTGAAATACTAGTGAATAAAAGAATGATCTTCAACTGTTTGCAGCTTTCAAGCAGTCTCAAGCATGGGTTTCTACACGAAGTTGTACGTGTGCATACTTATGTCCTTCTCCTGTATGTTATTCACGTAATGTTTGCATTCATCTTGTTCAAGAAATTTCTATCATGTCTCCAACAGCAGTTGACTCCTAATAAGTGTCTATGGGGATGATGACGGCAATTCGCCCCAAAAGCAAACAACAGACTCGGTGGGAAATCGATAAAAGGTGCAAGAATAAATGTTTTGACAGAGTCAGTAAATCCCTTGTGATCCGTATCCAGCTACTCAGCTGGCATATAGACAAATATCAGTGAAGGTCCCACAAAAAACAGTTATATAATCAGACGAACCACCATGCGGCTTTTTTCTAATTTAAAGCACGTGATTCGGAGTTCATCTTCTTCCTCAAACTGTGAGAAACAGCCCACGAATAATTTAGAACGAGTGACAAAAAGTACAACCATCATTGTTGATAAGTGCAAACAAATTCAACACAGACACAATAAAAAAAACGGCAAGCTACAAATAGACTTTGCTTACAATATCCAATGCGGGAGCAACAAGACTGAGGCCGTTAGTACTATAAACAGTACCATAAACTGCAGTCCAAAAGACGGCAGATGGTTAATCTAAAGCCGGCAACTCACAAGCAAACTAATCGATTAGAAACAGATGTTTTCCCGCACACAGGTTATCTTATTGATCTGAACGTCGAAAGATGCTGGAAAATTTCAACGGTTTGTCCCCCTTTCTAGGACGATTGGTTAGGCACACAAGTTTTCCTATTACTCAGACATAGTCCGTTAACCAAGGTGCTGGAATTAGGGTTCTGCACTCATTTGTGTTTACAGGTGATTGCACATTGTACTAGGTAATCGAAGATACCGCAGGAAGTCATTTGTCAGCACAATCCACAGAGTAACCAGTGATGACATTTTAGTTAACCCAGTCAAAGAGGATTTTGTTCCTAGGCTGGCCGATTATGTCACCTCAGCTGGTGACCAAGCGTTGGCGATCCGAATGGCAGGCTCAGCCGTCACTTCCCGATACAAACTATCAACCTGTGCTGCAAACACCAAAAGTATTTATCGTTCTAATATTAATAATGTGATTGGTTATTATTCGCTGTTCGTTGGTAATATGCTAAATTTTTCTATAGGTGAAAAAATAATGAATTTTCAAAGGACCATGGTCAAATCACATATAGGTCGAAAATTCGAGAAAACTTGGAATTATCTCTCCTGATGAGTTACCGTGCACTCTCCGTGCAAGTGTATCATGGTGTCCGTGGTCAAGCAGACCAGCACAGAAGTGACGCAAAAAAAAACAATAAAAGAAACTTCAAATTATCGGCGTTTGAAAAATAAACCATCAGAAAATATGGGAAATGGACATTATTTTTTAAAACTATGGTGTATATTCACAAAATGCAGCTGGTGTTCATGTCATAGTTTCAGTTAACGGTTATAAGGATGAAAATAGAGAATTGTTGGCCGCCCTTTTGCAGAAATCTTTCCATCTCGGATTTGAAACGTAGCTACCAGCTACCAACACACCCTGCTACAAGATATCGGCAGTTATCAGGGGGAGAACTCCAAAGACGGGTCACGGCAGTGAAACTACGCTCGTAGCTGCGGGCCAGGACAAAAGAGTGCCTCAGATGATATAGTAGCCGTTTCGAATCATCGAAAGTGCTAGAGGACGAGGACGATACTGTTTTCGACCTAAATATTGTTCCGAATAGTCTTTCACAATCCAAACAGTAGCTACGCATCAAGGAACCAACCTATATTTACGGGTAAACTCAGCTTTATAAAGGATGAAAGCAATTCTTCAAACAGAACATCGGGTGAGGTCCTTCAGTTACCCATCCCATATTGACTGCGAAATGGAAAATAACTTAAGTTTTATGGTCAAAGATACCAAAATCTCTCAGGAATGTTTCGGTATTCATGTGAGTAGGTCTGTATAGCATGATTCATTGAGCAGTATCAACGCTTAGCTCACCATTTTAAACCACTGAAACTACTGTACGGAACGATGCTACGTCACGTAGTGTACATGTTCAACAGGTGGTTGACAGCCGGCCCGCAATGTCTGGTGGTTGGGTGTTTCACCCCGGGGTTGGAGGTCCACCCAGAGCTCCGTGCAAGGGTAATACTGAAGATTCTTGACAGGAATATTTCGATCTTCGTCATCGTTCCGTGATGCATCATACACGCTTCTGTGGGGCTTCTTTTGTATAAAGACTTAAATGTCCTGATTTTGTTAAGTTGATTTTTTATTCAACACCTATTTTGAGAATGAAACACCCTAGTAAATTGGTAACTTTCACAGCCATTGACGAGGACTTTGTTGTCACACACTGTCATTTTGAGGGGCTCTTTGAGAATAACCGTCGCCAGTGTGAAAATCAAATTAGAGTAAACACAGTCCCGTCCTCCGGTACCCCAGAAGCTCTTCTAGTTTCGGTAAACTTGCACTGCGCATGACTTCACAACAAAGGATTAGTTGCGTTTCGTTGTGCTGTTCTTCGGCTGATGTCTACCCAATGAGTTTCATTTTGTCTCTTGTAATATAGTGATAGGGTGAAGAAATTCAGCAATCAACCACTTGCCTGTCTCTCATGAAAAGGTCCACGTTTGTCTGGTCGGAGCAAAGTTCATCCGGAAGTTGTGAATCATCAAACGTAACCATCAAAAATGATATCAGGTTTTCATATCTAAATGAAATGAACACAGATCATTTTGAGTTTTTTAAGTACCAATAAATGTTTCCAAGATACGTTTGTATGGTTGGCATGCAGTCTCTGCAAAAAAGCAGAGCAATGACGTGAGGCCCTGTTTAAATGAGCTTATCAGCCTGAATAGAAAAGCGTGAAATCCAGACTGTACTAGTTCTTGCTTAGAAGGCCATATTTCCTACTTCGTCTGGCTTATTATCACCTGGTAGAATTGACATACTTTCCGAACGCACCCAAGTTCATCTTCATCCGTGTATCATGATTTCAAGTAACCATAAAATAGCCCAACTGGAAAACATCCGCAAGCAAGCCCTATACCCGCATGGGTGTCAATGTTTCCGAGTCACAGCATGCTTTGACGAACGTAGTTTCGGTGGGTATCATTTATTCGTGTACATCAAGGTCGAAGATACCTGTATTGACATCGAACTAACATCACCTTGATTGTGCTTCTCATAGATAGAGCAACCCTGTATCCCCAAAGCGCGCGTAAATGACGAGAACGTTGACGTAAATTACACTTGAGAAGATAATATTTGGTGAAATGCAACCTAGCCTGAAGAAAACTACAGTCCATACACGACCAGAGTCATGGACGCGAAAAGCTTATTACGTGAATTAAGTAAGTCGACGGAAGCCAGTTTGTCGTAATGTCATGATAGTTCAAAAGGCATTAAATCAACTAAATGAAACGACAAAGCTCATTTGCACAACAGCCGTCCAGCCCACTTGAAGACAGCCATGGTTGGACTGGAGGATAAAATCCTATCGTTTGCATGCATCTCTTCATCTTGTTTCGTCCATCATCACTCCAACACTGTCCGTACTTATGTTCTGATCAGTCAATTAGTCACTAGTTAAGTTAGCGATATGCACAATCCATCACAATACTAGTAAACCAAAAAGAATGTCACCAAAAGCCAGCCTTTTCACTGTTTACAAAAGAAAGTCACTAGACAAACAAAAGAATTGTTCAACTTACAACTTTCTTAGCCACTCTTTATAACCGTATAGGTTTGAATATTTTTCTTTTGTAAGACCTTCATTATGGTCTTTCCATTTTGTAGAATAAATGGTTGTAAATTTTTTTAAGGAAAAGTTTGTGATAAAATATATAGTCACGGTGATATTTTGCTTCCGACAAGGTTGGTGTCAAATTACATTGAGTTTTTTCTTGGAATGGAAAACAAATCACTGCACCGGACTCCTTGGTTGCTCTTGAAATGTGGACCTTGCACGTCTGAATTCCTTCGTCTTGGTCTTGAGTAATCTAGTTCTTGTACGGCGTGATTGTCGTTTGAACACTGAGATGAGAACTGATGCACACCAAAAACGTCCTGTGAGTCGCAAACCAACCAACCAACTAAACTATTTTGGTATGGGCCTAATGAATTTATCCGTTGGATGATGGACGCGCTGAAAGTTGTACACTTTTTCCAACACAGGTAGTCACCCCTCTAGTGATACTGATCACCTAAAAGGCACAGACGTGATTCATCGAGTGTCACATCAGCAAAACTAGAAAGGAAGATCTTTTTTCATAAGAATTTATCGGTCATTGGAAGGTTCTGTTAGAGTATTTTTCTTCAAGAACTGTAGTCTCCGAAGGAGTCACCAATAAGTTGTTATAAATTCGAAAACACCCTCTTTTTTCGGTGGTTAGTGTAGGGATAATTGCGTACGACTAGACTTGGAACTCGCTACAAACTCAATGCCCCCCAGTAAGTTCATCATTCTGACAGCACGACTTATCTCTCCGGCTTCGTGGAACATCTGGACAATTTATTGGTTTAGAGGAAAGAATTCACCGCTCAGTGTACCGTGTGGCTGTTGATTTGTGACAGAAAAACGTTATGATGAAGTTCGTCCAGTTGGACAACTTGGGCCAGTTGAATGATTTACGGGGAACTCGTCAGCTAAGAATGTGTACCAGGTGATGTATGTCGTCCTACGTACTCCTGTTATGGTGCGTTTCATTCAATTAGAAATGTTTTCATTGAAAAGGCACCTTTGTCAACTACAGCTCAGTGTGAACAATTAACATCACTTTTCTGACAAATCTTTAGACAGCTAAGCTTTTCCAGTTTGACTTGAATACGGTAAATTTGAATATACTGCAAACACCCAACGGTGGTCATTGGAAAAAAAATGGTTATTGATTTTATTTGGAGCTCTACATTCTGAACGGTTGACATCAATTTAACACGGAAAACGGCAAGTCAACAGGTCCAAAAGTCGTCATTAGACACCCAAACAGGCAACGTATGACCTCACTTTGGCCTGAAATTTGTTGCGCCCATCCGCGGAGTGCTCATCCAGCAGCTGGTCATAGGACACGCCCCGATATTCTGCTCAGTCCGGTTACGTACCCGCCATTTCGTAGACGAATTAGATCCGGAGACTCGTTTGACCTTGAGTAAATGCGTACTTCGCGCTGTCATTGACAAACCACATATATCGTGTAGCCTTGGATAAGAATCTCTGTTGTTGCCCGCCGGTAGCTTTCAAACTTTCGTTTATTGGTCACCGTGTAAAGCAAATTTCTCGACTGAGATGCCCCGATGTACTGGATCTTCATCATATTTTGTTTGGTTGATAGTCCTATGGACTCCATTCTTCACACGCAAACCGCCGGTCATTCAACCAATCCTCCACTCAGACATGCCAGACTTAATTTTTGCTCTTGTTATAGCTCATCAGTGGTGTATACCTTCCACCGCACCCACGGTATAAGCCCGGGCCTTTTCACCTCTGAGGAGTGTGTATGTGTGTGTGTTACCACTGCGAAATCCCGTCCCCTTTCAGGCTGATCAGAATCATCATGCTGCTTTTCTTCAGATTTCGTCCTTTATTGCTCGGGAAATAGTCACGGTAACAGTGAGCAAGTGGCCACTTTTACAGACTTTTATCACTTTATCAAACAAAAGCAACGATAAACTAATTTTCTAGTATGGATAGACAGTCTGAATTTGTGCCACGTGTGCGTTTTACATCACACTTGAAGGAAATCAGCAATATTTTTATGATGCAATTATTTAAGATATCTCCTAATCATTCAGCAGTCCATCATCGGCTAACAAAGTATCTTCACACAAGATCCACGACAAACTCCAACCATACTTCGGCTAACTGATGACAATGGCTTGTGGAGCATGGTTATTATCATCAATGCTATTAGCGTAGGGAATCATGTAATGATTCAGTGCCAATACTGAATTCATTATTGGAAATGATGGAATTGTTGGTAATATATGTGATTATTATGTTTATTGATTTGTGACTAGATCTATACTGGTACGTCTTGCACTTTGTGTTTGGGTTCCTGTTTCGATTTTACGCATATTTATTTGTGACGATTTCGGACTAGGGTGGAACAGGTTCTCTTGTGTATCCGTGGATTCTATTGACGATTCGAGCACACTATGAGCCAGTGCCGAAAGGTTATAGTTTTTAGCTTAGGTCACCGTGGTGAGTAACAATATCTCGTTGAACAATGGCACTATATCTACAAGCGCTCTGTAATGTTCCTCTTAAAACTCCAATTTTCAATACAAATTTATATCGCTATTATTTGCATCCGACTAATACAGTGGTACTTTACCACCAAAGATTACATGGGTTCTTCGAGGTACACGTAGAAAACGTTTTTCGAACCGGTAAAAGTCAAGTAGTTCAAACCCCCAAAAGTTTGTCATCTAACCGAGAGGCCCAATGAAAATAAATTTAGCATGTCAACAGTCGCTCACTCAGAACTGGTCAGATTAAGCCATGGGCAAGTGGTGTGAATACACCTCGAATATTTGAATAACAGGTGGCAACAATTATTTGAAATGGATAGAATTATTCACAAAGGAGAATAGCAAATATATGATCAGTTTTTCAACCCTTTTCACTGACAGGAAAAATAACAGGACAATATAATGGTAATCAGCATGACGTTGATATGTAACTTATGTCTGCCTCTAAGTATCTCCATCAACGGTTAGTTCGTCCCTTATCGTTAACACACCAATTTTTTTGTATTTCATGTACCTTTGGTGTGTTCGGTGACTCAATCTCAACGACGTATATACTGTCAGCTGGTATCCGAAGTAAATAGACCGAAGAGACGAACAATACTGTGTTGAGGTATTTCATTTTGTTGACAACTGACCCCTTATTGTCAACGTGCAGTATTCGCAAAACCCGAAATGTTACGGCGTATTGAAATTACCCCCACCCAAACCTAGGCAAATCAAAGTAGCCAGAAGACCAAGACAGCCGAATAGCACGGTGGTTCTGCTGTAGAACTTGTATGTATAAATAAGTAAAACCGAAGAAAATAATTGTTGGATTACAACAAGGCCAGTCACAGCGAGCTTTTGTTGTACTTGCCATCTGCGATCCTAATTGGTTGAAACTCTTCAAAGTACGTCGCAATGAAGCTGTGCATGGCCGTATTAAATGTGATTACCGGTGAATCATCACGCAAAGATAAAGCACTGTTAGCCGTGAGGGCTTGCGATTTCTGATCCAAGCAAGTTAATAAAAAAATGGATCTCAGTTCAGCAGTGCAAACTTGCAAGTTTCGGTATGAGTTTGATCATATTGGTGCAGGTATTTAGGCATGATTTACACACACACACACACACACACACAAACACACACACACACACACACACACACACACACACAAACACACACACACACACACACACACACACACACAAACACACACTATATATATATATATATATATATATATATATATATATATATATATATATATATATATATATATATATATATAAAGGTTCGACTCCATCGTACTTCTGTGGAGTTCCCTTCATGGTTCATGATCTTCACTGGTTTTGGTATGATCTGACTCAATCAGTTGTGAGGTAGCTGCCGTTTATTGTCCTCATCACACGCCTGTCATTGAATATATTTGGAAGACGTTTCCCTGTGTTTTCAGAGAGTCACTTTGTGGATCAACTTATGTATTTTAAGCTACTGATAGACATGAGCCGTGAATGGAATTCAAAGATAGTTTGTACGGTCAAGATTTGAACAAGACACAGCTGAGCAGTTAAACAAGGCGTCCCTATTGCGGTCGGAAGCCGTTTATTCACAGTACATTATATTTTCATCTCTGAACATATTAGAGATGCAAAGACCTTTTGCAGTGATTGTGTGAACTCTAGATTTGGTTCACCGTAAGCACGGTAATTGAGAAATGAGAATGAGAACTGTTCCTATCAGGCTAATCATATTTTATATGATAGTATGCACCTGGTCTATGCGTACCAGAAAACAAAAAGGCCAGACACGGATAGAGGGAATGTCTCTGGTCGGATCAGGTTGGCATAAACTCGTTCATATACAGAAGAAGATATGTACTTATTGGCGCATAATGTACTGGCAAAGAACAAACCGATTCCGCTCTATTTGCATGGTCTGACTGTCAAGGTCCAACTTTGCCTCGTGGATGATTTACTGAAAACGAAGCGTACAGGACCGCGTGCACGAGCATTCTAATCTCTGCCGTCTGCCACGAAATCGCTGTTAGATCGGAAAATTAACAAATAGCAATCTTCCATTCAAAGAGTTGCCACCAGCGAACGAGGATTATTCAAACTTCTTCGTCAGTCATATTGATTGGTGCACTGACTACAGCATGTTTGTCTGACTACCGTTTACATTTTGACAGCCTTTCTTAAGGTAATCTGCAGCTAATTCATATGCATTTCATGAAATCCCTCCTAATGATGAAATAGGCCAGATTATCCCCACAAACTGGAGGAAAACAGAATATTGGGAAGAACATTTTGGCCGGCTTCTCAACCGACCTTCCGATCACACCATGAATCTTCCATCTTCACCGAGTGTAGAGCTGTAGGACATTAACAGCTACCCACCAAGTATGACGGAAATCTCCACGGTCGTCAACCAGCTGTAAAACAGGAAATGCTAGGGAGTAGTGTAGGAGACCTGTTTTCCATCACTAACAGACAGGTTCCACAAGCTATTCTGAACTACAGGGGAAGAGGAAACCTTCCAACAGGATTGGAGTGCGTCTATTCTGTTACCCATTCCCACCATTGTGGACAGGACAAAGTACAAGAACTACTAAGGGATCAGTTCCATTGACGTTGCCGTAAAGATTTTCTGTTTACTACTAACCAATGGCTTCTCAGTTACTGAAGACTTTCACACTTGACCAAACAAAGTGTGTTTCCGCAGTGGCATAAGCTGCGTGGACCAAATCGTCGCTTTGAGTCGGTTACTGGAACACCGCTTCTAATTTCCGCAGTCAACAGTAGCCTGTTTTATCAATTTACAGGGTGTCTTTGACTCAATTAATCGTGGGAGCCTATGGATGTACTAGAATCCGACGGTATTTCTGCCATTCCCTCGGTCGTCAGTTCATTAGTTTTTCGTCATTGGTCAGAAGATCGAGTATGTACCATCCTTTAGATATCTGACGTCAACTGTACTTCCAAAAGACAAGAAGAACGAACGAAGTAACACCGAGGATTGGTAAAACACGAAAAGTCTTTCTTCCCGATCCATTGTGTGCTGTGATCATGCAAGAAAATTAGCCTTTGAACCCAGACTCGCGTGTTATGTGCCGCTATCTAAGGCGTGCTCACTTACGGGTTTAGAACCTGGTCATTGCAAGCTGCGGATGCCTGGAAGCTAAAGGTGATTGGTCCCTGAAGTCTGTTCCAAATCCCCCGTACAAAACGGCATGGAACGTCTTCAAACGACGAAATAAGAAGGCACTGTTGTGATCATGATCAATTCACCGTGCTTCTTCAACGTCGTCTCCAGTGGCTTGGCTACATACTCCTGCGACCTAATGCGGAATGGTATGCACTCTACCCTGTGCCATGTATGAGATGGATCTATCGAGTTGGAGGTCAACTGAAAACGTAGTTAAGCACCATCGAGAAGTACGCAAAGTCTCCAGGGTTTCATACGGCCTGCGATTTTGGATACTGTAGGGAAATGTGGATTGCCGTGAGCTCTGAGATGGCATCCAACCGCTGCGCATTGTCAGAGATGATCTGCAGTATACATGAGGCGGAGCTATCTTCTGGCAGGATTAAAATGAAGAACAAGGTAAAGTCACGTATTCATCACTTTTTCTCTGACAGACAATCGTTGGCTAGGAGCGTTCAGTTCGTGGAATTTTTCTGGATGAAAACTTGTAAATGCTATCTTTCCCACCAGTTGATATCAGCATTGGGTAAATCATTTCTCAGTCTCCACCTTCTTGAACCAACCGAGACAAGTTAGGAATTTCTGGGAGATATTTTATTCCCCTGGTGAAGAGGTTGAGTTTTGTTGAAAGAAAGTGTAGGTATTCCTCCAAGCATGATTCAACAGAGATTGGTCGATCAGTGCGAAATATGAAGGCCATGTGTAGATGTTTGTGTGGAAAGGACCATATTATCATTCATTCTGAAAGTCATGCTTGCACAAAACTGTACCTGGGAAAAGATTAACTGATAGATATGTGAATATGAACAACGTGAAGGCTATCTCGGAGAATTCTGAGTAACTCTGAATCACCACCCAGGTAAGGGTTTTGCTTCAGCAGACGGATAGTAGATTGTTGGTGGAATACACGCTAGCTGGTGTCCGCAGCCCAAATTACTTCTAAATCTATTCACAGAATGTGCTGCTGGCGCAAGGGGCCTGAATCTGATGTAATGGAGAATCCACTTGCATTTTTTATATCAAAAAGCCCAACTACGCGAGCGGGCATCGAGCCGGCGACCCTCTGCACACCAGGCAGATCCCCTACCAACTAAGCTATTAGCGATCCGGACTGTTCGGTGTGAATAACGCAGGTGAATAACCGATGATGCGCTCCTCGTGAAAACAATACATTCTGTGAATATATTTCAATGTCCAATGTATCACTTTCAGCCGTTTCCTGTTCGTCCCATTGGGAAGTGATCGGCGAGGCTGGCGCATTGAATAAAACCAGGACAGTTGTTGTGTATTATTGGAACAATGGTTCGTGCATCATCGATTGTTCACTTGCGTTATTCACATTCGACTGTCCGGACCGCGATAGCTCAGTTAGCAGAGCATCTGCACGGAATGCGGAGTATGACCGGTTCGATTTCCGCTGGCGAAGTTGGACTTTCAGATGTGAAAAATGCTAGTGGACTTTCCGTTACCTATTGGGAAGTCATTTAGGATGCACGTTTACCACGTGGCGCGTTCTGTTTGCGTAGGCTGCAGTTAAACTAAACGCACTTCAGTAATGATAAAAATGTTCCCAACTAATGAGAAACCACGCGCTACGAGTAAGTCCTAGACTAAAAGGGCATCACCAATAGCTGTATTTCTTTGGTTACAATAAAACATTTTCGGATAAATTACTGGCTCTTTTTGCCGTAATTGATGTACCAGGATAGATCGATCTGTGCTGAGACAAATATATTCATTAACACGACAGACGGGACGAAGTCAAAAGTATTTTGTGATAACTCGATAAGTTTCCATACAAAATTGCTTTTTAGATCATTATTTTTGTAAGATGGCTGATGGAGACTCATACGAGAGAACCTAATTCGCGCAGGGATTTTTCGAATGTCAGGATGATCAGTTCCATACTCTGACTTCGCTAAGCCATACAATAGCGATTTCTGGAAAGTTATTCAAAGCCATGGACAGGACATCTCTCATTGGACAGCGGCAGCTTCGGTTATGTTTCCGCGGCCACTTTGTTGTAAAAATAAAGGGAAAAACAACCTCTGACTGTATCTTGATAGTGCACCACAACGCTATAAATAAATCTGTGATTAGTGGTATATGTGTAGGGGATGAGTCATTGTTGATAGACTGTCCAGTCCCGCCAGCGATCAGCACTTTAGTACCTGTCCAAAATCCAGGTCAAGGTTTAAGTGAACAGAATCACGAACGTCAGGACAATGGATCGATAAGACGAGATAGATTTCCGTTAAATGATGGCTAGCCGCATCACCAATTAACCAAGAGAGAAGAGAAATGACCTGATTGACCAATTTATGTCTGATGTGATGGTTAGTGACAACGAACCTTGTGTCCTAAATAAACTGCTTGTTCTCTGTATAAGCGGATCATATCTGGGAATGTGAGCGCGTGACTGGCGAAAATGGTGTGACCAGCAAGCTCAGTTTGATCTCCGAAGTTTGCCATAAATCTTTATACCACTTGAAGCAAAAAAACTACACGTCATGGGTTGGAATTCCCCAAATTCAAGTTTAGAAACAGCGAGTTTGTCCATGGAAGGGTATTTTGAACTATCGATTTCACTGTTCTCCGTTCTTGTGATAACACTCACCTTCAAAATCTCAACATTTTCCGCAGTAGTCAAAGGTATTCTGCATTTCGTATTGAATCACTGACAAATATTCAGTTTAAGCCCTCTGTGGTCGCATATGACTAAACTCAATATGCAGTACAAATATAGATGACGACTAGCCACACAGTGTTGAACTTCTTAAATGTATATTTTTAACGTTACACAATTTGATTATTACCCGGCAGGTATTCTACTTAACCCGTTGCACGATCCCTAAATGTAATAAACCTTACAGTTAATCAAACGAGCGCACAGTCAAGAGTGCGCTGTAGTCTCCACAAATACATCAGCTAACTGGTTTTGATACGATCCAGCGTCTGGTTGTAGAGAAACATATATGTACAAAGCCCCAGACAATTCTCTCGGAGTGGGCACATAACCCGAGCTCCCAAGATAAAAAGATGTTCTGAAATTTTGATGATTTTAAATCATAAAAGTCTACAAAATGTGGATGAACCCAGACTTGAGGCTATAACGAAAACTCAGTCTTCGACTACAGATCCCAAAGATGTGACCAAAATCACTTTTTAGAGCAATCATTTCGCGAAACACTGCCAAAATAATCTCCACCAGCTGATAAATCTTAAAATTCAATAGCGCTTCCGTATCTCATATGAGGGAGAAAATTACCGGCAATACGTGGTTTATATCTCGTGAAATATTGCTATGCATTCGAAGGGAAATACCACACATTCGAACCAGTCGTTTCCGGACAAAATGTAATCTTTGAAGCACCTTTTTTTCGTGCACTGCACTCCCTGTCCCGTTGATAATATTCCTCGGTCTGAGTGCAATCTCGATGGAGTCACGTTTTTCACCAAGTATTTGATAATATATATATATATGGTTTTTAAATAAACATTTAACACTGGTCAAAAAGAGCGAATTGTCTTATTCAAAATAACCTTCCTGTAGAACATAGTGTGCCCAAAAAGGAACGGTTGAAGTCGTACGTCGCCTCGGCCTTGACCACTCCGCATCCGACCTTGGTACCTGATAAACTTCTAAGGGGACTCCTGTGATCGACAGTTTCCTCTGAAAACCGGCGGGATTCCCTTACTTACGTTGAATTATTCGATGTGATCATTTTTCGTCGAATCGGGCAAGTTCCAAACCAAGTAAATGATAGTAATACCTTATTTTATCCAAGGAAGGCGCGATTAATCAGCAACAGTGACATCACCGCATAAAGCTTGTGAAATTCACTGAAAACTCGAGGAGCTGTTCAATCTTCCGAGCATTGTGTTATCTTTGGGAAATAAATAAATTTAACAATCCCAATAATCAATTATACGCTAATTGCGCCACCGGTTTGTGTGATGTACAACTTGGTACGCGCACCTTTGATGTACCTTTAGTTTATCGTTCATCTTCGAATACGGAGTTGTGCGTAGCTTGCGTTTATGACTTTCGTAATTTCCTTCTTTCTGAACCTTGCATTGAGGGGGAGAGAACTTTTATTTCCAGCTCAAACACCATTATCAGTACCCAGGTCAATGTTCCCGTTTTTTTATTTGTAGGAATTCTGACTTGAAAATTACCTTGGATTCGGCCCGTCCCGCTAGCACCAGTCAGGAGTACTCTTCTGACATAGAACCATCTCATTGCATTGATACGAACATACGGTTTATCTAACGAGTTCTGCTCACAGCCAACTTATTCCACGAAAAAGTATTGGTGCAATAGTTAATCATGACCTCCTTTTCTGAAAGATTCGTCTAGTTGTATCCCGCCTGGCTGATTCGAAGACGGACAATTGTCGGCAAACAGGTTGGTCTATTGATCAGCTTCAATAGATCCCTTCTTGTCTCCATTTCTGAACAGCTGATAACCTACTGTCTGTTCCGCTGACTCCAACCATGTTTATGATTCTGGACGGGCTATGGCACGCTGTTTCCCAATTTAACCAGGCTTTCTGTGGATGGCTTGTCTGTCACTACCATTCCAACCTTGACCCCCAAATGACCGTGATCTCGGAAGGATCCCAATTTCGGGAAAATGATGTTGCTAGTTTTAGAAACCTAACTCACTAAATCTCTGACTAGTTAGTTCAATGGACATGCTCACTGGCTATGAATCAATGAAATAAGTGGATATTGATTCGTTTTCTTTTATCTAGTTCGTTGCTTTTATTGCGCTTAACCTAAACACTGATGATTCCAACTCAGCCAGTGATGAAATGGGTGCACGCTAAACACCGAGCTCATCAATCAGGATTTAATAACAACTTTGAGAGTGAATAAATTAAACTGACGAGACTGAATGCAATGGACGAGTCGAAGCGCTTCACCATTCCGTCCATAAATGGGTTCGAAAACACGAAGCAAACAAAACTGCCTGATGACTTCTCCCTTGAGTTACCAATTCCCTCCATATTCCATGCAGTAACCATAATAACAGGAATATTTGCTAATGTTGCATGATAGGTTTATCACTACGTAGATGTGAAACCGAACGGCTGCTGTATTATCACAGAACAGCTTTGAATACTGAATAATCACTTTGGAAATCAAGATAAATATGGCTAGGTAAGCAGCAACTATGATGGTAATTCTTTCTAGTAGCTAAACCTTGCTGTTTTAGTACGTCAAATTAAAACTAGAGAATAAAAACCTTGAAAAGACGTAACAGTAGCCATCAATCAGAAAAAAAACCTGGCCATTTACAGTACTGTCTCCGGGGTATCCACCCAAGTTGCAGTTTCGAAAACCGAATGGAGCCTAACTTCCGTTCAACCACAGTGAAGCGTGTCCAGTCTGCCAAGTCCATTAACTGGACCAAAAACTAATTGTCACATGACATGACTGAGCTAGGAATCAAACGGCCTAGACGATTCGGGTGACCAAAGTGTCATGAGCGAACAAAATGCAACAAATAATTAGGACCACGGTTTTTCGGAATTATTCAAAACTGGCACGTTTTTCTGTTGCTTTCCATCCAAACTGAGTCTTGTTTGGCATGTAACTCTACAACTCCCTCGGGATAAAACACTTCGCTTGCGACTGAAATAGAAATGTCAATAAGCCTATTAAAATACCAGTAACTGTTTCTCATTTCCACTGAAGATGTGTACAATGGTCTACCTTTTCGCTGAACTACAAATTACTGCCTTTGATGACCATAAAATAAAGCGAATCTTTCTTTTTCAATAATTTGGTGTGCACGGGATGACCCCTACTAGGTTACTTTTCGTCAGTGAGATGAGATGAGATTTATGAAGAATATCGTTTATAATTTGCGGTGCATTAAGGCATAGTTATATATATATATATATATATATATATATATATATATATATATATATATATATATATAATGTGTATCATGGTTAGACATCAAGCATGGTGCCAATGCAACAATACTGAGTCAAATAACTGAGGTGGAACTACCATCAAAAGGAAATATTCAGTAAAACAGGGGATGATGTTTTGATTGTTCTACTTTTTGCTTTTTCATTGTTCGCCAGCGAACGACAGTCTTTACCCTTGGTCTCCAACCCGGAAGGCGATAAGCCCCGAACAATGATAACTAGCCCTCAGGTTACTCGAAGTCAGGTCATGGCCTGACCGAAGAGTTAATTCTTCCGCCTTGCTCAGCACGTATGAAAGGAACACCGAAAGGTGGACGATGAGCGGGCATTCGCAAAATATGACCGAGCCTCCGAAGGCGGAATTGAACTTCCACTTTTTAAGAGGGCGGACATCCGTATCTAGCACATGAGAGAGAGTATCGTCAATACTCACTTGATGTTCCCACCATAAGCCGGTAAAAATTCGGAGAAATCAGTTATCGAACACTGAAAAAAGCCGAGCATCGTCAAAGAGAGGTGAAAGCTGATCGAAGACTCTAATCAGACCTGAGGTTTGACGAAAAGTGTCTTTGAAGAGGGAAGGGTACTTCTCAGGCACTCCTTTTCTAAAAAAAAAAACAATTCCATAATGCAGTTGGATCGATAGGATAAAGGTTTCACGAATAGCTAGGAACATGATGATCGTTTTCTTTGGGAGGGATGACAGTGCTCCGTTGGTTGTCGGAGAGTGAAAATTTGATTGAAGAATCCACGGCCTGCGAGTAACCAAGCCAGCTACTAGCAAGTCTGCTCTTCGCGAGTTTGGTACAACCTGCAAACTGTGACAGACTTAAGGAGTTTTGACTCTTCTGGGATAAGCCATACACAAATGTGGTTAGCGAAGTCACTACGCAAGTCTTTCTAGGATATAAGGACAACAATCGACTGCCTCTTAGGACATGGGGACTTGCCAAAAATTCCGATCTTTTAGAAAGAAAACGTGAAATTCTCTAACAACCTGTACTTCATCATCAAAAAGGTAAAGGAAGTCCTGCACTTCATGAAGTCCTGATGCCTATTTTTCCTAACAGTTCTCCGCTTTTGTAGGTGGATCTGTCAAACCTGGCAACTTGAGGTGTGCCGAAAGAACTACAGGAAAGGCTGGCTTTGCAGGTCAACAAAACTTTGCGTAAGATAGCTTCGCTAAAGTTCGGGACTCTGTTGCTGACCATGAGCTGTTGAACCATCTGCTTTACAGATCGTTTCACACACACCTGCTGGTACTTTGCAGGAAACTCCGACGAGACAAAACAGCTTGCAGTATTTTGCCATACAGGCAATATATCCCATCTCTGGTCCACTTTGGAACCATCAGATTTCGCGCTGGGTAAGAAGATGTCAGTGAATTGCTCTACTCATTATTAGTATTGTTTTGTTATGCTCGCTTCCCTCAAGGATGCGACCGACGTGCTTTCAGGAGGGGCAGAGATTCGGCAGAAATCAGGAGTCTTGCAGAGCGATTAGATAGACAGATAGACGAGATGGATCGGAAAGTTTACCGCACTCTAACCGTCTTTGCAACATGCGTCTGGAGAGCCCGTCGAAGCACATGGACGGCTTAGTGCAAACTAGTGTGTCGTCAGAGTCACGAGTGTGTTCCAGTAGGAACGGCATCCTGATGTAAAGCCCCGCCATTTGTGGCTCTTTGCGATGTGGTTGTTCTGAATCCATTGCTACCATCATATGTTTTATCGGCGGTTAGAATTTACGAAGTTCATACTGATGAAGAACAGAACCAAAACTTTTTCCTTCTCCGAGTGATAGGAATCTAGCACAAAAAGGCCACCTGATCGACCCCTGTTTATTGAAAGCCGAGCTGTTTCATCATTCACATCTCTTTCCGATTTCGTGATATCAGCCCGGCTTGCTTGATGTGACTGGTAGTGTAGTTTTTGGTAGAAGTTACCTCTGATTTCATCTGAGATACAGTCAGTGGGAGTGTAAACCGGAATGAAAAACTGATTGCTTCTCTCGGGAAGTTAGCTGCGTAGGTTTCACCAGTCCCTTAGTCTCACAGAGCATAACCAGCGGTCGACCAGGATCCACTCAGCCAGTGCCCTTTTCAGCTTTTTCACTGAGAACAGTGCTGACTCCAACAAGACCACGAGCTGCAGTCTTAGCGTCCCCAGAAAGGTGTAAGTGAAACTTCACAGAAGGATTTGTTATGGTGTTCCGTAGCGTGATGGAACTGAAAACTTGGATTTCATCAACTTGGATGCAATACGTGTCGATGGTGAAGGAATCAAGCATACGAGCTAAACGCACTCAATGTTTTGTACGCACCAGGGTTCGCACTTCGGACAAGGCTAGTTTGAATGGTTATTGAGGATGAAGGATGGTGCCAACTTATGGTAGCCGGTTCGGTGGAACTTGAAAACTAGTCTAGAAAAGACGAAATAAAAACAGGACAGTGAGCCATTAAGATGAGGAAGGATTTTTGTCCCATAGTTGCTGTCCTTATCACCAAGCAATAAATCAGAACAGACGTTACTCGAAGCCAGCTTGGACCAACGCGTTCATATTGTGACGACTTTTCACAACTACTGTTGCATCCTAAATGAATCGTTCTTTTTCTCCTATTAAAAAGTGATGGTTCAAAACAGGAACTGTCTTCTCACTGGAGCTAGAGGCCGATCACGGAACACATATCAATCTGGATAGCTCCAAGCTGAAATGTATAAATATATAGTTTAATTTCCAGGCTAAAATACCTGTTAGAACTCGTAGATGTGCATTGCTGGTCATCACTGGGACCGATAAAATGTTCGCACGATGCCGTCATAGTCAGAAAAGATAAGCTGAATCATGAAATTGCATGAGTTAGTTGAAAATATTATTCAAACAGCTCTCTGGTTGCACTTCGTGTCACCCAGCACCAATGACCGACAAATTGACCACAAAGGGGTGGCATGATATAGTATTTCCTGATTTGAAATTTCTCCAGTTTTGTTTTTTCTACAAAGAATTTCTCACGACTGGCTCTATTATAAACTCCATTCAACACCACAAACTGGCCAGTATTGATACAGCTTTCGCGTACACCAATCAACATGTGGTTGAGTCAAATGATCAATGACAATTTGACGACATATAAAGGCTCAGCTACTATCAGTAGAGAAATTCATTCGACAGAAACCCATGTTAAGAAGGCTCGAAGCCAAGCCTAGCCAATGCAAAAACGTGGAAAAATCCCCGTAGAATAATGTGGAACACTGAGTTGGCTAGTAGCTAAAGGAAAAAAGGGATTTTGCTCGTTTGTCTGATCGTTTATTCTTTTTCACTCAAAACCTGGAATTTGACTGGCAGGCCACACAGCATTTGCCCCACTGACTTCAGTTACGAGAAATATCCCTCAGTGTGTGTAATCAAACAGAATGGAAAGAAGTGCCAGTCGAAGTCAGCGCCGAGCTCTTTCACCACCGTGGGCCAATTTTTGACCTAATCACCACGTTGATTCTCTCAGCCTTGCTAAGGACGCGCGAATAGAGCACGGGAAGATAAATAAATGGCAGCCTCATACAAAATATATTACAGATTTTGCAGTAGCCGTACGGTATTAAGCCTTTTCAGAGGGCAGCTATCCGTTCCTGGAACTGGATGACGAACTTCATCACTCCCCATCCGACGTCTTCCTAAGACTCGACCATCGTCTTCGAGATCTCGATTGTCGAACATGGAAATCCAGCGGGCTTCCTCAGCATGGCATGATCAGACCTCGCAAACGTAAGGCGTGTCAATTATTTGACAGTCTGATAATGTGGCGTTTCATAGGTACTGTAGGTTGGCGAAAGCCACACTAATTTCCACTATTCGTGACATAATCTCTTCCTTAACACAACACGTTCAACTGCGATCAGGTGTCTGAAGCACTAAAATCAGTCGCTTACTTCAAACTGGTCTCTACATAGGGTGACAGCAGGTAAAGACTTCTACTTGTTTTGTAGAATAACTCTGGACTTGGGAAAATTAAGTCACGTAAGGAACACAGCAGTGACAGTAATGTCACCTCCTGTGATAAAATCGAAACAGGCATCCAAGGACAGTTCTCAAATATCCCTTGCCTCTTCCAACGACATAATCTTGTTTTGCTAAGTATGCATGCCTTTCGGTGTTTTTGAAACCGTGGTAATCGATATCGCAACTTTATTATAAAAAAGGATAATCCAGTCCGCCGTGTTCGCAATATAATCCGACAACACAATTTCAGAACCCGTATACATGCCAAATTTTCGTGTTAATAGGCTTTTCAGTGCAGACTCTTGAGAATAAAAAAAATGATCTGGTTTCAGACGTTGACACCGGTCCCAACTCCAGTTTGCGGCACATGTTTTAAACATTTCACCCCTAGCCTAGTTGACGTTATCAGTGTACCTAGCTCAGCCAACAATGCAATTCATGTTTCCAACCCACTCTCCACCCCATTCCCCTCACAGAACAACTCATCTTTCGTCAAGCCGTGAAGTGGCCCGACAAATGTGATTCCCACAAATCTGGTTTTTCCATTTTCGTCTCCGTAATCTAACAAATTGTGATACTCTATTTCTGGCCCGGCTGAAACCATCCGCAGTCTGACGTTCCCCAAATAGATCAATGTTCAGATTGGACAAAAAAAAACAATGCGAAAAGCCGATGCCTAACTGTCTGTTCAGAGTCTAAAAATATATAATCTCTACCTTTTTGAAACATGAGGAATAGGGCAGATAACAGCACACATGGAGTGTGCTAAACAAAACCTGATGATTCTATTTTGAGACTAAATGCGGGTATCAGCACTTTCCCCAATCGCTCGTAGTTTATTCGTCAAGCGATAGATCGAACACGAATTTGGTTATCATTCGAAACACGTAGTTTGACGGTGCAGCTAGAAAAATCAACAACACCGGAAAAAAATAGCATACGGATCAGTATGGGGCGCGGGGGGGGGATTGATTGCTATATTTTATGCTTTTCTTTTAGACGCACTCCATTCAGAAAACGTTAGGTGATTGTTGTACAATGACGTACGTGGAATAAAACCACTCAGTTGGTAAATTTGTTACCACTATTTTGCATTCCTTTGTTGATACCGTTATTTTACGTTATTTGTTCGGTGAGAAAAGAGAAGAAATACCCTGCGGCAATAGCTAAGACTTAAATTCAGTTTATGAAATTCATGCACAAGAATACTTTTTGAAGTGTATGTGGAAAGGTTTTGTGTTGACTAATAAAATCAGAAAGTAGAACAAAGCTCAGCTACTTCCTGGTAGGCAATAAATATAATATAGCGCGCCCATCGTGCATACAACCGTCATGGCTCGCCTGCGTGATGGACTAACAATTAGTCAGGAAAATTCCCCAAAGCACGTTTTATGCAACAACGAAGAACATGTTGAACCGCGCCTGTTCGACGTTGATATATACCCAAGCTTCAGCCCGGACAGCACTGACTGAGCGAATAACTGACTTCATTTGCTAGCTTATGGGAGCAAGTGATTACGCCAACTCAATCGCTTGCGTGTACAATTGCCTGCTTATTTATCGGCTGAGGTTTGGAAGTGAATGGGCCTTTTTGAATAACCGGAGTGGGAATATGGCGCATTATACCAATACTACTACTACTACTACTTCTACTAATGATACTACAAATACTACTACCAATACTACTACCAATACTAATACTAATAACAATACTACTACCAGTACTAATATTAGTACTACTTCTATTACCGTTAATTACGAACAAAACATCTGGATCAACGAGAATTTTGATTATTTCGTCATTTATAACTGTGAATCTCTTATAATAGATGTAAATAGTGCCGTTTCACGTTTTGTTATGTGGGACTCAGATGTCTGGTCTGCTGCCCTGAGGTACGTCAGCCGGTCGCCTAGGATGCAAATCGCTTCAAATACAAGGACCGTGGACGACAATAACGTAAAACTCGAAACAAATACGAAGATGTTTAATCAACAATATTCGAGAGATGACTTTATAAAATGCCTTTGGAATTGACTGCAACTTAACTCACTACGGTATACTGAATGAAATTTCTGTTCTCTATTTACCTGCCCCTACCTTATTGGTGTGTTTCCTCGGATTGAGCGTCATTCAGGTATTGCCGGAACGAATCTGAACACGGAACTGTACAAATGAAGTCCTCGAAAGATCGTGGATTACGTTTTGGGTGATAGTAGACACCTCCGGTGTTCTGGCCCGCGGTAAGTTCTCTACAGTCTCAAGAAACGAAGTAAAATGTTATCAAGGTTATAATAGCCTTAATTTTATGTGAAGTTCGGTGATAGACCAAGGTACACGGCAAAGGTCAGTTAAAGAAGTCGATGCCAGCTAAGGACATACGAGATTCAGCAAACTAAATAAGATATATCATTATCCCTGCTGGCGCAGGTAGCTGACTGTCTCGTCGAAGAACAAATGGGGAGATACAGCAAATGCACAAAAGGTGATCCTTTGATCTATGGAGGCTATTCAGGGATTTACTAGAAAAACCCATTAGATCAAGTGCACCTTGTCAAAGTCATTAGGATGACAACAAAAAAATCCGGAGTGATTGCAGATAAAAAGATTACTAGACCATCACTTGGGATGCACTTCGGTTCGTTTCATTCAACCATTGACCTCACAATTCTGTGCTCTGATTTGGTGGTGCTACCTTCCAGCATGGTTGGTTGAAGGGCAAAATGATAAGCAGCATGAAGTGGAAAAGATCCGAAAGATAGGTAAGAAGAGGAAATATCAAAGACAAAGAAGGAGTTCGCATGCCACCACGCCACTGGCCGCGATACCTGCAGGTAGTGTAGACTGTGATGTATACGAAGAATTGCTCAGTATATAGTTCGAGCTTCGTGACTTAACTAAGGTATATCAGGCTATCGGGTAATGATAATAACTTATTCTGATTATCCTCCGATTTTTGCTGCCTTATGCGTGGTTGAATGTGTGTGACCTTGGTTCCCAGAGTAAACGCTCTGAACAAAGTAAGGTAACAAATAACAATTAATCTAGTCAACAGAACCCGATAAATTAACCTAGATTATATTCAGATAGGTTTTCTTTCTGAATATTTTGGCAGAAGCCGATTTTTGGCCAATATATTCCGATAGCCTCACCCATAAAACAAGATTAGGAGAAGTTATTTCATTATTGAATGACTTCACGATATACATGATTTAAAAATGCTCTTTAACGATGAATGTCAAAATTCCCGAAAAGGTAACTCCATTTCGCATTAGTGTGGACGCGCTCCGTTTATCGCTTACATTCTAAACGCAAAAGGGATGAAAAAATCCATTGAAAATGACTTTTCTCGGCACCTCTTTAAAAGGGACCAAAGTTGAATTGCGGAGGCCTATAATTTTGAATCTATTTTGCCATATCGTGCTCTGTGTTTTACCATGAATAGGAGTGTCAGTTTTCTGATGAATCAATGAAACACCACACCAAGTACGCATTTCAGGGGTAGAAGGCCTGACAAATCGAGTGAATTGGGTGGTTTTTTGTGCATACCGATCACAAAATAGTGCCGAAAATCCCTGTCCCTAATCCAGGGCTGGAAAGTTTTTCCATTTCTCAGTACGGCTAGCATCACATGATATTATGGCTGCTTGGCAAGCCCAACATATAGGGGCACATTTTGGTTTCCTCAATGGATTCAAACCACGAGGTGTATCATTTTGGCGATGGGTTTGTTTCTCGTATGAATTTTTGGTACATGATGAATTGCAGAAGGCTGGCAAAAATGCCGTTTTGTGTAGGAATATCCTCCCAAAACTACCCCGCTGAAAGTCAATATATCGTGCTAACCACCGTTATGGATTGAATCGGAATAAAACGCGTTTGACATTGTTGGTAAACTTAAATTTGAGGCGCCTTGAATGCTTAGGAAATCTTCACCTTTGTGATTGAAAAATTCCTTGAATGCAATGAAACGACGTCACCTGTGTAAGTGACGGTTTATCAGGATAACGCTTCATGCTTCATTTCACGAGGTTTGTATGTAAAGTCATGTAGAACGATTTGTCTGTTATACGTTCACTTCAAGTCTCTTAAATATATGCACTATTTCCAGGTCCTGTTTATAAAATTACCCTCTTATAGCGCACATTTGAAAGTATTCGTAAAAGTTCATCTGTTCTGGTGATTAGAGTCAAAAGTGCAACATGTGATGGTGCATAAGATGAATAATTCGTTCTTCACCTACGTGGTTGAATCTATGCCGACAAGACTGTAGGGAAACTTGAAGAATACTGGCAGACCGCATGCTTAATAGCATGTATGAACAGTGTGTCGTGATTAACGTTTGGATTAATTCAATGTAATGTAACGTTGTTCCCTTTTCCGTCAGAGGCTGAAGTTCCGTCAGTGGTGGCCCACTGGTAGTAGCGAAAGTATGATTTTGCCAGAATTCTTGGCACAGCTATTCACCACTTTCAAGCAGACCTCAAAAGCATTCGTTTTAAAACGTCACCATCACTTGCTAGCTGCGGTACACATACGATTATATGGTTTTGCGGTTATGCTGTTAAGTACGAACAAAAAATGTGCTTATCAGACACCGGTATGCTTCACAATCGGCGCTACCTATAGTCATATCACTCAATAACTCCAATCATCTGGTAGGCGAGCCACGTGAACCTCAGTCCGAAAGTCTAATACACCTTACTTGGCCAAGTCCACTGGTCAAGATTCTCATACCTTTCTGCCGTTCACAGACGCATCATCTCGATCTATCTCTCAACCACGGCCTGATTCGGAAAGTGTAGGTCATGGAAGCCTAGTGGCGGGGTTGCTTAACACATGTCCCAGCCACCTCAACTGTCTAGATTCAGTACCTGAACCAGAGACTGGCTTCTGGTTACCAACATCTTGAGTCTAACCTCAGCACGGCTGACATCATTGTATGGCCCTATACAGGAAAGATGCTGGAGGTTCCTGGGGGAATCACACTTCGCAGCTGCCTGCATCGCAGAAGAGCTTTTCCTTTGGGAACCCTAATTGGAGCCTTTGAATCAAAAGAGGACCCACAAGGCAGTGGGGTGTTACCCCAGCACGGCATAGTGACCGGAGAACCCGTGAAGCAACTTCTCGTTTGTCACGTGAGACCTGAATATTGCTCTCGCCCTGTCTTTTCTTCACCGCTGCTTTGTTATTGATCCACTTTACGGAGCAGGCGGAAAGTGGACGGGGCAGCTTTCTTTGGGCCGGGAGCTGCCAGGCTTAGGCGAGCAATAGCTGCCCAATGAAGTGCGACGAACTCTCCCACCGTTGAGAAAAACCCTTGGTTCTCCACTCCTACGTCCATCTAGTGGAGGTTCGCAGACCGGCAAACAGCTTATCTCTGTGGTAATTCGCAACAGTATTGTAATACTCTTAATTAACTGAATTACCAAGACGTATTGAAATCGCTCCCACCCAGAGCTACGCGAAAAGAAGTGGCAAGAAGACCAAGGCCGCGAAAAAGCATGTTAGTTGTATAGCAGAGCTGGTTTGTATAAATATGTTTAATTAGGGATTATAATTGGTAGACTCGAAGATGACTAATCACAGGGAGCTTTTGTCGGACTTGTCCGCGGCGATCCTGATTGATAGAGGCTCATCCATGTACTTGGTTATGAAGCTGTACGTGGCGGTGTTGCGTGTGACAGCTGCTGAATTACCACAAGTATCCTCTCCATAAGCGTATTGATTACAGCCGGATGTTGCCCATCCACTGATTCCGAGACCGAACTTTGTCGGACCTCCTCCAATCGATCTTTCAGACAGGATTGCATCTGCATCCTTAAGAAGTCATGCTGCATAACTGTTTGATTCAGGGAAGGAGGCAAGCCGTTATACAATGTCATGGTGCACTTGTGGCACTTGAAACTCCGCCTGCGATAAACTGGGAGTGATAACTCAGGATTGCCACTTACGGGTGCAAATACTAAAACCCTCTGAGCGGATTCATGAAAACAACCAATCGGAAAGTATGCATGGGAAGTTGATAACTTCTGTATAAAATTGCCCGTGGGTTTGCTTTCTGTCAAGAAAAGTGTAGCGTATTGTGTGGCTTACATCGGGCTTGTGGAGCAACCGGGATGGACCGTTTCAATCAGTATACAGAATGAGAGTTTTCTATTACGTTTAACCGACTACCGTCGGTACTAAGGTTTAAAGTTTTTTAATTTTCAAGGAACACGGAATACATTCGGTTTTTTTCGTCGGTGTGCAACACCTTTTGAAGATTCTCGTACATGTGATTCCTCCCGAGGAATTGGAATCACTCAACCAGCAGGTAGGATAGTTCAAACTAAGGTACGTGTGTGTACCTATGTGGCTTCAGTGAATATCTACAAAGGTTGACCAAACGAAGGTACGATGAGGTCAATGCAGCTGAAGCCTCCAAACCCAGCAGTCTATGTTTTGCAATAACAATATGATTTTAAAACACAGATAAGATCACTTGTTGTTAGTTGGTCGAACTGAGTTCAATGAATACGTCGTGAGGAGCAAGTAATTATTGTATCAGGTTGTGTGTGTTTGTGTGTGTGTGTGTGTGTGTGTGTGTGTGTGTGTGTGTGTGTGTGTGTGTGTGTGAGGGAAGGAGTGATCGTTGGCCCACTTTCACATAGTGAAAACGAAACGGAAATGGAAATTATTATGGAAAAAGAAATAAACATATAGAACAACAAACAACAGAGTGTTGGGGGGAGGGGTGAGGAAGCAATCAAATCAGGGTTCATGATGATCGCCAGAATAAAACTAGATCATTCACCGCTAGGTTTCTGCATACTCGGGATCCCAGTGAACAGTCAGTTGAACACAGTAAACATCCTGCATAAAAAGCGAGTGACCAAGGTTAAAGTGAATAACATGTTATCCACTTGGACCGTCCCAATTTGAGTGTTTGTTCACAGTAAAATGTTTTCAAAATAGGCATGACTATTTTGCAAACGACTTTAGAACATGTACAGGGACTTGATCCCCGGTTATCTCTTGGTTTCGACCGTGTATTGACATCAACAGGTGTATTCGTATGCACGTAGTTTTGACTTTCAACAAACGTGTGAGATATTCTCAAAGAGGACAGTCTTTTTGAACGAGATCCACAAAAAACGATGTGATACGTGTGCTGTTTCACAATGGATACTGCTAACGTGGGACATTCGTTGAAATGAGGAATATTTTAGTGTCACCAGAGTTTCTTTTGTGGTTATTTACCTTCGGAGATTTTTTACCGTATTCAGGATCCACGGTTGAATTTCATTTATAGTATTTCCTAAAACTATTGAAGAAAATTTTAATAATGTGAATAAAATGTTTTTTCGCATTGCATCTTTTGGTCGACAATCCATTATTTGCGCAAACTCCGGCAACTAAGTTTTCCATCAGACCTGTTTTTCTGGTCTGAATTACGCAGTCTGAGTTTAAGTTGAAAAACGCCATTACACTCAGCAGTAATTACTCTTCTGGATTGCCCAACAATGCCTCCACTCATCAATCGCATTATGAACGAGCAGATCATTTCTCGCTCCATCTGGTCATTTGGAGACTGACGATCAGAAGGTTTGCTGATCCAGCTGTTTGTGTGTGTGTCAAAGAGCCAGCCGATTGGCGGTGCGTTGATTTAGGGGGCTATTGTAAATTGCTCGCGTTCACATACAAACAGCCATAGCGAAACAGGTGCAAAAGGGAAGATATTCCGTTTTGTTCATGATGTTAGATACACAGTGAATTTACAGTAAACTACTGATTAGCCGCCAGGCGATAGAACTCAGTAATATTGAGCTTCTCGTTCTGAACATGACTGGGATCAAAGTGACTGAGCTCCCTTGTTCTTGGTGTCATGGCAACGTGATTTCAAGTTGTAACTATATCTCCAATGGAAATACCAAGAAAAGAGATGACGAGTAGAATCGCATTTCATTGATGAGAAGGAACACTCAGTCGTGATATGCCATCCTGATGATTATCATGTCAAGCACCTCTACGGAAGACTACTACAAGCGGAATTTTAAACGTTTATTCAGAAAAATGAATCAGAGGGGATGCACAGGATAAAGAGTTCTGTGTCTGAAGGAAATATGAAGAAACAAATCAGCGAAGAACAACATTATCATTAGAGTTCTTTTCAGTTGATCATAAACTGTTCAAACGAAATTCTTTGTCGATAAATCCGGCACACCTCATCTCTCTGGCAGCTGAAATAAGCACGCAATCTGTCGTCAAGCGCTGCACAATTACTCATCGACCACCCTGAACATCGCCAACAATTAACCTAAATTTTGAAATGGACTATGAGGAACCATGAGGCCAAGACATCGTTATATTCTATTTTCACAAGAATTGCAGTTCTGTACGGGGCAAACAGTCTCATTAGCATCATGGCGAGTGAATCACTGGGACAGTGACCGAAATAAAGACAATATTTACTTTGGTTTTGCAACATTTTCCGTAGTCTTATGGTACCATTTCAATAATAGACTGTGGAAAGTTAAGATGTAAGAAGTATCAGAAGTGCGCGTTAGAATTAATTCATGGTTAGGATAAATGGCAATGTACCATTTGAATGTCCATCCAGATTACGATGATACTATCTGTAAAGAGAAATAATGAAATTGGTTTGTATGTTTGAAAAGTCCGTGATTTTGTGTTTCATTCGTACTACTGCAACTGAGAACTTATCGGAATCAACACACAAACCGAAATAGCAATGGGGACAAGGCTGTGGAACTGTACTTTCATTTTGCTGTAGAATTGATTCCTATAAACATGTTACATGAAAACAAATAATTATTCGTAGACCACTGTTCAACTAGTCGCAGTGAGCTTTTGTTCAGCCCGTTCACGGCGATTCTGCTTGGTTGAAGTTACTCGGTGCGTGGCGAAGAAACTGCACTGGGCCGTGTCCAATGAAACACGTGCTGAATCACCACACGTTCTTGCATTTCGTGTGTGTGGTTGATCAAGCTATGTAGATTGGGACCGAGACAAATCATGCGTGTCACACAACCTGCACTCGTTTCTTTGTCCTCGGTTTCATAGCGAACAAGTCAAATTGTCCACTGCTCATACTGTGACATTCTGAACAATATGTTGCCGATCTCTACTTGTGGAATTCATGATTGACGCAAGCAGCATGAATCTTATAGATGAGAGGGAAATCCACCAGTGTTTTCAAGAGCTCAAAGTCCACCTACGCGGATCGAAATCTGACCGACAACCTTTCGTTTACCGGCTGTTGTTGTTCGAGTTTAGCCATAATGGTAGATCCAGTCGGATGCGGATAACACAAAGCAATATCCAACGAGGCACAACCACTTTTTCGGCGGGGCCCAGCAACTGTTCCAGTTTTATTCGTTCGACTAGCCTCAATGACCACAAACCAAGGGAGACGAAAGGCACACGATTCAATGAGATTCAGTGGACATAGAGCTGAACCCATAGATTTTGGTAATTATCTCATGGGGTTGTATCTCGTACATGGAAACTCAGTTCGCATTTATTGCTGAGAGGTTTCGTCATCAAACTTAAGGCTTTGGTACTTATGTCATTGATAACAACATTGCATACGTATATTGGGACAAAATGAACTTGTAATGCACACTAGACTTAATTGACTGGCTCTCGAAAGGAAAGAATGTTTTGGAATATCCCCTCCCATCAAGGTTTGATCACGTGCCACGAATACGGAGTGAGGAGATTCCCACAGACCTCCCCTGAAATTCATCTATCGTGTTACTTCTACTTTTTCCAACGATTTAGAATATTGGCGTTGTTTATTTTACTCACTTTCTTTGTACAATATTACAAGAACAAAATATTCTGGTAGTGGGATGGTGGTTAAGTAGAGTCTTCCAATCAGTGAAAGTGGTCGGCTGTGGCACGGGGTTTTGAACCCGGGACTCACGGGTCTAAAATCCAATATTATCGACCATTTGACCAACGCAAGTCCTGTCCTGAGTTTTAGGCAGTTTTTCTTTTTTGCAATGACCTATGTCCATTTGGAATCATAGATCAAGTTGAAAATACAGGTACACATGTGAGTGGTAAGAATGCGTATTTCGGAATGATGTTTGTAATATTACCATACAACTATTTGCGCAGCATTGTAAGTGTTTTACTGCTCAAAAGAAAAAAGTGTAGACATTGTTGGTGGTTGATCACTTTTCAGCGAACAAAATGTATGTGAGATGGTGTACGGTTTTTTTGTCTGCTGTGAAATATCAACTTTGATGGTTTGTTGGTTTTGACTGTCATTATCAGATCTTGATCTAGGTGGTTAGAGAGTTTTACCAAATCGCCTGTGTGCAAAAGGATGGGTTTTTCATCGCATCGGTGCGGTATCAACAACGGCCAAATAAAGTTGAGGGAGGGCCATTGCTGGATCTCCAGGTTCTTCGGAGATCCATAAACGGTAGCCTTTAATTGGCCGCTAATCACTCCCTGAAATGTTGTACCATAATTATATAATGAAAGGAAATCAAAACAAATAATGAATAATGGGAATTTCACTTAGGTTATTGTCTTTCACTTGGTGTTCGGTGTCAGCAATGTGTCGTATGATTGTCAGGGTTGCTTCAATTAGACCCTTGTCCTCAACCAGGCAAGCTTGTACTCCTAGCTGTTATGTAGAAGCTGCAGTGTCATTTTGCAACCACAGTTTGCCAAAAATTATCAAACGAATGAATAGATTGGCTTGGGTAATAAAAGGAAATAAGGGCTGTCTTTGAAATTCACGAAAGTTGCTGATAGAGTAGCGACTGCTCTGAGTGTCAGAGGGAAGCCTACTGGTTACTGCGCTCCACAGGCACTGAACTAATTCAACAAACTGATTGCTTACTACGAACAGATATGTCAAGTTCAGTCCAATCATCTTGATGTTCGTTGCGGGTGACTGATTTGGTATTTACAAGACGTTATTTTTTTACAACAATTTTTAAGTTATTCCGTTTTATTAGTGAAAACCATACGTGTAAACATTCTCTCATATTGAAACTTCGTCAACCAGATGGTCAAATCATCCAAAATCGACCCCAATGGCTATTGCTTTTTTCGGCAATAATCATGCAACGTAACTTCTAAGTGAAAACATTATTTTTATTCTAGGAATTTGAATAAACGGACCAGAAGTAAGGGATGGGAGCCATCTGGTACTAATAAATACTGACGCAATGTTACTAAAACAGTTACTAGACTGCGATTTTTCCCATTTTACCTGAAGCTACTTGAACTTGTTCTTGATGAACATTTCACTTCAATCGTTTTGCTCATTGGCAAATCCCCGGAGCCTTTACGTCTATGCAAACCTTTCGTATTTTTCTTTTCTTCTTTTGTACTCCCTGTTTATTTTATGAAAAGAGTACAACATTTCAAGGAGAGGGTCGCGGCAAATTTGTGGCTGCCAGCTGGAGAGTCACCGGTGGAAGCGTGGGCAATCGAATCCGGGACTGAAGCCTCCATTAACCACTGTGATGACCGTCTGACCACCGCTGGCACGTAACGACCATTGCTGTTGTGTCGCCAACCCATGTGTCATTGGCACTCACACGTGATTCATCATGGTCCCGTTGGCCTTGTACTCGTATGCGCGATGCCTGCCTATCCCACGCTGTGCTTTGTTCCACTTTACCAATCACATGCGGTTAGGTGCGCGTGTGACTGACATTGATTCGTTGTTCCTGTCCCTTTGACACATTATTATGCGTGCGCTCGCCAATGGATGATTCACTTGTTTGCTCGTTTGTCTACTTGCGTGCGCGTTTACTGATGTGCTAGTCAACGGATCTATTGCGTACTGTGTTCTATGAATTCTGAACAAAGCTATTGCCCGACTTGATGCACAAATAATATACATTAGGAAGGTAACACAGGGTCAGCCTTTGAGAAACCGAATCCGTGGCAATCATTGTGGTCACACTAAAAATCATAACGAGTACATACCTGACATCTACCGCTCAAGATGGATAGCCGATGATTGCAAAATGTATTCATGCACGATGGCACTAGGTTGCTGAATGTGTGACACAATAAAGCGAATGTGTCTGAACTATACAAGCCACTGTTTCCCTGCTTCCGTGTCTTACCCACCTCACCGACCATGCTGTAATACGCGTGACTGAATTAAGATTGACATTTATCGACATGTTTTGTATTTATGAATCACCTGGATCGATGAAATGTAACACTGACTTTCAGTCTCTTCACGGATCAATAATCAGGAGAAGAGAGTGAACATCTTGAGGTAAAATATCCCTGTTTGATACCCATGAAATAGATTGATGCACGAGTTTTCAGACGATTTCTCACCAAATCTGGTTGATATTTTGGTTGCAGTCCTTGGGGAACCACTTACTACAAATTCTGGGTTGATCTCACTTACGTACCTATAACCATGAATAAGTCAGTAACTTTTCTGTCGCTTTCTACTAGTATGAACACACAGTGCTAGATGAATCGGCATTACCTGGATGCACAATGTTGTTGTACTTGGATACGCATGCCTTCGAATGCCTCAGTATGGTCGGCAGTAAGAGCCCCAGACTCCGAGACAGCTACTCGCTCTGAACATCTCTCGAAATGCTCCCAAAGCAACGGACATATGTTACGGCCTCTTCTGAGAAAGTCGTACTAACTGCCTTTTCTTGGTGGGGGGGTCTCACTTAAATGAGAGGACGCGAGCGAATGCTCGGCGCTCTCCACCGCGTTGGCTGACTGAAAGTCAGGTTAGAAGAGGAGGCTGAACCCTGATTCCAAACCGACCACAGGTGGCCTGTGAGGCATGTAACACTGAATATTCAGTCACCGGCTCCCATGGGTTTCCAAAAGACGCGAATGAATCATGCTATTGGCCACCGGCTTATCTGGACCGGTCCTGCTGCCTTGCAGTATGTGCATGGCCACGCAAACGTTAGAGGTGCATCTTCGGACAAAAATGCCTATTTTAGACTGGGCGAACGAGCGCTGCTTTACCCGCAAAGCAAACAATCATGATAGACTCTAGCACTGTGAAAAATTGCTCTTCCGTGACTAGTGCTTTTCCAAGACTGGGAGAAGTCTGGGCCTGCACGCATTCTTTATGATGATCAGCCTGGGTTAGTCGACAACTTTTAGTACCTCGGGAGCTAGATAACAATTGGATAGGGTGTTTCGAGGAAGAGATTGGTTCACACATGGCGAGAGATAGAAGAACTTTCTCAAATGTGTGACACCAGTGGCTTCGCCATGACATCCGGCTCTCTCTTAATGGACCGATGTAAGTCGCCACAATCCGCTGCGTTTTATTATGCAGTTACGAGACCTGACCACTTCTCTTTGTGGATGCTCGGAGTCTTTCCGTATCCAAAGCATTTCTTTCTTCTGGTCGGAACATCAGGTGAGTGATGACGAGGTTTGTTGTAGAGTGTTAGGCACGGATAGCCACCCTCCTCATGAATAAATCGTTCCAGAGGACCTCCGAAGGCTCGGTCATGTTTTACGAATGCCTGCTCATAGCCTACCTTGCAATGCTCTATTCGATCGTGCTGGGCAAGGCTGGTCGGGGCCTGAAGGATGAGGATAGTCGTTGGTTACATGTGTTGAGGTACCTGGATCAGAATAGAAATCCAGGGTGCAAACACCGTGCGATCTGTCGGACAAACTCACGTGCCACGTAATCACAATGAATTTCACTCAGACAAACAAAATGACAAAGAGAACATCAAAATGCATAAGTTGATATTCGAAACAAAATGGGCTTTTTTTCTCTCACACACACTAACGGTCCGTTTACTTCATTGTACTCCCCTCCTCCTATCGCGTGATAGTTGTTGTTGTTGCTTTGCTTGATCTCAAGCCGGTTTAAATAGAAATATGCGTGAAGGGTTGTTTATTAGGTGCTTACGAGTCGCGATATGTATCTTTTTTATCCGAATGTTATCTCTTTTTCCCTCGTTGAAAGCGTAATGTGGAAAAACTGCCGTTTTTACACAGTATTAAAAGGAAAAGACCGAAGCGTCTTACTTATTAATTCACGGAGCGTGATAAGCTGTATGTCCTTGACCCACTCATAAAAAGTAAGCTTGAGTTACATCACGTGAAAAAATTCAAATCGAACTTTTTCGGGCCCAGCTTAATCATCCGAGATCATGTGACCCATGCGTTCTCTTGTAACACGGGCAAATTAAGTGATCATTTTTGTGTAAGGTGAAACCATTATAAGTAATCTGAAGCTATTTGGAACCACATAGTCTGTATGAAATTTAGGTTGTTTTCAAACGGTTATTTGACGGGTTAAGATCCTACTATTTGGTAGTAATTATTGTCTGTACACGTTTCGTGGAACATATACATTTGCCCTCAAGATAGACAATAAGCGATCGACTTCAAACCGAAGTCAGTTGTGTATACCTTGTGTTTTAGTGAACATTGATGCTCACCTGACGTGAACTTCATTCTAATCATGGAACTTCAGAAATCCGTACGAGAACTCTCGGTGAATTCCGATGCAGGCGGAATTTGCAACAGAGGTTCTCCTTAGCTCCCTGATAGTGGAGCAACTGCTCCACAATCAGTTACCATCCAGGATATATATGAGTCGGAACAATTACATCAGTGTTTTGAGTGGAATAACCTAACGACTATAACTTATGTACTCTCGTTCCTGTCGACATAAAATCGACCGTATGGGCCAAATTTTCCAGCTTTGTTTTCCATACAGGTTTCTTGCCTATTGAGCAGTACTTTCGAATTCCGGCAAACTCTATCAGTGTATAGGGCTTCTCCGTTTTTTTGTTGTTGTTGTAGTTGAATCACATGCCCAGAATGTAATGAGAAAAAGAAAAGGCGAAAGTAACGGGGCCTATAAGTTTAAGTTAAGGCAAGGGTGATCCAAGCACTGAAGTAGCATTTCATTCTGTACTTCAATGAATTCTACGTACTTTTCTTAGACTGTTTGTGGTGAAAATAACCACTACGTTGCTTCATTCTGATAAGATTGGTCATGGTGTACGCAGCACAAAACCATTTTTTTGCGTATATCACTGACTGGTAAAGTTTGGATTAGAACCAAACCGTCGAAGGTGTGCAATAGTTTCGGTGTCATTGACAGCTTAGCGACGTAACTCCCGGGAACGCGTCTGATTCAGTATCGGTTGACTCCGGGTCACTTTGGCTATGTTCTTATAATAGCACATTAGATACTTGATCGAGCTTGACCTATCTTCTCCCTTCATTCTACTCATCCGGGAGCATAATACTGCGTGTTCTGGATTACTACAGGAGTGATCGAGTTTGGTGTGCGATACACATTCCTTATGTCGAGAGGTCTCTAGCACTCAATATCTCCCCAGTCTGCTCTATTTATTTGACCTTAAAAACAAAATGAGCTTCGAAGTCCGATTATTCCACTATGAAAAGCGTTTGAAACCTAAATACCAAGTGGGCTGGAACAGACTTTTGGTTTCTGGTTTTTTATTGTCCCAGGTGGTTTTCCAGCCATTGTCTAAGATGACTCGCTCCTGCTGCACCGCGGTGCACTTGCGAAGCCCAAATTGGCATGTGAAAGAATTAGCATCCCCGTATATAGTCAGCTCAATAAACGGACACCCATGCACGAAAGCACTGATAAGATCGATGGTCCTCGAAGAACCCAATGAATGGTATTGATTTTCTTTTGGAAAGTGTGCTGAACACGTTGCCATCATTCAGAGAGTCAGAGGCGCTCCCAAAGATTGTTACAATAGGAACCATGCTCTTCAGTCCAGACAATGGCCAACCGAATATACCAGTTTCACTTTTCTGATTTGTGAGAGCGAAGTTGTTTCCTCTCCATTAATGTTGTTCTGATTTGACCGTGGGACTTTTCGAAATATTCAAGTAACAATACACCAAGCCTGATGTTTTTAGGTGTAACTTCCACCAAGCTACCTTTCGTTGGCAGTATTATTTTGCTGTCAACCAGCTCCTTATTCACTGGTGTTCTGAATGATTTATTTTTCCGATAGTTAAGTAAGGCTGTCACGCTCGAGAAACACCGTCGTTTTCAGGTCAATAATGTATAGGCATAGAGTAGAAAACCTCAAAGATTGGTAGACGTTCTCCTCTCTGCTCGGTACCACTGGTCACTGATAATAGACTGAAATCCCCACTCCCGTCCAGCTCATCACAACCGCTGGCCTATAGGGATCTTGCGTGGTTCTCCTCTGTAAGCCTCGTGGTCCGGCTTCGGTTAACCCCGATACGGCGGTGGACCTCTGGAGCTATAGAGCATTGCCATTCCACTTGCATTCATAATAACCCCATTGCACCCTTTAACTTAAAACGACGAATGAGAAGTGACAAAAATTTGCATTCAAGACAGTGGTAAAAAGAGCTGTGTGTACATTATTTTATTAAAAGCCAGTGAGGTTGAGTATTTAGTTATCGCTGACTGATTAGCTCATCGTGTCTTTTTATCCCATTAGTTACATTTGGCGCGCACTTATTAGCTATGGCAACGGGTATAACTAGCACTAAAGATACTGATAAAATAGCTCATGCTAGTATTTATAGTAGTAGTGACACTTCGGAGACAGACGGCCTAGTCTCTGTAGCAGTGAGCAAGCCAGTGTGTCTCCAGAAACCAGGTCAAGGGTCGGGAAAAAATAACAGCGATAGACAGGACAACCGTCCGACAGCAATGGAATGATAAGGCCAGAAAGGATTCCCGTCAAGCGATGGCTAGCAGTATCGCCATCCAATCAACCGGGAGGGAAGTTACCCGATGCCATATTCGATCAATTAATTTGTGGTGAAACGGCTGGTGACACTAACTTTCACATCTCAAGGAAAAGATGTTCTGGGTTAATATTCTGAGATGTTTCGAAGCCACAATAGTCTTCTCGTTAGACCTAATGGACGGTGAAAATACAAGCTACAAAGATCAGCTCAACAGTCCCTCTAATTGTTGAGACTTGCTCACCGAATGTTTTCAGTCATATCTAAATTTCTCTTTAACAAGAAGTTGTTCCCTTGTGATTATGGCGGGACCTTTTCCATTGCACTGTTGAAAAGGTGTCAAGCAAACCAACTCCGCAACGCATGTGGAACGCCGAAAAGGCTTCTCATTTTAGCACATGATCATGTCTGGAACTTCAAGTGTGGCAACCTCGTCAAAGACATCAGATCTAACTTGTTTATTGACGTAAGTAGCATGTTGTTATATCCGTGTGATAGAAAGAAATTTCCCCGGAAAAACACAACCGGTTTCGCGGTTGTTGCTGCTCATCAGGCATACGTAACCTGCATCTCTTACGCAATCATCTTTTTACTGCAGCGCTCTACATCAGATTCATCACCTTATTCTCAGTTGAATCGTGAGGAGCACGCATGGACGAAGATTCTATTTTGCGAAACACAAGGTGATTCTTCGAAAGCTATTTCGTCGGTTAGTCAGGGACAGCCTTCAGAGTGAGGACATATTGTCCTGAGTTTCAATTTTCGATGTAAGTAGAATGTTGTAATTCTGTAGGTGGATACTTCGTTCACGCACGCTCCTCACGATTCAAATTAAATTAAAGTGACAATCTGTTTATGTTCAAAAACATCTGTTCTTCTGGATAGCGGAGACAAACAATCAGATATCCTTAGACGTGTTAAGCACGGTGCTCCTAATTCTAGAAGCATTTGTATACAAACAACCAATGTTCAAAATCCGGTATTTGGGGTTTTCAGCTGCGCGCAAGTAGAATTCAAGCTCATGGACTCCTGGTAGGCTATTGTAGTTCTTCCCTTGTGAAAAGTTGTGAATATGTTGGGTTTATTACCTAAAGTGCATTTGAGTATTGAGTTGAATTCGTAGAATTAAAAAAGGAAAACCAAACGAATAATACCGTGTTTACAGGGAATTGAAAGCAGTTCACGCGTGACTGACAACATGGTTACTGGAATCCGTAACAGCGCACATTTACTATCAATATCACACCTGTTCCCAAACAGCTATGATCCCCAAAAGCGAGCCCGCTCAGGAAAACTGTAAAAACCCGGTGGGTTTTCAGAGTACACTGCTCCAAGTTCAGACACCGATTTCGTTGTACACTGCAAACGGTCGAAAAATAAGTGAGAGCAATCAATTCTGTTTTCCCCGATAAATCATAGTTTACTACTCAGCACTCGATGCAGATCATTGGTATGCGGGGTTACTGTTGCGTAGCCTGATCAGGGTAAGTAGCCGCTGTACTGTATTGGATACCAAGGGATTCACGTCTGGGTGGATTCTTGAGCGAGAGTTTCCTGAGGTAAACTTCTCTTCCCTCATTAATACATATCCACCCAAGAAAAGTCAATGAACTGGGCACATCTTGGGAAAATGTTAAAACTTTCTTCGTATTTCACTACCACATGTTTGGACCATGGATTACAGTAATAATAGACACCAGTGAATATAACATCCAATTGGCGTTCAACAAACTACGAGAAATTCGGTTCCCTTCGAGTAGTCAAATAATGTTCCATATCCACCATGGTCTCTCAAAAAGCTTCCGGGAAGTTGCCGTAGAAAGAAAGTGCCTGGGTTTTCCCGGCCTTTGAAACATGATCGCACCCAAGGGACAGCTTTCCGTTCACGAGATGTTATTATATCCACTTTCTGTTCACATCAATTAATAAATTCGGACATGTACTCGTGGTGAAACTGATGCTAAAACATGAGCCAGCTTTATCTTCTTTAGTTACGGAAAAAATTTAGAATAGACTGGTAATTGTTTTTCTTTTTAATTTAACAAGAGCGTGTGATGCCATTAGGCCGTGCATAGCCAATCAGATATTTAGTGAACGTAATTTAAAAAATGTTAGAATCAATTAAAATACGGCTAAGACGGTGTGAAAGCACCATATCATCATTGTACGTGTCGTGATTATCTGTCCATGGTAATACAACCGTCCGGATAAAACCGGGAAAGGCAAAATTGTACTTTGGGTTCTTACCACTGAGCTGACAAACACCAATATTCCCCACAACTTGACTTGAAGTCAGCACTAATATGGGCTGCAATGAACGCGGACTTCGACCTAAATGAAGTCGATAGAACTTCACTAAGTGTACGGAATTATTGCACAACTGTTGTTCACTAACAAATTCAGGACAGCCCCAACTGACTGATTCGATTTATTGATCGATGGATCTATCAATCAGGAGAAATATACGAAACTACCCTGCACCTGAAGCACAACCGAATTCACGTTTCAAGAAGAGCTATAATGAGAATAATCCGAAATTTGCAATAAACTGAGTTTGGCCTGATTGTTCTTTGTTGGGGCTTAGAATTCAGTTTATCTTGTGCATTATGTTAATCATTCGGGTTCATAGCTTTTATTGCTAACAAAAGCGTATTTATCAAGTGACCCACCAAGCAAAGCTAAAGCTTGATTCATCAATGAAGACATTCATGAGAACAGAAAGGAGACATCAGTCGTGAGATGCAACCATTTCGTTTACTCTTGTCTACCATGTACGTGAAACATTTTAATTTATATATCAAACAGCGGAAAAAATAATACAGTCAAAAAGGCCGGATTAAAAACCATGACAGTGCTTTTGGTAGGCGGAGAGAGAAATGAGAACGTTATTGGGTATTAGCATCTGGGCGCGTCCACCGAGACCCAACCGAGACTGGAACTCGGAGTGAGTCGAACCGCTCACCACCAGTCTGGTTCTCAGCTTTTAGCTCAACTTCACCGGCAAATAATGCAACATCCTTCCGTCACTGCCGTTTCGAAAGTAACAACCCGCTGGCCGTCAACTGAACGATTCCTATGATGAACAAATCGGATAGTTAGAGTTCCGGATGAGGTTTTCTGCATTCGCAAACGGAATTTGTCATCATCGAAGAATCTTCAGGCTGTGGTCCATTTGGTGGGTCATTGATAAAAATTCCTTTGTTCTGACATCTGTTATTTCATCGAATTATACAAAAAATATACTTGAGTATGTAAGTCAGCTCAGTGACAGGTGTCCGGTCAGTATGGCTTGTAGGTCTACTACTCATAAGTATATCTCACCATCATCAGTCTCTTGCATGAGGATTGTACTTCGGTAGAGCATTCGAAAACTTACTTCCACGATGTGGTGATCAAAAGAAAAACAGAAGCTCAACTTTGAAATCTTTTTTTGACAAACTTGTGCGAACTATTTGAGGGAATAAACATGCTCTAGAGGTACTTTGCCTATAAGAAAAAAGATCAATCACTGAAAGTGTTCGATATTCCCAGTTTTGAAGCATGAAAAGTAAACATCTGCATTGGCCTTGGTTGGCGCTTCTCACCACCCTTGTTGTGGCCCAGGGGACGGAGATTGTCATTGGTTAGAGACTCTGAGATACGTCGTTCAGAATAGAAATCAGTGACGCAAACATCATGCGATCTGTTTGACGAAATCTCGTGCCCCATAACTACAAAAATATCATTCTGACAAACAAAGTGACCAAAAAAACACCAGGAGGTGTATGGCTAAAAGTGAAAACGAAATCAGCATTTTTCCTCTCTCACTTATAGTCCGTTTTACTGTATTGTACTCCCCACCCCCTATTTCGTGACGGTTGTCGTTGGTGCGTTGGCACCCAGATTGATTTCAAGCCGGTATATGTATATCCCAATTTTGTCTCCTCTTTTGTTTGAATAAATAAGCTGAATCATTAATTTACACAGTAAACCGAGTATCATTTTTGCTGCATCTTTTGAAATGCTGAGGGCTTTTAAGGGCAGCAGTTATATTGTCAGTACAGGCTTTGAAAGAGATAAGTTCTCGGCCAAGCATATGTATAGGGCAGGTTGTAGGCGGCCATATTGTTATTCGAATCCTTTTCGTGTAGGATCCTGCTGGTGCACTTACTAAACTCCTCTGCCTATGGGTAATTTCGGGCTGTATATTATATATTGGACACGTACAAACCCCACGGAAGATGGCTGGTCTCACGTATTATACATAAATCAAACCACTAGGGCACTGAGGTGAGCGTAGTTCAGATTATCCCCGTGGAAGGACTAGGTTGATGGTCCATGCACGGGGCTTTGCACAGATCGGGATTGTGATTACGAAAACGCAGCATTTCCGTGTTGTTTGGTGCTGTGGTTTTCGTTCTCGAATCGATTGAACGAGAAAGCTCTAATATTCCTAACACTGCGTTGATTGTAATACTGATGTGAGAAAGACTACCCGTGCCTAGCAAAACGTTGGTTATTTATGATTTTTCCGCCGACAGTGCTGTGTTACTGACAATAAGTTTTTCTCACTCACATATCACATAAACAATGGTTTTTGAATACTTTTCTAAACTTTCGTGTTCCCGGAGTGCTGCACTGGATTACTTGAATGGATTAGGAGCTAACCCAATGCTTCGATTCCCACAGATATCGTTTTGTTCCTGACCTGAAATCTGATGATTTCACTGATGACATCATTAGGGCAAAATTGTCTCCCGTCATTCAGCATAACTACACCGGAATATGTTCAGTTATTCGGTGATCCAACTGGATGTCCCATATCTTCCCCTCACTACCCCAGTATTTCGATTTATGTGTAATATGCGAGACCAGTCATTTTCCGTGGGGTTTGTACGTGCCCATCCTAAAAAATACTGCACGAAATTATTCTTAGGCGGGAGAATACTAAGTGCATCAGCAGGATCCTACACTAAAACGCGAGCTCTTTGACTGTCCTACTCCTGACGAAGTGGATTCAGTAATACCCTACTCAGTGGTCATGGTTACACGCAGCTCGTATGCTCGACTGGAATGATTGGATATTGAAAAAAACGATGTTATGTGTTCTAACGAAGAATTTCCTTTGCCTATGGCCACTAAAACAGGAAAATTGGACTATGAAACGGAAACCTACTGATTGGCAGGCCGTACTTAACTCGGTTACTTTATGCAAAAAGACGGCATGTTTTTTTGTGATCAGTGCTCATATTCGTCCCCTCTTCTCAAAATTGTCGAATTTACGAAACATGTAACGGACACGGATTCTTGTTCGTACATGTGCAGTATGTGTTCAACTGTATTGGCTAGACGAGTATGTAGAAGACTGTCAGGTTCACGTAGACAGATTCCAGTGACATCGTCAAGATCGGATGTTGAAGGACAAAAATATGGAGATGGAACGATGACCTATTTGAACTCAGGACGGAGTGGCAAGTCTATCACTACTGTCAAATACTCCGTGAAAGGTATTGGAAGTTCCTATACATAGGGTCTCTCCAGATTTGCTCCTCTCAGAAACGTTATTATCACTAAAGTGTAAACAACGCCTTTTTATGTGCGGTTCAATTTGTCCTCCTTTCACGACCTTTTTATACGGCTTCTAGTTTCCATACTTGACAAATATTTGCACATAATCGTTGATGATTTTATTTATGCTAAGGCTTATCGGCTTTTATCGGTCGGACTAAATGTTATTGGTGACTCTACTACCAGGGATAACTTTGTGCTGGACAAAATCACTCCCAATCGCCCTCGCTTATTTCTACTCACATTGAAAGCCCCGACTCCACAAATGACCCTTGCTTGCTTTTTCTGAGACAAAAAGTCCACTCTTACTGCCCGCAGATTATCCACGTCTTCAAATCAGGCGAGAGTTTGCTTTCGGTACCTTTCTCCTTAAAACCTGTTTTTTCCAACAGCAGCCATTGGCGTTTCTCTTTCATGGTTTTTCTGTATGTCCTAAACCTTCCGTGCTACTGAACTGTTTAGTGAAACCCCATTTGCCATCTTCTACTTGTGTTACCGATTGAAACACCCCTTCATCTCTGATGGCAAGATTGCCTAGGCAACATTCAAAGCACTCAGAAGACAAACAGGAATCGCATAAAAGTCTCGACGAAATTCAGAAGTCGGAAAACTTCTGCTGCTAGTCAGGACAGAGATAAAGCATTTGCATGCTTCTTTTACCGAAGATTTTCTGAAGCCCAAGAATCCTAGGCTTTTTTGGCATGGCATACTATATACTGCGAGTTATACTCTCCTTTGGGACTGTGTGCATGTGTGTTGGTGATGATTACTTAAAGGTCAGTTAGAACAATTGCACAGCATAGAGTCAGTTTCCAATGGTCACGTGAACGTGTGAACCAAAGGTGGGGGATTTCATGAAAATAATAAATCTCTAATCATCAGGATTTTCCTCCAATGATAAAGAAACCAGAGGGCTTTTCTTGATTACTTCATTTCCATAACTTTTTGATGATATTCAGTACTATATAAAGATTGAGAAAAACTCAATGCACTGTCACTGGTCCAAGAAAATGTAAATCTAGCACTGAATGCAGGATTCGCAATACCCATAGTGATAGGAAGTACTGAAATAGCTCCCCCAGGAATTATGCAAACCAAAGGCGGAAGAACACCAAGGTTGCAGAATGGCACGTTAATTGTATTTCAGAAATGGTTTGTATGAATATATTAATTCAAAAAAATAATTGGCACGTTAGAAGTTGGCCAACCACAGGGCGCTTTTCCCGTATCTCCCTCGGCGATCTTGATTGGCTGAGGTTCATCCGCGTGAGTAACTCCGAAGCTGTACTTGGCCACGTGCGACGTTGGCTGAATCACCACAGCAGTCTCGTGCAAGATCTCAGCCTAAAAACTGAAAATGAAGGAACGGATTCTTCAAGAATGCCAACAGAAGATCACGTACCGCAGTCGAGTTGTTTGTCGTCTCTACCCGGTTCATGCGTGCACCCAGATCTGGAATCCTGACACGATGGTTTGTTGTATTCTTCGCGATATTGTGAGCCGATCGTCTGCCTTCCTACGTTTTCTTACTCCGGAGAATGACTCTATACAGGAGAGTTTCTATGGGAACATATCTCTTTTTATTAGGGTGTCCAACTTCAACAGTCTTGCCAGAACGATCAAAACGATTCAAGGAATGTTTTGAAAAGATAACGATACTCGAGCATGAGCCGACTCTGTGTGCCATCTAAGCGGGACAGACAAGTTCCCAGGCCCCATAGTGAGACTGGCAAAAATGCCGCGGCGTACACTAGACCCTTACCAGAGTGTTGAATTACACGTAAAAGCAATGAGTGAAGCAAATATATAACTGCTGATGCATTTCTTTTAAAGTGTACGATAATTATTCCAAAAGTCCCACCACCAAGCAACAGCTTGTGTAATAGAACAATTGATTATAGAAACAAAATGTTCGTCCCACATGGTTTGCCAGCAGCTTTTGGCAAACTGGCGTACACACCCCATCCCCGACAATGACTGCTCCTTTTCAAAATATTCACATTGGTTCCGTGCACGGTTTTGGAAAATTCCAGTGATAGAAGTCAGTTCATAGCTTTTCCTTTTGTAAGCTATCCATAACCACAACCTATATCAAACTGCAAAAGTACGACTTCCATAAAATTTTGTAATTGTTACTTTGTCACCAACTGTCTTTGTACTAATATTTATATTATATATATATATATATATATATATATATATATATATATATATATATATATATATATATATAGTCATTTTTATACGTAATGTACAAAGTACGACCTCATTTATGTCAGACAAAAGTTCCACAACCCTCAATAAAATATCCTTGTCATAGTAGTTCGATAATTTACGAACTAGAAACTTTAAATCGTAAACAAAGTCCTCCTTTGTTCACTTGCGTATTATTGCAGGGAACAACCAACGCCTGGGGTGGAAGCCATACCTAGTCTTTCAGAGTACTCGTCAGATAAAAAAATCCTCCAACAAAAGTGAATCATATTACCCCGGATATTACTGCTTTATTCTCTTGATGTAGTTTAAAGCGGTGAAACTAACTTCGCGGGGTGTGAGTTGGGAAATTTTATTAGTTATCTAGCACCGGATTCGTTTTATTTTCCGGTGTGAATCATACACAACACTTTTTAGCACGGAGATGTTAACCTAGACTAACATCCTCACTCGCTGGCCAAACTGGAGCGCAATTAGTGGTGTGTGTCAGTTCTATGTCGCGTTGTTCACTTTCTACACCAATTGTCGCCCGAGCCAATTTGTCTTCCCACAAGGTGTCGATGCAAAGATCGGTAAAGTTCCAGTTGTTTCCAATTGTTTTTTTTTAACTTTTTTCATTTATAATCATGCAGTGCGCAGCTTCATGATTTTTTTGCAGTCATTCGATTGTCTCCACATGTGGCCCAGTGAGCTACAGCTTCATTTCCAATACCAAACCACTCAGGTGAAGCCGGATTGTAACTGTTAGATCGTGCAGATACAGCGAAGTCACCCTGTGATTGGTTGGCACGTTATCTGCCAATGAGTGCATGCCTATTTTTCTATATAAACTAATTAGTATCAACCGAAGGGACAGAATACATTCTTGCTCTTCTTGTCTAGTCTTGCCATCCTCCCAGTGCGCATAGTACGGGTCCGATTTATTTCATTACGTATGATTGGCCGGTTGGATACGATTCCTACATCAGTTCAACTTTCCGTCTGGTAACTTCCTTCTGTACAGTTCATCAGGTCAAGTGGGACATGATATGCAGTATGGGTATAGAAAGTGTTCAGAGGAAGAACAATTGGTGGACACTGATCTTGAAAATTGGAAAACACTGACGGAAGGTGAGAAGCTAGGTGGTAGGGTGAATCATGGGTTCGTCGATCTTGGAAACAATGACGATCGTTTTGACTCCTTCCAAAAAACCTGCGCAAATATAATAAAAGTTACGTCCAACTAGGCCAGACTATCGGAGCAAGCAGAAGGAAGCCATTTCAGAAAAAAATGCAAAACGGTATCATAGAATCATTACAGAGGAGCAACTACCGGAAGGTGGAGCAGCGAATTCATAATGCAACATAGGTCCGGATTGACAAACGAGACAGTTGTCTGAACTCAAATTGAATTCGGAGAAAGATGAAAGAAGAAGCTCTGTTTTGAAAATAATCGCGGTATTAGCTGATTGGGCTCATTTGCGTAAATAGCACGCTTTGGAAACTCATCACTCGATGAAAATACTACTCAAACTCAATTAATATGCAACATTCCTATTGAAGTTGATGAATTGAATCCATGGAAGTGATAGGAAAAACGATAATTTTGAACTTCCCTGGTAGCTTGCTTGAAGTGAAACAGTGTGAAAGACTGTGTGGAGAAGAAAGTTTTACTAAACTGTACAGGCCTACAGGGACTGCATATCTTGACCTGAAATTTAGTGTTCTACAGTATCTTGTAACAAAATCGACTGAGAAAAAATGAAATAAAGCTTTACTGAATAACTGGTAAAACCTGACGAACGATTCAAAAACTGTTACGAACAGTTAATGTCACGACTATCCTGGAGGTGAAGTACCCAGTCTCCGATGCTTTGCAATTACACAACGTGCTCCTACGCAATCACTTCCGGGCGGTATTACTTTGTGTAGGTTTTACCCACTGTGAGGTCAAGTTTAAAGTTCTGTTATTAGTTGTGATTTTATTTCCTGTTAGAGCAAAGTTTTCGTTAGAGAGATTGACTTTTATTTTAACTTCGTCGTGTTTATATTCTTTGCTTTTTGGTTGTAAACATGGCATAGTTTTGAAGTGAGCTTGATTTTGCGCTTGAATTAGGCAAACCATAGTCCAACTATGCTACAGAAGGCCAATATTGGGGAATAAATAAGGCGTACAGTCACTCCAGATGAAAGTCATTGTGTGTACACATCACAGTACCCGAACTGAGACAACACACAGAAATCAGTCCAACCCAAAATTATGTAAACCAAGATAACGGAAAGGCTAAGGATGTGGAATCGCACCTTAATTCCACTACAGAATAAACTTGTATAAATGGTAAATAAAATAATAATTGGCAGGTCACCAATCGACCAATCTCAACGAGCTTTGGCACTGGTTCTAAGTAGTTGGAGCTGCTCAGCATACTTAGCCACGAAGTTTTACGCTTGATGCCTGCTGTATCATGACGGTGTGACAAGCAAATGCCCCTTGATGCCAAAACACAGTGTTTCTTCACCTTCGACCAACCATGTATAATAATCTCGGCGTACTACTGTGCGAATCCCATCATCAACATAGTGCCATGTCCTTATGCAATTTAGCCCTTTGCTAAAACCATAACTTTAGTTATCATTTGCATCCCCGTCTATGGAACCAAATACCTTCAGCTGACCCGGGGAAAAACTTGTTACTCTATTTTGCTTTATACTTGAGTATAGTTTATAGCTTTCTGCCATGATAAAATGATAGGTATTATAGTGTGAGCACAAGGACAGACTCTGGGTTTCTCCCTAATCAAGTGTGTTGGTCCTTACAGATGTGGGATTGAAGTGCTCTGCATTGTTCACAAATTGTTAGGCTTGTGAAAGACCGGTCAGCAATCTCCTACGCGAAACAGCTCAGCTATTTCCTCCCAAACATTTAGGCGAGTTTAGTATTTGAGGCCTGTGTATGTATGTGCATCAAAGCCTCCCTAAACCCTACATCTTCAAAAATACAGGATATGACCAACGAGGGTCAACCGATTATGGTCCTGTTCAGAATTAACAGAGAACACAGTAAGCATCATGTCCGCCTACAAGCACATCAGTAAGCGCGTACGTAATCGGGCAAGCAAGTGAATCATCAATGGGGCAAGCACAAGCGATACTTGCTATCGAGTACGGTCAAGCAGGGCCGCTCAGCATCAACGAATCAACAAGCACGTATGGCTCGGTCCCGAAATATGATTGGCTAGAATAAGCTGTTTGTGATATTGGTGAAGATACAGCGATGTGAGTACATGCGTGCTCTCACGTGTGCTAGTAATCCGTGTCCAATGTCCGATCAATAAATTTCCCGGGATGGTGATGATGTAGTCAGAAGGACCACTAAACAATCATCACGGTGGGTTCGAATCCTGCTTTCGCCGTCAGGCACTTTCCCCAATCCTCAGCCTTTGCTTAACCTCGACCGCCTTCCGGCAATATTGTGCCATCATTACACAATAAAATGAAAGTAAATAAAGAGATTGAGAAAAAGGTGAAAAGATGACAGATATGTTATGAACCGGCCTGAACCAGATTGCAACGTTGACCCATGTGAAGTTCGTGTCACAAGCCGAATGTTGATGTTAGTGTGTGAATTTAGGCCTGTACATATTAGGAAATATACATAACTGACATTCAATCAGACTGGGCCCCGTAGAGGGTGATTTCAGACAAATCTGTGCCTGGCGGAACTATGCGACATCTTAGAACAACGGTAATTATGTGAGTGGACATAAAATATTAAAGGGAAAGTGGGTCATTTATCCACCATATGGTAAAATGTATGGCATTTCTGATGCAATTTAAAGACGCATCACTCTATAGCTCGAACTCCCTGACACGATGAATGTACTACATAGCTTCAAGGAACAGCATGTTCTTTCTAACAGCTTCACAAAGTTATTTTTAAGAAAGCTGCTTTCTTTGAGTGTCGTTTAATCAACCACTAGGGAATTCATAAACTTACTTGTAACGTATCCCTTGTCTTTTCATTTACTTTCCCTCATTATGCCATAACAATATGACATTTTGCGAGGAGGGTCGCGGCCAATTAGGGGCTGCCCGCTGGGGTAAGTAATTGGCCACGAAAGCAGGACTCGAACCCGGGATAGAAGGGTTGAAAGCTAGTTTAACATATAGTTACCTCATTGTAGTATCATATATAAGCAACCATTTCACGTGTCAGCTCTTCTCGTGGTTATGGCATATTGTTGTCATACTCTCGCTTCCGTATGTTGTAGGGTTCAATTTAAATTTGTGTCTTTGAACAGGTACAAGACTCAAACGATCAGACGTCGTTGAAATCGGGTAATCAGAACACTCTGATGCGACCTGATTTCTGTGTGATTGACCAGTACAATTACTTGTATTGAAACCACGTACTACATTGCTAGTAAGTATCTGGTAAATAAAGGTAACGGTATTTGCGTTGGTGATCCTTATCGTCTGAGTTCTGAGCGGCCACGGTCCTGAGTATGAGCTATTTCAGCCTATATCATAGTTCGGCTTTTCCTGAGTATCACTTTAAGCCATACACTCTGACACGTTTATAGGAAATAGCGTACATAGAACAAAAATTAATACTTCCCAAAAATCTGGCTCCAACATCTTGGCATGTTGTTAATTCACTGTGGCGGACGATGAAGATCTGTCCTGGGCTCAGATATCCTTATTCACCATTAGTACGGCCTGGCATTTGCTATTTTGCTAAAATGCAGTACTGCTGGGATGCACAAATATGAATGTGAACAAAACACTGAATTAATCAAATAAGGGAAATGAAGAACCGCAAATAACTCGAAAAATCTACAGATATTGGTCCTTCAGTAGGACAAACACAAAAAGGGAGAAACATTTTCGATTAACCCGTCAGCCAAGCCCACCTAAGAGATCTATTCAGATATGCAGACAGTTCTGTTTGTAAATATCAGCAGAACACGTGATGGTTGTACTCCATTCATTTGCATGACTGCAAACACAAAACCCGGCAGTAGGCAGTGAGTAGACACCGAACAGGTAGGCAACCATGTAATCAAGTAACCAGGCAAGTACTTAAGTAAGTGGACGGAGTCACAATCGGCTAACGATCAAGCCATGGGTTCTTCCAGCCGTGGCCAAGCACTGTCAGTAGATAGGTTACGGGATCGATCAATCAACTAACATCGTAGGGATTGATGCGCGATTGAGTATCAACAGACGTATGTCATGCATCAGAAGGATAATTATCGATTGTCTGCGCAGTAGGCATGATTGTTTAAACCAGACACAATGCAGACAGGATAAAAAGCGTCAAAAAGTTCGCCACGAGGAACTGTTTGCTTTCATCGGAAGTGGTAATGTCACGTGAGCAGGAAGGCGGATCACTTAGATCAATAGGAGCAGCTCAGTGGTTTGTTTTACACTCAAATTTGTATCTATATTTAAATGGACAAGCTTGAACTTAGATATATACATCTCTGTGGTAATTGTTCTGACCGCTATTTCTTAGTCCGCATCACATCTGGTATCAGTAGAAACTGTTACGTAAATATTGAACATATGTATGAAAGGGCCACAGGTAATCAGCCAATTCTCACTCGGTATTTTGCGATTCAACAAAGTACACGTATAACATTCATAGTGACACGATTTGCAAGACTCACAAGGTAAAGCAAGTCAAAAAGATGTGTAAAGCATATAGTTTATCTCTATAGGTGAATGACAATTGATTCCTTTTGTAGATAAAATTTAACTGTATTGTGTTCTATCCATTCATTGAAAGCCATTGTAATTAAATTGCATTTAACCCTTCGTGAATTGTAACGAACAGGTGTAACACGGTAACGAAAGCACCCACGACACAACGGAAACGACAGCGGTTGGACACGGACACAGACAAGCAAGGCCGCCAGATGTGCTGGATGCACCGCTCTTCCGTGGGGCTTGCACGTACACCATCTGCAAAGGTACAGAAAGAATTAAAACCCGAAGAGCTGAAACCCAGTAAGTGAATAAGTAGGTGCCAACACTTATATCGGAGAAAATGGGAATAGTCGTGTCTTCCAATGCGTTACACAGGCTGAGTTGAATAGTAGGAACGACATTGTTTGGTTAAGTTCAAACACTGAAAAATACTCAGCAACTTCAAATTTATCGATGACTGCATCCGATCCGTTTGACAAACGAATCTTTTGGATACGTATATGCTCATGCCTGGAAAACGTTATACTTCTGGAGTATAGAAGCAGCCGGATTTGGGCGATTTTCAACAGAACACGGCTAATCTGTACATTAGAAAAGGCCAACCAGGAACTGTCCCGTCGAAGACATACTCACGTAACAAACAGAGCAACAGACTTCTAGGCTGTGAACAGCTACGTCAGTACTTAACATACAAGTCATGATGTGCTTCCCAGTAAAGGACGACCAAGTTATCCATTTTTAAAAACGGTGTCTGTGTTTAGCAGACGTCAACTTCGATTAGGAAGCGAAAGGAATAATCTCACCCCTGGGTCGAGGAAGGTCTAATTCTACACCGAATCGATTTTTGTTCGACACGTTCAAACTTGGGTGCGGAGGTAACCACATGGGTCCAATTATCTAAACGTTACTTATTATATATCTGCTTGGTTTCCCCAATCTGAGTCTGAACAAAAGCATAGAGAGAGGCTAACAATCATGAGTCAATGATGAAACGGTAAGTTTTCCCAAGCCAAGTGGTAAAAACGCGCATGGTAGTGAGATGGGAATGGTTATCAAGTGTGAGTTCAGTTTTGATTCAGGCGCAATACCGCGAACATTAAAAAAAATTCAAAGTACTGATAGCATCAGAAAACAGAAGACTGTACACCCAACCATAGGAGATCTTCTTTTGGTAACAGAGCACAAAGTTTACGGGAGCTTCCCTTTTGAAGTCGTCTATCAAAACAACTCACAAAATAATCTGATTGATCAAAAACATTGCTAAGTTCCGACCGAAAATGCGCAGTATGCCTAAAGTATGGAATTTCTGTTGGTCTTCTCCTGTTCTAATAACTTATTTGCTTCTGCTTACCAGCGCAGTACATGCAGGATTGATTCAATGGCACTAACAGAAACTAGCAAATGCAGACTTCTGTCCCACGTGACTTTTTCTTATGATAACTTGACTACATTGATTTTGCATCATACTAATTCGCTGATCAATAGTGCAAGGTCATGGAATCAAGAGGTTACTGACAGCATCAAAAATGGCACTTCATGTTCACGGCTTTTTTTTCATGCTATGTCAACATTTATTTCATCTGTAATAATGAAAATGACTTAAAATACACTTTCACAGAGATCTATGTGAGACTCTAATTCAGTCACTGAGAAGTAAACTGATTGTGATACACTTCTCCATGGGTTTTCATAACAGGCCATCCACAAGCTTTTTCGCCTCGCTACGGTATTATCCAAAGGTCATCTGTTGGTAGTCGTGTGTATACAATGCGTCGTCTGCTACGTAATTAGTTTTGTCATCGGGTCGAGATGAAGTAAATTTGGAACACGTGCTGAATGTTTGATCAGTAAAGGTAGTACCAATCCTCCGATAATGATCTAGTAGTCATCATAACATTTCGAGTAGTCAGAGGAAAATACGGTGTGTGTGTGTGTGTGTGTGTGTGTGTGTGTGTGTGTGTGTGTGTGTGTGTGTGTGTGCATATGTGCGATGAAAGTGCTACATTTTTAGAAAAAGTGAGTCTTTACTTTGACGCAACTGTGCTGATCTACTCTCTCGGTTGGTTAACCTTTTGTGTGATACTGTTTCAGATGATTTGCCAGTCCGCTAACTACTCGGATCAAATGTAGATCGAGCTTTCCTGAAAGTCCTAACAATGCTCACTATACTCCAGTTCAGAACTTATGCCTATCTGTTCCACATCAGAGTTCAGCGTAGTGGTAAGCCTGTACAGCACAGTTCACATATTCTGCAAAACCTTGTTTATTTGTCTCCCTGTATAATCAAAACAAAACGATGATAGCAGTTACAACCCACGATAAATAAAATTATCCCATATCCTTCCTTTTCAAAGTATTTTCCAGTGACTCTTGCATCGTTTTTACCCTTGCAATATGACTTTTAGTTCCACCATCATATACTCAGGTATTCAAGACACCTGGTTTGTAACCAGGCCTTTGAGCTTTTCGTGATATGTTCCTCCTTAAGGGCCTCACAAAACCGTTGTTTTATCTGTATTGAATACATAATACTCTACTTTCTTGTTTTTGTGAAATGTTTCTGTTCTGTCAAAACCCACTGGCTCTAGTAGGCTAACTCTCCAGGCCTTGAACCATCTCCTTGTATAAGTACAAAACAACAGTTTATGTAAGAGGATTGGTGATCATAGCCGAACCCCGGCCCGCACACTTATTGGTGCACTTGTTCATCACAGCCACCTGTTGTAAGTGCGGTGGTCAAGCGGTTCTCGTCGTGGACTTCGGACAATGACGACTCGGGTTCGATTTCGGCCTACGCCAGTCGCTTTCTCGTTTGGCAGCCTTCCTTTGGCCGCGGCCCACCTTCCTGACTTGCTGTACAATGTTACGTATTAAATAAAAGGAAGTAAGAAGAGTATTTATTTATTTGATATGGGGACAAATCCAATCGGTTGACTCAATTCAAATGGCAGTAGGCATTTTATTGGTACTTCGGTCTGCATCCTTCATCCGAATCTTGACCTCTTTCAAGATAGACTGGGATGTCCGGGCTGCTGACTGATTCTCCACACTGTCTGCTAAGCGCACCAGGCGAAGTGCCATCCCATTCCTCACTGTTTCTGTTAGATGAGTGGTGAACTGATTTTACTAAAATAGTGTCACGAACCGTGAGATTTTACCTACTTTCTCTACCTTAATTGTGTAACGGGCGAATAATCGCTGTAGTTCTGTCAAATTCGCAGGCTCGGACCCACCGAACTACTCGAAATTCGGCAGCACAGCTTTGCCGAATATTTGGTATCCAGTCGACCTTCGATTACTCGGATTAACCACTGTCAAGACTGGTTTACAATTGAAATTAGTTACAAGCTGCACGTCACATTTCGTCCAGTTCTGCTAGTGCTCATAGGATATGTCAGCAATGTTGCCTATTTTCACTAATATAGGCTAATTTTATATCACTATTTGAGTGAAAACTTTAGTATTGTGATGGCCAGATTGTAAGCTGCCGTATTGTTGTTCTATCAATGAAGTGTTGGTGCACGTTGACACACTTACTGAGCCTCGACTCATGAAGTTTCCACCCCCCCCCCTTTGTGCTTTTGCAAATTAAACACGTGCAACCTCATGCCCAACAACAACTCCACCCCCGGGGAGGGGGGGGGGGTGATGGAAGACCACTGGTCCTTGCTTGTTACCATTTGGGTGCTGCGACCCGGGACCAAATGGAATGGGAGGTCTTGGTATTTGACGTGGAACGGACTGTAGAGACAAAGCGGTGTTCTTCGAATTGTGATGTGGTGTAGATATGATCCCAGTTGAGTTCCTGCGTGCCCGAAGTATCGGAATGGGAGGTCTAGTTGATTGTGTAGTTTTGATGCACTGTGTTGTCGATAATGCTCCTGCAAAGTGGCCTGCCCGAGGTGTGGTCCCAGGGAATTGAATATGCTCGTGGTGTGTGATGGACGCGTACTTAACACAGTGGACGGTTAACGTGTCAGAACCGAGATCGGTTGGGAGTGTATCGAAAAATCGATGCTCCATGTGAAATGTTATGGTAGAATTTTATTGCTCAATAACACAGCGTAGTCGAAATCGTTGGTAGGTTGTCGACGTTTCGGTCACCACGGATAACCTTTTTCAGGACTGGTTTTGCAACCGTCTTGAAAACCATTCTTGAAAAAGGTTACCCGTGGTAACCGAAACAGAGGACGGTGCTTTTTTCTTTAGGGGACGCAGTGTTTTGGCCAAGACGTAAGCCCCCATATTGTTGTCCTATCAATGTAAATGTTGGCACGCTGTTGGTACACTTGCTGAGCCTTGGATCATGGAATTTCTCCTCCTTTTGTACTTTTTATATTAAACACGTGAAACCCCTCGGCGAAAGATTACTAGTCCTTGCATTTTACAATTCTGAGACTTGTAATACCCACCAAAGACATCGAAATATACATGCACATATTTTCCGGTGGCTCAAGTAATCTTCAGATGATAAACTGTTCACGTATCGCGCCCACCAACGTCAGACTTCTCTTTCTTTCTCTAAACTGACTTGAGAAATACACATTGCGAATGGTTCATCAAATCCTACCATTATATAGTTTCACCCTTTGAGGTTTATTCGGTAGAAAAAGCCAATCTATTTCAGCTTGCCCTTTAGGGTGATTCTATCCTAACAAGACACAAGGGTGATTCTAATATTTTAGAAGGGACCTTGTTCAACAGGTGGTTATGGTGACGGTAGGGACTGACTGATCGTCTGGTCTTGAAAATAAATCTTTTCGTTTTGCTCGTCACACCAAGTTCTTGTTGCTGGTGTGATCAGTATTGTATTTCACGCCAGGGAAAAATGAGTGCCCTATGAGCTGCCAGTTCCAATACGCCTGGTCAGCTCACAAATACCATCATAATGGCAGAGAGCCGGCAACAGAACTTTTCAAGCGAACACAGAACGTTCTACATGACTAGTTAAAAAAACCGAAGACCAGTCAACCTTTTATTCAAAAGTGAATGTGCAAATGTTGAGACCGTAAGTTCATTCGAAAATACAACATTCAAGAAATCAATCTGAGCTCAGATATGTTCCGAAAACTTCTTCATAAAAGTTCCCTCCTGTAAAATTCATAAATACGTCACCTGATTTCCACAATCATCAATGAATGTCTGGTCACCTTCGTAGCCAGCGATCGCATCAAAAGCAAGCAGCCGAAATGAGTTTGGTGTCCTCAATACTGAGTTACTTCACATAAATTACTTTTGAGGAAAAAAGAATTGCGCATCTTTGTGGTTCTCGATGCAGATTTCATGTGTTTTGAGATTTAAATAAACAAGAACTGAGTCACGATCCAAATCACTTCATCACCAATAAACACCTAAAAAATTAGACATGGAACAAGACTGCTGCGCTAGTACTACTTTGGCAAATCACAGTTAACTCAATAAAACATTCTCAAACGATGGTACGGTTATCAAATGTTGTCACTTATTTCGTCAATATATTACAGAGGCTCTACTTTCGTCGATCGATAAATCAACGGAAACCAATATAATTAGCTCGCTATCACTCGTCGCGTACGTACTTTCATTGATTTTCCCCGAAAAAAGTCAAAGTGATACATCTGTGAACCGGTGGTATTTGTGGTACTCGCAATACCCGAACGGATAGGAAGCACTGAGATTACTCCCCCTAGGAACTACACAAACCAAAGTAGCAAGAATACCGTAGCTGTTTAAATAATGGAACTGGTTTGTGTACCTATGTTAAGTCGAAGGAAATAATTAGTTGATTAGAAGCTGACCAAAAACAGGGAGCTTTTGTAGTGTGTTCCATGGTTATCCTGATTGTTTGAGGCTCATCCTCGTGCGTTGCCACGAATCTGTACCTGGCCGTATCACTTGTGATGCCCGCTGAATCATCACAGTACGGTAAAGTTATTATGCGGAGACATTTCTTATCTCATCTTAACCTTGATATTTCCTGGCATTCACCGTCAGATTCTTCCACAAATCAACTGACTTGATAAAATGGAATCAAACCTATGTGGTTTGCGTATTCTGAAGTTGGGGTGTTCACTGATGGAGAAGAGCAATCGATGATGCGCATCTCGAGGGACACACTGATCTAAGATGGAAACCGGGAAGAGACTGAACCTTAGTCAGACAGACTGATAGTCGAGTTGTTTCATTTATTCCATGTTTAAGAAAGAATGCAATTGAAGGGACAAAGATACGTTGTACTAATATGGAAAATCTTTTGACAAGGTTTTGTGAATCGGCATGAAAAATTACAAATGATCCTAATCAGCTTCATACTCTAACCAACAAGGGTGACAACTATACATTGTCCAGCACCAATGTGATTGATGATGATAGTACTGAAACCTCGTAACTCAGAAGTGAACACAACCTGGAAGAATCCGTATGCCTCAGGTAAATGGAATAGTACATTCCTGTTAGACCATATTATATAACTTAGTCGTTCTACTCAGTTTTCTTTGCTCAGTCATGACATCGAAACTCTATAAAAAACACGATGCAAGCACAAATTACACTGGCGTGATGAACAGAAACCACCAACCAAGGTATCCTTGACAGAATTAGCAATGAAAGGGTGTCAGATTTAGGCAAAGTCATTTAGTGAAGTATACGTGAGTGTTGACAGTTTGCTCTCATCGAAGTCAATCTCACAGGTCAACGAGCTGATTACTTCAGACGGTAGTTTGAACAATCTGGCTCGAAGAAGAACCGACTGAGGAACGGATTATAGCTACGGAGTTTCTTAGTACCGAAACCAGTCGCGATAGTTGATCAACTATCACATAAATAATCCTGAATGTTTATTTTTCGTCTTGGTAACTCTGCTTTTTCGGCTGACTACCTTTTTTGAAGATTTACGGTTTGAAAAGAATTTACCCCTTGACTGTTTAGTTCCGCCCATTAGTTCCTGTGGGAGAACTTTTCTGTCTACGGAACATCCCGAATTATTAGCGGTGGCCTTAAGCAAATCCTTGCACTCAAACTTACTGGCTCGATGGTTATTGATAAGTGGCTCCTCCGGCAGGCTGGTCTGGCTACTGACCTATTTGTTGATTCTACTCCAACCAGGTGCTGATTGGTCTACTCTCGGTTCTGTTTACCCCGATTGCATCCCCCATTCTGGGCAGGCGATGACGTACTTTCCGCTAACCAAACCATCGATCTGCATCGCTGAGTCCAACCTTGTCCTTGATTCTGGACAGGCAAAGTCGTGCTATCTGACCACCGCACAAGGTCGTTTATAGACACATCTGCTGCTATCATCATCGTGACTTATTCTCAATGAGGTCACGGGGACAATAGACGGTCAGACAGTAGAACAAAAGTGGCGTGCAAATAACCGTTCAACTGGATTCCCCTCTTTTGACAACGTCTATCAGCTGCCATGTAGGAAGAGTATTTTATAATTTTCAGAAGCTACGCGGAAGGCACTGCGAATTGGCAGACTATAGTTCAAATGTGTCGTCCCAGATGGATCTTTTATTAATTCTAATAATGAATGAATATTTGTTTTGTTTCTAATAAAATGAGGTTACCACTGTCAACACCATTTAAAAACGATATTCTGATTGTCACGATGATGATATGAGGAAAACTGATGGAAAACTACTGATACTCCACTGTAAAAGATCATAGGATAAGACCAATACAAGCTTCAGAGGACAGCTGTTTGTAAGACACTATCAGATAATAAACGCAGTGATACTCACCTTCCTTGTTTTAGTGTACGGCAGAGTTTGAAATCTTGGAAAAAGACAGTGGTCAATCAAAGGCTGTCAGATATGTGAGTAGCCCGTGGTTGTAAGAGTCGTACCTAAGACGTCAAGATAGCATGTTTGTATTGATAACAAAGTAATGGTCCTCCTCGGAATCACTTCTTCGAGAACTCAAAATCAAAATGTTCATGCTTATCACTCATGATATTGTCCAAGACCTCTGTCCTTGAAGCAAAGTGAAATTCAATAGAATAAAAGACGTAAGGAGATGATGGCATATAATTTAGATCACCTATCCACGTGTATAGCCTAGTTTATGAAAGCGGGTATACAAACAACAGAGCCGTATCAAAGACACCCGTGCATAAATGTGAAGTCGGAGTAATACAGTAGTTAAGCACTAGTTCATCATACGATTAACCATACGCCAGGAGGATATGTGGATGAAACAAAAGATTGAGCAATCAATACCACTGAGCGAAAAAGCGAAAATGATTCGAAATTCGCCATGTAGAAGCAAATTAATAACTGTGTTGATACCATGTACAGTATTTATTTATCAGTGTTCATAAACAATGATCGCATGTTTTTCCAAATCGAAGAATCTTTATTGCGCTTTTTCGATCGCCACTGCCCGCTGCGTTGAACACATGGGCTAAGTTATATTTGACAGTAACGAATGCATTCTAATACCATGATATATATTTCGTGAGTATCAAGCTTTCTGACGGATCAGCGAATACACTCAGAGACATTCAATTTTGAGCAGTATAATTAGCATCAGACATTCACGAGGATTTTGTAGTTCTTTTTTCTTACTCGTGCATAAGTTCGGTGATAGGGGCATCAACCCGATAGTTCCAAAGATACTTGTATTGCCCAAGGTGATGGGAAATTTTGTTCCTGACAAGGTGGTGGTCGAAAGGTCGTCAATGTGAACTGTACACCTGTCCCGGGTTCGAGTCCAGCCATCGCAGCATCCACGGCCAGATCACTTACCCTAAATGACAGCCCCTGGCTGGTCTCCACCCACTTCCTGATACATTATAACTTTATTGTATACTGAAGACGGAAGTAAATAAAGAACAGGAAGAAACGAATAAACGGAACTGTTATTTAATGGTACAAGGATTGTGAATTAGAAATGCTCCCTCCACGAGATTCAGCAAGCGGCAGCGCCTCGCTCAAACCATGGAACGTAATCAAGAAGATACGGAAGTGTAAATGTTGTCAGTTGCATTCACGTATTTACAAGGCAAACATGACAACAATAATCAACCAGAATTTAACGGACGGCAGAGGATGGCTTTTGCTTGTGCGTGTGTACGCATATCTCTGTCTGTGTGTGTGTATGTATGTCTGCAAGTCTGTCATCGAACAGTCAGTCAGGCAGTCAGCTATGGGAACACAACTGGTTGGATCTTGAGAATATTGAGCCACGACATATTCGGCTGGGATTGTTCAAAACATACGGGAACAGAGAACCCAACTTTGTAGGTGGGTGATCATGGGAAAGGCGATCCAGCATTTCCATCCTGTGATCATCCCGCAAAATATGCAGTTGATACAGTCGAAAAGTGACCTGATATTGTTCACTTGATCAAGCATGATAACAAGCGAGAGGGCAGTGGTTTATTGTCCTCCATCGACGGAACGGGTTCCGCAAGGGTTCAAAAGTTTCCACCATAGAGTGTCAAAATCTCATACTGCTCAAAGAAAACTTGTCAATGTGCATGAACTTGGCTGCAAAAACCTTCTTGACTATATATTAGTAGTAGTAGCTTTTGTAAACGGATGATGAGTGGAAATGAGTGGTACCGGGCTTTTCATTGAAAATAACGTCAATTATATTATTCGGTTTTAATCTGATATGCATCATGTCCTTTTCCTGAAACTAAAGGTCATATTTGCATTGAGTCTCTACCTTCATGGCAATGTAATCATCAGTTCACGGGTGACAATGCTAATTATTTTCTTAATTGTACGCAACTTTCTGTGCTTATGCATCACGCCAAACTGCAGAGAAGTGGATCAATAAGATGTCACTTCCCAATGACAGGAACACTAATCGGCTGAAAGCGATCCAACGGGCACTGCAGTATCTTCAGAGAATATGTCATTGGCTCGAGCGGCATGGATCTTCTAGATAACGGAAAATTCCCTCGTATTTATCCCATCCATATACGCCATTATGTAAAAGATTTAGGCTTCTTGTGCCAATAACATATTCTCCGAGTACATTCCAAAACCCCCATTGGATTGCTTTCAACCAGTTACTGTTTCGTTTTATGAGGAAATGATCGACTATACTAATCCGTTGTGATTAAACCCGGAATGACCCAGCTATATCAATGGGATTGCAGCTTGCAAATCATTAGATACATGGTACTCCCACGCTGTTGGGGTATCATGAGATCTCAATGGGTGGAGCACCTGCCCGGTTAGTGAATGGTCGCCCTCTCGATTACGGCTCACGGAATTAGACTTTCGGATCCAAATTTTACAAGTGGACTTTCCATCATCCCTGAGACCCAGGCTGCCTGCGCCAATGGTACTTTCTCTGATTGGAAATAATAAAATATAAAGCTGTCTAAAACCCAAAGGATTTACTATATTTATCAATCTTTGAGAGTTTATTGACGATTTCGTTGTCCCTCACACTGATTCCGAATCAGCGAGGCCATTAACCAGAGATTTAGATTATTGCTATATTGAGATCGCAAGACCGTCAACATCATGCCTCAGCCGATGTCAGTTCACGATGATCAGGCAGCGCCTGACTGGCCGGCACAACTGCAATCTTCGCCCAGATCATCTAATCCAGTGTTTTACCGATTTGTACTCCCGGTATCTGAAATTGAACTCAGTAGAAAATTCTGGCTTAGCAACTTGTGTTTTCTTCCAAACTTGGTTCAGTATTCACAATACCCGAACTGATAGGACGAAATAAAATCACCCCAGCCCGCAGCCATGAAACCAAAGTAGCAAGAAAGCCCGTTCTGTGAACTCACACCTTTATTGTATTCCAGAACTGATTTTCCTAAATATAACAAATCAAAGATCATAACTGTCAGATTACAGTATGACCAATCACAGAGGGCTTTTGCTTTACCTGTATTTGGCGATCCTGATTAGATGAGGCTTCTCAACGTACGTAGTCTCGATGCTGTGTTTGGCAGTATTGCACGTGATGCCTGATGAATGACCACAAACTCCCTCTCTCCGGAGCTCTCCGTCTATTTCGCTCGCCTGCCATACTGACCTTCGAACTGATGCTTGTGAATGCGAATCGGCCGCTGCTCCAATTGTCTCGGTTGGCGGAACAAGTGCATCACTGTCATCAACACAGTCACGTTCTGGACCCTCGGTCGCCTTAGCCGTGTGATTGTTAGTATCATCGGTAGCAACTTTGAGGTCAATTCGGCCGAGGTGGAGCCGATTCACCACTATATCATCTAGCTCGGTAATCTCAACCATCGATTGGCCGGATGGTCCAGTGATGATTCCGTGAGTTGGTCGATATTCAATACTGGACTCTATTTAGTGGTCGTATGTACCGGTTTTCTGCATTGTAACAGGAAATTGTCGAGAAAATCTTCAAAGTCAGGCAACGTTCTCCGGCTGGCCCATGCTAGTACACTTTTCACAAAGCGCACAAAGTTCCCTGCTGCATCATTAGAGAATGGGTGATGCGACGATGTACGCAGATGCCGAAATCCGATTTTACCAAGCCAGCTTTTCATCTCCACCCCACAGAAATACGATTCGTCATCGGTGACCAGTTCCTAAGCGATCTGTTCTTGACTGAGGCTCTTCCGCTGTTCTTGAATAACGAACGAGGTGGTTGGTGAAATTGTTGATAATACTTCCGACCAACTGGAGTATGAGTCTGTCAGTACCAATACGTGGTATCGGCTCTTTTACGTAGTACAAATGTCCACATCCATTTCAATCCAACAACACATCGGCCACACCAGTGACTGCATCTTATTGTAGAAATCGTACCTAACCGGCCAATCGCACGTAATGAAATAAATTGAGCCCCCACTAAGCACACTGGAAGAACGACAAGACCACACAAGAACAGCGAGAATGTATTCTGTTACACTTGGTTGGTGATTACTCGTTTAGATACAGAAATCGGCATATAGTCATTAGCAGATAACGTACTGACCAATCACAAGGCCACTTCACTGTATTTATACAACCTAACATTTACGGTCCGGCTTAACGCGATTGACTGGATACTACAAATGAAGCTACAGCCCATTGGACCCAGTGTGGAAACACTCGAATCACTACACTTATCCGCCACCAAATGGACTTTGTGCAGTTCAACCAAAACTGATTTACCCGATGGAGGTGGAGTGATAAGTCAGCCACGTCGAAAAAGGACTCCATCTAGCTGGAAACTCAACTGCCTTTGCAGTAAGAAGAACTCAGGAAAATTCCGCCTCTCCTCGGGCCGCCAACCTTTCTTTATCGCCGAAATCATGGACGAAAAGTATAATTTTGTCTGCTTCAGTTATTCTTCCCTCGACGTGGTTGCGGCTAAAAAGGAATCGTCCAACTGCGACTTATCGTGAGTATCATGACATGAAGTCCATTCGCGTGTATGTGAAGCTGCATCGATACAGGATATCGAAGTTATAAGCAGCCGAAGTTTTGCTCGATCGCTGAATCATGCCGCCCGTGGATTTGGTGACGGATTTGTCTGGGTTACGTAGGAATTGAAGGGCTTGGTGGTCGGTGACAGTCGTAGGCTTCAGTCCAAATGGATACTTGTGTATTCGGCGTACAGCCCGAAAAAGGCCTAAGTTTCTTTCGTCTTTTGGGAGTAACTCCTCTGTAGCACTGAGTATACGTCAAATGCAGATCAACAGGCATTCATCTTGTCCTTTGAATGTTCCAATTCTAACTTCAGGCGCGTCGGTGATCAGCAAGGTCCGTTTAGATGGCATTGATGGGGTTAGTGTCGGTTAGTCGGTATTATTTTGTATAAGATCGCGTAGTGTCATTTCACACTGCTCATCCCATTGCCAAATATCGGACTACTGAACACAGAACAATGGTTGGGCTAGTATCGAAAAGGTCGGGATGAATCGGTAGTAGTATTGTACGCATTCAAGAACTTTATTCATTGCAACCTTAATTATCCCGGATGACAAGTTCAGACCGGACGTTAAAAATTGTACTGTAAAAAACCCTGCGGAGGGATGAAAGCCCTTAGTGGTTCAGAGTTCGCATGGAGCCGAATTAGCAAGGTCAACGTTTAAGAAGTAGTAGCTGCCTCCCATGTATTCCATGAAGTCTCCCAGTTCACAGTGGTTGCCATGCCTCTCCGCAACCGGTGTTGGTAACGAATTACGCGTGTTTAACCTTCACTTTTGATGCCTCCCTGAAAAGCTCTCACTTGTCTGGGATCCAGAGAACTTGAAGTCGGGCTTCAGCTATTTCGTTCTACAGCACTGGGTGATTCTCACTCCTAACTAATTGATCACATATTTGTGTCTCCACTCGACCTCCGAAATTACACTTCGCAGCCTGTTTGTAGTATTAGGATGAACTCACGGAAATTCATAGTGGGACCAAGAACCAGGACATGGAATTCGGCACGCTCAGTATCCTGGGTAATGACCGGAACCACACGGAGTAGCAGCAGAGTCTTCGACTCTTCGAATGGATCGGCAGCAGTAGCTCTCGGGTATGCAAGAATTTTGTCAAACGGTATAATTAACGGCCGGGAATGGTCAAGAAGAATGCAGTCTGATTCACCTTCTTCACATCCTTGCGTACGCTGCATGGCTCAAACCTTTCCATCCAGTCTTCAGTCTATGACGCACCAGCGTGCATGTTCAGCTGGTCATTTTTAGGCAGCTACAATAGCGATACCAACTATAGTAATAGCAATACCCGAATCAATAGAACGTACTGTAATCATTCCGGCGCACAGCTACGTAAATCGAAGTAGCAAGAACGCCAAGGCTGTGAAATTGCAAGTGAACTGTATTTCAGAACTGATTTGTTTAAATATGTTAAATCAGTTATTACGAGACTATAGTTTGACCAATCACAGCTAGCTTCCCCAGTACCTACCCTCGGCGATTCCTTATGGGTAAAGTTCCTCAGGGTATGTAGTCACGAAGCTGTTTCTGGCCTTGTCAAGTTGGTTGCCTGCAGATACCCTCTACTAAGTCAATCACACCAGGGCTGTCCATTGTAACCATTGTCTTCTCTTATCCTTGTGAGTTAACTCAGACCCATCTTTTTCACATATTTTCCACTTTTGGAACTTACGGGCGAATAAATCTCTTTTACAATTGGTCTGGCGAAAGTGTGGCCCAGCAGTACTCAGAATGTCTGCTGGAGAATCGGATTCCATAGATGATAGCCAAAACTGTTGTCAAGGTGATATAATTCAACGTGAGGAGAACCGCTGTGTATTGGGCTGGTAACTTACTAATGTAACCAGTTTTTATACTCGGCAGAAATCGAATGGCGATAAACTTACTCGTATCTATGACAAAAGATATCCGACACTCACAAGGCAAATGTGCCTAACCATTTCATTTTAGAAACTAATACTTTTTCATTATATACGGTCTAAATAAGACATCATTCAAGTGAATGAAACAGAACTGCTTTGCAAACATCCTGAGTTTATCTCAGTAGTTGAAACGATTTACATGCGGCCATCTTCGTTCTTCCCGCACTCAGAATTGGATTGCGAAGTAAAAAGCTATACTTGTTCCCAGGATTTTCGGTATAATGTCTATCGTTATATAGTGCTTCTGAGAATTTTTGAAACAATGAATGAGCTCAATTTTTTTAGATAAGTAATCTTTTTTTATTTTCACTGAATGTTTGATCATTGAAATAGCTAACCAATACTGGATTGATGTGACTTTGTCTAATTAAGCGCTGGCTTGATCAAAATAGAAGTATGAAATAAATCCGAATTATGTTCCGATTTTCGGAAATATAAATATTACTCCGTATTATCTTTCTCAGAGACGGTCAATCTTTTGTTCTACCGTTCAACGAATGTTTGTCAGTAACATATTCCAGAAAATTACGATTTCAGTCTAAAAATAACCATCACCTTGCACATGTTCTGGTTGGTACTTTGCCGTCCGATCGATTTTCACAATGAAACAAAAATGGCTGCTGTTAAAAGTCAAAACGAAGTAGGTTATTCTGAGAAATTATTGAAATAAGACAAACGAATGAATCGACCCGCTCTCTAACACACGATACTACTAAAATAACTTACAAAAACATAGTCGAAGTGCATACATAATCTTCAGTCTGTTTCGCAAGTCACATAACATTACTGAATAAAGATTACGTATCTTGAAATAGCAAACATTTTCACAAGGACACAAATTTATCTTCCACGCACGAAAGAATGGCTATCCAATCGAGGTCTCATATATTGCATGCATGCAATTTGCGCTATCATTTGATTCAGACGGATTATCGATCGACCACCGGGACAAAATTAGTTTCTTTACGCTCTCCCACCATCTCTTGTCCCGAAAATGTGTTTGTCTACATGTGGGTGAATGGGTGCAGACAAGCGATAGTTGCTAATTGATTATTTTCTTCGATGAATTGTTCTATCACTCCAGTCCTCTTTGCTTCTTAATCCGTGGTATGAGATGTAGTATTTCAGTTTCGACTAAAGGTCGCTTGCGGTATTTTAAGATGGATCCGTAGGCTTCCCAATAGAGATTGCTCCATTTCATAATTGTAATATAATCACTGGTCACCAGAGTCGATTTCAGTTTTCAACTTTCGGAAATTTTCTCACCTGTTCTGTCCTCAAATGATATCTGGACAGCCAGTTGTCATCGTAGGTTGCTTGTCGTAAGCTTGAGAAAAATTTATCATTTGATAAGTTGACTTTGTGCAACAAAATTAATAGCTATGCGCCTCTTTAGGCGGCTTGCACCTCTGCATGGCCTAAAAGAGAATTGATGGCACTGAGAGCCGAGTGTGATAATCTCAACTGTTTACAACGCAGGTTCTACGGCCAGTCATTTGCGCTGATTTACATCAACGCATACGCACCGTTTACAATGTTTTCGTAAATCTAGCGAACTATATACAGAAATGTACTTTGGAATAGAAGTTGTGCAAAAATAGCAACATTAGTGCGAGTGACTAGAACGGAATAAACGAGACACCTTTGGTTAGTGGATTTCATGTCGGCCATCAACAAAATTCGCTGAACTGCCTTAGGTAAATTCATAGAGGTGATGTATATCACACTGGCTATTGACACGTTCTTGTATCAATTACCGCATATTTTGCTCCAATGTAGGCAATGAACAACTGTGAATTGATAAGCGTGCGGTTCATTCTTGATTGCTTATTTTTTGGTTGGACGTCGTGCCATGTTCCCGGGGAACAAAGTACCCCGAAAAAAGCTAACTTACTGTGGTGAATGATTGAAATTTTTCATATTGAAAGTAACATTCTTACAGTAGTATACAACACAACCATAATTTTGTAATGTGCACCTTTAATATTTCTAACTAGTTTCTTTCCCTGGACAGTTGTGTCTGATCGGCCTTCTGAGTTAGTTCGTTTGATCATCTAGTAACATTAAACATAACACAAACCCTTTTTTGAACTGGCATTGTTCATTTTGCCCACCACATAGGGTTGACCGTATTCTAATGTTTTCTTCAATCGCCATTCTATTTCACTTTTCAACCATTGCCTGAATGTTATGTATTTATTTACATGAAACGATTTCCATTAAAATTGGCTGCCCCACCTGTGATTCGAACAGTTAACCCTTTGAGATCTCTAGCCTAACAACCTACGTTTGCGACAATCCGGCCCCACCGGCCGGCCGGCCGGCAAATCGTGTACTGTCACGTGCACGCATGCACGCGAGAATCGTATCTAACCGGCGAATCGTACGCAATGAAATAAATTGGACCCCCACTAAGCACACTGGAAGAACGACAAGACCATACAAGAATGGCGAGAATGTATTCTGTTACACTTGGTTGGTGATTACTCGTTTAGATACAGAAATAGGCATATAGTCATTAGCAGATAACGTGCTGACCAATCACAAGGCCACTTCACCGTATCTATGCGATCTAACATTTACGGTCCGGCCTAATGCGATTGGGTGGATACTACAAATGAAGCTATAGCCCACTATGCGGCGTGTGGAGAGAGTCGAATCGGTACAAAGCACCCCACAGGATTCAGTTAGACTCGCTTTCCAATCACCGTTTAGCGCGAAGCGCGCGGTTTAACTTTCAAACACCACAGAACCTTTCGCTGCCGGCTACACTCAATAACCCATTTCCGTTTCTCATTTTTCATGTGTATTCTTACAGCTGTTCACTTTACGTCCGTCCTTGCTGTTTGTTTCTGGCCTACACTGCTGTGTTATCACAAGTGATTGTACATTCTGTTTGAAATTTCGTTAACGTTTGCATTTTGTACTACTTTCAACAGCTCTGACTGTCTAGTGAAAAAAGCTGCCCCAATGAACCATCAATCTATATTTGCTGCCTTTTCTCAATTAATCAACGTATTCAGTCTGTCTTAACCGTCATATCAGGACTGCGTAAGATCGAGTAATCAATATCTTTGGACCCATAGACTTTCGGGATTCTACTCAAACTAGGTGTCCTTTTGTTCTTTTTTGCTCCCAAAGTCATGCAGCTTCGACGTGAGACAAGCTGTTTGGGACCCTGCCGTATAGCCGAAATATTATCGCCTGAACAAAAGTGATGTACTCATGGTTACATATCCGGGTAGCACTCAAAAGATACGCACTAATAGCTGTTCTTCATAATCCCGGTGAAACACCTTAACTGTTTTCCCATAGACATTTTGGTATTTCTTGAGACGTCATTTGATAAAAATAAAAAAGCTTAAAATCTGTGGATTTTGGATAATTGAAGAGCCAGTAGCGTATTTTGCATCCGAAAGTCCAAGGCCATGAGATCTTCTGATAAAACCTCTACTCTTTAGGCGAGAGGTCGTTGGTTAGATTCCGGCTTGCAGCACTAGACTTTGAATGAGAGAAATGCAAGCCAATCTTTCACTAACTAAGATCCAGTCTGTTCTAATCCGTCCTATCAACTCCAGCAAGAAGACGTTACTGCCTTCGGATATTCTTGATTTGTCAGTTCAAAAATAGAGTTTTGAATACGATGAACGGTGGCCGTAATCGAATGTTGCCCCGTACACTCATAGGTTCAACTGTTATTCTCAGCCACCTTTTCTGATTGGTTAGCCTGGAAACAAACATAGATTGATTTGTTCGGTTCACAAGATATTGGATATCTGATTGGTTCGTCGGTCAGCTTCCATCTTTCCAATCTTGTCCTCGTTTTAGGACAGATTTTCTATCTCCTGACCAAACCATCTTGGTGTCAACTAAACGAGCCAAGCCGTCTATTTACAATGTGCCAGACCTTTTCCTCACACAGTTTCCTAGTACCAAAGATGCATTCTACGAAATCTCTAACACTTAAGCTGATCAATAATCATCAGCATGATCTATATGGTGTTGAATGGCTGTGGAATTGATTATTGAAGTCGGCGGCGAACAATTATCAAGCCAAATTCATCGAGTGAGCAATCATGAGAATGAAATCTGCGACTCATCATTCGCTTGACTTAATAGACTTATCGGTCTCCGAGCGTTTCACAGCACACGAAAGCATGTCTGATATGAGCTTTGACCAATTGTGCAGGTGTTCACATTTACCGTACTATTGATAGGCATTGATTTTATGAGCGCCGTCCACTCAAACAGCGTTCTTTGGTAAGGTGAGAAAACCTTTACGATCTGTCCTCTAAATAATAGACACATAGATACATCCATATTTTTTCTAATTTATCCAAGAAATGATCACTTCACCAATAGGTTGAAAAACTGACATTTGGATCACATCGAATCTCACGCTCAGTGCAGCTGCACAACCCTCACGGATATCAGACTTCATGAAAATGAGGAATTTCTTTATCATTCAGGGACTGGAAGGCTCAGTACATCATTTTTTCACTCCGATTGGGTTCCCATGTGACGTGGTTACCAGAGAATAAGCAGCATACAGAACTGCTTGTTACCTCAACAGATGAATATGTCTGGGTCACCTTTCTGAAGCCACGGCCAATCAAAGTCTGCCCAAAGGGGAAGTGATCGAACGTAGCTAGAATGGAACCCTTTGACCCACAACACTGACTTGTGAATCTTTTACAGAATGCTTGCGTCGAAAAACCGATGGTATCGTCACGCGTTGTCATTGCATCAATTGTGTGACTTCAATTTTTGCTTTCGTTTCTGGTCTGCTGCACTGGACTATCCTGGGTTGTTTAAAAGAACGCACTAGCCATACTCGTCTAACTTCTCGGGTTTTCAAATCATATAGTCTTCAATGATTAGATGAGACCAGAAAATGTGTGTACCGTATCCAAAAAGACATTTGTAACGGAACGAGAGCAATCAGTTTCCGAATTCGAACTATCGACAGCCACGTGGAGTGGAACCCAGAGGAAGCAATGGAATGAATGAGAGGGAGAAAGATAGTAATTTAGCTCTCGACCATATATTTTTAAAATTCATCTGATGTTTCTTTTCTCGTAAATCTGATGATTCTCATCAGTATGCGTTAACCAAGAGTCACATTCAATTTCCTCAACAGGTAACAAAATACCCTAGCTTTTTGATTTGTGAAGGTTGTACCACTTGAACCCTCTGGATTAGACATTATCTTTGGAACACTGAATGATGTAGACAGGAAATATGGTTTTTCGTCATAACGTCCAGTTGAAAGTTGACGCGTTTCCTAAGGGGATAATCGGAAACAGCACACAGAAAGAGATATTACTGCGACATCTAAGCGTCAGGTCATGGTCGAAAACAGCTGGATTCCACCAAAAGCCTTAGGGCCTGATCGGAAAACAATCCCCAACCGGAATCTTTGAGTTGTAGTGACTAATCAAGGAAAAGAATCATTTAGGATCACGTCTATGTGGTCACGTCGAGTATGAGCTGCGTCAGTGATGGCTGATAAACTGGTAAGCTGGTAACCTTGTGTTTTTGCTAATGGAGATACTTTAAGTGACTTCAACTGGTACTGTCATTATTATCACTATTTTTATTATTTTACCGGCTTCGATTCTACTGATGACCGTCGGTATGTTTTCGGCCGTGAAAACGACTTTGCCGTTCCAGGTGGTCACGTGCAAAATTTTTATGGTAGAAGAAACAATGAATCAGGTCCTGGTTACTAATCGGCTATTTGAAACCGATGTGACAACAGTACCAGCAAATAAAATCAGTGATCACAATTCTCAAGAATACTGGCGGTGGATAAGATAACGACTTTAACTTCGGCAACGTTAGTCACGCCGACTTTTTCAATAAATATCTCAGTCTGATGGTCGATGTGGTGATTTCTCGGTCAATTCTAAAGATCGGATTGAAAGCTGTCATCTTGTTGTTCGTTTAATATAAGTGTTCATGGCTGTAGGTACACTTCGTGAGCCTCGGCTCACGGAGTCTCTCTTCTACTTCTGTGCTTTAGCAAATCACACACGTACAATCATGGTCGGAAAAGCATTGCTTTTGCGTGTTACACAATGATCTTGAGTGCTTTTAGGCATCCTGATTCCCAACTTCTCAATATTGATAAGTAAATCAAATAGACCGGTTACTCAAATAAAAGAAACGCAATAAAACTCTCCTATAAAGAGTGAAAAAGCCCCCGTTTTCCTCATTTTTCTCACAAAGATCATTGCAGCTTTCACGGTAAACCAACAATGAAATCACTTGGGCTACTGCCAATTATCCATAATAAAAATAACACAAATGACCAATTAGGGCTTTTGACCGCAATGTCTCTCATAGTGAGTGTATTGTTTTGCAGAATGATCAATGACAAAAAAACTTTTCAAATCGTCCGAGATGAAAGGCCTGGATTGCGTCCTGCACGAATGTTGCTTTCGTTATCTCACGGTCGGTAGAATAACTTGACTTAACTAATTGTGCAGTTTTATTAAATCAAAGGCTTCTGCATTCGGTGTGCAATTTAAGTTACCTTTCGGTACCTATGATTACTGACAGTGTCTATAGCTCAAGGTTATGGTTTCAATAAACTCGTGAAAGTGGAGCTTGATTTCCAAATTGGAGACGCTTCACCGTCAGTTCAATTGGCAGCACATCAGATACTTCACCACAAAAAGTGATGAACAGTCCATTAAATTGAAATTCCAGCTCAGAAGACGGTAGTTTGTCCTAAGTGATTCAATCTAGTGGCCTTCCAATGTACTATTTACTCGGTTCACTTCCTTTTGATACTCATTATACAAAAATATACAACAATTCAGGATGGGACACGTGATCAACCAAAGGCTACCGAACGGGAAGGTGGCCGGCCTTGGAGGGAATAGAATTGTAGTTATCTAAAGTTCCCAATGATAACAGTTTGACCACCGCCGGTGTGAAGTGCTGCTTACATTCAGTGTTCGAAAATATACCTTGTGAGCAGTGCTTTAGTGCTTTGTTTCCAACTATACCGTTTGGTCGAGTCAAATCCTACAAGCCTCAGCTGGTGTGAGAAAATTAAGCCTTGGAAATCTTTCTTTTTTCTTACTGTCTCTACTTCTCTCATGGACACCGGATGGGGAAAGAGAGTAATCCACTTTTGGGCTTGTTTGCTATCATGCCTGGTCATTTTAACTCTTCATGTGTTTCTTCACCTCATTTCTCAGGCAGTGGTCGGTAATCCCTGATAATTCACTTAGCTTTTAAGGTCACACAATTTGACCTTTCCACTAAACGGATGTGCTTGCAAAGGTACGAGAAAAACAAATTTCCCCACTTAACTCATTTACATCGGAATTGCCTCTGATTACGTTGGGGAACCGTCAGTGTTCTATGACATTGAATACAGCGGTAAAATTGTCTCACTCTTGGACGTATGAAGTTAGAAAAATATTTTGAATGAATGAATAATGTGTCATACGACGCTGAAGCGAAATGAACCATCGGGAGTTACCCTAAACTGTTTGATGGTAAGGTGCGTGTGCGTACGTGCGTGCGTGTGTGTGTGTGTGTGTGTATGTGTGCGACAAAGTACAGCCATTCCAACCTGGGTTTAAGTCACAGTTTTCGCTCGGTCGATAAGAACTGCTGATAGACCTAACCATGCAAAAAGACAGAGCAGCTATATTGTGATTCATTTGTACTAATTAATTTGTTGGACGTTGATGCTATATGGGTTTCCATTGGGGTTTAATCCAGTAGATTCTGTTAAACATATATTTTCTGCTGAAGCGTAGAACACTCGACACAGGTTTGTTTGCGTTAGTCAGTAAGAGACTGATATCTTCCTTCACGCAACCGAAGTTAATGTTTATGTGATGAGTACTAAGTATGGATTTTTCTTGGATGCAAACCCCATTCGCTATACTATCTTCGGTAGCACAGAATGTGGTCAGCAAAAAGCCAACACGTGCAAAAAGGTGGATATTCAAATCTAATGATTTTTCATTTGAAAAATTGCTCAACGTAATCTTTGCAAGATGACTAAACAGTTTTGTTCAAATTGTTCCGTAGATTGAGATTGTAGAACATTTTGCTGAAAAACATTTAATCTGGAGAATGAGTTTTCCCGAAACATGTTATCCTGTTATTTAGTTCTAGACGGGGTATTTTCTGTCACCTTTGGAAATCAACTAGAATTATGCAGAGAATTGTGGTGAATAGCCTTCATACTCCGTCCATTTACTGTCCATTTATCTCCTGTTATTTGTAAAACATAATATACTAAGGCAGTCATATAATTGTTCCACTTCAATTTCAATTATCCTCCTTCCCACATCTATCGATGGCATTCTTCTTCTGACCACCCAAGACAAAAACAACTTGTAGCCTCAAATTTGGAGGTCATTCGATGAGTCACTTTTGTATGCCCGTTTGTTTGAATTTTTCTGAAGAAATATCTAACCATCTATCCGTAGATTACACAAACGGGTAGCGAGAATGTCCAGTTACACTCGAAATGATGAAACCGGTGTTTTTGAAGGACAACATTCCCATCAAACAGTGTACGGTAATTCGCATCTAACAAGACAGATTAGGTCGGCCAAAAGGGGCCAGTGTGATTATTTGTGTTGTACAGAAGAATACGTAAACATTCAGTGAATGAATCAATAACACCGCAGATGTGATCTGTCTCAAGACTATACTTCGCAGGACCTCGCCTTATTTTCTCAGTTGTACAAATAATTGTTTACCTCATGAACGATTATTGACTCCATAGGTTATGTGAAGGTAAGTGGTGACTCAGTCGTTAGACGGTCAAGTCCCGTTGGCACTCAGCCCGTCGGCGACTGTCTAGAATTCAGGTCAATGCTTGAACCAGCGGATTTGCAAGCGACCAGGTAACGGATCGATAAGATGGTATCTGGCCGTATCACCAATCAACCAATCAGAAGAGATTTTATCCAAAACGTATTTGAACAAATCGGTATGTATTGCAACAATTGGTGAAAGTGACTGTTTCTTTCTAATACAAACAATGTGTTCTGAGCTAATAAACTGAGATGGTTCGAAGGCAGAAACTTCTTCTCACGAGAGTTGATGGTACGGATCAGAACAGGTAAGATTTCGTTTTCGAATGTGACTGTCGATGTATGCATGTGATTTTTCAGAATCCATTGCTAAACCTATCTAGTTCCTTTGATGTTCCCGAGACTTGGTGTACGTTTTCTCCTAGCCAAAGGGCCATAACTCACTGTTTTTCCAAAGTGAGTTTTTTATCAACAATTATACCATGATGAACAATTTACCAAAGTCTTCGCGGTCTGGCTAATTGTGAGAATTGCATCCACCTGGGCCAACCGTAAGTAATGGGGTGGCTCACATCCAGACTACGCACACCAGGAACTGACAAGACCGTGCGGGAATGACAGGAAAGCATTCCGTCGGATGTGATTCGGACAAACTCGTTTATAAATGAAATGAGACATGCAGCTACTGGCTGATGACACAGTGACCACTCATGGAGCAACCTAGCTGCATCGGCACGTTCTGACTGTCAAGGATCGGCTTTCATCCTGTTTTTTTTTGAATACTAGAAATGAGCTGTAGTGTGGTGGACCGCGTGCAGTGGCTTTCGAATCACCACACCAATACAAATACTCGAGAGCCTCAAGCAGCTCAAATTATGCTGGTGTGAATATCATTTATTCGTGGCTAGACTGGTACGAGTTTTAAAAGAGAATTAAAGAGGAAAGAGTAAATTTTGTGTTGTGGTTTGGAAAACCGAGCTCTAACGAGGGCTTTGAAGGGGGAGCTTCGCCAACCAATTCACCAAGTCAGCCAGGCTTACCATCCCCAGTGATCAGCTTTCACCAGAACACCCCGAGTTTCACAACTATCCATACCGAACAATTTTGGCGCCTTGCTTCTTTCTCTGATTCATGCACAAGGCATTTTTTTATTTCAAGTAGGCTACGTAAATGTGAAATATTTGATATTACACAGAAGACTGTCAACTTGATCGTATTACCCCAGTTAAGTAAAAGTTATCTGTTTGCCGGTCACGAAATTGATTTTGTCGTTCGACATTCATGACAAACCAAAATCAATTGAACAGTTATATATAAAACTGCCGTTTGATAAAGGTTCTCCAAAAAGGGAGATCTCCCAGACTGGTGTTCGACGGTAGATAATTTACATGTGAATACCGTTTACAAGTTTGAATCTCGAGTTTTCCATGAACGAGAGCTGCGTGTAAGGTTTGTTCGCTTGGCTGTTGTAACTGATGACTGAATGTGCTTTTCTTTCTCACAGGCAGCACTCACACCACAATAGCACGTTGTTTTTCGTATTTTGCAACAAAACACAATGTGACTGCGGAAGGAACAGTTTCCGGTCTTGAACTGCAAGGGAAAACAATGTAATACTAACATTTTCGAAGTCCTAAACCATGCAATTCTCAGTTGAAAGATTACTGCGGGATCTGTAAGGTTTATGTTAACTTTTGAGGTTACTTCCTTTTGTCCGTACTATTGACGTCAGGTATAACAGCACTACCAGCCGGTTCAGTCTTACGTCTAACCTACTAAAACCCTATATGGTTGACCCTTATCTGTCTTTGGGTAAGCTCAACGGTTATTTCCGTAGTGTCATGGCTGAGTGCTTTTTTCGCTGAAATCAAGCCGAAAGGTATGATAAACAATTCTGTCTTCAACAACCTTCAATCTAGTCATTGAAACTTCAATTTCCGCAGAATGCGTGGATTATCACCAAGTCGCACACATTTATTGTCTGCGCTACCGTGCTGGCCAGCAGAGCACTCACTGCACCCAGATTGTCGACATACGAAAAAGTCAGTTGCATTGTCCAACATTGATTTTGAGATAAACATATCAATGAGTTAAAGCTGAGCAAACTGATAATGTGCTTCTCGCAGGGCATACGTTTAGTCAAGAAGGCGCGGTCAATTTTTTTATACTGGAAGACCCTAGATCTACATGAGGCTTTTCCTCTATCGAGAATTAAGTTAACCGTAATTCTACCAACGACTGGAAGCATGGCCTTCCTGGATTTCGCTGCTTACAGAAGGTATGAGGTGTACTCAAACGTCAAATATCATGCTAGCCTTGTTAGGCCCTATCCCTTTTTTTATTCCTTGCTTGATCGCAGATGAAGTGAAAAGATCGAACCCCACGGCCTTAAACGCTCAGCTAACATCCAAAAGACCATGACGGTGACCATAAGACAGTGAGGATTATCGGTTGTGTTTATCCATGAGTCTAGTGTTTAAAGTTGACATTTCTGGGAGTTTCAGTGACATCACGCTTACTGAAATGTCTTAAGCCCACTGTGGTGATTCAGCAAGCCTCTCACGAAACATGACCCGGTGTAGCTTCGTGACCGCGTACGCTGAGGATCACCAGCCGACCATAATCGTTGTGAACAGGTTCAACGAAAGCTGGCTGTTGTTGTTTGAATTTTGGTCTACCAACTATTCTCTTTGATGAATTATACACGTAAATCAGTTCTGCAATAGAATTACCGCGCAGGTCCACCGCCTTTTCCCTATTGCTATTTCAGCTTGCGAGGTTTCGTGAATGGAGTGCTTCCGATATGTTCTCAGTTCAAACATTGTGAATCACACAGAATCACTGGTTTTTCAAAAACGTAAGCCTATTTCATGGTTATTATGTACAGACAGAATCACTGTGACCTGGGCAGATACTCATTTGATACAAGGCTAATTATCTTAACCATGAACTAACTACAGAGTGCAATTCCAATTCTGCTTGCATCTTAACTTTTCACGACATATTATCAAAACTGCACAACTAGACAGCAGAATATGCTCCAAAAATGTTTTTCCACTTGGTCAAAATTCCAGTGATCCGTTCGCCGTTAAAGTGAAAAAAGAAAAAGAATGAAATCCTTGCAAATTAGACGTCCTTGCAACTTCTACTTTCCTGGCCCGGGAACAAGCATAATTCGAGATTAGGGTCGTTTCACGGCGTAGAGTTGAAGGGGTCGATTAGAACATGGCATAGCTTCATTCGATCATCCGAGCTGCAATTCAAAAATACGGATTTCAGCAGCACCGAACAGACTCTGGTGGACGGCGATGATCTGAAAATAGAGACAAATTGAAATCTCTTGGTACCATTTGAGTGATCTAACAGGTTTTCGTGTCAGTTTGCGCGCTGACGTCATAGACTCAACCATGTCACAGTAAAACAAGTACAACTCGGTTGAGTTTCTTCCCAGTTGCACGAAATTTGTCCATTAAAAACGGAGTATATGAATCACTGGTAAGGAGAGGGGAAGTAGTTATATGGATATGAACTTTATCTTTTGACTCAGATCAGATATTTTGCTCATGGTAATAACCAATCGATTTTTCCTCATTCCTGGTGGCTTTATCTAATCGTTTCAGTACGGTTTCTATCAAAGTGTTTATTGCATAAATGAGCGTATGCCTCACTTTTGTTTACAAAAGTCAAAGAAGACATTCTTCAGCCATCATATCATATTCTCAGTGATATCCACTTCTGGGCCGGATGAGAGAGTAGTATAAAATCCCCACCTTCAAAAGCCTCCAGTATCACAACTCAGAAAGCAAAAAAATCGATTAGATAAGAACAAACAATGCAGAAGACAAATCCCACGAGATCAATTCTTTTCATATACTCTTATCGTTGGCGAACGTACAACATTACACAAAAAATATAAAATAACTTACTACAAAGCGTGGAACCTGTTTATGAAGATGTGCTTTCGTGCGTGTCTTTGTGTGTGTCTTTGTATGTATGTATACATGTACTATATATATATATATATATATATATATATATATATATATATATATATATATATATATATATATATATATATATATATATTGCTGTTTACAGCTTTGACGTTTTCAGATACCTGGATGACTTACCCAAGAAGTACTTTACACACCATTCTTAATTTCTTACGTAGGAAACATCTGCACGTTATTAGTATCTCAGAATTTCATTTTGATATTTTTCGTTCACTTATTTTAGAATTGTTTGAACAGTCCCATGGTCACATTAAAAAGACAACATTGGAGAGCGAACAATTGTTTTCAATGATTCCTAATCTTGCTCTTACACATCATATAGGTGACAGTTATGCATTTGATTGGCCGTTGGCTGGGTTGAAGAACATTTTTACAGTAGTGTGGGGGGAGGGGGAGATGGTGTGGTGTTTGTCAGTTAGTGTGTGGTGATGCTGAATCGACCACTGTTAGTGGGTTTTCAGAGGTCGTTTCTCGTTTCGGATGCTCCGTCTTTGGCCAATGTAAGTCACAAATTAGAGAAGTCACATGGCGTTCCAAGAGACGGTTCGGGAATGGGTTAGGTATTCGCAGGATTGCTGAACTGATGAAAAGACCGTTCAGACAAGAAGCAGATTCCGAACCCTCTGCTTGCCCAATTCCTCTGACATGATGACGGCCACGTTTTACCATTTTGTACTACGAACCAGACAATTCTCAGTGTCTCTAGTCGCCAGATCCAGCAGTCGGACAGAACTACAATCGGGTTGATGGAACGCAACCAACAAGTTGCGGAATTCAGGGTAGCAATTGGTAAAATCTGGATATCAGCAAAATCATCCATGGCCTAAACGACCAATCAGAAGTTGATGTAGTGAAATGGGACGACTGTTGTTGTCAGTCTGTTAGTGAACACAAAAAGCAGCCAGCTTCGCGGGGGCATGACTCGTGAAGGTGAGTGAGAGATCTGATCGGTGGCACACCCAACTGGAAGTGCACAAACGGGGAGGGGGAAATCCGAGCTAGGAAATCTGGTTGATTGTTTTCAGGACAGGGGCAATATAATTCACACACTTCCTGTCATTTGGTCACACTAGCAATAAATCCGGTCAAACATTCGCGCATAAATTAAACTCGTTGCTTGTCCCTAAATCTAAGACTACTCTGTTGGTTATCTTTGGCTTTAGAGCATATCGCTATCACTGGGCTTGATTCATCACGCATTACCAACGCTACTTGTTTAGTCAAACATCCCGATATTTCATCATCATTTTGGCTTTCGGTTCCACTGAACTGTTCATCCTGTCCGTTTTATTAGGTTTAAGCTATGCCCAAGACGTATATGTATTCTGGTTTAGCGTCAAAAAACATCGCTATGAAGTAAGTAACCGCGAACACCTCTATCAAAAGTAGTTTTCGTTTCATATAACTGATGGTGAATACTTGAACACCAGTATTAAGCCGTTAGAATTTATTCAATGAATATGGAATCATTCACTTTACCAAATCACCGTCTGCATATTATCCTCTTCGCTCATGGCTTACCATTCTACTGAGTTCAGTTCGTTATGACTGGGAACAGTAGTATTTTCCGACTTGTCCGATGCAAGCAGATTAGTCTAAATCATTTTTTTCAATTATTCGCCTATTCCATTGATGTTATTTGTTTTGTTTTTCCAATTTTGAATGGACACATGGTAAACTCCGTGGTTTGCTTGGGGTAAACTTCCCATAAACAGTTCTCTTTGTTTAAAGGGCAATCTGGTCCTTTTTGAGGATCACATGACCGGGTCGAAATTATTAGTATTATTATCTCTTTCATAAACAATAACTATGTTAGGTAACAAAAATGTCTAGACTTCTGCGCATAAACTGGTTTTTCCCGAATTTCACAAATGAACGACGCTAACAAAGGATATTTATTTTGCAATTTTATATTCTTTGATTTCAATTTCACTTTTGTCTTCGGAAAAAAGGTTACTTGTGATTGTGCAGCCGCTATTCACAGACACTTCCATCCACTTTGATCTTGTCACATTTTCGTTGGTTATTTTGCTACCTACACTAAATCACATTGAATGAAGTGTGTACGTATGCGGAGAAACGGTCCAGGATAGATTGAGCAAAATTAGGTTTCTGAATTCTTTTTTCAAATTTGTGACGGGAAGTCGTTTTTTCTAAAATAATAAATTCATTTTCCAGCCCAGAGCCTGAGTTGCGCGTTCTCTTTAATAGGTATTCGTATTAAGGTCTGCTATCAAAACGATAGCCACCCCCTAGGAGCTCATCCCGTCTAGACACCGGGGGTTCGGCTGGCTGTAACCAGTTTTACATGGAAACTAGGACAGCGAGGTTATCAAATCATAGGAAGAGTCTTACAGTCAGATATTTGACGGCAACCAGAGCAGGTGGTGTCGTTAGGGTTGCCTATCAGACACGCGAGTGCGTCTAATCACTCACACCCCAATGTACATAGCAGTGGTCAGTCTAACGCTAATCAGTCTCGTAGATATGTTAGGAATTCAGGTTGGCTTCATTCATGTTAATCGACCGGTCACTTGAAATTTGTTTGTTTGAGTCAACCTGGTGCCATCTGACTTTGGTTGACCACCGTTTCTTCCCAACCGGTTCTTAAAGCTTGACACACCTCGTCTCACTGAGTCCATCCACTAGACAGCTTGGCCTCTCACATCCAGTCACCTCCACTAGGCCATCAGTATATCTGCAGAAGCTCCCAAGTCTTTCTTCCTTTTCTATCCAGTCGCGTGACAGGCGTCGTCATAGCGGAAACCATTTGCGGAACTAAAACTTTGGAACATGAGAGTGTTTGTTGGGCTAACTGTCCTTGGACTCCAAGCTTCAAGCACAAATCTAAGCTCATCTGACCAACCTGAATTCGAAAGCACTAATTTCGAGCTTTGCTTTTATTAGAACGAATCAGCGATACACATCCCTCGCCACACCCAGGGTTTGAAACCGGGCCCCTTCGCCCCGAACGCGCGCGCGTCACCACCGCGCCACCGCGCTTCAGTCCGGGTTGATCCGAACTTCCGAGTTAAGCTTGTTTAGATGTCGTCCTCTATGACAGCCGGAAATGCCCTACAGCTTCGGATGAAGACACGGTACCGGCCCTGTTAACTCCAAGCAAAAGTCTCCCACCAAATCAGGTCTTCGCATGATGGGGCTAACGTGTCTACATTTTAAACCTATTTCGCGTTTGGTATATATACATCGCTTCTTTTGGGAGAATGAGAAAATTTGGTCAACTGAACTGCGATTCAGAGCCATTGCCCCATAATGTGTTCGACTGCTGCCTGTTTTTTTGTCGATGAGATTCACTTTATTGCAGAATAGGAAATGATTGAAACAGATGGTTTCTTTCTAATTGAATTGTTGTTATTCAAGTCAAAAAAAAGCCCCACATTTATGTGATGAAACGTGATTTTGTCCATTTTTGAGTGGAAAGCGCTGATTTACTATATTGATTCCCCCGTGCACCTGGACCTTGACTACTGTTCTCTTATTCACCACACAGTTGGCACACACTTGAAGTAAGAAAATTGCCCAATAAAGGATCCTCATCTAAGATTTGAATCCATCTACGGAAGACATTGCTTGTACTACGCATTCCTCCGATGTCAATTGTCCTCCATTTGTCCCCACTACCAAGTCGACAAATTGGCACTACTCACGTATTGTGAGTATTATATCCAGTGGTCAGCTTACTCACACTGCCTTCTAATGGAGTTTGTTCCGCTGTTCAACGCAAAATGCCACGCAGAGTTGTTCCAGAAGTTAATCAGACTGCATATATCACGTGATTAAAAATCTCGTACATCCGGTCGCACTATGATGTTCAACTGACGCGTATGCTTCCCGATTTATCGATCGAATTTCCGCACGACGAATAAGACCACGACAGGAGTAGAAAAGATCAGAAAACAGACTAATACTTTTTTCCCATGGAGAGCTAGACGTGTGTGATTTGGACCGATAAGGTACTAGACAAATGAATGTTGTATCTATCAGATTGGCTAGGCGCACAGTTATCCCTGTCTGTCGGAAACTTTTCACGCATCAACCTTTCGCAAATCCTTTGGTAAAAAATTATTTGCGTCAAATACGTGTGCAGTGTACATAGATGCGATTGTCCAACGGATTGTAACAATAAGATACTCTTCCTCTTGTTTTCAACTATTCTCGATTGTCCTTTTCTGCAGTGATATCAGAGAACATCATTGAACATTTTTTCAATCACCTCCAGGTTTCTACCTCAATACAAAAAAAATTATGGGAAAAACGAGCGCAAAAGCAGAGAGTTTCCAGATGATACTTGTGTTTAAAATTATTACGTAATTCATTATATCACTGACTATTCACTTAACTTTATTTCTACCATGACTCCATCCGGTATGATTCCATTTAGGAAACTAGGTGACTAAAATTGTTTTTGGAATAAAATATCTTATTGTTTTTAGTCCAATCCATGTTTCCTTAACAGTCATTTTATCAGCAAGGCCATATATCAATTTCTTTCCGCAATTCACCCGCTTCAAGGTCACACATTTGTGGTTCATGTAAATTAGTATTTTCTCTCGAGATTTCAGAACCAGGGTCATACAAATCGGAAGTGTTGGAGAATGAGTGCAAAAATGGATAACGTGCTACATGCAAAAGAGGTTGAATACAAGAATAGCCCTTTGTTTCACTGTGTACAAAACCAGTACTTATAACATGCATTGCTAGTACTTAACACCAAATTAGTGATCCATGAGATGGTTATCACGTTATCAAGAAAGATGACCGACTTGAGGCAAGGAACCCTGATGCAAATAAGTTCACCACATGGAAGAATTCAGTAAACATTCGCGTCCCGTAAAGGGATAAAAACTCTGTCCATGTATTGCACTGTATTACATTGTAATGCTTCTATTGTATCGTATTGTACCGAAGACTTCTGTAGGATAACGAACCCACTTTTCATTCAAAAAGTACTGTAATTATTTACTGTTAATTTGAAATGAGCAAATCGACACTGTAGAAAAAAAATGCTGATACAATCACCGGGGCTCATGTGAATTGTCTCAGCAACTTCCATCGTTCCAATCAGAACACGTGCTAAATAAAACTCCGAAGAGTTGAGAAAGGCGTTTACACGGATGTGGACAGGTCCAAGTGCGGATCCTGTAGGGGATGTAACAACACTTTTAAAACGGTTTTTTTACTGTCAGATCCGCTTTGATTCGTATGCGAGCGGTGGTCAGCCCCAGTGGGACTCGAACCTAGGTTTTGGACACCAAGCTCTCTTGCGTACCACATGCTCTCTACCAGATAACACGTACGAGGTGAAACCATGAACTTTTCGTTCAGCAAGCATTTCATAGGACTCTGCCCGGTACAGCTACTTCACCAGGCGCGCTGAGCGGCACCAGCCAATGAGAATCGCCGAGAACAGAGGTTAAGCCGGCTTCCTGACTTTCTCTGATCGCGGCTAACCATGTTGGGCGGGAAGAGTCTGTAGATGATATGATCACGGAGTTTCATTGATATATGGTACAACAGTCGTCATCAGCGTCACTCAACGTTTTTTCGAGGTGCACCTCCGGCCTCCGTGCAATCAAGTGCTGGCTGAAAGGCAATAGCGTGTTGATGCAAGGTTGTATTTGGTTCCCCAGGAGCTTGTTTGTCATTCGACTGAGTTGAATCCAATCAAGGGATCTATGCAGCCCTGTTAGTTCAGCAGATTTCCTTCACAGCCGTTGGGTTACCCAACAAATCTCGTTCGACCTTCCAGGAGTAACGGCCTTCGCAGGTTTTGGACCTCACTCAACCTTTACCTGGAGCAATCCGCCCGACTTGCGATTTACCAGGATGCAGCCACTGATGCGAGCCTTGACTTCGTGGAGCCACAGGAGGGATATGGGAGCTTCATAGAGACCCAAGAGTTGGAAGGTGCCTATGAGAACGACAGTCCACCTACTCAGAGGTCCTACTCCTATTAAGCACCTCATCCTCAGACACAATACTAATGGTTCCGTTTGATGTCATATATTTATCCAAACCAGTTAGGCAGTAGAACAAGGGTACATTTCCCTAGCCTATCCTTTCCACTACTTCGGTATGTGTATTTCTGGGATAGAGCAACTTCAGTACGTTCTCTTAGCTGAAATGCTGCAATCAGCACGAGTTCGCTGCTAGAGCACACACTCACACCCGCCTGTGCCATATACCAAGATTTCAACTAGAGTTAACCAACTGTGAAGTTGGATAAGTTTTGTGATGAAAGCCTTGATTTTGTATCACCATGAATTTCACATTTATTCCCGAAAGAAAATAGACTGTCTTGAACTGAAAGTGCAGCTTGAATCACTCGAACGTCAATTACTTCAGAAGGGGTTTGGTTAGTTTCATACCAATGCCAGTGGATAACCTCCAGGACGATGGTAACTGGTCCGTTGGTTATCAGCTTCGTTGTCGATTTCAGTTCAAAATGAATTTATAAAATGTTGACTGGTTACTAAATTGTGGTTAGTATTTTATTTGCATTTGTGTTTTATTGCATGCTCACACGCCTAAAACCTGTTCAATAACATCCACTCAAAAAATCGTCCTATTTGCATTTAACAGGATAGATCGAAAAAAGTAATTAAAGAGAAACTGGCTTTTATGCATTAAGATGAGTACAAAAGTCAGTAATTATTCGTCCTATCTCGCGCTTGCTGTCTGTCTCTCTCAGTCCACGTCAATGAACAAGCCAACTGCGGGACAGGAGAACTCTTGTACATGGTAGGATGAAAGTTGATACTTTGGAAATTAGAACACGTGAGAGTAACAGGCAGTCTTATCGGTGAGGAACGGGTATGTGTAGTCGAGTCGTATCTTTTAAATAAACTTTTTTATTGATTCACTGTGCCTGTCCGTAAGTTTGAAGATCAATTCCTAAACAGGAGCCGAAGAAACACGACTGATTGTCTTCTGTACATACAATAGAATTTTTGAGTCTTGTTTCAGAAGTCCAGGGGGTATTCCTTGGGAATAGTGAGTTGAAGCAGATCGAACGCTTTCAGCCATGTCTACGTTTGTTAGGACATGGGACCACTAAAACTTTCTCTCTAAAGGCAGTACACAACAAAATGATGGAACGGAGCATTGAATTCCTTTTCCGTAGAAGAACACGTAGATTGGGGGCACTTCGCTTATTTGTACCAGCGTAGACGCAAAACTCGTAAGAAGCCGGTAAGCGAGCAGGAGGCAAGCCGGGTAGTGCGTAAGTTATGTCCCCGAGCTGAGTTACTTGCATGCTCTTGTGTAAATTTGCCTCACGCCAAACAAGTTCAAGCTATGTGTAGCTCGATCGATGAGTCAGCAAAATGTGCATGGCGTATGCCCCTGCACGAGCAGGATATTCATCAACTGTCCGTGTAACGGACGTAATGGTTCAAACCGTATACAACATGGAATATATTCGGGATATTACAATCCTTACAGCAATAGTCATATATGATCGAACAGCGGTTCTTCATTAGTATGAGACAATAAAGTACTGACAACTGTTAGCCGAATCAACAATATGAGCAAAAACCTATTTCAAAAAAATACGCCTACTTGCCCCACGACGTTATGTTTCACAAATGGGCCACAAGGCTCTTCAGGCTGGATTACATCCAACTGCTTCACGTCGACTCCCCGACTAGAAGTGTTCAAATAAAGACGTGAATGAATCGTTATATTTTCAGTTGCACTAGTTAGAAAGATACAGAATTCTGGGTACCTTTTACTCCCACCGAGAAATCAGTATTGACTAATAAAACCGGAGAACAGCTGAATGGTTATCAGTTGATAGAAAAATCACTGGTCCTATTTGTTTTTTATTTCTAAGGATTTACATTGCCAAAGTAAAGTTTACTTTCATTGGTGAAAATTCCGAATTTATTTCCGGTAGTACGTCACCAGCCAACAAATCACCTTCTGTTATAATCTGGTCTTCTAAAAGGAATACACAACCCGATCGACGTTACTACCTTACCGTGGTGATTGGGTTTGGTGGCTATGATGACCCGAAGGCTATGCACATCGGAGCGCAAAGCACTCCTTCACGATCACCCGTATCGAACAGGCCAAGGCTGAGTAGCCAGACAAAAACAACTCGGCGTTGTTAGAGGGAGTGGCGGGTTTGTCGGTTGGCAGCAAATCTCCACATAAAATTCACAGAAGCCTATAGACAGAAAAGTGATATGCACGAAAGTGGCCAGCCACTGAATAAGGCCGTTGTCTTCTGCCTCTTGCTCAGCTATCCTGAGTGGCTTATGATTCACTAGGACGCGTCAGGCATACTCGACTAGTAGACAGCCATCCGAAAGCGTCTGAACCGATCGTTCGGTCACCGGCTCCCAACACACAAATATTAGGTTGCACGGGTTCGAGTTACTATGTCGAATAAAAGTTGACAAAAGCTTGGGACCGCACTTCGTACCTAATTCCCAAGATTCTTCATGAACCGTTCGCCTAAACACACAGCTCACTGGCAGGCGCCATTCAGGACATCCATGACGCAGGCTCATCCGATCGTATGAGAGTGAGTAATGCATTCAATAGACACTTGAAGACTTCAAGGCATTTCATTGTCAAAAGGGGCGTAATAAACCATGGATTTATCACTACCAATAATTATATTAATGATTTATTTACAATACTGGTATTTTTAATTATTTTAATAGATTTGATTTGACGATTGAATAAAATTATCAGCGGCACCCTTCTTCATTTTCATTATCTGTGATTTCCTAATTAAAGTTGGTGAGGAAACCATCCTCACCAATCAGAAGTGTTTAACTCGCCTTCGAAAGTCCGTGCATCTTTTTTCCATGACTTATTCGGAATCGACAAGGGTACATATTCACCGAGTCCCATATGGGACTCGGACTATTATAGCTTAGACTGTGAGGCACTCACGTTACCACGTAGCCATTTACTTTGGCTCTCAACGGTGACTTTTGCGTCACGGCTGCATTATAGAGCCTCATTCCGCCAGCGGCTGTGAACGATGCCGAATCATGACCGACAGAGCGATCGAAACCTATTATGGACGTCCTACGTAAAACAAATGTGTCACAAACAATCTACAGAGCTCAGCTACTTGATTCCTTATGGTACCGAAAATTTATTTACCAATCTAAGAAACTTTCACATCTTGAAGGGAAAAGTACATCGCCGAAGATCGTTCCAGGCATTCCAAGTTTTACCCAGGAAATTATGAGTTAAAAAGATCATACCGAGGATCCTAAGTGGTTTTAAGGTATCGCATTCCTCATGATTTATTGCAACATCTATTGTCTTTTCGGATTAATAGAAAATCAACCTGGGTGATTCAGATCTTTGCATTTGTATTTTTCAGATTTTGGTACATCTAGTAATAGAACATTTTGTGAATTATTTCCAGTTGTGTAATCATAACCTTCCAAAGGTTCAAACTTGAAGTTAATCCAAGCCGTGAAATTCGTGCTCATCAGTTACCAAAAAATAGACGGAGTAACTTTATCAAACTGTGACTGACATTTAAAATGTGCAAAAGACCTTTGGTTGATGACAATACTGACCTCTACCATTTTTGAGCTAACCGCAAAAAAATTAGGTTTGTCTTACCGTTCTCCTTCTCAATTCAAGGTTTTGACTATGCATTTCGAACAAAATCTGATGACCCAATAAAGCGGTAAAAGGTACCCAAGAAAACATACGTCAGTAGCGTACGAAATTTCGAGTATCCGAATTATCGGGATGTACGTTTTTCATGGACAGCTCTTGCTTTGTTCACTCCTGAAAATAGGACCCCAGCTCCGAGTAAACAAGTGTTTTTATGAGTTATATTCATATGAAACAAACATTGTGGTACTCGTACACTATTGCTCTTTGATGCATTTTATCTTGATTTTATTTGTTGATGGTAATACCTGAATGATCAACAAATAAATACTAGTTAGTTCTTCTCCTCGCATAATCGAATGACTCTAAACTATTTCTGCTTTAGCGGCTACTCAAATCAAAACCAAAGAGTACAGCAAAAGCATTTTGCCCAAGTATCTAGCTGGTCTTTTAATCAGTTATCTTCGGTCTTCAACCTGGATACGAGCAGCTATGATGTGTGCAGCACAAATCATTTCCACTGATTTTGCCAATTTCATAAGGTGGTCGATTCAAACTATTTAGTGTTGTTTAAACTCGGTCACCGGCGAAAACCCTGGCAGTGTGCCGATAAATAATTATTCACCTTTGACCGGCTGACTAGTTCACCGTTTTCTGCATTGATCAATGTAAAGCTGCACTATACATATGCATCAACATTGATATTGTCATGCTTTACGGGTGGTTTAGATTGTTTACACATTTTGCACAGTGTGATGTTTGATGGACGGGCAGTAGAACGATATTGACAGGCTGGGGATGACAAGAATACCAGAAATCAGCGTAATTCAGCTCGTTGCTGTGAAACTGCACCTGGACCTGCAGTGGTGGTTCGTGTGCCTCCCCAGGCAAAAATCACCGCGGTAAGGTTCCTTTCGGGCCGGAAGTGCAATCGTGCCTAACACGTCATTAGACTGATACAACTCAAAGTCCGGTCTTACGTACGGGAATGAATTGTTTCCGTAGGGTCAGCAAATATGCCCAAGTGAATGAATACGAAAAGAAGTTTACCGGACAAAAAACCGTCATTAGATGAACCCGGGGACAGGAATAATTGAGTTTTATCTTTATGTTGGGATAAATCATCCCATTTCATTGGGCAGTTGTAGTCTGGACAAGTGGAGCAGGCCCCAGCCCACAAAATGCTACCAGTATGCATTCCGTTTGCTCCACTAATTGCACGAAACATGGGCTGAATCCGAAAAAAGATCGATAATTAAGACACCTGCATACACAGAACAGAATACCAACAGCCAGGTCTCACAAAGCAGTGAATCAATCATGAAAACCCAGTTGGCTGGGGCTTGAGAACTGAGTCACATTGTACAGGCATGCGGAAACATAAACCAGAGAACCTGGCTCAGTAAATGCGAGAGCTTGGGTAACAATTCAAAATTCAAGCCTGCTATCAACCAGCCATATTGACCTTTGATCCAGTCACACTGAGTCACAGGCAGTACAAAGCCACTGGAGCGGATCAGCTATCTCCTTCCCTTTTTCAAGGACGGAAGCAAAACTTCTATATTTGAGCAGACAAAACTCCTCCGAGTGATCTGAGTGACAAACAGACGCCCAGATAATTGTGAGTCAGTGATTGTAGTGATTTACAAGAATGGTGAAGGATTCCACTGTGAAAACCACAGAGGAGTTGGCTCAGTGTCACATCCAAACTGCTCACTGGTGTCATCCTCATCCAACATTCATGGAAAGCGTACGCGATATAATAAAGCCGATCGTACACTCCGTCGCTGTTTTATCGACCACGTATCCACCCTGCAAATGACTATAGTACAAAGAATACTTTCCGTGGGTCCACTACCACTATGTTCTACGTTATGAAATCAGCTTTCAAATCAGTCGACTACACAGTTCTTTGGCTCTGCGTTATACTGAAGATGTACCAGAGAAACTCATCTCTGCATTTCAGTTCGTGTATGAAAACCCCGATCTCTTACCACAGTTCACCACGAGAAGCGGTGTGTCAGAGCTGCCTTCTGTTAGTCTGTCTTTCCTATTTTGTGGTTTGGGCTATTCCATAAATAGTTTTATCCTCGTATAATTACATTGGAGTCGATGCTAACTCAGACGGAGAACTTCAAATAAGTGGACATTTCGTCAAGTTGCAAATGGCTCTTAATGGCCCAAGTAGCAGTGTAGTAACGTAGTGGATGCATTTTGCAACTTCGAATTGTAAGATGTTGCTGCAGCACCAGGTTGGCCCAAAATCAGACCTTACTCGGGCAGGGGGAGCCTTACCTAAAGTGGATAGGTTTTATTACTTAGGCAATGGTCGGATATCAGTTGAAGCTTTGTAGCATATAGAGAGGTGTTTGGTTTTCTCCAATTTGAATCACCTGTGGAGCCAGTATGACATCCGATAATTCATTCAGGATCATTTGTTTCCTACTGGAGTCAGATCCGACCATTTATACAGCCAATAAACGTGGTCCGTACGAGGAGAAGATACGGGAACTCTGTCAGTGTTCGTCCATCGCGATCTTCGATGTATTGCACAAATGTGATGAGACCGCTGTATCAGGATTTTTGAGCCTAGGAGTAGGGTGTCAGAGTATACCGGTCAGTCTCCGGAGCAAGAGCTGAGCCCAAACATATTATGGTTGTTAGGGCATGCGTTACTGATGCCCGCCGACAGACTTCTTCTGTGTCCATTATTCTCCTATGCACGTTAAGGTTGCAAAGCAGCTTCAGTTGGTCATTACGTGACACTGCATAAATCTACGGTGAATTTAACCAGTAGGCTTGCCTGAGCAGGACAAATTGGGCTTCCATGCCGCGGTTTACGAGATCGGCCGTCGGATGACTTGGGACACGATCAGCAGCGTGGTTTTTTTTGAGCTCTTCGTTGGTATCCATAATTTTCCATTTGAAAACTTCTTGCATCTTTGTTTCCTTCATATGCTTCTATTCGTTTTGCCTTCAGCTCGACGGTGGGGAGAGCTCGCAAACAAAACCGAATCGCAGAATCAGGAGGTCAGTGTTTGAAAGAACTGACTGACCTGAACTGATCAAGAAATAATCGTTGTAGTGTGCATGCCTTGTGTTACGGAATAACCAACAGAATACTGCAAATGGTCAGACGGGTACAAATAGATAAATTATAGTTCGACTACCGGTCCCAGTGAATTTCGCCAAGATATATACTTTTGTATATGATTACCCAATTCATTCTTTTGTTGAATGATTGTGCACTTCCGTCCCACTCAAAGTCGGTGTTTGTTAGTTCACCGAAGTTTACCGAGCGGAGAAATTAGTCTCGAATCGAATGTACTCATACTTATCCGTGTATACCAAAGGTTCTGAACTCTAGGAAGACTGAGAACTTCTGACGACAACTTTCGAAACTCAAGGGTAGCTTGTACATCATATGAATACATTGCATAACCAGTCCTACCAGACATATTTTGGTCTTATTCCTGGAAGGTAGCGTCGTAAAAGCCCCACCCAAACCCCTATTCTAAATTACCCTATGGAAAACGGCTTCGGGAATCCAGGTTTGCTGAGTGTCTCAGACAATGATACCGAGTGGCAGTGTGGGGGTTTCCGTCATTACTCCGCAAGTGCGAGTACACCAGTCTCTTGGAAATATCAGTTTGGCTACTGATTCAGATTGATTAAGGTGAACTTTTAGGTGCTGACCATAGCAAAATTAACCAACAGACGTGATGGATAGCGTAAAATCAAATTACGGTATGCAGATTCGCAAAATTTGGACATGGCGCATGCGGATCACGTAGGTTTTAGCATGTGCAAGGTCACCATATCTATGGAAGAATGCGTCTGAACTTTCTAGGACAAGCTGCTGAGTATGAATATGTGCTTCAGACATTTTGCTAAACATTTCTTATATCATTGGAACAGAAAAGATAATCGAGCAGTGACGCATCCAATGAGCGAGAATGCGTAGGATCATAGATTTAGGATTATGCTTTGCTGTTCTAAGGACATATTTCAGCCGAATATGAAAAAACATGGTATTCTAACTGGGTGAAACACTTCCAAAACTGGCACAAACTAGTGGAGATTATGAGAAAGGAAAACACCAGGATATCAGATTCACTCCCTAGTTAGCTGTGTGAAATGCTGTTCAACCAAAAGTACGACCAAATCCAAAGATCTCGACAGCCGACTTAATATCACTACTGTTCAGATTGACCATTATCTTTCTTATGTTCTTTCAGGAAAGCCTTTTTGAGATAGAGGCAATGTGCAAAGCGTCGCACTGAAGGATCTCTTTGCACGAAAAATCGCAAAAATCGGATGCTAACTGTACAACTGAACACCTAGGAGTTTCGAATGAGATCACGTGCGAAGGTCGTCTCTATTCTTCTTGACTGATTTACCTCATGGTGCATTTGTGCCCGGTACTGTGGACAACCTATGGAATTAATTTTCTGCGGTTGCAGTTCTGCGCTTTTGTGAGATCGTCAGCTGTGCAAATCCTAAAGACAAAAAGTGAGTTTAATCAACTGAAAAAGTTATATTTGAGTTGAACTAGAGGTTATATTGCTTATATCTTGTAGTTCAGATGAATTTTCACCGTGAAAAATGATGCTCCGCTTCCCTCAGTCTTCAGAATAGAAATTCAATACAACAGGAAAATCAATATCACAAACGGCATGACACTTATATTTGATTGAAATAAGTCACAAATAGTTGACCTAAGGGTACGAAATGGGAGTAACGTGAATTATTCCCATCATATCATGATGATAACGCGATTAGAATCAAAAAACACTGTTGTGGTTTATTCTGTGATCCTTGAAGGAATGTGACTCAGATGTGCTTCCACAGAATAACGCTCTTTTTATTCCTCTTCATATTCATTGTACAACAGTAGATCACAGTTCAGGGAGGGAGTGGCGGCCAATGAAAGGCTGCCTACTAGGAAAGTGGTCCGCAATGGCGGGAATCGAGCCTAGGTCGTTATTGTCCAAAGTCCGTGATGATAACCGTCTGACCACGGCCTATTTGGTGCACTTGGCAATTATGGAAGCTGTCTGCTGAGTAATTCTACATTTCTCCAAAAGCTGACCGCACCAAAATGAAACGAAATGTGGCTACCCAGCGGATTTTGAGAGCTTATATCATCTACTTCGATTCTTTACTCCTATTTGTAAGAAAATCAAATTTATTGATGACCTCTTGAAAAACCAAAATTGGATCTGGACTAACCTTCTTTAGTTTAGTTTATGGTGTATTTTGTCTCCATAGATTACCGTTGGATTTTATCCCCTATCTTCTTTACCGTATTCATATTCAGTTATTCTCATCCCATCCCAATAACTGTGAAGCTGAGGTAATATTTATTGATCCACACAAACACACACATACATACATACACTATTAAGTCCCATTATGAAGCCTGAATAATAACGTATTTAGGACTGGCAATCGGTTTTTACGTTGTTTTTCGGAGAGAAAAAATTATCCCCCGGTCTACTGTACTGTTCATATACTGACACGTTTTACTTTCGTGGTTGATGAGGGTGAAAGCATTGTTTATATTTCTCTCCTTGTTTTCTTTTTGTTCTCATGACCTATTGGTACTTTTCCGGCAAACGTTTCTTCATTTATTATAAGACGAAACGTACTTTTGGTCTAATGGAGTGTCCAGGGCGCCTTTGCTTTTCCGTATTTGTTTTACGCTCACTTCTAGGATGTGTCTGCCAACTCTTCTGCTAATTTTTTGAACTACGCATACGATGTTGCCCTGAGACAGAGCAATATGCAACTCTTCCGACTTCAACACAACCAGTCAAAATCCATCAAATATGGCATATTTCATTATCCGGTTTACTCTCACACTGATCCCATTGGAATGTTGGGAGTGAGGCTGTTATTTTTCACTTTGATCATTCCCCACAGATAAGGTGATCAATACTAATGGCTCTCGATCTGGAGTCGACCCCATGAAGTACCTGGGGATAACAACAAAATAGCATCCTCCGGTGGTCTACACAAATTCAGGTATTTGTGGGAAGATTGTGACGTTTATCTTTCCACTTTCGTGAGGTCGGATAATTGCAGACCCCACTTAAAACAGTGTGTTCTCACTACCTCACTAAATTTTTTACTTGCAATCTTTCCTGTACTTCGGCAATAAAAACTGCATATTTATACTGCTCGGTCTAAGTAATCACCAGTTGTGTTTCCTCAGTCCCTTTAAAGGAAATGATCTCCAAAATTATTGACAGTCACATTGAAAGCTCTTCAACGTTTTCCCACAAGAAGCTTCATATAATAAGTACTCGTTGCACACCAATTAGGCTGCTTACTATGATCACACAAACGCGCACTCTAGTTTTCGATTTATCAAGTCTCACATTTGCATCCATTAAAATTCCCCTGTTCTGTACCTGGTTTGTATATAATGACAAAGAGAGAGAGAGAGAGAGAGAGAGAGAAAGAGCGACAGTAATAGTTGAGTAAAGAACCAACCCCGTTCGGTAAATATCAGCAACCTTTTATTCGCTTTGTGTATAGCCTGGTAAATCCAAATGATTCTCAAGCGGATGTTTTGACTGAAACGTAAGCACACGAGCTAACAAAAATTATACAAATACACAAACAGACGTGGACAAGAAACTTGGCTGTATCTTACTACTTTCAGTTTATAAGATCGCAGTGATACTCTTCAGGTGAAAGTCTGTTCAGTTATTCCGAGACCAAAAGTACTTTTGGTCTGGTGTAATCTGCCAGTACCAGAAACGAATAAGGAACTCTCCTCTACGTGGCTCATAGTTCTGACATCTACTATCATTCTTTTCGTGAAATCTTCAGCCGAGATTAGGCATTCGCATTTATGGCTACTTACCAATGACCTAAAGCTGCTACCTGATTGATTGTGTGATACTGTCAAGTGCAATTGATTCTAACAGGCTGCACAGTCCTCCTGTTCACTAATCGGAACAACACATTTTCACACCGATCATGTTGGTCGAAAACTCAGTGATAACACTATCTCGTTAGGAGAATATGACCTAGAAGGATTCCTGTGACTGGTCCTACAGTGCTTCAACAAAATTCTCAAAAATGTTTACACATGCAATGACATGTGCTCACCACAGCTCTGAATGTATTCTACAATTTTTTCTGAGATGCTATTGTCCCAGCATTGAATCGTCCACTACACCACGTTCAAACAATCACGCTATTGGTTACGTCGCACTAGGACAGAATGCGTAACTGTGTATAGTGTGCATACCCACCTGGTTTTTCCATACAAATATTGTTTTGTTCATAGTCTGTATATTTCCTTTTTTCTCTACTAACAAAGTTCTTCCGTATCGGTTATACCCTAATGGCTTAACGTCTATGGTCATCTCCCCCAGGCACCTGAAATAACTGAGTACATTTTACCTCCAATGATCCGCAATTGTGATATTCTTTGGAATACTTAGGTCAACATTTTATCAGTCATCCAGTTGGTCATTCTGTACCTGCTATTTGAATCAGATGTTGGCAACTCTTGCGTAATGCATGTATGGCAATAAACTCCTATTGTAATTTTACGTCCGAAAGTATGATAATTGGGTTCAAAATGAGCAAACTGCAGTTTTGACCCCTCAGGAATGTTTTACACGTCGACCCTCTAGTGATCAAGTGAGAATTTCTATGAGACAGAAACGCGTCAGCCCGGTAGAATGTGTGAACCAATCAGGGATTAGCAGTAAAGGTCAGACCAGGCCAGTGCAATGACACGTTTTCCGCTTTCGTTTGGCCTATACGTATAAAACTACTCAATGCTACTCACTTCTCATCCAGTTATATGTTTGGTACCAGAATACTGGCTCGAAAACGAATGCGGGTAATCTCACGTTTTCACCTTTTAAAAGCATACAAACCACTGCAACGATTAGAAAGACTTATAAGAGATATACCACTTGTTTCGAGAAGTTTCTTACACGTATCGTAGAGATATGACATATCTTGACTGGTCCTCCATTTATTAAGATGTTAACTTTCCTAAAGATCAAGTTAATTCATAATACTCTCTGTAAGCAGAGTGCCTCTGAAACATTCGATCTGGAAAGGTTAACCAAGTCACAAGCTATCATCTCCGCACTTTGGTTTTACTGGACTGTGATCACACAGGACAACGGAGAGGGTATCGACGAAGGAAACGTACAGAGTCTTCTATCGATTGTCTGTTTAGGACTTTATTTGGGCCAGATACATTTTCTGTGACGTATTACGTTTCATTTTCAACCACCGGCTTTGAACCACCTATCGTTCAGTAGGAAATTCCTTGGTAAAAGCAAAAACTTAAGTACAGTTATCCCCCCTTCCCCACTAGAGTGAACATCCTCGCGCCCGGTCAAGACTGGTAGCTCTTCGGAGGTGTTCACTGTTGGGTGGAACCTTCAGAAAACAGCGCTAGACATCGTTTAAACAAGAAGACACATTTTCAACACCCGCCAAACTTTAAAAAGTTCCAAGTGAAATTATCAGCATCACCATTCATTGGCCACGTGTAACAGACACCTTTTTCTGTCATTTAACTTCATTTGTTGCATTATGCCCTCATTCACAGGCTGAAGATTTGCCGTTGTGTTTGGCTGCAAAAATATCAACTTTACATTGCTTAGTTGTGAATGGGGATGGGCTGTGCGGTTATCTAAATAGAGGAGAATTGACCACCATTCCTGTAGCATTTGAATATTGATTTTTTGGAGTCACCTTGACATATGTATCTGGTTATCTACGCTCGTCGGTCAAAAGTAACAATAAACTCCCAGCAGCGTCAGATTCACGCGTTTGGAATATCGTGTACTCCTCTGTTTACTGATGACTAATTGCTTGAGCTTTTCCTCAGCGGCACTGCATGCGAGCAAAATGGTCACCCTCTCCTTGTACTTGAATGATAGACAATAATCCAACGTCATCTGACTCGCTACCACACCCCACCTGTTGACACCTTCTTCGGTTTTGCGCTTCAACTCACACGATAAGGTCAGGTTACCGGCTATACCCAACAGCACAATGGGCTTTTGAGGTTATGGGCTTTATTCCTTCCCTCTGCACTCATGCTCAAGCATGTGATGAAAATTTCCAGGGCTGCTGTATGGATCACTTTTCGCAACCAAGCTACGTGTTGAAGCGAGGATCATTTACTCCAAACAGTCTTTGCACAACATGGGAACACGTTTTAGCCAATTTGATGGCTCTTTGCTTGAAAGTTCTGAGGCCTCGCCGTTCAATAGCCGAGCTGATATTATGGACTTGGTATAATTTGTACTCCCGGCCATTGCTCGTACGAAATTCACTATGCTCCGTTTTACGTGCCTTCCTCATTGCATTCTCTTACGGCAACTCTCCTGTCACCAATAGATGATTCCGACGAGCAGCGAGAAACCATTTTTAAGCAGTGCTGTTGACATTAAAGAAGCAGTCGAGACACGAGAGCAAAATGCGAGGGCCATTTTAGTTTCCCGCGGGTTGCTTGTGTTCGATTTGCCAAACACGAAGGAAAGAGGACTCCGTGAGCCCAAGGCTCAGTAGGTGTATCAACACTAATCAAACACCAATATGGCCACCAACAGCCTGCTGGCCATACTTGATCTCCTTTTTCAAAATTTTGTAGACTTCTTTTTTCCCTGCGTTTAATTTGAAAGCAATTCTCTTCACAGAGACCTATTCTTGTGCAAATTATTATTCCTTACTTTATCACGAAGACTCAGTAGTGTCTTTCTTTTTCACCTTGTAATCACGATTTGTGGGGGCTTGCAAGTTCTACTGCCGTGGCATGAATGTTGCAGTAATTATATTGAGTGAAGTTAGCAGGTTTGCCAGCAGTGAAATCAAATGCAAAAAAATACGTCAGCAATAACCTCCACCGCAGGGGACGATGGCTGTCGCAGACACTTATACGGGCATAGCAAAGCACAACTTAAGCAACTTTCTTGAATATACACTGTCACTGCCTATCTGATGATTTCGATGAACTTCCGTGAGCTGCCTGAAGTGCCTACGATGTTCACACAAGCATAGAGAAAAGCCATATTTGACACTTGTCACGACAGAAAGGTCTACGAGCTTTTAAGCACTGAATCAAGTGGCATTTCCTATCCACGTGTAGCTAAGCCACCCAATGGCCTGTTCGGTCTTGGGGATTTTCAGTGGCAAAATCAATCGGGACGGGAGACGGTGTTCGCACGACGGGTGTAACCATTCTTCGGGAGTATGCTCTAGGGAGGTGGGGATGGGTTGGAGCCTAGTACCATTCTTATTTTCCACCACACAAGAACGCTGAAGTTAGTGAAAATGTACAACGTAGTCCAAGGTAATGACCGTTTAATCACTGACACTTGGTCGCAGTAAGTCTGAACCCGATAAATATAGCAAGTGAATATTCTCTTACCAAAACTAAGAATAACTTTGTCAACACAAATGTGGTTTGTTGCTCGTCCGTGGGGTCAACCAAACCATGACGGCTTGTTAAAGTAAGTGACCTTTAGCGGATAACTACTGATCTCATCTGTTTATCCTACTAGTAAATCTTGAAAAACCAACTGGACGGTAACTGAGAAGAGGCATGAACATAACAAGTATGTCTTCGAATGGACGATTTATTTCTGTTGCTAACATGTCGGCAAGTTGGTGACCAATATCACAGACCGGAAAGGTGGATGCGTGGGCTAAGCAATCTTGAAATCGATTTTTCGACGCAGATGTCCGTACGGCCGAATTTTCCTCCAGTCTCCTGATCGCACGTGACAAGTGTAGTACATAGTCCTAATCTAGTACAAAACGCGGAGCATTTTCTGTGCAAATGGAATGTTCGAAAAGATGTAACGTTGCCACAGCGGCACTCCGAAAAAAGACCAGTTAAGCCCAGTTGGGGATGAATCGGGCTCTCTACAAACGTGTTAGAAAGATCAGACTATCCTGTGAAGTTTTTCTCACTTCCCCGACACAAATGAATGGCTTTATCAAGTATTTGGAAGTCTACTTTAAATTCTTATTGGGTATTAGTTTTGTAGTCTTATCCATTCGACATTTGCTAAATTACGTCAAATCCGAGCTGTCGGCATGACAGCCGAAAGCAGATTTGACTAAAAGCCTATCTGGCTTGTCCTGACAAGCGAGTGATACTAACAGCAAGCTACGGAAAAATTAGCGAGTGAAACATTTCCTCTTTGAAACCTTCTCTGGGATAAGCTAAATCTTTCAGAGGCAATATATGTGATCAAATAGATTCCTAGTTACGAGGTAGTGACATTTTTGGCGCCACTAATCTCCGCCTCCCTTATTTTGAAGTCATTTCTGACTCTGAGATAAATGAACAGAGTTTCTAGTGTTCGGTCCTTGCTGGAAATAAGAGTGCTACTTTGTGATCAAAGAAACTCAAGTATGTAAAGAAGGACGGAAGAAAAGCCTATGTTCGCGATTCGCACATAGTCTGAAAAAAGCCTGATATTGTGGACGATTCGAATGAACAGGAATCACCAGACAAAGCTTTGGTGAAGCACGAAAAACGTGCTCGGACTGTGGTTAGCTGTAGCAGTCATGGTCTACCAAACATTGCCGAGATATACATGAAAACCGCGGTACGATTTTGAGGTTTTCTCAACTAAGATAGCTCATCTTCTCCATTAAAGAGGCTTATTTATGTTGGCTAGTAGTGTATCAAACAACCAAATACTTGGTGTACAATCAATCTACGATTTTCCATACAGTCTGTTCTGATTCCTTGCATTTATACAAACACAGTAGGCCGCATACCTAGCGTTCGGTTTCTTCTTCAATGTGAACTTAAATTAGTTCATTTTCGAGAAGAATCGAAATAACTTCCTAGCTGCAACTACAGTGCGTTATTTTCAGGGTAATTCTTTCAGCAACGATTGCATACTTTGATTCATTTCACATACTCACATTTATTTTACTGGGGTGTATCACTGACCCGGTAGTTGCTCAATGAGATATTCGCGTATTAGGTCGTCTCCAGTTCTCTCTTTTTTGAGCAACAGTAGTACACTATTCCAGGAAGGGACTAGCGGCCATTTTAAGTGTGTCAACTGAGAACCCAGGAGAGAAAGGTCAAAAGTTCGTAGTGCTGATCTTTTGATCACCACCGGTAGCACTTGGTAAGATCGTCTCAAACAGTGAACTCCTTTTTATTCATTTTGCTTTTGGTTTCAATCGCTCAGTTTATTTCCCTATCGATAATCTAAATAAGATTAAATATATGCTTTCTCTGTGGGAAGGACCTTGTCAGATACCAAGGAATATCAACGAAAACAAGAGCCGACATTTGCAGCCCATTAAATTTATTTAGCTAATCTCTACGCGTATTCGTTCGCACTCCCAACCTAACACAAACACGGAACTGTCTTTATTCAGAGAACATCACGCGTGACACGGCCAGATGCATCTTCGTGAATTCGTATGCTGAGGAACTTCAACCAGTCAAGATCACCGAGGACAGGGACAGCATAAACTCGCTGTGATTAGCCAAGTTGTAATATTGTTGTCTTTGATCCATCCGCTTTATACGAATCAGCTTCATAAAACAATTAACGCAATGTTCTGCAGTCTTGGTCTTCTTGCTACTTTGGTTGGCGTAGTTTTGGGTCGGCGCGATTTCAGTATGTCCTATCATTTCAGACATTGCGAATACTATGAGTGACCTCATGTTATGGATCTGCTCAGTACTGAACATCTGAATATCCACACTGGTGCACCTGAAACTGAAGACTTGATTGAACGATTCGAACTATGGTGCGGCATGCCCAAGGATATGGAGAATGAGACTCAGAGTTAGAATGCATTCTCCAGTACATCTGGCAACCTCCCATTTTACTCGCTGATGAAAAACTTTGCACATTCGGGAGTCCCTGCTACAGTTGCGTTCGACGAGTTAAAAGATCTGCTGCTGGGCCAAATAGTTCAGGTCGATTTCCAGGCCACCGAAGGTATCGAATTTCATTTTTTGGTTCGTAATTTGAGCATGAGTTTCTGTGAATGCATCCTGGTACCATATATACAAGCCGCGAAGTGAAATTTCGGAGATCGTTTGGTGACTCGATTGGGTAATCACTTGATTACGGGTGTATATCATCCGGAGTTGTAAAAGAAAGTACAGTTAAGCCCGACCTCACGTCATCTGAGGTTTGGTTACCGTGCGAACAATTTGATGACGTATCCGAAGTCACGGCTGAATATTCCGTAGTGCATTTCCAACATGTTTTTTTCTCGTGAACTACCCAGTTTACGTCAACTACCTCAACCGCAGCCGGCCAACAAGATGAGTCTTAAATGCAAACCAGTGCGGCTGAATCGCTGTTTTTCTTGCAGCGACTTCCATCTCCGGTCCATGGACCAATTCTGAAATGGGGTAGGCCAGTCCTGCAGGAAGACTGGTCATATTCGCAAATTGTGCCGCAATCCAAGTGCAGGTTGATGAATGTAACACTCGAGGATTGAAAAGATGATGACAATCCGGTACACACAGTGAAGATCTCGAGTGAATCAAACGAATTCCTATACAGATCAGTCCAATTCCAATGCGGCTCGGGATATCGATTCATTAGGATACAGGGAACCGAGCCTATCATACAAAAATTAGTGTTCGACTTGATTCAACCCAGTTTACCCATAAAATCCACTGACGTGCGCATTCACAGTGGTACTGGTTATCGACTTTCACTGCTAGACCAGACTACACCAATGGTCTGGTTGAAGAGCAAGTATATCCTGGTACAGTTCCCGATTTCAGTACATAATCTGTCGATTCTGGGCTTGAAGGCTCTGCGTGAGTTGGACCAGTCGGCATCCCTCAAGACGACGTCCGAGAATCCGGTTGATCAGTTTACTGTCCAGAAGTTGATCGAGCAATGCGCCAATATCCAAGATGGCATGGCGGTTGAGCCCGCGAAGTTGTAAGTGGATGGCGATCCGGTGTTCCAGAAGCGCCGACTGTTACCGTACGGCTACAGAGAGGGTATTCTGAGAGTGCTCACCATGATGGAAGAAGACGGTGTTATTACACATGTAACTTCATCCATACTGACGACTATGATTCTGGTGGCCATGAAAAGTGACTGGCAGACACCCCGAATTTGTACAGATAGCTGACTGACTCCGAATCCGTGGCTGTAGAGATGCTCGGCAACTACTCTTGACTGGAGGACTTCACGGAATGCACTGTAGGCAGCAAATACTTCTTATACGTCGACCCCTCTGATAAATACTTGTATGTTCCGTTGCACGTGGACTCTAAACCACCAACGATCGTCAACGCTCAGTGCCGCTTGTTACCGTACGGTTTCTTACCTTTCGATTTGTACTTGTTGTCCAGGATAACTCAAGCTCCTATAGACAAGTTGATATGTGGTATCGATGGGATGATGGCATATCAGGGCGATGTGCTTATTTTTGAATCAGAGAAGGACCAACATGACCGTCGATAACAATATTTTCAGGCAAGGGTTGTAAAATGAAAAGTGTCACTTGAAGCCAGGAAGTGCTAATTCGATGGCATCGAATTTTATTTCTTCGGTTTTACAGTTAATGCAAACAGTTACCCACCCGATCCAGATCTTTTCAAATCCCTGACTGGCATCGAGTCACCGAAAAATCAGGCGCACTTACGATCAGTTCTTGGATGTCCGCAATATAATCCAGGTTCTTTTCAAACTTTGCAATACCAGCCCAACCACTGTTCTTGTCTCAGTCGTCCGATGTTTAGCAGTGGGACGAGCAGTGTGAAAAGACACCACGCGATCTTATACAGGTATTGTCGACCAACTGATGCTAACTCTATTTGGACCACCTGAATGGACTCACTGATCACCGATGAGTCCGAGGTGGGAATCGGAGCCATTCTGGAACAAGATAGATGTCCGTCGATCTGCTTCCCGCGTCTTTTCAATGCTGCAAAAACCCATTCGGATTGAAGTTTACAATTATCACCGACCACCAAACTCCTCAGTTCCTATATAATTTAGGCAAATCCGTCATCAAATCCACTGTTGTTATGATTTAGCGATGGAGCATTAACTTGGCTGCCCATAACCTCAACGTCCTACGTTAACGCAGCTGCACAATCTTGCACGCGGACTTATTGTCTTGATACTCATGATTTGCACTGGAGTACTATGTGATTCCACTTCATCGGCCGCTTCTATATCGTGGAAGAATAACGCAAGCTGACAAAACGATACTACTCGCCCTTGAATTCGGCGACCAGTAAAGGGTTGCAACCTGTAGTGAAGTGGAAGTTTCCTCAATTCTTCGTACTACGAGGGAAATTCAGTACCTAACCAGATGGAGTCCTTTTTCGACGTGGCTGACTTATCACTCCACCTCCATCGGGTAAATCAGTTTTGGTTGAACTGCACAAAGTCCATTTGGTGGCGGATAAGTGTAGTGATTCGAGTGTTTCCACACTGGGTCCAGTGGGCTGTAGCTTCATTTGCAGTATCCAGTCAATCGCGTTAAGCCGGACCGTAAATGTTAGGTTGTATGGATACAGTGAAGTGGCCTTGTGATTGGTCAGTACGTTATCTGCTAATGACTATATGCCTATTTTTGTATCTAAACGAGTAATCACCACCCAAGTGTAACAGAATACATTCTCGCTGTTCTTGTGTGGTCTTGTCGTTTTTCCAGTGTGCTTAGTGGGGGCTCAATTTATTTCATTACGTGCGATTGGCCGGTTAGGTACGATTTCTACAATAAGATGCAGTCACTGGTGTGGCCGATGTGTTGTTGGATTGAAATGGATGTGGACATTTGTACTACGTAAAAGAGCCGATACCACGTACTGGTACTGACAGACTCATACTCCAGTTGGCCGAAAGTATTATCAACAATTTCACCAACCACCTCGTTCGTAATTCAAGAACAGCGGAAGAGCCTCAGTCAAGAACAGATCGCTTAGGAACTGGTCACCGATGACGAATCGTATTTCTGTGGGGTGGAGATGAAAAGCTGGCTTGGTAAAATCGGATTTCGGCATCTGCGTACATCGTCGCACCACCCGTTCTCTAATGATGCAGCAGAAAACTTTGTGCGCTTTGTGAAAAGTGTACTAGCATCGGCCAGCCGGAGAACGTTGCCTGACTTTGAAGATTTTCTCGACAATTTCCTGTTCCAATGCCTAAACGCGGTGCACTTGGCTACTGAGGAGAGTCCAGTAAGTCTGTTCATGTTCAGAATGCTGCGGTCATCGCTGATGAGTCTTGATTCCAGTGACATCACGTAGTTCGGTGGCCACAAACCTCGACCAACTCGCGGAATCAGCTCCAGACAATCCGGAGTATTTGTGGTCCAGATTACGGAGCTGGATGACGCATCATTGCATCAGCCAAACTTACTACAAAACGGCAACCGATGATGCGAACGATCACGCGGCTAAGGCGACCGAGGGTCCAGAACGCGATTGTGTTGATGACAGTGATTGGCGTGTTCCCCCAACCGAGACGACTGCCGCAGTGGCCAAGCCAAATCCACCACATCAGTTCGAAGATCAGTAAGACATACGGAGATCCCCTGAGGGAAAGAGGTTGTGATGATTCAGCAGGCGTCACGTGCGACACGACCAAGTACCGCTTCGTGACTACGTGCTGTGAGAAGCCTCAACCAATGAGGAACACCGAGGATAGGTACAGCAAAAGCCCGCTGTGGTTGGTCAAATTTTGTTCTGTGAATTATTATCTTTGATTCATTTTATCTATGAAAATTAGTTCTAGAATGCAGTAAACGTGTAAATTCGCGGACCTGGCATTCTCGCTACTTTGGTTTGCACAGTTGTGGGTTGATGGGATTTTTATACGCCCTGTCATTTTGGCAAATGCAAATACTACAGAAAAGCATTGTCAAATTGATCTTGTGCAAACCACACTAAGGTCGTCCCGAAATATGCTACACCTCAAGCCTAAATCAAAATCTATTCAGGCCGGTACAAAACCGAAGTCATGGTATGTCCTACATGCATGAATTTTAAGGTTCAAGTGTACAAGGAACTTGAAGGAAACTTGAACTGAGATGGGAGAATCACGTGATCGGAATTTGAATGTACCCACTGCTTCGTAGTTCTCGCAAAACCCAGCCAGGTTGCATTTTTAAATTAATCCAGGGTAGCAGAATAATGACTCATGCATGTGGATTAGTTCTGGGTCGTAACGGACAGAACTGAGAACGAAACTAATCTGGCTAACAGAACGCACACAAATGAGTCAATTCGTACTCCTTCATTGGTCGAGCGCAACTAGGTCGGATATGAACTGATCACATGCATGTATCCGCGACAGTTCAAGTCCGAACTCCTCAGAGGGGTTAAAGATACTTGTTTGTTATGGCAAGCAGTTACCATAATTACAAAATCAGAAACAGTGCTGTGCGGCGTGCTATATTGTCTACTGGAGCCACTATATTTACCCACTCAAAGTAGCAGTTATAACATTTGATCATCTTGATAATGCCCGTAATCTTGCACTCCTTTATATTGCATGTGAAGTGATCTTTCTCAATCATTTTCTTCAATAATGTGCTTTTGAGATCTTGACCATGACCTTTGGTCAATGTAATCATAAACCTTATTTATCCAGACAGCAATCTAAACGTTCTAAAGAACACCATCAGAGATGCCTTAGATACGGAAGGAATGAATTCTTCACAAGTGCAGTTAGTAAGTTTTTCATTAGAACAGAAAGAATATATAGGTCCCGTGATATAAGCATTTCGCTCACTCTTGTCAACCGCAAACCTCGAACATATCTGTATATATACAGGGTACAGTGGAGGGGGGTAAATACTACACTAAAGTAGAAAGAATCAAAGGTTCTCATAGTGCATACGTTGGGGAGAGTGAGGTCTGCTGTAATAACGCCAAGGTAGGCAAACATTTTGGATCAACCATTCTTATGCACAGAGTGCTGACTGATGCATCATGATTAGAATGGCTTTGCTGAATGCCAATAATTTCAGTGTTGAATTGCTCAACGATACTTTGAAACATTCGGTCAGGTCAACTTTGTGACCTCATGCAATCAATTGCCTTGACATTTGCCAGGGAAAAACGTCAACCCTGCAAGAATCGAAAATGCCCACATTGAAGCTGCTAGCTAGATGTTCGGGTTCATTGAAACATAGCAGTCTTTTGTGACTGTTCTTGACATGTTATTTTTAATCTGTAGAATAATATTCGAGAATTTCTCAAGAGAATTGGTGCGAAAAACGAGGGTGAAAACTATCAAAAGACATGAAGGCAGCTTGAGCAAAACCTAACAGTGGTCACTATTCCCGAGAGACCCAACAGTATACATTCACAATCTTTCTCGCTGTGAGTTAACCACAGAAAATAGTGAGGTTCCTTCGGTGGGATTTAATCTCAGAATGTCGCCAAAGCATGTGAACCAACTGCAAGCAGGCATTCAATTCGAGAACTCTCTTGACCAAGTTCAAGATCTAGAGCCCACGTCATCTGACGAAGTTGACGGGTTCAAGGCCAAGTTTGTTGATATTTTAGAACTTTGCTTCTCTGCTCCCATACGTCAGAGGTGTTGTTTATCAAAAGAACGTCGAGCGGCGGTTAAACAACATAAACAAATGAATGATTTATTGCTTCTGCGACCAGACAAACGCGCAGGTACCGTAATAATGGAAATGAAACTATATCTGGAGAAGATGGAATGGATACTTTCAAAATGGAGACTACCCCGGAGAAAAATATGCTGACTGAGAGAGCTAGATCTACTTAAAACACAGGTGCCCTACTTGAGAGGATCACCCAAAGCTCTCAAGCTTGGAGTCACTTTGAGGTCGTTATTATGCACGCAAAGCTCGGCTTATCACAAACTTGCGTGCTGGCTGTCGAGAACCTTGCCCCCGTTCGGAAATACGTAACACCTTTTTGCCTACAAGACTCACTTGAACTCGACGACTCGCTCAATTTTTTTCAGTGAGTTCTGATAAAATGTATTCGGTCGATGTCTAGTAGCCTTTTACAAAGGTACCTCTTCGTGCGATAGTGGATTATTTGTATGATTTTATTTCTTTGCATAACTTTCATTTGCCTATTCCTGTCGAATAACCTAAAGATCTCATTCTTTTATGCAGAAAACCTGTTCGTTTTAATTTTGAAAGGAAAGTATAGGAATCGTATCTAACCGGCCAGTTGTACGTAATGAAATGAACTGGACCTGGACTACGCGCATTGGGAGAACGACAAAAAGAGTCAAGTACAGCTGGACCTTATTCGGTTACATTCGGTTGGTGACCACTCGTTTATATACGAAAATAGGCATGTACTTATTGACAGGTAATGTGCTGACAAATCATCAGGCGACTTCAATCTATCTACTCGATCTAACAACTACTGTCCGGCTTCACCTGATTGGCTGGTTAATGCAAATGAAGCTATAGAGCATTGGATGGCTTGTGGAGACAGTCGATTCATTAAAGGAAGCTTAAAAAAATTGGTAGAGTGGCCATGGGATGCCCTCTGGTTCCAACCTTAGCAGATGCTTTTTTGGAGATGACTGAAAATCAGCCCTGTGATAATATTTCCTAATTTCAATTTTACAGTGGATACGTGGATTGTATTTCATTTTTACGACTGAAGAACGTTTGATCCATTGTGTCAACATCCTAAACCCTACTCATCCAAACATCATTGTTCCTACCGAATAAGAATATATGGTAACTGCTTGCCTTTCCTAGGTACGTTATTAACCAGGCTTCAGAATGGGACTTAATAGCGCAGAATCTACCGAAAACAAAAGTGGATTGCATGATATTTACCATTTTCCAGCTTCACTCCGGTAGCCTACAAACATGGATGGGTCAAAACTCTCTTCAACAGAGTCCAGAAAATCCACACAGAATATCAGCTACAAAATAAAGAAGAGTTCGTGTAAATAAAGCTGCTGCAGAACGGTGATTCCGAAAACTTTATCAAACAACATCAGAATGCTAAACTGGTGTGGGAAAAAGCAGTGAAGTTCAAAAAGAAGAAACATTTTATCACAGCCTCAAAAAGGAGACCATTTATTTAACCAAGCAAAGTGAAATTAGGTCTAAGACACATAGCGGCGCAGCATCATTTGCTACAGATGACCGAAAGTGTATGCATTCAAAATCAATCAATTGGTACTTTTGGTCTCAATGTCACATATATTTTCTACCAGTTCACTTGTAGTTGAGGCGACGTATGAACTGGCTTGGCTCAACGAGCCTCAAAACACATACCCAGATGGCTGTCAAACTTGATGAAGCAATCCGCTGGGGCAATGCACAGTGATGTGAAACTGCCAGTTTCTTCGATTGCAAAACATTTGATTGCATGAGGTCACAAAGTTGACCTGACCGAATGTTTCAAAGTATCGTTGAACAATTCAACACCGAAATTATTAGCATTCAGCAAAGCCATTCTAATCATGATGCATCAGTCAGCACTCTGTGCATAAGAATGGTTGATCCAAAATGTTTGCCTACCTTGGCGTTATTACAGCAGACCTCACTCTCCCCAACGTATGCACTATGAGAACCTTTGATTCTTTCTACTTTAGTGTAGTATTTACCCCCCTCCACTGTACCCTGTATATATATACAGATATGTTCGAGGTTTGCGGTTGACAAGAGTAAGCGAAATTCTTGTATCTCACGACCTATATAGTTTCTGTTCCAATGGATTGGATGAGGTGTTTCTGGGGTTTTTAATATTGAACACTTAGTTGGAATCGGTCATGCGATAGACTGCGGTTTACCTTGTCCCACAACATGCATCAAGATGAACACGGATTCTAATGCTAGCAGTGTCCGAAGCATTTAGCATGCGTCTTTTGAGGCCAGAACTTTGGGTACAAGAATATTTGGCCTAAGCACTTGCCCCGGCCAAAGTTGACTACATCATCATTGAGCACGGTTATAACGAAAGTTAATTAACACCTGTGACGCACACCCAATCATTCGTGCAAGTGCTACATGATCAGAGTCACCTCATGTGCCCACTACCCGGACCTCTCTTATCCAAACACTAGATGAGACCAGTACTCCTGAAAATCGGTGTTGATTGTAGCTCAGGTTGGTGTTGTTCAGTGACTGTCGGTCGCTGAGCTTGGCATTTAGGCCGCGAACGTTTCATCACCAGTGAAGGTAACATCATTAGGACGCAGGTGGCCATCCCCGTGCTCATCTGTTTGTTGACAGGTTCTATGTGCCAGGGAATACCTGGAGTTGAATGAGACTCAGAAGTCGAACTAAAGGTTGAACGCCGAATAAAAGCATTGAAGTTTCATAATCTAGTTATCAATTGAAAGCAAGTTGCTCTAATCTTTGCTAGAGGAAAATGAAATAACGAACCACTATGCCTAGACACATCCAGACCACACAAGGAGCCTTTCCGGAATGTTTCGCAGCGAGTTCTTTGGGCGATACGCTGTAGTGTTATAACAGCTTCTAGATAAATAAGTTTGGCTTCTAGGTCACGACTATTCCATTGCGGGTCCAGGTCTAGCATACAGGGTCAGTGATCCTCCGCAGAAAGTTGCTCTTGTTCGAACTGAAATCACAGAAACAGCGTTCTTCATGAGCTTATCTCCATGGTGTATCAACGAGATCACTTACTTACAGAAGCCGAACATCAGTATTCCGGTTTATAGCCTGACTATGACTCAGGTAAGATCATCACTGAAAAATGTAAAAGTAATCTGGAAGGTCCAAGTCTTGGATAGAATTTCCTGCGCACTGATTGTGTCACTTCGACTGGTGACGAAACGTTTGAGACGCTAACACTAGGGTGAGTATCCAGGAGCTAGCAGATATCATCCATCTAATCTACTAACTCTAACAGTATTCAGAACTTTGAGGCTAATTTCAAACACATCGTCTATAAACATCCTGCTGCGGTAGGCAGACAGCACATCATCGATCGTTCAGATTCGAGGGCAAGATCGTAGTCAGTTCAGCAGACAACACGCCATCGCTTGTCCAGAATCAAGTAGCGGAGCCAACCCAGCAGAGTAATGGATCAATCAGTGGACAACAATTGTCTGAACCGATCAGAGCCAAATCAATCAATCCGGGTGCAACCTGACTAACCAGCCCAAAGAGCCATACATGAACATCAAGTGGACCAACAGGTTTCCATGTAGGGATTTTGTTATGGTCCCCACACATCCTATATAAACCATTTGTTTTGTGCTAATAAAGTGCGATGATTCAAAGGTAGAAGAGTTTTCTTACCGGAACAAGTGGGTGATCACCAAACAATAGTCATTGAGTGAATTGCAAATTGTTCTACAGCGGCTCAACATTATGTTGTCTCATAGCAGTCATGAATGCAAAGACTTGAAGACATTCTTTATACTGTCATCCTTTTAGACTTAAAAAACCAAGGATCATTTGAAAATCCAACTCCATGGCAGCCTGGACCTCAGTTCAAATGAGAAGTCCATTTTCGTCCTGAAAGTTAACTCCTAGCCCAACAGAAATATCAGACCTTAAAAGCGAAAATGAATGGCTAGCTGTGGCGTCAGATTACAGATCGCTCATCACTTGACTTTTTTTGCAGCTAAAACTGAATTATCGATCACTGGCTATATGCAATCTCAACTTTCAGAGAGAGAGAAAAGGATTCTCCCGAGGGGATGCTGGAGATTTCTGGGTAAGTGAAACTTCAATGCTGCCCACACCGCAGGAGGGATCTTCTTTGAGAACTCTACCCGGAGCCTTTGACTCAATAATCTGACCCACACGGTAGCAGGACCCAAAACTCAGAACGGGAACATGACCGAAACACCCTTGGCGGTACCTCTTCTGGTCTATCATGTGAAACTTGATCTTTGTTCCTCTCCTATTTTGCCCTCGCTTATACTTCGTTATAGATCCTCTGAGTTGGTTGGGACGTGCTGTGCAAGACCCATGTGTGATTTTTCGGGGCGCAGTGCTCGCTGAGGAGGTAGGGGTTTGAAGATGAGCTAAAATGGTCACTACATGGTATGGAGGAAAGATATGGCAAGCCCGCCCAATGAATTTGATCAGTTAGGGCGTATCTGGGATTTCTGGATGGTGTCCAAAAGATCCACTAACACGGCAGTTTAATACACTGAAGGTTATGGCTAGGTATTGCGACCAGTGGCGCTCTTGCACTCACACTATCTGAATAGGCTTCATGCTACTATTTATACTTTTCGCCAAACTGTGATCAAACTCTTTCACTTTTCTAACTTCCAACTAAGGTTGCCGCTAGTAGACAGCAATTAGAACCACCGCATCTAGTGCTTGGCTGATGTGTTTGCCCATAAGTTGTAGTCTTTGAGGCATACCCTTTGCGGTACCCCCTTCAAAAATGTCAGTTATTCATGACCTGGATAATCATATATACTTTGGGAACATTTTTCAAGTATAATGCGCTGTATCTTTCCATTGTAAACGGCTAATTTACATTGCTTGTTCATTCGCACTGCAGCAACTGCGCTAGGTATGAACCCATTTGTCTGGGACTGAAGTTTTGGTGAGTCCGACACTGCGTTCCTGGCAAAAATACCTGCACTTCGCTGATGAAAACTCGGAAGGAGACGCCATGTACAACGTTTCCTACCTGTCCCCTAGTAAGATTCTAGCAGCAGTGCAGATAAGGTAACTTGCTGTCAACAATGAGCCCACAGGAACGTACATCGAAAGTAGTACACAAAACAGGAAGCGACTCAGACGTATGGCCAGAGAGACCAGCAGTTGTGTCCAATCCTTACCGCAAAACCCCGGTGGGATGGCCACCAATACGTTTACTGCCATTTTGTGGCGGTGCTAAATGCTAGACACTGGCGTTGGGTGATCGCCGTGTATCAAGTGGTTTTGGGGTTGAACCGGGAATCCTGGTGTCATCTGAGGTTCTCATGACATGTTGGTTTTTTCATTCCATGCTCAGGCATTTGTGCGGTTGAATATCCATATATACTACATAGTCTCAAAGGCCAACAAGTACTATCGTAGATAGCCAACAACACTGGTCATGGTCGGGTGTGGTAACGAGCCGGACGACAGCGGATTCTTGTCTACCACCAATATGATCGGCAGAGGCGAGGATTCGAATCTCGTACCCACAAAAGAATGAAAGGGCACACCGCTGACTCACAACCGGACACATGCGCGGGACGGATCTTTCAACAATCGATACAAATGGCTTTAAAGTGCTTTCAAATTTGTTTTACGCTTCCCTACTGGCATCACGTGGCAGGCCAACAAACAATAAGGAATTTCGTCCGTATTCTGATACACTTCATTCCGTAACTTGACGACCCAAGTGTCCTACATAAGTTTATTGCGAAGCGATCATTCGAGGCAAGAGAGGGACAACAAATGCATCCACTGGCGACATCTTATGTACTACTGGCCGCCAATGGGCAACATCCATGAGGTAGCCTTGAAAATCTACCAACTCCAAGATCGTTTCCGATTGTAAAAAGCAACAACAAGATGGATCAGCAAAAGACTTTTTTTTGGACACTACCATCCAAGCAAAAACTGTAAGCTCAATCATGTGTGAACAATACATCAGGCAGGGAAGGTTTGAGTCCACTGTGCTGCGAACCAAAACGGTCGGGGGATACTGTCCGGTACTCAGGGACTGCTGAGCAAACATACCGGTAGACGGACAGCCCAGTCTGTTAACGGGTTCATAATGACAAAGATACACGAAAAGAAGACAGCTGACGTTTCAGAGCGCAGGTGCCCATCACAACCGTTTTGTTCGTAGTCACCACGCATTATGTTTAGAAGAGAATCTGATCATAGCTAAACAAAGTTTTTCAATGAAGCATCAGAATGAACGCAGAGACCGAGGACAATGAGTTCGTTACTCAATAACAGGGATGATCATATTTTGGAGTGCTGAAGTGGGTTGGTGAAGAGTAGGATGAAACGAAGGGAAGTGAAACAAGAGTAGCCGGACACCGAAAAGTGCAGCGGGCGATGAAATTCACACGGAACAGTGCAAATAAAAAGTCTAATGAACAGGACCAGAATAGTGTTTTTAAAAGTTTATGAAGTGCGGGCTCGGATGTGAACGGAGTGTGAGATATATGTGGATGACTGAACGTGTGCAAAAAGGCGGCAGCCAAATAATTTCTTTACATCTTGTTTTTCATGTTTGCTATTCAAGGAGTTTAATCGGAAACGAAATGCGCAATGAAGATTGTGGAAACTAGTCGGCAATAGGAGACCATAACAAACCGAGCAACATAGACTCCGCCGACCACTGGGGGGGGGAGATCAAGGGATGGCGGGAAGGTATCCCTTGTCTTCACCTAGTACAATTAATATTGCTAAAATTCTGTAGGCAAACAAAACAGCAGTAGTGAATTAAATCAAACATGGTTTCACAGGAATAGATGAAAACCAAAATTAAAAATAAATTTTGGTTGCTGCTGTTTGCTTTAGTGGAGCTTGTTTGGATGCGTGAATGAACTAATCAAACGTTCGATTAATCAATCGAAGTGGTATGGTGACCGTGGGACAGTGGGTGGGAAGAAGTGGTATTATTCGGGGTAATAGGTCACATGGGTGTAGGGTCGGCTAAAGGGAAGAGAAATTCGTGCTCTCGCACTTGGCCTTATCGACTTCGCATTTCCACAGAACCGGACGCGGTTGGAGCACGCAGACTCGGACACCGCGTCGAACACCACCGGCAAATGTTCAAACGTGGATTCATTTTTCGGTCCTCTATCCAGAACACAGTGAACAAAGCTAAAATGAACAAAGACAAATACAGCCATGAAAAATAAAATGAAAACAGTCAACTGGATAAAAAACGATTGACTCGATTCAACAGTCGTCCAAAGTAATCACTCTTACTAAACGACTGGACACTTAGAGAAATGATCCGTTTATTGGGATGCAATCACAACACTACGCAGCACCACTTGATTGTTTTATCGCTGGTTTCATCAATATGAGCGATTTAGAGAGGTAGCCCTTAAGATATGTAATTTTAACAAACAGTGTACTGGCTTTCAAGGAATACTAGGCAGATGTAGTTCAGAAGGTTAGTCCATTGGTTGATTGGTTGCACTTCCGCTAACGCGTATCGGCATTCCCCAGAATGACGCAATATAAATGAGTAATAGTAGCAGGATTTTGAAAGGGTGGTTTTCGCCAAATGATAACTTACCGGCCACACAAACTGCGCCGCAACCGGTAAATTGCATCAAGAACGCATCTTTCGATTGGACAACTGTCGCAATTACTCCGCAGATCAAACTTCCAGCAGCCTTGAAAAGAACATTAAAGTAATGAACTGGTATATAGATACACAACGATTTTAAGGGAAATGTATGGAGATAATGCATAATCCTGGCGATACAGTGTGACGCAATGATGAAATGGGGTGTTCGGGATGGCAGCATTTATCTAACTGAATGAAAAAATACAAGACAATCACAATATTTTGCCCGGAACCAGTATGAAAAAATAACACAAGGTTAACGTTTCATACTGCAATTTTGCGAGAAAACGGAAATCACCAAATCAACCAATAAACTGTCAGCAGTTGTTTTAACCGACCGGGACGAAATCGACCACTCGGGTACGCAACTGAAAAAAGTCAGCCAGAAGACGCGGTTACGGGAAATGTTATGAGTCAATGCGCTTCGTACAATGTTTTAGACTGCGGTCACCTGGCATCCTACATAAACTGTCTGTTTTGTGTGAATAAAACGGTGGTTCGGAAACCGAGAAGTATTCTTGCTAGAGCTATTGGGACGGGTCAAAACAAAGTTTCTTATTTAACTGCGCCTTTTAGATCTATATGCATGGCTAACCCGAATTTACGCAATTGAAAGAATTGGTTGTGATTACACTGGGTCATACTTAACTGCAATGCCCAGTGAAAAGGCTGAGCAAAGTCATATTGACGAGCAAACTTCGCGACGCCTGGTCCCAAATTCCGATCAAGCAAACACCTAAATGACCGGTTTTGGTCGGAAACGGTCTCATGGGTCACACCAAATAGATACTATGGGTCAAGGCCTGAGTCTGAATGATTTAAAAATGATGTTCTTTGCCGTAACTCAAGTTCATCATCATCTTCCGATCTGATTTTGTCGGATCAGCTGTTGATTTGCGTTCGGAATCGTTCTTCGTTTATGTACCCTTTCTCGTTTTGCCTAAATTCTCTCTTCTGTGGTTCTGTGTACACAATTTCGTTCTAGACCGCGACATGATAAACGAAAACAGGTGTGGTGCTCCGCTGAAACGAATCTGAGACTTACTGAATGAGATACTGAATTGGACTTCATCAACGAGACTATCTGTATTAAGATTTTCTTAACTGAAGGGTAACAGCTGATTCAATACCCAAATCCTTCTGGCTATGTCAGTGCATCGAAGATAACGAGTCTCGTCAATAAGTTAAACGTTGTCGGTCGATGATGAAAATCGGTAGAGTAGGAAACTGACACGCCGAACAGTGAATTCCAAAGCCTTCATCCCTCTTGTTGACTTCAGTATTCGAGTTGATCAGACCTTCAAGTTTACGGATTTGGTGGTTATCGAGAACTGTTTTTTTCGAACGATCACAAACGGCGTGGTATTTTTCGAGACAAATGAGGGATTTATGGCTCTAATCGAAATGTTCAGTCATTGGCCGATTCGTGAACCGCGTTGCTGGATCTCACACATGGACGCACACGTAAGTGCAAACATACACACACACACACACACACACACACACACACACACATGCACAAATGCACACGGACAGACGCATGCACCAACCAGGCAGACCACAAAAAGAAACCCGATCGCGGAAAAACTTCAAGTCAGAGAGAGAACAGTGGGCAGTTTTCGACTGAAGCAAACCGGTTTATCTCGCATGCACTTTCAGACCAACATCAACGAATATAGACGATTACTAAGAAATAGTCCGTGAAATGATTTATGCAGTTTGAACACCGAAATCTCCGTTGAAAGCTGTTTCACCTGACGTGAAGAATTATCACTGGGACTTGAACCCCGGGGTGCATGGATTGTGAGTCGTGCGTGTTACTACAAAACTATTTGGGCTGGTTCTCGCTGGTTCGCTTCGCGTTTTAATGCTTGCATTAGCACCCAACATGGTCACTTATGAAAACCAGAGCTATTTACAATGTGTCGGGTCCCTTGACTGAGGTCTAGGACATCTAACCAATCAAAATTTCACGACGCTGTGTCGATGGTGGCAATCTTGTTCTGATATTTTCCATTTTCTTATTGGCTCCACTGGTTTTCTTACTGTTACTCGCTCTTCCGGTTCGGTTCATCGGAGAGTGCTACTGAAACCGCTGGCCGGTGGTGGTCGAGTGATTTATAACGCTGTATTACCACCTCGGAGGTCCGAGATTCGAATTCTTGCCATCAACGATTACTTCGATGGTGGACAGTTATCCCCACTGTCGTCCGACTCGTTACCACACCTGAATTATTGGGACCTCACGTGGATCTTCATTCAAAGTCTCGGTCTGGCTGCGGGCTATCCCTAATAGTGCAGTGGGCCCTCATGGTTATGAGGTATGTACCACTTCTATTGCATTCGTGCTCAAGTATGTTATTAGGAAAACGGTAAAATATAAAATACATGAGAAACAAGTTACGCAGAGAAGCGAAAAACAACAGGGGAAAGTATTCGATGGAAAAAGACAGAATTTAAACGCGCTACTGAATAACAAATCCCACAATATCCCTAGTGATCCCAATTGTCTAATAAATAAGGTGACCTACTTAATAAATTGGTCAATTCTTCCCAACATGTATTTGAAGCATGATGAATTTGGAGAAACCAGATAACGCAAACATCAAGGTAATCCACGGGCGACTCACACCTATGATTGACTGACAGTTTCGGATCCACCTCCAGAAGATCGACTTTCGGACGCTTATCGGGGAGATCGAGCCTTTCATGAAAAACTATTTAACTGTCCGACAGTTTATTATCATAATGACAACAATGGCTTATATACTATCCAGTTACTCAGTCCAGAGCCATGGGATGACTGAAAGGACCTCATCTTAACAATTTGTTCCAGGGCTCTCTATCATTTGCACAGTCGACTGTAACCTGCTAGGGTTCCTTGGTGTAAAGTGACGCTTCAGATCACCTGATGAGAGTCTGTGTACTCATGGCCACTTGACCGTGAAACTGATCGTCTCAAACCACCCCATCAAAGTCGTAATTATGCACTTGAGAGCTGCAATCTCATTGCGATTCAAAAGTTTCAACCACACGTAGACCAGTTTGCCGGGATATTACCAATGAGTCAAGGACCGGTCACAAATGAGATTACAATTCCAAGTGAAGAACTGATATTGAATAGATGCTCCATGAGGAACCAAAGAGTCACCAATCACAGGTGCTGCATTTACTGGTCTCTTCAACAACTCTACTAGCACACCTACCAGCAATCCTCGACAACACAACTGATGTGGCCTTGTGCCTTTGAAGTTAACTCTTTCTTCGCTGCACGGAAGCAGTTTTAATTTGACCAGCCACTTTTCACTTCACAAACAGATTATCCACGGGACAATCAATGGAACATGATTGTTTTTTTTACGCTAGCAGTAATAATAATGGTAACGCTGATCGTTATTGGTGCAAATATTTGACACTCACGAAGGCATTGAATACGAGACCGTAATTAACAGCCAAATTAGCCGGTCCAAACAGAATCCCAGTCGCGGCAGGCATGATTGCAAACACACCGCTCAGCGAGAAGAACAGCAGGCACACCCAGATCGCATAAAGAACCTTCAATGTGACGCCGGTGGCCATGTTCAAATGTGGGAATGTGACCAAGATAGCGGCCCAGGAAGCGAGCATTACACACAACGGGATCTGGCATCAATTTGTGATGAGAAAAAAAGGAAAAACGAATATGCACTTTGAACTGGGATGAATCAAATTACTAGCCTTAAGAATGAAAAGATAATTTGAATAAACCAACATACATCTATAAACGATTCTTATCATTTATTCCAAATAGTGTCACACAAACGAAGAAAATCGTAGACGATCGCGGCTGAAAAAAGAAACGAGGGGATCCATTCAGAACATATAACAAATGCACAACTGGACAAGAACGATCAACGCAAAGAGGTTTGGCTTCCGTAAACAAGGTTCTTCATCAGGCCGAATTAGAAATGTTATCCAACAAACGCGTGTATTTCCTGCTGTTTATCAAGATAAGACGATGCCCGTGCTATACGCCATCCCGTGTGTAACGGAGCAGGGACTCAATCAAATCAGATTAGTTGAACTAGTACACCCACTGAATTCGAAGAGATGAACACATCCAATTTGAGCTGAGGAAGGTTTCACACACAGAGTTCAGTTTGGTTCAAATTACCATTACCCATGCATTTGGTTGTTATCTTTCAGTAAAAAGATTACGAGTGAGAAGAAAGCAGCAAAGCCACAAATAGTAATGTTTGAACACAAGACCACATGCACAAAATATAACCCAACCACTCTAGCCTGGATGGGCTTCAGTGTTTCATCTAATGATTTTTTGTGCGTTCTTCTAAGCCTAACCCGAGCATTTTGATGCGGTCCCCCCCCCACCCTCTTCCATCCTCAGATGTGAGCAACGTTACAAAGATACCCGTGTTCAAATACCGGTGATCTTTGTGTATATTCTATCCGAAGAGGCCCTATATCTGAACCACAAAGAACTGCAGCGTACACCCGATGACGCATGTGACTGAGGTTGACAAATCCCAAACATTACCTCTGTATGCAGGACTACGTTGTATTCAATATCCGACCCCCGCGTGGACTGCAGCGCCCTGGATAGCGGAACTTCTCTACTTGGCTGACAGTCTTTCCAGACACCATAATGTTTGGTAAGTGATCAACCCAATCCTGCAACTGCGTTATTATTCAAAAATCTGTAATACAAACTGAGAAGTTAAAAGCAAGATGAAACCCCAACGAGCTCTTCCGAAACTTCAAAAACAGAGGAAATGACATGGATGTCAACTGATGAAATGTTATTGGTTTACATCTCAATACAGTATGTAACTGAAAGATTATCTTACCTTTTACCACTTACAACTCCTTTTCAAATATATTCCGTTATGCCAAAATAATAAAGCAAATTTATTCGTTCTAAACACCTGACTCAATGTGGTCACACAGTGTTACCCAAGACGAAACAAAGTACAGATTGAGCGCAACGTTCTCCATGAACAGTCCAAACTTTGAGGACGCAAGAGCTTAATTCCATGGCGAATTCCTCGAGGGCATCTACGCTAACAATTAAAACAATGATGCCTGAATAAACAACAACCAAAGATGTAAATGAAAAATCACCTTGAACGAGGCCCGATCGACGAATGAACCCCAAACAATGCGACCACCGGAGTTGAACAGAGCCGAAATTGTGGCCACAATGGACAAGAACAAGTCATCGCTGATGAAGGCCTGACCGAAAAGCTGATATAGTGATTTGGGAGAGAATGAGGGTAGATGAACTTCGACTAAATGGTAATAGTGAGGGTCCAACCGGGACGCACACTGCACACATAATTCGACACTACTGACTGGTACTTAGTAGCTGGGGAAGAGTATGAATGCCGCAATGGCTGATCGATATTATATATATATATATATATATATATATATATATATATATATATATATATATATATATATATATATATATGAACAAAAACCTGCAGTATACAGGCTGAGGTTTAGATATGTGAAAAAGTAATACAGGATGAGAGAAACACGAACCACATGACGGTTAAAGTTTCCACTGATCTTCAAATCTACATTTTAGGTTTGATTTCGAAAGACGCACTAGACAAAATTACGTAGAAAGGTCTGTGTAAAAAGTTTTACCTTTAGTGGTATGCAAGTTTCCATTGCTTTTTCCATGTTGCCGATAAACACTATAACTGCACAGGGCGATTGTAATGTGTTCGGACGAACCGGCAACTATGGTCTTCAGTTAAAAGGCCCCAAGTAGATCGAGAGTGGTAACGAACTTGGTGTTAATGTAATACTCAAGATCCATCAGGCTATGTGTATTCACGTTTCCATCTTCAGTGTTACGTTTGCAGTAAATGAATGGGGCAGTGAGATAGATTTGGTAATGATGGATTGTGGCCACGTTATCTGGGAAATTATTCAAGGAATCGTTGAGCTCATACGACATGGCAATAATTCATAATTCAAAAGTGGAACGAGTGGATGATGAAGAACACAAGGATTGAGCTTTCATACTGTATAATGAATGTTTTCAGGCAGCTTAAATCTTTTAATAGTGAAAATGATCACAAATAAGAAACGTTACAGAAAATTGGAAACAACGTCAACTCTTTTCCCTTCTCTGGTATTTGTATCGAACAGTTAAACTGATCGCATCCTTCTTTCGAAAGCACTCACCTTGTACGCTGAGGTGATGATTGTGATTGGGATGATGTTGCAGAACATGACAAACCAGAGTAGATAGAAGTCGACACGGCGCAAAACTTGCTTGGGTGTGAGATTTTCCTCGCTGAACAGATTGTCGCAAATGCGTACAGTGCAGAAAGTGAGAATGAAGTTGAGATGACCGAACAGATTAGAACAGTAATAAATTGCAAGGGAAAAATGAACAGGAGAAAACGCACACGTTTACACGTACACAACATGCAACAGGAAGAACTCAAACAGTTGGACACGAACACTGGAACCACGTTTCGTGTGGTCAGCACCAGTACAAATCTGGTGTACTAGTGTGGCCCCCACTGAGAATCTGCATACCTCGAGTACAGACTATCGGGCACAGCCGCGGACAGAAAAATGAAGCTGAGAGCTCGCCTCCTCGCCCGATTGAGTGATAGTCTGATGACCAGATGATGAAAAATACACATACACACACATGAAGCGCTGTTAAAATATTACTGACCCAAAAATGGAACGATATAACGAACAGCACAACATAGCGAACGAGTAAAGGAAGGACTGATCGGACAGGTTACCGGATAACGAATAAGGAACAGCAATCCGGGCATTGTGGGCCAGTCTTACCGTAAGGATTTTATACTATCAGACCGTCCCCTTTTCGGGGTTTCGGCTGACCAAGGTCCTTTTGGACTATCCGTCAATGAATGACTGAAACGGGAGCAATGAGTGTGAAACAGGGTGGATCCGGATACGTGTGTGTATCGTTGGAAACGGACGGATCAAAGACACACGAAGTGCAGTCACGACAATGAAACACATGACAGAAAAATGTAGAGATTGTTTGTCACTAAAACGTGTCAGACTATCACCAGCACTGTCGTTCTCTCTGTGGGTGTGTGCGTTCATGCATGTCTGTATGCATACGGACCACGGTTGTACCATGCGTGCTTCCATACAGCAAACAAGGCAAAACCAAAATTACATCTCGCATCCCCCATCACAGAATGACTGGTGCCAACCTTGATCCGTATCAATTCCTGTGTACGAAAATATAGTTCGACCAACCAATCTACATCAAAGCGTTCTATCGTCATGAAGCGGCCCTACGAAAAATCTGACAATAACGTAGCACTAGACTGACCGTGTCCTCTCCACCGCTAAGCGTCCCAGATTATACCAATCAGTTCAGTTCAGTTCATTTCAACCATCAACCTCGCCCTTCTGTGCACTGTTTTTGGTTGATACCCCTTAGCAACGTACAGTTGAGAGCAGAATGAACACAAGCACATGCTGAAAAAGACGGGACACCCCCTGACAAGACAAGGTTTGATTTAGAGGCAGCATTCTACACTTTGAAGGCCCAAAACGCACCCCGACCATTGCCACGCAGTTGTTCAAGCTTTTTAAAAGTTTGAGACTTATCTGCATTTTCAATTTCTGAGTAAACGTGCCTCGAGTGGATCAGATGAGTCCTAAGCGAAAGGTCTATAATTTTCCTAGACTTGAGGACAAATACTTCGTGTAATTATGCAATTTCGGTACCGATGGATTTTGGTTCTCACGGATAGATAACTCTGTTTCACTAGAAGGATGTACTGCAAACTTTTCGTACTAATAACAGAACTCGTTTTTTATCATCCGCTCAGAATCACTTACAAATGATTCGGTCCACATGAAATAATTAAAACGCACTAACGGAGCACTCCCAAGACTCAAGAAATGGTCGATCTTAGTGGAGGTTTTTTAAATGAATATGGTGGGAAATTTTTTCTGGACTTAAGTCAGATTAATCTTATTGTGATTACCAAAAGTATTGTAAGTCGGAGTTTTGTGCATTTAGCAAAAACCTCTTGGGCTGTTATTTTAATTCTTGATTGAGCACAACTGACCCCAGTCAAAACTGTGCATTATACCATATTATCAATGTGAACCAGTAGTTTGGGCCCTGAGCCCCACAGATTAGTTCTTATTGCACACGAAGTGGAGTATAGTAAAAGGGGTACACCCCATAGGTCGAAGACATACTACGAGAGGAATTTGTAGGGAATGTTCACGTCAAAACCAGTTTTGTTGATTCCACTTTTGAGGAGGTTGTAACTGGGTGGAAAGACATAGAGGGAAAGGGTACTCCATAACCTATCCCTCCGGTGAAAAAATTTCAAAGGCTGAAGTCGGAGATTTAGGGGCAGAAACTTGATAAGAATGATTACCTGCCTGTGCTCGGGATTGCAGTCGAGGAGTTATGGGAATAAGAACAGTCGAGGTAAGCTCGAAAAAACAAAACCTAAGATAATGTCGGCAGAATAGCGATAATGAAACATCTGCCCGGTGATGGGCAAGCGACCACAAATTGGATGGTAAACCACAGGACAAGAACAGACCTGATGCGGTGACAAGCGAAGATTGTTTTTCGTAAAAGTAAGTTGCAAAAACTTGGAACAGAATTCTCAGCAGATGCTGAAGTGTCATCTTATAATCGTATGATTTTCTACACGTCAAAATGGAATAAAACAACTCGGTATTCATACACACGAATGGATACTCAGCTGGATTCTGAATAAACATAAAGAGTCAGTGAAATCGTTCCATTCCGTGTTTTTTCCCCACAAAAATAGCCACATGGTTCATACAGATTAGAGCGTGGCGAACGGTTGCAAGCGTCCCCCAAAATCACTGTTTTAACAGTTAAAGATGAGCAGCACTACCTGCTGAGGACACCGGATCGAATGGCTCACGAGGGAGAAAGAGAAGAAACCGGTTAGCTGCTTTAGCTAATAAAAATGTGATCAACTCACAACCACCCTCAGGTTCTCATGTAAAACAAGAAATAGATAAGAAAAATTTCAAGTGGATCTGTAAACAAAACGCCCAGAGTTGGTAACCTGATTTTACAAACAGTGACTACCCTACAGGATACTGCTCTCAGCAAATGCGCCCGCCAAGTTATCCGAAAGAAGTAATAGGCGATCGGTATGACAAAAGCATCAATAGTCAAACCACCCAAATATCGAATAGGAATGAAGATGGATCATAGGAGTCCCATCTCCTAGGGTTCAATATATCAAGCCTTGAATCAGAAGGATGCGCAACCGAAAATCCATGAAAATTACTGATCAAGACACACCACGCCAGTATCTAGCCACCATCCATGCAATATACGTCGAAAACAAGACAACTGACCATCAACCTTGAAATAGGTGCAACTGGTTGCCTGTCTCAACGAAACAGAATCGTAGAGATGTCAAAAAAGGGAGAACGGGCAAAGTGAACTGCCGAACGGAACACCCGACCGTTCAGTGTTGTTATGCGGTTAGCAGAATGATACAGCATACTACAACCCGATCAACACAGTAGACTCAGTACCATGGGGTCCTGAGTTAGAACCTTACGGCTGCTTGCCGGCCTCAAGTCCTTAAAATGCGTGAATTTCATGCAGTAAGTATTATAAGAAAAGAAGGAAAAATCACACTGCACACAACTGAGCCCGTTGGCTAGTATCCAATAAATCAGGTCGCATTATTCACGGTAAGGGCAGCTAATCCAACCTAATCCATTGCATTGTGACGATAAGGCATCGTTGTTCTCCACAACGGGAGTTCAAGCGACTGGAGATTTTGGGATGTACGCGTATTGCTTGCTCTTCAACAACACGAGGATAATGTTTCTGAATAGATGCTCACATTTCATCTAATATTGTATGATCTTACGAGTAAACGATTAAGGATCGGTTGAATCCAAACAGCTTCCAAAATAAATTTTGGCTTTGAGAGTAATACCATATTTTAAGGGGGTTATTCACATTTTAAGGTTGGTTTTCAATAGTTGTTCCTACCTAAATCCGCCCGATACAATCTGAAAGCTTGCATTTCTGAGCTGCATACACTGCATCCAGAGCAAATAGTATGCACTAATTTCCGCGATACGCCAATGATGTTTTTTCCACTTGTAGTATTTGTCTACAAACCCAAAATCACGACCACCACAAGTACACGTGCTCCGGAGGATTCCGCGAATAAATTTATTGAAAATGCCTCGTAATAACCAGTGAGTTTCTTTCTGCCGTATCATTTCAGATAATTCATAAATGGCACCTATGTGCGCAATCCAATTGCATTGAAAGATCTAGGCGTTGATAACCGTTGACACCTGCCCATGCAAAAGTTTCAATCCACATCTCTACAACTAATACAGATTGAAAACAAACAATGGAGATTACTTACGTGGAAGGGGAAGCGTCCACGCGGTTATCCACCTGTAAACCAAAAGTAATGGGACAAAAATTCCATCAGCTAGGCGAACAGCATAACGATTCATATAAAAAGCAATACGATGATCAGTCAGTGGAGTAAGTGAGGCGAGGAATTGGTGACAGTGATCACCATGAAACGTCTTCATCCTGACATCCATGAAAGCGGAGAAACTGGATGGAAGACAACGATGCTTGTGAGGCGGCAGATTTTTGAAACAGAAACCAGTGCAAGCTTGGGATTGGCTGACACACATGCAAGCAGGAAAGCATACACACACACACACACACAAGCAAACACGAACATAGAAGCATGCATACACACGCGACAAAGCAGGTAACGCGGCCAGTAGTATGCTTTTACGTACGACAAGGCACACTGTGCCTAGATGGATTAACTTACTGCTTCCTCGGGTAGTCGTTTCTTCTCCTCCTCAGTACCCATATCACCTGCAGTTTTTAACTAATTGTTTGATATTAAAAGATAAAAACAAACAGATATAAGAGACGAGGCACATAACGGTCAAGTTTATAGAGCAGAGCGCGGAAGAAGACAGGGAAGCAAAAGCGGTCGATAGAAAACTGTTGGTCAAAAAACGCAAGTAATTTGTAGAAATATAAAGTCCTACTTGAATCCAGTGGGCTCAGAAGATAGTTTATCTCAGTCATGTTAACAGCTAGTATGTGAACAGGACTATTCTAATGCACTCACGCAAACCTACAAAGTACACCGTACATCCATCTCCTGAAAAGGACGGAATAAAGCAAAATACAATACAGTGGAAATGAAAAATAAGCAGATAGAGTGGAAAGAACGAAGAGTGAATAGACCTGCGATGAATGACTCAGTAGGTGTTGTCCCGTAATTTGCGGGACACTGCCAAATCACTGGCCTCCTTGCAGATTACGGGGAATGTCGTAATTACTTCCGTACTCGAGTAGATGGTTATAAGGATAATGTGGTGCGTTCACTTGATTGTATGTGCAATAAATGTGGAAAAAATCAATTAGGGTGCACACAAAAAGCAGAGATCCCATACTGAGGCAAAATTACCAACAGGATAATACTCGGTGGCAAGCCAAAGATCAATCAAAACTTCAGCGCGACTAGAGGCTCCAAATCCGTACGCGTTTTGATAAGAAAACTAATGGGGTAAGGACTTAGTAACGCGCTCGCATTATCATCTCGTGACGCGAAAAAGGCTAGTTGAAATGACAAATTTTACAACTGTCGTTAACGATAAATCCTAGCTGCCAGTATGGCGCTAAAGCTCGGTAAATAATGCGGACATCTGTTAGCTCAGAACCGCCTTCAAACTAAACCCACAGAAAGAGCCTGGTTCCCGTTCCTTTCGTCCAAAACATTCGTAACAATCACATAACAGAACAGTCTATTCGTAGCTAGTACTGGGACTTAGACAATTGATCTATCGTTGAACGATGCAGAGTTTACATGTACTTCTGTCAAATCACTAAGATCATCATTAAATTGTTCCACAGATTTGTATACTTGCCATAAGGGGGTTTTGTGAAAATGGAAAAGACGACGAACCAATTACTCTGGAGTTCAAGAAGCCAATTTAATTGACTGAATAATACGATAACTACGAGTTTCTGGTAATCACAAGTTTCCATACTGGGGAATTCGGAGCATTTGATACTGTGACAGTTCATCAATACCTGTACTCACACCAGATAAGTTTCGATTTATATTTCCTACATTTTTCAATCCACTTTGAGTGTAACATTTAATCTACTGTCACGAAGACTGGACAATGGAGACTAAGAATGATAAGTACAACGACAGTGAAAAACCAACTAAACCCTCCGTCGCTGTCTTCAAATTCCCTCGGTAAAGTGTATCAATCTTTTGACTTTTTGATTGTTGAGTCATCAAACATAGAGTGAAAGAATTGATAAATGTTGAACCGATCCAAACGGTAAGCACCGTCGACCCACACGTTGGTGCCCGAGCACTCAATCAGTTAACACCGGTTAATATATCGAGAAACCCTGCTGTAGGTAGTCAACTAATGGGTTTACTTTAGTAGATTTCATATAATGATGTGATTTGGGCGGTAAATACTAAGATCCATCTCAGAAATGATCTTGTATCTATTCTAGTAGACCAAACGCGATACAAAAAGGTTTGTAGCGCCCATGCGTGGGTCGTTGAATCCCAACGAGGTCGATTACCTTTACTGCTTAGCTTAACCTTCCAAATGTTGGGTTATCGTTTTAACCATATACCAAGGCACGAAACATACGAGATTAGATCAAATCAGCTGCCAGAGAACGTAGTTCATCAGAAGGATCTAGTGATGTTCTTCCGCGTAGCTCGGATTTAGCAGGTTAGCGCTAGTCTTCTCGACGACCTGGGTATTTTGATTGCAGTGTTTCATCACCAGCCAAAATGGCACGACCAGTGCTGGTAGTAAGCGTTCCAGGATGTGCTGACGTGCCCTCATCCACTTATACAGGTTGCCTACCGCCTGTACTTGATCCGTGATGGGTTGTCTTTCTTTCGGCTTGGGAGCTGAGCTCACAGTGTGTCCATGTTAGGTGACTGAAAACAACACAGCTAGTTAGCTTCGCTGTCTCATCGATGATGAACGGGACGCAATCAATGAATGAGCGGTTACAGACGATAGGCGACTTATTTAAGCGGACGACTACACGTAAGCCCTTGCAACACCACCCTAACACTGATGACGTCATCTCCGTTCGTGACAAAACATTTGCAACCAAATTTCGCAACCTGGAAGAAACAACAATACTAGCTTAGTCTAGACAATATGTAGGATTATTAGACCCTAAGTGAACTGATGCAGCACCGAGAAATGCCAACTTTTACCGCATGAAATCAACCGTGTTGGCCTCACACAAAGGAAGCGGTATTCACAAAGAATCCACCTATTGTAATTGTATTCACGTTCTGTGGATACAAGCCACAACAATCAGCAGGTTACAGATATCGACCTTCATGCCACAATTTCCCTCCAGTTCAATTTTTTTATCCTATGGCGACAGAATGGGTAACCCGCACAAGCAGAAGAGGAACAGTAGTCTTGACCTTCAGTATATGACGAGTTAATCACAAGGGACCCGATATTTCTAGCACGGTAGTCAGTTACGCGATACTACACGAAACATCAAAGCTGACCGGTGATATTCGGGTATCAAACCCGTTCCCCTGTTCAGTATCATTAGTCAGTGGTGTGTTGTATTACTCGGTCACCGCCAGTAGTGTGATCATTTAACCACAAAGTTGGGATTCGGGAAAAATTGAATTCCGTAAAGGAACAAACATGACTGAAACCATATTGAACAAGTCTTAAGTTAGCAAATTCATTGAAACGCAAGAAAGACTACCATTACCAGACGTCTAATATAGCCTTATTTGTGCACGGTGCTCTGATCCTGTTTTTTTTCCGTATAATGAGACCAGCTGTTTTTTTGTTTTAGGTAAACCTGACCTGGTGCCTAGTCTCCTCGTAATATCTATCCACTGGCACCATGTGCTCACGTCCACATCAATAGTTCTTGGTGGAATACAGTATCCTTTCGATCAAAAGAAAGCCATAGCAGAAAACCACGAGACCATATGAGTTTTGTAAAGCGCGGTGGAGCATAGCGGTGTGCAAAACGGTCACAAAGGAAGTCAGCCACTATTGGAAGTGTATAAGAAACAGGACAGGGGTTATACTGGCTTGAATCTGTGCAGGAAGACCTAAAAAAACTTGCTTCTGGATACGTTTGCAGCACAGTTTCGTCCTGAGGGAATAAAAATTATAAATAATTTGTAAGGATCGAATGGTTTATGGCCAAAGCTAAAAAGCGTGGATGTGGACATGCACGGTTTCGAGTGGGACGCCTTGTGATTGTAGGAAACGCGAAGACGCCGGAACGTTATGACGAATCACTTTCGTCACGGTCATTTAGACATCTTGTCTATAATGCATTCTCACAGCACGAATAATGCTACCCACGTTTCTGTGTATCAAATTAGACAAAACTGTCAATCGCTGTAAACACACCCGAGATTCCATAACCGTTTGAAACAGATGACCTCGACAGCCATCACTGGTCTATCCTAGACCGGATATTTAGGCGAAACTGAACATTGTGTTCTATGATCCATGGGAATATGAGGCAAACACACGCGCACGAAAACAGACACACACACACACAGACACACACTACGGCCGTCGAAACAAAAGGTCATTTGGCTGTGTGCGAGCTCATGACTGAACGTGAAATCGGATAGAATCAAGTAATTATCGAATACGATTGAAAATTCAAACAAACGTATACATTTAAAATCACCTTTTTACAATCACTACGGTTTTAAACAGGGATTTTCTGCTTATTGTTCTAGTTTCCAATAAAACTGTGAATTGGCTAACAGAAACGTAAGCCCTCAAAAACTGAAAAAAAATTTTAAGTCAGTGGAAAAAATTCGTTTTCCAACCAGCGACGCGATTGAATTCCAGAAAGAGACGGTGTGGAAAATTGGTCTGTCAATGGGGACAAGCGATTTGAGATCGGGGACTCAATTTGTGACCATCACAGGTCTGATTTTTACGGCGAACAGCATTACCATAGATGCATTGTATTTTATTATCAAACCGTCTATCACTTAGCTGGTCTAAAAGCTGCTGACAACTGATAACGTACTGAGTGACTATGAACTCAAAGGCAGTGGAAAACGGTACTACAAACTAGTATAAATTGGGGACAAACTTATCTTCGTGAATTTTGAATAAACTCACCGCTTTCGGTTGGGGTTTGGCCCGTAGCAATGCGAAACCGATCACTTGAAGAGTGAATAGTATACCACCCAACATGAGAAACACATTAGGCACCCGAGCAAGCAATTCCGGATCGGTGAAACGCCTAATTGACACCGGAAGAAATAAGAAATGGAAAGATGTAATGACGGATCACGACCAAATTTAGAAAATCAAGGGGACTATGCCTCATCACTCCAATTTCGAAGTATGAAACAGTGAGAGGCGAAACCCATCAGTATAAAATTAATTCTTATTCTAATGATAACTTGAAGTGGTAACTTAGTACCTATAATATGAATTGGAAAAATTTGCTAATATCACTGCTTCGGAAATGACATCTGGTCGATCATTTAGACGAATACGTTATTCAGTTACAACTCGAATAAACAACAATGTAACTGACAGCCTCCAGCTTACCCGACATAACTGTGAAAATACATAGTAGAACGCAGTTTAATTTTAACTCGAAACACTATCAAAGTACTCAGGTTTTGACTCGCAGATTGCAGGATATTGAAAATGACGCTAATGGTAGCAGCCACTTTCACAGCGAACACTGAAAAAATGATTACGGGCCACGAGTCAAGATAAAGCTTGGGTACAGTTTTGACTTAAAGCTAATCGGGTGACTATTTGTGCTAATGAACATCAGTGATGGCACAAATTAAATCTAACGTGCGCTTTCTCTCCATCTCAATTGATGTTTGTCCAACAATTCAAATTATTCGTTCATTCGGAAAATCACGTAGACCAGAAACTCTCGGTAAGGAAGAAATTGAGTTGTGCATAGACGTTTTAGTGATTTAGCCATTGTTGATATTTTTCTTGATCAATTACTCCTTATATTTATCAGTTTCAGTTTTCTGGATTCCAGATAAAAATTCTAATGAGTTTTAGAGGACTTTGCTCGGTGGTAAAATTTTGCATGTATTTTGTTATATCTTCAGAGTCCCAAGATCGCAGATAGGGGAACAGCCACTTCTATGGTTCATCGTGAATAAGGTGGAATTATTAAATAATCGGTCGTGGACATTCAGCGTCAGTGTTCGAGGATATAATGGGGTTTTCGCTTGGCTAGCGTTCTCCATTCTTAAACGCCACGTGAACCCGCCAGCAGCACGGTAGTGAGGCGAATGTGTCCCGACACTGAATAAAATCACAGATCCTCGTCGTGTTTCATTTACTCTACAAGGCGTCTCAGAAGAGGCCAACGAACTATACGATTGATTACCGGCCCATCTGGGCCACCACTGCTGCTATGAAGAACAAACTTGACTTTGCAAAGACCAGAGGTTCATTCATGAACAAAAACGCCCACTATGGACTGGGCGACCCGGTAGTACAACAGCCCGTCACGCAAACAACCACGGAATACATCATTGATACAAAGACTGACTGTTACACCCTACTGCATATTCTACCTCACCTTTTAGTAGTTGCTGTTGGTGCGTTTGCATCCCACTTGACTTCAAGCCGGTGCAAATGTACATAAACATAAATAACCATACGTTGCGTCTTGAAAGAATCACCTATATGCAAATTTCTGATACTACCCATTTAACAGAACAATTCATGTGAAGATCCTTCGTCGCTCAAATTCGTATTCAACTAATGGCAGAAAACGCGAAAACAATGTACTAATGGACATTTTTTCTAACGATTATTAACTACTCCATAGTCAGTTTTTCTGATGTTACTGAGACAAATATCAAACATGCTGAAAACACAATTCACGTGAATTGACTGTTTTCCTTAAATTTTCTTCGGCGATCGCCTAATCGCGAAACCCCATAGATCCTCTAGTCTCTTGGAAGATGAACGCATATCAAATACGTCAGTTTATGGCGCAGAAATACTGCGCTTTCTATGTACACGTTGGTTATACGACTGAAAACGTCAATAAGACATCATCACCAAGAAAAAGTGAACCACTGTACTTGTCGACTGTTGTTTCTAAGAAAACAAAAACTATTGCCAGAAGTTAAATTGATATAAATTTCAAAGCATGAGAAATTACAGCAATAAACACTAAGGATGATATCCTCTCTCGCATATAAAACTACCGTACAATCTAGTCAAGTTCAATTCACCTCGTCACATTGTCAACCTTCACGTTTTTTGGATTGATAAATGCTGTCTGAATTGGTGTGAAGATGAGAGCTCCCAGACCAAAACCGCCCACAATCATGCCAACGATCAAACCACGACGAGCTGGGAACCACTGGAAGTCATACAGAAATAAAAGAAACAAATGCAAACATTTCGATAAGGAAGGAGTTTATTGTGTTTATGAGAGAATCGATAGATAATACCATAGATTTCACGTCAGTTCATTATTCGTCCCGAACAGAAAATGGTACAAGACGACAGTGTACGGCGCCAAAATAGAGGAGGTAAGTAGCACTGAAAAACCACTCAATTTGTCTGGTCTAACGTTGAAAACAGTTGCTTGAATAGCTCTGTAAGACAAAATTATTTTTCACTAACTGGCGACTTGCAAAAGTAAATTGTTGTATATATTATCCACCTTATGCTGCCTTCTAGTAAATCAATGCATCACATCAAGTTCAGATCGGTTTATTTGATTTAAACCATCAACATCGCTCTTCTGCGTTCTGGCTTTGGTTTATCTCCCAACACCGCCCAGTTGAGGACAGAATGATTGGAAGCATATGGTGAAATATATTCGAAAAATCAAAGTAATGAGCGGAAAACACGACGACAAATGAGACCGAACTCGAATACGCCACTGGCCGCGACACTTAGCCATATCACTTAATGTCTTTAAGCATTTTAGTGGCGGATCTCGTGAACCCAGTCCGGAAGTCTCATATGGTCTACTTGTTCGGGTTCAGTGTTCAAGGTTTTCATAATTTTTGGTCGTGTCATGGGCTGATCACCTCTGCCTATTTTCTAACCATCATCTATCTCGGAGAACAACGTACGCTGGGGAAGTCTAGCGGTTGACATGCGCAACACATGTCCTAGCCACCTTAACCCGTGTAGATTTAGTACTCGATCCTGGTCTTTGGCTCCCAAACCCTGACGCCCAACCTCGGCATTTCTGACACAGTAATCCTATCAGATTCTAACAATAATACGAAGATATCGATAAACAAACACTGATGATTCTCGTCTATCTTCTTGCCTCAACGCCTATGTTTCTGAGCCGTAAAAAAGAACCGACTTGATTGTCTCAGTTCACACCCGACCCTCGGTAGACAATCGGATGTTACGCCCGCTACGCGGATGGCTGAGATTGGCAAAAGTCAAACGCGCCTTCCGTATACGCTATGACACTTCATCCGACATCTGACCACCTAGTGAGATAAAACTGCTCAGGTAAAAAAAACCTATGGGGACTTTACGTGGTTGCTCGCCACTCCAAGTCTCAGGGCCTAGTTGCTAATTATCCCCGATTGCGCAGTGGACCTTCGTTGCTATGGCGTGAATGCCCCTTCCAGAGGACTCATGCTTAGGCATGTATTAAAAAGAAAAAAGACAGAGCTTCCTCTCTCAAGAGTCTCGGAGTAGAGTTAATCCGCTTCTGCAGTAGCACTGTACACCTTAAAGGTGCAAAACATATTCCAAATATTGCTACGCTGCTGTCTAGGCAATCCAGAAAAACTCGCAACTTACCTGGAACTTCACTCAAAAGAACGATACCATCCGCTTATTCGAAGTCAGACAGTTTATTACTTGAGCAAAGATCGATGCCACCATTTTAAGAAGATACGACTATCCCGAGAATCATATCAAAGGTAAACAATGATAACTCTCCAATTGAAACTAGCAGGAAAAACAAGGAATTTGTTGTCTACTTCTATATTTAGACATCTGACTGATCCACATCTCTTTAGAGATGCATGCTTTACAAATGTAGGCTTGCATCAAAAACGGATAGGCTGGTGAGACTACCCGTGACATAAATCAGTGAAAATCAAGTCCCTCCGGTTAGTTCCAAGTGTATCATTCGAATAAAATCATAAAGCATTGCCCAAATGAAGAACAATCAAAAGAAACTTGCCAACCCGTTATATTTTTTATTGAAGGAATAACAAATATTTTTAGGAGGCAGGCTGTGAAATTCTATGCGCTTGAATCAGAAAACTGATTCAACTTTCGACAGTTACAAGCAGAAATGATAACTTACAGCAGTGGCCACTGCCAGGACAACCGAATATCCAAGACCCAATCCAGCACCTTTCATGAGTGAGTAGGTAATCATAACACCGATGAACGATCGTTTGATTGTCACGTACGTTAGTAAAACGCTCCCACTATACATGGGAACAAACGTAAAATTTTAGATAAAATTGAAAACTGAGGGTTGATCAATGCGGAAACCTCCCTAGATCATACAAAACAATTTAAATAATGCAGTTCCCCGATAGACTCAGGGCTCCAATTGGTCATCATAATGGCAGTAACTGCTTCTTCAAGATTTTGACACAACAAATCAGATTCAGTGCACCACTTACGTGAAAAGTCCATCAGTCATGAACTGGAAAATTATCCCGAGGAGCAATTTTCATAATATCTATCTCTGTGGCGAACTGTTTTCATTCGTGTTCAGAACTTCCTTTAGTAACGACGTCGTGAGGAAACTAATGTTCAGCGCGCTAACCTAAGTAACATAAAGCCTATCCAAGCCCTTCCTGTCTCAAAAGTGACCATTTTTTCATATAAAATGTGGACTTACCCGCTTTCGCCGCCGGTTATTTACCCCAATTAGCCGTGACCCCCTTCCTAAAATATTGTACTTATACTATACAAAAGTGATGTGATTTTAAAAAAAAAACGATTCCTTTAGAAACTGACTGCGATAGAATACGGGTCTATTTAGTCACCTATCCTTGAAATTTTGCTTGAAAGTGGTAAACCAACAATGTATCAAGTGATCGGCCCATATAATCGAAATGGGGAATCCTGAGTGTTGGCACTGAACCCCACTGAGCGACAAATCGGCCTCCTTTATGCCTTTCCGTCTGGTTTAGAATTGCAACATGAGCACTGAAATCATCAGCAGAAACCATTCTGTCCACAGAACGCACGTTGCCGTGCAGTCAAGACTAGTCATGGTAGAATTCGCCTAAAGCCTCAGGAGAGCTACAGTCAGTTGGGGCATACACAGAAACGACAAAGAGGCATCGACGCTTCCGTTCACTATTTTTGACGTGCATAGAATCGTTAATCTGAACGGCACGCAGACGACTGCCGACCGGCGTCCAGTCGAGCAACGCACGTTTAGTTTTCATATTTTGAGCGATGCCAACGTCAGTTTGACCACCGAGTCACCCGACACGCGAACAATGAAACAAGAAATCGGGTTTGTATTCGAGCAGCGAAGTGTTAACAACACTGAAACTGGGTTTTGTGTGCATGCTTTGGAGATACGGCACATCTATTTTGGAAGGTTTCAAGAATTCTAGTTGGGTTGGTCTTTCGCCCCATTTGGCAAAGTGTGCGAACGCCTAAACTAGCCAGGTGAAAAGAATGCCTGGATCTAAGAATCAATTATTCATTTCTCCCTTTTTCCAAGTCATAACTCTCACAGAGAGTTACAAGTTCTCGGCCACGACTCGTTGTGGCTTCTCGAATCCACTTACAATTCAAGTTTGCAAGATGAATGGCAGAGATAAGAAACGTTCCTCGAGGGACCGCCGGAGATTTCTGGGTACACGGTACGTTTCGGATGCCAAGGCTGATGACTGAACCCTAGTAATAACCATATGGGTTGGTTTTAGGTACTCAAAGCAAACCATCGGGTAAAGACGTACAAATCGATGACGTGTACTGCGGCATCAAGAGCCAACTTGACGAATTGTCTGTGTAGCGATGACGTACTGCTCAAGCTTTCGTTTATGCCAACAAGGCATTGAGACCAGGCTTACCTAGGAGGATTCCTCTGCTTTTTCAGTGAAGAATGAAGACCCCCGTAAGTTACTAAATGTATATTGGTACATTGTCCAACACAGTAAACCAATTTCACAACGGTCATGAGGTCTACCTTATCATGAATTAGAATATATATATATATATATATATATATATATATATATATATACCGGCTTCAGATCAAGCAAGATATCAACCCAGTAACCGAAATTACAAAATAGGGAAACGAGAGTACAATACAACAAAACAGCCAATTGGTGAGAGGAAAAAGTGCCGAATTTTTTCTTCCACCGTACACATTTTGATATTTTTTGTCATTTTGTTTGTCGCAATGACATTTTTGTGATCACGGGGTATGATTCCGACAGAGAGACTACACAGCATTTACGCCACTGACTTCAATTTTGAGCCATATCCGTCAATGTCACTAGCCAACAACAATCCTCGTCCCTTGGGCTCAAACCGGGAAGGCGGGAAGCGCCAGGCAAAGACAATGCTGCTGATGACTCAAGAAAGGGGCTTCGGTGTTCTAACCACTCAACTCTTAAATGTAAACCACCGTTGTACGGCCAGTTTTATTGTTGAAGATTGTACCGTGACGAGACCAAGGATCGAACGAGAAAAGTTGCAAAGACCACACAATCCCAAAATGTAGCTTCGTGCAACAACCAACGTGCCCAAAATTGCACAAGAAATCATACAAATTTTTTTTTAAGTGGTTTCATTTAGACTTGAATCGTCCTGGGGAAATGCACACTTTCTTATCGATAATCACAGTAAAAGTTACCCATGTCGGAAAAAATAGTTCTACATCATTTCCTCGTATTTCAGTCAGGGAAGCAATTACTCAACAGGAGCTTAGTCGTTCGTCATTTTACTCAGTAACCATATCACAAGGCACTACTTTTGGTTGGCATATGACCAAAACACATCTTTTCAGTACACCCAAATGGAATATATATACCACAAACTAGCACACCAATCGCACTAAACATCACTCAAAAATTAGGCACAAACTGCAGGTGGAAATTTATTTGATGTCTTCAACATGAATAAGATTGGTTTCACGGCAACGTATACCCACGGTGATGACCTTTGTCCAGTATACATAGATATATGGTGAATCACGTATCAATTATTAATGCGAGAATAAATTACCTCACGAATAAACAACTTGCGCCAACAACCCAACGATATCCAATTTTCTTGGCTATAAGGCCGCCAATTGGCATTGATATACCCTGTACACCAAGCGCAAGAGCGGAAAGCCAGATGGACAGCGAGTCTTTGACGTTTGGGTCGACATAAGCCTTCGTATAAGCCATGATATAAGGCACCATATTCGCTGCAAAACAAAGCCTGTCACAGAATAAAGTTACGAATCTACTCACCGATGGTGTAGAAATGTCCAAAAGTGAAATGAATCAAAATCCCTCCGATTACGGATAGGATGCCTGTCAAAAGTTCCTTTTTTTCGGGATTCTTCAAAAACGTTAGCAATATTAAACCGAGGACCATACCATGCTGCCCAGGGGACGCCAGACGGTGAGCGAATAGGCGAAAACAGAACAAGCCCGTGCCTATTTATAGAGATGCATCTAACTGAAACGTTTAAACAAATTCATTAGAATTCCATGAGTTTACTTCATAATGGATGAAGTTGGGATGTGATGTGCCCACTATTGACGGTTTATCTGTACCACCCGAACAGTGGTTTAGCTTCACTTTATTATGCTCGTGGTTCTATCAGGAACACCCGGTTCAGTTATAAGCTCATGGTGTGCCTCTAGGGGTGTTAGTTCAATGAGACGATACGGTACCGGGCGGACGACCGCACTGCTGTTCAACGTTTGTATTCTCTTAAGCGTAAGCTACAGGCTGGGGCCAATATTGGCACAGAACCCTGCCACTCTCGTTGTCTCAACAGAAACTTGGCTGTACGGTGACGTTTTGGATTCTAAGGTATCACTACCCGGATACATAATTTTCCTGGCAGACAAGAACGGTGCTCGACTAGGTGGTTGAGTTGTCTTATATTTTCCGTCAGATACACCTGCCTACCAGCTACATGGTTTCGATGATCCGGAGGGATTTTCGGTAATGTTGTGGCGTAGGGCTAGACCGATGCCTTGTGGATGTGTAAAAACGAGACTTGTGCACAGGTCACCGAGCATAGATTTCGCGGGTTTCTGTGAAGAACTTCGGAGGTAGGCTGGTGCTTACGTTCACGCCTCTCGTTCGCCCTCGAAGGCATAGCAAAGGTCCTTCGTCTGCTGGTCGTGAGCTGCGGTTTGCCCTTCGCAGTAGGTGCCGTGTATCGTAAAGCTACTGGTTTACTGCATTCGGGTACGAGCTATTCAAAGCTATCTGGAAACCTGTTCGCCCGTGAAAGTAGAGGGCAGAATTTTTTCTGGAAATGCTTGGTAAGGACTCCGTTACGGCACTCAAAAGGCTTGATCCATATTTAAGACGTGTAACTCGTGTGAACAAGGTTATACTGCCCTTAGTTGAACGAAATACCCTAGCTTGAATGGACTTGCAGGAAGCGAAAGCCCTTGCCCGTCAATAATCATCTGCTTACGTGATGGGATCATCTCCATTGCCTTCACTTCCTTATGTGGATAAAACCCCATGATGCAGCCTTTCTATCTAGCTGAATTCATCAAGGAACTGAGGAAGCTAAAAGTTCATCAGTCACCCGCACCAGGTGGCATTCAAGCTGCTCTATTGCATGCACTGTCCAGAAAGCCCGTATCCTCTTTGGTTGATCATTTCAAGCTATCAATAGGCACTGGAACTAACCCAGCAAATAGAATACGGTGATCAGCTTTCCATCACACAGAAGCGGGTTCGCGGAAGGCACCCATCAACTATGGCCCCGTGGGCCCGACCTGCACTTGGGGAAAAGAGATGGAGAGGATAGTGTTGGTGCGAATCCGGGAGCACCTGGAGTCATGTGTGCATAGTTCTAGTTTCGCAAGTGCAGAAGCCGCGTGGAGAAACGCTGCATCTCCACCATACTCCGGTCGAGGACGGACTTGGTAGGTACACAGGAGTTTGAATGCCCCCTAAAGTAGCTCCCCAAATCTCCGGCTGATGGTGCTTAGATGCTCCACGCCGAGTCACACCTTGCCAGTTCAATTGCGGGTTTTTAGCTTGGATGACACTATAACCCCTAAGTTTCTTTCACTGACGGGTAATCCCGGGGTTGCTCTTTGGAAAGGGTAGGTTGCTCAAGCCCCGGACTCCCCAGCTGCAGCTGAACACACATTCGAACATTGATTGTGAGAGCCTAGACGCTATAACACAGTGTTAAAGCATCTTAATCCGCCCGTAGTGTCTCATGGTCCACGGTAGTTTTGGTCGCAAGCCAGATTTTGAGGTCGCCTGCACAAAAGAGGTATGGGGACACCGTTGCTGTGGCAGTTGTTGATGAACTCCATTGACAGCAGCGGGCCTAAGATCAGGCTGCGTGGTACTCCGCCGGAGTTCTCATGCCACCCAGAGTATGACGAAGCTTTTTTCACAGAGAAGGACCTCCTCTTCCGGGAGCCTTGGATCCTCTGGAGTAATTGTTCTGCCACTCCCAACGATCTCAACTTAGTGGGCAGACAGTAGTGCGGCACTTTGTGGAAAGCTTTGCATGAGTCAACGTAGATAACTTCCGTAGAAAGGGCTCTACGCTGTAGCCTGTGCCCTATGTTCAAGCGCTACTGGAAGGTTTGACAGACAGGATCGATCTCTTCGGAAGCCATGCTGCTGGTGTTCGGGAAGATGAAGGCTACTGATGTATTGTTGCAGTTGCTCCCAGACTAGGTCTTCTGCAGCCTTTCCCAACACTCCCGCATGATTGATTGGACGATAATTTGCAGCCTCCACCCTTACGCGACCAATGACCTTCGGGGAGACAAAGGCTTATTCCATTCGAATAGAGGTTTGCCTTGTTCCATCGAGCTGGTAAACAGCCTTGCTAGTGGAGACGAGATCATTTCAGCTAGTTCCCGAAGGCCTAACGGGTGGACCCCATCCAGACCAGGCGGCTAGCATCACGTAGTCACTGGAGCCCAATGATGACGGAAGATCAATTTCATCCGCCAGAAGTTCGCGGGGAGAACACGTGATCAGGGGTGGATACCTGATCCACCTGATACCTGGTGGGATCTTACTCAAGCTGATGCAGGCCGAGGCCACAAACCTTTTCAGTTAGACAACGGGAGAACCCCTCCGCGGTTGTTTAGAAGCTGTTTGATACCCGTCCAATATAGTGGGCAGCGAAGTCTTTAAGAGCCGGACGATGTTCCTTTAGCTTACGTGTGTGGGAATCCTCCCTAGCCGTCGTCACACAGGTATTGTTCGGACTATTCTCTTCATCGCATTGACCCTCGAATAGGTACAGTACGCATCAACCACTTATACATTTGCTTATATTTTTATCATGTGCCTTGGCATACTATTGGTTCGAATTTGGACTGCCGTGATGGTGGCACTTGACAGTGACTTTTGCTGAACTCTGGACCTCGTTGATAAACGTTGTGGCCGTACAGTTGAAGTTTGTGCATAGCTTATGTGCGTATAATTTGTTAATTTGGAGTCTTAGAATCAGCGAATCAATCGTGTTCTTACTTTGGAATTCGTTAGTAAGTCTAGGCGTTACTCATGATCGGAATGACTGCTACAAAACTCAACTTGGAATCTTCGCGAGGAAATCAATCAGAAATGGCAAGAAGGGGACAAAAGAAAACCGAAATTGGACAAGAAGTAACTCGGCAAGTCCCTGGGGTATTTTTGGGTGATACTGATTCTTTAGATATTGCTAGGCCCATTGGCCCTGTCAGTGCAACTTCATGTATTTCGGCGAATAGTATAGAATTCAAATGTGATGATATTTATAGATTAGGAATAGTGAAATTAGAAATCCAGCGTAGACTCTAGGAAGCAAGCCGAGTAAGCCAGTAAAGAACAACTTCGAAGAGGGCAGCGAGAGGTGTTCTAGAAAACCACGGAGCATGCAACCTTTCAGCCCAGCAATTCCTGGGAACGGTTGAAACCGACTTGTGCCAGCCGAACACGAACAACTGATTTTCCAGGAGTGGAATAGTCCCCAGTCGGCGGAAGCGCGGGAAAGTATTGCAAAGTCGCTAAACAGTACGAAAACTTTGTAGAAAGGAGAGTATCTTATCCAGGGCGGAGATTCTTTTATCTGCTTCATTACTGTAGTGGAAGAGTCACGGAAGCCATCGACAGGTGCTTGATGCTGAATCCCGAAGAGGTTTACACCAGAGCACGTGAAATCTTGTAAGACCTCTTCGTCAGCCATTTTAGGTCGCTCATAACTTTATCGAGGGTGTACTATCAGATACAAGACGTTCCAAAGGCGAGTAAGGTTCTCTAGTCAGTCTGATGATAAAAATGCGGAACTGCAGCGTCGCTCTGAATCACCTAGGTTATCGGTCGGACCTGAAGGCACTTCACACTTTGGAGACCATAGTGTGCAGTTTACCCACGGAACTACAGAGTAGATGGGCCGAGGAAGCCGAGGGGATCAGTAGATTTCGGCAAGAAACTGCGTTTTAGGACCTAATGCAGTTTGTGGACCGTGTCTCCAGAATAGCAAACAATCGCTTCGGTCAACTTGCGCGCAGAAAGAGCAAGCTACCTAGGACTGCTAGGACACAAAGCTGGACAAGGGAACCAGGTAGAGGTCAACCATGGGCAAACACACATACTCTATCCCGCGAAGATGAAAATTTAGCCGGCTTGTGGGGTTTGTTGGGTGTCTCATCGCCTGGTGAGATGCCGTCGCTTCTGCAAAGTAGGCGTCGACGATCGATGGGGAATGGCTAAGAGACTGGGCACGTGCTTTGTTTGCCTCACCGATTCACATCCAGCAGAGGTGTACCGAACGAAACCCAGTTGCATTCATGATGGATGTTATGGGAAACACCATTATCTGCTGCCCAAACCCAAGAAGTTGAACGCCCAAGCAATCCCGGAGCCAAGTGTCGTCTGCTAAGTGTCTCGCTCTACTAACAAGCCCATTCCCCTGGGATTAATAGCAGTACACGAAGAAACCTTAGTTGGAGTGATGAGAGCTTTGACCCTCGTAGATGGTGGCTCGAATACCACTCCGGTGTGGAATGAGTTCGCGGAGAGATATGGGATCAGAGGGAATCAATCTTCATCAGCGGGGAGCACAGTGAGTGGCACCCAGGTCATCCAATCGACCAAACTGCACCTACAACTCGTTTCCTTGGTCAACAACGATAGGGCTGAAATCCTAGAAGCGTTCACCGTAAAAGATCTGTAGATAAGAGCACCTCAGCCAGGACAACCGACTCTGAGTCAGTGACGGCATCTCGACGGGGTCAAAATAATGAGCAGCTGAGTAATGAAACAGATTTGCTGGTCGGTTATGATGTCCCGAATCAAATAACAGGAAGCCGCGAAGCACAGTATGCAGTACACACAACGTTGTACTTTATATAATAGCACAAACAGGAGTTACGGCAAACAGATTCAAGTCAACTGCACTTCGGTGGTGACGGCAAAAGTTAGGCGGGCACTTCTACAGCTGTATAAAGCCGAACTCGCCGGCGGGGCCATTGACAGAGACGCCTTGTAGGGAGAAAACAGGTCTGTTACGTAAATGGTAGCCGAGGTTCCTGTCTCGCGGAGAAGCAAACGGGAACTGATGCCGAACAGCCGAGAAATGGCTCTGAAAAGAATACGCTCCTTCAAAAATAGGCTAATTCTAGGACCTTTATTAAGGGTAAACTGCACGAGAGCCACGCAACATACCATAAACTCGGGTTACATAGAAAGAGCAGATACAACAGTAATCAACGCAAATTAGATGTAGTACCTGCCCCATCACCCGATTGTAAACCCAAAGAAACCGGGGGATTTCAGGGTAGCCTTCGATCGTGCCGCGAAGTGTCAGGGCGTGTCAACCAACGACCATATACTACAGGGTTCAGACGAGACAACACCAGTAGCCGGCTAATGAGTGTCCGTCCCTTCCGACATATGTGGAACTTTTCTACGAGTGAAAATACCCGAGGAAGATAGGGACACCTACCGTCTTCTTTGTTAATCTGAAAACGACGTAGACTGCACGCCGAAGGAGTGTAGGTTGACGGTTCATCCCTTTGGAACGATATCATCCTTTATCTGCCCTAACTTTGCCCCACGGGAAACCCTCAAGCCCTTTGGCAGCACCAGCAGTCGGTTAGGAAGAGCAGTGGACCATTTCTACGTGGATGATTTCCTGTCTTTTTTTGACGGTCTAGATACTGCCATTCTATATATGACAGAACTGACCGCCACTCTAAAGGCAAGAGGGTTCAACCCCATAAAATGAATTAAAACAGCTCTGAGATTCTCAAAATTTTTTCCCAAGTCCGAGGAAGTTGCGTGCGCCAAAGAGCTTTTGGGATCCTGTTTACAAATGGAGAGCACGCCTGCAGTTCGATGGAAGCACGAGGGGAAAGAATCGACAGTCTTCCTTGATCTACCCAAATGACCAGCCACACAAAAGGGGATCCTTTTATCAGTCTTGAGCTCCTTTGATCATTTGGTTTTTGCTCAACCATGGTTGCCACCGGGAAAGTGCCCGATAAAACCGCTGTGCCAGAAGGGGACGAGTTGGGATGAATCTCTCCATGACGACGACGACAAGCGACTGCGAGACTTGTCACATGGCCTGGATCAGCCTGGCGAGATCAAAATACCAAGATTTTTGACAGGAATCAAGTGTACCAGCCATACCCACCTCCACTTGTTTTCAGATGCCTCAGATGTAGGCTGCGGGGCAGTGGCTTATGGCTGCTGGACAGAAGAAAATGGTAGGCGGCACTATCAGATGGAATTTGCAAAGGCAAGGGTAACTCCACTGGAGGCGGGGCTAATTCCGAGGCTAGAATTTGCTGCAGCACTACTGACCGCAAAGCCGCGACGCTGAATGAAAGGTGCTGTGAAGAACAAAATACTGAAAATCCTTCCAAATGTTCTACTTGCCTTGTAAATTTGACTATAGTTGACATTACTTTGAAAAACACGTCTATTCACCACACTTTTGCGCGTTTGTTTGCCCATGTGAGACATGTGAATTAGGCCTCGAATCGTTTCTGACTGTCGTGCTTGAGCCACGGGGCTATGAACCTTTGGGTTTTACTGTAGAGTCTACTTGGCCGCATACTTGAGGTTCGTATATATTTTACCTTTTGTGAATTTCAATTTAGTACCGTAGAAACTACGAATCAATCTTCATTTGGTTTTGGGATCTGTTTCAATAGGTTACGCGTTGCTCGACTTGCGAGAATCGACACACAGTACTCAAGTGGAACGTGGACAAGAAAACTAATTAGAAATGCCCAGACCAGGAAGCAAGGACCTCTCCAGACAACTGAAGTTAACTCGGCCGGTCTCTGAGGATGGTTTGGTTGTTGTTGATTCTCTGGATAATGCAATGGCTACTAGTTCTGTCAATGCCAGGTCATATATTTCCAATCGCGATGAGTTTGCTGTTATTAGTGCTTAAAGAATGGGAGTGATGGAATTAGAGACTCAGCTGCGGTTAGCCAGAAACAAAACAGATCCTCTTAAACAAGGATCTGGTCTCAGCGAGCCAGCAGGAAATCCGTGTAGTTCACGATGTCAACATCGAAATGGCACTGTGATCCACGAATATAAACCCTTGAGACCGCCTAAAACTACCGAGCCTTTTCATTCGACCTGCCGAAGGTGAAACTAGCCCCTTTCGACGGTCACCCCGAGCAATACTGTACTTTTATGGAGCAGTTCGAAAATTTTGTTGAGTACAAAGTTGCAGATCCTGGGCAAAGGTTTTTGTACTTATTGCACTATTGTCGCTGGAGGGCCAAAAGTGCTACCGAAGACTGTGCGATGCTTGATCCTCAAATGTGTACATCGGAGCATGCAGAATAGTGAATAATTGTTTTTGGACAACAATTCAAGGTGGCTAGAAGCTTAATCGATGATGTTTAATTGGGGGCAAAAAGGACTGAGGGAAACGCTGAATTACTGTCAAATTTGACGATAAAGATGCAGGATTGCAGCGTAGCACTGGAACAATAAGAATACCAATCTGATCTGAATACTTTGCACACACACAGGAATGCATCGTCCGATGTCTACCTATTGATTTACAGAGCCGATGGGCAGAGGAAGCTGAGAAATTAAATATGCTTGGGAAAGAATCTACATTCGACGATTTGACGGAGTCCATAAGTAGTCAAACCCGTATAGTCAACAGCCGATCTGGGCAAATAGTACGCGAGAATTGCAGGCTGGTGCAAACAGAACCAACATCGGCTCAAGTTGTAAAGAACGACCGTAATCCAATCCATTCTTTGGATACCCTGCACACAACAAGTCGAGAGCACAAGAGGTCAATTGAGTGCAAACTATGTAACTCACTTCACCAGTTACCAGATCGTCCAACCTTTCGTGGGATGAGTGTATCCGATAAATAGTCCGCAGTATAAGGGAGTGGTTCGTGCTTTGTGTGCTTAAACAACTCTCATTGAGCCTCTGGGTGCTGCTTTAGAGGGTGACGTGACCAGGGTGCTTGGGTAATCATCACCTGCTACCACATGGCCCTCTAAACAGTAGGCCTACCCAGCCGGATGAACCCAGACTTGTCTATTCATCGGGACATGATGATTTCGGACCGGTGAGATTAGGCATCGTACCTGTCGGCATTGCAACAACTAAAGGATTGAAGAGGGTCAGTGCATTTTTGGACATGGAGTCGGATACTTTGCTTGTTGAGAGCGAGCTTGTAGAAAGCTGTGAACTAATCGGCCAGCCTATTTCTTTCTCTATCAGCATGGCTGCAGGAGGCCATGGTAACAGTTTTATGAAGCTGACCCTGCAGTTGGCCTCTTTAACTGACGGGGGGACCGTAGAAATTCCGAAAGCCTTTGCAATAGACAGCTTGCCAATGAGACCAGTCGACTCCATCAGATCAATCGTCAAGAAATGGTCTTATCTCAAAGACATAGTGGTAATAATTGATAACGGCATATTTCGTGACCTTAGTCAGTACACATGCACAGGGCAAGATCAGAGAATACAGCAGCATATGTCAATGTGAGGTATTAACAATTTCCAAATTTGTGGATCATGCAGCAACCGAAATACAATAGTAAAGTCATGTGGTGTTTGAGTGAACCGAAGAGGTAATGGTTGAAGCGGGAACTGCAGATCGGTTTCGAATTTGGGAAGGACGGTATGGATGGCTGGACAAACGTGGGAATGCCATTTAAGCGACAATATGACGGTCACTAACGGGTAACCGGGCGGAAGAGATGCCGAAGTACAACAATAAAATTAAAGTACTCATGGGGCTATCAAAGTGCAGTCAAAAATGTCAGCGAAATATAGAACACTGATCCAGCATTGGGTAATTAATTGTGGGGGAAGCATGTGAAATAAATGCAACTGGGTCAAGGGTGATAATAAAACGGACCTTTTGTGCAGGTGATTGCAGTGTCATGGAAATTTACATGAAGGCGAAAAGCTTCATAAGGACTGCAATAAACTTTTGAAGGGCATGAATGGTGTATGGACGCATAACGAACTCTCAAAGAAGGGCCGTTAAAGAAACGGACTAGTGGAGAAAAAAGCTGCTGGTGCGGCTAGTCAGAAATTGAAATAGTGTAAAGATAAAAAATTTTGGTAAATGTGAAAAAAATCATTGGTCAAATTCTGGTTAGCTGCAGATGGCCGGCATTCTGTTTAACAAAGACCTTGGTTGCAGGCGATGGCAGGTAGAATGTTGAGGGTAGCAGGTAGAAAGGGGCTGGTTTGACGAAGTGGACGGCGGCGAGGGCTGGGTTCCGGTCAGTGGTTTCGTACTGCAACGCGGAAAAAGTTGAACTGTTGGAACGGACTATTGGAAGTAGACGTTGAGCAGATGTTGGTTGATGGTTGGTCTCAGGAATCACCTCTGCCATACAGTGAGACTTTCACGAGGGTTTGCTAATCCGCCTACGGTGCCCCATATAAGGGTTGAGTATATGAAAGCCAAGCAACATACCATAAACTCGGGTTACATAGAAAGAGCAGATACAGCAGTAATCAGCGCAAATTTGAGATGGAACCTGCCCATCATATGATCGTAAACCCAAGAGAGAGGATAGGTTTAAACCACTGATCATATCGTCTAGTCCTTACGGTAATCCGGGATTAACGTGGAGTTGACCGATGGCCACCCGAGTGACCAATGCGATCTGAAAGAGATCAGGTGTGCGGTAGTCTGGAGAGTGTTCCGGCTGTGGGTTATGATTATCGTTTCAGAGGAAACCAGAAAATAAACATTTTGTTATCTGAACAATTAGTTATCATTCGGCTAGTGGGCCGGTCTATTAGGGATCCCTAGACGGAGACTGGTAGCTTTTTAGGGTGGTTGGGTGACAGTAGGGATTTAGGGAGATATCAGGTAGGTGAAGGATGAGGAGAGGGAGTCCATTAGGGAATCAGGAATAAAACAACATTAGAGGGTATGATCTGGAAGAAGAGTGGGAAAGTGGAAAGATAGCAGGCTGGTCGGTTCACCAGCTGTGGCCGAGGACGGCAAACAGTAAAAAGGAAGGAAAACACTAGGTGTTAAGGTGAGGATTTTTATGTGAAAGCAAACGTGCTGGTATTCCGCGGGGTCATGAGAAATCAGAGGCATACAGATTCCGGCTGGAATGGGGTCTTAACTTACCATGAGCATGTGCGCAGAGAAGTAAGACCTAGTTACTGAGGAATAGTAGTCTGTGTGGCAAGACTCCGGTATACGAGAAAAGCGCAAGAAAAGGAGGATCAGACGGCGGTGTTCTAGCCTGAGACAGAGGAATTAAGTGAAGGCAAGCACCTATCACTGAAGGACAAAACGGGTATATTTTAATATATTTATGCAAATTATGGTGTACAATAGCACGATCTAACGAGGAGGGAGGAGAAAATTGAGCGCAACATACCCAAGGTATATACATATATCTCTGTTAACGTGGGTATGACCATCAGACGGGTAATGAGAAAGCGGTCGGACGCAAAAGAATGTGACTCATTGTAGTCTAATAATCAAGGCAGTCTTCCCATGCTTCGTCTATGTTAACGTCATAACGGGTCATGCTGACTAGGGAAGATGCTTCTAGGATTCTGCATAGTGCCCCTTTAAAGTGCATTAGCGTGCAACATGATTGCACCGAGTCAGAAAGCTTATTCCAGTGTCCAGGATAGGCAACCGAGAAATATCTAGATCTGATTGAAAGCCTGGATTGAGGGGTTGTAATGGTGAATTGCCTATGACGGAGGGAGTGGGGAGTCTTAGTAGAAGAACCAAGCGGATTGTCAGATGAGCGAACTTTTCAGTGCAGAAGGTTGAAATGAAATAAAAGATTGAGCTTGATAAGACGTAACCATAGGGTTTCAAGCCGGAGTAGTTCGCACCTAGCTCCGTAGCTAAGATTGGAAAAAAGGCCAATTAATTTTTTCGTGAAGGAACGTTGCACTTTCTCTATATTGACCCGGTCGGCCTTTCGCATCAAGGTAAAGACCAGAGGACAGTGTTCCAGCAGCGACCTGGCGTGTGTCTTGAATTTCAGGAGCTCGCTCTCCTGCGTATGGTATGTTCTGAGAATAAGTGCAATCACCCCTCTTGCCTTGCCAATTTGGGTCAATGCTTGTTCATATAAGGTAGAGGAACAAGAATAGTGCAGGCCTGGGCCTCTTACCACGTAGGGAGTGGGAATCGGCAGACCACCTACCGTGAGACAGCCAGGTGGAACGTGGCATTTGTAAAACAGAAGAGAGCTCTTAGCTGCCGAAAACTCCACCAGCCATTGAGTACACCATTCATCAAGGGACTTCGAGCCTGACAAAACATCGCTAACAGCTGAGTGCACGACGTCCGCCTCAAAAGTATAGACTAGTTGCATGTCGTCAGCAGAGAGGAATTCCATACCATGACGCACTACTTGGAAGGCGTCATTTATTTACACTAGATATAAGAGAGGGCCTAGAAAGCTACCCAGCACGGCCCCGCTAGTGATTCGTTCAGGCCGAGAGGATGTTCTATTGACAGTGACGGTTTGAGTACGTTCAGAGAGATAAGATGATAGCCAGGGCAGAAAGGGGTCGACGACTCCGTAGGATTTAATTTTTGGCAGTAAGCGAACGTAAGATACACGGTTGAACGCTTTATTCATGTCGAAAACGATGACGATGATTGACTTTTTTCTGTTTGCTTTAGAAATTATTAAATTGATGGAGTCCAGCTGACGCGTGAGGCACGAACGGGACTAGAGGACCCCATGCTGAGCTGGGTTGATAAGGTTCCGAGAAGTGAGAAAATTCGCAAGCTGGCCCCTTACTATCCTCTCCATGAGCCTGGAAACAATCAAAGTGTGGTTTATTGGGTGATATTCACCGGATCATGCAAGGGACCATTTTTGTGTTGTGGAATTATACAGGACCCTTTCCACTGAACCAGGTAGATTCCGGGCGACATGGAAAACGCAAAGTGGTTCAGCACTAGGAATACTGAGTCGGGTCCTCCAGGCCGAAGTAAAACAGGTGGAAGGTCATCAGGCCCTGGATGATAGGGGAGTCTAGTGTTGGCTAGGAATTTCCTGATGTTGGCCGTGGCAAATTTTGTGTTTGATATCGCGTCTTGTGTGAGCATCGGATAGCAGATTGGTGGATGGTTAGTGCCCGTTATAAGAGCTGAGGCGAAAAAGAAGTTGAAAGCCTCAGCCATATCTGTTGGCGATTCAAGGTGGGTGTTATTTGCAATGAGGAATGGGATATTGTTTTCAGTGCTGCTCGAGTTGCGGGATTTTGGAAGTCTTGAAAGGAGCTTCACGCTGTGAGGCAGTTGTGTTGCAGTCCTTTCTTGCTTTTTGAGTTTATTCTCGGTTGCTGCATAGAGATAACGGCAGAATCGGCTCATTCTGAGTGTCAGAGAGAAATCTCGATTCCTGAAGAATGAGTTCTGGAGCTAACAAATCCTTTGTCGAAGTCTGTCAACTTTGGTAGCCTTGGCTCTAATATGTTTGACGGCTGAGGTAAGGCAATTTATGGAGGAAAGCAACTTGAAATAGAACATATCAGCTGCTTTTTGCGGATCGGATGTGAGGAAGAAGTCGGACCAATCAATGCCCCGGGGGGGTGTGGGCAACCGGGCCCATTTAGTCAGTCTGTGGGTGTTTTGGTTTTTGATTTCAGCAACTTCAGGTAGGCCTGATTCTTGCGTAACAGTGAAGCGACATACGACCATTTTGTGGTTACTATCGGGAAGATTTCCTGTGACGGAGATGTTTACGTCAGGGCGGCCATGCGTGAACATCAAGTCGAGGATATTGTTATGCCTTGTTTGAGTGGAGACATACTGTGTCCATCCTGCAGTATAGGTGCCCAGAAGGAGATCAGGTTAATGAGAGGGGGAGTGGTGAATTCTCCTGCTATGATCGTTGCACCTGGAGGTAGAGTGGAAATGTACTCCAAAGTCCTAATAAAATGCGGAAATTCAGAGTGACTGGAAGTAGGTGTCCGGTAGACGCACCCAATGTGCAACACATTTCCAGGAATTGGGACGGAGAACCAGGTAGAGTCGGGGATACACTCGAGCACCAAGCGGTAGAAGAGGGTGGTAGTAAATTTGTTCAATGTATGCAAGAAAACCACCGCCTCGGAGGTTCACTCTGCTTATTCGAAAGGAGTTATAGCCTACCAACGAGACAACGTCCGTTGGGTTGTGATCTGCTAACCACGTTTCTGTCACCAGAACAGTGTCAAAGCTAGAAGCAAGTACATGTTTCCCTAAGTTAACAATTTTGCTCAACAGTGAAATGGGAATTCAGCGGCAGGAGGAAGACTGTGTCTGTATTTTTGAGGTTACAGAGCGCTAGGGCTCTACATGAGGGCAGCGGACGACTATTGGAGCCCATTAGGCTTCCAGCAGCGGGGTTGTCAACCGGGAGGGTGTCACCAGGGGGAGTAATGATTAAGATGGGAACATTAGCAGGTTAGTCACATGGTGATGGTTTGTAAGGCACGGTGTGGTTGCCCTAATAGGAAGCCTGGTTGACGGGTGTCAAGTCTATGGTGACTTCAGGAGGGTGACTGGCGCAGGAGGCAAGTTAGGTGAGACGTTTTGGAAGACTAATGGGGAGCAGCATCAGTTGCGGTGGCTGGTGAGTGCCTCCGGGTAATCGATCGAGAGATAAAAAGACGGTTTCAGGGAGTTTTTTGAGGAAAGCTATGATAAAATCGGGGAAATATTATCAGTGGAGATAGTGAGCTGGTTTGGGGGCTGAAGCTTCCATTAGGAATACCATCTGTGACCGATAAACACTCGTGAATTCCAGTAGAGATTAATACTGGATGGTAAGGCGATTTGGTTATGCCGGATAATAGATTAGGAGGAGGACATGGTGACTGTAGGTGGTATCTTCGGGGCAAATCATGTGTAAATCGGGGGAGAGTTAATAGGGATACTACGGAGTCAGAATGGGGGTGGGGGCAGGGGTTTAGGGGCAACCATGGTTATGATAGCGGTCTGGTGAGGAGGGTAACCAATGACAGGGTAAGTGGGATTGGAGTGAGATGAGAGTAACTTTATGGGCAGAGTTTCTGAGCGCAGCAGGCATCTCACAGGGCTCCAATGAATGAGTGTGAGGGGATGGAGTAGTAGCAAAGGGGCAGCCGATGATAGACGCTTTGGTATGTGATGTCGGTTGCCATAGTGCACAGTGGGGTCAGAGTAGAATACGGCAGAGTAGAATGGTGAGGGGGCAGAGGATGTTGATGTTGCGGGGGGGGGTAAAACGGAGCATACCACAGGGCAGAAGATTGTCAGGCGCGGGCCACATGTTTTGTTACCGGTTAGCATCCATGCTAGTAACCCTTCCTGCGTGACTCGGGTTTGTTAGGGCTAGCAATGGAGGCGGTAAACTTAATGGAAAGTTTGCTAGGTGGTACTGCTTCTATAGGCTCGATGGCGATGGCATCTGAGTTAATGTGTGCGGCATGTAGCATTTGGGCACGTGGAGCTTCGAGGGGCCAGATAGATGCTTTAATGGGCTAGCGCCAGGGTGAGCGACGCGGTTTCGTATGTACGGCCGTGGAGGAGGACGGTGATGAGTAATAGGCTGGTCAGGTAGAGCGCGAGAGGTCATAGGTCGACCGTCGATTGAAGACGAGGGGGTGGTGATGTCAGTGCTGAAGGGGTCTTGGCCATTAAGAGCAACAAGTGACGGGGGCGTCGTTGTGACCGGAGCACTAGGAGACAGCGGTTCAGCTGGCTTTTCAGAGCGGGGTGGCGCGTTGGAATCTGGCGATTCGTTGGCTCGTTTGGCGGGTGGAGTTGGGCGTGAATGGCTGCTAGCTGAGAGGAGGGGCTGCGTTGCTCTCCTGCATGTAGGCAGTGGTGCAGACTGTGGTGCAACATGGAGCCTTTTAGAGAGACGTTGTGGTGTTGGGGCGAACGGTACAAATCTAGGTCCATGTTTTGCACTGGTGCACTAGTCAGCTGGAGTGGTGGCGAGCTACTGACGGGGTGAAATGGTTCAGGGGGATTGGGTGTCACCGGTTTAGTGAGCGGTGGGAGTACCTGGTTTCCGGCAAGTGATCTAAGAACCTCCATCTGGAGAGAGCCTTCGTCAGAAGTAATTTTTATATTTTTGAACGAGGTTTACTTCGCGATGGACTCTTTCTGTCTAACGAATTCCACGGCAGTGCTCTCTTCCAGGAATTGAAACAGTAGCGGGCACATGTTTCGATGTCACCGCTTTCTGAATCTTTTGCAGGAGCGCTCGCGGTGTGACATACCTTATGCCATGAGCATGGACTGCTTGGCCGAGGAAAGGGGCAAAAAATCTGGAACAATAAAAACTATGGCGTTTTTGGAATTTTTTATCCTCCTATGGACTTCGGAATCAACTGAGTCCGGAAAGTGGTTGGCTGATAAAGGAATTTTATTGCTCGCATGTTTTGAGGGATCGAAGATACATTCGAGTGGCAACAGTATGGTCAGTGCATCTTCCACGGATCGTAACTGTTTCTCTAAGGACAATAGGTTTTTCTGAGGAGCATTATATTTTTTACTGGCTTCACTGAATATATCGACCAGTGGTACAAGGCAAGGAGGCGATTAGTGCTTCCAGGTTGAACTCGGCTGGCCACTAAGTGAACGAGGTGATCGGTGGAGGATTTCGGCATAATATCACAAAGAATTCTGATGGCAGCAGATTTAAAGTCTGGAGCTAACCTCAGACATTATTGTTCAGAAAAAACACCCTGATTTATATTAGGTGTGAAGTATATCTTGAGGAGCTGTTTATGAGCTATTTCCCTAGATTCCTCAGTGGAAACTTTACCAATAACAGCGCGCATCACGACTTGGTACAACAAAGTTCGAAGAGGTATCTAGGCCCCAAGCTGATGTACTAGTTAGCTGCAATGTACCAGAGGCTCATTGGGTGCTCAAAGCAGCGTAAGCAATCGACAAGAACCATTCGCTACTCAAACGAAATTTGGCTGGACACTTCTCGGACCCCTGACGAGCAAATTTCAAGAATTGGTATCAGTAAATCGCTTAGCAATTGCTGAGAGGAATGCCTGTGTAGTACACGACCAACGTTTCTATAGTGAATCCAACGGCCCATCTCAAGAAAGCGAAGTTCACTCAAAAGAAGATCAGTCGATGCTTTCGATGGTGAATTCAAAGACGGGACGTCACGATGGGCAACATGAAGTCGCTCCACCCAAGCGACCACAGTCAAACCGCTTATCAAGAAATGGAGAAGTTTACCGGAGGCTTTTGAAATACCTCTAAAAAGAACATCTTCGGGTAGCCCAGCTGAAAGTTGAACACCAGCAAGTCACGCAGGGAAGCTTTGAATTAGCCGACCTAGTGGCGGTATACGCTACGCGGGTGGAACAGTAGGGCCGGCTGCGAAACAAAATACCCTTTACCAAAACAAAAATTACTGAGCTGAAGTCAGTATCCATGAATGAAATCAAAATGACCGCATCGTTGTTAGGTTGTAAGGTAGTACCTATGCTAAACGAGAACTGTTCCTAGATCAAACTGAACATTGAATGTTGGGCAGGTCCTACAGTTGTACTACGTGACAGGAAACGAAGAAAACGAAGACCATGTTCGGAACATCAGAGAAATAATCCACTCTTAGCAGGAAACAGCGATGAAATATTTGATGATTTGAGCCCAAAACTACACACAAAAGAAAGGGGTAGTTTGCTCATCGTCTCGCTCCGAATTATTCAGCATTTTATTCCACTTCTTGATGGACATCTATTCAAAACGACCAATTTTTACTGGGCAGTGGCAAAATGTACTGAGTTCTAGTTTTTATCCAGCGTGCAAAGAGGTGAGGAGGAAAAATTCACCAAGTTTTCACTTAAGCAGTCCAAGTGGGGCTTATTAGCTAAGATCACACTGTGAAACTATTCCTGCCTTTGAAGCACATTTATCAACATGCTATACAGTATTGTTTGTCACATATTTTGTACGCAGAAAATCTCTGAAAAACACTGATAGGTTTCAGTATTCAATCAATTTTCGTGTTTATGTATTTTTCAATACTTTCCATCGTACACTTGTTTTCGAAGCTTATTTACAATCAATAACCGGTTTCCATTTCTTTCAGAAAACGTGGTGTGGTATTTTTTGTAACTTCACTGTTTGTTGACCTTTCAGTTTTACGCGATATCTCATTGTCACTTGAATGTAGCATCTACGATGAACTTCTGCTCTCACGGTTGTAAACAAACATAGTTTAACCTGTTGCTGCAAGAGTATACTGTTAGAGATACGTAAACTAAGCTCGAGCAGCGAAGTGTCTTACACTGGAAAGCCTTCACTTTCATCATGCGTCTTACTGCGTGCGTAGATCTTCTGGTGAATATGCCAATCTCAAGTTGTGCAGCGGGATTTGGAAATGATTTCTTGTGGATTATGCAAATGATGACTAAGACGGAAACCCGTTTTACTCGCAGCTAACACAGAAAGTAAGTGACCGTAAGCACTGACAGTACTTAATAGGTACGCAGGGAGAGAATCATGACCCCATCCCTAACCTCAGACAAATAATTTCGCGGAAGGATTTTGTCCGGCTGGGTTAAGAACAGATACGGAAAATCCTTCCAAATGTTCTACTTGCTTTGTAAATTTGACTATAGTTGACATTACTTTGAAAAACACGTCTATTCACCACACTTTTGCGCGTTTGTTTGCCCATGTGAGACATGTGAATTTGGCCTCGAATCGTTTCTGACTGTCGTGCTTGAGCCACGGGGCTATGAACCTTTGGGTTTTACTGTAGAGTTTACTTGGCCGCATACTTGAGGTTCGTATATATTTTACCTTTTGTGAATTTCAATTTAGTACCGTAGAAACTACGAATCAATCTTCATTTGGTTTTGGGATCTGTTTCAATAGGTTACGCGTTGCTCGATTTTCGAGAATTGACTTACGTGTGCAATTATCAGATGAACTGGGAGTCCAGCTTTTGGACGGACTCAGCGAATGTACAGTATTACGTAAACAACACCAAAATGCAGTATGTTGCACGGCAGCATCCGGAGATCACAACCCGCGCGAACCGGCGGGCTTTTGGTATTGGGGGCTTCGAAGCTATAGGCCAAGCTAACACCAAGCCTACTGGTGCCCACTGAAGCTGAACTTATTCTTTTACCCCTCACGCTTTCCCCTGTAGGTCTTAACCTTTCACATTCTCTTTGAATCACATCTGCGTCTAATTCGATGCAATTTTCACTAGTAAAAGCAGGGTCAGTCTGAAAATCCAATCTAGCATAGGGCTGGACATTGTTTGTGGCGCCGGGGAAACTTTAGAACAACCTCTTGTTGACAGTTTGTCGAAAATGTTCTATTTCCGGGGCCTCCGGTTTGTATTATTGTCCAACCTGTGTTGTGATTGATGCAAGTTTGAGCTAAACATACTTTTACAGTGATTTAACCATCCTATAAACTCCCCAATGTTTCAAGTACCTTGCAGCCGTCTCGATTCTTCACCGAGAATTTTCAATCTTCATTTTATCATCTACTTAGCTCCTTTTTGGTGAGCCTTTTTACTCCGCGTTCCCTAATCTGCCTGCGCACCTCAATCACACCGGAGCCCTTTTTTGTACACTTACGTGATGGTATCACCTTCAGAGGAAACTCTCAAACATCGATGTCTGGAACATGACCTAAGGGAAACCTGTCTGCAACCAGCCAATAATAGATGAAGCCCACAGCGACGGACGCAAGAACTGACTTTAAGGCCCAGGTAGGTTAGGGCGGATCATTACCCTTACCCACTCCTTGGATGGTGACCGTTTCGTGGGGCAATTTGGTGGACGGTAACGTGCATGCGTGGGAATTCTCCCTATCCGTCGTCACACTGGTATTATTTGGGCTATTCTCTTCATCGCATTGACCCTCGAACAGGTACAGTACGCATCAACCACTTATACATTTGCTTATATTTTTATCATGTGCCTTGGCATACTATTGGTTCGAATTTGGACTGCCGTGATGGTGGCACTTGACAGTGACTTTTGCTGAACTCTGGACCTCGTTGATAAACGTTGTGGCCGTACAGTTGAAGTTTGTGCATAGCTTATGTGCGTATAATTTGTTAATTTGGAGTCTTAGAATCAGCGAATCAATCGTGTTCTTACTTTGGAATTCGTTAGTAAGGCTAGGCGTTACTCATGATTGCAGTAACCGTTACAGGCCGTCTGTCATTCCTCGATGCAGTGGAATCCAGAATACATTGCATTTTGGCCGCCGGAGTGAGAGATCTATTCCCGAGCACCATTCAGCCATTGTTGGAGTTTTGCTCTGCGTCACAGCTCCCCTTTGTACCCATAGCGTTCCATATAGGTATCAGGTATCTGTACTGATACCCCACGTTTTGCATACGTGGAGCACAGCCCCACCTCTAGGACAAATTGGACTTGCAAGAAACAGAGCATACCAGGTTGGTGAGACCTGAGACCCCCCGGTATCATCCGTTAGCCATGTTTGGGTAAGTGCAAAGATAGACGTGATTCAGCCGGCGCAGTGGTCTCCAATTCACTCCTTTTATCCAGTAATCCAAGTACACTGGTCAGCAGCAGCTTCGCGTATACCGCCCAGTTGTTCCTTATCAGAAAATCTTCAGCTTCCACGCGCTGAGAGGGCTAGCCGGTAGCAGTGGCGACCAGCTTACCTGTAATCTCCGCCGAACAACAAGAAGTTTCAGGACACAGAGGTGTTTTCGCCATTTTTCCTTCTCCTCTAATTTCTCTACAGGCTTGCCTTATCTTTTGACGATCCTCACGGAAAAGGTCTCGGCGAAGACGAATAGGCCCTCCTTCCAACCTGAAGAACCGTCTCAGGACCTCTCCCGCTTGCTCTAGAGAACGAAAAATAGAATTTATATTCCACGGCTTTCCGGACTCTTTAAACTTCCTGAGTCTGAATGCCGCTCAGACCCGAATCATTGCTGCCTGCCCTGCTTTACCTTCCGTAAGCGGCTCATTTGTGACCAGTCTGAGTTGCGTTGGATTACTATCCAGTCTGCCCCGGAGGGAAGTCGCGGTGGTCTAATAGACGTTGAGCCTCAGGAAGCTTTGTTCGCGTGGTGGAGGAACCCTCTTTGGGATCGACGAAGCCTCCTTCCACTTGTTCCTGTCACCCAGGGAGTCAACATGTAGGTTGTGTGACCTTGGTGGTTTGGCAGCCGCTGCTTGTCGTCGCAGGTGGATGACCATCTTTCTCGCTCTTCCTTCTTTCATTCATTTGTTAGTGGCCTCAGAACTTGTGGCAGTGACCAAGGCGCGGGACAACGAGTGGTTCACACTAGGTGCGCCTGTCTCTGCCGGTGATGTGCTGGGGCGAACTTGGGTCGGCGGATAGTCCCTTGGGGCTGAAGCTTGGTCAAGGCACAGTTAGAAAGAGCGATTTTGTTATCCGTGTTTTCACTCGGTCTCAGCTGGTTAACTTTATTTGCGTGAATACCGGCCCAGTGAATAAGGACTCATCTAACACATCCGTCACAAAGCACAGCTGTCTAACCAGGTTGCACAGTTTTCTTACAGATTATTCAAGCACACCTTTTGAAACACTCCCTTTTGCTTATCGCGTTTTATTAGTCCACCAAGGAAGAGATAGCAATCCACTAATGACAGGTCCCCTGAGCTCAACGACACACTTCACGGGCGTAGCGCAGCCAACTTTCGGACCCCCACTTAGCAGGAGCATCGCCATGGTCACATCTGGCAATCTTATCATCCGTTTCTAAGCTTTCACAGTATTAAGCTTCTGTTGTTGATTCACAGTTCATTTATGGAGCTTAAAGGCCCAGAAGGAACACTAATGAGGTTTGTTTGGCTACAATTGCTTAACTTGTCGCATACAGCAACGTGGTTGTTTGGAAACGATTTCAATTTGAATTGTGAAGGAATTCAAACGACGTGTCACCGGAAGGTTCAGCTGCCTCGGCCTTACACCTCTCAATACCATTGGCAGCCTTTTGGCAGTGAAACTAAACGGTCAATCGGCAAACCGTTGTGAATCAAAGGAAAAGGCCCCGCGGGTGAACCGAACCTCTTGCCTGAGTGTGTTGACCATGTTTCTTGCTCAGGCTCCTTATTTCAAATGGTACTAGGGTGAGCTTGGTTTCCTGCAGAGCTAGGGCCGACTTGTTGCTAGCTGAACTGAAAAAAGGGGGTTAATCGAACAGTTAGGGGTGAATGGGCTGCTTGAGGTGGGGAGTATGACGGAAATGGAGAAGGCACGTACGGCACATGACTAAGAAGAATACCTAGCAATAAGATACCAACTTATTTTGAAGTAATGGGCACTGAAAGTCCATCTCGCTACTTGGATGGTTGCCATGTGCTCTGGGTTGCTCTGAAAACAATGGCCAAGGCCTCTGTGGTAGAATCTGTGGCCGGTTGCCGTTCGGGTCCACCTAAAGTGGAATCAGAATCATTCTTAGGCTGTTCGTCTACCTAATGGAAAATTGTGAAGAGGTTTGAACATTACTTTGAAGGTGGAGTTCATGACAGTGGCCAGCGTTTACTCTATTAGATCCTTTACTTCAAGTGACAAGCAAGGGATGCGATTTCGGAATGCCTTATGCTGCCCCAAATAGTGGTAAGCAAAAGAGCCAGAGAAATCCCAGATTTTTTGGACAAGGTCATGCAGCTGCTCGTTCATTGGCTGACGGTTAGCTTTAGGGTTCGATTCTCTGGTGGAAGATCCAAATGCACTGCTGTAGTTTTCGTTGAAAATGCTCAGTCGCGGAATTGCACCCACGCAGGTGAATCACAGATCAGACCTTAAATCACCGCAGAATGTGGAACGGATTACTGGAGTGCTAACCACTAGTCTCAAGATTTGTGGGCTAGGAAGGCTGATGATATTTTGAAGTCACGAGATAAGCCCAGGTTCCAAGACCTGTAGTACTTGGTGTTCTTTGAGGCAGGCATTACTCGAGGAAGGTTCGTTAAGCTAGCTATCGATGGCAAGGATCAAGGATTCCCTTGGTCGCCCATTTGGAGGAACTATTCACAAAAACTGCTTCCAGAAGAGGCACCGTTCAAGCTAAAACAGGATAGTTTTTGTTGGCCGAATTTTGATGGATGCGTGATATGTGGTGAAATGTACGCATTAGAGGAAGTTCAGCGTTTTCAGTCCCGAGATGCGCCCAGTCGTTCGGCATTTCTCAAAGAAATCAGGGTTTGCTAAGTGCCTCAAGTGTGGACTTTTGCCTAGTAGATATTCTGTTTCCAAACCATTTTCAACAGTAGGTTGCCAGGATCCACACCGTCCTGGATGGTATAACGCACGGAAGCGATCTCCCGACCGGGTTATGCAAGCTCCAACCCAAGGATTGCAGCTGGATAAGCTGGGTACCGATAACGCAAGAGTAGCTTACCAGTGGACCAATAGTTGTGCGGCCACCCCTAGGCCATAGTGTCTCGTCCGTTTACTTGCTGCCAGTACGGGTTGATAAGCCGGGGTCTCTGTAAGGCGATGTGCCCGGGTAGCCGGTCCGATATGACTTTGAGGCGGAAAGACCTTCTGGAGCCGGTAGGCCTGGAGGCATCCCCCATCCCTATTTTCGATTTCGAGTGTGAATTGAACTACCAGTTAGAATTCGGAAACAACTGAGCTGTGGTTGTGATCACTGTTGACTTGACCTTATGAATATCAAACGAGCCTCCGGTGTGGTTTTTATTCAAAACAGCGATAATGGTATGTTTCTCGACCATGATCGAGAAGCACACACAACAGCAGCCCCCACACCGCGACCAAAAATTGGACGTAAAGACACAAACCGCGGTAGCGATAAGTCAACAGCACCAGTCATTCAATAGAATCTCTGCTGCCCAGAGATGTGGGTCGCATGCGGCAAAGTATGCGTTCTTTGAAAGACAAATAGTACGGTAACTTCTCCCGCTACTTTATGCTAATCTCTCAATTTTCAATGTCAATTTTTTCTCACAGGTGGTCTACTCTGTGCAGGAAGACAACGACAGCCAAAAATGTTCGCAGATGTGCCGCGGAACACAGGCCGGATTCGCGAGGTCAGAAGCACCAAGGCAATCTACATGGGACAGAAAATGCAGGAGTGGGTAGAGTTCACTGCAGCCCGAGGTTATATGATAAGATTCCTGTTCACCGAAACACCAGTTCGCATAAGAATGGAGCACAACGTTCAGCGCTAACAGCATGGGCTGCAGACCGGTTGCTTGTGGCGGGTTTAATAAAGGCGTTTTGCTGATGTGGAAGGGACACCCACGTATTTGGGCCCTAGTATCTAGGGCCTCAGACCAGACATGAGACAGACCACTGTGTTGGCTTTTCATAAGAGCGTATTTACTGATGGAGGATTTGGAGTGAATAGCGGTCCCGGTCTTGGGAATGGAGCCACTGAGTCCGCGTGCCGTATACTGAGTGCTCTGATTGCTGTCCGGCTAGGGCAGACTGTACGCTAGCCTGGATAGAACCGGGACGTTTGAATGGATAATCACTTTATCGGAGCTCTGGTTTCATCTCAAGTAGCTAAACCCTTCAAACATAAAAATTACACACCCGGGTCTGCATGTTCACCTTTAGGACTGCTTTTACTCCTTGTTTGAACGTCACCGAGGACTATGATGTCCGACTGTGTTGTGTTAGGGTGTTCAAGGCTGCAGCGTACCAGCGTATGACCAAGTTTGATCTCTGTGAAAGCTTACGCAAGGGGACGGAAACCCAGAACTAGCTGTCTCGCTCGGAATAATCGGAAGGGTCTCTCACCTGCGGAGCTGCACTACATGATTCCTTTCAAAGTTTTGTAGAAAAGGAGAAGGTTAACTCTTAGGCAGCACAGCCATAAGGGACCGATGTTCAGAAGATCACAAGTTTTCATGTAATTTTCCGGGGAGGAGAAACCCGGGAGCTGTTCGGTTAAGGCACCCTGTACATTCCTAAATGCTCTTTTGGCCTCTTTAGCATGAGGGAACAAACGGTTGAGCAGTGTTCTAAAAGGGGTTTCAGGGAGGACCTATAAAGCTTAGTTTGCTTTCCGATATCACGAAGTTATTACGTAAGAACTCGACAGATCGGCTTGATTTGGCCTATTCGATGGCGACATGTTTAAAAAATCCTACATAAAATATGGGGGTTTGTTGAACTTGGACCATGAAATTCAGCTAGCCGTATCGAGGAACTTCGATAAACTGGTTTAGTCCGGGTCCCTTGCCCTTTATCCAGGTTTTATCCTGTATCGACCAACCTATTTGCTTGATTTTCATGCACAGTCACCACTGGATTCCATGACGATAGTACCCCTGGCTTCTTCACTGAAGTAACACCTGTTATTCAGTCATGCTGCTTCAGGCAGTTTTTTCGGACCTATTTTTACGAAAAATGTCGATTTACCCGACTCTCATGATTTTGGTTGTTGTTTCTACCTATCCGAATTTGTTGCTTACGTAACCTTCTTCCCTCGCTGTGGTATAGTGCATGTCAGGCACCTGGATCAAAAGACGGGGCACAAACTTTTGGATGTAATCTTTCTCTCTACATCCGTGTGAACGGATCAACTTGGCAATCTGTCTATAATTTTGCCCCCTCTCGTACCCACGTTTTTCCTCTTGTTCCTCACCAGCCCTTTTATGGGTGTGTTCCCTCAAGCCATTAATTCCTTTTTTCCGTTTATTGGCCCTAACGCCTCCACAAATAGGTACCTATTCTGTAGACCACTTGACTCGTTCCCGTACAGCAGCCTCAAACACATTGATACCTCGGTGTCTTGGAACCATTTTTGACCGTGATGATTTTGTGGTCGGTTTGCCCACAAATTGAGGTGTTATCGTTATCGCTTGACAATCTTCATTCCGGTAGTTTAGTTAGGCTAGGCTGTCTTCTCTGCCTTGGGACTTGGGGTTCGTTTATCTGCGAGTCACTCATTTGCTGGACGAATGTCCTGTACGTACATGAACATTGTGACCTCAGTCGTCTTCCTGGGAGTTATTGGGTATAAACTGGTCGGAAATTCTGGACTTTCCATTGGTGACGTGCCACTTATGCCCCAGGGTACCGCCATTTTCGTCGGAGAATCTCATCCCCCAAAAACTAACCCAGGGATTAAGAGAGCCATTCTCCTGTAATGTCGTCTATAGTAGAAGCTGGCGCATGGAGTCATATGTGCAAACGACTTTAATGTCATCTGCGAAAAGGAAGGGAATTTCCTTAAGAACCCAGATATGTCATTTACTTACATTACGAATATGAGTGGGCTGGGTACACGGCCTTCTATCAGACCACTAGGTATTTGTCGGGGTTTGAGCCGGGTTCCGCCTAAATTCTTTGTCTGATCTCGAGCTCATAAATATGATGAAAACCAGGGAATCACTAAATCCACAACTTCATATTTTAATCTTTTTCAGTAACCCTACTTGGGGTACTCGGTTGAAAGCCTTAGTCTTCTCCGAAAAGATCACTTTCGCCCAGCTGCCATTATTGCCAGCCTCCGTGACAAGGTTGAGGAAATATGTCGTACAAGTCGCACATCATCTGTTTTAAAAAAACCGGGCTGACCGACATTGACTGAGTTATGGTTTAGATGACATTTCAGCTTCCCCTTGTTCACCAGCTTCATTATTCTGGACAATACCGAGGTGTGGTTCACCAAGCGGTAATTAACCGTATCCGGCAGGGATCTTCTTTGGAACATACGAATATTAATGGAGTTTTTCCACGGGTAAGGAAAAATGTTGCTCACTGGTGAAAAAATGAATGTTTTTTATAACCTGGGAATACTTATGTGATATAGGCTAAAATGGCTCATGGTAAGGCTTTCGGCAAGGTCTGCAGGACGGTTTTGCTTTTCTACAACAGCCGCCTACACATCGGAGTGAAACGCTACCCTTGAGGAGGTTACCGATGTCATTGGCTGTAGGAGAGAGATGGATATGGTGTCGTCTGTCAGTAAAGAGGAAGCAAAGTAGTGACTAGGAGCCTCCGCAGCCAAAAGAGGGCCACTTAATGAATTTTTATAGCTTACCTACTGGACGGCTCGGCTAAATTGGTTTGTCCTGACCTTCAATAATTCGAGAAGTCCAGTACTGCTCAGATGTGGTTCTCACTTCCGACTTCACCCACGCTGCGTACAATTTTACTTTTCCTCGGGGACAGGTTCATCCATTAAGATACCACTGCTTTTTATGTCAAGGAGAGGTACTCAGCCGGAGATTTCGATAGTAACGATAAAAGTTTGTTGGGGCCCAGACGGAACTGAAGAACCCAAAAAAACTGGTCTAGCGATGAGAGAGCTGATGAATTGTTGCAATGGGTTTTACATTGTGTTCTTTGGGAGCGATTACAGCCCTGGAGCTTCGAACATCTAATACTACTACTAAAAATAGTAGCAGCAGTTCAATTTTGACACTTTCTAAATTCTCACGACAAAAATTGCTCCGCACTGTCGGCCTAAGAAATCGGTGAAAGACACCGGGTTTTGAAAATTAAACATCCGATGGTTTTTTGAACCCCCAAGTGATCGGATATAGCTGTCCTCGCAAGTCCAATGAGGTTTCGGTGGTTATTAAACGGACGCGAAAACATTCGTTATGAATAAACGAGCCATCAGGGTTAATTTAGTCTAGTCTTGCGAATCTGAGTCCACTGACAACTTATGTAGTATTAGACTAGATGTTGTCATCAATTTGGACAGTTTTATTGTAAGCCCCTTTGGGGCTTAACCTGGTATATTCACTATGGTCTCCTGAGTGTGCGAGGCTTCAAAGAAACTGGTTAAACTGCAGCAGCCAATCACGGCTATTGGACCGTGACTGTTCTGGTTGCTACTTCTCAAATTCAGCTTAACTAAGAAATGGAAGTTATAAATAATACTGCAAAGCAGGAAGAGAAGTTGAAATAACCGCAGCGGTCACCCCTCTGATGTCCCCACGGACGTAACACCCTTCATCCGGGCTTCCTATTAGGGCAACCACACCGTGCCCTACAAACCATCACCATGTAACTAACCTGCTAATGTTCCCATCTTAATCATTACTCCCCCTGGTGACACCCTCCCGGTTGACAACCCCGCTGCTGGAAGCCTAATGGGCTCCAATAGTCGTCCGCTGCCCTCATGTAGAGCCCTAGCGCTCTGTAACCTCAAAAATACAGACACAGTCTTCCTCCTGCCGCTGAATTCCCATTTCACTGTTGAGCAAAATTGTTAACTTAGGGAAACATGTACTTGCTTCTAGCTTTGACACTGTTCTGGTGACAGAAACGTGGTTAGCAGATCACAACCCAACGGACGTTGTCTCGTTGGTAGGCTATAACTCCTTTCGAATAAGCAGAGTGAACCTCCGAGGCGGTGGTTTTCTTGCATACATTGAACAAATTTACTACCACCCTCTTCTACCGCTTGGTGCTCGAGTGTATCCCCGACTCTACCTGGTTCTCCGTCCCAATTCCTGGAAATGTGTTGCACATTGGGTGCGTCTACCGGACACCTACTTCCAGTCACTCTGAATTTCCGCATTTTATTAGGACTTTGGAGTACATTTCCACTCTACCTCCAGGTGCAACGATCATAGCAGGAGAATTCACCACTCCCCCTCTCATTAACCTGATCTCCTTCTGGGCACCTATACTGCAGGATGGACACAGTATGTCTCCACTCAAACAAGGCATAACAATATCCTCGACTTGATGTTCACGCATGGCCGCCCTGACGTAAACATCTCCGTCACAGGAAATCTTCCCGATAGTAACCACAAAATGGTCGTATGTCGCTTCACTGTTACGCAAGAATCAGGCCTACCTGAAGTTGCTGAAATCAAAAACCAAAACACCCACAGACTGACTAAATGGGCCCGGTTGCCCACACCCCCCCGGGGCATTGATTGGTCCGACTTCTTCCTCACATCCGATCCGCAAAAAGCAGCTGATATGTTCTATTTCAAGTTGCTTTCCTCCATAAATTGCCTTACCTCAGCCGTCAAACATATTAGAGCCAAGGCTACCAAAGTTGACAGACTTCGACAAAGGATTTGTTAGCTCCAGAACTCATTCTTCAGGAATCGAGATTTCTCTCTGACACTCAGAATGAGCCGATTCTGCCGTTATCTCTATGCAGCAACCGAGAATAAACTCAAAAAGCAAGAAAGGACTGCAACACAACTGCCTCACAGCGTGAAGCTCCTTTCAAGACTTCCAAAATCCCGCAACTCGAGCAGCACTGAAAACAATATCCCATTCCTCATTGCAAATAACACCCACCTTGAATCGCCAACAGATATGGCTGAGGCTTTCAACTTCTTTTTCGCCTCAGCTCTTATAACGGGCACTAACCATCCACCAATCTGCTATCCGATGCTCACACAAGACGCGATATCAAACACAAAATTTGCCACGGCCAACATCAGGAAATTCCTAGCCAACACTAGACTCCCCTATCATCCAGGGCCTGATGACCTTCCACCTGTTTTACTTCGGCCTGGAGGACCCGACTCAGTATTCCTAGTGCTGAACCACTTTGCGTTTTCCATGTCGCCCGGAATCTACCTGGTTCAGTGGAAAGGGTCCTGTATAATTCCACAACACAAAAATGGTCCCTTGCATGATCCGGTGAATATCACCCAATAAACCACACTTTGATTGTTTCCAGGCTCATGGAGAGGATAGTAAGGGGCCAGCTTGCGAATTTTCTCACTTCTCGGAACCTTATCAACCCAGCTCAGCATGGGGTCCTCTAGTCCCGTTCGTGCCTCACGCGTCAGCTGGACTCCATCAATTTAATAATTTCTAAAGCAAACAGAAAAAAGTCAATCATCGTCATCGTTTTCGACGTGAATAAAGCGTTCAACCGTGTATCTTACGTTCGCTTACTGCCAAAAATTAAATCCTACGGAGTCGTCGACCCCTTTCTGCCCTGGCTATCATCTTATCTCTCTGAACGTACTCAAACCGTCACTGTCAATAGAACATCCTCTCGGCCTGAACGAATCACTAGCGGGGCCGTGCTGGGTAGCTTTCTAGGCCCTCTCTTATATCTAGTGTAAATAAATGACGCCTTCCAAGTAGTGCGTCATGGTATGGAATTCCTCTCTGCTGACGACATGCAACTAGTCTATACTTTTGAGGCGGACGTCGTGCACTCAGCTGTCAGCGATGTTTTGTCAGGCTCGAAGTCCCTTGATGAATGGTGTACTCAATGGCTGGTGGAGTTTTCGGCAGCTAAGAGCTCTCTTCTGTTTTACAAATGCCACGTTCCACCTGGCTGTCTCACGGTAGGTGGTCTGCCGATTCCCACTCCCTACGTGGTAAGAGGCCCAGGCCTGCACTATTCTTGTTCCTCTACCTTATATGAACAAGCATTGACCCAAATTGGCAAGGCAAGAGGGGTGATTGCACTTATTCTCAGAACATACCATACGCAGGAGAGCGAGCTCCTGAAATTCAAGACACACGCCAGGTCGCTGCTGGAACACTGTCCTCTGGTCTTTACCTTGATGCGAAAGGCCGACCGGGTCAATATAGAGAAAGTGCAACGTTCCTTCACGAAAAAATTAATTGGCCTTTTTTCCAATCTTAGCTACGGAGCTAGGTGCGAACTACTCCGGCTTGAAACCCTATGGTTACGTCTTATCAAGCTCAATCTTTTATTTCATTTCAACCTTCTGCACTGAAAAGTTCGCTCATCTGACAATCCGCTTGGTTCTTCTACTAAGACTCCCCACTCCCTCCGTCATAGGCAATTCACCATTACAACCCCTCAATCCAGGCTTTCAATCAGATCTAGATATTTCTCGGTTGCCTATCCTGGACACTGGAATAAGCTTTCTGACTCGCTGCGATCTTATAGCTCGCCAAAACAATTCAAATCGGCACTAAGTTGAGCCCTTGATGCATTCCCTGCAATCATCATGAACGGCAATAGCCTAAACATAGACGAAGTATAGAAAGATTGCCTTGATTATTGGACTACAATGAGTCTTTTGCGTCCGACTCCCGTCTTATGACCATCTGATAACAGCGCCCTTTTATATAAACATGCTTCTTTTGTGCACGCTCGACTCTCTTTACTCCTCCCTCCCAATCAGATAGTGCCATGTTACTTTTTAATTTGCACACTTTTACTTGTAGGCTAGGACCTCGCTTTTATCATTCGAAAAATTCACCATCTAGGAGTGACATTAGCGATGAAGTACAGAGAGATCCGAGAAAATGTTGCGAAGAGTAGGGCTAGCATCATTCAAACTGAGTGAGTAGACTATATTTATATCATCTTCATATAAGAATTGGGTGCCACAGTGCAAGAGATCCAGTGCGTCATTAATGCACACCAGAGATAGGAGGGGACCCAGTAAACTATCCTGGGTAACGCCACTTGTAACAGGTTTCCGTTGGAAGTATGTCCTTTGGTGAGGACCACTTAAAGTCGATGAGCGAGATAAGACTGCAGCCAAGAAAGCAGTGGGTCGGTAGTGACTAATGAACGCAGTTTAGTGATAAGATGGGGGTGCGGAACAAGGTCAAAAGCCTCCGACAGATTCAGGCAGACAATTGCTAAGGCCTGCCCGCTACCAACAGCCTCAGGGACTGGGTTGAGGAAATCAAAGTGATACCTGGTGCATGCTCGAGATTTGAGAAATTCGCGCTGCTCATTGCTGAGAAGATATGACACAAGAAGGTGGGTGATAATGCCATCTTTAGCAACCGTTTACATTATTGTGTACTTGATAGGGGTGTGATTATTGGGACGATAATTAGCGAGTTCGTTGACAGGCCTTTTATGTGTCATGGAATTATGACCGAAAGCTTCTAGTTCGACGGTACCAAACTAGATTTGAGTGGCAAAGTTATTGGGTTTAGTAATAGAAGTGGAAGGTTTGATTCACCGTTACTGATTGCAGCTGGCGGTACTCCACCTGATTCAGGAGGAGAGGATGCTTCATAGCATGGAATGAGCCTGGAAGTAATGTTCGCTTCAAATGTTGGGGTAAATGAAAAAGAGCTGATAACAGCAAGAGGATTCGGGCGGAGGTCCTCTGAGGCGGAGGCCATGGAATTGGCAAAGTAAAGGTTAAAGGCATAGGCTATATCACGAAGGGAGTTGGCCGAGGATTTCCGGTAACATAACCTATTGGATAGTAGTATCCGTTGTCGAACTCCTATGAAACTGATAGATTTGTTTTTACCTGCGATAGCTTTTATGAGATGAAAAATGTCTAGCTTGCAGATAGAGCATGAAAGTGATCTGAAGAAGCCGTACAGTCTATTGCTGATGATGTTATGAGACAATAAGAATATAGATCACCATTGCCTGATGAGGCTTTACGTCAACCTTGAAGCAGTTGGAGTGTGGTTGATGGGGCAGTAGTTTGACGTGTCGTGTAGAGGCCTCTTTTGATGGATAGAGATGACAACCACGGCCTTTCACTGTGGAGGAAATATAAAGTACTTGATGGATAGATTGTGGGCCTTCAATATTAGGGCTGCTACATGGGTTCCTCTGAGGCTTGGAGGTTTTGGTGGGACGTCAACAAGACCAAGGTATGAGGACTTTCGGACACGGGTAAGCTGACTGGTGGCCTTATTTGGAGTAAATTCCGGATCAGACAGTGGTCTTGGTGACGGGGTCTATGCATGGGGTAAAGGTGAATGCGTCAGTAGTCAAGGAAGCAGCAAAGTCGGAATCTGGTCCCTCGGCTGTTGCCACGGGCGAGCTGATATGCCCACATTTTGCTGAAATTAGAGGGAAGATACCTGCGGACTTGCACTGATTTCTGTCCTCTAGTAGTAGGTATGGGACCTCTCCAAAACAAGGTGAATGCCATCCAGGATTATTCGAGGTTTCAGCTGTTTAGTAGCCCGCGTTGTTTTCTGGGCATTGTCATCTACTATTGTTGACTAGTACCAAAAGTTTTGGAGATCTTCCAGCCACCTGCTGAGCTTTTGAAAATAGGGCTACGCCAGTTCTCAATGACTTCTGAAGCTTAATCCGTATTCTTATAGAGCGAGCAAGTGCTGTCCAAGGTTCCCAGGCTCGCACACTTAAACAGCGATGACAACGCTATTCTCGTATCGCGGACGGATGCTTCCGAATAACTGTTGGCCCCAGATGGCTACAGGTTTTTCAAGGGGTCGAACAGTCGTTGACATTCTTTTCTCCAAAACCGCAACTGCCGCAGACCCGTCACAGCACGTGTGGCCATGAATTGCTTGCAATCTACTTTTCGACCAAACACCATCGGTATGTTTTGGAAGGCAAAGGCTTCATTGCGTGCACCTGTCACAAGCCTTCTGCTTATGCACTGGCTTCAAGCAGCGACTGTTATTTGCCCAGGGAAGTTAGGCACCTCGACTACGTTTCCCAAAGTACCGCAGATACAAGTATATGCAGGGATCCAGAAATCTTGTGGCTGACGCTCTCTCTCTCGCCCAGGTATCCATCCTCTAACAGAACCAACGGCTTGCAGCTGGTCCGAGACAACACAGGCTCGCGAGAGTGACAAAGAAATACTACGCTACCGCTCGTCGTATTCCCTGATGTTGAAAAACCTACCCCTTGATGGCGCAAATGGTGTAGTTTTTGCGATGTCTCCACTGACAAGCCCAGCCCGTTTGTTCTCTGTTCCCTTTGTCGCTTGTTTTTTACGCAATTACACTCGGTATCCCATCCTAGAACATGTGTCTTCATCAGATTTGATCCCGATCACTGTGTTTGGCCGGATATGGATAGAGGCGTTCGCATTTGGTCTAGAATGTGTATACCCTGTCAAAGGAGCACGATTTATCGGCAGGTTTTGTTTCCTCCCCCTTCGAAATACCTACAGACAAGGCACTTTTCTCCCTCGTTCACTTAGATATCGTTGGTCCTTCACCGCTGGCTCACCGATACCTTTTCCTCCTCATATGTTTAGATAGTTCTATGCTGCAGCCCATGGCTGTCCCCATACATTACTCCTCCAGCGAAACACTTTTCAAAACATTTCTATACCACTGGATTTCTGCTATTGAGGTTCCATCTACGATCACCGCGGACAGAGGTGCACAATTTCGGTCCAAACTCTTCCGTGATTTTACTTTCGTCTTTGGATTTCAACGCGTTTGCCTAATGGCATACCACCCATTATCCGATGGATTAGTGGAGAGCTCCCGTAGGCGAATATAAGCCTCCTTCACCTCCTCCTCTCGCTCCGTTAGGTGGACAGACGCCTTCAAGCTGACCATGCTAACCATACGCACTACCTTAAAAGAAAGATTTTGGGTTTCGTCCCGCTAACATGATGTTCGAAACACCTTCAAAATTGCCCAGTGAGTTTTTCAGGCGCTCTTCAAATTTTTTCGGCAGTTACCGTGGTACATGAAATCACGTCCTTCGCCTCCAGCTTGGCTCCCTTTCGTCCCACTCACATTCTCAATGACCTGACTACGTGCTTTTATGTTTTCTTCCGCTTGGATGTTGTTAAACCCCCGTTGCTTCCAGCAAAATCAGGCCCGTTTAGCGTCACTTCCCGTAACTAAGAATGTTTTGTCATTGAAAAGGCTCATCACAAAGACACTGCCGGTATCAATAGCCTCAAAGGAGCATACCTTGATTTGGACTGCATGGCTGCATTTTTCTCCACAAAAACTTCTACTTCCGTTTCTAATGGTATAAATCCTCATGTTTCTAACGAACTTAGTACTCTGCAAGAGAGTGGCACTGTTCTTCTTCCTACAACCCGTTCTGGCCGCAAGAATGTTAGGCCTGTACATTTTCATTTCCCATATTATTTTTTACGAGCATCTACATACATTTGCCCGATGCTGTGGGAGTGGGGCATTGCAGAACTTGCGTTGATTTTTACGCCTAGGTCCGGAAGCTTACCAATTTGGATTTTTTTATCAGCCCGCTCATACCGTTCACTCGCGTCTGCGTGTAGGCCTATCGATTCGCAGTCAGCTGAATCTAACGACGTACGAGAATGCAAGTACTGTCCTCCGGTGTAACGGAATGATCGTTCACTTTGTGAATAAACTCGTTTGTAGTCACTCCGCACCAGCCATTTTACTACATCTGCATCAAGGCAGACACTGGTCTGATTGAAGACCATGCTTGGAGGTAAACCTTTTCTCCAGCTCAGCCTCTGCCGTGGAGGTTGGAAGGAACGTAATCCGCAGCAAACTCGGCTGGGGCTGGTTTATCAGGTGTGATGGCTGACGCAATCTATAGACCTCGCAAACCACCAGTCCCTCAGAGGATACCTTTGAAGTTATGTAATTTTGCTGCCCTATGCCACGGAGTGCTCCATTATGTGAGTAGTCACTCACTGACCCAGGGGCTGTGAAAGCTTTTACACTGCTTTCCCATGGCAGGTTTTTCGCTATCACCTCAGCGTTCAAGTGTCTTGTCTCAGAGATGATGACAGGTCTGGTTAGATGCGCACTTAGGAACACTTCCTGGGCAATACTGATGACGTCAGCGGTTTCCGGGTATAAGCAGCCTATCCCAATTTTGCCTTGAAGGGCCTGGGGTTTTGCGGAAACTTTGCATCTCGGCTTCCCGTTGCCGCCTAAGCCGTGCTCAGTGCAAGCCGTGAATGGACAGTTTGATGCTCAAAAGTTGTATCATGCCCATGTATCGTGCTTCTTGCTTTGTAATTGAGGAAGAGTCTGAATCACTTGGCTTGGAATTTTCTCCGAAGTGGTGCTGGACCCAACACCTTGCGTGGAGCTCAGGGCTTCTGTGGCTTTGCCACAAGTTTTCCTATTGTATATTCCAGATCTTGCGGCCGCAGCTTGTTCATTCAATGCTTGTTCCTTCCCCGAGATCACTGCCAGTGTCGGAGTGGTTTGGATTGTTGCTTGAAACACTTGCATGCAACGGGCTGTGTTTTCCGTTGCCTTCTTGGGTCCTGTTGCTCACCCCGTCACCAGCCGCCCTCTTTTAGGTCACAAAAACCCGCGATTCGTTATCGATTGTTTGTTCTATCAGCTAAGGTCACCGGTCCAGACGATATTTCACGCATTATGGACTCACTCTCCCGGCAGGCCTAATATAGATAACTGTACGCATTCTACAGGCCGCATGACCTCTCGGCAGTCTTACTGAACGTCCTGCCGTACCAGTTATGGCAAGCTTCGCACTGGATATATTCGTCCTACAGAGCCTTTTTGCACACTTTGTTTCCATAAAAAGTGCTATCACTCTCTGTGGATGCTACTTCTTACCAAACCAGGAAGACATAGACTCAGCTGAAACCAAGCCAACTCTAAAAGCAGCGGGTGGAAGCTTGGATAAGATTATCCTAGTCACGGGAAAAAGGTAGGAATGCGACAGTATCAAGAGCAGAACCTCAGAACACTTCTCAAGATGGCACAAAACCCGGGTGACAAATGTTATCGATCTGACCCAAAAAGGCCATGAAGAAAATTATGCTAGAAATGACAAACAATAGCAAGGAAAGTGACATTACAACCACTACAGAGCTGGAAACCTCAAAATATATAAAAAAGACAAACAAGGATCCAAACCGCGGCATGGTGCTGTTGTTGGTTGTGTACCGTGTTAGCACGAGAGAGAGAGAGGGTCAAAGGATGGAGTATATTACCACGTGGCAATAATATAAAAATGCCAGAACTAGGAAGTAATAACAATATATCACGTGGGCATTCGCCGCTCACTGTTATTTTCTTCTGATGCTATCTTATTCAAGTCCAAATTCAAAAGGTTGATTTGATCGGCCGCAGCACAAGGGAAAGGCAGCTTGATTGAGTTCGTTATGTTTGACTGTGCTGCTCAAGCTCAACGAACCTTCACTGAACAACTGCCTCGAGGTGATTAGGTAATACACGAAAAAAAGGCTGAAGCCCAAATGATGCCGGATTCTGTGACTGTCTTGTTATTTGAATACCGCTGGTGAGCAGAAAGATAGTTCGCCGGGTATTGGGGCAATTGGAAAAAGGGGGAGGGCCCACTGTGCAAATATTGAGAGCGTGGTACGTCTGGTATTGTCGGTGAGCTGGAGGATAGACCAGTGAACAATAAAGGGGTGTAGCTCGGAAAGCTTCAGCAGAGCAAACGGTTCTGTCTTGGAAAATCCATCGACCCTCAAACCAGAATGGAGCAAGTTCCGACCTGGCTTGGCGTAACGAAGGCCTCAAACAGCTGACAGAGATCTTCGCGTTGAAAAGGGAAAATAGCTTCGTAAATAATTACTTAATAGAAATGAAATTTACGGACTTATATTTTTTATTTATTGTGAATTTTGTTCTTCTTGGTCAAATCCTGGTACTTAGCTCCTCAGCGATTGGCTAAGCCTTTGCCGTTTGTTGATTGGGGTAGCGTTCATTTATTATTCTTTGCACAAGGCTCGCTGATCATTAGCGAATTCTTTCTCGCAAAGCTGCTTGGCTGTATGCAACAAAGCGTCGTCGATGATTCGGCCTAGTTCCGTGCAGCGGTTAGGAAGACGCATCCGAATATCGTTGCCTTCAGATCTGCTTTTCGGGACTTCCCAGCAGCCATTTGTTCGAGTTTTGACTTATATGGTTCACGAACTAGGTAAATAGTACCAATCAAAACGGGAAGCAAACGTCAACTTTTGGTTCCATCGGCTTCACCAATTCGGGGGTGCCTATCCTGTCTGGCTCGATGAAGAACTCGGAGGACAAGGTGACTGTTAACATATTCCCTATGGGGCCACCACATTTTGATTGCCGCTTTACTCCTAGTTCTCTTGGATGTGCGTCTCACTCCACGTGCGCTAAAGTGGGTATACCAGTCTTATTTAGAGACGATCATTTGCCTGAGTATTCCTTCATGTGAAATAAATTGGATGGATGTGTTACGTAGAAAACTTCGTGCTTCGGTAAACACTCAGGGAAGTTCGATAGTTTCACAAGATGGGAAGGAAGTCGCTTTCGATTGCTTCCCTTAGCCACGCAAAGTAACTTATTATAATAACGTATACGTAAACGGTCAGAACAGAGGGTCAGTTAGAGTTCTTACCAACTGTAGTTAGTTCAGTAATCCTTCATTGCTAGAGACCTTGATGAGAGTTAACAAAGTAGGACTTAACCATGTCTACGAGGCATAGGCATTAGCTGTCACTGTGCAAGGGTTCTGGAAAATAGCGGGAGGTGTTATATTAGAAGAGGTGATACAACCCGTATCTTTCGAATAGCATTCTACTCACCACAATACCATGGGAGCTATGGCCGTATATAGTGTATATATATTTATTTATTTATATGCACTTGTACAAATACATGCGAAGCATTGATCGGTGAACGGTGAAACCAAAACTCAACGAGGTTGGTCATGAAACTGGCCTTTGCTCTCTCGTAGCTTGTAGACATCTGATCCTTTTTCACAGACAAATTGCGTAACCACATATTCAAACTGTGTACCAGAGAGGAACAAGGCTGTTCCATGACCTGGCGGTGATTCGTTACGGTGAACTTCACTGGATGAGATCACATGCATTGTGGCGTCTACCTCCTACCATACTAAAATACTCGTTCCACGGGATTGCTTAGGTTTTTAGAAGGTTTTCGATACATACCTCAATGTTTGCATCATCTTTAATTCGTCTCACCGCTCACCATCATCAGTGGCCGATCTTTCATCAAAATTACGACTTCGGGACAATCGGGAGTGAGGAAAGTCTTTCCAAAAAGTATTTTAGAAACTTTCTAATGTTCCTAATCATTTTACACATATTCTGGCGATCACAGAAGAGAACAGCCCTAACAGTCCAATTTTATAGTCTCCTACACATAAAAGACAACAAACTGATCGAACGAAATATATCCCCCAGGAAAAAAATTGTCCAAGTATTTCTCATTAAAAATACAACTGGTAAGTCACTTTAGACCCGGCGAATGTTCGTATTTCACAAAATCTTGGGCAGGTCAGTAGCGCAACTTTCAAAGTTACCGTCACAAGACTACCGCAGCTGGAGCCAATTAAAACACTCCAGGTCGGAACCTACGTCTATGCCAACATTAAACGGCGAGATAATTTGGCCGCGCTCCGCACGCGGACTTGCAGTTCAGTTCAGTTCAATTCAATCTCAGTTCAACTCGATTCCGTTTGCGCAGTACTTGAGTTCCCGCATCACTTTGACCTCTTGGCCGATTATCTCCATAAATGACTTGTAGATAGTGCCGCCAACCTATCTGTGAATAGGATTTTGGTCAATTCTGACCCGGTCAGTCCTGTTGTAAGCTACGCTGCCGGTTAGCATCTGTTCGGTGACGTGCTGAATATATACCCAGAAATGTTGCTCTTACCCAGTCAACATTTTAGTGGATAGCCCTTGCACCCTCTCCAGACATTCTTTATGCTCCTAACAGTATGGCGTGCAGGCTTGCACGTAGTACTCCATCCGCAGCCTGACCATGGCTTGATAGTCAGAATGAAAATCTCAGACCTTGTACACAACATGGTGGGCCTAACTCGGAAGGGTTCTCCCTTGGCCATATTTGCTGCTGCGGTGCACTGCTTCGACGGCTTTGAACTGTTGTCTGGTATAATGCTCAAGCCTTTTGCCTAAGGGAACATTGCAACTAGCCCACACCATTCCCACTAACTACTGTATCTGTGGTCAGGCACTGGCACTTGGCAAGGTTTAGCGGTAGATCTCACCCACGTTAACATTTCTGAAACGACTGACACGTCAAGTCTTGTGTCCACTCCGGCTATCTCGTCATCATCGGCAAAAATCAGGGTGGGGTTGCAAACACATGTACCAGATCGTCGATGAAGATTAGAAACGGCATAGGGCCAAGCACCGAGCCATGTGGCAACCGGCTAGTTTTACCTCCCGATTTTGAGGCAAGACCGCCCACATCACCACTAACCGTTCACTCTGCTTGGAAGTTATTTGCCATGTGGCCACCTGGGTTTGGCTGGGTTTGAATGTGTTAGTTCATGGCCAAAACTTACCACAGACAATTATAACCATTTAGCCTTTGGCTCTGAATGGTTTGCACGCTGTTTGGTCCCACAGGGCTGTTCAGTTTTGTCTGCTCGGTGCAAGGGCGGTTGGTTTCCGCCAATTAAAAACATATTTCTGACCTTTCTGGTTGCGGAAGGCTGAACCCTCATCTCACTTAGCAAGTGTTGCTTCTAATGTTGCTCCAAAAAGCAAACGTGTTCAGCGTCGCCTAAAAACAAACCGTTCTGCACCCATTTCACCGAATTATACCGTCCTTTGTCAGCCGTTTGAACTTTTGGCCTGCTGCTGAGCCTATAGATCATTCTCTGGATCCGCCTTGTACCTAGTATCCAGATTATTTAAATTTTCTGCCTCGCCATCCCAACAATTCCCCAGTAACCCGAGGTTCACATAATGGGAAGCCTTGCAGAAGTCCGCCTCTGGGACATCAAGAAGCTTGCCTTTGTCCAGGTACGTGATCGCCTCATCAAGGATCTGAAGGACATTCATCAGACAAGATCACCTTGCCGCAAACCTACTCTGCATTTGATATGGGGTTTTGACGAGCCGAATTCCTGGGTATCTATTCCTTTAATGATCGCCTCAATTTCCTGCAAAAGCACAAGTTAAGCTGACGGGCCAGTGATTCTCGGCCTTTTGCCGGTGTCCGGACTAGTATATCCCTACCACTATTGTTCCCTTCTAGCCTTCGAGTAGATTCCCTCCTTTAGGTGGTTTCATGCAGCTGCTTCACCATAGGTTTCAAGACCTCGGCCAGAGGCCGAATGACGGCTGACCGAATCCCACCTGCCCCTGCGGTTTTGTTTTCATTCGCGATTTACTGCTACACTTTAATCTCTCCCTCTTGTACTCCTGGTTCAGGTTTTGGAGACTCTTACGCTACCTCTGTTCTTTCTTCTACTTTATCTTCTGGTCGATACTTGCTCTTAAAGAATGACAAGAAAGCATCGGTCTTGTGTTTATCGCTCAGAGCCAGCAGACTCTGTGCTTCTTTTAAAGCTGCTACACTGTCAGTCATGTGCTTTCGGGATCGGACATGGGCATAGGACTGCCCTCGGTGGGTGTGGAGAGTTGCCGCCAACCTGTCCTCGGAGGAACATTTCGATACTATAAGGTTTGCATGAACTCCCCTCCTGGCTATCTTACAGCTATTCCACGCCAATCAGGTTTTTTTACAGCTTGTACGCGTCCCTTCGATGCCTACCCATGGCTATAGCCTTATTGACTTTCGACTTTCGCAGTGAGGGTTGATCTCTACTGATAAAAGCTCTCAGGGATGCAGACTCCTCTGTGAGTTTGATTAATCCTATTTTATTTGTATACCAACGTTCATTTGCCGAGGCGTTTATGTGATTCGGTGTCCACTGAATTTCCCCAGCTGCCCACTTACGCTGGTTTATGTTAATCCTGCCATAGCTCCAAAGTAACAAGACTTACTTCGGCCCCTTTCTGAGTCCTGGTATAACCCTCGGGACTGCGTGGCTACTCTTGTCCAACGGATCTTCTACCTCTATACCCTTGCTATCCTGGTGATACTGGCTTGTGACTTAAATGAGAGGAGATTGGTGTCGCCCATCCCTGTGCCCAGTAGCCAGTGTAGCATGTTGCACAAATGCATGCAACCGGACCTACAATAAAGACCTGCCGCCCGTTGATCCCCTCTGTACGATCCCGTTTTCCCAGTGAATTTCCGGCGGGTTATGATCCCCTAATAATAAGTATTTATTTGTCTGTGCCAACGCTGCTTCTCACGTCTGCAAAAGCTGGAAGTCGTCCCCCGCCGTGGCCAGAGGAGCCATTGAATACAGATCACGCAGATCGTCTCGGTCTTGACCTTGATGAAGCTCGACCTGGCCCGCACATTACAACAGACCAAACCGAGAGGAGACTTCGAATGACCCATTTCGATCCGTTATGATAGAGCTACTACTCCCTTTGTCTTTCGTCTATTACATCCCGTCTTTAAGCAGCTTATTCTTGAAAAAGAATTTTGCCAGTATCTGGCCCTATCCAAGTTTCCGTCGACCCAACAACGCCAGACCCCGAGACCATAGTGTTCAGCTGCCCCTTTTCCCGAGAGACTGCAGGCATCCGTGTACCAGATTGATGGCTATGTGGTCAGCTCTGCTGGCCTAATCGCGAATTTCACGTCTAAGGTACCTTCGGACTCATTTCCTCCAAGGGATGCCTCCATTTTGACTCTACGGATGTCTGCAGAGCTGTTTCCTGAACACTAAACGAGGCGCTAGATTGTGTGTGTGCTTCATTTTTAACCGTCGTCGGGTTTCTGGCTGAAAGTGCACAGAAAAAGTGTCTTCCTTTTGCGTCGCATTGGAGATGGCCCGGATTGACCTTGTGACCACTCCAGCCCAGCCCCTTTTTGTGGCTGTCCCCTCTGGTACCTCCGCTTTCGTTGGACGCCCGGGGTGGACTTTCAGGGCAGCTCACAAAAAACTGGGCACTCTTCTTGCAGTGGACCCCCAATAAAGACTGGAACCTAGGTCCTGGGAGATCCCTGCCTTCGGTCCTTCTGAATTGCTTGAACTTTCGCATGTTGGTTGCCGGCTTTTAACGCTGCTTGTGGGACCTGGCTTATTCCCTGGGCCTTGAGTGTTTGCCGGCTGAAAAGGTACACCTCTCATGCCCTATATTACCTTACGCCTTGCACTCCCTCCTCCCCACCCAGCTTCTACAGATATTCTAAACCCCGCCCTTTGCCATATCGTGCCCCCTCCCCCCGTACCACGTGACAACCATCCGGCCCACATCAGCGGTCTGTTGCACGCCCACCGCATTCATCACCCACAGCTATCGAAGGCTCCTCATGCTAATGCTTTGCCCACTTTCTGTCCTCCACCCAACATTGCTTGCCCTCCCACTTCTGTGGACGCTCTGTCTTCACTGAGACCCAACTCCTATCGCCACAGCGATCCCAATAGTCTTGCACCTGGTATTAATGCTTTGCGTACACCGACACTGAACTCCTTCCCACTAGTTCTAATTAAAATTCGATCAAAAATTAGAAAAGTATCTCATCTGCAATCCCTGGCATTTACCTCAAACGCTGGTATTATACTAGTAACTGAATCCTGGCTGCCTTGTTCACATGGCTGGGTAACAGTGCTTCTCGAAAACCCGCCAGTCCAGGCGTGGAGGGAGATGCTTAGCCCTTGTCGAATGCACTATCCACGCTAGTGTTATTGACCACCCCTCTCTCCTCCTTACTTAGGGTTCGTTATGGCTATCTATTCAAGCGTTTAACCTGAACCCCCTCCTTGGCTGCGTCTACGTCCCCCCGGGTCTGGAGCCCGCAAAAATTAACTCTGCCGTGAATGTCCTCATTGTTGCGATTGACCATCCTGCCAGTGCAAAAATTATTGCGAGCGAACCTAATCTTCCTTCAATCTGCTGGTCCTCTTATACTAGCCCTCCTACCCTCTGCACCTTCCTTTTCTGTGTCCATCTTGGTGGATGGACCCAACATATCTCCTACCCTCAAGGGGGAACAACATCTTAGACCTAGTTTACTCCATTGACGTTCCTGATATGACCACCCGAATTACTGACCACTTCCCGGGTAGTGACCATTGCACTGTCAGGTGCAAGTTCAGCTGCATCAGCATTTCCCATCAGAAGCAATCCTACCCCCATGTTCCAACTTCCTACCTTTCATGTAACTGGCCCCTAGTACCAATAATAATCCGTTCCCCTAACTGGGACACATGTTTCCTCTCCTCTGATCCCCTCACTGTCGTGAACTATCTCTACTCCAACCCCCTGCACTGCTTAAGTACCGCTAACCCATGTGCCGATCCACGCCCCAAGTTCGGCAGCTCACGACTGCTACTTTTAGAGCGTAAGATGGCTAAGCTGCAAATTACCTTTGCGAGGTCATCCGACTTTACAATTCTTATGCGCATAAACCAGCTGCAAATGAGGCTGAGTCGCTCGGCCGATTCGCATCTTAGAAGGCAAAAGGCTATCGCCCTAGCAAACCCCAATAAAACTGGTCACGTGTCCAACCTGCTTAGTAGAAGGTCCAATCAATCCAATCATACCTCGCCCAAGTTCCTCATCTGCGGCTCATCAACCGCCAATTCCCCGGCACCTATTTCTGAGGCCTTCAGTGATCATTCTCCTCCTCCCTTGTAAACTGCCCTGGCATCCCTCCTCCCACAATCCATCTCTGCACCTCTGCCTCCCTTTTATCGATTCTCTTTACCCATCTAGAAATTGAAAAATCAATTTCCTCTAATGAACCTTCCCCGGGACTGGGCCAGATGATCTCCACCGGCTCTCCTCCGTTTTGGTGGTCCTGACATCTCTTTATTGTTACTTAATGTACACACCACCTCCATGCCTTACAGTTTCGTCCCCCCTCAATAGAAGACTCCTGTTATAACTCCGCGCTCCAAAAAAGATGCACTACACAATCCAGATAACTATCGGCCCATTAACCACACCCCGGTGGTCTGCAAAATCATGGAGAGAATTATCAAGAAACACGTTGTTCAGTTCCTCTTATCCAACGACCTGCTGAACCCTGGTCAGCATGGTTTCTTGAACTTCCGTTCCTACTCTTCTCGCCAGTTAGACTTTCTCAGTGTCCTATCGTCTGCTGCCAACGCCGGCAACTCTGTAATCGTCCTGTACCTCGACATGCCTAAGGCTTTTGACCGTGTTCCCCATATGCATCTGTCAGCCACAATCCTGTCTCTTGGTATCACTGATCCTCCGTTTTCTCCTGGCTATCCTCGTATCTCTCTCGCAGACCACAAGCTGTGTTCGCTGATGGCCACTTATCCTCTGCTAAACCCATTACAAGCGGCGTCACCCAAGGTAGTGCCTTAGGCCCATTACTATTCCTCAATTATATCAATGACATTTCCCCTTCTATTCGCCACGGTACCCCTCTCCTCTTTGCCGACGATATAAAATAGTTTACTCCTTCCTCCCTAACTACCTATCCGTAACCCTGTGCAACATATCGCGTGACTTACTCTCTCTCTCTCTCTCCAAACCTAGTGCGTCTCGTGGTTTATGAAATTCCCTGCGGAGAAGAGCTTCCTCCTACTTTACAAGTGCACTGTACCACCCGGCCTAATTTGTCTGCACGACCTACTCATCCCCGTACACCCCACTATTATCGTTCTTGGCGTATGCCACTCTTGTTCCTTTACCTTTTCAGAACAGACACCGCTCCAAATCGCTAAAGCTAAGCGAACCCTAGGCCTGATCCATCGGTGATTCGTACTACCGGCCAATTGCCTCCCCATGTATCTCTCACATGTGAGACCGCCCCTAGAATATTGGCCGATTACCTCCAGCTTCTGGCCGCGTTCCTCTATTGTATTTCCTAAAAAGTACAACGTACCTCCATCGATACGTTGTTGGGCGTGTCCATAGCCCTGACATACCGCCGGCGCCGTGAGCTCCTACAAATTGAGCCTCTGTGGATTCGTCGCATGAGGCTCAATCTGGTTTTCTTCTTTGAGCTAATCAACAACCAGGCCTACAACTCTTATCATATCTCATTTGCTGCCCCCTGCTCCCACCCCGTCCGACATCGTGCCTTCTCTCTCACTGTCCCTCAATATAATCTTAGTCGGAAGTCCCGATCCTTTCCGTCAACCTATTCCGAAATTCGGAATATGCTCCCCCTTAATTTACGCAGTGCCTCCTCACTGTTCGCTTTTGGGCGCGCACTTGTGTCATGCTTAACAGTCCCGATGCTATATTGCTCACCAATGAGTTCGTCTCCACCGATATGGCCTTTGAAAGAGGTTTCACACTGTAAATCCACTACCTCTGCGCCACAGGCCAGTAGATATACTCCATGCCCGACACTCCTCCTCTCTCTAGTGCCGCGAACTACGGCCATTACCATCCCTGATCCACAGCGAACTTATCTCCTGCCTTCATAAGATAATCCTGTTGCTCATCCACGTTCATATGCTATCCAGCATTGTTATTTTTTCTCTCCTCAGTATTCGTTTCCCCTCGGCTGGGGCACATTTAGACTGCGCTCCTCTATCTCTTTTCTCTTTCCAGTGATCCTTGATGATGGTCAACCACTTCGGGCACTGTACTTATCATCTCCCTGATAGGTGCACCTGGGTAATATTGCTATATGGTCGTCTACCACTAGCTGCTCCCGTTGGCTCTGCTGTCCATGGTCTCACATCCTGGCCAATTGATTCTGAATCACTCACCCCTATCGCTGTCGCTTTTCCCCTTGCACATATATCGATGATAACTCGTGCCACCCCCAGCGGTGCGGGGCGCGGTCAGATCCACCGCTATGGCCGGCGCACATCGGGCATGCAGCCCGTCTGCAGTGATATGCGAGCGCAATTAGGCTGGTGAATCACACCTTCTGTGCTCACTTCACGAAGTGTTTTTCAGGTTGGTTGCCCAGCGCACGGCCAGTCCCACCCACTAGCACTGGTTGTGGATCGCACGCTCCAATTTTCCTCAAACTATCGCATTCAATACCGTCGGTTGAAAATTGCATGCTCCCCATCCTATTTCCGCCACAGTAAGCTCACCCATAGCTTTTATCATATGTTACCACTTTCCATTTCTGTCGCTTTACCACAGTATTCACACCTACCCATTCTGTCCTTCCTCCTATCGCCTCTTACAATATCACCCCTCATTGCATGGAGTCTCTGTCGTCCCAACCACTCTTCTCTGCAGGCCCTGACAAATATCTCTTTTTCCCACCTGCTGACATTGCCGGCTTCTATTCTATATTCACTTGGTAATACCCTCCGCTCATAATGCCCACTGATGGCATTTTTATTCCCCGCTGCCTGTCGTTTTGGTAAAGCCCTCCTGGTTCTCCCTCCCCATGCCCAATGCCATCACTCCCCAGTCATACCAGCGCCCATAGCCAATCCGCATATTAGAACTCCCCGCCCCAAACTTTGCATCTTTTACAGTCGCATTTATCTTCTATTCGCCACCACCATATTTCCCTTTCTTGGCTCCGCGATTCCTCTGTGGTTCTTTCCATTAGGCAGTGTCCCGATTAGCATCCTCCCGCTTAATCCACCTGTTCAAATGACGGCTGGCAAGCAGCTCTCCAGTTCTACTGCCCAAAATCCGTCGAGCATTCATTTCTATGACCTTTTGTTCTGTTTCTGGTTTACCTGTTCTTGGGCTTCCTGCTCCTTTCTTCGCTGCCTTCTTCGTGTTTCATCCGCAGTAAAATTATCTGTTTGGTCAGGTCTTACCCGTGTCGCTTCGGTCATTGCTTTCGTCTCTTGTTCCGTATACTGCTCGCTACAGGTATTTTCTATGTGCCTTTCAGTTTGTTCTGTTTCTCCATGTTCCACCGATTGTAAGGACAGCTCTACGTCATGATGTTCCTTTACAGTTCCAAATTATTTGATCTGCTACTACCCGAGTCCGCTGGTCCGTCACCACATGTCGCACCTGCATTGTTCAGATAATTAGACTCATTCTTACGTGTTCTGTTCGGTCCTATCCTCCATTTCCCTTTTCCATTAACTGCTCCCCACAGCCGTCACCTAGTCTGAGCTTCTGCATTCCTTTTTTTCTCTCTCTGTTGGGCCGCCATGTCCACCTGTCATGAAGATAATTCACCACTATTTTCGAAAGTTTGTTTTACAGCCATTTTATCTAACCTTACTTGCCCCTCCCAGTGACTGATAATTTCCTTCTAGTACCCCATTTTTATCGCTCCTGCTCCTCTTATATATATATATACTTGCGCATACACATATATATGTGCCCGCGCCCTGCATCTTGCAATTCCTCACCGGCAATTTCTCTTGCTATCATCCCGCCGACAGCTATGATATGCATCAATCAATCCTACATCTGTGCCTCACATCTACCGTATCCAATCCTTCTAAACGGTTTTTGTCATCTGATCCACCCTCTACGTCTTGTGTTGCTCGCTCCCTGTTTTACGATGAGTTTTGTGCCCTGTCCGCCGTCCATCCAATGCAGGGTACCAATGCTTCATTGATATCTAATCCACTGCAGTGCATCTCACTTTTTTCTCCGTTGTCCCTCTCTACTGCGGTTTCCTATACCGATTTCTAGCCTTTCTCATGTATATCAGTCGGCATCTATTTGTTTCCACCCGGACCGTCCACACTTATCACCTGACCTTGACCTTCAAACTCGCCGGGAGTCCACTTAAATCCGCTCTTGAGTTCGTTTGAACTCCCCACATTTCCTATGGTGTGCATGCACCTATCATTATTTCATCCCAATGTATTCCCCTTTCTGAGCCTTCTTCTCCTACTTCTTCATGCTAATTTCCAAATTTTCTTGAATTATGTGTCCACTCCATCACTTGTATAAACACGATCATGCACCCGGCAGGCTTCCGGCGCCTCCAAAATAAACCAATATTATTTTATTATTACTATAAACGTACAAACGCAAATTGGTCAATCATTCTGGTTCAACAAAAGTGACAACCCAATCGCCACTGTTCAAGGTTCGCTGCCATATCCTTCAGCGTCTCCAGCCAACTGGTTGGTGGATCTTTTGGACCCCAACTACGAAGACGTGAAGCACCTACTTTTCCTAAGTCTGCTGTGCATTTTCTCATTCCTCGCTGCCACGTCATCTGTTGACTTCCACGTGATCTCTCCCACTCCCTAGGAGGAACGAAGAATAGGACACGGTAAGGTAGACGTGTGTTTGACATACGTAACACGTGCCTCAACCAACGAAGTCTACTAAGCTGGATACGCGGTGACAAAACGTTTTCCGAATTAGTACCCAATACTCGATTTCTGACCTCAGCATTGCCTACTCGGCTATTCCACCCAATCCCGGCGATACTACGTAAACATTGATGGTCGAAAACCTCAGGACGGCGAATATCTTAAGCACGCAGACTCCAAGTTTCGCAACCATACAACAAAACTGAACGCACTGCAGCACAGTATACGCGGCCTTTCAACTTCAGTGAAATATCAGATCGACGCCACAAGTGCTTCGGTCCAGCGTACGCCGCTCAAGCCTTGGATATCCGCGTGCTCACCTCTACTACAGTGCTCCCACTCGTCGTCACGCTGCTGCCGAGGTAAGTGAAGTGGTCGACAACTGACAGCACCTACCCATCGAGCATAAAGCTGGGAATTGTTGACGTCCAGTCTTGTAACACCACCTTGCACTTTGAAGGTGCAAAGCGCATGCCCAATGGAGCTACAGCTCTTGAGAGTCTAAATGGTGCCAGTTGATCATATTCCGTAGATTCGAACAAGCGAACAACGTTGTCCGCATAGCCTAGGTCACACAGGTTTTCACTATTTCCTATTTAGACGCCTACATCCTGAAGATTTTGCAGCCCGTTCTGTATTATTTCGCCCATGATAAGGTTGAACTGGAATGAAGAAGTGACATCCCTGTCGAACACAGCTAATAATTCTAATCGACCAGATGGTTTCTGTGAACCCTAACGCGGCTAGAATTATGGAAACACAGTGACCTCAGTAGGTTTACGAGCTCCTGGAGCATATATTTTTGGTGAAGAACACTGAAAAGCGCTGCTCGATCAACTGAATCGAAAGCTCCTTTCAGGTCTAAGAAAACACTACCATCGGTCGGCGGAGCACGTGATGCACTTCCAATAACTGCCGAAGAGTAAGAAACCCGTCGATGCACCCTTGACCTGGGAGGAATCCAGCCTGCTGTGCGCTGGTGTTCCTCTCACGAGTCGTGATCAGACGACGCGGCAAAATCAAGGCTAATACCTTGGTGACTATCGAAATTAGGTTAATGGCAAGACGGGTACCACAGTCATTCCGTATTCCCCTCTTGAGGATTGGAACAATCGATGACTCGCCCCATATAGGCGAAATAACCTCCTCCTTCCAAGTGTAGAGAAGCAAGTTCGTAAGAGATATTATCAAGGCATTTACACCCAGCCTGAAAAGAACTGGGGACGTTCGTGGGGACCGGCCGACTTACCAAGCTTCAGCAATGGTATAAATGACTAAACTTCCTCTTATAATGGAGGCTCAGGTAATACTACCCAGAGGGTCGAGGATACCGACACAAGAGTAAGTACGATAGCACGCGGCCAGGTAAATTGTTCCTTGGAGTATTCGGCCCAAAAGTCAAGCTTTTTCTTTGCCAAGAATGGGTTCTCAACTTCCATATCGAATCGGTTCACTGACCTGGATGCGCCGTCCTCCGGTGTCACGGATAAGTTTGAACAGTCTCTGACTGTTACCTGAACTAGCTGCTATTTCCATTTCTTCGGCTACCTTGACCCACCGGTTTTCAAGATTGTTTTTGGGACTTTTCGTAACTAGCTTCTGCAGATGCCTCCTTATCTTATCATTCTCCTTACAGTTCGAGAGCCGAGGCTTTTGCTTCATTATGCTCAACCACTCCTGCGAAATCTTGTGTCTTTATTGGGTGTCGGATCCAGGACCACAAGTAAAGCCTGCTAATGCGCGCGCCACTTGTTTCATATGAGCCTAATGCTCATCTACATTAGTGTTCACTGTGTGTTCTAGTTCATTGCCCAGCTTCTTATTATAACTGGTGCGAACTCCTGGATCAGGCAGAGCTTGTATGGCTAACTGGATATGCGATTTGCAAAGAGTACCATGGGGCTGGAGAGATAATCGCATTAGAACTAATGCATGGTCCGACTCTACCTACGTGGATCAGGAAGATCTACCGTTCTGAACAGAACTGCGCCACCGGTAGCCTACGGCAATATGATCAATTTGACTCAAAGTACCTGTAGAGTTAGAGCGCCATGTCACTGTGCGACGCGGGCTGTGTAGGAAATTAGTGCTAAAAAGAACAATCGATTGTCTGCACAAAACTGGAGAAGTCTATCCCCGTTATCTGTACGCTGAGCTGGTAAAGCACAACGCCCACCTGAACAGGCTCCTGACACACTAAGTTTGCCAACTTGTGCATTGAAGTCACCAGCTAGCACTAAAATGTCAGAAACTTTACTGCTGCGAACGAAGGTGGCGAGTTCATCATAGAACTCATCTTTCTGCAAGTCTGAGCCGCAGTCCGTTGAGGCGTATACCGAGATGAAAAACAAATTGCGCTTAACACAACTATCCTTTCGAACGCCGACTGACCCTTGGAGTCTCACAGCACACAAACGACTGTTAACAGGAATCCGGTCTAAAAGGGCAGCCTCAGCCTTCTCAGTCAAGACTATTCCTACACCACGTTGACTCACAGCTCGAGCTACTTCGTCTCCTGAAGTGCGCAGAAAATACCTCGATGAGATACCAGGAGCAGCTAGTTGAATTACAGTGCTCGAATCCTGTATACGCGTTTCACTTAAGCAGCAGACATCAATCTTCAGAGAATCTATTGTGAGCGCTAGGCACGCCTGCCGACCGGCCTGCATGAGTGTACGCACGTTGAAGGGGCCGAGATTCAGAGGATGACGAGGCTTGAGAAAATTTGAGTTATCAGACAGAGGATTATTCACGACACTATTTGACAGTGAATCGTTGCGAGTATCGACCGTGTTATCAGTGAGAGCATTATGGGTAGATAGATGGGGCAAAGGAGGGTGGTCGGGAAAGAAGACAAAGGTTGAATAAAAGAGAGGGAACTCTTAGCGGTAGCCCACTTATCACTATCCACCTTGCTCGATGCAATGGGCAGCGCGGTCCTGATTATCCTGCGCGACGACCGATGCAGTATGAAATTCTTTCTATTCGTGCAGTTCATGGGAGATGTTGCACATGTACTGCTAGGGTGTCTAGCCACGAGGCAGGAGAAGGATATGAGGTCCAAACCAAAGCCCCCAGTTCCAACTGCAGCAGGACGGCCTAGTGCAAGCCCGTTTGCTTGGATCAATTATTCCCTCAATGATTTTACCGATTGATTTGCCAGCTCAAACCAATCCTCAACCTGGAGGACCAGGAGACTGGACTTTGTCTGACCTCTACTTATTGACCTGTCAGGTATGATTGCATCTCCGGCTTAAAGAAGCCATCCTGTATAGCTCTTTGAGTCATAGAGGCGCGCAAACCAACACATCACGTCAAGGGGCAGTCTCGTGGTTAAAGGCAGCCCAACCAAAGGCGACGGACTACCACTCCCCCGGGGCTTGGCTGCTTCCCCACTAAAGAAGAAACCGTAGGTGATGAATTAGAAGCATCTGCCCCCGTGAGGCTTAAGTACCAAGGGGCTATCACCCTCCAGCCAGTGTACACAACGGTGTTATCATAAGCGGGTGGCCGCCCGCTGGCACTTCACAAAGCCGACTTTAGGGAAATGGGAAACTTTCCGGCTGTTTCTCCATGGTCCTGCAATTCTTCTTGCATTGCCTAGCACTGGGGCGACGTTAAGGGAGCTTAAACTGAGTCGCCGCATGGATTCTTTCCTCGGTCATCGATGGGCACATTTAAGCACAGACAGTGACTGCAGAGCTGGAAGGCAATGAACCTCGGGGATGGGGTTTCCTTGGAACCACTGCCAGCAGTCACAGAGAGCATGAGACCACTCGTACTAGATCCTCACGAAAAATCTTGGTGATACGAAATGAAATCAAGACGTTATTGTCCACCAGAAGCTGTTTCATGAATCTTTCGAAAATTTCTCGGGAACTTCCACATACAGTTGGCTCAGGTAACTCCCACTAAGCCAGAATTTTCGGACGAGTCACGTTGATGGTACAAAGATGGGGAGCAACAAGGAATCTGTTGATAAGCTACTTCGTACTACTTTTCGATATCCGCCCCGACCGACCGAGGACATAAACACCAGTGGCCCGGCAACAATGAAAACTTTTCTCAGGGTAGGACTGAAGCAATCAGTTTTTGGCCATGCAGGTCCGGCAAAGCTAGGCGAAAAACACGGAATCCTCCGCACATCTTTGAGATTACCCACTTATTCTTCAACAGCAAGCCAACCGGCCGGCCGATCCTCTGTGTGAGCTATCCAACCACTCAATAACAGCCTGCGAGCCCCTGAAAAGTGGAAGATTCCCTCGGTACCTCCGATATTCAAGTCCGGCAATCGATCTGAATCTTGAAACTACCGCCCAGTTGCATTACTCTCAGTGGTTTTGAAGACTAGGGGAAGCCGGATCAATGATGCCTTCTACTACTTCGTTGAAGGTCACCTGCGCAACCCCCAACATGGTTTTCTGGGGTGAAGACTAGGTCAAACATATCTCATCGAGGTTTGGGAGCGGTACCCTAGGACAGTCGACAAGGGGTTCAGGTATATGTCACCCTGCGAGGCTTCTCACAGGCTTCCAGTCGGATGAACTGCTCTCTGCCCCTGGAAATACTATGCTATCCAAGGCTCAGCGAGCGTTTTATGACCTGGGTGTCACACTGACTGTGCGGTCGAACACTCCAAATCGGGCCGAATGGGGGTCTGTCAGACAAATTTCACACCCCCAGCTGAGTGCCATAGGACTCCATACTAGACGACCTTCCAAGATAGATAAATTCCAGCCTCTTGTTGCGCTCCGATGACGTCATAATCAGTGGCGAGATTCGAACCGTACTGGACAGAAAAAGTGATGCATACAGACATGGATCGCCTACACCAATAGTCTTCCCGAACCGCCTCCGCTTTAACACGGGCAAGTGCAAAGCAACTTGAACTGGGGGAAACCAGGCCAACGAGTACCGGCTGGGGTCTAGTATGTTACAGAGGGCGACTCAAAAGAGACCTAGGATTGGTTGTTTCAGGCGATCTGTCTCAGTTAACAAACTGTAACTCTCTGGCTCGTAAGGTCATGCTCAGATTACATCAGTTTAATCGACTTCTAGATAATGTCACTCCCGGGTCGTTCTCAGAGATATTTTTCCATTTTCATCAGGCAGCATCTTGAGATGAACCTCCCCACATGCAAGCCAGTACTGGAACGAGATAAACACACAAAGTAGAAGTTTCGAAGGAGGGCAGCAAAATGTGTATCAGGTTTTCGGAACATCCTGCCGTGGCGACTCCGCATTTTGCGTCTGTACTGCATAGGGTGCAGACGGTCAAGAGGAGACCTCACACCTGAGAGATATCTCAATCACGCAGGGGCGCCCGAATCAGCACCTGTTTACTTTAGCCTCCACTCCATCGCTGCTAGGTCACTCCCTAAAGCTGGAGCGGCATAGTCCACGGCCGAGTGTCAGGAAACAGCTTTTCGGTACCTGTCTGCCGCCCGTGGAACCTGGTACCAGCGCCCGCAGCGGACTGCAAACAGTCTTTCAAAGGGAAACTCTGCAGGAACTTGACCCAGTGGTACCCGGGTGTCCCATTCGAAACTCTATTGACAGCATTCGGGATAATGCCGCCCGTACCTTGTAGTGGTTTTGATTAGGTGCTTTGGTTGGTGTGTTGCTGACATAAATGAGTACTGTTTGGAGCCTGTTAGAGAATCAGGCATTGTTATTATGGGGTAATTTTGGGATGGAGTTTCCGGTTTTCCCTTATTTCCTGTCCATTCTTCCTCTGACCGATAACTCGCGGTCGTATATTGCACCTAAGCCGAAGGACCAGGAGGGGGAAGTACCAGAGCACACCTCCCTTATCAGCAAGGCAGCTGAACACCATCCTTCCTGCCTTTGGTGCAAGTCACCTGGCTGACTAGAAAAGAATACAGAAAGAGGGTTCAGTATGGTACGCTTCGGACGGCTAGACCCATAATGTGAACGAAATAAAAAGGGAAAAAGAAGAGAAAAGTGAATAAAGCAAAACGAGGGAAAAGACGAGGCAAAAAGGATGACAAAATCAGGAAAAAGCAAAATTAAAACACATTGGCGGAAAAGGGGGGGAATGGAAGTGTTTGGAACCCGTGGAGGGACATTGAAAAAAGCAACTTAAAAGAACAAAGCGGGAGGAACCACCAGGAATATCTGTGAAGAATGAAAAAGGAAAAGGAAGCAGTAGAAACACATGAATAAGAAGAGGGAAACGGAAGAGAGAGCAGGAGTTCAAATCTCGTGGATCAGCTATGAAGGCAAACCAAAAGAAACGAGGAAGTTTCAGGTCAAGAAGGGAACAAATAAGCCGTCATTGGTCGCCAGGCAAGAGGGTCTAGCCAGCTCAACATCATTCGACGAGCATACACCCTTACATGCTTGCACACAAGTCAACAACACGCAGCACTGGGCCCCAACTTGGTGGTTTAAATCCGACTTCTTAGAAAAGGGCGAATGGTGTGGTGCGGTACGGATGGAATTCCCAAGCACTTCCCACCCTCGAATGATGTCCATTGGTAAATAATATGCGGACAGTGTGCTAGTTGTTTGCAAGGAATGAATGGCATATCGGATAAACTGTACGGCGATTGCCGTCAAGAGACTTATTAGCAAACCGAGGAATCGACGGCGGTCATTGCTTGCGCACTTGGATACCGTCCCCACTCACAGAAGGTGTTATGAATGGATGGAGCCACAGCTTATAAATTGAAATTATTGCGTTCTGTTCCAGCAAGCAGAGTCCTCATTGTTTCCTCCATAGATTTCTTCGAATACAACAGAAAACACGGTCCAAACTGGAAACCAGACCGTATCAAAACTGATATCAGAAACCACCAAATGTGGCAGCTTTCTGGGACTCCCATCCAATAATGATCAGCGAACCTGAACACAGAATAAATATCACTCGGAAACTACAGTTACCGGGCCCGTCACTCGAGAATCCCAGTGACGTGATACGGATTTCATCTTTGTGGGCTTCCGTAATGTTTTCGATAAGGCACCCCATGAGCAACTGCTGTCGAAACTCCAGGCTGTCGGTATCTCCCGGTCTGCTCTCCATCGGACTGAGGATTTACTAAGGGGGACAACCTTCTCCGCGAGAAATGCTCAGTCTCTGTCACAGCTATATCCTGTCACTAGTGGTGTCCCGCTAGGTTCCGTCTCGGAACCACTGTTGTTCCTTGCTCTCGTATATGACCTTCGTCAAACATGCAATCCCAGTGCTTTATTTGTGCCATTGCTGTGAAGTTCTGGTAATTTGGGTCAGAAAAGGATTGTGAGCTGCTGCAGCTGGGTTTGGAAGCAGTGGCACGATGGTCCGACCATTGGGCCTGCTGAAGAGTCTCTAGAATGACTTTCATAGGAAAATCGGTCGAGAGAAAAGGGCAGCTTTTACCACCTTGTGGACGTTGTTTTTCGGCGATCAGCTGGAGAGAAGACTTTGGTGTTGTTATCGCTAGCAGGGTAAAGACTGGGGGCCTACAGCAAAGAAGCCTTTGCTTCTGTAGAGGATGTACCCTGCCATTCACCGTTCATGTGGAAGCTTTCCAATTGTTGTGCACATCTCATTTAGGTTCTTGATTGGAACAGGGTGGTCCCGCCGTCTATTCGCGCAAGAACGATGAAGCTGTCAAACTGTAGAGAGTTCAACCGGCTGCCACACGTCAAACTGTCAGAACACGAGGCGCCGGCCACGGAGGAGGATGGAAAGCTACCGGGTTGTTTCTTTTTGTCTACAGGTAGACTCGAGATGAACTGATCTATGAAAGACGCTTTATTCGAGTTGAAGTGGGAGCCGAATTGCAAACGGGACTATTGTTTCGTAACAACCACCACATCGGAAGACATGCTCACTCCGCGAAAGCTAACTCCCACCGGCCTGCGTTGGCATACTGTGTATCCGAGAGAGTAGCCAACCTCTGGAACTCTTACTGCCAATGTGGTGGGGGAAGTCGACAAGAGTACCTGCAAGTGGAAACTGGATACAATCCCAAAAGATCATTGGCACAGCGCCGACACCTAGCCACATCGCTGGAGTTCAACGTGGAGAGTCTCATACGGGACGATCTCAATGTCCTTTGAAAGAAGACCTTAGACCCTCTGAACTTCCTTCAATAGGTGGTTTGTAACGGCTCAAGCGACCAGTTACGAAAAGATGTTTTATCCTGTCTTGCACCAGCAAATGAAGTTCCTTGACGATGGTAGTCTAAAAAGTGTAGGTCTAAGAATAAAGCTTGCAATTATGCATCCTTCCTAAAGGAATTTCGGAAATCCATGTTGGCTACGGGCACAGTATTAGTTCATACCATCTGCAAGTTCCCGTCTGGTGATGAAACGCAATCAAGATGTGTACACGTTTGTGATAGATTTTGCTGCTGATGACCCTTGTGATGTTGTTCTAAGATGTTCATTAATTCAAATGAAACAAACCACTAGCCGGTTGACGTCGACGCGGTCAAACCTATTTTCCAGGCCACTCAGTTGGGCCAAGGTTTCCACAAGGAAAACTCCATCACGATCGATCATTTTACTGCAACTTAAGTCTTCTGTTGTTTGTACACTCTTTGTCTATGAAGGGGTGTCACGGTCTTTTCCTGAAATTAACGGGAATAGACTGTACACATTCTGTCGTCTCCTTTGAAGCTAAAAGGGGAGACACAAATGGAAGCTCTGAGATACACAGTGGTAAGCGCTTCCAGCGAAAAGTGACTGTCGAAGGTGACTCAAATGCATGTAAATCACTTTTCAGTCTGTGACGGATAAAAACGTGTCTTAAACTCTTTGTCGGTTGGTAAGCTCAAAAATGATACCACGAAAGAGCACACTTATTCCCAGTGCACTCTCCCTCCGTTGACGAACGGCGATGGAGGGAGGCAGTAGTGCAGTATTTCGCAAGACATAACAACCAGTCGCATCATGGGTCAGTTAACTGGGGGCGAAAGTGCACAAACGCAAAATTTTCTCGTAACCATTCTCACCATTTGTGCCAGCAGGAGGCAGATTGCAATCCTTTGGTACGCACCAAAGTCAGCTTTTGATGGACAATCGCCACGCGAGGGTCGCCATTTAGACTCTGTCTCTCCGTCTGCTACGGATACCCGACACGCCTCAGGTGCGCAATCTCGTCTCCGAAGCGTTATCAAGGGTACGTCGGTTAAGTCTGTCACCAATGTCCGGCACCCACTTAGACGTGGTGTCACATATCCGAAGAATAAAAGCGACATCAAGAGAGTTCCAGTGGAGGATTCGCTGCTCTTAACGCTCGTAACTACCGCTCATAATTTATATAAATATACTTCACACCTCTCGGGTTTCAGACTGTGGGCCAGACAAAACATGGTACAATCGGGAGGAAGGGGTGGATAGTCCCAGTTCACGATTTATCTGTGGGGGCAATACTGCCAGGTTGCCCAAGCCAAAGAAGGTGGTTTTCTTAGGGCTCAACAACCGGAGCCTTTAACTATACAAAGCATATCCCGCAAGGTAGCGAGACGAAAGTAGGGTCCGTAACCCACCTAGGACAGGCAACCGAAAGGTGAGTTACTACACCGTTTGTATGAGGTCAAACATCCTGCGTGCCCAGTGCACTTCTCCGCCACAGATGTCGGTGAGCATACCGTTGAATTCCTCATAAGCCACCCGTGGTTGGTTTGGAAGCAGAATTTGGCCCTCTCTTCTCTATATTGGCTACTATTCAGCCGACCCGGTGGAGAAATTTCGGCTTTCGCTTTTGTCCCCTCACTTTAGTGGGAACACATCCGCCACGAGAAGGTAGTGAGTGGGGTTTGCCCAGCAGGGGCTGCGTCAGACACGCGGTCACTTGCGAGCGCTTCGAGAGGCGTTCAGGGGAGGTGGCCGTCGGGGGACCTGAGGCACTCTCCCCCGACCATACTGAGGCATTAAAAGGCACAATGCCCATGGTTACGCTCGGCCAAAGCCACCATTTAGTGTTTTCTTACTTACTGTGAAGATCAGCGGCACAGAACCTATTTTGCATCCGTTATCCTGCGTGAGCGTCTGGAGCCCCCAGGTCTCACTTCCTTTCATTTCTCCTTATCCTGTCAGACGGATTCACAGCCACACTGGCTACTTCCATTTCCAAGCTGACACCTAGTACCATCAAGGCGATAGACACTCACTGGACAACAAGACGACTGGTCAGTGTAAAGCTGGAGATGGCAGCTGAATACCTTTTGAAGGGACGTCAAAGATGGGGACGTCAAGCTCTCTCCATCAGTCACTCAAAGTCAAGCCAACATTACAAGGAACAACATGCACAGCGCTCCTGAGATATCTACACCCCCTTTCCAAGTCCACAATCGGACAAAACTCCGTCGGACTTCTAGGAGAAAGTCCTAGCAGTTAGGTTCAGTTTATCCATTTGTTTCACACACTTGTTTAAACTGAATGCTTGCTGCCAAGCGAGGTGGCCGTCTGATCTTTGCTGTTGCGCGTTCGTCACGCGCGCTCTTAAATACACTAGCCAGTGTCTCTCCCGATCGCTTGCCGCTTTCACGGGGCGTGGAAATATTGTCCTGGTTAATCCTTTCACACAGTGCTAGGCGCTGAAGTAACACGCAAGTGGTCCACGAGCAGTACGAGGGAACGAAGGAAGCGCTTACCAAAGAAACTGTTTAGTAAGGTTTGTCGAGCCCACACACCTTTGAGTATTCGTAGCAAATGGCAGATGCCTAAATGTGCAAGTAGTTATTCCCTACCAGGCGTGCTGCATTGAACTTCTGCGGCCTGTGGCTGATTAAAAACAAAAATAAGTGACCAACGGTTGCTGTGGACTGCTACCACCCGAAACCAAATGGCTTGAAAACGATCAAGCCAATTGGGACAACAAAATAGTGAACGTAAAACGATCGAGGAAGATTAACCATCAACGCATAAGAAATAAGGGCAACTGCAGAATATCTACGACAATGCAAAAGTGACCATAAATACCAAACAGAGCAATAATAAACGAACAAGAAGGAAACTTGCGCGGCTTGGTATCACATCGGGCTCGAGCATTTTAAACGTCGATGGAGCCTTACCTCTCCGCTTCTTTATTGCACGCGTTCAGTAGCCCTTGACGCTACAAGTGGACCATCCGTCTCTCATCTAGTCCTTGCATTACGCCAACAAGGTAACCAGAGCAATGCTTCCTTTGACCTACGAGATGGAAAACACCGTCAATGGAGAAAGATTGGTGCACAAAGCATGACCGTGCTTGTTGCATGCACGCGCAAAGGCCAAAAAGGAACCCCGCGCTTGGCTGCAAACTTTCAGTTAAGCAGTGGTAAGGTAAACAAAAAGACGTTGGTTCTGGCCACTGATACAGCAGAATTAAGGTTAGGGCAAACGGCATAGAGCGAATTCACAACCGTTCACAGCTCTCGTTGTGGGGACCTGGGTATCAAATGTCCATTTTTGATTAACTTCTTCAGCGCAACTTAATTCAGCTCCCATGACTTGGCGGCTGCTTGCTGAATTGATCCATATGGCGTACGGACGAACGCTGACCCAGAGCAGTGGAAGCTTCTGAAACTTTTATTGGTCACAAATAGATCACAGGTTAGACTAATTCTAGGTCACTCTAAATCAGAAAGCAAGGTTGCGTCAAAACGAGCGGTTTACTAAGGGGTTTCGCATAACTTAGTACTTGAGAATAAACAATGTGGCAAGCAAGCTCGTTCTCAGTTACTCTTACTCATACCAACACATGACAATACATATGACTCATCAAATAAGAACATAGAGTGACAATCCAAATCCGTCTCTGCACGTGCGTGTGTGCATGTGAAATTGATCACAGTGTGGAATGTTCAAGTGTTTGCACATGTGTTCGGGATCATGACGTGGCCACGGAGGCTTAATGGTTTGCGTAAATTGTTTCTGAGCACGAAGGGGAGGATTGTGGAGACGAACACTCAAGGCTTCGGCTGTGGCTAAGATGTGACAATTGACAAGTCTTGATTGTTTTCTCCGCATTTAGTAAATGGTGCGAGAAGCGTTTATCACCCCCACAGAGTGGTTTGACTAAACAAGGTGTAAGCACACCGCCCTCGTAATCGTCCTAAATGCTCCCGTGTTCAGCCAGGCCGGGTGGTGTTCACGAACGCGTTCGGATAAGCGCTGAGTCGTGCGACCAATGTACCTAGTTCCACAGGAACAGGTGAAAATATGCACGCAGAACGAGGTTGCAGAATTCGACACTATGTTTTTCAATCGAAAACACACTATCGGTTTGGAAACGAACGGAATTTGTAACTGTGCAGTGTAGAATGTTCTGTTGATTACTCCCGATAATCTTCGTTGAACAATTTGGGCTTCTGTGTCGCCTTTGAACAGCAAACGCACATATATTACCTTTGATTTTCCTTCATTTTCTTGCATTTTCTTGTCAATAAACCGTTCGGGATAGCCGCTATTTAAGAAAGCACTCCGCAGAAAAAGGAGTTCATTTCTTATTGTGTCTTCGGAGCAGATTTTTTTGCCCTGGTAACTAAGCAAAGTGTAAGATTCCTCTTCATTTTGAGGGGCACAAAACTGTGAAAATGGATGTATTGTCCGTCCCATATAGCTTTAATGTACACTGAAAATTGGGCGGAAAAATCTATCCGACGGCTTATGCATACGTCTAAATACGATAGACTATTGTCCTTTTCTTCTTCGAAAGTAGATTGAACATTTAGATGAGCAGAGTTCAAATTAATAAAAAGCAGGTTTGTGTCCAGACTGGTGTCTAACACACATATGACGTCGTCTACATATCGTTTGTACGGGGTAAAATCTCGGATTATAGGCTGAGGTTGATTATTTTCAAGTTTTGCCATGGAAATATGAGCAAACAGGGGTCCCAAAGATGATCCCATTGTAACTCCGTCCTTTTGACGATAGATTGTACCACTGAACAGAAACTGGATAATATGTGCGCAGACACATAGAAACTGTTTCAGCCCATCCAACGGGATACCCAAATCGATTCCGTTGCTCTGAATGTGATCGCACAGATAGTTGATTGTCTCACTGATCGGGATATTTGTGATTAGTGAAGTAACATCAAGTGATATCATTCGCTTTCCTTCTAGATCCAGGTTTCTCACAGTATCTACAAGGTGGAAGGTGTCTTGCAGACTGTGCCTATAAATTGCCACTCTTACTGGTTCCAATAAGTCAGTCAGCCACTTTGCTGCTGCCTGATATGGAGAGTTACGCATATCCAAAATACTTCTCAACGAGATGCCTTCTTTGTGTACCTCCGGTAGACCGTACAATCTGGGGCTCACCATCCCAGTCGGTCGTATCCTTTCGGAGGTCATCGCGTCATTATTCCTTTCTGCTTCAAAGATATTATTCTCGTTGGAATTGACCTTTCTATTTGAGATGTCTTATCCTTCTCAGATGGGGTCTTCGTGAACTTGTAGCCATCACTCACTATCACCTCCACCCTCTCTATACAATCCAATTTATTGAAAATAACGATAACCGCACCTTTATCTGGTTTTGACAACATTATTTCTCTATTGGCTTACAATCCTTTGAGGCTCTTCAGGTGTTCCGACGTTAATATTCCTTTTGCCAAAGGTCTATTTTCGCGATATTGGTAACATGAGTTCACGAACATGGACTTCAGTTTCTCTATTTCCTGCGACAAGGACGGAACAAGACCTGATAGCTGATCAAACAGACTCCCAAACTCTACTTCCATATCTAGTTGTTTAGTCTTATTGGTTGGACAACATAACTTCGGCCCTAGGGATAACACCTCAAGCGATATCTTATTCAGGCTTATGGATGACAAATTACGGAAGAATTTTTTCGGATCTGTAGGGAACTCACCAATCGGTTTGCTCGGGTTCACACGTTTCCGAAGTTTAACAAATTTCCGTTCCACTTGTTTGTCAACAACTGATTGAATATGGACAACAAACATTTCCTTTTCTTTTGGAGTCAGCTCATCAAGTACTCGAGATGATTTCACAAAATTACGCTCCACTTCCGGCACTCCACTTGACACAGTATCTCTCTCATTGAGCGCTTGACGACGCAAACCCGCAGTATTGATGTTAATCCGATTCTTCCTGTACTAGCACTTAGGCTTCCGTGGCTCACGTCATGATCCCGAACACATGTGCAAACACTTGAACATTCCACACTGTGATCAATTTCACATGCACACACGCACGTGCAGAGACGGATTTGGGTTGTCACTCTATGTTCTTATTTGATGAGTCATATGTATTGTCATGTGTTGGTATGAGTAAGAGTAACTGAAAACGAGCCTGTTCGCCAAGTTGTTTATTCTCAATGTGTACTGCGGGATTTTTCACACAACTCAGTATTTGTTTTGTGGGTTCGGAAACGTCCGTGCTGTTTGCGCACATTTAAAAGTCACTGAAATTAAGGAGTGCTGCACCAAGAGTCGTTGCCAGAACTTGAAGAAAATAGTAATTTTGCAGAAGCCTACGCACTATTCAATACCTTTTTTATCCAACCTTCCGCCGTGCTACCTCCAACATCGTTCGTGACCATTATGCCCTTGTCACGCCGCTCTTTTCATGAAGGTCTCCTCTAAAGCTCCGAAAGTTGTTCTTTTCAACGGTTATAGGACCTCTCCATTACCCTCTTTTCTTCCCCACGTTCATTTAGTCCGCCACCAGTCCTGCAAATTTACGTTGAGACGGTAATTGGCGACCTGCTTTTCAGACAGAGCTGTCCACAAAATTATTGATGCACTCAGACGTTCAAGACCCAGATGAACGATGACAACAAATCAAAGAAACGTTTTTTGCTGCTTTCAATACCAAACAAGCCTCTGGTTCAAGTGAGCCCCTCAAAAGGTGGATATCTTTGACATCAGTTGCCCTGTCAGATGCTTGCGGATCCATCCCTCCGGTGGCCATATCCAATGAGGCGCAATTATCCTTGGGAAGCTAACTGACTAGGAGCCTGAAAAATGACCGTGAACAGTGTTGGGCTGTGGAATGTGAGGAATTGATGAAGGTTGCGTCTATCGATAGTACTTGCAACCTTCACTACTTGACCAGGGATACCGGTCCAAGAAAGCCCGATGTAAGTGAGTCATTCAAGGGATCTGACGGCTCACTGATTCAATCTCAGGGAGATCATCTGGAGCTTTTGGCAGAGCACTTTAGGCAACAATTCATTTGGCCCACTTCAACGACGGACATTCCAGGCATACCTATTAGAGAAACGATGCAAAATGTCACCGATGCTCTGTCAGAAACGGAGATTGTGCCGGAGACAGTTTACTTGAAATGGTAGGAAGCTGCTGAACCGGATATATTGTCTCCATCTCCTTTCAGGTGTGGAGGTGAAGCTTTGTTTCCGGTGCTACCGAAACTTCGGATCATTTGGGATATCAAGCAAATCCTCAGGGAAGTGAGCACATCAGTGATTGTTCCAGTTTACAAGGAAAGTGACGAGTCCTATTAGGAGAACCACAGAGGAATTAGCACGGCAAGTGTTGCATAACAGCAGCTCGTTAAAATTGCTCCTAGTTGATTATCCTGCGCCCATGGAAAGTAGACTCGTGAGAATCGATCGGGTTGCAGACCATATCTTTGGATTTTGGTAAATCTGAGAGCATAGACACAGTTTCCGCAAGCCCACTATCTCTGTCTTTCTTTATCTGGAGGCGGCCTTTCACTCAGTCAGCTGCACAGTTCTCCGGCTTCACCTCGCAGTGGTGGGTGTTCCAGAGAAGTTAACTTCTCCTCTACAATGCTCGTAGCGGACGGCCGAAGCCCAGTTCGCGCTTACGGAGATCCTTCATCCGAGCTCACAGCGAAAAGTGATGTCTGTAAAGGTCGCCCTCTTTCATTCTTCCAATTCAATTTTGTAATTGAGGCGATTCGTAAGATAGCCCCCTTCCCAGGTGAGAATAAAGACATCGATGCTTGCTGAAAAGGTGTTCAGTAAACAGTACAGTTCCCCCGATATTAAGGCCTTGATTACAAAAGCGATATTGTTTCCCCAAAAAAGGTCTTACTTTTCAAGTTGTTCTAGTTTTCCTTTTCTTTGCTAACCTAAATTTGTGTGGTATCGCTCCACGATATGTGGGTAACATCCATGTCGCTTCCCTCCGATTGATTGGCTGACCTAGCTGCCCACCTATTTTCAAGGTCAATCGACCCTGACCTAGCAGAACTCATATAGGCAGTCGAGCTCTGCACTCCCCGAACTACACGATCTGGGTGCTCAGTTAGACAATAAAGCCCGTCAGCCAACACTTTAGCCTGAGTTCGTATCCAAGCCAGTGAGTAGCCTATCCTCGACTATTGCGCTCCTATTGCCGATATGGTGATCGAACCAAATTCGTTGAGCCGGTAAGCGTCCAAGTGACACTTGGGCGTCTATTATCTGGTTGATTCACTTAAAAGTTGCAACTTTCTGAGGTTTTTGCGGGAAACACGAAGTATTTGGCAACGGAAGCATTGACTCATGGCAAAAACGGGTCCAGCGGGGGTTGATTTGAAGAACTTGGTGTAGGCAAAAATGCCCTTCATGGGCCCCATCTCTGCAAGGCTGGCAAGTTTGGGACAGCCCACAAGTGTTGATTCGTGCACGACCGATAATACTATGCGTGACATCCCCGATTTTCATCACGATTCGGAGGTGGGAACCACGTTTGAATCTTGGTATAGACGCCATGAAAATAATTTTACCGTATCACTCGCAGCCCAGGGTGACGAAGCCAAAGTTCGTCTACTGCCTCGGGGGCTGGACCCTGCTGAGCATGTCAGATACAGCAACTACATCCTCACTGCTCAGCCCCGGTCTTTACCTTTTAAGGGCACTGTATCAACTCGGAAGTAAAAGATCGGCCGGACAGCCACCTCATCCAATGTTCTACTCAAGTGCCCCCAGTCAGTCAAGAAGAATTCCGATGACTTTTTAGCACGCGATCGTTTGGTTAACAGAGGAAGTGAACGGTTCTTATTGGGGTCCTCCAAAGAAGGTCAGTTTTGTCGCCTTTTTCATTAGCGGCCCTCGAGCAGCGAGGTACGAAGACGTTAGAACCGGCCTTCTCGGGAAAGTCGGCCGGCAACCCAAAATTACACCTCATGGAGTGATCAATGAATGTGAGCGCGTTGTCAACTCAAGGCATAATCCGGCCATGGTTCAACAATAGGACTGCATCTCGCAATTCATGTATACGGTCAATTCACGTCAAAAGTCTCCATTACGGCCTAGACCATCCCCACCCCCAGGTATAGCCACCCTCCTTGTCCATGTAAACACTGTTGGGTTTGGCACTTTCAGTGATTTCGTCACTTTCTTCGACATCGTTGCCCACCATGTTAAAAGGTAGGTCATAAGGACGGATATTATCTTGGGACTGAAGCCGATTCTGATCGGCCCAAGTCATCTTTCCGCTGAAGCCATCCCACACGCAATAAATCAACAAGTGATTCGCGCAGTCTCGTAGCCCGCTTCCTGACAGAATATGTGGTTCCCCGGCAGCTCAATAATGCACAAAATAAGTGGTTATCCTGCCGGACTTCAACTGGACACGACTTTTGACATCACCACAGACTCCAGGCGGCCATGGTACTCAATCGTTGGCCTGCCACTTAAAAAGGCGGTTAACACCGCCGCTAGTGCTAGCGGTGGGCCTGTGAGACTTGTCGCTTTTTTCGGTGTGCCACGATGTTCCGAGACACCAGAAGTGAAGGGTTGTGCCATCTTTCCAACAAGAGCCTTGATCTTCTTGTTCGGGATTAGATTTCCCGTTTACATCTTCTTGGCTTGCAACCACAGGATATCTGTATCTACCTCCATGATCACCCTCAGCCGTCTGACCCAGAGTCGTCTGTTATGAAGCAGTTCCTTGAAGTATTCAAGAATGTCTCGGTTTATGCACCCGAGAAACTGCCTCACTCCATCTTAATCAGGGAGAAAAGCCCGTCTTTCGTCCGAAGCAATCAGTACCCTATGCAGCCCTTTTTCCTAGAGACCAAGAAGTACAACTCATTGAAGGCTTGAGCATCATCATCCCAGTAACCCATTCCAAGTAGGCTACACCTATGGTTGCCGTCAAGACTTCTAATGGTAGTTTCCGGATGTATGCGGATTTTTCCATCGATCTAAACAAAGTTGTAGAATCTCACTGTCATACGCTGCCTTTACGGGAAGACATCTCTACCATCTTAAATGGTGGCTACGGCTTCGCCAGACTCGACCTGGCGGAGGCTTGCTCTCGAGTCCCTTTTGAGCCGGAATCCCAGGAGCTCCTTAATATTAACACACATTGGGGCTTGTTGCAGTATACTCTTTTGCCTTTCGGTGTAAAGGCAGCCCCGGCCTTGTTTCGACCACTGATGGATGCCTTGCTCTCCGGTCACGCAGGTACTGCGGCGTGTCTCGATGACATAATAGTAGTGGGTTGACCACCTGAAGAACTAAATCTACGTTTGACCGCGTTGCTGGATCGAGACCACGATTGTGGGTTTGGGTTGTGACCAAGGAAGCGTCAATCCCCTACGAACTCTATCAAGTACCTAAGTTTTGTAGCTGACACGCAAGGCCATCATTCAGACCCCGATATATTCCGCGCAATGAATGAAAAGCCTCCCCCAAAGGATGCAGCGGCTTCGCAGTCTTTCTTGGGTGTGGTCAACTATTATAACTTTTTTGCCAGCATCACATAACGCTCTCGCGTCTCTCAACGAATTTTCGAAGAAAGACCCTAAGTGGGTTTGGTTGGACCTGTGCCAGAAAGCTTTTGAGGACCTCGAGGTTGCGCCCGGTTCCCAGTTATTGTTGCGCCACTTTGATCCAAACATTTTCATTGTCACCGCCGCCGAGGCTTCGAATCATGGGACAGGTGCGGTCGTACCCCATGCGTGATCGAACACGACCGGAAAACCTATTGCGCGTTTCTCGCACCCTGAAGCCAGCGGAGAAGAACTATGTTCAAGTTGAAAAGGAGTCCCCCGCAGTCATTTTCACCGTCAATGCTTTCCACGAGTACTCTTATGGGAGCTAGTCCACACAGCTCACTGACCGTAAACCTCTGCTGGCCTTTTTGGATAGAAGAAAGCTATCCCCTTTTATTTGACCACTGGGCTACAATGATCGTCTATAATCCCCCTTGGTTGTGACTCTAACGTTGAATACCGATGCACACAGCATTTCGGTCAAGCAGACCGCCTTTCACTGTTACGAAACCCCACTCAGCGTCTCCGGAGGACATGCTGAACGCAGCAGTCACTGCCGAGAAAGACACGCGTCAAGTTCTCACTGAAGCTGTGCGCAGGATCCCAGTGGCCGTGGACGATATCCGGTGTGATTCTTCCGACGACCCTGTGATCCGTCAAGCCATCCATTGGGCACAAACTAAGTGGCCTGAGAGTGCTCCTTCAGGCAAGCTAAATCACTTATTCCGCCAGCGCCAATCACTGTCATTTGTCGATTCTTGTAGTTCGTTCTTACATAGAGTTGTTATCCGGGCCTCCCTCCGACAAAACGTTTTGAAACAATTCCACGCAGGTCCCCCGGGTATGGGCCAGGATGAAGGCACTGGAATGCAGTTTCGTTATGGGCAACTTTTGGATTCGGAATTGAACGTACGGTTGGGTAATTCTCCCTCTTCCAGGATGCAGCTAAATTTCCTAACCGAGAGGACCCCATGACCTGACCTGCTCCTCAAGGCCCTTGGCCTAGAGTACACATCGACCGTAGTGGACCAATCGACGAAACATTCTACCTTGTTTCGGTAGATGAATACTCGAAATGGCCCAAGATAACACTAAAAGTCAGATTGGCCGTGTTGTATGAAGTAACAGTCGAACGAAGCACCTAGAGTCGACACAAGAACCAATTATGGACACGGCACCGTCATTCTCCAGCTCCAAAACAGGAGCACCTGCTTCCATCGGGTATGTTGCTGGATACCTTCAATATCTCAGCTATGGAAAGGCAAAACAACGAACGTGAGGGTTGACTTTTTGCCATGTTGCTTCCCTCTGGCTGATTATGTGACTGTCATGAGACGGCGAGAAGACAGAATACAGCGGTGTAAAGATTTATTTGAAAGTGTGGCACACTACTATTGATGTGAAATTACGGGCATGAACACATTACGAATCAGTCCGCTTTGGTTGCCGCACTGTCTTTCATACTGGTGGATTCTTCAACTTCTTGCAGTGTTCCGTTTGCTTACACAAGGTTGATACGACCAACTGAAATGGAAGAGAAAATCCTCTACTTCAATCCGCTTTATTCGTGAGACATTCCCGAAGTTTCTATTACACACCTCTCCATTTCAGATAGTTCCGTCCCCGGGGCCACAGCTCTTTACTCTAGCTCCAACTGTACTGACGGCACCGCGCCTTGGCCCCCGGGCAGCGAAATACAACTGGATGGATTGATTTCTTGGGCTAGGTACTCAAAGGGCCCAAGCTTATTGAAATGAACAAAGAGTAATGGGCTACCACTTTTCACAATGCTTTCCGGATGACACACGTTGCACTTGACAGGACCATTTCAATGCAAAACGGCCCCTTTTAACACCCGGAAAGTTTAGCAGCCACTACCCGGTGGGTACTGGCGTATGGGGCCACAAGAAGTCTCCGGGTTTTATTGGGACGCCAAAAGCCTTCTTGTCATAATACCCTCTTTGCCACCACGGTGCTGTCCGAAGATGGGCTCGAGCAAGATCCTCACTACTCCTTATTGCGTCCTGCGGCTTGCTGAAGTACTCCACCACAGTAGAATTCTGGTTGTGAATTGTAGGTTATTGCAAACCTGACGGAAGCTTGATCTCCCTTTCTGTTCAAAGGAAGCTTGAAGTCTGATTTCTTGTGGCGTGCAGTGAGTCACGATATGCCATCAAGCATAATTGTATTTTCATGCCCCAATCCGTACTGTGCCCGACGAAGGCTTTGAGGAGGCTGATAAGTGTCTGATTAGTGCGCTCAGCCAATCCATTCCCCTGTCAATGGTAGGAGTTAGTGCGAGTCTTGTAGGTACCAAGAGACCTACAAAGCTTCTATTTGAGACGGCTCCCAAAATTCATGCTCTTATCAGAGTGCAGCTGGACCGGTGCACCCCACCGACGAATCTAAAGCTGAAGGATTACGTCTGCGAAGGTTCTGGCATCCTTGGAGCCCAGGAGTATAGCTTCCCATTATTCAGCAACATAGTCGACCAGAAGTAGCAAGTACCAATTTCGACGTTGCATAAGTGGCAGTGGTTCGAGTAGATCCATGCCAACAATTTCATCGGGAAATTTCACCACTCTGGGCTGCGAAAGAGAGCGAAGTACGGATTCAAGATTCCGAAAGCTGCCACAACGTTCGCGAGTTCTACAAAAATCTGATACGTCGCTTCTGTGGCAAGGCCACCAGAACCGATTCCTTGAGGCAGGCTCCAGTTTGTTGGCCCCAGCACTACCTGGCTCCGCCAGCAACCTTGTAAGGACCCTTTATACCATGGAATGAGGGACGATGACTTTAGTCCGATAACTGGGACCGAAGTGGAAAACTAGGACGTTGTCCACAATGTCCAAATGATCCCAGAGGCTCCATAGATGCCTGGTCTACAAACTGCACCCCGCCGTCTCTCGCTGACTAGACTTCTCACTTCCGGCACTTTACTCTGCGTAGACGAAGTTTGTGCCGCTATCGCTGGACTGGATTGAGCCCCACTGTTCCCCAGTGTCCTCCTGTAGACATCTTTACCATATTCCTCGCGGGACAGGGAGGGCCACCTCCGTGGTTTCGAAAAGGCCTCCTCCACAATGCGTCCTTTTTTGAATATCGACTACTGTCCCGGTGTTCAATCACGTTATCAAACTCCTGCAACTGTAACCGGGTATCCTGAACTCCTTCACACCGGCCTTCGAAATCCCACCCGGATTTGTCTTGCGCACCGCTAGGTGTGGTCGACCCCATGCATCGGCTCTCCCTACGGTTCACCAATACCTAACACTGATCACCGACGTTAGCAGCTTCCAGTTGGACCAGTGAATCAACTCTCAGTGGTCCCTCCTGGTTCGGCAGATCCTAATGCCCGCCTCCCACTTGAGGAGAGTTGACTTTTGAACTTGCAACACTAGTGTCCGGTTCATCTTTATTAAGACAAATCTTTCTGATGTCATGGAGCACCAATCCTCTATTAGTTTACACCGTTGCCGTTCTCACCAGGCCATAGCCCGAAACTGAGATGCTTTCGATAACTCCGATGGGCCACCGGCCACGTGGCAAAGCCTCCGAAACTAGTAGCAACACATCACCCGATCTGAAGTTGCGTTCTCGAGTTATCCACTTCTGCCTCTGTTGTATTAGTGGAAGATATTCCCTAGTCCATCTCTTCCAAAACACAGATATTAGGTAGTTTGCAAGCCTCCACTGACGAGCCATTCTATCGCCCAATGAATTCGTCGGAATATCTCCTGGGTTAGCCCTCGGGATAGGTAGGTCGTCGGGGGTGATTACTGACAGATCACAACAGTCCGATGCCAAAGATGCTAGCGGTCGTCCGTTTACTATCCGCTTACTTCCCGTAAGAAACGTTAACAATATTTCGTCAGCCATTGGCTGTTCGTCACAAGCTGAAGGAAGTACTCTTCTATCCGAGTGCACTATGATCTCCCGTATGCCACCACCGTGACTAGCAAGAGAGAGGGGTTGAAGTGCCACTGCAAGCCCCGTTGCGACAATCTATCAGCAATCTTATCACTAGACCAGCTTCCCACTAGGTTCTTCAATTCCCTTTGAGCCCCAACAAAGTATGTACCATTATCACTAAAAATCTCGGACGGTGCCTCTCTCTTCAAAGTGAAGCTCAGTAGGGTCACAATGAATGAATCCGTGCCTGTAGAATAGGAAACTTCAATACGTACCGCACCCATCTGAAGCGGGTGAAGATGCGTCCATATCGTCTCTCTATGCTGCAAATGGGCCAAAATAATCTATTCCGAAGTACTTGAACGGAAAATAACCTTGTTGGACCCTAATGGCTGGTAGAGGAGCCATCATCTGTTTGCCTACGACTGCCAAATGCTTCCCACATTTCCAGCATCCTCCAACTACACGCTTGACAGCAGCTCCCCCCCCCGTACAATCCAAAATATCTTGCGAAGTTTAGCGAGTAACTGAGAAGGTCCTGTATGTCCCTCCATTGCGTGACACCATCTGATTATCGAGTCTATAATCGAGAGAGTCTATGGTAGTATCACCGGGTGTTTCACATCCTGAAGCTGACTGGAGTAGTTCAGTCGTCCTCCAACACAAATAATTCCATTTAATAAAATTGGATCGAGTTTTAATAGAGTCCTGCTCATCGGAGATTTGTTAGTGCATAGGTTATCGTTCCTGCATTGTGGCCTTCTTAACTCCTCGCCATAGACCGAAGCTTGCACAATCAGAATAACACTTTCCTCCGCTTTGGCAATGTCGTGCAACTTCAGCAGCCCAGTTTTCAGTCCTAAGTCTGCGAGGCCACCTATCATGACTGCAACGTACATTTTAAAACGGGTTAACCACGCTACCGACTTCAGCAGGTGAAACCAATTGGAGTACCTAGCTAGAAGTGCGTCCGTCCATGTATTTTGCAACATTGTGAGAACCGTGCTTGAAGGCTGTTCCAACCCCACGTCCGGTGATGCTGCAGCAACCGTAGGACTGGTCGGCCATTAGGTTTCATCGTTTATCAAGAAGTTAGGGCCCTCGAACCAGCAGCTGATATCACTCGATGATGTTGTGCCTCTTGATGCCAAGTCTGCAGGGTTAGCCTCCGATTTGACATGACGCCACTGCCAGGGTTCAGACCACTGATGGATTTCAGCCAAGCGATTCGCAAAGTACGTATTAAATCTCGTTTCAGTGTTGTTCACGTAGAGCAACATTATAGCAGGGTCCGTCCAGTAGTAAGTCTCATCAAATTTGATTCCAGTTTCTATAAGAATCCGATGGGCTCTAACGGCCAGTCTCGCTGCGGCTAACTCCGATTGAGGGATCGTTATGGTCTTCAAAGGAACTACCCTTGATTTGGAGAGTGGTAGGGCACAATAGGGGGCTTTGTCCCTTGAAACCATTCTGGAGTACGCCACTACTCCATAGTCAGCTTCATACATGAAGTTGTGCACCTTCGTTCAGTAAGTCACCTCTAATAACAGAAAGCTGAATTTTGAGTGCGCTGAGTTGTTCTTTACTCCTTAACCACTCATTCCAGCATCTCAGGGGGCTTTCTCCAACTGGGTCGTCCCAACCGAGCTTCAAGCGACACAATGATTGCAATGACACCTTGCCTGGCAGAATGAAAGGTGAAACCAACCCTAGTGGGTCGAACGCTGATGACACTATGGACAACAAGCCACGCCTTGTTTGAGGTTTTTCGTGTATTGTAAATGAAAACTGGGACGTGTCTGCTATTGCAAGCCATTCTAATCCCAAGGCCCTCTCCGGCACTGGCGCGCAATCATCTATTTCCAAAGTGGGATGGGCCAGCCCAGAGTTTGATAAAATATCCAGCAACTCCTTACGATTTCACACCCAGTTATGAAGCTGGAACCCACCTCGTGATAGCAATTCACTTATCTGGATAGCAAAACCTTTTTCATTCACCGGCGTGGTCAAAGACAAGACAGCCGTCTGCATAGAAGTTATCATACACGGCCCTGGAGACGTAATCCCCATACGGTTCCCCTTAATCATCTGCCGTGCGACGTAACGCGAAATTCGCACAAAATGGGGGAAAGTGTCATCAGATGGGTGGCATTCATTTGATATTCAACAAGATTATCACCTAGTTGACCATTCTCCCACCAAAGGAACCTCAGTGCTCCTTTGTCTCTCGCTGGTACTCGAACCTGCATAAACAATTCTTCAGCATCCGCAGCCAAAGCAACAGGTTCCTTCCGAAAACGAAGCAACACTCCAACTAAGCTTTCTGTCGAGTCCGGTCCCTGTAGCAAGCAATCGTTCAAGGAACGTCCCTGGAATGCAGCCGCACAGTCAGACGCCACCCTCAACCCACTAGGCTTTTTAGAGTTTGCAACTGCATGATGCGGTAGTATCACTTAGGCTCAAAACCCATTTTTAACTGTACATCGAACACTAATTGGCATGGCCCTAGCGGACATAACCCTCTATTATGGTAGAGTATTCATCAAAGAATTCAGGGTCACGCGCAAACCTTTTCCTCAAGCCTTTCAACCTCTCTCTGGCCACAACATAATTATTTAGAAGTCTCACTAGAGGATTCCTCCACGGAAGTGCAACTTCACAGCGTCCGTTCAGCCAGGTTATGGCACTGGAAACCATATCAACAGCCTGTTTGTCTTCTAATGAAGGAGAGTTTTCAGATGCATGCCCATCGCAGAAATCGGCGTTGTATAGTCGATCGATCTGTTCCGCTAAGTGATCGATTCCCCTCTCAATGTGGTTTACTGTCCTCACAAAGCGTGGTTCCTGGTTTATTGAACCAGGAACGATCCATCCTAAAATATTCCGCACGACATAGGATTGTTTTCTTTTACAGCATCTTTGCTCTAATGCCCAAAGGGCCTCTGGGACGTCGGCACCTATCAGGATGCGCACTCTCGAATCTTTCAGGTTCTGCCTTTGGAAGCAATGCAGGCGAGGTCAGGATAGAACATTCGCATCCGTACAGTACTGGACTGCTTGGATTGGTAGCCTATCAACACAGAAGGCTCTCCCTATATTCACGAAATCTTTCTCTGGCAATGAGTTCAGTCTCAGCTCCGTTATTCCCGAATTCCAAGTAATAGTCCCATTTACGGTCGAAATCGAAAGTGAGGTGAGGGATGCCCTCAGGCCCGCCAGCTCCATAAGCTCTTTTTGTATTGAAGCCACATCTGACCCACTGTCCCGCAGAGCATAGGTCCCGGCAGAGCTCCCCGGTCCGTCTAATGGTACTGGTAGCACACAAATTTACACGATATTCTGGTCTAAGGTTAGCCGCACAATTATTGGTCCACTGCCCAGGCCTTTTTCCATTGTCCGTACTCAGCTCATCCATCTACAGCCCTTGTGTTGTATCCTGTATGACTCGATAGGTACGTAGCTTCTGTGCAACATGCAGTGGAGGGTGGTGCCGTTTCTGAAAACCTGATGTTGAACATGGTTTGGAAGCAGGACAGTTGCTAGGCAGATGTTCACACTCAACCCGAAACAAGGCTACACCCGAGCAAGGAAGATTCTGAGGGACCTGTTCGGCCGTTCGTTCAAAGCAGCTAGCAATCTGATAGAAGACGTGATGTCAGAGGCCAAAAGAACAAGGGGCGAAGTCTACGCAATGGCAGACCTAGTATATAGATGCAAAGCTGTTAGATGGCCCTTGAGCACTTGGGTGCGGGGCTCATCTCGACTCGGTGCACACACTGGAGGGTAGAGTCCGCTGCCGCTCTTCCGAGCTACAGCGTCGATTGACGGAAAAAGCAGAAAGGTCAACCGGGAGTGACGCTGAGGCCGACTTAGAGGATATGACCGAGTACTCAGACGGGCAAACCAGGTTAGCCTACAGCAGATTTGGTCGACTCAACCGTGTAAGCAACAGGACAAATAAACCTAGCACCAGCCAAGCTCAAAAAGCTCAACGGGACCAATTGAGGCCACAGCTCCGGTCGAACAGGCAGGCCATTTCACACGAGACTATGGCCCACTGAAGTTACAGGATATGCAACGCCAGTCGTGGGTTACTAGAATGTCCGAAGTTCACCAAAGCGACAATAAACGGAAGTTGGGGAAAGGCAAGGACGTCAGGGGCGCGTTTTATCTGCCTTAACACGGCGCACCGGGCGGCATCCTGCCGAGCGAGAACCAGAAGCGGTCACGGAAGCTGTTCTGGCAGACACCTCTGACTGCCACACCAGGTGAAAGAAACTACGCCAGAGGTGAACACAAAACCCAGGTCGGCTTTCTCAACTTCACGGTCTGCTAGCAAACCAATACTGCTAGGAGAAGCTGCTGTGGAAAGGACGGTCACAGCTTTGGCTTTTGTCGACAGCAGATCAGACAGCACCCTGGTAAAGGAGCGGTTTGCCGATAAACACCAGCCCGCTAAAGCAAGAAGTCACTGACGGTGGGAACCGTGGGCCGACCACGAGCAATAACTGCAGGTCTGTTAAGAAAGTAGCTCATCTCCCCAGATACCAAGGAGCAAATAAGATCAACGGAGGTTTTTATGTTGGCCGATCTCCCCATGCGAGCACAAGGTCTGTGAGTGCAATTTTAACTAGGTGGCCTCTCTTGCAAGATGTAACCTTTGCCGACTGGGAGGATGAAGAAGTAGATCTACTCACCGGCTGCGGCTTGCCAAAAGCACATTTAGTGCTGGGCGATAGAGTGGACGACAGCCAGGCACCCTATGCCGTAGGCGTGACGCTAGGAGGGATGCCGTACGGTTCAACTGTGGGGGCCTGTCTCCATAAATTAGGTAGCAGCCGAAACAGACCACATAGAGTGTCAGCCGCAGCGCCTATACGAAAAGAAGTTTCATGACATCGGAGACGAACCACTATCATTGTCTCATGAGGACCACCTTGCACTGCAAACAGTGCAACGAGGAGCCAGAGGCAATAAAATCCAATTTGAGGTTACCCTCGGGTGCGGTACGCAGGCCCACCATCAAGTTGACAACAGAATTAAGTCTCTTCATAGACTACTGCTATTGAAAGAAAGCTTCGGTCGGGATAAGAATAAACGGAAAAGGTGCGCAGAAGTAACGTTGCGAAACAAAGCTCTTAGCTACGCTGAAATGATACCTGCGACCACCGACAGTCGGAAGGGGGTCTGGTACCTGCTTCACTGCCCGGTTCTTTGCCCTGAGCAAGCCGAAAACCTGCGGGTTGTCTTCGGTTGGGCATCCAAGTTCCAAGGCAAGTCGCTAAGTTATGGTCCGCTGCTGCGGCCCGAGTGGACCACGCCGTTGAATAAAGCCTTGTGCCATTTTAGAGTAGGCAGAGTGGCCTTGTCAGCCGGCACCGGAGAAATGTTTTTCTAGGTGGAAATACCGGTAGAAGAACAAGACGCGTTGTGATTCCTATGATGGGACGAGAAAAACCGGAACATTTCGGTGATAAATTAAAGAATGACAGTCCACCTTTTCGGAGGAATATCACGGCCCTTCTGTGCAAACTACGCCTTCCAGGAAACGGTGAACAAAAACGGAGCTCTGGTCTACCGTCGGTAGCAGACGGAGTCAGCAGAAAGTTTTGCGTTGACGCCTACCTCGGGCCTTACGATGACGTTGACTCGGCCCCAGCACAATTCATATGCCTTACAAGATGGCTGGAGGAGGTCGGTTTCCATTTCACGAAATGGATGTCGAACTCATCGGAAGTGCTCGAAGTCATTCCATACCACAAGAGGACCGAAAGGGTGCGAGATCTGGATGGTTCTCTACCCCCCACTGAGAGCACGCTAAGAACGTAGTGGAATGCCGAAACGGAAGACTTCATTTCCGGGCTGAACTTTCCCGCCCAGCCAGTAACTCGTCGTGGCATGCTGTCAGCTGTCTCCGGTCTGTTCGATCCACTCAGTTCCGTCTCTCTCTGGTCGCTACCCTGAAAGACCCTGCTGTAGTGGCTCTGTCATAAGAAAGTCCATTGGGACGGGACCGAGAGGATCAGGAAGAATTACTAATCAGTCTAAAGAAACTAGGGGCATATGGAATCAGCGGTGCTATCCTTATGGTCATACAACACAGACGGGAGAGCTGCAAGCCTTTTCCGACGGGTCCAAAATCGGGTACGGGGCCGTAGTGTATGGAAGTTGGTGCATGGGAGATAGACAATACGCTACTAGAATTCTGTTCGCCGTAGCTAGCTTTTCTCCACTGAAATCAATTTCGATCCCGCGTCTCGGACCTAGTGCAGCCGCTTAGCAGTAAGGGCTATGCAAACGGCAAATAAATGTTTCGACTTCTCTGGGTGGTGGGCTAGTTTTTGGACTGACTCAACAATAGTGCTGCACCACAGTAACAACGTCAAGGGCGGTTTAAGTGCCTCCGTTGCTAACTGGCTCACGATCATCTACTGCGAAACTGCCACGAACCAGTGGAACCGTCGAGTCTGCCGGCAACCCAGCCTATCTATGCTTCCAAAGTGCGAGCTATTTCCGGCAACTAGCAACGTAGACGGGAGTGCCGAAATTCCTGCAAATGCTCCCATAAGACCGACCCGTTTATGAACTAAAGCCACCCCTAGAATCCGAAAGGAAGGTCAAAGGTGCGGGGCTGAAGGTGGCATTCGCCGAATCGACGTCTATTCTGCCACGGATGGTCAGGTTTTACCCCTGCTTGAAGGAGCTTCAGTCACTAGTGTGGTTGGTCAGGTTTAGGAGATATTTGCTAGTCATGAAAGGGATTCATCCTTCCAGCCGTGTAAGAGTGAGTCCAATAAACTCTGAAGAACTACGAGCAGCAGAGTACGATCTATCTCAGATGATATAACGCGAGGTTTTCCCCCGAGAACTCGAGAATGCCGGAGAGGCTGGACCAATCGACAGAAGATCATCACTTCCAAAAGAAGACTTGAAGCATCTGAATCCCAAACTCGTTGACGAATTACTACTACTAGGTCGTACACTGACCAAGTCCCACCTAAGGTTTGACGCGAAGTACCCCACACTGCTACTGGCTCTGTAACGTTCGACGGAATTATTGATTCAACACAAACGCGGTAGAGGGCCACACCGGTGAAAGCCACATGACAAGCATCATTCGAAATCCTTATTAGTTACTGAGAGGAACAGCGACTGTGAAACACGTAACTCGACTTTGTGTACACTGTAAGAGACGCAATAACGCTGCGGGCAAACAAACCATGGCTCCTCTGCCAGAATGTAGGTTGACCCCGAGGTTGTGGCAGTCCAGTGATACCTGACTGGACTATTTCCTGCCTTTATGTTTGAAAAGAGAGAAAAGGCTGGAAAAACCATTGCGGTCCTTCACGGCGTACATGAGGCTACATGCGGTGCACTTGGAAGTTACGCAATCAATGACAGCCGACTCTTTCCTAAGGGCCTTGCAAAGCTTTATCAACGGAAGAGCCACACCAGCAGATATCTACTCCGACATTGGGCCAGACTTCGTGAGCTCCCAACGGGAGCTGCAGCTTTGGTGCCAAAAAGTGAACAGAGGCGAGCTGCAGAACCGAACTGCGGTTTATGGTGTACGATGGCTCTTCAACCCCCGCAGGCCAGTCACCGCGAGGGCAAGTGGGAAAGCCAGATCAGGTCCACCAGACGAATGTTGTTGTCAATAACTGAACAGCGGCGGCCCGAAGATGAAAAGTTGAGCACCGTCAACACGGAGGTCGAAGGGACTCTGAGCTTCGTCTCCAAGTTCCAGTGTCTACCGGTGACCCCACAAATCTGGCGCTTACCCCGGACGGCTCATGGCTGTCAAGGTCAAAAGTGGGTTTCCCAGGGGCCAGCTAACCTCGGTGGCAGCTACCTACATGGACGGGGGCAGGCAAGTTATCATGCAAAAGTTTTGGAGGCGATGGCTGTGAGAATACCTGCCGGATCTGCAAACTCGAAGGAAGTGGCTGGCCAAGGCAAGACCATTAAAGTTGATGACGCGGTGCGATCTCCGACAAACACGCTTATTTAAGCACCTGGCCTATGGGCGCTGTGGTGGAAATTATCAGCAGTTCTGAACAGCTGAAAACGGCTGTCAATATGGAGACCGCCAAAGGAACGCTGACTCGCGACGTGTGCAGTATCAGCATCCTCGAAGGTGATAACGGAAAAGCTGACGCCACAGAACCCCGGAAACCCATTCAAAACCCCAGAATGCCCTAGCATTGTGTGCCGTCCAAGGAACAATTCTGCAAACAGTGTTGCTTTAGATATCCGCTCCATAACCTCACACAAGGCACACCATATCGCTTACCTTTCCTCGTTTGTCACTGACGATGCTAAAGGCGTTTCCCGTGTGTGGTAGTATTTACGACTTATTCGCCTGCTCAAATACACCTCCAATCACATCATCCACACGTGCATGAGACAAGTTTCTGCTCCATAATCTTAGACAAAACACGTCATGGTGCTCACCATTTCTCGTTTACCATTGACATTATGGAAGACTTTTCCCGTGTGTGGTAGTAGTCACGACTTACTCATATACCCATGTACAACTTCACTCACGACGACTACAAGCACACACACATGCATGCACACACACACGCACACTCAAAAGCAGCCAGTTCATGAAGGCTCTCTCCAAAACATCACGTGGATTCGGAACCTACCTATCTCTCTTCAGGCCAGCCGAAGAGCAGCAGAGTAACACCGTGTTGCCCTGGCCACCGGATAAAATGAGGCCGTGAGTGGAATGCTGACGTCAGAAGTATCAGTTATGCACACTGACAGCAGGGTTTTAGTAGGTAGGGAGACTCAGTACCCTTATTCCAAACCCTCGACTCTGCTAGGATTCGGGAGGGTTTTAGTGGGAGACGCAATAATCGGATACGGGAAAATTCTCCGAAGACTCTACAATTTCGTGCTTCCCTGGTATCGCCTGCCCGCATACACCGATTGCGTGTTTTTTAAGCTTTTTATGTTTTATGAACCAACCTTCGTGTAAGCGAAATCCTTTCGACCGTCAACTTTGACCGTTTCGATTGAATTCCACTCAGGTTCGTACGACCTAGCTGATTTAAGCCTTTCTAGGGTGCTCCTTCTCGGTGTGGCTTACTTCCCGTCTCGAACAAATTTCAAAGGACTTCAACTGATAGACGTATTAATCCGAAACACGGTTCTATAATCAGTACAACGTTAATGAACAATGAATAGACAAAACATACAGCCAAATTTTGAACCGAGCGAGACACAGATCGTGGATAGTCAAATTTGCTGTTAAACCAGGCGGGAGCGTCATATGTTCATTCAAACAAATTCAGGTCAATGTCAGAAAGTGGGAAACGGATAAGACTGTTCAAATCACATGAAAGAGTAAGATCAAATTCATGTGAATAAAATAAAACCATATTGTCACGCTACCGTCAGATTGGACTATGGACCAATCACGAATCGGGACTGAGTTCAGTAAAATGACCAACTTTGTGCCAACAACACAGGAGAATGACTTGGAAGAAGTTCACATGTAGAATGTGACTACTAACAAGCTGTTAGTAGCCAGTAAGAAAAACGTTCAGTTTGTACGAAACGTACACTCCTCGCAGGGTTCGAGCTGTTTGCTTGACGGGCCCCCAAATCATTCCTACTCTGAAACATGATTTTCCAATAAACACAGATATCGGACGTCTCTTAAGAGTCGTCCGCTGGCTGTCTGTACCCACACATCGCGGACAACACCGTCTTTGGAAAGTCGAGTTTCTTTGACAATACCCCTTTTCCATTCGCCTCTGGGCAAGTTCTTGTCAACTATAAGCACCAGATCGCCGGTTTTCAGCTCCTGCGCTGGTTCTGTCCAACGCTGCTTGCTTTGCAGAAGTGGTAAGTACGACCTGATCCATTTATGCCAAAAATTTTCAGTGAGATGTTTAGCTTGCCGCCATCGCCGATTCAGCTTGCAAGGTTCCGTTTCACTTTCATTGGAGGATGCATTGCGAAAGCCAAGTAATAGATGATTCGGGGTCAGTACGGCATATTCGCAAGGGTCACAGCTATTCCTCACCAACGGTCTGTCGTTCATGATATTCTCCACCTCAGTCATCAATTTGAGGAACGTTTCGTCCGTTACGGATTGCGACCCGACCAATGATCGAAGTATTCTGCGGATGGATCGTATGAGGCGTTCCCACACACCCCCTCGATGACTAGCTGTAGGCGGCGTGAATATCCAGTCGCATTCCCTCTGTGTAAGCGAATTAGTTATGCGAGCTTGATTCCATCCTCGTGGTAATACTTTGACCTCGTTCTCGGCGCCCTTAAGGTTGAGCCCATTATCACTGTAAAGCCTCCGAGGACAGCCTCGTCTAGCGACGAACCTGGCAAACGCGCAGATAAACGAATCGGTGCTGAGGTTTTGAACCACTTCTATGTGAACGGCTCGAATGCCGAGGCATGTGAATAAACAGCAATATCTCCTTTCGAATCCTCGAGCCACTTTAACTTGGAACGGTCCAAAGTAGTCAACCCCCGCGATTGTAAACGGTGGGTTAAAAGGCTCCAAACGATCAGCCGGTAGTGGGGCCATTATTTGTCTACATGGCAGTGAATGCCAGCGTCTGCAATCAAAACAGGACCCGACAACTTGTTTTATTGTGGTGCAAGCACGTAAGATCCAGTACTTCTCCCGCAGAATAGTGCCCGTATGTGCTACGCCGACATGGCCATTCGTCTGGTGAGTGTGTTTGATTAGCAATCTACATACAAAGTGACTTTTTGGTAAAATTATGGGATGCTTTGTTTCGTAAGACACCGGCGCGAATTGTAGTCGTCCTCCCACGCGTATCAGACCTTTGTCCATAAAAGGTGAAAGGCCTTTCAGTGCACTATTCGTGGTCTTTAATCTTTCGTTGCTAACTCCCGTGTAATCGACGTGGAGGGTTTTAATCTCGTTTTCGAAACACTGTTGCTGGACCAGCATGAAAATATTCTGTTTTGCGCATTCTAGCTCAGCGACGGTAAGATAGCTACGTTGGGGCAGTGCATGTCGTAGGTACTTCTCTACCACGTATCTTTTAAACAACATTAGCCATCCCACCCATTTGAGGAGTTTGATCCAACTATGGCAAGTCGATAACCTAAGGATCCAATGATTATTCTCCCTTACTGAGGTCGTCACAGCCATTGTGGCTACTTCGAGCGAAGGAGGAGCTTTCCCATTGGGTTCCCGTGGCCATTCATCATACTTCTTTGTCAAGAACTCTGGGCCGGAGAACCATATACTCTTGCACAGCTGTCCGATTCTTGACCCTCTTGATGCCAAGTCAGCCGGGTTGCTTTTGGAGTTCACATAACGCCATTGCGAAGGTGTGGATAAATCTCGAATAGTCGATATACGGTTTGCCACGAATATTTCCGGTCTGTTTGAGGTATTACGGATCAGCTGTAGGACTACCATAGAGTCCGTCCACAGTGTTCTGGAGTCGAGCTCGATTGTCAATTCAAGTTCTGTCTGCCGCAACAGCTTAACGGCTAGAACCGCCGCCGCGAGCTCGAGTCTGGGGATAGTGATAGCTTTGAGAGGGGCAACACGCGACTTCCCCATCAAGAATGCCGTGGTCGAAACGCCATGCCTGTCACTCGTGCGTAAATATACTACGGCTCCGTAGCCGTACTGCGATGCGTCTGAAAAGCAGTGCAGTTGGTATTCCCTGGTGGGGTCTAGTGTTGCTGGGATCAAGCAACGGGGAATTTTGATTCGATTAATCTCTTGCAGTTGCTGGACCCAATCTGTCCATCTTTCATTGTGACAACTGTCGAGTTTGTCGTCCTAATTTCAGTCGGCATAGTTCTTGTAGCAACTGCTTAGCTGGAAGCAAGGCAGGTGCCACAAAGCCTAACGGGTCATACAACGAGGCGACGTATGACAGGATTGATCTTCTGTTGATCACAGGTTCAGGTGATTTGGTGGTAAAACTGAACGTATCTGACGTCCTGTCCCACTCGACGCCTAGAGTCCTATACGTACTTGTCGGTTTCAAGTCCAGACACAGGTTTTTGTCGGCCTGGTCTTTGGCCGGTACATCGATAAGGGCATCGGCCGAGTTGCTACGCCACTTCGTCAGGTAAAAGCCCGAATCCCGGAGCGCAGACTGTAAATGGCTCGTCACTAGTCGGAGTTCTCTAATCGATTCGCAACTAATGAGGAGATCGTCCACGTAAAAGGACCTTTGCAAATACTTAGGGTCAAACTCTAATGATTGGTTCGCGTTATTGGAAATTGCTCTGTTCAAAGCGAATATGGCACAACATGGTGAGGAGGTCGCTCCAAAAGGGTGCACTGTCATTTGGTATATTTCTGGCGCACGTTCCATGTCTCCTTCTGTCCACCACAAGAACCTAAGGCATGAGCGCTGATGTTGAGGTACTTTTACTTGATGAAACATGGCTTCAATATCCGCCACTACGGCGAAAGTGTGTTCTCGAAACCGTGTTAATACCCCACATAGGTTATTTGTGAGGTCTGGGCCGGAAAATAACTGAAGGTTCAAAGAGGTGTTCTGATGTTTGCTTGTACAGTCGAAAACAACCCTTAGCTTCTCTGGTTTCATGGGGTTGATTACATGGTGATGGGGCAAATACCAAACTTGACCCGGTACGTCCTCTATAACATTTTGACACCTTTCAGCGTAACCCTTGGCTATGTAACTATTCATCACCTCCGCGTAGCGTTCTTCAAGATCAGCGTGTTTCATTAGTCGAGTCTTCAACCACAACAAACGTTTCCATGCTATCGACTGGTTGTTCGGAAGACTTAGGCAACCATCTTTCCAGGGCAACGGGACTTCAAAATGGCCGTTTAAGAACCGATTAGATGATTCTAGGGTTTTGAGCACTTGCTTATCTTCTGCTGATGTTGATTTACCCAAAACTGTAGATTCGTTGAACTCCGAGGCCCACATAGCCTCTAACCGGTCCATAAAAGAGTCACCCTCATTTATATAATCAACGCGAACCTTTCTTTGATCATGGCTAAAGGCCGGTCCCACGACGGTCCAACCGAGGGGCGTACGTATAGCGTAAGGATCCGCTTTCCCACCGTTTCGATGTTCTAGCACCCAATGCGCCGCCGGTACATTCATGCCTATCAGCATCGACACCCTCCCGCTTTCAATTGTCTGTAGGTTGATGTCGCGCAGATGAGCCCAATCGTTAGTTCAGCCAGGAACAAAACGTTTCAACTCGGGGAGTTGTCGGACTGTCCAAGCTCGATTGATTTCTATAAGCTCTCCTCCTTCTAAGGAACATAGCTGAAACCCAACCACCTCAGAGTTTATCTCAGTTGTCTGCATAATGGTTGAAACTGAGAGCGCGGCTGGTTGTCCGGCTAACCCCAGTTCATTCGCCAGGTTCTTGTCTATAAGTGTGGAGTCGGAACCTCCGTCTAGGAACGCATAGGTTTTTACTGATCCTAGCGGCCCGAAAACCTTGACTGGTATAATTCCCAAAGAGGTTGTACAATCTCCAGCCGAAGTCGCATGACAACGGGCGTTGTCTTGGATAGTCGCCGGATTCCGCCCCGTACTCACTGGGTCTTGCGGGTGTAGTAAGGGGTGGTGACCCAGCATACAACGTCCTATACCACAATTCATGCGTGACCTGCAATTGACGGACTCGTGATTCGGTTTTAGGCATAAACGACACAGTTTTTTAGACTCCACAAAGGAAAGCCTCTCCGGTACACTCCACGCTATAAACTTCCCACACTGGTCCGTGTAATGGTCTCCCTCCCACTGCATACAGCACCTGCGTGCTATTGTCGGCTTAACAGATGGCGCTACAGTTGTTTGTGAGTGATGTAGCAACGCTTTGTGCGGTGCGTTCCCATCAGCAGGAGGTCGTGCTTGTAAGTTCGGCCAAGTGACAGAATAGGATTGATGAACCATTTGTACATCGGCCCTCTCATCTACAAATTCCGTCAAATCCGAGAAGGTTGGCTCTCGGCCTAGTCGTATGATAGACGCGGCAACCTCAGACCACTTAAACTGGAGGGCTTGAGGTAGTCTGCGTACCATTTCCGAAAGCGTTCTAGAGGCGTTGAGGTCGGCAACACGATTTAACTGACTCAGAGTGTTTTGGCAGTTCCGCATTTCCCCGGCCAACTTCATCAGCACCATTGGGTCCATGGTTTTAATGATGGGCCCGTCCACGAGGCTATCTAGGTGTGCCCTGGCTATCACGTGGGCTTGGCCAAACCTCCTACGGAGAATTTCTAAGGCGCCTTGGTATCCCTTGCTTGGGTCCAGGATAGAACAGCTCTCGATGGCTTCTTTAGCCTCACCCTTACAGTAGTGTATTAAATACGATAGGCGACACTCGTCATCCATGTCTCGTTTCCCAATGGCACTATCAAAACTTCTCATGAACAGCCAATACTTTTTCGGGTTTCCATCAAAATAAATTATTTCTCTTTGTGGTAAAGTGAATGAATGAGATATGGGTGCCTGACTAAACTTCTGACAACCAATGGTCTTATTTGATGGAAATGGAGGTGTATCAAACCCGGAAACAGGGGGGGCACTGGCCCCAAATACCAATGTAGACAGCGGCCGCGATCGTTCGACCACTGGGGACTCACCACCGGGTTTCTCTTCGACTGTGGTAGCTCTTGCATACTGATCCTCATATTTTCCACTCTTCATGTTGAACTTGCACTCCAACAACCGCAAACGTTCTTTAAATTCCTTGAAGAGATCCATGGTTTCTTCTGACTCAGTCGTGTAACGTTCCAGATTGGGGGCCGATAAAGACTTGTCTGAATTGGTCTGCATTGCTTGGTGAATTAGCTAACTGTAAGCGAAATCCTTTCGACCGTCAACTTTGACCGTTTCGATTGAATTCCACTCAGGTTCGTACGACCTAGCTGATTTAAGCCTTTCTAGGGTGCTCCTTCTCGGTGTGGCTTACTTCCCGTCTCGAACAAATTTCAAAAGACTTCAACTGATAGACGTTTTAATCCGAAGCACGGTTCTATAATCAGTACAACGTTAATGAACAATGAATAGACAAAACATACAGCCAAATTTTGAACCGAGCGAGACACAGATCGTGGATAGTCAAATTTGCTGTTAAACCAGGCGGGAGCGTCATATGTTCATTCAAACAAATTCAGGTCAATGTCAGAAAGTGGGAAACGGATAAGACTGTTCAAATCACATGAAAGAGTAAGATCAAATCCATGTGAATAAAATAAAACCATATTGTCACGCTACCGTCAGATTGGACTATGGACCAATCACGAATCGGGACTGAGTTCAGTAAAATGACCAACTTTGTGCCAACAACACAGGAGAATGACTTGGAAGAAGTTCACATGTAGAATGTGACTACTAACAAGCTGTTAGTAGCCAGTAAGAAAAACGTTTAGTTTGTACGAAACGTACACTTCGTTTTTTCACGCCCAGCGCGGTACCTGTCATATTCCATCTTAGACCTGCGTGAAGCACGTGCTTGTCTCTCGGGCTTCGCAACTTGGTTCTCGTTTTTATGGGTCCGTGTGATCGTATAATTGAGGTTCCTATATGTTCTGTTACTGTTCATTTATTAATCCAGTATTGTGGAATTTACCGATCATTTGCGTTTTGGTTTCGGGATTCGTTCGAATTCGACTACGAGCTGCTCAATGCTTGTCACACTGAATACCTCCTGGGGCGCTGCGCAAGTCGTCCACGACAGGCAGTGGAAGTGAGTCCCTCTTGGTGACGGCATTAGGTTTCCTATAGTCTGTACACGGGCGAAGTTTGCCATCCGTTTTTTAACTAACACCACGAGAGACGAACAAGGGGGGGGGTGTTGGTTGGACAACTTTGCCGCTGCCAGTATAGTTACACATCCTTTTACGCTGGTCTTGTTCCGGCCGAAGACTTCACTTTTTTATTCCCCGTATATAACCTCTCCTGTGGGATGTTGACTACGCATCCGAAATTCATCAAGATTATTTTCCGACAATCATATTGTAGGGAATCCCATCAACTACTGCTAAAGGCCGCCTCTCAACAGCGACTCTCGGTTCCGAATTCAGAAAGCTGATTCTTCTGATGGTTACCTCCCTCCCATTTACCACATTTAGGGTTATACCACAACGGGCTAACTCAGAGTTCCCCAGTGCCTTCATCGATTTTGAACAGAATAAACTACTGGTGGATCCCGTATCAACCAGCCCATACAAAACGGCCCCAATAACTTCCACCCGAACAGATACTGATTCACCACCAGTGGGACATATCGAAAAGACAAAAAGATGGACCTACCTAGTTTCTGAGTTGGTGGCCTCGTTCTTGTGAAGGCAGGCCGGTTCCGATGGGCTGCAAATAGGATGGTCCAGGAGAGCTGCTTCAGGGGCCGGTATACCACGGGTTGGCGCCTGATCCTTGGATATGGATATAAGACGGGGACTCGTTCTAGTGTAACTGACTCCATACCACCTCCGTCTAGAATTGACGGGACTGCTGGCCGGCTGTTGAATCCTTGGCGGCAAGTCACGTAAAGCTTATCACTCACTTCCAGCTGGCATCCCTGCGACTGCTAGTTCCAGGCTTTCCTCGGTTTCCCCCGTAGACAGCGCTTGTGCTAAATTCTCACACTTCCCTCGTAACAGTGCACGCTTCACGGCTGGATTCGGGAACACGTCGATCAACTGTTTTATCACAAAGGGTTCTAGCCCCTCCTTGGCCTCTTCAAGGTAGGCCTGCTGACTTATCTGTTGTAGAAAGCGATTAAAGGACCATACGCCCCGGTACTGCAGTTTCTTTCCTACGCAAAATTTCAGTCGGTATTGAGAAGGGTGTCCGGGGGCATCCAGTAGTCTCCAGATCTGCTTGAAAGCAGAACTCAGGTAGCCGCTTTTAAAAACGTCCCCTCCACTGACAGTATTGTGAGCTTCTCAAACCAACCGTCCCGTGGTGACATCCTGTCGCTGCTGTTCGGAAAATCATCTGATGTGCCTCCAAATCGGACCCTTCCACCCGTTATGGCTTCCATAAGGACAGAACTTCTCCGGTGCTCCCGGAGTAGAGGCTAGTGGGGTTTTGGTTATTTTGCACCCTGCAATGCTCACAAATATTTGCTGACCATTAAACTCCTGTGGACAGCGGGCTATCGTATCTTCCAGGTTCTCGGGTTTTAATTTTTTTTTGGTATACTTCGATACCGAGTCGCCGCGCCAAAGTTTTACCGGTCATCCGACGGCGGGAATACAGAATTCAGCTGTGTAAAGTTTTATGTGAAAAGTGCAGTACACCATCATTGATGTAAAAGCACAAGTATAAACACATAACGAACCAGCCCTCTTCCACTGTTGCACTGTCTGAAATGGAACAGAAAATCTAGTGCTTCCATTTGCCAGACTCGTGTGACCTTCCCGAAGTTTCTATTACAAATGTTTGGCCTAGCTGTCAACTGACTTCCTAGGCCAATCAACTTCGACCTAGCAGAACCCATATAAGCAGCCAAATTTTGTACTCCCCGAACCACACGATCTGGCTGCCGGATGAGACGATGAACCTCGTCAGTCAACACTTTAACCTGTGTTCCTATTCAAACTAGTGGGTTGTCTAGCTTCGACGATTGCGCTTCTGATGTTCACCATATTTGGCGATCCAACGAAGTTCGTTGTGCCAGTGCGTGTCCAAGTCATTCTTGAGCGTCTATCATCGGGTTGATGCGGGTGATAGGATCTTAGACGCCCATTTAAATGCGTGCGGTTGCTACGCGGGGCGATTGATACAGCACTGGTGGGGCTTTGGAAGACTGAGTAGTCGTCCGTTAGTCTCTCACATATGTGCGTCTGTAATTTCAAACATGTATGGGTAATGTGAAACACGCGCAAGCCGCGTGCTATAAAGTGCAAGTATACATACATACGTAAAATATGAATGTGTATACACATGGATATATTTAGGTTTATACATATATATTTATATATACATGGTATTTTTGGTGCATGCATAAACTATCCGTCGTGTACTGCATAGAGTGCATGAACTGGTGCACTGTTGTTCATCGTTTCTGCTTCTGTGACTAAGGAGTGACCGTTCACTGACAGTCGATGGGAAGTCAGTGGAATCGAATGCATTATTCCCTTTCCAAGTGGTGCCTTGGTAAACCGTTAGTTGTGCTTCTGGGATGTATACTTGGTCTGCAAAATGGGCCTCGTTATTAGGATGAAAATTCATATTGTGAATGAACCACATTTAGTCCTCCTACATAAACTTTGTAAGGTTCTTACCGATCTCTAAAATTTTTGATATATGTTTGGGAAACCGAATGATAGCATTTTGTGATATTTAAGATTGACCCTTTTCGTTTTGCTCCACTGTACCCCCTCTGTTAGAATACATACATTTACAGTACGTGACACATCGCATACGGAATATTACGATCACCCTATTCGGTGTAGAAGTGTAACGGCCAGGTTAAATGCCGCCGTCGTGTTGTTCGCTTATTTTTAGCGTTGGTGCCCGTTGAAGCAATCACTGGGACTCGGCCCATGAGGTGTTTCCTTTTGCGCACTTGCGGATTACACACATGCTACCCTCTTCGAAAGGGCATTGCCCCTGCGTGTTACAGGTGTCCCTGATTTTCACCAGTTCTGTGCGGAATTAAGCCCGTTTATTCAACTCCATATTACACGTTTTCAAGGGCAAACGGGTACATATGAATGTGTGCGCACATGTTCGATGAGAGTCGTATTACGTAATTTGGTAAGGGTGAGAGAAATTAACGGAGCGAGTCAAGTAGTTCGAAAGATTAGCAAAAACCACCCGGAAACCGTCCAGAAACCTCTCCGAAACTGATCGACTTTTGACCGGTTTTTTACTATTACGCCGATTGGTTTCCGAGTAGTTTCTGAATGGTTTGTGCCAACCGTTCGAAGAACGGGATACGCGCTTTACAACGCTCATTTCTGTCTTCAAATCTCTGCCTTTCTGACTAGCTGCCCTTAGTTTCCCTTTTTCGAGAGAGCAAAAAGGAGCAATCTACTCCGAGGTATTTAAGAACATTCGACCAGTTCAGTCAATATATTTAAATATAAAGCTAACTAAGCTTTGCATGTTACTCTGTTCGTCGACTCCTTTCGTGCCAATTCAGTGTTGATCCTTAAGAAATAGCTACTGAACAAACCGACCAAAATCCGAACTGCCTAACAGTAAAATCGGCCAAAATCAGATCGGTTTGGAAGCGGTTTTGCTGCAGGGAAATGAAGAATAAAAAATTTTCCATCCACTTCGGTCGGTCAGTATTGAGTCAGTGTGATACTGATTGTCAATACCAGACCGTTTTTGCTGGCTCCATTTCAATGTCATTCTTTTATATACTTCCTTTCTTTCGTTATATACACCGGCAAATTCTACCATTAAAATCTAATGGGCGCGCCATCCACGGGGAAAGAAACGATGGATTCACTGGGAGTCGAATGAATTTGTGCTTTCTTTTTGTGCAATGCCATGATATATTTTTCAGTTCCGCAACTTCGTTAAGGTAGCTTCAATAATTCCACGGATCCTAAGCGGCTCTAAATGAGATAGTGTAGTGGCCAGCCGATCACATCCCGTCTATCACTTGTTTGACTGTGATTTTCGCGCAGGCTGCAACCTCTAGCTCTACTTCTGACACTCTTTCTGGGCACATGCCAGCTTGCGGTTCCCTTGTCCAGGCTCTGCGGGAATACACATAGTTGGCGCTCAAAGGTCTCTTGTTGACTTCTTCGAAGAACACAATCGTAGAAGCTGAGGGAGTGTGCCCTTTAATATTAGGCAGTAAATCTTTAATTGGCTTTAAATGTGGAGTATCAACAAGTAAATTTGTATTCTTTAGGACCAAAGGGACGTGCTTGCGGGGCAGATCCCGCTAAAACAGAAAAGAACAGTCGCTAGTGACACGTCCTAAAACTCCAACATGTGCTGCGGGCGGTTGGAGCATTTAACAGGTAACACTCTAACCCTACAGATTCTGCGACCACTAGTTTTGGACAAGAATCTCATTCTTTTTGAGGCATTTACAAACAATTTACAGACGGCTGAACAGGGGGACAAAACCCTTTTGATATCTTCGTACTTCTCCTCTACACGACTGGTTGTGAAGTCGCTTAACAGCAAGCGCTTAGGCGAACAAAATCCGGCCCAACAGCACCTATAAAGCAACCAAAGACAAGGCCTCTACACCCCCATTCTCTATGGCTACTAGGAACATCCTCGATATCTTAGCGAGCACAAGAATACCTGCCCACCAACATATGCATAATCTGTCTAGCCATCGCAAGCAATGAAACCAGCCACACCTAAGTTTCGTGTTTTCATGAATACAAAAAACACGAAGCACCACGTGAGAGTTAGAGTGAACCTTCCAGATTGTCAATAAAGGGCAATCTGAAGTCGTTCCTAACCACTGAGCCATCACAAACTATCGGGTGCATTCCGTGCTTAGCAAACAACCCTCGACCTGATCACCCATATTTATCTACCACCCAAAAGAGACTGCTGAAGGCGCACCGTCCCACCAACCTATAGCTTGACAGTGCCAGTGGCAATAGCTTTCCTGAATTAAAACCAAACGCAAGGCCGACTGATTTTCTTAGTGATACTTATAAAAATAGAATGAAAGAACTGTACATCCAAATCAATGATATCCTGTGGTTTTTACTTTCTCCGGTGCAGACAAATAACCACTGGTAATTAAAATATACTGACAATATTTGTCTCGCCTCTTGAGTTCGTCGGTCGGACCATGCAGCTACTACCGCTTCGTAACATAGTAGGAAGCACCTAAATAATGATGTGAAACGAAAGGACATTTCAGTTTTGGGATACTTGACACCGTTAGAGTTAGTTTTAGGCAAACACGCAAACTACCCCGCTGATCGGTTACCTTCCCGGAAGCCATGAATGTAATACCAAGTCCGTAATTCTACGGAAAACCGTCTGAACATTGCGTGTCTAGTTTCTTAGCCCCGGCGGGCATCAGGAGCTGTATAGGTAAAACAAAGTGCATGCTGCATGGTACACTCGTTCTGCAGACAAACTGAGTTACCTTTCGGGATTCGCACGAATCCCGAGACGAAAGCGGAAAGGCAGCAAAGAAACCGGACCCCAAAGCGCCAGATCACACCAGGGTACACAACGACCGACTTGCATAGATAAGCTGCGCAACAAAAATATGTATGGCCTGCAAAACTAACCAAGGTGAAATAAGGTAACAAGCAACGCACAAGGCTAGCTACGATGGTGGTCGTGACACGCGTTTGAGCAATGCGTGGCCAAATTCACAACAGATCCCGAAATCAAAAGGCGATTATCCGCGATATTCTACGATATTAGGTTATTGAATGAAAAATGACACCAAACAAGTACAAACCTCAATTATGAGATCACGAGGACTCAACGAACGAGAAACCGAATTGCGGCGTGCGAGAGAGTAGCACGTGCGTCACGCAGATCCAGAACAAGGATATGACAAATTAGCGCTCTGGGAGCGAACAAACAACAATTGGTCCATAAAACAAACAGTGCGTAAAGACACGTCAATAGTGTGAGCAAGTGAGTGATGTTAAGAAAGACATGGAACTGCAATGGTTTTAGGGGAATTTTCCACGACCGGTCTTTACACCGCCCACCAAAATCTTCCCAAATCCTTAGCGAAGTCAAAGGTTTGGTATAAAGGTACTGGTTCTTCCTACCTACCTAGGCCCTGCTGTCAGTGCGCGTGCCTAATGCTCGTCGTCAACGTTCTACTCATGGTCGCACCTAATCCGTTGGCCACATAGACGCGAGGCTATCCTGCATCTTGCACGAGAACAACTGACCGATGGCGGGCTTGAAGGAGAAACATAGATGCTGTCCTTGGGAGGGCAGCCCTGCCCTGGACGTATGTGCTTGCGTGAGTGTGTGTGTATGATGTAATCTCCGCTGCTACCACAGATGCTAAAGACATTCAGTAACTTCAACAAAAACAAACGGCGAACACCGTCACATGTTTGATAGGGGTTATGGGGTGTAGGGTGCATCGGGTATGTGTGTATGTGTCTCGATGTATAATGGAATGGCATGTACCACCACGTATCGGAAAAACCTCCTGTAATGTCAACGAAAGACTGTGAACACTGTAACGTGTTTGACGGAGACCATGTGGTACAAACGAGTATAATGTAGGTGTATGGGTGCGTCGGCGTGTATGACGGTTCCATACGTCAGTGTGTAGTGAATGCTCCCATACATGAGAGTTTCTTCACCCACATCAAAGACGAATGCGAAATAGTCTACTGGGCCTCAGCGTTATCAGCTTCTCCGCCTTCAATCTCGAGTAGGCCAACACCGCGTATGTCACGAATTGGCGCTCCGTTAGCTGTCTTCACCTTCACCGTTCTTATCACTCCGTCAGTGCTTTCGATGGTTCCCATAACTACTCCCAAGGACCAGGTGCTGAAGTGTGTGCGTTCGTCTGCGATCATCACTACATCCCCAACCTTGAATGGTCTGGTTTTGACCAGCCACTTCTGTGGAGTCTGCAGAGCCGGTAGGTACTCCCGCAGCCATCACCTCCAGAAGACCTTGGCAAGATAGTTCGCCTGCTTCCATCCGTGGAGGTAGCTCCCACAAGGGTTTACCGGCCCGTGGAAGCCCTCGTTCGACCTTGACGTCAATAAGTCGTTCGGGGTTAGCGCCAGGTGGGTGGGGTTGCCGTTCATTACTGGAATCAGGGGGCGGTTGTTCAGAATTCTCTCTACCCCAGTCATAACAGTTTTCAGCGTCTCGTCGTCGGGCGGCTGTTTCTCCATGATTGACAGCAACATCCGTCTGGCGGACCGGATCATGCGTTCCTATACGCCGCCGCGGTGGCTGGCCTGTGGGGGTTGAAATGCCATAGTATGCCGTAGGCCACGGTTCGATTCCGCAGTTCGTCCCTGTTTATGTTTTTGTGCCGAAGCTACAATTCCCGGTGAGCGCCCACAAAGTTCGATCCATTATCTGAGTATATATCGGCCGGTACGCCTCTTCGGTTGATGAATCTCTGCAAGGCCCGTAGGAAAGAACCGGTCATCATCGATTGTGCGACTTCTAGGTGTACCGCGCTTGACTTCATGCACGTCATGATACATCCATATCGCTTTCTAATCTCTTTCCGCACTTGATCCACAAGGGCCCGAAATAGTCCAACCCGGAGTCGCTGAACGGCCACCAGCCCCTAGTCACCCTGCATTCTGGTAGTGGGGCCATGAGTTGTTTGCCTGCTGTGGCATTGCGTCTCCTGCATTGCACACACCGTCGGATTACGCGTTTCACAATCTATCGTCCTCCCAACAACCAAAGGCGCTTTCGGATGACGCTTGTCACGTGACTTTCCCCGGCATGTCCCTCCGCAGCGTGGACACGTTGTATCATTAGCTCTACCACAGGTTGGCGAGCCGGCAGCAGTATAGGGTACTTTGTGTCGAAGCTCAGGTGAGCGTTGGTCAGCCTATCATCCACTCGCAGCAGTCCATCAATGAGTTTGTGGTCTAAATGCTTTAATTCGCCTCTTGGAGATGACATTTCTTTGTTGATTGGTCCCACTTCTTCCGCCCTCTTGAGCCCTCGGGCGAAAGCCTCGCGTTGTATCATTCTGAAAATATCGTATTCTGCAGCTTGTAGCTCATCGGGACTTATCGGACCGACCCGTATCCGGCCTCAGGTGCGTAGCCCTTTCATGACTAATAAATTTCTCTTGAAACTGGCTAACCAAACTAACGCACGAAGTGTCTTCATCCAGGAAGAAAACCTGACCAATCGCAATAAAATGGATGTAGCTTTGACGGTGTTGGCCGCCATCACTACGCCTTTGATCTCCAGTTCTACTTCCGTGGGGGGTTTTAATTCGAACACGGGCCAGTCCTGTTTAGGCATCTGCAGGAAGTTTGGACCTCTCGTCCACGTGTCCAGTTGCATGAAGTTGTTCGCACCTCGGGAGCACAGGTCGGCTGGATCATCGCCAGGCCCGACATGATTCCACTGGTGCGTGGCTGATTCATCGTGGATAATCGTGAGTCGGTTAGCAACGAAAGTACTAAACCGGCTCCGGACGTTGTTGACGTAGTAAAGTACTATCGCTGAATGCGTCCAGAAGCTCACCGACCAAACTTATAGACCGAAACATCTCTTCACAGCTTGCACCACCCTGACTGACTGCGTTGAGTTCAAGGCGTGGGATTGAGACCGACTTCAGTGGAACAACGCGTGTGCTTTGGCGAACAGGATCCTCGTGGTATATTGTCCACCTCCTATGCACCATCGTCCGAACACCACAGCTCCATAACCGACTTCGGATGCGTCGGAAAAGGCATGTAGTTCTCCTATCCGTGTCGTATGGCCAGGAGTCAGACATTGTGGAATCGTTATGTCCCCTAATTTCTTCAAGGTGTTCAAAAATTCTTCCCAGTCCAACCGGTCTCCTCGGTCCAGTGACTGGTCCCACTCAACTTTCTTACGGCACAGCCGCTGCAGCAAGATCTTTCCGGGTAGCAGCCATGGTGAGACGAAACCGAGCGGGTCGAACAAACTTGAGACGGCAGATAGTATGTCACGACGGGCTATTGGCAGCTCGGGAACGTTTAGTTCGAAAACAAAATCGTCCGTTTCCGCGTCCCATTGTATCCCTAAAATGCGCTCGATAGAAAATGGAGAGCCGTCCAAATCTCTTACCCTTTCTGCCTTTTCGTGATACGGGATGACCCTCAGCACCTCTGAAGCGTTCCGCATCCATTTAGTTAGATGGAAGCCGCCCTCTTCCAGCAATCTTGTCAGACCCATGAACTGCTCTAGAGCTGATTCCACATCATCGAATGACCCAAGGTAGTCGTCGACGTGGAAGGTCCTGCTGACGCTTTCTACCACCGGCTGATGCACCAGATCTCCATAATTGTCCGCAGCTTCCCGAAGGGCGTAGTTCACACAAAATGGTGACGATATGGCTCCGAAGGGGTGGACGGTCATCCTATAATTCACCACTGCTTTGTCCCGGTCGCTCTCTTCCCACAACAGGAAACGCAAAGCATCTAGTTCTCTTACCGGAATTTTCAACTGGTGAAACATTTTCCTAATGTCAGCAGACAAGGCCACTTTACCCACTCTGAAACGGCACAAAACATCGATCAGTGGTGTGGTCCAGTCAGGTCCTTGTGGTAGGCGATCGTTTAACGACTCGCCCTGGAACTTGGCCGCACAGTCGAAAACCACCCGCAGATTTTGGGTTTCTTGGGGTTGATGACCGGGTGATGAGGCAGATACCAGATACCATTTTTGTTGTCGGTGTTAACAGGTACATTTTCAACTTAACCGAGGGCCCCGTTTCGCTTAATCAAAATCCGCGTATCCTTCCCACAGATTCTGGTCTCGAATGAAGCGTTCTTTTAGTCGTAATAATCGTTGGAGAACATAATATTTGTTATCAGTCCACGGGTCAGCAGATGCGCGCCATGGGAGGGGAACCTCGAACTGTTTTTGAGGCCTCTAGTGCCTTACCGCACCGTTTTTACAGCGAAGTGATCCTCTTGAGACAACGATGGCCTTTCGTCTCCGATGTCATGAAACTCCTTTTCATACAGCCGTTGCAGATAATAATAATAATAATAATGGTTTATTTCGGAGACACCCGAAGCATGCTCGATTGCATGATCATATGATACAGGTGAGGTCACAAAAAGGTTCCTTGGATATTCATTTGGGTAAATGCAGCCTAAAAGTATACAGGTTTTAGTGGTCGCACGAACGATTGCCCGGCAAATTTGAGTTTGAAGGTCAGGTGGACGTACACTTGCGAATTGAGTGAAAAAGGCTCCGCCGTCGAGATACGTGATGAAGTAAAGCGGTGATGAAGTAAAAATGCGCAGTATTTTGGATAGCGTCGATGTAAAGTCGCAAGGGTGAGTAAACTGACAAAGAAAACTTTCGAAAAATCACCAACGAAAAATTGGAGAATTTTGGGTGATGAAGGACGTGCACTTGAACCAGTAGTCCAGATGACCCGGAAAATAACAGAAATATAATACCTAAGGATTTGTTGTGTCTTTCGAGGAGGGGGAATGCGTAAACGAAACAGTCCGTTTAACCACGGAATTGGTATTTGCTATTCATCAAGAGGTTGTGGAGAACGCCCTCATAAAGAGGTGGATGTAGCTGCCCGAGCCTGGAAATTTCACTGGAGCAGAGTGACGAAAGTTGACGGGTGAGTGAAACACGATTCGAATAAAGGGTTTGTTTCAGGTTAATTGGTGAACACAATTTGACAACAGCAGTTGATATACGATGATCTTATGAAGTCTCAAGGGGTGGTGCATAAACGATACTGTCAAAACATGTAAAGAATCGCTTAACGGGATGCGCTGGTAAGAGTCTGACATGGGGTATTTGGGAAACAACTGGAAGGTCAGTAAACTGCCAGCAAATGTTTGGAGAAATAGCTTTCTCAGTGTCGAACTATTTTTGTCCCGGATTGTGAATACTTCATTGCCAATGCAACTGTCATGAAATGCAAATGGCTGAATGAGAAAAGGTGCAACGGAAGGATACACTGAACATAAAGGTGGTGTCACGCCGATGAAGAGCTGGAAGGAGGACCATTTCGTTTTAAGTGGAATTGTTGGCATGTGAGAGACGAATCTTTAAATGATGGTTTTGTTTAGATAAATGTAGTTGTGACATACAAATTACCAATTGGATGAATGGTCTCTTCAAGAGTATACCAGGAATTGTCATATTCATAATAAAGATCTGAACAGTGAAACCGTTTCATGTTTTGGGGTACAGAATCCGGTAACTGGATATAATAGAATGAGGGTAAACATGGCATCAGCTCAGACAAATAAAAGGTAAGTCGATGGATATAAATGCCGGTATGGTAAACCTTGTTCAGGAACGTTGGAGGAGGCAATGGGTGGCAGCAGTATTATGCAGGGGATGTTGTTTTTCAATCCGCAGTTGGCACTGGTGGGTGAGGCTGGCCGTGATGATACTCTATGTAGTCCGTTTCGGCGGACAAATAGTTCACGGAGCCGTTTTCCCCTACTGGACCATATAACATCCATCCCAGAGCCGTGCGTACGGCATAAGGTGCCCGGCGGTCGCCCACTCTCTGGCCATGTACCCAATGTGCCTCTGGCACGTCGCAGCCGATAAGGAGATCCATTTCATCATCTTCCCAGTTTACAACGGGGACATCCTGCATGTGGGCCACCTTGTCAAGATTGCGTTCACCGACCTTGGTGCTCGCATGGGGAGATCCGCCAACGTGAATGCCTCCGTTGGTTCAATTTCCTCGTTAGTGTCTAGAGAGATGAGTTGCAGCCTGATGCAGCAGCCGATGGTGTCTGCCCGTGCAGCCCTCGTAACCACATCGATTCCTTGTCCTACAGGCTGCTGCCCGGTGCGTGGTGTTCAGACAGATAAAACATGCTCCTGTCATCCTCGCCATTCCCCACCGTTCGTCTATTGTGGCGCTGCCGAACTTGGGGCATTCTGGTAGGCCATGGCTATTACCACAGTATCTGCAATTGGGTTGCGCCGTAGCATCTCGTGAAATGACGTGGGTATTGGTCCAAGGCTGGTACTTTGGATGTTCCCGTACAGGGGTTTGGACTTGGCTAGTACTGGGCTTGTTTGCTCGGTTGCTGTCCCGGATAAGTCGGCCGAACCTGTTGTAGGCTATCTTGGTTTGCCTGTCCAAGTTTTCGGTCAGGTCTTCGAATCTAGCCTCCTGGCTTATCCGTTCCGCCTTTTCCGCCCACCGGTCCTGTAGTTCGGGAGAGAGGTGACGGACAACGCCTTCCAGGGTGTGCATTGCATCTAGGTCAGTCCTGCACCCTAAATGGTCGAGGGCTATTGAGCAGTTCTGCGTCCTAAACACCAGGTCAGCCATTGAGTTGACGTCGCCCATGGTTCACTCTGCCTCTACCATCACGCCCTCTATTAAGTTACGGGCTACTTTGAAAGGTTGGCCAAACAGGTCCCTCAGGATCTTCCTTGCTCGGGTGTAGCCTTGTTCCGGTTCGAGTATGGTACACCCGTCGATAGCTTCTCTTGCTCGGCCTCGGCAGTAGTGAGTTAGGTAGAGAAGCCTTTGCCCGGAGTCGGTTACCTTATTTTCAACGAACGTCTCGAACTGCTTGACAAACCTGCAGTATGGCTCAGCTCGCCCGTCGAAAACCGTTAGATCCTCTTTAGGCAGATCGATCGATGTTGGTTTGTAGTTGGCAACCGGCGTGGGGTTCCCTATCTTATTGCACCCTAATCTACCGGAAGTGTCGAAGTCACCGGTCTCATGCTCTCGCTCTTTCTGTGTGCACTTCTTCTCTGCTTCCTGCGCCTGTAGTCTAGCCGGAAGTAACTGTTGCTTTAGGTCTAGTATTCTCAGCTTATATAAATCGACATCCTTACGATCAATATTGCTCTCATTAACACATGAACTAGCACTGACAGGACTAGGCGATCTAGCATTAACTAAAGAATCATATGTACCCAAAACCTCCCCAGATACTTGCCGTGTTACTTTCTGTCCGGATTCGACTTCTTTTGATCATTTTCTTGGCGTTTTTCGTGTTTTTCTTCGTTCCAAATTGATCTGTTGAGTATTGTAACGAACGTATGAGCAGTGTTTAGCCAAATTCGCAACGGATCCCGAAATCAAAAGGCGATTATCCGTGATATTCTACGATACTAGATTATTACATGAACAATGACATAAAAAATATAAAAACCTCAATAATACGATCATAAGAACTCAACAACGAGAAACCGAATTGCAGCGTGCGAGCGAGTAGCACGTGCGTCACGCAGGTCCTGAACAAGGATGTGTCAAAGTAGCGCTCTGGGAGCGAACAAACAACAATTGGTCCAGAAAAACAACCAGTTCGTAAAGACAAGTCAATAGTGTATGGAAATGAGTGATGTTGGGAAAAACACTGAATCGCGAGGGAAAAGGGGGGATTTTCCACGACCGGCTGTTATACCATGCACCGGGCGGCAGGTTGTAGAACAAGGAACCGATGTGGTTACGAGGGCTGTACGGGCAGACACCATCGATTGTTGCACCAGGCGAGAGGAAATATACCTGAGGCGAGCACCAAGCCCAGTGTTATTTGTTCAACGTCGAGGTCTGCCAGTAAACCGGTACGTTTAGGCGTAGTTGCCGTGGGAGTAGTGACCCCAACTGGGGTGGTCAAAGCGTTGGCTTTCGTCGATAGTGAATCCCACACTACTCTAGTGAAAGAGCGGTTTGCCGACAAACACCGGCTCACTAAACGTGCGACGTCGTTGGCAGTGATCACGGCGGGAGAAATACAGGTAATGACTGCCGTTAGTTTGAGGCTGCACCTCATCCCTCTAGACACTAACGAGGAAACTGAACCAACGGAGGCATTCACGTTGGCGGATCTCCCCATGCGAGCACCAAGGTCGGTGAACGCAATCTTGACAAGGTGGCCCACATGCAGGATGTCCCCGTTGTAAACTGGGAAGATGATGAAATGGATCTCCTTATCGGCTGCGACGTGCCAGAGGCACATTGGGTACATGGCCAGAGAGTGGGCGACCGCCGGGCACCTTATGCCGTACGCACGGCTCTGGGATGGATGTTATATGGTCCAGTAGGGGAAAGTGGCTCCGTGAACTATTTGTCCGCCGAAACGGACTACATAGAGTATCATCTGCAACGGCTGTATGAAAAGGAGTTTCATGACATCGGAGACGAAAGGCCATCGTTGTCTCAAGAGGATCACTTCGCTGAAAAAAACGGTGCGGTAAGGCACTAGAGGCCTCAAAAACAGTTCGAGGTTGCCTCCTATGGTGCACATCTGCTGACCCGTGGACTGACAACAGAAACTATGTTCTCCAGCGTCTACTACGTTTGGAGAAACGCTTCATTCGAGACCAATGTCTGTGGGAACAATGCGCAGAATTGATGAAGCGAAACTTAGCTCTCAGCTACCTTGTAATGGTGCCTGCCAACACTGACAGCAAAAGTGGTATCTGGTATCTGCCTCATCACCCGGTCATCAACCCCAAGAAACCCAAAATCTGCGGGTGGTTTTCGACTGTGCGGCCAAGTTCCAGGGCGAGTCGTTAAACGATCGCCTACCACAAGGACCTGACTGGACCACACCACTGATCGATGTTTTGTGCCGTTTCAGAGTGGGTAAAGTGGCCTTGTCTGCTGACATTAGGAAAATGTTTCACCAGTTGAAAATTCCGGTAAGAGAACTAGATGCTTTGCGTTTCCTGTTGTGGGAAGAGAGCGACCGGGACAAAGCAGTGGTGAATTATAGGATGACCGTCCACCCCTTCGGAGCCATATCGTCACCATTTTGTGTGAACTACGCCCTTCGGGAAGCTGCGGACAATTATGGAGATCTGGTGCATCAGCCGGTGGTAGAAAGCGTCAGCAGGACCTTCCACGTCGACGACTACCTTGGGTCATTCGATGATGTGGAATCAGCTCTAGAGCAGTTCATGGGTCTGACAAGATTGCTGGAAGAGGGCGGCTTCCATCTAACTAAATGGATGCGGAACGCTTCAGAGGTGCTGAGGGTCATCCCGTATCACGAAAAGGCAGAAAGGGTAAGAGATTTGGACGGCTCTCCATTTTCTATCGAGCGCATTTTAGGGATACAATGGGACGCGGAAACGGACGATTTTGTTTTCGAACTAAACGTTCCCGAGCTGCCAATAGCCCGTCGTGACATACTATCTGCCGTCTCAAGTTTGTTCGACCCGCTCGGTTTCGTCTCACCATGGCTGCTACCCGGAAAGATCTTGCTGCAGCGGCTGTGCCGTAAGAAAGTTGAGTGGGACCAGTCACTGGACCGAGGAGACCGGTTGGACTGGGAAGAATTTTTGAACACCTTGAAGAAATTAGGGGACATAACGATTCCACAATGTTTGACTCCTGGCCATACGACACGGATAGGAGAACTACATGCCTTTTCCGACGCATCCGAAGTCGGTTATGGAGCTGTGGTGTTCGGACGATGGTGCATAGGAGATGGACAATATACCACGAGGATCCTGTTCGCCAAAGCACACGCGTTGTTCCACTGAAGTCGGTCTCAATCCCACGCCTTGAACTCAGCGCAGCCGTGTTGGCAGTCAGGGTGGTGCAAGCTGTGAAGAGATGTTTCGGTCTATAAGTTTGGTCGGTGAGCTTCTGGACGCATTCAGCGATAGTACTTTACTACGTCAACAACGTCCGGAGCCGGTTTAGTACTTTCGTTGCTAACCGACTCACGATTATCCACGATGAATCAGCCACGCACCAGTGGAATCATGTCGGGCCTGGCGATGATCCAGCCGACCTGTGCTCCCGAGGTGCGAACAACTTCATGCAACTGGACACGTGGACGAGAGGTCCAAACTTCCTGCAGATGCCTAAACAGGACTGGCCCGTGTTCGAATTAAAACCCCCCACGGAAGTAGAACTGGAGATCAAAGGCGTAGTGATGGCGGCCAACACCGTCAAAGCTACATCCATTTTATTGCGATTGGTCAGGTTTTCTTCCTGGATGAAGACACTTCGTGCGTTAGTTTGGTTAGCCAGTTTCAAGAGAAATTTATTAGTCATGAAAGGGCTACGCACCTGAGGCCGGATACGGGTCGGTCCGATAAGTCCCGATGAGCTACAAGCTGCAGAATACGATATTTTCAGAATGATACAACGCGAGGCTTTCGCCCGAGGGCTCAAGAGGGCGGAAGAAGTGGGACCAATCAACAAAGAAATGTCATCTCCAAGAGGCGAATTAAAGCATTTAGACCACAAACTCATTGATGGACTGCTGCGAGTGGATGATAGGCTGACCAACGCTCACCTGAGCTTCGACACAAAGTACCCTATACTGCTGCCGGCTCGCCAACCTGTGGTAGAGCTAATGATACAACGTGTCCACGCTGCGGAGGGACATGCCGGGGAAAGTCACGTGACAAGCGTCATCCGAAAGCGCCTTTGGTTGTTGGGAGGACGATAGATTGTGAAACGCGTAATCCGACGGTGTGTGCAATGCAGGAGACGCAATGCCACAGCAGGCAAACAACTCATGGCCCCACTACCAGAATGCAGGGTGACTAGGGGCTGGTGGCCGTTCAGCGACTCCGGGTTGGACTATTTCGGGCCCTTGTGGATCAAGTGCGGAAAGAGATTAGAAAGCGATATGGATGTATCATGACGTGCATGAAGTCAAGCGCGGTACACCTAGAAGTCGCACAATCGATGATGACCGGTTCTTTCCTACGGGCCTTGCAGAGATTCATCAACCGAAGAGGCGTACCGGCCGATATATACTCAGATAATGGATCGAACTTTGTGGGCGCTCACCGGGAATTGTAGCTTCGGCACAAAAACATAAACAGGGACGAACTGCGGAATCGAACCGTGGCCTACGGCATACTATGGCATTTCAACCCCCACAGGCCAGCCACCGCGGCGGCGTATGGGAACGCATGATCCGGTCCGCCAGACAGATGTTGCTGTCAATCATGGAGAAACAGCCGCCCGACGACGAGACGCTGAAAACTGTTATGACTGGGGTAGAGAGAATTCTGAACAACCGCCCCCTGATTCCAGTAATGAACGGCAACCCCACCCACCTGGCGCTAACCCCGAACGACTTATTGACGTCAAGGTCGAACGAGGGCTTCCACGGGCCGGTAAACCCTTGTGGGAGCTACCTCCACGGATGGAAGCAGGCGAACTATCTTGCCAAGGTCTTCTGGAGGTGATGGCTGCGGGAGTACCTACCGGCTCTGCAGACTCCACAGAAGTGGCTGGTCAAAACCAGACCATTCAAGGTTGGGGATGTAGTGATGATCGCAGACGAACGCACACACTTCAGCACCTGGTCCTTGGGAGTAGTTATGGGAACCATCGAAAGCACTGACGGAGTGATAAGAACGGTGAAGGTGAAGACAGCTAACGGAGCGCCAATTCGTGACATACGCGGTGTTGGCCTACTCGAGATTGAAGGCGGAGAAGCTGATAACGCTGAGGCCCAGTAGACTATTTCGCATTCGTCTTTGATGTGGGTGAAGAAACTCTCATGTATGGGAGCATTCACTACACACTGACGTATGGAACCGTCATACACGCCGACGCACCCATACACCTACATTATACTCGTTTGTACCACATGGTCTCCGTCAAACACGTTACAGTGTTCACAGTCTTTCGTTGACATTACAGGAGGTTTTTCCGATACGTGGTGGTACATGCCATTCCATTATACATCGAGACACATACACACATACCCGATGCACCCTACACCCCATAACCCCTATCAAACATGTGACGGTGTTCGCCGTTTGTTTTTGTTGAAGTTACTGAATGTCTTTAGCATCTGTGGTAGCAGCGGAGATTACATCATACACACACACTCACGCAAGCACATACGTCCAGGGCAGGGCTGCCCTCCCAAGGACAGCATCTATGTTTCTCCTTCAAGCCCGCCATCGGTCAGTTGTTCTCGTGCAAGATGCAGGATAGCCTCGCGTCTATGTGGCCAACGGATTAGGTGCGACCATGAGTAGAACGTTGACGACGAGCATTAGGCACGCGCACTGACAGCAGGGCCTAGGTAGGTAGGAAGAACCAGTACCTTTATACCAAACCTTTGACTTCGCTAAGGATTTGGGAAGATTTTGGTGGGCGGTGTAAAGACCGGTCGTGGAAAATCCCCCTAAAACCATTGCAGTTCCATGTCTTTCTTAACATCACTCACTTGCTCACACTATTGACGTGTCTTTACGCACTGTTTGTTTTATGGACCAATTGTTGTTTGTTCGCTCCCAGAGCGCTAATTTGTCATATCCTTGTTCTGGATCTGCGTGACGCACGTGCTACTCTCTCGCACGCCGCAATTCGGTTTCTCGTTCGTTGAGTCCTCGTGATCTCATAATTGAGGTTTGTACTTGTTTGGTGTCATTTTTCATTCAATAACCTAATATCGTAGAATATCGCGGATAATCGCCTTTTGATTTCGGGATCTGTTGTGAATTTGGCTACGCATTGCTCAGATGTGTTTTACAGTGTCCGAACCACTGTTGACGATAGCCAACGCTTTGACCACCCCAGTTGGGGTCACTACTCCCACGGCAACTACGCCTCAACGTACCGGTTTACTGGCAGACCTCGACGTTGAACAAATAACACTGGGCTTGGTGCTCGCCTCAGGTATATTTCCTCTCGCCTGGTGCAACAATCGATGGTGTCTGCCCGTACAGCCCTCGTAACCACATCGGTTTCTTGTCCTACAAGCTGTTGCCCGGTGCGTGGTGTTCAGACAAATAAAACACGCTCCTGCCATCCTTGCCGTTCCCCACCGTTCGCCTATCGTGGAGTTGACGAACTTGGGGCATTCTAGTAATCCGTGGCTAGCATCACAGGATCTGCAATCTGGTTGCGCCGTGGCTTCGCGTGAAATGGCGTGTGCATTGGTCCAAGGCTGATATTTCGGCTGTTCCCGAGCAGTGGTTTGAACCTGGCTAGTACCAGACTTGTTTGCTCGGTTGCTGTCCCGGATAAGTCGGCCGAACCTGTTGTAGGCTATCTTGGTTTGCCTGTCCAAGTTTTCGGTCAGGTCTTCGAATCTAGCCTCCTGGCTTATCCGTTCCGCCTTTTCCGCCCACCGGTCCTGTAGTTCGGGAGAGAGGTGACGGACAACGCCTTCCAGGGTGTGCATTGCATCTAGGTCAGTCCTGCACCCTAAATGGTCGAGGGCTATTGAGCAGTTCTGCGTCCTAAACACCAGGTCAGCCATTGAGTTGACGTCGCCCATGGTTCACTCTGCCTCTACCATCACGCCCTCTATTAAGTTACGGGCTACTTTGAAAGGTTGGCCAAACAGGTCCCTCAGGATCTTCCTTGCTCGGGTGTAGCCTTGTTCCGGTTCGAGTATGGTACACCCGTCGATAGCTTCCATTGCTCGGCCTCGACAGTAGTGAGTCAGATAGAGAAGCCTTTGCCCGGAGTCGGTTACCTTATTTTCGACGGACGTTTAGAACTGCTTGACGAACTTGTAGTAGCGTTAAGATCGCCCGTCGAAAACCGTTAGTTCTAATCTTCGCAAATCGATCGACAGTGTTTTTCAGTCGGCGACCGGCGTGGAGCTCCCTATCTTATTGCTCCCCGACCTATCGGAAGTGTCGTATTCGCTGGTCTCATGCTCACGCTCTTTCTGTATACACTTCTGTTCTGCTTCCTGGGCCTGTTGCCTAGCCGATAACAACTGTCGTTCTAGTTCTTATTTCCTTAGCCTATATAGATCCACGTCCTAACAATGCATATCGCCCTCAGTAACACATGAGCTAGCACTGACAGGACTAGGCGATCTAGCATTAACTAAGGAATCAAAGGTACCCAAAACATCCCCGGTGACCTGCCGCATTACTTCCTGTCCAGATTACAACGTCTTCGATCCTTTTTCTTGGCATTTTGCGTGTTTTCTCGTTCCAAGTTGATCAGTTGAGTATCGTACCACACGTTTGAACAATGCGTAGCCAAATTCACAACAGATCCCGAAATCAAAAGGCGATTATCCGCGATATTCTACGATATTAGGTTATTGAATGAAAAATGACACCAAACAAGTACAAACCTCAATTATGAGATCACGAGGACTCAACGAACGAGAAACCGAATTGCGGCGTGCGAGAGAGTAGCACGTGCGTCACGCAGATCCAGAACAAGGATATGACAAATTAGCGCTCTGGGAGCGAACAAACAACAATTGGTCCATAAAACAAACAGTGCGTAAAGACACGTCAATAGTGTGAGCAAGTGAGTGATGTTAAGAAAGACATGGAACTGCAATGGTTTTAGGGGGATTTTCCACAACCGTTGGTTACAGTGGTCGCTGTGGACAACGTAGGCAAATACTCGTCACAAGTAAAGTGGTATGGAATTTTTACACAACACAGTGCAAGTACCCGTGATGCGGCTGTCCAGGAAAACAGACATTCACTAACTTGCCGCCGGCTCGGGCGTTGCTCCCGAGACCCAGCCAACACTGAACAATATAAGACCCGTAGGCATCGAATCAAGTGCGGCGGTGCTGTACACCAATGCATGTAGTATTGCGAACAAGTGGACTGGGCTCTTTTGAACTATCGAGGAGCAGAATGCGTCCATAGTTGCCGTTAGGGAAACATGGCTCTTTAAGGACGGCCAAGTATCTGTAATAGTACAAAATGAGTTTGCAGTCTATAGGCAGGACAGAGAAAATGAGGGTGCGGAGAGAAATGGTCGACCTCAATAGGGCAGGTACGAACCACCTGGAATGGCGGACCATGGTATTCGAAATATATGACAGTGCACGATTACGCTCCAAATTCTGAACAGAAAGGTAAACCTGGGCTTTGTTTATAGGACTCCGGGTATAAGCCAAGATGAGGAAGCCCAAATTCTCCACGCACTTGCTGTTGGAGAGACGGTACAGTTTCCCTAGTATTAAGGCTCTAATAGCAATGGAGTCATCATTTTCCGAAAAACCTATTGTTCTATTTATTCCAGCTTCCTATTCCTCAGCCAATTTAAATCTGTACCTTATCGCGCCGTGATATATGGGTAAAGCCCATGTCACCTCCCTCTGATGGATTGGTTGCCCTAGCTACCCACTGACTTCGAAGGTCAATCGACTCCGACCTAGCAGTGTAGTATATACAGAAGTCCGGTCCACAGCAAGTCAGTCTGCACTATGTGGCACCTAGTACAGTGATACGTAAGAAATAAGGATACAATAGTATTTACTAGTCAACCGAGTCCTTAGGGGGGTGGTCAGACTTTTAGTCCACTATATTCACGGTTGTTACTGAAACAGGCAGGAAGGAATCAGGTTAAGAGACGTATGTACAGTAGGGTCAGCGGTTGTATAACTTAAGGAGATAAGCAGCTATATTTACAAGGTTTCCACGCCACAGCAGAACCTATATCAGCAGCCGAGTTCTGCACTCCTCGAACAAAACGATCTGGGTTCCCGGTGAGACAACAGACCCCGTCAGTCAAAAATTTAACCTGTGTTCATTTTAAGCTAGTGGGTTGTCTAACTTCGACTATTGCGCGAAGAACTTTCCCGTTTCCCTCTCATTTTTAGCGGGGATTCGACGAAATACACTCGGCAGTGGAGGGTGCATAGTTCAGTTCAGTTCAGTTCAGTCTGCACAATACAGGTAATGGCCACGGCCAATCGAGCGTCTAGAATTCCTTCGATGGTATGCACACCAGTTATGCAGCCACCACTGCCGAGTGTATTTCGTCGAATCCCCGCTAAAAATGAGAGGGAAACGAAAAACCTCATCGCACATCAACTGCGTGAGACATTATGCATCGTGAGCGTTCACTGAGACTGTATGCAATGAGGGAAAATGTCTGCTAAAACATACTCCAGAAGGACCACAGTGCTACCCATCATCCATCTAGTTGATATACTCAAGGCTCACTACAAGGAAAGATCTCGTACCACTTGCAATCTAGGGCACCTTTGAAGGATTGGACTGTCTGCAGATCTACCATTTCACCAAGCAGACCGTTCCAACTGTTCACAACCCTATTGCTGAAGAAGTGCGATCTAGCCATCAACCTAGATCGGGCTTTTATCAACTTCTTTTCGTGTCCCCTTGTTCTGGAGTCTACGGCCACTTGGAATAGACTATCTGGCCTAAGGCCAGAAAAGCCCTTCATTACCTTGAACGTTTCTATGAGATCCCCTCGACGTCTCCTCCTTTCCAACGAGAAAAGATTCAGGTCACAGAGTCTCTGCTCGTAAGTCTTACCCCTCTGCCCTTCAACCATTCGCGTGGCGAGACGTTGGACTTTCTTGAGGCAGGCGGCGTCCTTTTTGTAGAAGGGTGACCAAGCCTGCACGCTACCTTCTAAGTGAGGTCGTACTATAGCCATGTAAATAGGTACGAATACCTCCGGCTTCCGGCAAGACAAAGCTGATCGCAGTCTAAAGAGCTCCCCACGAGCCGTATGCGCAGCAGCTTTGCATTGCTCCGACCATTTGAAGTCACTGTTCATGATGATCCCCAGGTCTTTAACCCTACTGGCTGCCTCTACGGTGAACAGCCCTTGATCATGAGCGACAGTTAGGCTCTCTGTTGCCCTTGACAACAAATGGCTTTTTTGAGCGTTTAGAGGCAAGTCCCATTTGTATGCCCAGTTCAGGACGGTACCTATTTCCCTGCCCAAGTCCGCCCTACCCTTAGATCCAACAATCTTCACATCATCCGCAAAAATAAAGCTGGGCGATTGAAGAGTGGATGCTAGGTCATTAATAAATAACAAGAATTGGACTGGGCCTAGGACGGATCCCTGAGGTACACCACTGGTGACGTTCACCAAACTGGAGCACCTGTCTCCCACTTTGACGTAAAGCGTCCTGTGGGAGAGGAAGTCCTCCAGCCACCTATATACTGGCCCACCTATCCCGAAAGTCTCCATCTTGCGTAGCAAAAGACGATGATTAACGGAGTCGAACGCCTTGCTAAAGTCGAGGTAGCATACCTCAACTTGCTTACCTTCGTCCAGTCGTCGAGTTACTTCATCTGAGAAGCACAGGAGATTGGTGAGGCAAGATCTATTTTTCAGGAATCCATGCTGCGCCGGACTTAGCATGGAGTGCTGCAGTAAGTGCTGGCAAATATGGGCACGGATGATCTTCTCGAGAACTTTACAGAGAATGCTAGTTAGGCTTACCGGCCTGTAGTTCTGCACATCCGACTTGAGCCCACTCTTATGTATTGCCACGACTGCCGCGACTTTCCAGTCCTGAGGCAGCTTTCCCTGGTCCAACGTGGATCTGTACAGTTTGCATACCGATGGGGCTATGATATCCGCCAACGGCTTGATGATAGCTGGATGAATGCCATCTGGGCCCGCTGACTTGTGGCTGTTTAACTCTTGTAGGTACCTACGCACGCACTCCTCTGAGAGATCTAGCTCGTTTAGCTGAGTAGGGTGCACCAGGGCCAGATCTACTCGTACCCCACTGTCTATCCTATGTACACTACCAAAGTATTCCCCCAGGGCGTCTGCTTTGCCCTGGTCATCAGTGACAATACCATAGTCTCTAGTGGATAGCGGACCTACGGCATTTCTTGTTGAGCCTTTAGATTGTATATAGCTGTAGAACTTCTTCGGCTGTTGTCTTACAGACTGGGCCAATTTGAGCTCAAATTCCCTCTTAGAAGTTCTCAAAAGGCTTACAGTCTCGTTTCTCAGCTTCATATAGCGGTTCCAGGCTAGCTGACTGCCGGAAGCTTTGTACTGGTTCCAAGAGCGGTTTCTACGTCTGATGGCCTTGGCTATTGCAGCCTTCCACCACATGGGTTTGCCCTCCCCACTCCTTCGTTTGAAGGGTGCGAACTCTTCCTGTAGGGCAGTCAGGGATCCCTTTATGGCCTGCCAGCGCTCCTCCACAGTAGCCTCCTCTGGCGTGTCCCAGGTCAAACCCATCGCCCTATTACGAAGCCTATCTATGTCCATACTACCGAAATTCCTAGTCAGCCTTGAGGGTACCTTCGGTTGCCGCATGCATAGAACTATTTTGACACACACGTGGTCACTCTTTCCCATCGATGCACAATAATGCAGTCCAGCCACATCGTTGGGGAAGTTCGTTATAGCTAGATCCAGCAAGGATGGAACGCATCCAGTCCTATATCTGGTATTCTCCCTAAGATGCTGGTGCAACGCATTATCACGCAGCCATTCTAAGTAGGTTTGCTCCTCCGATCCCGGCACGCACACCTCAGCCACCCGGTCGATGTGCGGAAGATTGAAGTCACCCACTATGAGGGTCTTTTGTGCGTCCTTAACTAGTTCAGTCAAAGTCCGCAGTAAACAAACGTCCTCTTCGTGGTTTGTGCTTGGTGCCCTGTAGACACAGACGACGTTAACCCTTCTGCCTGGAAGGATGATCGTGACGGCGCACAGCTGGATATTGCGAGTGCACATCTTGGTCTGGGACTCAAGGTGGTTTGCACCTGACCTAACGAGGATGGCTACTCCACCACCAAGGCGATCTCGTTCCCGATCCTGCCTGTAGACTGCAAAACTGTTACTTATTAGGCCTGGCACATGGTCTTCTTCAGAAAGCCACGTTTCCGTGACGGCAACTATTGATGCTTTCAGTTCGTCAGCGGTTTTGGCAAGTTCCGCCCATTTGTTTCTAATACTACACGCGTTAGTATATAACACCACCGCGTTTGCTCCGTCGCCTAGGTGTCTTTTGTTATTCATTCCTGACTGTTTCTCAGGCGCAACGCCTGAGATGATGACCCGTTTTTTGCTTCGGATGACCCCACTGGGGTGCATGAAGCCGGCTGATGGTCCAGAATTTCCGACGACTCCCAATCCATCTCTATAGAAGTGGCCACAACATCCAGACTGGCAGGGGTCGCGCTGTCATCTATCTTCGGACAGTACTGCCAATTCTCGTCTTCCAGCGCATCTTCAGTTACAACTATTAGCGACCCCGCACGTGGATTCTTTACTATTGTCGGGGTCGGGGCCTGAGAGCCGAGTACGGCATTCCGCTGAACTTTTAGGTTTCTCACCAGCGCCCTGGCCGGTCGAGCAAGGTTACCTCCCGGGGCTAGACCACTAGGCTTTACCCTATGCTCGTCCGGCACAATCTGGTATCTGCCCTTGGTAATCTGAGCCACTACCGCTGCCCTCGCCAGTAGTCTATCCCGGGTAGCCTCATCAGCGAACTCCACCAGTATTGGTCTCGCACGAAGTTCGCCTTTGTTCCCTAGTGGTGACTTCCATGTCTCCACTCTGTGCACCCTTCTTAGAGTAGGAGGGTACGGAACACCTGCGATTTGCAGTATGTCGCAGACCCTCCTCCTGTCAATGTCTCTCCTGGCCTTCGATTCCCTTATAACGGGTTCTTCCTGGTTTAGGATCAGAAGCCTGTGGCTTGAGACCCTGCCCATTGACAAGATCTGCCTCTGCAGGTCCTTCACCTTGTTTTCCAGTACCAGAAGAGCAGGGGCATCCACCCTAGCCAACCCATCTTTCGCTCTATGACGGTCGCCCTTCTTGTTGACCTGCCTCGTCCTTCTCGGCTTCTGCTCCGTCCACTGGCCCTCGTCGGTCTGCTTCAAAGGAGTTGAGGCAACGACCGCCTGGCAAGCTCTCGGGGCTGGTCCATTCGCTCGGATGATTGTCCTCTCGGGTGTTGATACTACTTCGGCAAACGACTTACTACAACCTGCTTGCGGTGATTTGGGGCTTACAACCGAGGTACTACTTGATGGACGTTGATCCTGCCCTTGGGCCTGCAGTTTAAAGGCCAGACTGGCCGCCTCCTTGCAGGGGGCACAGACCCATTCAGCCCATGAGTTCTGATTGTAAAAGACATAGATGTCCTTTGCTATCCCTGAACACCTTGGGTGAGCCCACCTCTTGCATATCTCGCACTCTATACCATTTACCACACGTTTTCCGCACTTGGGTGCTAGACACGGGTCGGAAACGCGTGTCATACCGAAAAACCCCAAAAACGAGGGCGAAAACAACTCAAGTGCTCTTTACCCAAACACAAAATACGCACTCTGACAATAGCAGGTAACTCCCGCTAACACAAAAAACAAAAACAAAAAGCAAGATTAGAAGCGAGGAAAGATCGCCTCAAAAAAACACCGAACACTACTCGGCAATACTACGAGGAGAATAAAATATTCTCCAGATAAAGCGCACCTTAAATGCAATTATGATACGCTCAGTATTGTGAATTAAACTGAGTTAATTCACAAAACTATTCAAAAACTCAATTCAAAGACGAGAGCACCACGAATTCAAACCACGCGGCACTTACACCAGTTCAGCTGGTGTGCATACTATCGAAGGAATTCTGGACGCTCGATTGGCCGTGGCCATTAACTGTCCTGTGTAAACTGAACTGAACTGAACTATTGTCGATCATATTGTAACAGGCAGGGGCAATGCTCTTCCGACGAGGGTAGCACGTGTGATCTGCAAAAGCACAAAAGGGAAAAACTCCATGAGCCGAGGCCCAGTAAGTGTATCAACGGCACCAACACTTATATTAAACGAACAACAAGATGGCGGCCTCCAATCTGGCCGTTACAATATTAGCTACATTGTACAGATCCACGTTGGACCAGGGAAAGCTGCCTCAGGACTGGAAAGTCGCGGCAGTCGTGGCAATACATAAGAGTGGGCTCAAGTCGGATGTGCAGAACTACAGGCCGGTAAGCCTAACTAGCATTCTCTGTAAAGTTCTCGAGAAGATCATCCGTGCCCATATTTGCCAGCACTTACTGCAGCACTCCATGCTAAGTCCGGCGCAGCATGGATTCCTGAAAAATAGATCTTGCCTCACCAATCTCCTGTGCTTCTCAGATGAAGTAACTCGACGACTGGACGAAGGTAAGCAAGTTGAGGTATGCTACCTCGACTTTAGCAAGGCGTTCGACTCCGTTAATCATCGTCTTTTGCTACGCAAGATGGAGACTTTCGGGATAGGTGGGCCAGTATATAGGTGGCTGGAGGACTTCCTCTCCCACAGGACGCTTTACGTCAAAGTGGGAGACAGGTGCTCCAGTTTGGTGAACGTCACCAGTGGTGTACCTCAGGGATCCGTCCTAGGCCCAGTCCAATTCTTGTTATTTATTAATGACCTAGCATCCACTCTTCAATCGCCCAGCTTTATTTTTGCGGATGATGTGAAGATTGTTGGATCTAAGGGTAGGGCGGACTTGGGCAGGGAAATAGGTACCGTCCTGAACTGGGCATACAAATGGGACTTGCCTCTAAACGCTCAAAAAAGCCATTTGTTGTCAAGGGCAACAGAGAGCCTAACTGTCGCTCATGATCAAGGGCTGTTCACCGTAGAGGCAGCCAGTAGGGTTAAAGACCTGGGGATCATCATGAACAGTGACTTCAAATGGTCGGAGCAATGCAAAGCTGCTGCGCATACGGCTCGTGGGGAGCTCTTTAGACTGCGATCAGCTTTGTCTTGCCGGAAGCCGGAGGTATTCGTACCTATTTACATGGCTATAGTACGACCTCACTTAGAAGGTAGCGTGCAGGCTTGGTCACCCTTCTACAAAAAGGACGCCGCCTGCCTCAAGAAAGTCCAACGTCTCGCCACGCGAATGGTTGAAGGGCAGAGGGGTAAGACTTACGAGCAGAGACTCTGTGACCTGAATCTTTTCTCGTTGGAAAGGAGGAGACGTCGAGGGGATCTCATAGAAACGTTCAAGGTAATGAAGGGCTTTTCTGGCCTTAGGCCAGATAGTCTATTCCAAGTGGCCGTAGACTCCAGAACAAGGGGACACGAAAAGAAGTTGATAAAAGCCCGATCTAGGTTGATGGCTAGATCGCACTTCTTCAGCAATAGGGTTGTGAACAGTTGGAACGGTCTGCTTGGTGAAATGGTAGATCTGCAGACAGTCCAATCCTTCAAAGGTGCCCTAGATTGCAAGTGGTACGAGATCTTTCCTTGTAGTGAGCCTTGAGTATATCAACTAGATGGATGACGGGTAGCACTGTGGTCCTTCTGGAGTATGTTTTAGCAGACATTTTCCCTCATTGCATACAGTCTCAGTGAACGCTCACGATGCATAATGTCTCACGCAGTTGATATGCGATGAGGTTTTTCGTTTCCCTCTCATTTTTAGCGGGGATTCGACGAAATACACTCGGCAGTGGTGGCTGCATAACTGGTGTGCATAACATCGAAGGAATTCTGGACGCTCGATTGGCCGTGGCCATTACCTGTATTGTGCAACCTGAACTGAGCTGAACTGAACTGAACGAGGGTCGTTGTGCTGGTACGTGTCCGGGTGACACTTGGGCGTCCGTAATGGAAAGGCTGTTAGGCGCCACATTGTTGTTCGAGTAATGTAGGTGTTGGTGCCGTTGATACACTTACTGAGCTTCGGCCCATGGCGTTTTTCTTCTCTTGTGCTTTTGCAGATCAAACACACTCAACCCCCGCGCGGAAAATCATTGCTGCTTTCGTGTTACAAATTTGGGTAAGTACGGCTCTAGTCCAGCATTCACGGTGTACAGCACGCGTCCGTTGATGGGAAACGAAAGCTTAGATGGTATTTACGGCTAAATTGTTATGGTAATTGGCATGAAAATTCGCTTTTGGTTATTACTCGGTTTAAGGGTGTTTTGTTTAACGAAGGTATTTATGTCTGCATCCTGACATTTGATTGGTTCACCGGACATATATAAGCTTGTGTGCACTGGCATTCGCCGTAGTTTCGTTTCGTGTTGTGCTGTCGTGTTGCAAATGGAGTGCGTACCAGTGGACGATTCAGTTGTGTTTCGACGTTTGGTCCGTAGTGTATACCCCGATATCGACGCATTCCAAGCCGATTTTCGGGAGTTTCAAAAAGAAACTTGCACGTCTTTCTTCGTGTACAGTTCCGACACGTACGCAATGGCCAAAAAACGAGGCATCCATCTGCCAGATGGTGTGCCTTATTATTTCAAAAAGTACTGCTGCGTTCACCGTAAAAGGAAATGTGATAAGTCGTCCAGGTATGTTATCATTCATCGGTAAATAAATCTTCTTCAGGTATCGTAATTTAGAATGCGGGGCGTTCGTCACGCTTCGATTTGCGGGTTCCTGTTACTGTGTCGTTAGTTGGTCGATGAAGCATTCGCATAGTTTCCAAGTAGGGAATGAGGGTTTTTATGTGCGAAATCGTAGACTGACACCTGAGCAGGATGCTTATGTGTTGCAACTGATGGACACTTTCAGAAAGAAGTCTGAGCTAAGGGAATGTACGTTTAAGAAATTCAACCGGCGTCTTAATAATGACGACTTCAGATCGATAAGAAGAAGAATGAACAAGGGAGAGTTAGTAAGTGAAGTAGAGGAGGTTCAAAAATTACTGCAGGCCCATGGTTATTCGGAAATAATTCCCGATAACCGTGAGATAAAGTTTATCTTCTTCGTCCCGTCCGTAAGCAAACAGTTATGTCCTAGGTTTAGTGACGTTATTTTGGCAGATGCCACTCACCAGCTCAACCGTGGTGGGTACATTCTATGGCACACAATGGTAGTTGATGGGACGGGGTTAGGTCGCAGTCTGTTCTATGCCATTCTCCCAAATGAGAGTGGTGACTGCTATCGTAGAGCTGTTTATTTCATGAAAAAGGTGCTCCCTCAAACCGGTAATTGTAAGACGATCGTAGTTGACAGGAGTTTGGCACAGTTTAATGCGTTCACGGATATTTACCCAGAATCTCGTGTGTTATTTTGCCGTTTCCATGTTATGCAAGACATGAAACGTAGATGCAGCCGGCTACATGGAATACAATCCAGTGAAAAGTTACGCATCTTTCAGTGGATGCGTAATTTAGTGTTAGCTCAAACTAGGCTTCGTTTTGAGAGGTTTAGAGCAGCAATAGAATGTAGGAGCAATGAGGCGGCTGCATACCTGAATAACACCTGGATACCACTTAAGCAGTTTTGGGCTGGATATGTGACCCGTGGTGCATTAGTGTCAGGCAATTTTACCACAAACAGAGTAGAAACAGAAAACAGGCATTTAAAAGATGGCCTGTCAAACCGTTCAAACATCCTGGACGTATTCCAGAACGTCGTCAAGCGTGTTCAGTCTTTGACTGAAAAAAGCCGTCATAGGGTTGCCAAGGATCAGATGGCTTGTTATAGGGCACCCGATGGGATGCAATGGTTGCAACCATTGCTTGAGAGATTAACGAGTTACGCACGCGATTTGTTGCTAAAGCACTTGCGTCGAGAAGTTGTGCAATCAATAGAGCAGATCAATAGCGTATGGTGTGTAGTAAATCACAGGGGTGACACGCACCACGTTAGTCTAAACGGGGATGTAAAGTGTGATTGTTCGTTCAGTCACCAGTGGGCACTCCCCTGTAGGCATTTGTTAGCAGTTTTCAGGGAAGCAAACTACCCAGTTGGGGAAGTCGCGTTGGATAGATGGTCACTCAGCGGAAACGTTTCCGGCAGCTTAGTACAGCTTCATTCCGTTGAGGCTGATCAACAAAGATCTTCGATAACGGCTAAAAGTGATCGGTTATCAGAATCCGAATTTCTGACCGAAGATACAGTTGTAGCCTTAAGTATGCTAGGGGAGGAAGATTGTAGGTATTATTAGAAACAGTTAGGTTTCCTAAACAAGATTCTGGCTTCTTGTCCTGGAACGAAAATCCTGTACCAAGCTCCAAATAGCGAGACGCCGGTTGCAGTTGAGTCTGATGCGGACATATCCAAGATGGCCGCAGCCGCAAAGAGGAAAACAGTATTTCAAAATGTTCCAGTTGCCAGTACTAGCCACGACCCTATTGACCAATCGCAAGCTGTTACATATGGGGAAAGTAAGTCCGTGCGTTTGTCATCAAAACGGAAATCCGTTTTGATAACCAGGAACATAGCAAATGACGATCTAGAAATTTCAGGAGACCAACTGCACTCAGTGGCTTTCAGGAGGTTCAAAGTTACGACGTCCACAATATACAAGAGAAATTTTAAGAGACGGCGACTACAAGTGGACTACTCACCAATCCGTCAGGACGTCTGCGAAAACAATGAACCAAACGTGGACTTATACGAGGACATTCAGTGGGTCCAATGTGGAACCTGCGGACGATGGACACATTTCCGGTGTGCGGCATTTCATAACGAGGAGAACTACCGTTGCGTACACTGCATGGCCCATTGACACCGACGCCGCAACACGTGAACGAACCCAAGGCCCTTTTCAGGGCCACGCCATTCTGATTACCGTTTCCGTTGCTGCTTTCTTCGCATGTAAACTTAAGCGGTTGGCACATGAGTCTTCCTTTATGTGCGCAACTCACGTGAGTGGTTTACGTCATTAGCAGATAAAGGATGCTCTATTTCCAGTTTTAAATATTGGAAATCGAAGGGGTAATAATTGTACACCAGAAATCCATATTTAACTATATTCAGATGTATCAACAGTTACCACACGCACAAGTGCCATCTATTCCACGTGACTATTGCGTGTTAACCGGAGATAATCGAGTCCCATCCCGAGTTGCGCACATAAAGGAAGACTCATGTGCCAACCGCTTAAGTTTACATGCGAAGAAAGCAGCAACGGAAACGGTAATCAGAATGGCGTGGCCCTGAAAAGGGCCTTGGGTTCGTTCACGTGTTGCGGCGTCGGTGTCAATGGGCCATGCAGTGTACGCAACGGTAGTTCTCCTCGTTATGAAATGCCGCACACCGGAAATGTGTCCATCGTCCGCAGGTTCCACATTGGACCCACTGAATGTCCTCGTATAAGTCCACGTTTGGTTCATTGTTTTCGCAGACGTCCTGACGGATTGGTGAGTAGTCCACTTGTAGTCGCCGTCTCTTAAAATTTCTCTTGTATATTGTGGACGTCGTAACTTTGAACCTCCTGAAAGCCACTGAGTGCAGTTGGTCTCCTGAAATTTCTAGATCGTCATTTGCTATGTTCCTGGTTATCAAAACGGATTTCCGTTTTGATGACAAACGCACGGACTTACTTTCCCCATATGTAACAGCTTGCGATTGGTCAATAGGGTCGTGGCTAGTACTGGCAACTGGAACATTTTGAAATACTGTTTTCCTCTTTGCGGCTGCGGCCATCTTGGATATGTCCGCATCAGACTCAACTGCAACCGGCGTCTCGCTATTTGGAGCTTGGTACAGGATTTTCGTTCCAGGACAAGAAGCCAGAATCTTGTTTAGGAAACCTAACTGTTTCTAATAATACCTACAATCTTCCTCCCCTAGCATACTTAAGGCTACAACTGTATCTTCGGTCAGAAATTCGGATTCTGATAACCGATCACTTTTAGCCGTTATCGAAGATCTTTGTTGATCAGCCTCAACGGAATGAAGCTGTACTAAGCTGCCGGAAACGTTTCCGCTGAGTGACCATCTATCCAACGCGACTTCCCCAACTGGGTAGTTTGCTTCCCTGAAAACTGCTAACAAATGCCTACAGGGGAGTGCCCACTGGTGACTGAACGAACAATCACACTTTACATCCCCGTTTAGACTAACGTGGTGCGTGTCACCCCTGTGATTTACTACACACCATACGCTATTGATCTGCTCTATTGATTGCACAACTTCTCGACGCAAGTGCTTTAGCAACAAATCGCGTGCGTAACTCGTTAATCTCTCAAGCAATGGTTGCAACCATTGCATCCCATCGGGTGCCCTATAACAAGCCATCTGATCCTTGGCAACCCTATGACGGCTTTTTTCAGTCAAAGACTGAACACGCTTGACGACGTTCTGGAATACGTCCAGGATGTTTGAACGGTTTGACAGGCCATCTTTTAAATGCCTGTTTTCTGTTTCTACTCTGTTTGTGGTAAAATTGCCTGACACTAATGCACCACGGGTCACATATCCAGCCCAAAACTGCTTAAGTGGTATCCAGGTGTTATTCAGGTATGCAGCCGCCTCATTGCTCCTACATTCTATTGCTGCTCTAAACCTCTCAAAACGAAGCCTAGTTTGAGCTAACACTAAATTACGCATCCACTGAAAGATGCGTAACTTTTCACTGGATTGTATTCCATGTAGCCGGCTGCATCTACGTTTCATGTCTTGCATAACATGGAAACGGCAAAATAACACACGAGATTCTGGGTAAATATCCGTGAACGCATTAAACTGTGCCAAACTCCTGTCAACTACGATCGTCTTACAATTACCGGTTTGAGGGAGCACCTTTTTCATGAAATAAACAGCTCTACGATAGCAGTCACCACTCTCATTTGGGAGAATGGCATAGAACAGACTGCGACCTAACCCCGTCCCATCAACTACCATTGTGTGCCATAGAATGTACCCACCACGGTTGAGCTGGTGAGTGGCATCTGCCAAAATAACGTCACTAAACCTAGGACATAACTGTTTGCTTACGGACGGGACGAAGAAGATAAACTTTATCTCACGGTTATCGGGAATTATTTCCGAATAACCATGGGCCTGCAGTAATTTTTGAACCTCCTCTACTTCACTTACTAACTCTCCCTTGTTCATTCTTCTTCTTATCGATCTGAAGTCGTCATTATTAAGACGCCGGTTGAATTTCTTAAACGTACATTCCCTTAGCTCAGACTTCTTTCTGAAAGTGTCCATCAGTTGCAACACATAAGCATCCTGCTCAGGTGTCAGTCTACGATTTCGCACATAAAAACCCTCATTCCCTACTTGGAAACTATGCGAATGCTTCATCGACCAACTAACGACACAGTAACAGGAACCCGCAAATCGAAGCGTGACGAACGCCCCGCATTCTAAATTACGATACCTGAAGAAGATTTATTTACCGATGAATGATAACATACCTGGACGACTTATCACATTTCCTTTTACGGTGAACGCAGCAGTACTTTTTGAAATAATAAGGCACACCATCTGGCAGATGGATGCCTCGTTTTTTGGCCATTGCGTACGTGTCGGAACTGTACACGAAGAAAGACGTGCAAGTTTCTTTTTGAAACTCCCGAAAATCGGCTTGGAATGCGTCGATATCGGGGTATACACTACGGACCAAACGTCGAAACACAACTGAATCGTCCACTGGTACGCACTCCATTTGCAACACGACAGCACAACACGAAACGAAACTACGGCGAATGCCAGTGCACACAAGCTTATATATGTCCGGTGAACCAATCAAATGTCAGGATGCAGACATAAATACCTTCGTTAAACAAAATACTCCCAAACCAAGTAAGTTCAGTTCAGTTCAGTCTGCACAGGACAGGTAATGGCCACGGCCAATCAAGCGTCCAGAATTCCTTCGATGGTATGCACACCAGTTATGCAGCCACCACTGCCGAGTGTATTTCGTCGAATCCCCGCTAAAAGTAATGACCAAATGCGATTTCCCATGCCAAATACCATAAACATTTAGCCGTATTTACCATCTAAGCTTTCATGTCTCATCAACGGACGGGTACTGTACACCGGGTATACTGGACTAGAGCCGTACTTCCCCTCTACAGCACTGGACTAGTTATGAAAACCAAATCGCCCGCTTGTGACGGACAATAGAAACCACCAGAGAAACGGCAGCACCCCAAACTCCAGTGCTGGACTAATTCCGCATAACCGTCTGTAGACGGGTGGTATATCATACGGTTGATTCGCTTAAAGATTGCGACCGTATATTGTTGTGAAACACAACGCTTACCGCGCTAGTTCAGGAAGCTAACAAGACCCTCACAGTTGAAGACTTCAACCTACCACACAGAGACTGGGTAGTTGAGGCATGTACCCCGGGAACCCAAGAGGAGGAATATCTCCAAAGGCTGCATTCGAATGCGCTGTTCCAACACGAGGAAGGATACTAGATGTAGGACTGGCTGTAAGCCGTCCTTGTTGGATCTAGTGATAACGAACCATGAGAAAGATGTAGCGGAGCTCAAAGTTCACTCTCCGTTGGGTAAAAGCGATCATGTGAATGTCAGAGTCGCTCTTTCCATTCGTCAACCCAAAGTGTCCTAGATGTTGATTAATAGCTTCGAAAATGTGGACATTCCTAGGCTTCGCAATAGAGCTGTCGATTTTATATGGAACATAGCGGGCGATGCCAGTTTGGAGGAAGGCTGGCAGGTGATTAAATGATCTACTTACTCTACGAAACGAGCTTGCTCCTTTGAAGCGTAGGAGCGGTGAGGGCAAGCCGGTGTGGTGGAGAGCTGCAACGGGCAAGTCCGTCAAGCGTGGAAACCGTAGTTGGGCTCTCTTCGAGGCTTCCGGGAGTTGCCAGGCTTTGATTCGCTATACCGAGCGTAGAAATGAGACAGTTGACCTCCTGCGATCTGCTGAGCGCATGTAGGAAATTAAGTTGGCCCAATGTGTCAAAAAGCATCCAAAGAAGTACTATAGCTACTTGCAATCTAAGGGTTCGTTGAGAGATGCAGTAGGGCCACTGACGACCCATAATCATGGAGTGGCAGCAGATAACCAGAGCAAAGCAGATGATCTGGGCGGGTATTTTAGTAGTGTATACAGAGTAGATAACGATGTGCAGATAAGTTTTGAAGGGGAAGCTCTTCCAACGGACATAACAGACTTAATTCTTTCAGAGGAAATGGCACGCAAACACCCGGAAGGGCTAAATATCAATAAGTCTGCCGGGTCAGATGATATTCACCCTGCTATCGTTAACCGTTGGCTGATATCCTATCCCTTCCACTATACAAGTTATATAAGGCCACCCTGTACCATGGAAGTTCGCCACAGGACTGGAAAAGCGCGGCAGTGGTAGCTATACGTAAAGGGGATCCGCTCTGAAATGGGAAACTACAGACCTGTTAGCCTAACCTGCATTCTGTGCAAAGTGTTGGAGAAGATCATCTGGGTTCACGTCTGCGAGCACCTACTACAGAATTCTACGCTTTGCCTGGCTCAGCATGCATTTCTAAAAAACAGGCCGTGCTTGACCAATCTCTTGAGCTTCCTAGACGAATTCGCTCGAACAGTGGATGAGGATAAACAGGTAGAAATATGTTACCTTGATTTTATCAAAGAATTTGACTCGGTAAACCGTCGGAGCAAGACGTATGAGCAGAGACTCGAGGACCCCAGACTTTTCTCTATAGAGAGGCGGAGACTGCAATGGGATTTCATAGAGACATTTAAGATAATAAAAGGCTTAGATCGGAGAGTCTATCCCATATGGCAACAGACTCCAGAACAAGAGGACATGGGAAGAAGCCGGCGGAAGTTCGATCCAGGCTGATAGCTAGATCTCACTTCTTCAGCAGTAGGGTGGTTAACTACTAGGATAGACTGCCGGAAGAGGTAATAGAACTGGGGACCGTCCAGGCGTTGAAGGGTGCCCTAGATCGTAAATGGAATGAGATCATTTTCTGACAGGGAAGTTTGAGTATGTTGTTAGACAGAGGATGTGATACGATTAATTATTGAACGTTTCCATTTGCTACATCATGGCTAGTGAACGTTGACGATGAATAATGACTCTGACAGTTGATGTGCGATGACGTTTCACGTTTCCGTTCTATTTTTAGACCGGGCGCGTACGAACCACTCTTTTCTCTATAAACACCTACGCCACCATCACGACGAGACTGCACTTTGACGTGGTGTGATGGCTTGCGCGCCTCTATGACTCAAAGAGCTATACAGGATGGCTTCTTTAAGCCGGAGATGCAATCATACCTGACAGGTCAATGGGTAGAGGTCAGACAAAGTCCAGTCTTCTGGTCCTCCAGGTTGGGGATTGATTTGAGCTGACAACTCAATCGGCAAATGGACTTCCACTAAGCCATCTCGCTGCCTTGCGGATAGGTTCTTGTTAGAACTAAAGGCTTTGGATGAGAACCCTAGTCGTTCTGCTTTGTGGCTGGACACCCTAGCAGTACCTGTGCAACATCTCCCATGAACTGCACGAATAGAAAGAATTTCATACTGCATCGGTCGTCGCGCAGGATAATCAGGACCGCGTTGCCCATTGCATCGAGCAAGGTGGATAGTGATAAGTGGGCTACCGCTAAGAGTTCCCTCTCTTTTATTCAACCTTTGTCTTCTTTCCCGACCACCCTCCTTTGCCCCATCTATCTACCCATAATGCTCTCACTGATAACACGGTCGATACTCGCAACGATTCACTGTCAAATAGTGTCGTGAATAATCCTCTGTCTGATAACTCACATTTTCTCAAGCCTCGTCATCCTCTGAATCTCGGCCCCTTCAACGTGCGTACACTCATGCAGGCCGGTCGGCAGGCGTGCCTAGCGCTCACAATAGATTCTCTAAAGATTGATGTCTGCTGCTTAAGTGAAACGCGTATACAGGATTCGAGCACTGTAATTCAACTAGCTGCTCCTGGTATCTCATCGAGGTATTTTCTGCGCACTTCAGGAGACGAAGTAGCTCGAGCTGTGAGTCAACGTGGTGTAGGAATAGTCTTGACTGAGAAGGCTGAGGCTGCCCTTTTAGACCGGATTCCTGTTAACAGTCGTTTGTGTGCTGTGAGACTCCAAGGGTCAGTCGGCGTTCGAAAGGATAGTTGTGTTAAGCGCAATTTGTTTTTCATCTCGGTATACGCCCCAACGGACTGCAGCTCAGACTTGCAGAAAGATGAGTTTTATGATGAACTCGCCACCCTCGTTCGCAGCAGTAAAGGTTCCGACATTGTAGTGCTAGCTGGTGACTTCAATGCACAAGTTGGCAAACTTAGTGTGTCAGAAGCCTGTTCAGGTGGGCGTTGTGCTTTACCAGCTCAGCGTACAGATAACGGGGATAGACTTCTCCAGTTTTGTGCAGACAATCGATTGTTCTTTTTAGCACTAATTTCCTACACAGCTCGCGTCGCACAGTGACATGGCGCTCTAACTCTACAGGTACTTTGAGTCAAATTGATCATATTGCCGTAGGCTACCGGTGGCGCAGTTCTGTTCAGAACGGTAGATCTTCCTGATCCACGTAGGTAGAGTCGGACCATGCATTAGTTTTAATGCGATTATCGCTCCAGCTCCATGGTCATAGTCGCAAGCCGCAAGCCCGGTTAGCCGTGCAACGTTTGTGTGATTTAGAAGTACGCACCCGGTATGAGCAGAAGTTAGCACATGAGCTAGGATCTACGACGAACAGTAATGTAGATGAGCGTTGGGCCCATATCAAACAGGCGATGCACTTTGCAGCAGATTTTGCCTGTGGTCCTAGATCCGTTGTCCATCAAAGACACTGGATCTCGCAAGAATCGCTGAGTATAATGGATCAAAAGCGTCAGCTCTCGAACCGTGAGGAGATGAATAAGATGCAGATAAAGCTACAAAGACAAGTTACGAAAAGCCTTAAGAATGTTCGCGAAAATTGGTGCGTCAAGGTAGCCGAAGAAATGAAAATAGCAGCTACTTCAAGTCACAGTCAAAGACTGTTCAAACTTATTCGTGACACCGGTGGACGGCGAACCCAGGTCAGTGAAACGATTTGCGATAGGAATGGAGAACCCATCCATAGCAAACAGCAAAGGCTTGACCGTTGGGCCGAATACTTCAAGGAACAGTTTGGCTGACCGCACGCTATTGTAGTCACTCCTGTGTCAACAACTGCGACTCCTTGGATGGTATCACTTGAGGCCCCATCGGAAGTAGAAGTCGAGTCATGCATTCAATTACTGAAGCGAGGGGAAGCGGTCGGTCCCGACGAACTTCCCCCAGTTCTTTTCAAACTGGGTTTTCTTAGACCTGAAAGGCGCTTTCGATTCAGTTGATCGAGCAGCGCTTTTCAGTACTTTTCATCAAAAAAGTATGCCACAGCAGTTCGCGAACCTACTGAGATCATTGTATTCTCATACAATGGCCGCGTTAGAGTTTACGGTGAACTATCCGGTCGGTTCGAAACGACCAGCGGTGTTCGACAGGGATGTCCTATTTCTCCATTCCTGTTCAACTTCGTCATGGACGAAACAATGGAGAATGCGTTGCAAAATCTTCAGGATGTAGGCGTCGAACTAGGAAATAGTGGAAAGCTGTGTGACCTAGATTACGCGGGCGACGTTGTCTGTTTGTTCGAATCCACGGAACATGCTCAGCGTGCTCTAGATAGACTCTCAAGAGCTGTAGCTCCATTTGGCATGCGCTTTGCACCTTCAAAGTGCAAGGTGGTGTTACAAGACTGGACGTCAACAATTCCCAGCTTTATGCTCGATGGGCAGGTGCTGTCAGTTGTCGACCACTTCACTTACCTCGGCAGCAGCGTGACGACGAGTGGGAGCACTGTAGTAGAGGTGAGCACGCGGATATCCAAGGCTTGAGCGGCGTACGCTGGACCGAAGCACTTGTGGCGTCGATCTGATATTTCACTGAAGTTGAAAGATCGTGTATACTGTGCTGCAGTGCGTTCAGTTTTGTTGTATGGTTGCGAAACTTGGGGTCTGCGTGCTTAAGATATTCGCCGTCCTGAGGTTTTCGACCATCAATGTTTACGTAGTATCGCCGGGATTGGGTGGAATAGCCGAGTAGGCAATGCTGAGGTCGGAAATCGAGTATTGGGTACTAATTCGGAAAACGTTTTGTCACACCGTATCCAGCTTAGTAGACTTCGTTGGTTGAGGCACGTGTAACGTATGTCAAACACACGTCTACCGTACCGTGTCCTATTCTTCGTTTTTCCTAGGGAGTGGAAGAGATCACGTGGAGGTCAACAGATGACGTGGCAGCGAGGAATGAGAAAATGCACAGCAGACTTAGGAAAAGTAGGTGCTTCACGTCTTCGTAGTTGGGGTCCAAAAGATCCACCAACCAGTTGGCTGGAGACGCTGAAGGATATGGCAGCGAACCGTGAACAGTGGCGATCGTGTTGTCACTTTCTATCGAATCAGAATGACTGATCGATGTGCGTTTGTACAGTTAGACTATGTATTCCGTGTGTTGGCTACTAGGACATTCTTTCCTTTTCCCACCCGTGTAGGCCCACTCCCAGTCCATCTTGTATATTCATACTTTCTAATTGTGAGTGCAACATGGTGGGAAAGGCAGTGGTCAGTGGGGCTTGCCCTACTGTTTAACGCTGTACGATGATGATGATGATGATGGTGACTGTTAACAGGAATCCGGTCTAAAAGGGCAGCCTCAGCCTTCTCAGTCAAGACTATTCCTACACCACGTTGACTCACAGCTCGAGCTACTTCGTCTCCTGAAGTGCGCAGAAAATACCTCGATGAGATACCAGGAGCAGCTAGTTGAATTACAGTGCTCGAATCCTGTATACGCGTTTCACTTAAGCAGCAGACATCAATCTTTAGAGAATCTATTGTGAGCGCTAGGCACGCCTGCCGACCGGCCTGCATGAGTGTACGCACGTTGAAGGGGCCGAGATTCAGAGGATGACGAGGCTTGAGAAAATGTGAGTTATCAGACAGAGGATTATTCACGACACTATTTGACAGTGAATCGTTGCGAGTATCGACCGTGTTATCAGTGAGAGCATTATGGGTAGATAGATGGGGCAAAGGAGGGTGGTCGGGAAAGAAGACAAAGGTTGAATAAAAGAGAGGGAACTCTTAGCGGTAGCCCACTTATCACTATCCACCTTGCTCGATGCAATGGGCAACGCGGTCCTGATTATCCTGCGCGACGACCGATGCAGTATGAAATTCTTTCTATTCGTGCAGTTCATGGGAGATGTTGCACAGGTACTGCTAGGGTGTCCAGCCACAAAGCAGAACGACTAGGGTTCTCATCCAAAGCCTTTAGTTCTAACAAGAACCTATCCGCAAGGCAGCGAGATGGCTTAGTGGAAGTCCATTTGCCGATTGAGTTGTCAGCTCAAATCAATCCCCAACCTGGAGGACCAGAAGACTGGACTTTGTCTGACCTCTACCCATTGACCTGTCAGGTATGATTGCATCTCCGGCTTAAAGAAGCCATCCTGTATAGCTCTTTGAGTCATAGAGGCGCGCAAGCCATCACACCACGTCAAGGTGCAGTCTCGTCGTGATGGCTGCTCGTGTACCAGCGGTCGAAGTAATAAGGCAACCCGCTGGGGTTATTCACTGCCGGAAAAGAACAGTCTGTTGGAATGTCAGGACGTTTCTAGACGTCGGTAGCTAGTGCATCACGATTCGGACTTTACGTGACAATAACGTAGACATTGCTTGCCTCTCGGAAGTCCGCCTTCCCAACTCAGGTAGCCGACAAATGAAAGTCCCGGGAGTGGAGACATTTTATTGACTCTGTCGCGGTGGCCCGAAAGACAACCTTGGTGTCTACGGCTTCGTGTTTGCTCTAAACAGAGCAGCTAATGACGCAATGATATCTTGAGGACCCGTCTCATTCATACTAGCCTTGGCACTCTTTGAAGACTCCCCGCACAATCTGACGTTGATTGCGGTCTATGTTCCAACCGATTCGGCTGATGACGAAACCAGAGAAGAATCCTACTATAGCGTGCAGGAGGTAATTAATCGGGTTTCGAGGTGCGACGTACTTTTCGCCGCTGGAGATTGGATCGCTCGCACAGGTACGGCCGATGAATCCGCATGCCATATTCTCGGGATTTGGGTCTCGGCTAGCGCTGCGAAAACAGTGACCGACTCATTGGTTTAGCCGACGTCAACAGGATGATTGTCTGCAGCACTCGATTTGCACACCCCAAGAAGCACCTACTGACATGTTACTCCAATGACGATCGCACTGCGCACCAACTCAACCACATTCTGGAGAGATCCCGCTGGTCCTCGTCCGTAGTGAATTGCCGAACATACCGAGGTGCAAAGCAGGCAATGCAAACGGCACTGACCATGTCCTCTTTTGTGCGTGCTTCAAAATTCATCTATCTACACCTGCTAGGGTCTCTGCAACCTCCCGGATAAACGTTGCTGCCCTGGAAAATCCAGAGAAGCGAGAAGCGCTGTTAAGAGCAATCACAACTCTACTAATCGTTGCAAATAACGCACAGGAAGATGAAATTTCACTGAGGCGCAGTGGACTCATAAAGACGGCAATCATAGAAGCTACATGGACCGTACTCGGGAGAACAAAAAGGCGGGCAAAAGATTGGATCTCTGAGAGCACACTGCGGTTGTCAACCAAAACACATGAAGCCCTGTTCACAGGTAGGGATAAACGCCGCAGACCGCAACGAGAGGTCACACGCTCCGCCGATGCTGATCTTAAAAGATACTGAATAGAAATAGCCGGAAAAATGGAGACCGCGTCAGGAACCGGTGACTTTGATAAACTGTTCCGTATCATTCGCGACGCATCCAGTAGGTACAGGAAACAAGATTCGCTGCGCGGCGCAGCATAAAACCTAATACCCGAACAGAGTAGGAAAACGAACCGATGGGTCGAACACTTTGGTCAACTGCTCAGTCAGCCTACAGACCACCCGACGGACCAACCAATGTCAACTCCTCCATCCGAGTAAGAAAGTAACTACGACCTGCCCAGTACCGCGGAAATTACGGAAATAATTATTAAACTGAAGGACAAAAAGGCCACCGGGGTAGATAGCATCTCTCCAAAAGTATATAAAGCCTGTTCATCGTCGTTGATTAACAAGTTATATACAATTTTCGGCGGGAGGAAGCATTCCCACCCGACTGGGGCATGTCCATTCTGCTGCCCATTCCGAAGAAATGTGATAAATCGGCAATGTGAGGACTACCAAAGGAACAGCTTGATCGATGTCGCCACAAAGAGCTTCGATGCGTTTTTACTAAACCGTTCCTCCGAGACAAGAGACCGACGCGCTCGCCCAGCCCAAAGGGGTTTTCCCCGTGACAGAGGCTGTGTGGATCAAACCTTCACACTGCGCCGAATACTGGAGCACCGCTGTAAGTTCCAGCAGTCAACGGTAGCTTGCTCCGTCGGCTTCTGGGCCGCTTTCGATTCGGTTAACCACGCGTCCTTTTGGATCACAACGCAATCCAATGGGATACATGACATGCTTTTAAGGCTGTTGAGGGGGTTTCAGTTAACAACTGGCGCTAGGGTTTGTGCATACGGCAAAGAATCCTGCGTGTGTGCACTGTCTACCGGGATTTGACAGGGATGTCCCCTCTCGCCGATGGTGCTTAACTAAGCCATTGATTGGACAGTGGGTCACGCATTACACGACTACCCTGGCATTCAGCTTATCCAGAAAATATGCATCTCGGACCTGGAGTTTGCGGATAATATGGTCGGGTTAGGAGACTCACCCGCTACGCTTCAAACAATCCTCAGCTGAATCAGTTCTTTCGCGAAGTCCATCGGGCTAGAAGTAAATTCAACCAAAACAAAAGCTTTCACAACCCATCTAGACCAGACAATTCAACAACTGTCCACCAATGACCGACCAGTCGAATGCGTCCCTTCATTTAAATGCCTAGGTTCAGCTCTGTTTCCAAGCGGCTAGACAAAATATGAAGTGCTATTACAGATCGACAGCGCCAGGAGAGCCTTCCTTCAGCTAGGATGAATGCTGTGGACTCACAGCAGAACCAGCTAAAGGACCAAAGTTCATGTTTACCGTGCCGTCATCCGTCCCGTACTCATCTTTGGCTGCGAAACCGGGCCACTACGAGCTGAGGATACCAAAAGACTGGAGGTTTCGAGCACTGGTGCATGCGGCAAGTCCTCAAAGTCAACTGACACGACAGGGTGTCCAACGAAGAGATAGGAAGACGATGCTCTCCGTCCTCCTCCAGCGTCGACCGCTGCAGTGGTTTGGTCATACCTTTCGGCGACCCGGATCAGAAATAACCAAACACATACTGCCCTGCTCCTTACCCTGGTTGGCGTTGTCGCCTTGGTGGGCAGCTCAAAACATGGATCAGCACAGTAGAAAAAAACGTATAGCTTCTAGGTCTTCGGTCAGTCTATGGATTCCGGCGATGGAAAAAGGACTGGATCACGATCTGCACAGAGCTAACCTCCGACCGCTGTGCATGATCAGGAGTGGTCCGTGATATTCATGGAGCTGACCTATCCTATCGCAGTAAATAGTTGTGTAAAAGTATAAAAGTTTGTAGGTAGGCTCGGCGACCAGTGGCGTGGTTGTATTTGAGTTCTTCATTTCCACTTATAACTTGCTTCTCCATTTCTTGTGCACTCATTCTTTTTTCGTTTTGCTCTTTGCTAGGCGATCCCGTGAGGTGGCAGCCAAAACCAGAGCACATAACTGCGAGGCAATGGTTAGAAAAATTGGTAGTGCAGTGGGCTCTTGTGATGAAGCTTAAGCATGAAATAAAAGAAACACGCCGATGGATATTAATGATAATTTGTCGCTTTATTCCAGGAATTTCAAAATTCTAATGAACGTATTACCGAAGTCAGTTTGCTTGAGACATATACTCCGTAGCACATGGCATCGTTTTCTCTATGTTCAAGGGCAATCGCCACAACCACATGTGCGGGAATATTTTTATTACGTAGATCACAACGGACAGGTTTGTGCAAATGATGAATGCGCGCTGATTTGAAAGCTTTTCCTAGATGACGCACGATTTAAAAATTTTACTTCTTGTTTCAAAGGTGTTGCCATCATCTCACACTCGACGGAGTTCAACGTTGTTTTTTTCTAGATCCCGAATTCCTGGAGTTTTTCTTCTCGCGAATCCAAGTGAATCTAACAGAGCGGTATACGGATCAGTTCCCGTTTCTTTCCCTGTGTGGACGAGAGCGCAACTATTTGCGTTGTGACGACAAGCCTATAGTATTTGTTGATTTGAAACATTTTCCAGATCAAAAGTGGTATCTGCTCTATGGATCAGATCAGACGAGCAAATTGAGCGTACCTTTCACACCGGAACATGTCTATATATGTCCGAAATCTGGAAGACTCTATCATCCCACTAACAAGCAACCCAAACTCGACGGAAACAAAGCACATTCTGACCTGTCCATCGGGTTACTTTGTTCCCGACTGGCGATTAATTTGTCCCCGAATTTTCGGTGGACAGAAGAAGTCGGTCAGACCGAACCGAGTGTGTTCATTTGGGATCAAAAGGTCTATAAGCTCAGTAGAACTTTGGCAAACTTACTACATCGAAATGCGTAACTTTCCCCAGCTTCCTTTTCGTCGATTTTTTCGTTTATTTCTATCCAATCTCTTGAATCACCACCCTCTCCCCGCCCCCGTCGTACGAGATTCCGCATTCTTTTGATACTTGAATTATTTTTCTATGCTCATAAATTTCAACAACGGTAATTAACTTTATCTGCAATATTTTGCGTGCTATGCTCCGTTTGTCGAAAAAATTTCGCTCTTCAAGCTCAATAATTCGTATAGAGTACGAAAAACAATGAAAATATATCTGTTATTGATATTAATTTCACTTTCATTTCAGTCAGCCGTCAGCACACAGGTCATTTTATGCTCCATAATAATCGGTTGACGGTTCGTGTTTCCCAAGCTTGCGCGACAAAATCATCCCACGTCGTTCCGGCTGTGACTTATTTTGATTTTCTAGGTCTGGCCGAATCTTCGAGCATTCGAACTGCCCACTGATTAATATGAACCGCTTAATCACCTCATACATTGCTGGCTGATCGGGTGCGCGCGCAAAATCGTTGCTCGAGACCAATTCTGTTCAGATTGTTTCTCATTTCTCTAATTGATTAGAAAGAGATGGACGATTAGATATTAACACAGTGTGCGGCGGGCGAATATGCCGTCGGCTGGGTCTAATAGAATACCTGTCAACGTCAACCGGAAATATAGAAACATGTTTAGCACTCGGGGATTTTAGTGCTCCTGCGATAGACTGCCATTCAATCTGGACACCAGCGGGGTCAATCGGTCAACGACTGTCTGACCACATGAAAGATAATTATCTTTAAGTTTGTCGTCTGTTTTTTTTTTCTTTGAGCGATTTCATCATGTAACGTTGCTTTCCATGTAGTTAGTTATTATTTTGCTGGTGATAGGAAATTAGCCCCAATGCTTTCCGGTGGATATATAGCCCAGTTTCACTTCTTCCGACCACTGGCCGTACACTTTTGTGCTCTGATTTTAGCGGCTACCTCGTACTGCATCGAAAAATGTAGCACAAAGAACGAAAAACAATTGAGAAAGGTACAAGCAAAAGTCACAAATTGACAAAGCGTTTTTATGATTCCCCTGGGTTTAGTCGATACCTACTCCCGTAAAGTGTCTATAGCTATTGGTCCTCGGTTGGTAACATGATAACGATAGTACTCGGCAGCACGCGAAGGATAGGGTGTGTATTGGAGGAACGCAAGTGCCTGCGGACGGTGTACACAGGCGGAGGACGTGACACCACCAAAATCAGTAGCCGTTCAGGAGTCATCCATCATAGGAGTCGATCGTTGTGTGGGAAGCGGGTTGTTACCGTTCAAAAGCCAGTGACAGAAGGGTGCTATATCATGTAGTGTAGATGTTCAACAAACCGTTGAAAGCCAACCCGGATAGCCTTGCGGTTAAAGTGTTCGATTCGCAATCGTTCACCCCGGGTTCGAGTCCCCGTGGGGGCTCGGTGGTTGTGCACTGCTGATGATTCCCAACAAGGATGAAACAGCTGTACAGTGCTTCCATGGTTTTCAATGGTGAGTTGAGCGTTCAAGCTGCATGATGAATCATATTATATACAAATTTGTTAGTGTGCGTGTCTTTCACACCGGTAGCACTATATGTTGAGATCCAAGTAGACCGTCAGCTGCGGTTCTTGGCAACATCACTTGGGGCCCGTTGTTTGCATCTCATCAACCCTAATTTTTTTATCACATGCTTGTCCATGAGTGCAATGGAAGAAGTACACTCCATTGCACTAACAGGGATAGCTGGTAACCGGACCCTGAGACTTGGAGAAGAAAACCACGCAAGGTCTCAGTGGGAACCGCCATATCATCAGAAATGCGAACTGCACAACCTGAAGTAAATTAAACTGGTGTGGTTTTCAATATAGGCCTTAGATGCATTGCGTTAACCTAGGAGTACCAGTAGTGGTGACTCACACCAATCTGGGTTTCTGCGAACTGCCGAAGTTTTTGATGGAATTGTTCTACCATACCGTTTGCTGATGAATGGTAAGCTGTCTTATGGATTCGATGAGTGCTTAAACTTTGCATAGGTTCTCTCAAAATGCAAGCAACGACTGGGTAACCGAACTGTGCAACCCAGTGTTCTAAGAAAACTTGGACAACGGTTTCGCTGGCTGCGTTGTGTAGGTGTGTAGCTGAGGTCAACCTGGTGGTCCACACAAGTACGGACCTATATGACACCCTTGGACGGAAGCAATGACCCTACCAGGTCACCATGCACGTGTTGAAAATAAGAGTTGACGACCGGTAACTTGGTCAGCGGACATCATGTGTGCCTGCACACTTTCAGTTGTTGGCACTGGATGTAGGTACGGGTCCATGCGGTGACTTCGTGGTTAATGTTGCGCTGAACGTCGCTGGGTGGTGAGCTTAGTTGAGAAGCATAAACCTTGATGCGACAAACCGTGCAAACTTTCAAAAACCTGTAAGCTGATAAGACGACCGGCCTGGAGTAGCTTTTGGGCATGTCACATTATGGGTAACCTTCTGTCGAGGGAAGAGAATTAGGCTGAAACCGCAGCCATGGGCTGCTACGAAGCTGTTCTACCTCGGGATCATCTGTTTGCACAGACGCAATGTCCTCAAAGCTGGTCGAACTGGAGTTATGGACGCGCGATAGCGCATCCGCGGCAGGATCATCGACACGTCATTCGTGAACTGAGTAATGTAATTAAGATGTTGGGACTGTCAGGGAATACCTGCCCGTGGTTTCAAGCATGGTGTGTAAAATTGGCTTGTGGTCAGTGTGACGGATACCGAGATAAATAGTGAGGATTCCGCGGCTAATTGTGCTGTATCTTGTTTCGGCCCGTCAATTTTTTGGAGAAGAAAGCAACGAGTTGCCAGGTATCGACCCAACGTTGTTGTACGGCTTTGGTGACTAAGGCAGTAGGCGCTGTTGGCTTGGTGTGTGATGAGGAGGGTATGTTGCCGACAGCTTGTTTCAACGTGGCGAAAGCGTCTCGTTCAGCGTCTATAAATACCAGTTATTTCGCTTTGCCTTCTACTATGTGGTCGGTTTTATTGGCTGGGCGTTTTGTAGAACGAAACGTCTGTGAAACTGACTAACCTGTTGAAATACCGTAGTTTGAACGACATGGGTTCCGGGTCGTTTAGGATAACAGTCTTTTGCAGTGCTGGGATTCCTTTGGAGGTAACCTTATGGCCCAGAAACTCGACACAGTTGGAACCTATCATACGCTTATGCGTGCTGACCACGATCCTGCACTGAGACGAACGGTCACAGTGTTCGTAGATGTACCAATTTTTTTTCCTTATACAAGCTAACAATGAGGATATCGTCCAGATATGCGAACACCAAATGTAAGCCACCGCACACCATATCGATGAGACGTGGTAGGATTTTCGCATTGTTGCTAAGCGCAAACGGCACTCGAAGAAGCTTGAGAGGAACTGTTACAGCGGTCTTGAGGATGTGTGCCATGACTACTGGCATTTTGTTATATGCCCGCCTCAAGTCGATTCGACTGAAAATTACCCTACCGACCAATTCCATCGTGATGTACAGGATAGGACATCATTCCGCAGTGGTCACTCGGTTGAACAAGTGATAATCTCCGAACGGTCTCTAGTCATCAGATGACTTCTTCGGAACCATGAATAAGGGTGATGCCCACGGATTGTTGGAAGACCAGATAATTTGCAGATCCAACATTTTGAAACTCTGTGCGAGTTACTCGGAGCTTGTCGGAGGCTAACCTACGGGGCCGGGTGTGTATTGTTAGCCCGGTGTGCGGTGCGTTGGGGGGCAACTCGATGATGACTGAATCCCTAATCTAGGGGTTATATTTGTCCGAATGGCTGAAAGGAGCTTGTCCTATTTCCATCTCTTGTTGAATATGTGAGCTTCCTAGAACCATGACCCTAGAATATCGGTTAAAACCCCGGGGTCTTACCATATGAAATCCTACATTCTCATATCTACCGAGTGGCACACGGGTCCATATTCGAGCTTACTTGCGTGGCTCATTGCGAAGAACGAACAGATCGGTAAGGTAATGTCTAGTTCGGAATTGGAATATTTTATTGGCTAGATCTACCATCCAAAAACTGAAAAATGGCAGGAAGAACTATTTCTCTTTATCGCAAAATGAAGTGTGAATATGGTTGCAGGCTATATATATATATATATATATATATATATATATATATATATATATATATATATATATATATATATATATATATATATATATATATATATATATATATATATATATATATATATAGTTAATAGGATAGGATATAACTAAAACAATGGCCAACTTATGTAGCGGGGGAAAAAAGGTGCGTTTATTGTTTATCTGACCTTGATGACAATGAAAACGAAATATGGAGCGGGCACACCACCTCAGCACGAACAGTGGTGGTCGAGGAGTTTTGAGCGTTTGCTTACCCCAAAGGTTAGTTCTACCACCACCGGTCACTTTGGTAGCAGACATTGGTCCACTGCCGTTTCCGGCTCGTTACCACGCCTGACCTATTGAGACCTTACGTGGTTCTCCAGTCCAAATCTCAGGTTCTGATTACCGGAGGTCCCCAATAGTGCAGTGGATCTTCGAAGCTGTGGATTATAACCCTCCCTTTGCACCCATGCGCTAACATGCAATAAACGAAAAACTTCGCCAATGGGATCAATGAGGGAAGACCGTTTGGTACCAACTGCGTGCATTCCCAGGGAGCCCAAGTACAAAGACTGTGCGCTGGCCTCCACCGGGGAAGTGTATCCGAAGTAGCGCTTGCAGTTGGACTAGAGACAGATGGAATTGACCACTACGGGTCCGATACATTTAAGTCCACCTACTAGAGTTTTCATGTCCGTCTCCCTCGTCATGAGTTGGTTTCGAACTATATTCGGAATTATGTATGAAAACATACGCAATCAGTGCTCCAGTCACCGTAAACCCATAGAGCGTGTCTTGATTTTTCCGCCATGCATGACGGCCTCGGTTCGGACGTTTTATTGATTTTATTTTTTCCTTAGCCGTCTTATACCGCACACTCGTTTGCTTTGTATGCGTATCAATCCGGAGTCAACTGACTCTACTGACGCACGTACGGTTCGTTCGTGTTCTAGTTTGTTCGTTCACCTTTCAAATACACGCGTTTGTGGTCACACCACGTCTGCTTTTTCCACTACAAACTAAGCGCATGGTGTAATGGCTCGCCTTTTGTCCCCAACATTCTTCGCCTCATCCAGCATTCTTCATGCGGTGTTCCTGACACCTTCCATTCGTTTTGTAAGGAAATCGGTGCGAAGACACTGGTTGTCCGTGTATTTTCCTACTCCTGGCGGCTAGGTTTCCAAGCCGTCTGGTACAGCTGACCCGAGTGTAACCGTAATATTGTTGAAGCACAAAGATACTATCCACAATTAGTGTTCCAGCAGTGTGAAAACGTCTGTTGGCCTAGGCATTTTGTATTTTTTCGATACCATAGTTTGTTGTTCCAAGGCTGCTGCGATGACTGGTCTCCTCCATTTGAAATCACAGGTTTTTGGTTGACATGCTTACTAACTAAGAAAACAAATGTCTGAGCGTCAACTGACAGTTAAATGTTAGCTTCCTTACTTGACCCGGTCGTGGTATCGCATGGTTTCTACACCCCAAAATCTACAAATACTCCGTTTTATAGAAAATTTTATCACGCACTTCGTCTACAATCCTCCCCGTTGAATTTCGGCAACTGATGTAACAATGGGCGTATTTCTAAGCCAACTACTGGTTGGGATTTGGTTAGCACTTCAATGTATTTTTCATTTAAATCTAGTGACGATCACATAACACCTAAAATGATGGGTCTCAGCCAATTTCCTATCCACAATGAGTGACCAGTTACAACTGATGTGCTTTACGAAGGTTCTAACTCATAAAAATGCGGAGAAATACTTAGTTATTGCCCTCGTAAGATTATCTATGTTAGAGGAACGATTCGAAGGCCTCAATCCAAGGTATCTCCTGCGAGGAACGGTGTTTTTGCTGTCCAGACGGTCGAACTTGTTTGTTTAAGTCCTGTTCACCACGAAAATAAAAGGCGAAATTCTTTTTTTAAATTTTGGCTCAGGGCTCTACGAATGAAGCGTTGCAGCCGTCAAACCATGACACTGCGTAGGTGTTTTTTTAAGTTTCTTCATGATGTTTTAGGTTTATACTTCCAGATTATTCATATTGTACCTAGTTGGATAACTAGAAGCTGGTGGTCCAGACGCTAGTCGTGGTCGAGTGTGTAAAGTACGATTAATACTGTGCCAATGGATGATATACCACCGAGCGAATTCTACTTGTGATTTTACTCGGGTTTTCCGTGCAGGACACCTTAAAATCGACCAACATGATCGTTTTATTGCGAATAGGAGCGTCCAAATTGGTTAATATATCACTAACAGTGCGGCAGGGGTACGTCGGTAACTTCGTGCGATCATTGCGCTGTAAAATGAACCATTTTTGAAGCTTAATTAGCAGATCTCGGTATCATCTTGAGTGAACAACCCAACGCATTTTTTCACCGGGTGTCAAAATCCAACTACTACTACTGTTTTCAGTAGCATATATAGAAATTTGGCCCTCCCCGGGGGTGGATCCACTGCCGGTGGGCACAGCACGGCGAAATACGTTTAAGGTTCTAGGTTCACACTGCTCGTGATCCTACCTTTATCACTCCAGGTGTCAGAGTTATGGTCACTGGTTCTGCCTGGTAGTGTAATGGGCTCTTGTAGTTACGAATAATGCCGCTTTTAATGCAGCGATGCAACGATCTGTAGAATAGAAAATCGTGAAAGTCAGTGGTCTGGCCCTAAAAGACATTTCATGAGGTCCCGCTTCCTGAAGTACCGATGAAATTGGCGGCGCAAGGCTTCATGAGGTCCACCTATCGAGTCGTTAGATATGTTCTCGTATTCACACTTTATCAGTCTGCCCCAATAATATTTACACAATTCCAGTCTTATGCTTTCCTATTGGGGTTTTACTAACGAACAGGAATCAGCTCTGCCGCGTCCAGAACATTGCTAGCGGTTTTCAAAATAAATATTCTTCCTTCATGAAAGATGTCCTACGTGCGTCACGTCATCAACATTCACAGACCGCTGTTTGTTGCAGTCCAGCTCCCATTTCTCATTAGACAAACACCACTGGTCTGTAATGCTTCCTTATGATCAACCTGTAAAGTAGTTTCGAATTGACGAAAAGCTAGCCCGAGGACTACGACCGAAGGTTGGTGGTCCTCTTTGCGGATTGCAAGTTGCGTAGCGAATCGAGGTGAAATAAGAGGGAAAGTCAAAATGGTGAAATTTTGGTCGTTTTCAAGTTCGGTTGGTGATTTTAGTCAACCCTGTTGACCGTTGAGTCTGGTGTCTAAGATGCAAGTCAGGAGAGAGCGTCGGTTTTACAGATTTGATGATTTCTGATCATCCAGTTTAACTTATTAATTCAAGAGCTTTATGACAAACTACTTGTACGCGCAGTTACGGCGCACACTGGAGGCGGGAAGTTACTTTCGTACAATTCAAAAATCCCGTAACAATCAGACAAAACTGCTCTCACTAGGCTGTGAATCACTGAAACAGGCCCTGGTGAAGCGGTCGTCATGGCGGACCTCAAACCTGGAGGTCTCAGATTCGAATCCCTTTCGACAGTTCAGTTCAGTCAACCTCTCACTTCCGTGCACCGCTTTTGGTTGCTACTTCACACCATCGCCAAGTATAGGGTTGAATGAATAAAAGCATAAATAGGGAGAAAGCCACAAGCAACTGATGTCGAAGATATCGATCGTTTGTGAGGCCTGTTTGAACTGGAGTCTTGTGCAGCATTGGAGGTGGCCTTCAAGGTTTGCTTGAGCTATTACCAGCATTCACTTGGGTTGTGGACATCCGGTATAGATAGCTCTACCTCGGAAACAGATCGTCGTTTATCGTCTAGAAGTAACTGTGCGACGAGTGAATTTGGCTTCGACAGCCCCTAACTGAAAGCGGCCCTTTTTCCTGAATTGTTCCATTCATGTATAATGAATAATAGGGGAGTAAAATGTTATTACTGCATATCAGTGTTCAGTATCTTGAAGCGATAGATCGTACTTGTCCATCGTCAGCTCGAGATAAATCAGAATATTAAATCACAGTGTTCCGACGGAAAGCTGTTTAGACCGTTAACTGCACTTGTTAAGCACACGATACGTTAACTCTGTACAAATGACCAACTGTTCGCACTGCACATTAATATCTCGTGCATTCGCGTCTCCAGATTCACGAAATTAACTAGAGATTTCACATTCACGACTTTTTCACAGATCTGCGAAGTCCTCGAAAAACCCTGCAGAAGTGTTTATATGACGCGATTCATCATCATGTAGTGTCAACGCTCGATTCAGCATTAAAATTCGTGGAAGCACTACACAGCTTTTAAATCCTTGTTAGGATTCATCAGCAGAGTCGTTGCATTGAAATTGGGTTGAAGTACACGTACATAGTAATGCCTCGAGCATTCTCGACGTTCTGTTCTAGAACTCGTCACCTATCATGAGGAATCAATGAAATTCTTCATTTCTAGAGTTTAATTTCCAAATATGGCCTGAAGCACACGTTCCATTTGAAAGTTAGCCTAATAGATTACCCTTTAGAAAATTAAATATTTGATGTAAGAATGAAGCACAGTATGGCCAAATGACAATTTGCCACACCAGCGTACTTACAGTACGGTTTATACTAATATTACAGCTGATGTGCACCGATTCATCGGCCGCCCTTTTCTTTAGTACTCCCAGTTAGGAGAAACCAAGTAGCGAATGGGACTGTAAACTTAGTGACGGACGTTACCTTTGTCATTGTCAGAAAATTAAAACGGGGTAGATTTTGTGTGTCACAGAAGTCATATAACGAAGGCACGTTTCAATAAAATAAAGGAATAGTGTACTAAACCAAGTTACTTTAAACTCGTACTACTGTGTTCCCACAGTCCTGTAGAGGGTTTTGTGTGTCTCCATAACTGAATTTAAGCCATTATTCGTTATCAAAGTGTAGCGACCTGGAGATGACTGAGTTTGAATGTGTAAATTCATGACCGTAGTTAAACAACCAATTAGCACTTAGCTCTAAAAAGTTTGTATGTTGTTCGATGCCATTGGGCTGTGCGTTGTTTGTCTGCTTGCTGTGAGGACAATTGGTTTTCGCCAATTGAAAAACACACTTTTGACTGCTTTGCTTACGGACGGTTGAACCTTTAGCTCCCTTAGCTAGTATCGCATCCGGTGTCGCTCCTAAACGCAAACGTGAACGATATTGTTTCAATACAAAACGTCCTTCACCTATCCCACCGTCTTTTGGCTCGTTGCCATCCTTGGGATCTAGTTAGTAACTTGTATCAGGTGTACTAAAAAAGCACGTTCGGAATTGGGATCCCATTCTTCTATGTGGGACTGAGATTAGTTAGGCCCCAAGGAAAAGTTCGCGACCGTTCTGTGTACTATTGTATGAGGGTAAAATGATAGATTCAGGCACTGACAATAACCACAAGACAGTTGAAGCAATACTGATTATTTTACGAGAGGATCAACACACTAACTATGACCGAAATAGCAAATATGCACAAACTGTGATAGTACACTTACTTTTATAGGTTACAAATGCACTATTTACGAACAATGTCCTTGTGTCTAAATGGATCAGGTGGTCATGAAATCATGAGCCTCTAACCTATAAATGTAACTTTACTGGCCGCGAGGATGCGGCTGCCGCTAAACAGGCTTGTTCGCTGTCCGTGTTTTCTTCTATACACTCCACGACAAAACTATAAAACCCATCTTATTTTTCCGTAAATTTTCGCTTATCTGTTACCTAACGAAACCACATCTGGTCAGAATGACCGAAAGCCCAATGTTATACGGCATACCGAATTTCAGAAAGAAACTATGCAGTATGTGCTCATTAGAGCAGAAAATGTGAAAAGCAAGGGTGGCAAAGGTATAGGTGTACTCGCCCACCAGATGTACAAGCATTCCATGTTGCACTTAATGCCTTCAAATCCTCTTCATTTGCCCTTTGATTCAGCTGTACTGCATTTCACATATTCTACCTCTCTTCTTGACTTATCTCTAACTTCTTCTGTTTGTTGGTCCGCTTTCAGATCTCAGCTCATTTCTAGAGCTGAGCTCAAAGTTTGTTTTCTGTTTCGCGCCAGACGCCTCTTCACACTAGCTCATCTGTTGTACAAAGCTTGAATACTTCAGTCACGTGTGGTGTGGGGCTTTGTCTACTTCTCTTTCGCTCCTTTACCGATTTGAACGAAAGGCCATCCGGCTGATCGACGACTCTTCTCTAACCTCCAGTCTGCAGTGACTAGCCCATCGTCGGGCGGTTGCTTCGTTGTTCCTCTTCTACCGGTACTATTTTGGATTTTGTTCTTCTGAGTTTGCTTCGGCCGTTCTTCTACCCTAAACTTTTTCCCTATCCTCACGTACCCAGCCAGCCAGTCATTCTTATTAGGTTTCTGTCACCAGATGTCACACTCCCCCCCCCCCCCTCGGACCGTTAAATTATGGAACACTCCTTCTTTTTGTCTCTCCGCCCATTTACAACCTCTGTCTTTAAAAGCAGGATCAATGAACTGGTTCTTATTTGAATATACCCCCACAACCCACTTTTATAGTATGTCCTTTGACCATGGGGTTTACTCCGCATGCTTCAATTCACTGTAGGTGTGACAAAAAATGATTTACCAGGTAGATTGAATCGATAACTGATCAAGGAACGATCACAGGTCCTGTAAGAAGTATGCCAAGAAGTATTGAGGTTATCAAGCAGAATGGCGGTTGCACACCATTTTAGTAACTATTGGGGCCCAGTTGAGGAGGGTCCTGTACTTCCGTCACCCCTTTTCCACATATTATTTAATTAGCTCACAATAAATTACTTTGTGAAATTGTACATTCTGCGTTGCAAAAGGTGTTCGGTCTAGTTGACCAGGTATGGCTTTGCTAGAGAATACAAAATCGTAAAATGGAAGGTTGGTCCTACACTTTTGTCGCGCAGTGTATGATGAAATGGGATTATTCTGTAAAAAGAACTCTGATAAGTTAGCTCGCCAAGCAGCATCGAGATTAAAGGTATCTATTTGGACGAATTCATACAGTCATGGAGACATGTCCAAGTAATGTTTCCGTTCGAAACCTCAAACTGGTTTCACGAGTGGTGGAGCATATACCAAATGGCTGATGAAATGAGTGACTTGGCCTACAGTTAGAAAACAAGGGAGCACAAAAACTTGGTCTCATCGATTTCAAAACATGATGAACTTTTTTCAATAGGAAGGGAGGGCGTAGCTGAGTACTACCAGGCGTGTCTCCAAGCTTCGGATGGGAGAGTGGTTAGTTGCGAATAAGAGTAACAACTCGCCAGAAAAAGGACTTTAAATGATCAGTGGTTTTGTTCGAGGGTAAGGCTGTTTCTCGCCTAGTAACTCCCTACACAAGCTTGTAGAAAGCAATATGACTTGCGCAAAAGTGGCCCGCCACCAAATAAGGCAACTGTCCCTGTGTTTTAGGATATATCAGGTCGCGTTGGGCATCCTCGACTTGCAGACCACCATCCAAACTGCAGTCACTAGCTCCCAACAAGAACTTCGTGTTACCAGACAAGTAGCACTTGGTTGTGCATAAGTTAGAGGTGCTACGGTAGTCCCCTCATCAAGAAGCACTAGTCGGGATTGTGCAGATTGTACTAAGGGAGGCAGTTAGTTAAAGGAAGAGAATTTTCTTGCATGAAAGATGTTGCAATCTGGAGGGATTAATGTACCTCGAACAAGAGGCCGAGTAACTCGGGGTACAACATTTGATTGCTTATTCCTAACGATCATCATGGGTGCATCCATGAAGCCGGCTCATCTTGTCACATAAGCAGGTCGCATAAAATTTGAATTTATGATTTTTTAGCAACAGACTGATCAAGATGGGTGTTCTATGGGCTTGCACGTGCCGATTGTCCCAGGCCTGTCGCCTTTTGCGTAGCATTACCGATCAGTAAACTCAGATTCCCGCAATTTTCTCAAGAAAGATTGTCCCAATGCGTTCGTCCTGACGTTTGCTCATTGGTGTTTTCTTCCAGTTGTCCTGTGACTGTGACCAGTTGCTGAACCCGCCGTTTTGAACTGTGCATTAAGCCCATATAAACTAGTCTATTTTTGGGACAATAACGGAAGCATTAAATCGACTTTTATGTTGAAAATCGATGGTCTGGATAGGATTCGAAAGGTCACGGACGCTGCTGTGTTCGGAATTAAGGAACACAGAACCCCAGAAATCTGTCTATTAAGAATGCACGTGAAGAAACAAGCAGGTGAGTGAGTCATCCGTAGACAATCGCAAACAGTGCGTGCGAACGAGTGCGGCTAAACAGGCCGTTCAGTACACATGGCTCAATGCTGAAGTCTGACTGGTTGAAGCAGCCTGTCCGTGATATGGGCGAAGTCGCAGTGATGTGCGCGCGTTTTTGATAGTAGCCGATATCGTCTGACCGATCACTAAGTTTATCGGCATGGTCATAACGCAGTCAGTAATTTGACTAATGTTAAGACGGCACAACAGAGACTCACGATTTAGTATCACACGCCCTCTTTCAGCCAAACCCTAATTCATAAGAAGGCTGTGTCTGTTTATTCAGCTGATGAACAACAGTTATTGTTTAGGGAAATTCTACTGCAGGAAGTTGAATTACAAGTTCACTGTCGTGGATGCCACATGCTAGTGTAATTCAGGTGGGTCCATTTTGCAAAAAGTACGATGTGGCCTTGAGGCTGGTAGAGCCAAGGGCGACAAAGCCTGGTTTCAAATCTAATCGACGCTAATGAGCTTAACTTAAATCAATTCCATTTTTCGTGAAAATGATCCAAAGCACAGTAATGGAGATGCTTCCGGCATCCTTTATTTCGTTTTCCATGCGCACTCATCAGCTGAGTAAAGGAAACGCACTGATTAACACAAATAAAGCGAAAAGGTATAGCTGTTTGACATGAAAATATGGTGTTTCAGATATTCTGGTAGTGAGCGCATTGTGGAGCTTCTATTGGTCGCTCAACTCTGAGATATTACACTTGCTGTATCTTGGACGACAATGTGAAATTAGACGTCGCTAACTTGTATACTATTCATCGAGGAAAAAGTATTTTCAGAGGAGGTAAAGACCATAGTCTTTACCAACCTGAAATCTGGCATGGTACCAACACAAAACAATAAAATATGCAGCAAGGAGAGCAAGGGATACGTAGCACCCCGGGTTACCATTTACTTATTAGATCCCTATAATAGCTTAGAGAACGGACAGCAAGCCGAAAGTCCCAACGGTTGCCAAAAGACAGAGAGGAATCAATGGGAAATGTGAACGACAATGACTATTAAGACTGCAGCTTGTCCATTATGTCTTAAGATTAGAGTGATGCCGGACCAGAAGTAAGCTAAGGTTCCGACGTCCGCAAGCACATCAGTTAGATGTGTGTTTACGATTGGCGAGAACCGAGCAGACAAAAAACGAACTGCTTATAGCCAAGTTGGAATTAGTAATATTTATCTGGTTTAATTTGAATTAGTGAATTTGCACAAGCAAATCCAGTTATCTCTAGGTCACTACAGATGCGGGAAAATCTTTTCTTGATAACACGCTTTTTATTTTTGAGCGCTTGACAAAATTTATGGGTCGAAAGAATGTCAAGCACACGGTATATCATTCGCATCACTGACTTCAATACCAAACTAAACCTATCAGTGTTTACGACCAACGCCGGTCTTCGGTCCTTGTTCCGTAACTGAGAGGCTGAGCCAGTGCCGATGATCATGCAGCGGTGTCGCTCCATCCAGCTTTAACATGAGTGAGAAAAGTTACCGTTCTAAGCCCTCCTGGCCATAGTTTACGATCTCTATGCACACTACTGGTTTCTACAGCTCATGGTTAGATACCTTGACCTAGAATGAAAAAAAAAACGAATTTTAAACATGGAGGAGATCAGATAATTCATTTCAGCCCCGTCAGGATATCATCTCGAGCCCCAACATTCTTACGCTCCCATTGATAGGTAGTAGCCTATTGAAGCTGCTATACGACCAGCATAGCCGTTTCGCACTTCTTACCGAGCCAAGACTAATAACAGTTGAGGTTGTCTAACACACGGTTACAAAGAGAGCATTCCAGCTGCAAGAACCCTTTCGCGGAAAGTGCAGTGTCTAATAATCTTAGCTCAACTTCTAAACTTGAGGTTTCATTTTTTTACCTACTGAGATGTTCTATAGTAGTAAACTGTTGAATGTAAATTAAATGTACCAGCACTTAAAGATAGTGCTCGGAAGGATAATATTCGGCTGTAGAATAAGCACATTAACGAATCGGATGCACACCTGAATCAGTTTAACCTAGTCATCTTGTTTCCGCTTTTTTCAATTCACTCTGCTGTACGACACTGAACTTCCTCATGTAATCAAATATCATTAACCGCACTCATTTCTCAATTTCTCACGCACAGACCGACAAATGACACACAAACATGTTTTTCACGCTTATTGTGAGTTAAACTCATATGGGATTTCATTGTTTTCATTGGTTCTATTTTGAAGTTGCGCCTCATTGGTCAGACTTCTCCTCCTCGATCAGTCAACCGCTTATTTCTCTTTCAGAACACGTGAACAGCGTTATACCTCTTTTAGGCACAGCAGCTTACTGCTTTGAACATCTCTGGACGCACGGTCTTGTGGATTTTGTTCTAACAATGTGTTACATACACCTTTGAACCTCATGACCCAAGGTTTGTATATATTTAACTTATACACCATATTTTCGAATAAATAGTACCGTATTGATAAAGTTTTTCATTCTGCAATCAATGGACCGGAAGTCTTGCGCGTCAATCGATCATCCGGTTTAATTTTGATCCTGGCTGTTTTGGACTCAATGTGCAGCGAAAAGGCAAAGTGTGAAAGACAGCTGTACTAACTGTTGTCTTCACAATCCGGTTAAAGAAGAAAGGCGCACGTGTATGGATAAACGTATATTCCCGCAGCAACGTACAGTAAGCGCCAGTACAGGCGAGCACGTGAAAACGCAAACAAGTCTGCAAGTGCGAGTCAGTCATGCATATAATCAGAAGGGTAAGACAACGGCACAATCGGACCACGTCGTGCAAGGTCACGCAACACGTGATACAATCTGATTGGTCAATGTCGTCCGGGACGACGCACGGCCAACGTCAGCTGTGTGCGTGCGTGTGTGTGCGTGCAAGATCGTCTGTCTGAGCACATGCCTGTTCAGGCCGAACACAACAACTAACTGATCCGCACAATTAAAAATGACACTACCTGCGCGGTCGTGCACTCAGTCCGCTTTCGGGCCCGCATTCGATAAAATCAACCTTCCCACACAGCGATCGACTCCTATGATGGATGCGGGTTGTTACCGTTCAAAGCCAGTGACGGAAGGGTGCTATATCATGTAGTGTAGATGTTCAACAAACCGTTGGAAGCCACCCGGATAGCCTTGCGGTTAAGGTGTTCGTTTCATAATCGTTCACCCCGGGTTCGAGTCCCCGTGGGGGCTCGGTGGATGTGCACTGCTGATGATTCCCAGCAAGGATGAAACAGCTGTACAGTGCTTCCATGGTTTTCAATGGTCAGTTGAGCGTTCAAGCTGCATGATCAATCATATTGATAATTGTTTGTTCACTCCCATTGCATCACGCAATTTTTGACCTTGTTTCTATGACAAGTGAAGACTGACCTTCACAAGTATCTGTCTGGGGTTCATTTGTTGACCTTATCTGTTTGTACCTACGCTGATTCGAAACGGATTACTTCGCTTACGTAATCTTTCTCTCTATATGCACTGGCCCGCTGGTATCCACGACCCGTTTGGTTATTACCTCGTGATTGTCTGGGTTACCAGACTAGGCCCCACCGCTTGAGCGTAATTATCTCTCTCCTCTTTACTAAGCCCGTATGAATGACTGAACTTTGGCCTTCCCGTTGTAAGGTTGGGTAAAACTTACCACGCTGTTTCCTTATTGTGCACCCTCGCTAGTCCTTCGCGCTGTGTTGACCACCTGTCCGCCACTGCGGTGCTCCTCACTACACCACCACGACCACCAGAGCAGTGTTATCCATAACCCATGAGAAGGGGAACACTATCGATGGGGAGAGAGTGAAGGGCATATATTGCGACAGCGTGCGTGCAGCGCACACGTGCAATGGTCGAATGGCCTCTGCGCTTGGCAGCAAATGCTCGGTTAAAACGATAATGTGATATTTTCGTTTGGCTGACTGTCCTTTTGGACTCCACATTTCAAGCGCAAACCTCAGGTCTTCCGACCAACCTGCACTCGGAAGCACCAGACTCGAGTTTCGCTCTTGTTAGGGCTCATCAGTGGTGCATATCCTCTGTCATACCCAGGCCCTTGCACCTCGAAGACGTATGTGTTATCACTGCACCACCCCCTCCCGTCCGGGCTGATCCAAATCACCAAGTTAAGCTTGTTCAGGTGTCGTCCTCCATGACAGCTAGAAATGACCGACAGCTTCAAATCGAGACACTGTACCTGACCAGTTAACTCCAAGCGAGTGTCTCCCACCAGGTCAGGTCTTCTCCACAGGATGGGGCCAAAGTATTCCCATCTTAAAACTGATTCACATTTTGGTATATATATATATATATATATATATATATATATATATATATATATATATATATATATATATATATATATATATATATATACTCCTGTGAAGTTACGTCTCATACAGGGGGTCCGATATCGAACGAAGTGTCGTCAAGTATACGGAAGGCCTGTTTGGACTTCACCCAGATGAACATTCTAAGGCGTCTGCGCGACACCGATTGTTGGTCAGAGACAGAGGGTACATTGCGAAACTTGAATGTGTCCTTTTATACGGCTCAGAAATATGACTGTTACGGGTAGGAGATAAGCGAAGACTGTCGGTGCTTTTGCATCGATATCTTCAAATATTGTGAGAACTTTGTATCAGTAATGCTGAGATTGGGTACTGGAGATCGGCCACTGGAACAAGCGTCTAACTTAAACCATTTGAGATGATTGGAATATATCACACGCGCTTACAAGTAGACCTCATTATTCACTAATGCAGTTGGAAATTGAAAGGTTTTTCGAGGTAGTCATAGCAAAAATGCATGAGAACCTTAACCAGGGCACTTTTGTGGAACTTGAATCTACAGAGTCAACCGCATATACTGGGATAATTTGTAACCAGAACTACGCGTAAAAAGAACAGAAAAGACGAGAACGAAGAGTGTTTTTTCTGTCAGTATTACTTGATGTACACTCGGTTACTTATGAAGTGGGACACGACACCATCGGTAGGCGGTGCACTGACCAACTAGGAAACCATATGACCGTCTGGACTACCTGACTACCAGGATCTGGCTAAATCTGGTTGACTTAATACTGGACAAGAGCCAAAGGGAGCCGGACCGCTCCTCGTTCGGAAGCGTTCTAGTCGCTACCACTTGGTCCTGGGGGACGTGTTAAGCTTCCAAGTTTGGGTCGACGAGACCCGCCCGCTGGATGGTTCAAGATATTGGGTGCCGTGATCAGTGGTGTCTTTTCACTCCAGTTCTTTTTCGTCTTTATGATTCCCGCTTATAACATCAGCCTTCGTTCTTCGTGCCTCTATTCGTTTTGCTCTCGGTCAGAAGATACTGCAAGGTAGCAGCCAAAATCAAAACCAGGTGACAGAAGATCGAAATTAATGACTGAAAGAACTGAACGAAACGGAACTCGACTTCTCAAATTGAGGAGCCCCATACATCGACCACTAGTCGGTTGCGGTTGATTATCAGTGTTTTTCGCCCATCCGTAAACCCAAACAACTCGTCATCAACCGTGCTAATTTAGACATCTCAAATGAAATAAAAGCATGACAAACAGCCCAAACAGGTAATCTATTTGTTTAGTTGAAGAAGTGTCCTGGGATACAGTATGCCAATAAATATGAACTGAAGATCAGGGCTAGTCAGTGAAATGCGTGACTTCCTTTTTGTTCGTGAAATGGTCGGGTTATTGCCTGTATGCAGTTTATACATCGTTTGGTGTCAGCAGCCTTTGGTGATAAAAAGTGTACCGTTATCGCCCCGGGCCGTCAGATAGGCTGACCTGTTTGGTCCTTATACGGTTCATCACTCCAAGTCTGAGGGTTATAAATGCCGGAAGGTGGGTATCTCGAGACCCCCAAACGGAATGACCGTAAGTTGCGATTTTAAGATTTGATCAGCTTATATGTTTGGAGTGGGATAATTTGGACATGATCATTTTTCCCATTTACTCCGGTATTTTCCTTCAGTGCGAGATTTTTGACTGAAGTTCATTATTCTAGTTTGCAGACTGAGACCTCTTAGTATCTGACTGGAAATAGAACTATTGAAATTAGTATTAGAGCCCAAATGATGAAATCAAGCAGAGGAGTATCGGAAATTTCTGGCTTGGGTTGTATTATCAGCAACACATATCATTGTGATTTTTATCCTCTAAAGAGCCTACATTTATTCTATCTTTAAACACACGAACGGTGAAGAGGGTATACCCGTCGAAAAATGGCTAATCGCACGGTAAGGGCCAGGCGGAATTGGTTACTTTGGAACCCGATTCGTCAGATTTATTGGTGACCCCGGTGACTATACGGGGTTGCTATCCACCACAAGTGATGACTGATTGGGGTAATAAAAGGGTTCGAATCCTGCAGCCTAAGCGACGTAATCTACGAATTATTGTAGTTCACTGAAGAGGCGCTCTTCCGCTGGGGAGAGGTTGCATGTGTCCAATCAGCATACACAAAAAGATGTAGTAAGCCCCGCGATCCAAAGCCCACTTGACGTATCAACAGGTTAAAAGGCATACATCAAACAATTTCCACGTGGTGGTCTACAGCTTGTCATTACGGTGCCCCTCCAAAACAGAACACTTTCCACAGTGTTCCCTACTCTTACGTCAGTTGATTACAATCATAACTGTGCTCCCGGAGCACAAGTCGAGGAGACCATTTCACAAAGCGTCTACCTTGTTACAGACAGTCCTAAAACGGGTCAAACACCAAATCTTGCCCTACTGTTCGGTCCTCGGGCAAGATTTCCGAATATGCGGCGGTCTTCCTCGTGGTGGTTTCACTTGTCCAATTCGAAGAAAACTTTGCGGGCCAAAGATCAGTAAGTGTATCAACGGAAACACACATTTACATGAACCCAAAACTCAAAAGGACTATTTGAATCCTGCCGTCAAAAAATATCTCTCAGCTGCCGCTAGTCACTATGGTCTAAGTTTTACTTAGTTTTGTACTTAAAGAATCAGTTACACTGCATAAGACAAATTATCTAGAGGTAGTGGTGTATTTCACAATCGGTTAACTCGCTACATGATATCTCAACACTGAAATATATGTGCGAAAATCTCTCGTAGGATACTTGCAAAGGAATCGCATTCACATCTCAGCAAATTTATTACCACATCATCCATACGATCCACCTATAAGCATTTGCTTTCTCGCACGAAAGCCTATAAGTCACCAACGATATAATATCTCGCCCGTTCCCCTATCAACCAAAAAGCTCTCGCTGCGGGACTGAATTGTGTGCTGAGTTGACACTATAATTTACTCATTGTATTTATTGATATTCTGCATTTGTAGATGATTATCTAGTTACTGAATATATATATATATATATATATATATATATATATATGGAAGTATAAAACATACTTGGTTTGAATTTCGATAGGAAATCGGGCATCAGCTGTCAGGAAGCATGTCCTTCTTACAGGTCATCGCGTAGACCTGGCACGGTCATCCCAAATGTGGTTACACAACCGAAGTGCAAGCCTGTTAGAGTTCAATGAAGCTAAGCTGATCAAATCGACCCCCTCTTCTCTCGCCCCCCCCCCTCCCTTATGCACAGAAACAATTGTTGTTAACGTCGTGCTCACCCAGGAACGAGTCACACAAACCAACATGAACCACAGACTTATCCAGGAAAATCATTTCCCCCATTTTTCCACTGTTCATCCCACTTTTTGATTTCATCTTGCCATGCTTTTCTTTCCACCGTCCATATTGGATGAATGAAAGAGATTCGATGTCCGAAATTTTATCGTATGTTTAATTCAATACTGCTGTTTTATTAATGTAGTTTGCATTATTCATTGAACCTTTAGTACCTTATGTTGCTAGGTACCAATCAAACACCGAGAGTGTCTTGTGGGACAGAAAACTGACCAATTTTTTTAAACAATTAGCAAAAGCCGTAAAACACTCGATATGTAACACTGAACATAAGGCTTATCATAGGAATAGATGTTATCGATAGCAGAGTGACAATTGAAGCTAAGTTAGCTCACTGGGTCCAATGTTCCAACCACCTGCGAGCAGAGCAGTCGAGCTACAGTTACTGTTTGCGCAAGTGAGAAAACAGCGGACAAAGGCCGGTGGCACTGAACAATCTATAAATTTCTAGAACGATGATAACACTGTCCAGACGATTCACTAAATTCATTTTCAGTAAATATTTGACAAAATCAGCGCCATTCGTCTGCAGATAGGTATAAAATCACTACAAAAAATGCATCAGATTTTCCTAAATGCGTTCATATTTATTGATACTGTAGTGTAGCAGAACTGAGTTCGGTTAAGATTGTGTCCCAAAAAAAACCATTCATTTATTATAAACCAATGAATAACAGTTCATGAAGGAGATAGCGGTCAATGAAAGATTGTTGAATAGGAAAGTGGACAGAATCAAACTCAGGTCGTAATTGTCCAAAGTTCAGGACTATAACCGTTTGACCAACACCGGTCATATTTTATCCTTTTGAGGCTTTTCGGTTAGTTTTATTCGGTTATTTTGTTATGTCCGTCAGATACACCAGCTCATTTTTGCATGGACACGACGTCGTTTTGAATCATATCCCGCATCAAGGATGATTCTAACCTGGGAAAAACCTCATTCGGAGAGCGGTTATTGATACGTAACCGAGTCGAGAAAAACATGGGTCGAGAAAATCGATCTCTCGGGAAAAAGACAGGCCCCCTACCCTATTTTTGATCGAACCATCAAGTTATGACAGGCAGTGATTAAGGCCAAGCGCACATCCACAAGGCCGATGGGGTCAGAATGCGCGCACATCCCACAGGACATGCCAGAGGATTCTTTGTTTATTGACTCAACAAACCCGATGGGCGGCTAGGCCACGTCATCTTCCGTTTAATGTATCTCAGCCAATGCACTCGGATGCACCCATAGTTATCGATGAACACAGAAATGAACTACCCGACTGGACCAATCAGAACACGTACGCTACGCACACACGATGAAACTCTCACATCCAACCCCGCTCGCATTCCTATGACGGGGCTGGATCAAATAACCACGATGAGAATGACGGCTACAACGAAAACAACCAAACGGTAATCTGATTCTACGTGGCACTTTTGCCAACTTCGGGATTTGCGATAGTCGTCGTGTTAACTGCCAAATGCACGGAAGTAGAATCAAACAGTCCCGTGTAGAGGTCAAGCTACTAAACCCACCAATCACTGACCAGATCGATCTGTTTGTGAACCACCGGGTCTAGGAATCGTTGTACAAAAGGCGTCCAGGGCAAGAGGGGGTTGGCTGTCGAGCGAGCGCGAGGTGGGTGTATTGGGTAGGCGGTTAGACTACCTGTTTCCTAAGTCCACCCAATCAGTCAAACACATACCCACTAACATCCTTCTGGATCATTTGTTACTAGTTCATTTACCCAGAATCAGTTCAACCTCACCGCGAGAAAATGGGCGAGAATGCGCCAAAATACGTGGTCAAAAACGTAGACATGTCCGATGAAATGCAACAGGACGCGTTCACTATCTCAAATACCGCACTACAGGAGTTTAACATCGAAAAAGACATAGCTGCGTACATTAAAAAAGAGGTAAGTTATCTTCCAATTGCTTGCACTTTCCATTTATCTCTTTTTTCGGTTGCAGTTTGATAAGAAACACGGTCCCACTTGGCACTGCATTGTCGGTCGAAATTACGGTAGTTATGTGACTCATGAAACGAAACACTTCATCTACTTCTATGCTGGCCAGTTGGCCGTATTACTGTTTCGTTCTGGATAAGTATGACTTATGGTGAACCTATGATCGTGTGACCATGTGATCCACCTTTCCTGGTTTCATGCTGTCTATTTCTGTATTCTACCCAAGGGGCGCGATTGTACATACGTTCTGAAAACAACTCATCGATATGGGTCAATAAAAAGATGATTTCGAGCAATGCTCGTTTCGGCTGATTTACGCTCTTCTCCCTTTGTGGTTTCTGCGACTACACCAGCTCAGGTCACATAAGCCTCGTTCTGGTATATGTGCACTTTCAGTTGAAGAAAAGTCCCGTTGCATTCCAGTCGTTAGTGTGATGAATGCTCAGTTCATAGAGATCATTTCAAGGTTATTGGGGATAGGCGGGCATTGATCAGGTGGTTGGCACAGTGGGAGACATTGCTCTTGGATAGCTCACTCAATTTGGAACATGAAAATCACGAATAGTCTGACAATGGCTCAGCATTCCGGAATTCTATTACAAATAAATACCCCATGATTATTCAAGTAGGTTGTTAGATCGTAAGTCTTCTGGAAATTTTCTTTATCTATGCTAGTGGTTTCTTGTTTAAAAACAATTCGGGACTGTGTTTTAACAGCGTACAAATTACGAGTTACCCCATATATCTAGACAACTGACTGTTTGATGCCATTGCAGGCAGACTAAAGCACTTTTTGAGCTCCTTGATCCGTTGTACTTTAACCCCTTTTCACACCGTAAGAAGTATTGAGACCAGAAAAGAAGTTTGTGGACTTCCGTTTTTATGCGCCCTTCACGAGATCGTCATCTACGGAAAAACTGTCACACTGGAATCGTCGAAATCGTTTGCTTACCATTGAAAGGGTTGGAGCTTCATCGCGTAATGACTTGTGCTAATTTCTCAGCGCAATGAATGAGCTTAAACCCAACAGACAGTCGCTCAAAATTGGTCAGCGAAGCTAGCCATTCATTATCGCCAGAAGGAAGCAAATTATTATTTTCTGGTGTCCGTCCTTTTCTGAGAAAGGAAGCATTTGCAGTGTTACAAACGATCCAAGAACTTGGAAATAAATCACAGTGGGGTTTGTTTTCAACAGGGCCAATTAAACGGTTGCCTTGGCTTTTGATAAAACCGTCGTGCAGTCTGTAATTTCCTTTTCATGATGAAAATAAATGTTTGACTGTTGGTACTAATTGGGCGCAATCAGGATTATTTGTTACTTTCGGGAATGAGTATGGATCATGCATAGATCCCGCCGTATCCTTAATCAAACGCGCAGACAGACAACAATTAGAACTACCGTAAAGTCGGAGGAAATCTGAATCCTGAACGTACGATAGTTGCGAACAAGTGGCAACCAGTAGAAAATAAAGTCAACAGTGATATGGTCTGATTAACAAGTAACAAAAGTTAAGAGTTAAGGTTAGGGAAAAAGCAATGCACATCGATTGTGGGCGAATCTAGTATCCAACAGATCCGTTGTTGTGTGGTCACTCGACTTGATTTGTTATGCATGTAAAATAGTGTGATGTCATGTGTTGTATTCGTAATCAGTAACAGCAGACCACGTGATTGTTTCACTCCATTTATTTGTAAGAATGTAAACGCAACCCGACCACAGTCAATGAGTAAGCCACAAGCTGGCAAGCTAGCAATCAAAAGAATGAGCAAGGAAATGAGGGAACAGAACGGTTTGTACTTTCATGCGCGAGCAAGATCAATCGATGCACAGCAAGATCAATCAATCAAAACTGCCCTCGTATAAGTATGACTATAGATCAATACCGAGCAGGCATATGCCCGTGCACAAAAGGGGTAGTAAATGATTGTTCGCGTAGTATGCGTGATTTGAACCAACCCGAATACCATGGAGCAGTGACTAGGTTTTGTCAAGTCAACTGCAAGTGACCATACAAAATGACTCGAAAGAAGGAGAAAGTGTGCAGGGAAAACCTTGCCCAGATTCATACAATCATCGATACTCTTGAAAGCTTTTAAAGATGTATCCGTTCTATGATAGACCATATTTCAGGATGCTAGAAAACTATACATCTTCGTATCAGCTTTTCTTTTTGTATTACATTCTAGAGATCCTCCAAAGTTTACCAGTCCCATTTATTTTTGCGAGCTAGCTATGACTTGGTGATTGATAAACAACGACAGGTCTCTCAGCCTTGCATCAAGCTCTCACTTCCGGAGGGGACGAATAGGGAAAATTACTAACAGTCACTGAATGGGTCAAAGTAGTAACCAAGCCGGAGTTGCCCTACATCTATGCGAAAGCAAGCTTGCCCGAATCCGGTCGAGAATTGTGCCATTGAACATCCGATTGCAAAGTTGGCTGGTTTTTCAACTAACTCTAGCGGGAAAACGTTTCTATCCTCCAGTCATTTCGTTTGTTAGTGCAAAATATTGAATATATAGGATGCTGGATCATGCATCCAGTCGTTACTTCAAAAGTAATAGTTCGACGGATACAACGTGATATAGCACTCTTTTGTCAGTGGTTTTGGACTTCAATAACTCATCGAAAAAGAAATGAACTCATACCACGAGTATCAGTATCAATGTCAGATGTGATGATAACTTGAACAAACGATGGGTCCATACTGAATTTAGAGTCTGAGTGTCTTCGTGCGTGTTGTAGACAGGTCAAAAGAGAAAAAGTGACTCATCATTCTACCGGCAACTTGTTGTGCATTTTCGTGAGACGTGAGGCAGTTGATTGTGTAAAATGCCGAAATCGTTCCGTGATAATCTGTAAACGGAGTATCTTTCTGCTTGAACGTTAATGGCAATTAGAAATTTGTTTGAGAGCAAATTTGAATAAATTATGAAATGGTTGGCCGTGCAGCATCAGCATTCAAATCACCATTCAAAACCAGCTCTGCTGACTTTTCGTTGAATCCTGATGAGTATTGGAACAACTAGTTCAGTGACTGTTCCTTGGACCATTAAATGAGGTCTCCAGACAACTTGTCAACTTTGTTCCAAAGCACTCATTTTTCACTAGTCGTTGAACTATAACTGATCTTTTGGAGTGTATTGAACACTTAACTTCTACCTCTGGGGCTTTCACACCATTAGCCTTGCAAAACACTCTCTCACCGATCTGATTGAAGCTTGGCGTTAGCAACAAAGCAACAAGTAAGCTGCACCGAACTCTGGTCCAGCGGTTGAATGGCTGGTAGTAGGCAAACCTCGAATCCCTAACGAGGGAACTCGAAGTCGGTAAACTACATGTATTTGCAAGTGAGTAGTAGGAGATTAGATTTGTATATAATATGATTCATCATGTACTGTAAAAGAATAACAGTCAAGCGATGATGAATACATCTCTATTTGTGGGCAATCCGGATAAAATGCACAGATCAGTTGATGGAGATCGAATCACCCGTCAGAGGGGGGGGGGGGGGGGGCAAGTGCACGCCGGCGGGGTGGAGAACAAAGCTGAACAGTAAACAGAGGGGCGGGCAACTATATAACACATATGGAGAAGGAGGGCCATTCACGATCAGCGGTCGGATGACAGTTCAAGGAATACAAAGAGATGGTATGGGATGAGTGAGAGCGATAATGGCACAGACAAGTGAACAATACAAAGGATTCTTTGAACAGATGACCGCGGGTGTGAATCACGGTCACAAATGCATGAACATTAGGCGACACTGAAGGCGGCATGAAAACTGTGTGTGTTTGGAGGGGTGGGGAGGGGGTAAGTAACACGATAAGTGTTTGATTAAACAGACAAGAACTCGGGAAACCAGTTGGGAAATGAACGGGAGTACACAGCAGGACCAAAGGATGCGCAAAAGATGACTGGTTAGAAACCATAGGTTATTAGGAAACAGCTTGAGGACAGAAGACCAACAGCGAGCCAAGCACATGTACGGGTTAAAGATAGACAACAACTATCTACACCGTCATTGAGAGGTTAGAAAATGTGTAACACAGTGGGAGTGGATAAACACAAGCACATTGGAGTGCAGGCGGGTCGGATACAAGTGCGATTCACATGACCCAAGTTACTGAATCAAAAGCAAACACAATCAGTGATAACCACCCTGTAGATGGTCTCCAAGACTAGGTAGAAAGGTACATGTAGAAAGTAAAGGTGGTCGACCAGGATTTGGATCAGCGTAGGAATTTTACCAAGTAAATCGGGAATCTGACGCATAAACTGTGAAAGCCAATGCGTTCTAATACTAAGTGGGTTTAAAAACCCTATTGATAATTATTTGGATCACAGTATGCGGTCGTGGGATAATCAATACTTGAACTGTTTGTACAGTCTAATTTGCACGTTTGTTAGAGACAGATGTTTCCCATGGTTATGCTTTCCTACTGCAAATAATATTTGTCCTTGTGGTCATTATCTAGTATGGCATTCGATCGATATCCATTCGACCCGCATGTGTGCACATTCCATTTCTTACCGTGCAAAACCCAGATGAAATGTCTGCAAATAATGATATATGGCTTCGTAAGAAGTGGGACGTTCTTATCCAAGGATCGATTGCAAGTATTGTCCCTTTAGTAACAGTATCGCTCAACTGTTTCCCACTTTCAAAACTCCCCTCTCTGTGCATGACTTACAATCGTGGGCTTTATCCACCTGTTCCTATCTTGCTGTAATTCAGTTTGTGTAAATGAAAAATCAATACGCCTATCGATTCGTGAGAAAGCATGAGACACATAGAAATTCCTTTTCCTATTTATCACCTCAGACTTTCGCATGAATAGTATTGGGTAAGTGAGAGTACATGTACAGCTATAGATAACGGTTAGTGAGTAGGTGTGTAATGAATCCGGTAACTTAACGACTTGTTCTTAGACTGGAGAACAATGAATGGCTTGGTATTTTTTAAGATTTGGACAAGTGCGACAGGAAAGGAGTTTCCGAGGACGATAGGTAAAAGTTACTCCAGTATTTTTAAGATTTTCTCAACATCGAAAGGGAAAAATTAGGAAGACATCCTTCTTCTTCTTCTGCGCCACTTGAGCTCCCATTTTTTGTCTACTTTCCCTCATATGTCAACGAGTAAAGAAAAGGTTGCCTCATCAGTCTCAATCTTTCCTTCCAAATCGGTTTACGTGCTCGTGTAGCGCACAGTTTATTGGACATACGACGAGACCTTGTCTAAGAGGACATCAAAACGCGTTGCGGCTTCTTTACGCAAAGGAACAACGTGAGCCATTATTAGCGCAATCCCACAACATCTGGGTAACGGTGGGCATTAAATCGATCCAATGATAACTTTGGAACCAGTTCAGACAACTCTCATATTTCACGCCAAAGGATAACGCTGGCGGTTGTTCATGATATCAGAAGCCATAACCATTCGAATACTGAAGCTGCAACTGAGCAAGCCAAGTAACTTCGTGAAAGATTTGTTGTGGCCGTAACCGTAACAAGCGATCCTTCCGTCTTTCTTTTGTACAAACTTTCCTCAGTTCCTCGGTCTTCTCACATTTTCGCTTAATCACACCTATCTTTTCACACTTTGTAGTCATACTTTTTACACTTGTTGTCGTCCACTCCAAGGACAAGGTTTGTCATGACCGGCAGTGGTCAAACGGTCATCGAAGTGGGCTTTGGACCCTTCTGCCCTGGGTTCGAATCTCCACGTCACTGCCGGTCACTCCCTAAATGGCAGCCTTGAAATGACCGCGACCCTCTTTCTGTACTGTTATCATATAATAAAAAGGAAGTAAATAAAAAGAAAAAAGAAAGAATTGATGCATGTTGTTAAGTTACTGGATTCACTACACACTTACTCACTCACTGTTACCTATAGCTGTACTTATTTTCTCATTTACCCAATACCATCTTTGTGGACTTGTGCGATGATAAACTGAAAAGAAACTACTTCATGCTAAAACCCTTTACAACATAAATAAATATTTCCTACTGACAAGCCATTTATGTAGTCTGCAAAATACGTGCTTCCAGTTCCTGAACTACTGTCAAGTCTATCCGGTGTTTAGGCCAAAACGGAGTGACGTGCAACCGTCAGAAACCAAATCAACTAGCCGAGGTTTCTTAGCGGTATTATGAACAACAATCAACCTAAGTGTCAAATGTACAAACCTCAAAACGTGGCGTTCTCAGAGGAATCACCGTTCGCCCAAGTTCCGTGCGGTTCAGGAAAGATGACAAACTGGGGCCAATCGGCCGAGGTACACGAGCCACCAAGCCGGTTATCGAACGAGTACAAGACTGATAGGCAATGCAAGAACATGCGTTTAGGAGACTAAACGAAGAGAGAGGCGAACATGGCGACAGCGATCGATGGGTCGACCAACCAGCGAGTAGGGCAGGCATTCACCCAGGCAGAGAAGGAAACGATTTGCAACGAGGTCAAAAGGGGCACGGAGTCTTGTGTGACTGTGTCCGTGACTAAGAAAGTGTGTGTGTGTGTGCGTGCGTGTTTATACACGCTTGACGAGTGAAGCCGATCAGAGCTCACTGCACAACCAAACAGTCTGGTCCAAATCAAATCAAGTCAAGCGAGCGGTGGTTCTGTGTGCGTGTGTGTGACGAACGAGCAACGCTTGAGAGAGCGGAGGAATATCGTGAGCTGATAACAGCGCAACCAGGTATCCAACGTCCATCGAGTTACGAACGTATCGAAACAGGTTCAAAAGTAACATAAGTTGGTGTTGATGAATGAGCAGGGTTGGAAACATGCAAAGCAGATTCAACATGGCCTTTGGTTTGACAATGACTGCGTTTAAAGTGGTTTACTCATCAGGTTCAATTTTTAGCCGTACATATTTGGTGAAATCCTGTATCGTTTTCGGCCCGTGAGCGACCAGACCACGAAGATGCCCAAGACGCAAAGTCATTTTTGGAGAAAATGATGATGAGCAGATTAAGAATTCAACAAAGCCATAGGTTTTGCTTGATTTACCGGACACGACGGAACATTATATCGGCACTGCGGCAGTGAAGACGGTCGCGTAGTCAAACGGGCTTGTACTGCGAGCGAAACAAGCAACCAGTTTGTTCCAAAAAGCTTTCTGTTGTTTGTCTGACTTTGCTGTTTGGGTCATTTTTGTTTTCCCACAGTTTTTCGTGAACCACAAGAATATCCTGTTTCTCATTTTCACTTATTTTTTATCATAAACAACACATCCATCATGTGGGATAACGCCCAAAACAATAACGCTTTTGTTACTTACTCCATTACTGTTAAACTGATTTATTTTGAGCCAGGTAACCCTCGAGTTCAGTTTATGAAGACAGAAGCTGCATTTAATACCCATTAATACCCACTGCAATATATATATATATATATATATATATATATATATATATATATATATATATACTTTTTACTTCCCTTTTTTATTTATTTTACGACAATGTACATCAATTTATGAAGGGGGCCGTGGCCAATGGAAGGCTACCAAATGGAAAAGTGACCGGCTTTGGTAGGAGTCGAGCCCTGGCCAATAATATCTTAAGTCCACGAGGACAACCTTTTGACCATGGCTGTGCATGCCTTACCTGCAGAACGTTAAACGGACAATGCCGTTATCCGTGAGATTTGGACTGACAAAATACCAATGGCGATGCAGGAAGTAGTCACAAAGTAACGGCCAGATTGGAGGCCGCCATCTTGTTGTTCGTTTAATGTAAGTGTTGGTGCCGTTGATACACTTACTGGGCCTCGGCTCATGGAGTTTTTCCCTTTTGTGCTTTTGCAGATCACACGTGCTACCCTCGTCGGAACAGCATTGCCCCTGCCTGTTACAACAACGCCACGTCTTACAGCTCGATTTAAGAAGTTGGCTAGACACACCGGCCGTACCATGGAGTGTTATCCTTTCAGTGCCACGTGTCACCGGCTAAAACCACACAGTGAATCCCCCCACAATCCAGTTCCACAACCCCTCCCTCTAGTACACAGGAATCACTACTCTTTGTCTCGTTGATCGACCAGTGAGGGTGATATAAGCTTTCCTCAGAAAACTGTCTGCCTGCTTTGTTCTCGAAGGCCCATCATTTATTCTGCCGTAGCTCGTCTACAGCTCACTTTAAGACCCAACTCCCGACATTCATTTTCAAGATTTCGTAGATGCCGACTTTCGGCATGATGTTGGCACTATAGAAATATCGCCCCCAAGGAGTAGCTGAGCGACTAATCATACATCTTTTGACAGCCCCCATCACGGTCAGACGAGCAAATCAGTCACTAAGGGCGACGATTTCAGCCATCTCACCGCGTTCAAGCCACCTGTTCTGAGTCATTGACAATTACAGCATCTACCATTTTCTCACCGACACAGCAGCAAAGGTTAGTGTGATTCCATCGCAGAAGCCCAATCGCCCCAAACTTTTACTGTTCACTCTGCAGGTGGCAAACAACGCAACAATCAGGAAGTCCGTTCCACATTCTGCAACTCTCGATCTAGGCCTTAGATAACGAACCTAATAAGTTTCGGTTTTGGAACACGTTCATACCGCAATCAGTGATGCAGAAATTTTACCACGCATTCCTCTGGCAGCAGACTTCCGTCATCAAATCACAAGACTTTACCACTAATCTGTGTTGTATAAATAGGATGCACCTAGAAAAATCCTCTGATTTTTGTTTGGCTATTCTAATATCAACATTTACTGTCATTTTGTGAGATTTTCCAGACCTCCATAAACTTTATCAGTTCTTCGAGAAATTTCTTTTCCCATAGGAGTAGTTTACGCATTTTAAAATGAACTAAACATCGTCTTACTGTTTTTCTGTAAATTCACGTTTACTCTGCCCCGTCACGTAGAGACTATCGCAGTCAGACTGTGGGAATACTACTAAGTCTGGTGCCAAAATTAGCACATTGTAATCAAGTGTGGAAAAAGTATCCTTTGGAAAAATGGCAACGCCCAAATGCTTTCTGACAGGGCCATCCTGCGCATATGGCGTATGAGCAGCCGCAGTTCGACCGAAGCCAGCTTACTAAAACTAGCCAATCAACGATCTACATTTACCTTACATCCTCAAGGTCGCGAACAGGTGATTTCACCATTCAAATTTAGTTCGATCGACCAAGTCCGTGGGAGAGTTCGCTAGCCGGTGCAAACACCATGGGTGACGGGAGTCGTAAAGCAGTCGTGAAGAATGCGGACATGTCGGAAGAAATGCAGCAAGATGCGATTGAAGTAGCCACACATGCGTTTGAAAAATTTAATATTGAAAAGGATATTGCGGCCTATATAAAGAAAGAAGTAAGTCAGAAATACTTACAAAAAACTGATATTGTCTTCATTGTCGTACAGTTTGATAAGAAACACAGCCCGACGTGGCACTGCGTTGTTGGTCGCAACTACGGAAGTTATGTGACTCACGAAACGAAGCATTTTATCTACTTCTACACCGGTCAAGTGGCGATTTTACTCTTTAAATCCGGTTAATTGCATAAACTTTCTAACATCTGTTTACTGGATCACTGGATGTGTCTCTAAAGCTCAAGAGTGAAGATCCTTCCCGATTACTTCGGCTATTATCAATGTACACAGTTTGACTGTTTTAGCAATACAGGATTGATTTAATTCCAACTGTTGTGATTCTTTTTACTTGTCATGTGTGAATCTTTAGTCTCTGCGAAAGAAGAGTCGGTTTTACGAGGGGCTGGGCGTCTTTCTCGGTGTTTAGATATTCGTTTTCTTTCGCAAGCTGTAGGATTTAATTTTCAGTCAAAGGTTCGCTGGGTTTAGTTAATTCAACAATTCTGCATTCGACGTGGTCTGTTCACTTTATTACTGATCATATAGGGAAAAATTTACCTTATTTCCAATCGTTCTTTTGTGGACTAGCAGGCCATTCAATCATTAGTCAATTACCGCCGATCAGTTTACTCAACGACGAATTTATTCGATTATCTTTCAGTGAAACTGGCTCTTAGGTGGGTGAAATAGATGGAAATCAAAACGTGGTTGATCGATCACGTGGAACAGCTGCATAGTCAGAGTTAAAATGAATGTGGGTAGAAATTGTCCACGTTGAATGAATGCTTTGGTCCTTCGTTTAATGAGGCACATTTTAGTGATGAGAAAGTAAAGCTTTAGAGCCAGGCCCGCTTTCGACAAGCCAAACGACTCAAGATGACAAAATAAGTATATTCCTTTTATGTAGTCTGTTTTCTTGCAGGCATTTCATCAAAATTAGTCCTCACGCTAAGCGCGCACTCAGGTTATGTTTCTTGGTAAAATGGACGAGGACTTCCACGCTGTCCTCTCATGCACCATTCCCAAAAGATTGGTCTGACTGATCTGGACGGCATCTGGAACTGAGGCTCTTTGTTTGGGCCATCTTCCAGTTTGCTAGGGTTCTGAGGCAGTCTTCTTGATCCAGCGTTGCCTTTCTCTCGGAAGTTGTTCTGAAAAGAGTCGCTCTCCATTCTTCGGTTTCCGACATTTGGTTAGTTGATTGAAAACAAGATCACCTTCAATTATCGCAGCAGCCTCGGCTATGATATAAAGGCTCAATAGTTGAAATGTGGTCTTAAGTTGGCGGAGAGCAAGGTTATACACTATCTCACATGACCGATTATCATTGGTGCCGACTCTACATCATTAGCGTTATCCACCCATTTTCGGGAAGGAGTTATAAGAAGTTTTCATAGTTTGACATGCGGAATCGGGGAGAAGTTACCTGGACTAGCTATCAATGGTTCATTTCATTTTAGAACCAAAGCTCATTGAAGTATTGCTAACATAACATAGTTCATTATTTAGCACGAACGGTGAGCTCACCAGTAGCGGACGTTCACCGAACCCCTGTGGTGATTCAAACAAGGGGCGAATGATTGCGAGCCCAACACCTAACCACCATTCTAACCGGGCTGGTTTTCAGTGGATTATTTAACATCAAAATTGAATGATATGGTGCCATTCCACCACTGGCTTTTGACTGCATAGCGGTCGACTTCCATGGTATATATATATATATATATATATATATATATATATATATATATATATATATATCAGTCTAATCCCCCACTACTCATACTCAAAATTACTATTATTATTACTGATATTACTAATATGTGCTGCCGGTAATAGCACTTCAATTAAGAAAGGGGGTGACAGACATTCAGTAGCTGCCAAACAGGGAAGAGTTCAACGATCACACTGCATGATGAATCATATTATGTACATTTTAGTCTTCCATTACTCCCAGTCGAAAAGAAAGGTGCCCGGTGGCTGTAAAGCGCGAATGGAGAAAGTTCACCACCGAGATTTATACTCTACCGCTAGTTTTACTTAAAGACAGTCGAGGATACTTAGGAACACACTGACAGTCTTAAAATCATGCCACCACGATTCACAGTTCACACCGTGGCAAACATAAGCACGTTGCCAAAGAACGCTAAACTTATGCGACGAATTAATTATGATATGAGATGTTACAGAAAGATTGAAACCTTTTGGATCGAAGTGGTTTTTCATAAAGGTAAACGACAAAACACAAAGCACAGCACATGTCTATATGCGATACAATTTGTTTCTTTGATCTAAGCACCATGATAATAAAACCTGGTCATGAAATAGACGCGAATTCAAAGACAACGAGAACTGTTGAAGTGCACGCACAAAGACAATGGTTTTGACGGTAATTTTACTGCGGCAGTAAGTTTTCTATTCTTTTCGTGGTTGTCGTTATTGTTGCTTTTGTAGCTGACTATGGTCATTCATGCATATATATATATATATATATATATATATATATATATATATATGGTGTGTGTGTGTGTGTGTGTGTGTGTGTGTGTGTGATCCCGTTGCAGTAACTGTGTGCCAATGTACTTCGGACTGAATAAATGCTCTGGAATCATCAACCTGCAAACTGCTGGTCCTTATCACACACCGCCATCTTTTTTCCATATTTCAAAAGGATTTAATTCAAGTTGGTTGTTTATTTAGTTTTTTTCTAAAAATCTCAGCGACTGTATTTCCTTGAAAAGGCACGTAATTACTGAGAAAAATCTCTCCCCTTGATGTTCAAACGGAAAACCATTTTTACGGGAACTGTAAAGGATAGGGAGTTTAAACACTGAGAAGATAGATCCACCATTACCAATCCTTAGTCAGGGAGACATCATGCTGTCCCCCATCTCTCAGGACTATAAGCCCTTTCCGATATTTTACCTATTAAATATACTCTTTCCACTGAAATGAAACAGAGAACAAAGTAACATTATTACGAACACGTAATCACCTATCCTGAGCATGAGTGGTTCCATAATGAATTTACCATTTCAACATAACAGGACATGGTCGACGCTTGACACCCCAGGAGCTGAGGCCAGGAAAATTCGCAAGTACTCTGAACTGCTTGCCCTTCAGATCTTGAAAATAAGGACTTTTATATGCAACTCGCTAGTAATGATGTGATATCCGAGGGTGAATCTTTCTACTTTGCATTATTGTATCCTCTGTCATACTGCATAATTGTGCAGTACGTGATTTCGCGCATGCGCTACGTTCCATACATTTATGGAGTTCTTGACTCTCAGCAGTCCTGCTAGGGGGTTCTACCTATTTAATTCATTCAATACGGCAAACGACTTTAAGCATACAAGTTGCGTCCACGATAACAAAGTATTATTGTTTTATTGCCGAAAATCGGACCGGCACAAATCGAACTCAACGGGAAGCACAGGATGAAGGAAGCTCGTAAATCAAAATTCGTTTTGGTCCACAAGTGCGCGGAATGAAGCACAAAAGAACAAACATAAGTCACAAAACCTAGTCAGTTTTGTGGTCGTCCACCGACCCCATTGTCGGAATTGGAAAGTCGAACATGTGAATCACAACAACAATACGATGACGAGAGAGAATATGATGTAAGTGCCGGTGTTGCTTATCAGTATGCAACAAGTTAGATGTTCTTACTGAAATCAGAAGCTTTTATTAGTTAGTTAGTCAGTCAGTCAGTCTGTCCGTCTACCTACTTGTCTGTCTGTCTGTCTAGCTATTTTCCTTTCAGTGACTTCCCACGTGAGTATTTCAGTATTTCTTGGTGTATTTCACTGAGCTGCATTTGACAATTGACTTCGGCCAACCTGGGGGCCATGTAAGATCTTTCGTTGAGTTCAAGAGCGAATCTATCAAGATGGTTTTTTTTGACGAATCTAGACCCGGAAGCTACAAAATCATTTTGTGTTTACATTATCATTTTCCAGTTAATTTTTTCAGGCTAAGTTTTCGCTCATGAGATGAAGTCACATTCATCATAAAAAGGGAAAACAAATTAGCCAAACACTTATATTTACAGGAAATTTAATTGTAAATTCGTATTTGTCTGCAAGTATGCAACTTAAGCCGTAACGTACGTGTACAGGTCGGTCTTTAAATGTAATAATGAATCTATAATAGTGAATACGAGATACGGATTCTGTGAGAACAAATAGCCATCACGCATTGTGAAACAGATGAGAAAACCACCGTTGACTGATCCCATATCCGGACAAGAAGTGGATCGAAGCAAATCACTGTAAGCAGACGTTGATTATATAGTTTTTCTGCAACATTTCACTTGTTTTGGGTTATGCTTTCATTTTAGTAATCTGAATCTTTTATGTATTTGCCCTGGACCCTGTTTCGAAAGGATGTATTGAAAACACTCCTACCAGAAATTACGCAAACCACAGTAGCAAGAAGACCAAGGCTGCTGAATAGCACGTTGATTGTATTGTAAAATTGGTTTGTATCAATACCTCAAATTAAAGAAAATAATTAGTAGGTTAAAAGTTGGCAAATCACAGGGAGCTTTCGCCGTATCTGTCTGCGGTGATCCTGGTTGGTTGAGACTCATTAGTGTGAGTAACCACGAAGCTGCACCTGGCCGCATCACGTGTGATGGCCACTGAATCACCACCGATCTGCTCGTTCCTCGGAAGTTGCTGCGGAAATGTTCACGACTTCTTCCGTATTTTGTGGCTCTGATTGATTGACGAGATTGAATCTGAATTTTCCAAGCCCCGTTGCCACAGGATCTACTGAAACAATATCTCTCTAAGTAACCCCTATATAATGTTATTTTAGCAAGAGACTCGTGGATAAAATTATTGGGTCTTTGGCGTGATTCGGTATGCATTCAACGCGACACGGTACGGTACAGCTTTGGCACCATGGATTGCAAGAATCCCAAACCAACCAGAAACAGCGTGAGTAAGCACAAAAAGCCAACTTTGGTTGGGAGACTTTCACTTTATTGATTAACACACTCGAGTATACCACGAGAATCACATCTACTCGACCAGTCGTAACTGATGGAATAGGTCGTACTCGGACTACGCGAACTAGGAACAGAGAAAACCAGACAAGAACAGCAGAACTATATTCTGTCAGATTTTGTTGGTAGTAATTCATTTATACACAAGAGGTACGCAACTATTGGTGGATAAGGTACCGACAAATCAGAAAGTGACCTTTCTGTATCTGTACCATCTGACTCTCAAGGTCCGGAAATGAAGCCGTAGCATACTGGACCCCGTGCGGAGACATTCGAATCTCTACAACCTTTCTTCCTCAGAAGTTCCTCATCGATTTGGCTTGCTTAACATACAGGTATTCGAACTGGGGTGGTAGACTATAGCTGTGTTTGCTTGACTGTTTCGTTCTCCGTTGGAGAAGTATTAACATTATTCTCGGTTACGGTTACTTCTGTGCAGTCAGATGCTTCTCTGAAGTACAGCGGATGTACCTGGCGTCGGCGAGCGTTCACGTCTTCAGTTTCTGCGATCTCGACCATGGACTGACCAAGTTATCTTGTGATGATTCCATTATCTGGTCGACGATTGTTGCCTAGTAGATATGTTACATCACTGGATTCTAAGCGTGTTAGTGACGATCTGAGACTTCTCTATTTGAATAACATAATTGGAGTCTCTTTGGTCGTTGAATGCACTGCGTTCCGATACTGGTACACGAAGCTGTTCTAGAATGTCTCCAACCTCGGGCAATGTTTTCTGATAGGCCGGAGGGACAGCACAGTACGTACCAAATTCTTCACAGCACCGTTAGATCATGAGTGGTGAGGTGCCGTTCAAAGATGTCTACCGTCTACGCTAGATAGCCAACATTTAAACTCGGATGCACAGAGCTGGGAACCACTGTCGGTGACGAACACTAGTGGGATATCTTCCCGGCTGAAGAAATTCCTCCGAGCCTGGATTACAAATGACGTGGTTGGCTTTGATGTAAAAAAAACCTCAGGCCATTTTGAGTATGAATCGACCAGTACGAGAGCTAGGTATCTGTTCAGAAGAGGACCACAGAACTCCACATGTACACGTTGCCATGGAATGTAGCTGTCGGGTCATGGGTTTCAGTTGTTCGGTTGTGATTTTGCTTTGTGTATACACATCACAGTTCTTGGCTGTTGTATGTATGTCTGTATCCATTTCAGGCCACCAACACATTTGCCGAGCCAAAGATTTCATGTTCTCCAACCACATGTGAACTTTATGCGAATCTTCCAAAACGATTTTACTCCGAGGAGCTCTGATCAACCGGTAGCCACGACACGTTAATCCCTAAGATTGCACGCACAATTCCTCTCGATTGACGAACAACTGGAGATACTCTCGTTTCAGTTCCGGTTGCCAGCCTTTCTTCATAGCAAAAATTAAACACAAGTAGTGACTTTTGGTGTATTTTCGTAACTCCTCCCGCTTCACAGAAGCGGCCGGTGACATGAAAATGGACCGTTCGGCTGCGGCGAATAGCAAGTATCTTGACAGAAACTCGGCATGTGAAACTGCTTCGCCAGGCCAAAGAAGGATGTGGTAATTATACGCGGGAAGGGCAATACTCCTTCGTTGCATCATGGCGGTTGTGGTCTTGGGAATGGGCTTATTTGAGTCAAATAGAAATTGCAACACCTGGGGGACTATGAGAACCGCAAAACTTTAACCCAAGCAAGTACTTGTGAGTACGTTCAGCTCTTCTCTCATCGTCTGCGAGTATCCTCTCTCAGCAACATTCAGGAGTCGAGAAAAGCAGAAGATCGGGTATCCATCTTACTCAAGCACTGCACCGACTCCTACCTTGGATAAGTCTGTTATTAACACCGCTTGTTTGTATGGTGCGAATGCAGCTAAGGTTGGACGTTCACCTATGCAGTTACTGAAACCTCACAAGACTTTCTAGCACACACACACACACATACACACACACACACACACACACATTTACACTCTCGACACAGCTGATCACTGGGGAAGGAACAACGGCTGCGGAGTTCGGCGCAAATCTGCAATAGTATTGTAAACAGTCAAGAATCAAGCTGAAAAGCGCTCATTTCTTCGGAGACTCTATTACGGCTGCAAGTCTGAAACGATCAGGGTCTGGCTGGTACCCATTGGCGTTCACCGTGAAATCAAGGAAGCTCAGTTCCCGGACACCGAACTTGCATTTCTCAAACTTGATCAGAACAGTGTTTGCTATGAATCTTTCCAGAGTTTGCTTCGAAAGAGAATTATGTTTCTCTTTTGAAGTATCGAAGACGATTCCATCATCCTCATACGATATTACTCCGGTGAAACCTTCAATCACCTTGTCGATGGCAGCCTGGAAAAAGCCAGATGATACATTTAATCCAAAGGGTAGAAAATCATACAGAAAGACGCTACAAGTGGTGCTGGTCGTGATGAATGACCTAGATTTTGGAAGCAGCAGAATTTGTAGGTATGCGTCAGCTAGATCCATCTTTGAAAAGTATGCACTGCCGGGCATGGGTTTCATAAATTCTTCCGGTTCCAAAGCAGTTGCCGCACATCTTCGTAGTCATTGATTTAAAATGAGTCTGTATTCCCCACAAATAAGTGGCTTTTCCCCATTGCTTTACATTGGCACAACTATCGGAGCTGCCCAAGAAGGCGAACTGACTGTAGTGATCACACCCTCCTGTTCCATTTGCCTCAGTGCTATCAGAACACTTTCTCTTTGACCGTACGGTAACACTCCTCGTTTGATGAAAATCGGGTCACTGTCGAATTCCAAATTTTGCGGGAACCACTACCATTCCAACACAACTGATGGAATAGTGTATTACCAGTTTTTGAAAGTCACAGAATCAACGGGAGTTGCTAACGCAGTGTAGTGAAAGTGAATGATCCATGGCTCATAATGCATGCTATCCCAGAATAGACTGACTGTCAGCGGAAATCAAGAGGCGAGCTGGGATGTATGTTTGCTGCTTGAATAGTATTATTAGGGTCGTTTCACCCAACAGAGTGTGGTTGTGGCCGATTACACTCTGGATGAGTATGTCAGCAGGTTTTATGGTGGCTCGGGGACAAGTAGTCTTCAACAACTTCTCAAGAATGATTGACTCAGAACTTCTCATATCCCGAATGAACTCCTGTTGAAATCCGCATTGAAATGACGCTGTTTTGCACAGGGATTGGTAGTTCATGCCTGTGTTTTGCAGTTTATGTATATAGGTTTGGTATCTTCCGTTTCGTTCGATTGGGCCACCTTCATCGTGTTACACTTGGATCTCAGGCATGCCTTTTCTATGTGACCAATTTTGCCACATGCTTGGTACACGGCTTGATGGAATAGACGTGTTGAAAGCCAGTGGAAATCTCCGAGTGATATGCACCTGTTCACCGGTTTGTAAAACACGGCAGCATCGGAATGGCGTGACTGGTTGATGAGTAGTTGTTGGTTACTGCGAGGGTACATTAGGTTGGATGTCTTTTGTTAAAACAGATCTGTGGTATCGAGCATGATGATTGGATTTACGTTGTTCACAAATTCTACGTGCCTCTGCCAAGTTCAAGCTTTTCTGTTCCAACAAAGGCCGCTGTGGGTTGATGTTGTTGATTTCGGTAATTAGTCGGCCACAAAACATTTCCTCCAAGTCATCCCCATTAACGTAGCGGGTAGCTTCATTTGGATAATGAATTCATAACAGAATACTTTTTGTCCTCGCATCAGTTAATTGAATTTTGCTTATCTTGTCACTTGGAAGAGCGCTGATCCTTGCTTACTGCATTTTGATGACCCTGCCAACGGCACCGAGTAGAATGGGAGACCTTGTTAACTGAGTGAGTTTGAAGCGCAGCGTAAGCCCCAATAATCTTTTGAAACGGCCTGCCCGATAAGTGGTCCCCGGGGAACGGAATATTTCTAGTTTGAAAGTATATAATACTGAGGACAAAGTTCTTTCTTTGGTGGGAGCAGTGAAGTGGCTAACCTATAGGCGGCCATGTTGGTGTTCGATTAATGTAAGTATGGGTTCCCGATGATACGTAACACAGTAACAAACGCGCACACGACGCGACGGAAACGGCGACGATAACGACGGCGATTCGTCACGGACATGGACAGGCAGGGCTGCCGGATGTGTTGGATGAAGCGCACTTCTGTGGGGGTTGCACGCGCACGATCTGCAAAGGTATGGAAAGATGGAAAAAACCCGATGATCCGAAGCTCAGTAAGTGTAGAATGGGAACGGCGGTCTACGAAAATGCGTTACAGATACACTTACTGAACTTTGAGCTCATGGAGTTTTGGCCGTTTTTGTAGCTTCAGATCAGATAGGAGCAACACCTCTCTCCTTCCCCGGATGGAAGAAGGCTGTTTCTTCCATACTACAGTAATACGCGGTTCAGCAAACGTTCCTTCAGTTTTTCGAAAGGTAATTTTGAGAGTGCATCAAGGTACGCTAAGCTATTTATCAGCCAATTTAACTCGCGCCCGACTGTAGTCAGAAATAAGGCCGACTGATCTGGCTTGACTCCTTTACGAACACTGCACTAGAATTCGAATTGTAAGACCCATTCTTCGATTTGGGACGGACTACTGTGCAAGTTTAAATGTTCAATGGTCAGTGACTCCATGTTGTGATGCCATATGCAAGAATCGTATCTACCCGGTCAGTCGTACATAATGAAATAACGGAAGCCCCGACTACCTGCACTAGAAACGGAAAAGATCAGACAAGAACATCAGAAACGTATTCTGCCAGGTTTGGTTAGTACGTACACGTTTGTACACAAAAAGTGGTATGCAATTATTGGTAGATAAGTGTAATAATCGTAATGAACTGAATTAACAGGAAGTATTGAAATTACCCCCAAACAGAACTAAGCGAACGAAAGTTGTAAGAAGACCAAGACTGCGAAATAGCACGTTAGTTGTAGTGCAGAACTAGTTTGTATAAATATGTTAAATCAGAGAAGATAATTGGTAGACTCGAAGATGACTAATTTCAGGGAGCTTTTGTCGGACTAGTCAGTAGCGATCCTGATTGATTGGGGCTCATCCGCGTGCGTGGCTACGAAGCTATAGCTGGCCGTATCACGTGTGACAGCTGCTGAATAACCATAATAACGTACTAACCAATCAGAAGGAGATCTCGCTATATCTGCACGATCTGACTGTCAAGATCCGGGTTCTCTTAATCGGTTGGATACCAGAAAAGAAGTAGTAGTGTACTGGACCGCGTGCGGAAGCATTCAGATCATATACCTATATATTTAAATCAATTAAGTTTTAGATATGACTTACAGTTCCGCAGCCTTCATCTACTCAATAATTAGTCGTGAATAGTCTTTTACTGACACGTGAGAATCAGATAACTATGCCCTGAATGCACTGGATAGTCGAATGACGGTCGATAACCCGACCAAATGGGTAGAACGGAAGAAGCAAGTGAAACCACACTGCGGTCTCTGAATGACTCAGAGGATTAACGAAGGAAAACGGGAACTGTAATGCAGTCACAGAAAAGCACGCCCATCGGAATTACAAATAGACCGAAGGGTGTTCAGTACTAGTCACGTGATACTGCTCCTTGTCACTCGAAAGTAGTAATACTTTTCGTGGAGAAAAGTCATTCTGAAACTAGATTTGTTAACGCAGTTTTCAATATAGAGAACAAATGTTGTCTTGAAGGCAAAAAATGATGTGTGACAAACGTACGTCGCAATGTTCCGAGGATCTTCAGATTTCAAGGTGACTAAAACTGAGCGGTGGTATTTTTGTTAATTCTACTAAAACAAGAAAGCAATTCCTGAAACTTAGTAATCAAACCAATTTGAAAAAATCGGTTCATAAATATCCGGAAACATCATCCGCGGTGTAGTAACAACAAACGAGATTATGGAAGACGGAAGGGAGAATAGGTATCTGGCAGAATAACATTCTAGATAACCCAAGAACTTCCAGTACGTAGTTCTGTCACTGAAACGTACGGGTTCGGTGGTGTTTTGGAGCTCCCTGCTTCAGACCGATCAGAACGATAGCCCAAACAGCCAATAGGGTGGTATTTTCCAGTACTTTCGACGTAATTCCTAAATAAATCCAGAAATCGTATATACAGAGTATGGGCACCAAAGTGCTCCGTCTAGATAGTGTCTTGTGGTTCAACCTTGAAGTTAGTCAGACTAGCGTTATGCTAGCAAGTTGAAGAAAATAGTTCATTGTGATGAAACATTATATGCGGAAAATAAGAGTGATATTCTTAGTTTCGTGACGAATTTTGTTTCCAATTACAAACGTTCAGTACATAAAGAGGCTTACTAACGTTGCTTCCATTGGCCACTATAGCTGCTTCCGCTAGCGGTCCTGCTGTGGCTGGTCGGTAGCTGGCAGACAATTTAAAGGCGAGGACTTTCGTAACTGTCGAAAACTATGCTCGAAATGAGTAATTTGGATTGTTTAGCATAGGGGAAGTCATAAAGAATCCGTAAGGATAAAGAAAAATGGTCAAAATGACAGCACTCATGTTCGTAACACCAAGTGGTAACTGGGTAGTAGACCCAATGGTGGATTTCTTCACAGAAGTGCCTTGATATAATTCTAAACCAGGTTTTAGGAAAGGTAGTACAGTTTGCTAAAAATAGGTTGTTGATTGGTGCCACCACCAGATTATCTGCGAAAGAAATGTTTTGTAGCATACCGATTGCTTCGAAATTGTAAATAACAAACCACTAATAACTTGTGAGAAAGCGTTTTTCGAATAGGATTACTGAGATGTCTAAGAAGTGAGCTTTAGACTACAAATTTTTACATCTGTATGCTTTTTACTCACCAAAAAGTTATCATCTATTTTCATTATCCCAAACAAGTTCTGGAATTATCAAAGTGGCTTTAGGAATGCATCTATGCATGCGTATATGAAATGATGTTCAGTTTCACAACATTTCAGCATCAGATGTATCAATGGCCCTTTAGGCCGTACAGTTCACTAATGAAGGTATTGATTATCGCGCACCCTCTTAAGTTGACTGTGTATTTTCTGAACAGTATGCCGTTGGACCCCAGAAAGCTACCACTTCGTCAATACTTCCTGATAAGATAAGTGCTCATGCTACTTAGTATTTTAGCATAGTGTGACAAAACCGATGAAATGATGTGACAACGTTGAGTAGCTATAGCAAAAGCATGATAGGGGTCGGCGAGATAATGGCTGTTGTTCCTTTAGATCGTCCTTGAAAACCGACCACAAACTCAAACCTCGCGCTCTAATTGAACATTTGATTATTATTCCCCTTATTTGTCTATTTTGATAAGCCAACGATGTCCTACTTAATACGCCGGCTTGATATTTTTCATCTATCGATTTGTTTTCGGTGATGAAGCTTCTTTTCAGCCCACAATATCCTTGATCTACATTAGCTCTGTATCCTCTCAAATGCAACCTCGTGTTCGAGAAACCGATATCCGTCAAAAGACCGTGATTAGGATGTTCAGCTTATTGCCTTTTCTGTTCGGTCAAGTGAAACAGGGAGACCTATGCACAGAAAAAAATCGTTGTTTTTGAAGTGAATTTTGAATTTGAATGCAATTAAACTGCAAGGGCTTCCAAGGCTTCAAGGCGGTACCCCGAAAAGTTCCTACCCAACATATTTTTTTGAAATAGTGCCTCCTTAGTGGGGCGCCAGCTTTGAAAAACGATGAGTTGATCTACCAATTTTAAATCGAATTTTCGTCGTAGAAATGGTGTATTGTGCATTGCTCACTTAAATTCGTCAAAAAATGTGTAGTACTTAGTACAAGAAATTGTAGTCCTTGTTGAGTTCTATTTAATAACAAATTTTATGTCGCACCAGTAGGAGGTTGAGAATGTGAACATGAAGTGCACAGCGGATTACCAACATTAGCTGTAGATTCAAGTCCATGAACTTGTAGTCTCGGTAAGGCATACCTGGGTGGTATTCGTTTAAGTTGCTTATTGGAAATTTGATCTGCTAATGGTTTTTTGTGCATAGAAATGTATGGCCTGCATTGTTGTCTAATGTATTTCCGGAAGTTTTTTTCTTCCTGCTGTAAGTACAATCAAAGTCCGTTGAACATTAACCAATTTTCACTGTAGGAGGTTAATCTGGGACGAAGAAGGTACACGTCCTTTGAAAGCATCATGGATATCATTGAAACACGTACTCAAGACAATCCATACCACGTACAATAAATTACTTATGTAACAGTATTGTGACCACCATGTTGAACGTATACTGTATTACGTAGAAATAATAATGGATGACATCCCTTAACAGACAGTAGTGAGTCGAAGATATGTAAATCAATATATATATATATATATATATATATATATATATATATATATATATATATATATATATGTAAACATGGGGATGGATATGTATATAATTGTGTGTAATATATACCAGCAAGGATGATTCTAATGATAATCATTCCCCATGACGAGGCTCACTCTCAGTAACGCTTCAGTTCTGTTCGCTGAAGCTCAACTGCCCAACTTACATGGGAAGCAATTGCAAGCCGTCGGTTTAGGTGTGCCGTGTTTCTAGATGGACGTTTGTAGTTAAGTGTACAACCGTAATGATATACACACCTTAGGAACTCACACATTCCCGATATCAGCCCTTGCACTGTGTTGGTATTTTGACTTCTGATCCGGAATAACCACGCTTTGTGGTCACAGTGAACGGCTCACTATCACCCTTAATTTTGCCTCAAGGTGCCTACCCATAAATGGAACAGATTGGTCCGTTTTTGGAAGACCTATGTGCGACTGTCATCAGTCATCGCTTAAGGAATGAAACGTCTACCACAAGTCACACACAGTTTACGTCGCCGTGCGAGGTCTTCAAAGAAGCATGATCGTTAACGTCAACTGGCAAAATGTTGCTCTCAATTTCCGATACATTTAAAGGACTACTTGTGCTGCGTGAAACAGTTTACGGACTAGAATGGAAAATTTAATCGCCATTCGCCGCACTGCTACGCCATCCCAACACGATGATGTTCTGTCGCGCTATGATTTCGCGCCTATGTAGCATTTACGTAGTCAGCGTCTTATGTACAAACTGAACTCGAAGTAACCCATCTAGAAACAGGGCACACCTAATCCTTCGGCTTGCAATGGCATCCCATGTTAGTCCAGCAGTTAGGCATCAACGGACAGAAAGATGGCATTACTGAGAGCGAGCCCCGTCATGAGGAGTGATTATCATTAGAATCTTCCTTGCTGGTATATATTACATACATTTATTTGCATATATGCTCTCATGTTTACTGATCTGTATAATATTTATTTGTATTTTGATTTACATATCATCGACTCACTCTACGGTCTGTTAAGAGATGTCATCCATTATTAATTCTACGTTATTCAGCATGCGTTCAAAGTCACATATGATGGCGAATTTGAAAAAACGAATCAGAAGACAAATATGGCGATAGGAATTCCTTTCGTATAATATCATCGGTCGCGTGCATATAAAATCAGTTTCGGTTACTCGCATTATTGCCGCCGATTACCAAATGAGTACTGAACACTGTATAACTATATGCTAGTCCTTTGTATATTCCGTAATTCTGCTTCTATTCTCTGGCACTTCGACCAGTCCGTAGTAAGCTTGCTAATATAGTAAATGTTAAAGTAACTGCTTCATTGGATGCAGTGGGTTTCCTATTCCTACTTAATACGCATGTGAATGAACTGATATAACGCGGCGTACAGAGGAGCACGAAGACAAATCCACCACCGGGTGCCTGTGATGCACTGGCAAAGGCACTTTTCGAGCATTGATGCCTACACACTTAGGCACCGGTCTCTAGCTAACGGAACATCTAACAGCCAATTCTACAGGACAGATAATACAACCACTGAGGTTTCATATTAATCATCAGCACAACGAATCCGATGGCTTTTACTTCGCAAATGGTGCACTCCATTATTCGTTATAAAAGTAAACATGCCTTTCCGATTACGTCAATCAATCGTCACACTGTTTATGTCGCACTACAGTGCTGATCACGAATGGCCCATTGTAGCTCACGTGAAAGAAGACTCACGTGCCAACGTTCCTAGTGAACGACAGTGAAAACACTTGAAGGAAAGCGACGCCTCTCGATATCAACCAGAAAGCAGTGGCCCTCTGGGGCCGGATTTTGGTCCCGTTATTGAGTGACTAGCAAATAAACGAGCCCCAAGTCCAAAGACAGAGAACCGGGTCGCTTTGCTACGTGTATTAAGGGATAGATTGTCGAACAATAACGATAACACCTCAAATTGTGGACAAACCGACCACAGAATCCATATAGTCAGGGAAGGCTTCAAAAAGTCCAAGCAACAATAGATAGGAAAGGTTCGAAACATCAATACAGGAACGAGTCAAGTAGCTTACGAAACAGGCCCTTATTTATGGGTGCCCTTTGGCCAACCAGCGAACAGAAGAGAGATAATGATTCGAAGTAACACACACAAGCGCGGGTGAAGAACAAGCGGCATAACGTGGTTATCAGAAAGAGCGAGATCAGCGGGAGACGGTTAACTCCAGTTGTTCACACAGATAAGACCGATGGGGGGGGGAAGGTTACGTAGCGATAAACTTGAACAGATAAGAACAACTGTTTGATTCATGAGAATTGGGGCACATCGACACTTGACATAGAGACAAAACTGAGCAGAGCTGCGTGACGCAATACGACTGAACAACAATTGTTACGCGGTGGAGGAGGCCCAGGGTATGATTGGCATGGAATTTAGCACTGGCAATGCATGAAAGGAAGCAAATAGTTTGGTCAATACAAGATAACTTTAGGATAGGGAGCATGAGACCTGGACCGAACCAGTTTAACGCAGTTCCTCGATGTGGCGGCTGAATTTCTCTGTCAGAGTTCAATAGATCTTTACACTGGCAGTTTTCATATTCTCCCATCCTTGGTAGTCCATTATCCGGCCAGATTTGCATGCTCAAGTAGTTTCCCTCAAATCGCATTGCAAATGTGTTAAACGCGTACAGGAACGGTATCTGACGAGCTCGATTTCCGACTAACTCATTGGTCCGTGAATTGCAAAAGTGGAAACTCGAGCCAGCTGTGAAAACCGCAGTTAAATGCTTCCAACCTTGGGAACCATTGGCTGAACCCAGGCTGAATCGTCCATGGAACGACGGCAATCCGCGAAAAAGGTTCAGCAAAAACCATACCATGAGCATGGGCTGCAGTGTTTGCGCATCAGTTTATATGATAGTTGCACCAATCAAATCTTATGAGCTGGTCGACCAATGAATTGAAAGGCATTTACCAAAGTTTGGTCAACACAAGAAATTTTCACCTCGTATTCAATAACCCTACATGAGTGTTAACAAAATCCTCATACGGTTAAAGACCTTATCAATCAGAGAGGGATTAGCGAAAAATCCATCAGTACTTAAGGACTGTTTTACCCAAACTCCGGTAAGAACAGTCTAAATTACGGCTCAGGGCGAGTGACGGTTGGTTGTCCCAGAGAACAACTTAAATGAATAATTCGCCACTGTAACTAGGCCTAAGAAAATCAAAACACTCTGGTTATGAAGTCCAAAATGACATTTCCTTCCGGAAGTGGGCACTTTTCGCTTTTATGAAGCAGTAATCGTTTTTATTCGTGATTGAGGCTATAGGAACAGATAAGCAATGTTGACAGCTGTGGTGGAACAGCTACCATATTGACATGGAGAGCGAAATGTTTACTGGATGTTTGACGAAACAAACCATAATCGTAAGCCAATCAGATTTTTCTGTCAATCATTGTCATCTACTTCAATTTTAAACTATCGATTCATCATTTTCAGTCACTTTGATTAACAGGTCCGAGTAATACGTATGTCTTCGAAATAGATGGGTGAAATGCACTAAAGACACAGCCCTTAATCGTATCACACCCGGAATCGGACCGGCGACCCTTCGTATACTGGGCAGATCCTCTACCAGCTGAGCTATCGCGGTCCGAACAGTCGGGTTGTATCAAGAAATCTTCAGCACCAAATCCCAGATTATGAAGCAACTTGTGTTACTGCCTTATGTCACCACCCGAACATGCATGCAGTTTTGTAGGAGCCCGTGCCTACCGGATAAAGTCAATTCCGTAAGCTCCAGGTCAGGTACTCATCAGCATCAGCTTACAATATGTTGTTATTACGAGATTAATGGTGCAATTTCGGGTGTTTGCACTTGCTCCAGTAGGTCACTTTACTCGTATTGCTTGCAAACCCATGCACTGTGATATCAAGAGCGTTGGCCAACAGATATGCTCACACCTAGCCAAATGGCAGGTTATCAAATGTACGGTTCGATAACTTTTAACTTATAAGCCGGGTTTGTAAGCCGTATACCAGATAACAGATGAAAATGAATGATTCAATTTAACCAGGTTAAAAAGTAACCAATCAAGACAAAACCACAGCCGATTGAAGTTGCCAGCGTCTGAATTTAGACCGTCTGTTTGTTCACAATGTCCACATGATATACAATGGTGGATAACTCATTCAATGAAGTGCATCATTATCATGGCAACTGCTCGTGGTCAAAGTGCTGCTGTAAAGTATTCGTGTTCCGAAAGGCTTTCATCTGTTCTAACTATACTAACTGTTGCAGTTTTCCTTTTTAGACAGATGACGTTCTTCACCGGATTACTGTGTGGACAAAACTGAGGCGAAAGAAACTGAAGTTTTTCGTTTTCTGAATCTCCATCTTGGTTTACCGTTGACAAGGCTGGAACGAAAGGATCTCATCGATTGCAATTTGGATCGATTTTATTATTTTCATCTTGATCACCACCTAAACGTGCGTACATATTACAACCAAGCAATACACATCGATCGTCAGATAAAATGTGATATTGCCACTAACTACCGAAATCTAAGTTCCGCAAATTATCAACACAAATCGGAAGATAGTGCTGTAGTCCTAATAATTTAATTGTTCTTGCTCAATGACGCTCGTAGACACATCCTCAGTACGTCAGCACTCCTAAAGCAAACCACAACCCACTGATCACGACGTGTGATTTCCGATTTTAGCGATACGTTCTCAAAAGTGCCATCGGATTGGCTGTTTGAGATCTCGTTCTGATTGGTACGATTCCCGGCTCGTCAAACGCCACACCTGTTAGTGTCAGCGACGGCACTACGTGTTCGTCATTGGTGCATTGCTGCGCAATGTGCGACCACAGTGACTCACGTGAGCCCGAATTTGCCGTTATCGAGCTAAAGGCACCGAAAACAACTTGATTTCACCGGATAATCATGCGTCGATTGCGCGTAGAGCTAGCGAGACGAACAGCGTACGGAGGTGGCCGGTGACTACGACCACAAATCGAATAGTGCTACACACTAGACCAGAGTCATACACCAAGAAGACTTTATTGGGAACCTGTTGAGCAAAGGGCACAGAGAGAAACAGTTAGGGAGAATTCATGAGAACATCTGTCGTCTTGGCGGCCGGTAATGTTCGGCTCGGGGTGATAAAAAATGTTTACACAGGAGGAGGAAATAGAGCCGATGATTGCCAAAGCTGAGTCTAGCGTCACTTCAATAGCTCGACCAGCAAATGGAGACAGGCCTTGCTTGCATGGATGAAACACGAATGTGGTGGCTAATAGCGTGATCATTACAACTCTTAGTGTAAATGAAATCTCCATAAACACGCAACCGCTTGTTCAATCATGCTGTGTCCTTGCCAGACTGATTGGTTTGTTAAGACGCTAGCCCACATGTCATGGACTATCTGCCTATGACAGATCATGCACTGAACCTCAGGTAGCATGTGGTACGTTTGCTGATCGGTTGCGTGCACCTTCGTGATGCTTTCTCGTTCATCTAGACTAACTGTTTTTGTGAGGTTTTCAGTTTCCTGGGAAAAAGCGAATTTGGAGTACAGTTGTTTGGATTACCAAACCAGGGGTTCCCGTGATGGTTTCATCCTGAAGGGTTATCATCGAGAACTTTGAACAGTATGGGGCCGGGTTCGATTCCCACGAAAGCCGGTCACCTTCCCATTTGGCACACTTTTATTAAAGGAGGCCCCTTTCCTGAATTGTTGCCCAATAGTTGTATGGTAAATAGAAAAATAATTAGAAGAGTATTTCCTAAAGAGATCATCACAGAAAATGACAAGATCTTCTGAGGGGTCGTAATGGCAGTAAATTACGTGGGGTTATTCTGAAATATGAGGTGAACCCCAAATAATTTGGCTCTTTCCTTCACTTACTGACGGTTTCGCCTTGTATTATTCATTTGCACACTGATGCAATCTTTAAATTCCGCATTTTGGTATACCACCGTTGTAAACTATTGAATATACTGGGCTTGATGTTGAGATCGCAAACGTTTTATTGCTAATCCAGGTGACATCTTCAGCGTGTCAGTGAAGGCCACTGCTTCCCTCTAAATTTCTCTGTGGTCTTTTGGTCTGACCTGGATGTTTGGAGTCTGTTACGGAGGTGACCTGACCTTTTGTATTTTCACGACTTACTACCTGCTTGCTTGTGAGAGCTGTGTAATTGGTATACCCCACAGCCTTGAAGGCCCACGGCGCCATTAAAGATAACCGGCAACCTGGGTCTGAGACTTGGAGAGGAGAAATGCAAAAGATCCCAATAGGTCGGGCATGGTAACGATCCGGTAACAGTGGATTACTGTCTACCACCAAAGTGATCGACGATCGCGTTTAATAAAAACATGTTTATACGGCAGAACAAGCATGGGGATTGAATGATACTCTGGAGGACTCTAGTGACCAAGGGAGAGAATAAAACGAAATATGGTCGGACAGGCTGTTTAATGCTCGTCAGTAAGCACCATTATTATGATAAATACTGACTACAATACCCTGGCGAAGTTAATGGAAAGTGCTAGAGTAAAGCTTGTGTGTGCGTGTATTTGAAACAAAATGGTGGCAGGTGGTGTGTGAATGAGTCAGGTCGACAGACAGTTTAGGTCAATAGACTGATGCAAGTATGATAGTGGATAGAGGGATTCACCGCTGATTCCTGTATGGTATCTAAGCTTAGCCACTTGGACGATAACTCCTTTATATGGCGTGTAATTCATGTAAACGTAATTAATCTGAGATGAATGCTAATCGAAAGCACACGAAACTAATAGATTATTCGGCTGACATTGTTCTTCGTGCCCTATCAACAGGGAAGACAGTCCTGACTCATACGAAACTTAATGTCCGCACTAAAAACCTAAAAGTATGGTCCCTGAATTGAAAGGCAGGAGCATTAGAGTTGACAGCATAAGGGGTGACTTGTGAAAGTTTGATATTGTGACCACCGAGATCTGTGCTTTTTCTATCTAAATGCATGGAGTTATGATGGGTGTTATTAACCAGATACATTCGACATTGAGCACGGTACGTCTCTTCACGTGCTCGACCTATGAAATATTGTGGTGTAATTTTCAATGCCCTTGTAGAGTCAGTTGAACGATTATTCTTTGATCGTATCATGGAGATAGTCATCATCATCATCGTACAGCGTTAAACAGTGGGGCAAGCTCCACTGACCACTGCCTTTCTCGCCATGTTGCACGTTGAATTAAAAAGTATGAATATACAAGATGGACAGGGAGTGGACCTATATGGGTGGGAAAAGAAAAGAATGCCCTAGTAGCCAACACACGGAAAACACAGTCTAACTGTACAAACGTACACCGATCAAACATTCTGATTCGATAGAAAGTGACAACACGATCGCCACTGTTCGCGGTTCGCAGCCATATCCTTCAGTGTCTCCAGCCAACTGGTAGACGGATCTTTTGGACCCCAACCACGAAGACGTGAAGCACCTACTTTTCCTAAGTCTGCTGTACATTTTCTCATTCCTCGCTGCCACGTCATCTGTTGACTTCCACGTGGTCTCTTCCACTCCCTGGGAGGGGCGGAGAATAGGACACGGTACGGTAGACGTGTGTTTGCCATACGTAACACGTGTCCCAACCAACGAAGTCTACTAAGTTGGATACGCTGTGACAAAACGTTCTCTGAATTAGTACCCAATACTCGCTTTCTCACCTCATCGTTGCTTACTCGGCTATTCCACCCAATCCTAGCGATACTACGTAAACATCGATGGTCGAAAACCTCAAGACGATGAATATCTTCAGCACGCAGACTCCAAGTTTCGCAACCATACAACAAAACTGAACGCACAGTGGCACAGTATACACGACCTTTCAACTTCAGTGAAATATCGGATCGGCGCCACAAGTGCTTCAGTCCAGCGTACGCCGCTCGAGCTTTGGATATCCGCGTACTCACCTCTACTACTGTGCTCCCAGAATCAACGCTCTTTTGAAGGAAAATTAGTCACTTGAGATTTCATAACATGAAATCAGAAAAATTTGTGGTGATCTCCAGCAATCCAGGTCTCAACTACAGAATCACAGATGAAATTTAATGTAGTTCCTCTACTGTAAACTGGAAACCAAGTTTGCCGTCTCACGCTACCACCCAGACGTGTACCCAGGGCGTAGAAAGTCATTCCGTAGACACTTGGCTCAGCTCATCAAGCCCCAGGTAGTATACCGATCTGAATCAAGGCCAGCTGCTAAGATTTTTGTGAATATACATTTGATAATACAAAATCCAGAAAACCACTCTCATAATTCTTGCATCTACAAGCCCATAGACACAGATATCCGAATTGTTGTCTAGCCGATCTTCGGTCTACCATTTGTAAGGCCCGATGAATTTTTGTGATCCCAGGGCAGCAACTGCAAAGACCGGTTGAAATACGATTTCATGTGCATTTTTGTAACCGCAATACTGCTCTCATTTTCCGTCTTCAGTCTCGGAGTCAGTTCGTGACCGCGATGCGATTTCGTCTGTTTTTTTTATCATTCGCCCACTTAAAACGTAAAACCCAACTGAGAGGACAGTCTCCATATGCTGGTCGTGCTATGGACCGCCACGCGATTATCTGTTGCAGTCAGGGGATAGTTACTGAAGCCCTTTGCACCGGTCATGACAAGTTCGAGTCCACATGCGTATTTGTGCTCTCTTTTTGCTGCATGATGCTCCGAGAGCTAGATCGTTGTTCGGCCATCGATGCGAAATGGGTGAGGTTGTGTAGTAATCCCAATGAACTGAACTGACAGGATGTACTGAAATTGCCCCCAAACAGAACTAGGCGAACGAAAGTTGTGAGAAGACCAAGGCTACAAAATAGAACTTTAGTGGTATTGCAGAACTAGTTAGTATAAATAAGTTGAAGCAGAGAAGATAATTGGTAGACTCGAAGATGACCAATTTCAGGGAGCTTTTGTCGGACTAGTCAGTGGCGATCGTGATTGGTTGGGGCTCATCCGCGTGCGTGGCTACGAAGCTATAGCCGGCCGTATCACGTGTGACAGTTGTGGAATCACCACGGATTGATAGACGCGAACTGCTTCAGGCCAATACGTAGAACATCTTAAGAAGCCTATCATGTGACATTTCCAAATAATTTTGATGTAATTCCGGAATAATGTGGGAAGTGGTACACTGAGTTCATCAGCAAGCCATTTTCTACTCATGGAGAAGCGAATGGAATTTCTCTTACTTTGTACTGAGACAAATTATTCGTAATCAGTGTACTGGTCTGTCCAAGTTTTATTTTTCCTCTATGCACTTGGTTTTTATGTTATTGTTCGCTAGAGACAATGATACGCCGAAAACAACGGGATTTGGACAGCGGAACTATTTGTCGTCCGTCTTATTCACCCGCGTATGGCCGCAAAATGAATCTAGTATCTTTTTGGGCGCTGAATTACTTCCCGCCGAGAAATAAATTCTACTTTATAGAGAGCACCAACAACAAAAAAGTGCAAACCTCCACATTCCCCGGTAGCCGTGGTGGAAAGAGATACGGGTCAATCGCCCGAGAGGGATACAAATGTAAAGTGCTCGTAGCCGTACGCAGACAGTCATAGAGTTTTATCCCGACCGCAATGAACAATTCTCGTCAAGGCGTATGCGTAGATTAACTTAACTACCTATGTTTTGGATAATAACGAAGGTTACGTACCGATGACGATAATGATAATGACAATTATAATAACAGTTGCAAGTGGAATCTTTCTCCAACAACAAGAAGTAATTAAAATTTCCCTGTTTTATAGTTTATCCAAAATCTACACCTAGAAATTTGATTCACCACTTAATTTCATACAAGTTCGTACGTATTTTTGCGTACGTGTTATATAAACCGTAAGTGCATTCGTTCGACCGATGTGTTTTCTGGAATGTGGGGAAATAAATCTGTTCACCTATTACCATAAGATTGTATAAAACAACCCGGGTGCATCTTTCACTATTCCGTATTAGCAACATGTTTTGGACGCATTCCATTGCAAAGTGACGGATGGCTGAGTGGTGGAGGTCACGACGGGCAGTGCTTATTTGTCTGCATGGGGTGTATCAGCTATCGGCAGGGGCACGTTACAACCGGATCGATGCTCCCATTACGTTACTGAGGAACACAAATACCCGAAAAGGGTGACAGTAACAGGCCGACCTTGTTTTTTGCATCGTTCGTTCGCTCAGCATTGTTGATGCTGGCCAGGTAGCACGTTATGTGTATAGCCGAGTTTAAAACAACAGGAGAGCATTCCGTTACTGTCACAGATGGCTAACAACCCAAGTTAGACAACTGGCCATGCGGATTGCTCCACGTAAGAGGAGACGTGATTTAACTGAGGCGTGTATGACTAGAAGTTAATTCAACTGTGGTGACAACGCCAATACGACCCCTAAAAAACAACTTTTCTTGTCCCCGGCGTCTGTATTGCTAGACTTTTCGAAATCAGACGAAAGTTTATCGACCTGTATGTTGCATTTGTTTCAGAACATAAATTATATCATTTTATTGGTTTTTTTTAAATATCCTGCAAATATCCTTACTTAAATGTTCCCTTTGTTATCCTCGGTAGAATATAAATCCGAAAACACTTTAGTACAACACACTGTCTGGCAACGACAAAGCAACATGCTGTACCGAATCACGTTTGTCAGCAATGTCTGATTTCGAATTCCACAGAAGTCGAGGGCTTTTGACATTTAGATTACGTCATCATTTGTGAATCCCGTCCGTTTTATCCGTGAATCAACATGGGCAAGAACAACAAGAAGAGCCTTCACACAGCAAGCAGAAAACTGTATTGTGATCATGTTTTACGGTGATAAATACAAATAAGTAGTAGTCACTAAGGCACTAGGTCAACAGACTTCGAAGGAGGAAAGGGCCAATGAGAAACTAGTTCAGTGGACACGCAATGGATGGGTGGGTGATGTTCTAGATATGCTACAGATTATCGATCGAAAGTGTGCTAGCTACTTTCCCCACTACCTGCTAGAAGTTCATCAGACACTGTCCTTGCTGATTATTTCTGGTGACCGTCTTATCAAGTTGACCATAGTTTATTCACTGTTTTGTATTGTTCATGCTCGAGATGCAAGGACTTCTTGGTAGTCAACTAACATTCGATTTTATCTCGTGAATGTGGCAGCGTTTTTTCGTATACTATGAGATTTTGCTACGTAGGTCAATTCCGGATATCGCGTGTTTCAAAAACACCTTATTTCCAGAACTACGCGCATCCGAAACTGAAAAACCCAGATAAACGAGTACGCAAACTGCTAGTTTCGTAAACGACGCACCGTTTTATATATATTGAACAGTACACGGTACCATTAGTAACCGTGTTGGGTACGTTTTTGTTTTACTACATCAATGCCGTTTCCTGACTGGTCAGAAAGTGGCTTTTGTTTAGCACATTGCCAAACCGGGCAATCTAATAGGCGAAAGAGGCTTTATTAACCACCGAACAATGAACAATGATCGAGATTTCCTTGTTGCACGCTGTAACAGTATACTGATTGCATTTCCCGAAGAACTGACTTTTGAAATGGTGGCAGTGAAACTGATGTGAAAATGTTGCTATCGGAGACACGGATTCACAGTCACCTGCAGATCCACCCACCGGCGCACCTGGTGATGGGAGACATTGGTCGTTTGGCTGATTACTGGAGGCTGTGGCGAATGCAGTATGAAGATTTCCGGACTTTGTCGGCGATGGAGCACGAATCAAAGGCTATGCAGCTCGCGTTATTTCGTCACACCATTGGATCGGCTGTGCTTCTCATCATCACTGGCTTTTCATATGATTCTGATGAGGATAATGGTGACTGGATGACGTTGACGCTTAAACTCGAGCGACACTCTCTTGGTGAGTGCACCCGCCTAGAAGAGAGCCTCGTGGGGAAGCGCATAGTGATTGGATTATGCGACCCCGCGGTGATAAAAAGGTTGATGAAGATTCCAAAATTAACACTCCAACAGAGCGTCGACATCTACCGAGGTGATGAAGCAGCCAAAAAACGCACGGAGACGATGAACGCATCAGAATCACGTGGTCTTTACAAAATAATGTCAGAGACACACACCGTGCCAAAGATGGAATGTTAGTTTTGTGGCAGACTACTTTTCGTGGGGACAGACAGCTGTCCGGTCTGGGGAAAAACGTGTGATAGCTGCAAGAAGCGCAACCATTTCGCATCAAAATGTTTTCTTAAGACAGCAGTGGACAGAGAACAAAACCATCACAACACAGATCAAGTGAATGGGGTGAAAGTGCTAGCAAAGCGAAAGGGCGTCTTTGCCAAGATGGTGATGAACGGAGAAGAGGTGGATTTCCACTTTGACATGGGAGCATCGGTGAACATCATGCCTATGAACTCTTTGTCTAATATTACGCTGACACCTACACAGAAGTGACTCATTATGTGGAACGGTGACAAAGTTCAGCCAAGGAGCGAGGCGATGCCGAAGGTCGTCAATCCCAAGGACGGACAGTTACCACTCATAAACTTTGTTGTAGTCGACAAAGGTTATGTTCCCATCCTCGGACGTGAATCTATCGGAAATCTGGACTTGGTATCATTTCACTATGATTCACTCATTCACCGTGTATCTGATAATGTCGAATATTAACTGGAAAAATATCCCTCTGTTTTCGATGAGAAATTGGGAAAGCTTCCTGGAGTGGCGGCGTTAAACGTATATGAATCCGCAGAAACTGTGGTACTATCAACAAGGCGTATTCCATATGCTGTTAGAGAACGATTTGAGCTTGAGTTGGACATTCTCATATCGGAAGATGTCCTGGTTAAAGTTGAAAAACCATGAAGTGTCCTCAAAATACCCTTTCTGAACGTAGACGGTACCAGTGGACTGGGGGCACTTTGCGAAACGTTGCACAAAATCGATGGAGTAAATGTCACTGGTTCGAGTTTGAGAGCATTGCTGATCGACAGTTGATCGACTTTTGGGTCATGTACCTATACTGCGGTAATAGCTGGCAAATCTGTGATACTGGTTGCAGTAAGGAGTTGGATACCGGAAAGTGCTTGTACCACAGGATTAAGTTCACCTCAGATGTATCGTATATCCTCAATGAACTGAGTGATATAATCTAGGTGACGGGATTCTCTGGATGAGTACCAGTCCATCGTTGACCGCGCAGCGAAGACTATTAGTTTGAGGTCCATGAAGACGGTGAATCTTGTGCCTCCCACCACACGGTAGAGGTAACTGAAGGCAGAATAAACTGCTAGAAATTCCCTACCAAATTTACTTTACCTGAATTCGGCCGGCTGTAGACCTTTGGAGAAAAATGGCAAGGGTTGCCAGGTACCTTGTATTCGTTGTTGTAAGACAGCATCCAACAGCTGAGTCTGAAAAGTCCGTTGACAACTTTAAGGGCGCATTTGGTAGGTGATGTGCAAAAGATGCTATGTTAGAGAAAACCAGTTTTAGTTAGACAAAAGCGGAGCGGTCATTCCCAGAAAATTAGAATATTTTGATTTTACCACGTAGTGAATCTGTGTGAGTTTGCGTCAGCCGGGCATACTTAGGAAGAGAAGACGGTAAAACTTGACTGTACATCGAGTCGTCGCAGATTTTTGAAAGAAGGCTCGGAATATTCAAGAATAGTTTGTATTTTATCCCATATAAGTGGAACGGTAGTGGTTGATAACATATGACAGAAAAGTAATACTTTTCTGACAAAATAAACATTTCACAGCATGCTTAGCTGTCCCAGGTTGAGACCACCGTTAAAAGGTGTTCGTAGATGCCCAGTGTGGTCTTTAGCAGTTGCCCTATCGACTTAGACAATCTAAGTACCTGTAAACTTTCTCTAACCCTTGACAGACTAGATTTATGAAGCACTGGAATGTCCATGCCGCGTTACAGAGACCGAATGACATGCGCAGAAGCTCAAACGGGTCAGAAGATGTGAATACGGCTATCTTTGGGATGTCACTAGGATTACCGCAAATCTGGTTGTATGCGTGAACTAAACATATGCGCCTAAAAACCTTGGAACCTCTTAACCTTGTTATGAGGTCTTGGATATCTGGAAATGGGTAACGAACGGGGACGATGCTATTGTTTAGTGTCTGATAATCGCCACAAGGCCGCCAATCATGAACTGACATACGTAATGGATAATCCAACGAACTTAAAAGTAGTCTCAAGACACCAAGATCCAGGGTGTGATGCAACGCGAACTTGGGTATTTTGAGTTTTTCGGGGGCTAATCGCCTGGCGCGACAACGAACCAAACGAGCAAGTGTGATTATATGGTGTAGTGCGTCGGTTGAAGCCTGCGGTAGCACATTACTAGGATGGAATAGTTCAGGAAACTCATGTAGGAACTCCTCATAGCGATCAGTAGTGACAGAAGTTACGAGGACGGGAGAGAGTGATGGTTCAGTTGATGGTGTGTAGGGCAATGGGCTCAGCACACTGGCAATAGTACAACAGACAGCACGTGATAAGGTGACCAGAATCGCCGACCAGAATGGAGCCAGTCAAGTGATCAATAGATCAATCGATGGTTAACATTCTGAACCGACCAGAGCCTAATCAGCCAATCCGGGAGCAACCAGATAAACTAGCCAGACGGCCCTTCAACTCTATCCTCAGACCAATAAGCTTTTATGCAAGGTTTTGGTTATTATCAGCGCATATCTCATAAAAACGATATATTTTAGTACTAAAAATTGAGGTGGCTTGAAGTCAATTATTCGGTTGAGCGCCTGTGTAGTGATTCAGATACCTTCACACGCGGTCCAGTAAGGTACAGTTTCATTTCCACTATCCACCCAACCAGGTGAACTTGGACAGTAACTGTTAGATTGTGTAGATACAGCGAAATCGCAGCCGCACTTTATCTGCCAATAAGTGAACGTCTAATTTAGTATATAAACGAGTTAGTACCAACCAAATGTGACAGAATACATTCTTTTGTTGTTCTTATCTGGTCTTGTCGCTTTTTCAGTGCGCATAGATTTGGTCCGAGTTATTACATTACGCACGATTGGCCGGGTAGAAACGATTCCTGAAGCCTGTACATTTCACACGCAACACGGTTTTTTCATGCTACCGTCGGCAAGCCTAACGGTAGCCGCTGGGTTACTTCAGACTCACTCTGGATGTTACGGTCTAGTCAAGTCAAGTTATTAACCCTTATGTGTATCAGATGTAGGATAAATCTTCAACAAGTACATGAATAATGGTGGAGTCTAAAACAAAAGAGTTTGAGGAATCAGTTGCATAGGAGAGACGAAGTCGTGGAATCAAAATGAAGCAGTAAGTACCTTGAGATTTGTTGGAGGGCACACTCCCTGAACTTCTACGATCGCGTTTGTCGAGGAAGTCAACGAGAAAAGACCGTGGAGTGCCAACCACGTGTATTCTCACAGGGCCTGAGTACAGAGACCACACGCTGGCGTGTGCCGAGGAAGTGTGTTGGAAGTAGCGCCAGTGGTTGCCGGGTGCGCGAAACGTACAGTCAAACAAGTAATAGACGGGGAGTGATCGGCTGATCACTATAGAATAATGGCGAAGGTTAACATCGAGATCATTGAATACTTGGTTACGGTCTATGAATGGACGGACAAGATAAGGAATAAAGCTATTTCTATATGCTGACGTGCATGTAGACAGTACTATGAGTGTCGGCTGAATGGAAGGGCAAAGTTGGCTTTGGATAGCGTGGAGTGTGGGCTGTAATTAGTGTCAAATGATAATCCATTTGCTACCCGAAATGAAGATCAGCAACATTGGCAGTTACGAGTCATGCCTTCAAAAGGGAAATTGTTCACCCCGGGAGTGATGGCACTAAGATGTCGACGCATTTCAAGACTCCCGTTTGTGGTATTCCTGCCAGTATAAGTCTGCTTATTGTGATTAAACGGGATCACCGGAGTCATCCCGTATTTTACATTGTAAATCCGCTTTATCCACGCCAACGGAGACTTTGAATGATTGCGGGCATTTGCGACAACGCTATCCCACTGAATAGCGAACATCTATACATAACTGAAGGTTCTGCAGAATTTTCTGATTTGCACAGTTATAAGTCTAATATCCGTAAATCCTAGTGATTTTTGTCAGCTGGAATCGAGAAGCTAGTGCTTAGTTCCAACCCAATACGCATTTATTGAGATCATTGGTTGTTGTTAGTCACCTCTTCTTAGCTGCTTTTGACAAGCTGTCCTCGTCAATAAATACCGAAACTCATACTGATGACATCGGAAAGTCCATTGATAGTCACTCCACCTACCTTACCTTTGTGATCAATCCTTATTCCCTTGTGGATTCAGTACTGGTTAACTATTCAAGTATTTTCGCCGTATATAAACATGACTTCAGTTAACACTTCTGATCGTAGCGCTGTACCTCTTTTTCCTAAATTCTATTGTAAAAGTAACTCCTAGACCGCCTATCTGAACCCATCAAACACGGTCTGCAAATGTACCTGGAACTCCGAGAATCTAGACAGTTTTATTAACTGGCTGATCTGTATATTCGATTTTAAATCTGCCTTAAGAAAGGTTACTTGCGGTAACGGAAACTTTGCTTGAGTGTATACACTTCGGACAAGGTTATTCTATTTAACATTGGAAATTTATGTACCACCGCATCTGTTCTTTAGCTTTCAGATGATCATAATTGTGAAACGAATATCTACATATCTTTGTGACTTTGTGCGGACGTAACCAAAAGAATATTGAAGTGTGTCGAAAACGTTTACTAATAATGTCACCACTAGCGACCTGAAAACAGTGGAGCAAAACCCGTTTCGTACCAGGCTACCTAAACGGTGACATAACTGGGAAACGTAACCGGCAGATCAGGAATCAAACAGCTTTTATGCCGTTTGTTGTCAGTGAAAAGTTATCTGACCATCGACACCCTCATCACCGCATGACTTTGACCGACTATCGATCTGACACGTTCAAGTCGTCATTCCTATTCTGACAGGTCTTGGACATGCACCTGTGCGTGTAGGCTTAGACTGCATGAATGGACCGCCCGAGTCCATGAATTCAAATTTTGTGTGTGGCAAGAGGACGGAACGTGTTTTCACATCATTTCAGACCGGCGTCTAGCCGTATGTTTAATCTACTGCGTAATACAGTACGAGGGCCGGTAAATTGGCGTGGAACAGATGATCGAGACTGATGAGGTAATCTATCTTTGGATTGGTGAATAGCAAATGGGTTAGAGCACTCGATAAGACTGGAACAAGCGCAGCGGAGAAAAAAATGCTGAGGGCCCTAAACAGTTGAAGTTTGAGTATTTTCGCGGGCTTATTATACTTAAATGGGACCGTAAGAAACATCCTCCCGTTTAGCATTCTTTTCCTCATAAATATCGGTGAATAAACGCTTTCAGATAAGCGTTGATTCGCAGTGAATTTTGCATACTTTCTGCACCCTGGTCAGTTTTCTCTTGATTGAAGATATTTATTTTCCCATGGACCAGAATTCTTTTGTACCAAAGAGAGACAACCTTCACAAGATTGCTTTAATGGCTGATCATATTCTCATTTCTTGATTTGATGAAAGCTTTAGAAAACGAGATCCATGAATATCTGATAAACCACCACATATAACTCACAAACCTTTCAGAGTAAAGCATTGTATTACTGTCCTGTAGTAAGTAGTGCCCCGGCGGAATTTCTTGGTTGAGTGGAGACTTCTGCCACTTCAACTGATTCGGGCAATCGTCGCTCGTTATGTTTTGTCGTGCGAATTTCTGTGGCAACGGAAGAAGGAGGTGGGGGCCATGAAGTCGATTGCTGAAAAGAAATTTTTTTATTTTATACATTTTCATCTTCTGTATGGACCAGTGGACTCTATGAAGAATAGGGTTCGTTTGTGTATGGGGTAGACGCTCTTGCTCGCCTCCACAGAATCACGTACACCATGGTCATCAAATATGTTCACTCAGTTTTTAAGACTACTCATGAGTAGCCACGTTAGATTTCAACAAGGGTTCGCCGCTAAAATCGTACAACTGATCGCATTCAAGAGAGTATGAAAAGCATCTGATAACTACCATGTGATCAACAACCGCTTCACGTCTGATAGTCACTCGACTCACGATTTGTCACCACGGTTCCGAAGCATACGTTCACACTAATAGCATAGTGCGTGAATATGGTTTATCCATCTGACATGGTCGAACATGCTAACGCCCTGCTACCCGCACGTCATTTTATCGTGTCTAATTACACTGGAGTAAAAGTTAATTTTGTAACAAAACCGGCCAGGCAAGTTAGTAAGCAACAACACATGTTGATTGTCCTCAGTGTTTTTGAATTCCCGAAGCCATATGTACAGAGGATAATTTAATACTTGAGTTCCTGATACAATAGATGTATGACCATATTCGTGAGTGGTGTAAACCTACATAACGTCTGTTCCCCCATGTACATGTATCCCGGGAATCAACAGGAAAGGATATAAAAAGCTAACCTAACGTTGAAATCCCAAAATCTGAAAACCTAGACGTGGCCCATGAACTCGATCAATACTTGAAGCACTGGGCGAAGATAGGATCTGCTTGCCGATAACGCTGACACGACACACATACCGTCGTATAGCATTGGGGCTAATTCCACGTTGAAATTGTACCAGTCGCACCGTTTTACTGGTAAAAAATTGTTCAGGGATACTACTTTCCAGTGAGCAATGCCGAAGCATGTTGGGAAGCCCGCGTTCCACTCCGTGATTTCTATGACTGACCTGTACACTTGACCTCTGCTCACTGTTCCAATTTCTCCAGTTCGCAAATTAAAATCAGAAGACGACTTCACAGAGCGCCAAACGACTACGTATATGCATAAATATACAACGTTGTAGTTAAAGCGACAGTGGAACATTCCCGAACTCGAGTTTCCGGTCAGGTTTCTGCCTTGACGGGCAGATTTTACGTCCGCCAGTTTGAATTGTTGGTCTTTGGCAAATACAGACCGATGCTCGATAAACCCAAGGGGTTAGACCTTACACGGTCTGGCGGCCAATCGATTATCCATTAGTCGACCCGGTCTGGCATGCCTGAACCGATTGGTAACTTGCTTCGGGGAGGTTCCTGTGCGACTTCCAAACACATTCCCTGTTGTAAATCAGAACACGGAGCTCTCGTAGCGTACACAAATACGTTTGTGATTCACGCCAGACAGAATAAGCGAGCATTACGGAAAAATTAACCAATCAGTTTGCAGTGACCTTGTGAGTGGACATGAACAACCAATCATAGCATCGTATGTAAGCACAAGGGACATAGTCAGACAGATCATGTACAGCGCTCGATCGAACGCATGCATGCACGTTAAAAAAACACTCAACATCCCCGTTTAGGATGTCACGAGTACCCTGGAGCTTGTTTCTAAATGCATTCGCTGAGTTTTCCTCCTTGGGCGGATAGACCATCGTCGAAGGAGCAGCTCCTTGTCCAGATCCTTCAGTGATGCTTACGGGCCAGGTATTCTAACTGTGTTCATCAACATATCAAGCGGTACTGAATACTCGCACATGTTTTAGACACTGTTGCGTTATGTCTTGCCCGTAGATGATTCTGATGGCTCATCGAGGTTCGCTCGGGGATGGCTACTTCGTACAATTTTGTTCCCACACGCGCGCAAATGAAGGTGTCAATCCACTCGGGTTTTCCGAGGTGGAAGGCCTCAACGTAAACTGAGGTTCCCAGGTGAAACCACGTTTGGGTTGTTGAACGTCCCGGAGATGGTATTCTTCTTGGAATCACCTGATTGTGAACTGTTTTCCGTTTGTGTCCCACCAATATTTCCGCTGGCGATAAGCCGTGTTGTGCAGCTTTGGTTAATGTTGTGCGATACACGAATAACAACTGCTTTGGAATTTCCTCCATTTTACCCTCCCACCGGGATTTGGGTAAACTCTTTTGAGTGTTCACGAAAAGCTCAGCTTGACTATTGGACTGAGGGTGGTATAGAGGTGAGAAACTATGGTTTATTGCAAACTTCTGACAACACTCTGAGCATTGCGGGTATGAACTGCGACGCATTGTCAGATACTACCTGATCCGGTAAGCCATGTTTGGCGAAGATACGTCGAAGCACCGAGATTGTGTCCCAAGCGGTTGGAAGGTTGGTGGCGACTATTTCCGGCCATTTCGATAAGGCATCCACCACGACATGGTACGAAATTCTCTCAGTGGGTCCCGCTAGGCCAATATGCAATCAGGAGCATGGGTAGTCTCTAGCAGGCCCCGGAACCAGAATTCCTTATGCCGGCAGCTTGTTGGCATCTTCGGCATTGTTGTACAATGAACTCAGTGTCATTGTCCATACTAGACGAATATGCATAGCTACTCGCGATAGCTTTCATGCAAACAATTCCCGGATGGCCAGTATGAAATGGACGCAGAATAGTACGCCGAAGGGACCTTCGTATGACGACCCTGTGGCATGATATGAGGCAGGATCTCACAATCGGCACAGAGTCTTGAAATCGATGGAAAGGCAGAAGTTCACTAGTTGGTGTCCTTGTTAGCCACGATGATCGGAAAAATGTTAGCACCTGTGACAGGATTGGGTCGCTTTGGATGGCTCGGTGCACATCGTCTGTGGTGAACGGAATAACGCGAATCACATCTGTAACTCGATCCAGAAGGTTATGTTCAACTGAGAATAAAGCAATGACCATATCCTCATCCTCCTTCTGTTGTAGTCCAGTGAGTCATGATAACCGATTGGACTGATCAAACTCGGTCGTTTTGCGGTAGAGGATTTCAAAATTATGTCCCAGTAAGATTGTGACCCAACGTTGCATACTACTGGCGCTGTAAAGAACTACCATGAATCCACAATTAGGGGGATGTGCGGTGATTACCATGGAACCAGACGATTTTAATAAATCCATGCTCGGATGTGTGTATTTTCAAAGACTGATCTAGCTGACGCATACCTACAGATTACGCTGATCCCAGAATCAAGGTCACCTACCACCATCAACACTCCTTGGAGCATATTTTAGTACAACTTTCTACCTTTCGGTTTGCACGTCTTAACCGGTATTTTCCTGGCTGCCACCTACAGGGTGATCGAAGGTTTGGTCTGAGTACTGGCGTACCTGGATGATGTGATCTTCTTCGAAGCATCAAAGAAGGAACGTGATCATCGGTCGAAGCAGACCCTTGGACGATTCGCAGTCAAGAGTATTCTGATCATGCCTTCAAAGTGTAAGTTCGGTGTCAGGAAATTGAACTTCCTTGGTTTCAAGGGGAAAGCCCACGGGTAACAACCGGACCCTGATTGCTTCAAACCCTCAGCCGAAATGAGGCCGCCGAAGAATTAAGTACACTTGAACTTGATCCTTGGCTTTTTACAATACTACTCAAGATTCCTACTGAACTTCGCAATGAGGGCGCAGCCGTAGTTCATTGCCCAATCATCCGAGGTGTGACAGTAGACTGACCAATGCGAGAAAGTCTTGCGGGATCTCATCAACAGTATAGTTCGACGTCCAACACTGTATCCGTTTGCACCAACCAAACAAGCAGTGTTAATAACGGATGTAGCCGAGGCTGGAGCCAGTGTATGGGTTGAACAGGATAGAAACCCGACCTTCTGGATCTCTCGACTCCCCAGTGCTGCTGAAGGAGGATATTTGCAGACGGTCAGAGAAGCTCTGACTGTATTTTGGGTGGTACGACGTCTTCATAAATACTCGTTTGGGTTTAAGTTCACAGTTTTCACGGACCACCAAGAGCTACAATTTCAATTTAACCCGAATAAGTCCGTTCCCAAGACTACAACCGCCACAATGTAACGACGGAGTATTGCCCTTGCTGTGTGTAATTACGACATCCTACATCGGCCTGATAAAGCAGTTCCACATTCTGATTTTTGTCAACGTACTCCCAAAGCAGCACGCCCAACGTGCTCTCAGTTGGGCGCACGTTGGGTCATGTTGGGCTACGTTATTAGAAACGTTGTGCAGCGCTAACTGCGCCCAATTAGGAGCACGTTCGGAAAAATCGCTGGAAATAGGTACCTCTTCTTTTCCTAATCTATCTTAACTGCCTGTTTCTTGGTCTGTTTGCCAATTACCCACCCTTTCGATCGAAACCCCTAACTTACCAGTGATAAAAAAACTGTCTGTGAAAATCAGATAGTTTATTATAAAAATGGTATACTGAGAACTTGTAGAACAAAATAAGCCATTTTTGGAACACATATATTTTGATAAGTATTGTGGTATCTTTTTTTATAATATTTCTTGTAAAGTTTCACGAACTTCTGTACAATCTTTGAAGGCACATGATACAAGTCATTCTAGCCCAACGTTCGCCCAACAGCGTTGGGCACTGTGCAGCTTGGATCGCAAGTTGCCTCAGCTGAACGGTCCATTTTCATGTGACGAGGGTGGGGTTACGAAAATACACCAAAAGTCACTACTCGTGGATGATTTTTGCTATGAAGAAAGGCTGACAACCGGAACTGAAACGAGAATATCTCCAGTTGTTCGTCAACCGAGAGGAATTGTGCGTGCAATCCTAGGGATTAACGTGTCGTGGCTACCGATTGATCGGACCTCCTCCTCGGAGTAAAATCGTTTTGGAAGATTCGCACAAAGTTCACATGTGGTTGGAGAACATGAAATCTTTGGCTCGGCAGAGGTGTTGGTGGTGTGAAATGGATGCCGACATATGTACACCAGCCAACAACTGTGATGTGTACCTACAAAAAAACAAGTCGAAACCAAATAACCGGAATCCGTGACCCGGCAGCCACATTCCATGGCAACGTGTACATGCGGATTTCTGCGGTCCGTTTCTGAACGGATACCCCGTCCTCGTACTGATCGATTCCCACTCAGAATAGCCCGAGGTGTTTTATCATTAACGCCAAACACATCGTTTGTCGTCCGGGCTTTGAGGAAGTAATTTAGCCGGGAAGATATCCCACTGGTGATCGTCACTGACACTGGTTCCAAATTGTGTGCATCCAAGTTTAAGCGTTGGTTATCTAGACATCTTCGAACGGCACCTCATCACTCATGGTCTAACAGTGCTGCGGAAAATTTGGTGCGTACTGTGAAGAGTGCTCTTACTTCGGCCAGTCCAAGGACATTGCCGAGATTGGAGCCATTCCAGGACAGCTTTCTGTTACAATTCAACGACCAAATAAACTCCAGACATGTTGTTCAAGTTCAAAATACTCACATGGTCTCTGAGATGCTTAGGTTCCAGCGATGTAACATAATTCCAACGCAAAGACCTTCTACCAGCTAATGGAATAATTTGAAGACATCTTGGTCAATCTAATGTCGAAAGAATGGACGTTGATGACGCATCTGTACGCCGATGCCACCTTAGCCAACTTCACGTCAGAGCAGCAACTGAAAACACAATAGAGATACTAACCGATAATGGTGATCATCCTGCTCCAGTCGAATAAGCACAACCACAGGTCACCTTCTCTGTTCGAAGGTCTGTTTGTCAGGCAAGCCGAGTGGAAGAGAAAACTCTGAGGGAGAAAGACGATGGTGATTCTGACGCTTCCGCGGGCGGCCCAGTACACCATAGATTCATTTACGGGACAAAACCAGTAAGGTGAAGCCGAATCTCGAGAGTTTAGTCGAGCAGACACTACGGGATCACTTTGAAGTGACCGCGATTGTTCTGAGAAAATGACCGCTTTCTGGGCACCATTTTGGGTCTATTTCCTCTACGATCTTTTCCGACGTCTGATTTCTAACTCATCGTTGTGTTCGGTTGCGTACGTTTAACTGGACTGACATTTCTGAGGTTCTCGTTGACCTCGTTTTCGAATCACTTTCACTTTCGGTTCTTCGCCGATTGTACGCGCTCGCAGTTCGCTCTCTGCTTAGCCGTTGCGTTCATTTTTATTTAGTGTATTTCTCGTATCGGTACCACGATATATAGAATACACTTTCGCATCTGTCAACCGACTTGCGTCTTTATTTATCCGATAGAGGGGATTTCGTTGGTATTTCGCTGTGAGACTGAATAGAAGACATGTTCCGTAGCCGCGCGCAAATGTCTTCTATAACTTTATGACTGGTCAGCACGTTATCTGTCAATAGCTGCAAGACCCGTTTTATATAGAAACGAGTTTGTACTAATCACATCTGACTGGATACATTCCTGCTATTCTTGTCTGGTCTTGGTGCGCGTAGTCAGAGTACAAGCTATTACGTAAGTCTGACTGGGTAGATCCGATTCTTATACAACCTCAATCCTATGTGGCGCTGGCGTGACTTCCGGTCGTCTTACATGGGTCGAGCGTACACTGCGGAAGTCAAATCCGTCCTTTTATACTACTGAGTAACATGAATGGTAGGGTAAATATACGCAAAGACTGTCGGTGTTTGAGCTTTTATATCTCCATAGCATTTCTTAGAAATGGTTGGAACACCGTGTCAATAATGCTGAAGTTGGGCTGAGGGTGTTGGGAACCAGTGGTCAGTCACTGGAACACGTATTGAATCCACACAGGTCGAGATGGCTGGGACATAGGTCACGCGTGCCCAACCGATAGACGTCATCAGCGTACGTTGTTTCCGAGGCAGGTAGTGATTGGAACTGTCCCAGTATATCTAGCATGAAGACCTTACTGCCTTCGATCCACTTCGGTTAGTCGTACAAGAACGATAGTTCATAAACGATGAATGGTGGCCATAACCAAATCTTGGCCCGCACACTTAAAGGTTCATCTGTTATCACCAGCCAGCTGACGGGAAACAGAACCAATTAATTTATTCGATTCAGACGACAGTTGGCATTTGGCTCTTCGGTCCGCTTCGTTCGGTCCAATCCTGTCCTTGATTCAGGACAGACAATGACGTGCTGATTGCCGCTAAACCATCATGCTGTCTGTTAAACGAACCAAGCGGCGTGTTGACAACGTGCCAGCCTGTTCCCCCACAGAAGATACCTTGAGTTAATTAGTCCATGACATGGCAAAAATCTCAGCTAGTGGACTTGGCTTAGTGACACATGTGGCGGAATTTGTGTTTCCCAAGTGCCCAACCATTTAAGTCGAGAGAACGACACGACGCCGAGTTAGTTTTGGGTGATGTGTATTGCCTGGACTTGTCAACAGTCATATGTGTACTGTGCAAGCTTGACAGCAGAGACAAACGCGTAAATAGGTACGCGAGTCAGCGTCACGTGTTGGTGAAAAGGGAAGCCAAACATGCAGACGGAACATGCCATGAAAGGCGAGTGTTTGATTGGTCAATGCAGTCTGGAAAGGAGTATAATTTGCGTCACCTGTAATCTGCGTGTGTATGTGACTGCCCGTGTGATTGTTTGAGCCGATTACCATGGTGCAAAAGTACAAATGACTGCTTTAGTACGTGCGATCGGTTGGCGGTCTATGTCCGGGTCGTCCGACATGGTTATATTCGTCTTGACCGGGAATCGTGGAGAGAAAAATCAATTGAATAAGGGCCAAGATTATGATATGGTTAATACTGTAGCAAAATCAATGTCTGCACTACCCGCGATTGGGACTATCGGGTTGGGGTCCACGAGACCCGCTTACAAGGTGGTTGAAGACATTAAGTGACATGGCTAGGTGTCGTGGCCAGTGGCGTAATTCCATTGGAGATCCTTCTGTTTACGTCATTTTCGCTTATTACTTTTTTGGGGTCTTTTTCACTTTATGCTTCTTTTTATCCTGTCCTCAACTAGACAATCTTACGAGGTAACAAAGGTGAGGGTTGACCCATGCTTGATGGTCGGCTAAGTCAGGTTGGCAATCCGTGTGTTAACATCTGTCCAGAATCTAGGTCAATGATCGAGCCAGCGGATGGGCAAACGATAACGTACTGGATCAATAAGACAATAAATCATTCCCGTCACGTGGTAGCTGGTCACATCAGCAATCAACAAACCGGAAGAAAGCCTACTTGATGCAAATCTGAACCAGTCAGTTTGTTTTGCAACGATTGATGACAGTGGCTGTTTTGTTCCTATATAACCGATGTGTTCTGCGCTAATAAACTGAAATGATTCGAGGACAGAGGGGTCATCTCGCTGGAGTAAGTGGGGCAGTTCGAAACAGCAACCAAAACCAGAGAACGGAACTGTGGGGTTAATGGTTTCATGAACTAAATTGAACTAATGAATTGGGTTGAGAAAAACAAAAATAATGGGTCTGTCAGTGATTCATCATTTTTGAGAAGTACCGATACGGATTGAAAAGGAAAAACTGATAAGGCCCATGTAACAGGGTTTGTGTGTTTGTAGGTGCATGCATGCGCGCGTGAATGTGTGCTCAAACCATGACGCACAGATAATGGTGTGATTATATTAAGGATAATCGTGTGGAACCACTCCTGATGAACTGGGAACCGCGAGCGTGCATGTCAAGTACTGCGCAAGCCGAAATATCAAAATGGCCAGGACTGAGGGCGTACACCGTAATTTTTTGCAGAACTGATTAGTAAAAGACTTTAATGGTAACTGTCCACGGCGATTCTGATTAGCTGCAGTTCCTCAGCGTACATGGCCACGATGTTGTACCGGGCCGTATCCCTTGTGTTACCTACAGAATCGATACACGGTTTCTTATACGTGAAGGCATGAAATGACCTAACACTGACTTGGGCGACTGCAGTGCTAATGCGGATAGGGTCGTTGGGTAAGCGGTTCACGGCGAATACAGGAGAAGTATCTTGGGGGTGTGCGACTCGTTAATATTCGAGAGGTGATAGCGGCTCTTCATTTCTTCGAGCCAATGAGTTTTGATCACACTTGAATTTCAGATGCCACCACGAGCTCATCTAGATTCAGCATCAGGTAATCAGTTACCAGTAGCATTTGAGACCTCACCGCAACTAGGATCACTACGTTACCTGATTTCAGAAGCGGCTCAGAATCAGACGCAAATCATCGACCACCACAATGAAGTCACAAGCTGTTTCTTCACGGAATGCCGAACTTTCTAAGGTGACTTTTATTAGTCACGCTGGAACCACACGTCACGGATCAGTTGAGAGTGATCGATGACTCAACATACATTCACAATATCAGTTACATTCACCCTAATTAAGGGACTGACTGTTTGAGTGAACACTAGGTTTTCCGGCTAGGGCTCATGACCAGATCTCGTTCCGCTCGCTCCGGAATCGTGGTGCATCACCGACTCACTGGTTTGACTCTAGCTAGCTAGCCTTCCTAGATATGTCAGTTCAATTGGACCGACAATGCACTTCCTCAAACTCTACCGGTCTCCCCTCTTGTTGACTGAATTCGTGGGGTCTACCGTTCGGATGGGAAGGCTTGCGAAATCGCAAAAGAGTCTAAGAATTTCCACCATTACTGGTTTGTGGATGGCGGGTCGAGTACTGCATACTAGTTCGCTTAGGGTAGCAAAACGAAACAGCATACTGCCAGGACAAACGTAACATTGCGTTTTTAATTCCAAGAGCGGAAGCTATAACATCAAGTGAATCTTGCGTAACTTCAGTTGAAGCCGCAATGGCAACGGTCTCCAAACCCACACAAGTAACCGGCTTGGAAACGGTCACGCGTCATCTGCGCACACTAAATTCGATTTCGTCAAATGTGAGTACTTTGAAGGAATTCTTGGAAAGCCTAAATTTTCCATTCATTTCATAAGGTTAAGGATGATTTGAAAATTGGTGGCACGTCATTATAGCCAAGCAATATCTGGGTAATATGATGACTTACATTGTTACTGAACAGAACCTACGGTGCAATAATTATAGTCGACAGGTCACAGTTCAGACCCCACAGATATGCATATGTTAGCAGCCAGAGGGTGACTTTTTTCATAGTTTAGCGGGTTACGCTGTGACAACAGAACAAAAGGAATATCAGACCGATCGGGTCAATCAGTCGAGAACCGTATACCAGAGAAGGGATGGCGAATACGTCGGTAACGTCCTGCAACAGACGAAAACAGGTATGCGGAGTCAACAATGGAATTCAGTGGAATCTGAGGCAATCAGAAAGATAGCCCAGATGAGTGGCTACCAAATGAGCTATCAACCAGATCAATTGGACCAACCAAACGGGAATGGTGGTCAAAAGAATCACCCCAATAGAGGCGGACACCAGGCCAAAACGGAACAGAAATACTCAGAGGACTAACGTAGCTGCGCCGCGGTCTGGGAAAGGGACTATATAAACGATCACACATGTTTTACCGACCGAACTTGTTTGGCTGCTCGAGTACAGTAATTCTTTACCCGTCTTGCGTTCTTTGTTACAATGTCGACGAAGTAGGTCAAATCTTGACTGGTTTCAAGAATTCCTACTCAATGTGACCAAAAACTGATGAAAAAGACAGTTGTGTAGAATAATCTTCTAATAAATTTTCAGATAATCAATCACCCAATCATCTTCCGTTTCAGGAAAAAAACGAATGTACTGTTTGGCATTTTCTTTTTCTACATTCGAATTGTGGCGGAGTTTGCATACCATATATTGGGTAAGTAAGTAGTTGGCCGCGTAAAATACAAGTATGGGCAGTAATGGAGCGATAACGGACGTGAATACATCACATAAGGCAAAACAAGATGAAGAAAGGCGTGCAAATCCTGAGATTGCATCCTCTGATTGGATTACGACCATCTTCAAGTCGACTGAGCCACTGATGTGCAGATAAGCACTGTTGTCTCATTTGATTGATTTTGATAACTTTCGAACGAATGGTGCTCAATTGACAAGCTATTCACCAAATCATTTGTTCTGGATTATAACAGGGCCAGAGTTGTTGCTAGGTTTTAATCAGCAATACAGTTGGGACTCTTTTAGTTTCTTCTCTATACGACGAGTTGTTTGTCTAACCTATCGTCCTAGAGTGAATTCACTCTTTCGGTATACCTCAACAACTAACAGCTGAATCAGTCTTTACTGAAGACATCTTTAGAATCAAATATAAGACATCCGGATCGATACTGGCTGATCTGAATAGCTTCTAATGAGAAATAAATTAACTTTATACGTAGTTGCTTTTCAGAATATATAGAATACGGACCTGTTATTGGTTTCATTGAGTATTATTGTTCTTATTATACTATTACCACTTAATTGTCAAGCACGGCTTTAGCACCATAACAGCAGAAACGGATAACAGGGAGGGAAGCTGAATAGAAACAACACAGCAAAAGAAACTACCTAGTGGTTTATGTCATCACTCAATATATCGATTTTTATTGATTTCTAATTTCTTCCAGTGATAGAGTTATTACCTACGAGCAGCTGATCAATGTGTACAATCAAATCAACACAATGAATGGAGTATTCCAGCAAATCTGGCACGTGTGGTGAACGTAATAAGTTTATAAAAAAAAGTGGCAACAGTATAGTAGACGCTGGAGAGCGAACAGTTGTTTTCATACAGGCGAAGTAACATTGGAATACGTTATCCATTGGCATGAGTAAAGGTCATTGTCGTGGCATTAGAAAAGGGGGTTGGTGGGGAGGGGTGTCTCAATCGTGTGCGTGTTCGAACGCAATGGCTAAGCAAAGAGCGGACCGCGAGCGCGTACAATCGGTGAAGAACCGAAAGTGAAAGTGATTCGAAAACGAGGTCAACGGGAACCTCGTACCTTGTACCTTGTACCACATATCTAGATTTCCCTTACTCAATGGAGGCAGGATAACAAGCCGTGCGCAGATGCTGACATCCGATTCTAACAAGCCAGCTCTTCAGCTTCGCCGCACAGAATTGTGATCCACTATCAGCGGCTAGTACCTGTGGGATCCTTTCTCGGCTGAAGCATTTCCATAAAACCTGGATTACGAACGAGGTGTTTGATGAACTCATCAAGAACACTTTGGGCCATTTAGAATGGGATTTGATCAGTAAAAGGATGTGATACCGGTTCAAACATGGGCCACAGAAGTCCGCATGAACCCTTCGCCATGGAATGTAGCTTTCGGGTCATAGATTCCAGTTGTTTGACCTCGACTGAACTTTGTGCAGACACGCATCACAGTTTTTTACCGTAGTGAAAATATCTGCATCCGATTCCGGCCACATCTGTCGAGCCAGCGACTTCATTTTGTCCACACCCAAGTGGCTTTTGTACAGTTTATCCAAAACCGACGTGTGCAACGGAGGTGGAATGACAAGCCGGTCACCTCGACAAAGGACTCCATCGGGTTGGATAGTGAGTTCTCCTCGCAGTACGAAGAACTGAGGAACCTTGCGCTTCACCTCGGACTCCCATCCCTTCCTGACCACCGAAATCATCAACGAGTAGTATCGTTTTGTCTGCTTGCTCAACTCTTCCCTCGACACATGGTATTGGTCCGCTGCTGCAAATAGTGATTGTCGCGACAGGAAGTCCGCCTGCAAGATTGTCTTGCCGGGTTGATGCGGGATGTTGTAGTTATAGGCTGTCAGAGTAATGCACATCATTCTGATATGCCATCACCCCATCAGCACCACGGATCAACTCGTCTATTACAGCCTGGAATATCCCAAATGACACGTGCAAACCAAACAACAAGAAACTGTATTGGAACGCGCCCCACGATGTGTTGATGGTTGTTAGTGGTTTGGACTCCATGTGCAGTGGAATTTCTAATTACGCATCAGCCAGATCAATTTGTGAGAAATACTTGCTGCCGAGCATGCATTTCATGGAGTCATCAGGCTCCACCGTAGTTGCCGCTCATTTCCGTAAACGAGGATTCAAGGTCAATCAGTAATCACCCAAACCCGGGGTGTCCGTCCATCGCTCTTCATTGCCACCACAATCGGGGTTGCCCAAGTGGATGAAATCACACGCGTGATGAAACTATCTTGCTCCATTTTGGTAAGCATCTTCAGAACAACCTATCTCTGGCCTTGCTGCAACACTCGTCTTTTTAGGATTACTGGATCACCATCTATTTCCAACTTCCGAGATCAACCGCCATGCCACCTTTGTTATTGGAACATTGTGCAATCAACTGCTGAACAAGCTGGTCCACCGAACTCTCGGATGTCGTCTTGAGGGTTGCTGATTGGTCCAAAGCATGTAGGGCCTTCAAAACCAGAATCGAAAGACTATATTCTGGAATCAGGAATCATACCGGGGTACAGTCGCCCTCCAACCGAACCATTAGTGTAGTCTCACCCAGCAGTGAAAGCCGATGTCCAGTAACACCGTGAATGCGCACATCAGTGTGTTGTATGGCTACACTGGGCTGAATCAAGTCGAACACTGATTTCGGAATGATGGACTCGCAGCTCTCGGTATCCACAATGAACCGATGTCTCAAGCCGCATTGACAATGGACTGCTCTGTACAGGAATTGGTTGGATTCACTCGACATATTCAGTGTGTATGCCGAACTGTCATCAGTTTTCTGATTCCCAGGGTTTGCACTCGTTATATTGCACTTGGACCGGCGACACACCTTGCGAATATGACTGGGTTTTCCACAAGAATGGCATACCGCTTCCGTATTGTGGTTGACCGGGCCTCATAGGACGTAAGGTCGTCAGTAATAGCTTCCCTTGCAACTCCGGATGATTTACACCGGCAATGAGGTGATCACACAAGTGGGTCTCCAACTGATCACCGAAATTACGCTTCGCAGCTTGTGTCTGAAGTGTCAGGATGAATTCACAAAACTTTATGTTGGGAACACGAACCAGCAAATGAAATTTTGCACCTTCGGTCGCCTGGAAATTGACCGGAACCACGTGGCCTAGCAGTACGACCTTCAACTCGTCGGACGGAACTGTAGCAGGGGCTCTCGGGTATGCAAGGTTTTTCATCGACGAGTATATTGAACGGCAGCCAGCTGTCAAGAAGAACGCAGTCTGGTTCTCCTTCTTCACATCCTTTCGTATGCTGCACCATAACTCGAAACGTTCAATCCAGCCTTCAGTTTCAGATGCACTGGCATGCAGGTTTAGTTGTTCAGTACTGGCAGCTCCATGATGCGATGCCAATTGTAACATGCGCAATACCCGAATTGATAGGACTTATTGAAATCGCTCCCACCAGGAACTACGCAAATCAAAGTAGCAAGAAAATGAAGGCTGAAAAATAGCACGTTAATTGTATTGTGGAACTGGTTCGTATAAATATGTTAAATCAAAGAAAACAATTGATAGATTAGAAGTTGGCCCATCACAGGGAGCATTTGCTGTATCTGTCCACGGTGATCCTGGTTGGTTGAGACTCAGCAGCGTGCGTAGCTACGAAGCTGTACCTGGCCGTATCACAGGTGATGACTGCTGAATCACCACAGGCGATCATGTGCGTTGACCGCACATGCATGAATAAAACATACGGTAGACACAACACATCCCAATAGGTCCGATGTAGTAACGAGCCGAATGACAGTGGATTACAGTCTGCCACCAGCACGGCTCATATGACTCTTCTGGAAAACCTTGTCGAATACACGGAACACGACAGAGGACAGTAGTTTTGTTAAGTGGCGAGTCACACCCGCGACGTCGCTGTGTCATCCACAGATTTATGTGGATTTTTGTGCAGGAAAACGCTTCTCGAGCAGGAAATCAGCCACATCCTCGAGCACCGTTGCTGATCATCTATCACCGCTAATTTAGTGGGTACCCAAATTATTCTAGGCTGACCACCGAAGTGGCCATCCTGCTATCCGCAAACTCGAGACGGGCACCATAGAATTCAACTATGCTATCTGCAATCGATCCGTCGGCTAAGGATCGACAGCGCCTGCTTTAGTTCCATTCTTAAAGTTGAAGGCTCTGCTCTCAGGTCACGTTGCTCAGTTAGTAACCAGGGTACAGAGCGAGATAAATTCTATTCGCTGGTACGTGATCCCAGCATGTAGTTTCTTGAATTCATTCTTACATTAAAGACACAGGCTGCGAGATATGATTTTGAGGATCAGCTGGACACCAAACTGCGTAATTGATTAGTTGCTCGTGTAAATCATCTAGAGTTACAGAGAAAGCTATTGCTGAAGCCATACCTAACTTCCTCCGAGGCCCCGTTAATGCGTGGGCAATCCGATGACATCTCTGTAGCGACGGTCAAATATTCCATGGTGCAATAACAACATTTTCGTGTCCGTATACCGGGCAGTTCACACCGAAAACCCCAACCGACGCCAGCCAACAAGGCAGCTCCTGAACGCAAAGCAGCACAGCTGAATCGTTCAATTTCGTGTGGTGAATCCAATCTTCGTTCCACCTGCCGCCTTTCGTGATGCAATATTCCAATCCTGTGGGAAGACTGACCGTATCCGCAGCGGATTTCACTAATTAAGATGCAGTGTGGCAAATGCGACCTCTGATGATTCGGAGGTGAATGAAAATCTGGTGTATATACTGAATATCGCGAGTGCTTCTAGCCAACCACTTTAAAAAACGGTCCAATCCCAACGCAGTTTGTAGCACCAATTCAACGTGGGTACTGGGAGCCGCGAGTTTATCTTTCCTAAATCAGCATTTGACTTTATCCAACCCAGTGTTTTGAAAAGAAATGCGAGAGTTGCAACATAGCACGGTTCATGTCCGGGGCTATTTCGCTGAATCTCAACGTGGTGCATTCTGCCAAAAATGGTGTTCATATAACTTCTTGTATAACGAAAATATAAGGGAAAATGTAATGATCATGTTACTTCACCGTGGAAAACCATACTTAAAAACAGCTGTTTTTGCTGACACAAGACAGGTTTCCATCAATGTATGACCCGAAACTGGACGTTGCGTCATCAGAAGATGACGACTGACGGCCGACAACGGGATTTTCTGGCTTTGAATGTTGTCATTATGCGTTTGACTTGGTCCTGATAGTATCAAAGGTGTTGGACCCAATTCGGAATATGTTCATTCGCTCGCTTAGGGCTGAGATACAAAACTGCCGCGATTCGAGTACGTACTGATTTCCCGGAAGACTGTATGCGTTGCGATAGATACTCGGTTGCATTCTTTAAACACTTACGGACGAATAAGAGCTGTGGATCTGCCGAGAATCTGAGATGTTTGGCGCCATGTCAGATTGATTATTTTATAGAGAAACTAACAACACTGCAGACATCGTGCATCGAAATATCAATAATTAGTTCTCAAGACTACACAATAAACATCAGACAAAAGATCGTGAACACAGACATAATATAAACACCAATCATGGATAGGGGTTTGCCAGTCAAACTATCCTTGTCATGTGATTGGTTTATCTAGCGGACGCCCTCCAGGTAACTGGAGCGGTCGGCATCCCAATTTAATCAGTTTCGTTAGTATGTAACAGAAGCTAAATTTAGTGAAATGTTTGGCCCTCAGAGCAAGGCGAATTCGTTCTTCTTTGACTTTGGAGGACGAATATATGCCAATAAGAAAAATCCTGCGTGAGAACAGTTACCCGGATCGGTCTTATCGAAAGGGTGCCGAAAATCCGCGTGGAAACCGTAAGAATGAAAGAGCTGTACATCAGCCTGCCATTTAAAGGTGATATTGCGAGTGAAATATTAAACGTCGAATGGAGAGAGAAATTCAAAATACCACCAATGCTACCACCATACTTTGTGTTTCGAGGTGCTCCTCCGATCCAGATTCAGAACAAGGATAGACAGCCGATGCTGGTTGTATACTCTTTCGGATGTGTTTGTGGCTTGATTCGGATCAAAACAGCATCATCCACCCTGGTTGAGTCAAGGACAGACTGAATGGATAAATAGCCCAATCTTAGCGCATTTGGTTGATACTGGACATCAGGTTAATCCGGACGCTATTTTCAAAGTTGTTTATACTGTTCCCCTAAACAAATGCAAGGGTGTTCAGTTGCATACTCTAGCGACAGTTTAGGCAATTGGAACGAGGAAGTTAACCCCTGAACTATGCACCCAAAAGCGTTTGGCCCGTGCACTCCAACCCCATGGCCAAAGATTGGCCAACGCCGCATGAATCTACCGTCCGGTCACCCAGAGGACGTCAGCTAGATAAACCAATCACATGACAAAAATAGTTTGACTGACATACTCCTGCACGTGATTGGTGTTTGTTCCATATTGGTGTTCATGATCTTCTGTCCAATGTCTACTATGTAATCTGTAAACGGCTTGAGAATGAATTGCTGAAAAACAACTGCTTCGACGCATTGGACTTTTACATGATGTGATGAGCACTTTCCAGACAACAATAATTGTTTCAGATTGCGGAATAAACCCACCATAGTATCCAGAACACGAGTTGTAGGCAAACATGTTTTCGGTGATTTAATTCTCAAGCCCTTACAATCATATTTATATGAAAACGAATAAGTAAAAATGGGTTGGCAAAAGTCTCACTAAGTCGGTACGGAGAAATAAGGGTAAGGGGGACGGAAACACGTGCGAATGACAAATTATGTAACCAGTGATAATTAGCTTACGTCACCGCTGCGCCCGGCTGTGTAACACATTTGACTGTTGGCTATGGGAATTGGAGTGCTTGGACTAATTTTCGCTCTCAATTCCCGAACGAGCTACTTCCAACTAACGACCTATCTTCCATTGCACGCCTGGAGGATTAAAATTTGGTGGATCAATAGAGTGTGCTACCGAAATGCTATTGTACGGAAGCACGTGCAACAGAAACAGAAAAAGATGGCTCACGGTATGTCCACAATGTTCAGCGAGTTGACATCAACTGGCCATATAAAATTGCTCCTCAAGTTTGGTCCGACGTGGCTTTCGGTCAGGTTGTACGTCGTCTGAATGGATCCTAATAATTCCACAGTTAGCTGCCGAGTCGCGATAGGTACACTAAAAATGGCGTTTGGGATTGCATAAGTTAGGTCTTTATTGACACAGTCCACAGACGCTCACGAGCAACGCACAGGAACAATCTGCGGTAACCACTTGCGGCCCAGTTGAAAAGGTGTTTATTAATTTGATAAAACAATAAAAACGTGTACAACACAGTGCAAAGAAAATGGTAGAATGTGTGGAATGTACAAGGTACCACAATAACACTGGTACCAGGTATTGAATGATCGCCGGTCACCAATCCAAAGAGGAACAGATCTGAGTACTGTTAAATGAGAAATTTTTCCAGGTCAGCGAAGAGGGACGCGCAGACCCCGGTTATTGAAGAATGAGGGTGTGACGGGAACACGTTCGTATTTTCATCGGCTTGTGATCGCTGGGCTTGGTGCTAAGTACGACAGCATTTCATCGCGAAAGAGAGAGCGCGACAGAGCGGTTACATCATCAGTGCATCGTACACACGATTAACCCCGTGATTTCAAACCATTGAGAATGTCTTCACAAATTGTTGCCCCACTAAAAAATAATTCAGCACTGTTGGGAAAATATTAGTTGTGGCGGTTTCGGTTATCATCCAACACTCCGAAAATAATCGGAAATTCTCAGCAGTTTGATTATTCGGACATTGTTGTTCGTAAACCACGTTGATGGTTTTCATAGGTTCTTGATCGCACTGAGCTTGACCTTTAGGTGACACGTTTCGTCACCATTGATGCTATCCCCTTGGCTGATGTTGAAACGTGGGCGAACTGAACGCCAAGCACATCCATCCAAAACCTATGCGGATAAGGAATGGAACAGACGGGGCGTGAGATTTCGTTCACCTGGCACAGTCGTCATTCAGGTAATCAGTGACTATCTGCCTTTCGGTGATTTGTTGGATCACCTCATCTATTAACTTCCGGCAAGAAGAGCTGCAAAAATAGAACGAAAGAGTTTAACAATCAAGGAGTTCAGATCTGACATCCGTGACGGATTGACCGCTCATTCCCGTCGTCCACCGTCGTCGGAGCGAACGCACAATACGCACCGGGGAATTTCGTCGCAAGCGAGGGGAGAGAGTATGCTCAAATTATTAACCAGTTTCAGTAGCATGCTTGAGTTGCTTGAGGAATGTTGATTTATCATGCGGTACCGAAGCCCAACTCAGAGATGAGAAATTTACAGAAGCACTACTGTAGATCTCTTTCATCTGGCCTAGTAGGAATCAACAGCAGCGCATATTAATCACCCCAGAATTGAAACTTGGATCTCATGTGCAGCATGATTGCGAGTCACTTCACGTGAGCATCACGCGATGTGTGCAGTGTTGAGTATATGGTGAGTAGGTGCTGTGAGGGGACGTGTTAACTCAACGCTGGCGGACATCCAAGTCACCTTGGCAGGCAGCACCGGTGCGGTACCAAGCACAAAGCTTGAGACAATGGAATCTCGGGTGACAGGACAGCCGAGAAGTGGAGTGGATCGGTAGATGAGAAATGAATCTGGACAGTGTTGTTTAAGCCCCAACGCTTGGCCGCTCACATCAGTCGGACCAACGCGACGTGTGCAACGCGTGGGCACATGTGACAACAACCTATACATTCTTTGTTTTTGGCTACCAACACGAGATGATTGTGAGGCAGGAGTGAGTTCGCACTAGAGCTAGTGGGACGTTTAAAAACAGGTGTTCGTTAGCATTTTATGATCAGCAAAAAGTGAACAACGCCTCAACCACACAGTGATTGACTCATACTGTGATGGAAGCAATCCTGGCAATGGAAAGAGGCGGTTACAGAGCCGTTAGACTCAACCAGTCAAGACCCACCGACAGACGAAAAAGACTGTGCGACGATGAGAGACAAAGCGGATCCTAGAGAGGAACAAACGAATTGCAGTAAAACCCACTGAAGACAGACAGATGGTACAGCTTGAGAGTTTCCGATCAAGAGGCAACTCTGGACAATGGGAAATGCAACAAGAAAAGAAACGGAAGCCAGTAAGGATATGTTGAAAAAGAGCCGCGTTCACTAGCCATTCCTACTGTGTGTTGAACACCTGCCCATCACTAACATGCTCCGCACTACGCTACCACGATCATCAGAGCAATGTTCCCATAACCCATGAGAAGGGGAACACTACTGATGGAGAGAGTGATTAGTTCATATTGCGAGAGTGTGGAAGTAGCCTGCACGTGCACGGTCAAATGGCCATCACGCTTGGTAGCCAGCGTTCACTTAAACAATAATGTGATAAACAAGAAAAAAGAAGTTGAATCACGCTACGAAATGCGCACATCATAAAGATAGTACTGGGCAGTATGCGCGTATGAAAAAAGTGACTAATGAAAGAGTGGTATATACCATTTGAAATTGTCTGACTTGGTCAACACATATCAGTCGCAATAGTTGAACTGAGAGAACGTATTAAAATCACTCCGAACTAGCGAAAAGGCTAAGGCTACAGCAATACCTCTCGATCACTACAGTACCCCCGCCCCCCAAAACACTTTGCGTTCTCGTTATCCTACGAGTTCAGACAATATTTGTCCGTCAAAAGCCCAATGTCGAATAACTCGCATATTGACAAAGCAATTTCCATGAACTAGATTTAAAAGCCTGTAAAACTAAGCTATCAGAAGACATCTTTAACGCATATGTGGAGAAATTGGATGAAAAAGTTTTAACGAGTGAAACTTCGATCCAGGATGTTTGCAAGTTGTTCTTCCCCTCGTTCATCTTTGGATCAAAAAGATTATACACGGAAAAGTAAAACAGAACGACTCAAGGTCCAGGAAAGCTGATCTTGTGGGATTTTTATAAAAGGTTGTTGGTGTGTCCAATTCAAGTCTCATGAATGGACATACGCTTGCTCTGTCTTGCTCTTTGATCATGCTTCAGCGCGAGCAGTACAGACTGATCAGTTTTGCTATGTACTGAGTGACCTTACTGTTTTGCGTGTGACAGCACATGTAAGCAGGCGGTGGTCAGACCATGACATGAGAAAAGGGTGTGAAAACCGTGATCGTTAGACTTAGCTAGTTAGGACAAGTTGGACTTCCGGGTTGGGGTTTGCGAGACCCGTCTATCAGGCGACAACAGACATCAAGTAATATGGCCAGGTTTTGCGTCCCGTGGTGTAGCTGCATTCGGTCTTCTCGTGATTCCCGCTTATTACTTTGTTTTCGGTTCTTTTTATCAGATGCTTCTATTCATTCTGCCTTCAGCTGGATGATGCCAAGAGGGAGCAAACAAAACCCGAGCCCAGAAGTGCGATGTTGATAGTTAAACTGAATGAAACTCGCTATTTACTGAAAACGTTACATCCATTGCCATCCGCGGGAGACAAGCCAGCTTCATTGCCCCTAAAATAACTGTTTTGCGGCTGCGATTTTTTTTTGGATTGCCAGCACTGGTAACTATTTTGTCTACGAGATTTTCCACCAGAGATAAAACTGTTACAGACTTTTCCTTTTCTGGCACTGTAATTTACCACGACCCCAAATGAATCAGGGATCCAAGGTTGAACCGAGCGTGAATCCGAATAAATGGATTCGGAGGCATTCTCAGAAGTGACACTAGCATTATTTTTATCGGTCATCTATGTGCCCGTCTGACGCTAACTGGTTAGAGCTCCAAGTGTTAGATTGTCACCAAAACGTCCCGGAAACAAAGACACTATAGTCAGTGTGTACGTGTCACGTCGACCTAGCCCCCGCAACACATGTGTGGGCAGTGAAAATCCACCAATCATGTAAGCCGGTTTTCTAGTTTCTCAATCAATCTGATAAGGACGCAACCCGATTAAATGCACGTGAGTTCTGCTGGTATGTTCCATTTGCAATCTGAACATTGTGTTGCCTAGTCATACAGTACAGAGATTTCTTTCTCGCGCTGTACTGACGCGTTCTGGTTTACGCCAGCAGGCTGGTGCGACGGGAGTCAAATGCGGAGATCAAACGCGCAGACCATCTATAAAAAACAGAAAATGATGGCTACACCATTGATTAGTACTGACGATCCTGTTCACCCAATGTTTGTTTTATGTTCGGTACTGGCAATTGTTTGAACACAACATGCGGGGACTGATCGATTGTCATAATAAAGGCGATATAGCGAAGGTTGAGTCAGTTTTCGTGTTAACTTGACGATCGCGAGAGAGGTTCAAACAATAAACACTACATGCTAAAATGGTCAGAGTCAACGTACATGTGTAAAACCTACCATTCAACTTTCATAAGAAAACGAGACATCAATGATAATGGTTATTATTAAATTCTCGGAACTAGACCCAATCAAGAACGCTGGTCAAACGGTCACCGTGGTGGGCCTATCGGCCCTTATATCCCAGGTTCGAGTCCCGCCTTCGCGGCCGGTCACTTCCCCTAATTAGCAGCCTCTAACTGGTCGCTACCCCCTTCCTGAAATACCGTACCAGTGTCATATAATAAAAGAAAGTAAGTAAAAAAAGATGAAAAATAAAAGGCGAGATACGACTGGGGGTCCACTCACAAGTAATATCAAATGTGTCGTAGTTACGCATATTAGCAACACTTAGATTTTCTTATTTCATTCTTGCGTATGAGTGTACTGGACGAGGTATAACTGATAGCCCCAAAGGCTCAATGCACTACTAGGGATATCCGGTAACCGAACCCTGAAACTTGGACTGGAGAGCCACATAAGGTCCCAGTAATTCGGACGCCATAGCGATTCACACCATAACCTGGTCAGTTTCTTTCCGCTCACATCAGACCTGCTCACTGGACGTTAGGAATTAGTCTTCAGTGATAGTATTGGCCGCTCAGGGTATTCTCACACGACTATTCCACATATCGCTAAGTCTTTGCTTGGCTCCTAGCTTTCGGAATCAGACAGGAAACTGAACATGAACGACAAAATTTGCTTTATTCTGCCATATAACAAGCACAGACAAGCATTTTTTCTTAAATTTACACATGCATGAGTGCAGTGGAGCCCAACTGTGCTATCGAGCATAACCAGTAACCAGACCCCGAGATTTGGAGCTATGGATGGACCACACATGGTTCCAAATAGGTCTGTTGGGGTAACAAGTCCAACAACAGTGGATTACTGTCTACCACCAAAAGTGACCGGTGATGGCGTGCTTCGAACCTTTGACTTCCGAAGTGATAAGTAGAAGCTCTAAACCACGTGACCACCACCGGCCGAGATGAAATGTCACTTAGACGCCATTTATCTGTCCGTAAATTCAAACGAATAAGTTCATTTGTCGTAAGGGAATACTCCATTATCAGCAGTCATTATTGTGAAACAATGGATACCTCTCACCCAATTAGTCAATGCTGAAGAAAGACGAATACCACAAGGTTGTAACATTTCCTCTACTCTTTCCAATGGCGTACGCAAAACAATGTGATCGGTAGGCACAGAAAATCGTACAATAAACCCCGTATAAAACAGAACGACTGCATTAGCAGTTTCTGTGCGCAAACAGCAGGGTTACATAATCAGACTGGTTCTGATTGGTTCGCTCAGCGCTAACAGCATCCGGTTGGCTTCGATTTTATAAACAACTTGGTGATGGGTTCTGAGATATAGTATGTCCTAATAGCGGGTCATCACCGTTGCATTTCAACCGATTAATAGTATGGAACAGTAACCCAAGGTTGTGGATGTTGAACGAGACAAAGTTAATTTGACTACTTCTTAGTGCTCCAAAGATACCGACACAATCAACATACTGATCGAGTCTTCCTTGAAATACCTATTCATTTTAGATGCAAACATAACCATGGCACAGATATCACATTATTTGACGTATGCCATTTCGAAGGGCAAAATCACAGGACTCGCGGAGTTGTCCAGGGTAAGTTTAGAATATTGCACTTGTTGGCTGAGACGGTTCTCGCAATACGATGACCATTAGTTGGTACACTTTGCACGTTTGGCTGATAAATCTTCCGGGGCAAGGGATTGAAAAAAAGGTTTGTTCACAGAGGACCGGCAACCTCATCGGGTCGAACAAATCCGGTGCTTCCATTTCGAGATACAACTGTTGAGAGGTACCCTAGTGAGTAAAGAAAATCGGGAATATGGGACAGGAAGGAACAGTGATGATTTAGGGAATATTCGCTTCTTCCCCTGACAACTGGTGATGTTGAAGTTTAGTTTATATTACAAAACTTTTGAAGCTTCTATTTACAAACACGAATTACACGTCTTTGTCTTTATCGGTACATTTACCGCACCCACGAAAATTCAGTCCACATTCATCACCGAGTGGAGAATTGACTTATACATGATTTAAAGTGAGAAATAACACGTATGCAGAATTCTGTTGGAATTAAACGACCTGAGAGACTCGGTAAGACGTGGCCTTAATCACAGATGCCATTTACACTTTCCTTTCTTGAGCTACAAGGCCACTTCCAGATGGCTTTAGATATCCCACAAACGGTATATCGATGAAGGGATATAACACTGCGATCACCACCTTTTATCAACGACTGAGATGGGTCATTTACTCAGTGCTATTGTAAAGTGGGATTATTAATTTTACTAAACGTTTAAGTTACTATCTAAAATAAATTCATTCATTCATTCAAATTGTTCCCTTCGTATAACAATTGGTGAAAATAATAACAATCAATGCCGCTAGCCGGTGTTGGACTCTTAGGGGCGAAAGATGCAAGTGGGTTTTCCATTACATTCCCGGTTTCTCGTGCCAATAATACAATCTATGGACGAACAATTTACCAAATGAGAAACCATTTCTTATGAGTATTACTCCAATTTCGTACAAGCAGATAGTGTCCTTATACACAGTCGCGAAACGTCGAGTTAGTGCATGCTTCATAAAAAACACGCTGCCGAGGCTTTTTGAGAAACCAGGATCACGTTTCACTTACGCACTGCTCATATACAACTGGACGAGAGATAAAACGTTTGCCACCACAACGTCAAACTTAACGGTCAGCGGCATATGAAGATCATCAATTCACACTGCAAACATCACTAGCATTCAAATTAGTGAACTTTGATTTGGATATAGTGTCGGCAAGCCTGAGTGTTTATAATATAAAGCGCAGAAATGCCACCTACTGGGATGCATCTGACAGCACAGCAGATTGTTCAAAAAAGTAGGTGAGTCTAACTTGCGCAATTGTGTTAAAGCCACTGTGCAAGCAGAATGACTGGAATGTTGTGCACTATTGTCCTATTTGAGGATTACACTTCCAAGCAAAGAAGTTGGTTTAGAAAGTAATCATTTTCCGGAAAAACACGACTGTCTGTATGTATGACCTTTCTTTGGCAACTGATGGGGAATTCGTTTTGTGTTGCTAATAGCTGAGTGAGAGATAGACATACTTTTGTCGATTCTAGCTTCCTGATGTGAGATTTCTCTCCTTTTCCGTCAAACGCAGTGCCAAACCAATAACAGCATCCCGTTCATTATCATTTTTGTATTCTATTCTGAAAGCATTCTTAGCAACTTCCAATCGTTCTAGTAAACCGTTTAATATTAGCATTGGGTGCGCAAAACGAATATTCGGGTACAACTTCGTTGTCATGACAAACGTCATCTTCAAAGACAAACAAAACAATGGGAATCAACCCACAGCTAAACTCAATTCCATCCGACTGAACTTGAAACTCACGACAGAAACGAAACAGGAAAACAAAACAGCTCTCCCAACCGGTTATCTAAGCCGTCAAGAACATGGTTCAATCTGGCGGTCAGCGAGTCAAAACAACGTGAAATGAGTTTCGTACTACTCAGTCCGAGAAAACCTAGTTCTCCACCCGATAAATATGCATCGAGGTCACCGCTAAAGGGCAACCTCAAATGGTGTGCAGCATCTTCATCCAGAACACCTAATAGGATTTTTTAGGTGATGATACGACACACGGACGTAGAACCTGTCAGGTGGTGAAGGCCTGCATTCAGATCTCTGTCATTCAAAGGTGACATTTTAGCATGAGCTACAAAACATTTTAAGAAACGCTGCATTGTGCAGTATTAGCGCTCAACTCACTGCAACAACATTATGATTCCTGTCGACTGCCCACGTATAGCTGAAGTGCTACCGACGTGAGAGACACTTACACACACTAACGAATTCGCTTATCTGAACGATTGCAGAATTTGGTGGCACTACTTTCTCCGCCTGTGTACACTGTCCACATGCTCTTGCGTCCCTGCAATACGAACGTTATTCCGCGCCAACGTTTCGAGTTCTTTCCCTTTGCGCTTGCCGAGTCTTTTCGTTATCGTGTCACCAACCGAGGACGAAGGGCCACAGACACTATACGAGAGCAGGTCCTGACCAAACTTAAGAGAATCCTAAATACCTTGTCCCCGTGCACACATACTTAGCCCCGCATTATCATACACTCCTCTTCTGTCTCACATTTTTTATTGGTTCAAACAGAGCAAAAACACGAAGATGTACACTGTGTTGCTCTTTTTGTTCACGTTTCACAAATGCCTGCCAATCTTGTACTTTTCCGTGCTCTATTCGCACGTGCTGGGAGAAGCGACGCGGCGATCAGGCCATTACTTGACGCATGGGTATGAAAAAGCTAGCATCAGCATCGACTTTGTTTGGCGCTTCCCGCCTTCCTGGTTGGGGCCCAAGGAACGAAGGTTGTCGTTGGTTAGAGACGTTGAGGGACATGGTTGAGAACGGAAGCCAGCGGTGCAAATACTGTGCAGCCTGTCTGTCGAACTCTCGTGCCCCGTAATCACAAAAATGCCATTCCGACGAACGAAATGACAAAAACATTAGAAATTGTACGGTGGAAAGCAAAAAAAAATTAGCCTCCTTCTTCCTCCCTCTCTCACTAACTGTCTGTTTTACTGTGCTGTACTCCCCTTTCCCCTTTTTGTAATTGTTGCAGTTGCGTTGGCACCGTGCTTGTTCTCAAGCCGGTGTAAATATAATAACATAATCACTCTTTTACGCATACGATCACGTAGTGTTTCAACAGATATGATCACACGATCTCGGCCTTCTCTATTGAGTATGCTTTGGCAGTTGTGACATAATCCGTGACACAATAAAACGTTTGTCTTTGAGATCTAATCCCTCTACATCACCACTGAAAACCACAAAAGTAACGTACGGCTATTTTGTCTTTTTCAGGAACCGTCAACAATGTACACTGGTCGAGTTCTAACTGGGACTCGAACTCAGAGTGCGTGAATATCAGCAATACAAATCACGACCAGGCTAGCTCGGTTGGCTCTCAACGACCTGTTTCATATCAATACTACATTGCTCTCCTTGGAGCGGTAGCCCCTTCAATGCGAACACGTGGTCCCGGTCCCGACTGATTTTGCCACTGAAACTCCAACTTTTTCCATGATTTTCAACGTCCCTTGGTGCGACACTCCTTTGTTGTACCGACGTTTTAATGTAAAACACACACCTTCTGGTCGTCAACACCGCGCAATACAAAAAGGCTGTAAATAAATCTTTCATTCTGGCACGGTCTCATCTTCTGGTTTGGAGTGTCTTGGAATTATATCGGTCGGAACTAACTGTGTGAAACAAAACATTTTAGAAGCTTCAACGGCGTCTCTTGGCACTTCGCTCGATACCATCCTGTTCTGTTCAACGGATGGCTGTCAGACCGAACTGAACGGAAGACATTGGCGGATATTGACTCTTCGGCACTCATCTCCTGATTACAAGAACATTGAACAACTGTGAGTTTGAGTCACACCTTTTGTTTCATTTTAATTCTTAATGTACATACCCTTTTGGCCTTTTTATCACCGCACGCTCCTCCGCCCATCTTAGTTTTCTAGTGTCGTATTAGATATTGTTGACAATAATTTAGTGTACCACATAGACAGAGTAGTACGCTACAAAATTGGTGAGCCCAGGTTGTTTTTTCCATCCTTTGACACTAGCTTGATTCTTTTGGTCCAAGTTCCACACAATTCACCATGTCTGACAGCGAATCTATTGACATCCACGCGGTTGCTCTCAAACTGCCCGTTTTTGCCCCGACCAACCCTCGAATGTGGTTTCGACAAATAGAAGCCGTATTTGCCACTCGACGTATAACCAGCGAGCGCGTGAAGTACTCTCACGTTGTCCAAGCGCTTCCCTTTGACATCGCCGTTGACGTGGAAGATCTCCTCGATCCCATTCCACCAGAAGCTCCCTACACGAAGCTTAAGGAAGCAGTCATTCAGCGTACCGGAAAATCAGCCGGAAAAATGCTCCGGGAGCTTTTCACGTCGGTGGGGCTCGGAGACCAAACTCCGTCCCAGCTTATGCGCCACATGCGGTCGTTACTGGCTGGACGGCAAATGGACGACGCCATTTTCAGGGTGATATGGGTTGATAAACTACCTCTCCCGATGCAGCAGATCCTGTCAATGCTGGAACCCACTACTCCACTTGACAAGGTTGCGCAACACGCCGATAGACTAATGGAATGCTACCCGGCTGGTAGACCTTGCGTTCACATGACATCACCCGCCGAAACCACTCCGACACACGAATCCCCTATGGCATTACCAGCACCTGCCCCAGATCGCCTTGGTGACGTTTCTCGCAGTCCTGATTCCCCATCCCATCACTCGCATATCTATAAGGACGTTACGGACCTAAAAGAAACCGTTCGCATGTTGTGCAATCAGGTCAGTGCAATGTGCAACGCATTTACTACTCATCGATCTGTGTCCGCCAAAGTACCTCAACGACCTAGATCACGGTCCAGAAACCACCGGTTACAAACCTGGTACCACCGCACATTCGGCTCCCAGGCACGCCGCTGTGATCCTCCATGTTCATTCCGCACTTCTACCCCACAGTCAAACGACCAGGCCAGCCAGTAACGGCGACGACTTCGGATGGCCCTCCACATGAAAGTCGCCTATTTTATATCGTTGACCGATCCAGTGGTCTTCGATTCCTCATTGATACCGGCGCCGAGATCAGTGTAATCCTCCTACCCAAACATCACAGCCTCAAACCATCTCACTTCACTCTGCAAGCAGCAAACACAACAACTATTGCTACATTCGGCCAACGGTCCATCACTCTTGATTTAGGCCTCCGGCGCTCTTTTAAATGGGTTTTCATCCAGGCGGATGTTCAGGCTCCCATTATTGGCACGGATTTCCTCTCACACTTTGGCCTAACTGTGGACCTCAAAAATCGCAAGCTGGTAGACACCACAACCAAGCTTTGTGCAGTCGGCATTGGTAAATGCACCAACTCCCTGGGCATTCGGCTGGCGATCCCGCAATCGCCGTTTGCTGACATATTGAAGGAGTTTCCATCCCTCACTAAACCGTGTCAGTTCACCGACCCAGTCTCTCATGCTGTGCATCACCACATCGCTACAAAAGGCCAACCTGTCCACTTTCAACCACGACGACTCAGCGCCGACAACCTCCGTATCGCACGCCTTGAATTCGAACATATGATGAATCTTGGCATCATTCGACCGTCTTCAAGCCCATGGGCCTCGCCTTTGCACATGGTTCCAAAATCATCTGGTGATTGGAGACCCTGTGGAGACTACCGTGCTCTCAACAACGTCACCGTCCCCGACAGGTACCCGATCCCACACATCCATGATTTTGCACAGAATCTCTCTGGGAAGACAATCTTTTCCAAGGTTGACCTCGTAAAGGCATATCACCAAATCCCCGTGGCCGAAGAAGACATTCCCAAGACAGCTATCACCACGCCTTTTGGCCTGTTCGAGTTCATTCGCATGCCATTTGGATTGAGAAACGCTGCCCAGACGTTCCAACGATTCGTCGATGAAGTGCTTCGAGGTCTACCCTTCGCGTTTGGCTACATCGACGACATATTAACTGCCAGCGCCTCTCCATCGGAGCATGCCAGCCACTTGCGTCAACTCTTTCAACGTTTCCAACAATACGGACTTCAGCTGAACCCTAGTAAATGCGTGTTCGGCGTTCCGTCCCTCGACTTTCTCGGGCACCATATCGATCAAAACGGTTTGACACCCCTCCCAGATAAGGTGCGCAGCATCCTGTCATTTCCTGCACCTCAAACGATCAAACAGTTACGACGTTTCTTGGGAATTTTGAACTACTACCGTCGCTTCATTCCCCATTGTGCGACCATCGTTTCACCTTTGACCGATCTTCTCAAGTCCAACGTCAAGACGATCGATTTCACTCCCGAGGCCGAGACAGCTTTCACAGAAGCCAAAAAAGCTCTCGCAGACGCCACCATGCTGCACCATCCACATTCGGATCTAAATACTCGGTTAATTCTAACGACTGATGCATCAAATACTGCGGTCGGTGCAGTGCTTCACCAAATAGTGGACAACCAATTACAGCCCTTAGCGTTCTTCTCGCAAAAACTCCAGGCGGCACAAACAAAATACAGCACGTTTTCTCGTGAACTCCTGGCCATTTACTTGTCCATCCGTCAATTCCGTCATCTTTTGGAAGGACGAAAATTTCGTGTGCACACTGACCACAAACCCCTGACACACGCACTTCATGCCAAGCCTGACCGATATTCACTCAGAGATATCCGCTAGTTGGATTATATTTCTCAGTTCACAACAGACATCCGCTACGTGCGTGGAGTTGATAATGTTGTGGCTGATGCATTATCCAGACCTGACATCAAAACGGTGCAGACTAAATTCGATCTTACGGAACTGGCAAACCTCCAGCGTGATGATCCATCCTTGCTCGATTTGCGCACATCCTCCACACTCCAGCTGAAGGATTCTCCCCTACCTTCAGCCGATGGCACAGTCCTATGTGACTGGTCTACAGGTCACCCTCGTCCTATCGTTCCAACTTGCTACAGGAAGATCGTTTTCGATCATTTTCATTCTCGTTCCCATCCTGGTATCCGTGCATCTCGCAAACTCATTTCTGCCAGATTTGTTTGGCCCAGTATGAATTCTGACATTGCATTATGGACTAAACAGTGTTTACAATGTCAGAAAAACAAAGTCCACCGCCACACTTTTTCCCCTCCCAGTACATTCACCGTTCCCGACGTCCGTTTCACACATATTCACGTCGATCTTGTTGGTCCACTACCACCATCAAATGGGCATACCCACTTATTAACCGTTGTTGATCGTTTCACACGCTGGCCGGTGGCAGTACCCATTTCCGACACCTCGGCAGAAAATATTGCGAAAGTACTACTCCAACACTAGATTGCTACATTTGGTGTACCGTCTACCGTCACCACAGACCGTGGCAGCCAATTCCAATCGACTTTGTTTCGTGAGTTCACTAAACTGTTTGGCTGTAAACACATCACAACAACTGCATACCAACCTTCGTCCAATGGCATGGTAGAGCGCCTACACCGTCAACTCAAAGCAGCACTGATATCACAGCCAAACCCCAATAACTGGAGCGACAACCTGCTACTAGTTCTTTTGGGTCTGCGGTCATCAGTCAAAGACGACCTCCACAGCACGTCGACTGAGCCCGTTTTCGGTACCACCATATGCCTTCCAGGTGAGTATGTTCAACCCAGCACCGATGCCAGTCCTAACCCATCCCAATTTGTCCAACAACTCAAAGACCGTTTGTCACATCTACGTCCAGTACCCACTCGCTCGTCATACACACAAGTTTTTGTACATAATGACCTATATACGTCACCTTTCATTTTTATTCGTAACGATACTGTTCGCAAACCACTCACACCACCGTATGATGGTCCATTTAAGGTGCTTAGTCGCACAGACAAATATTTCGTGGTTCAGAAAGCCGATCAGCCAGACACGGTTTCCATTGACAGACTAAAACCCGCGTATTTTGATACACCTCCATCACCAGCAACACCGACACCATCATCATCCACAGACACACCACCAACACTTCCTGTTGATGATCCACCCTCTATCATTACACCAGACACTACACCACACCCGCCAGCACCACCACAGAAACAACCTTCCCTGGTAACCCGCCGTTCCGGCAGAAACGTTCGACATCCTATCAGATTTCAAGACTTTGTTAGTTGACGTTTTCTTTCGCTAACCGTTTCCTCTTTCTATTTTTCTATCGAGCGTTTATTTTGTACAACAAACGCTCTGGCGGGGGAGTTGTGTAGGTACCCGTACATTTCCAACTTTTTCCATGATTTTCAACGTCCCTTGGTGCGACACTCCTTTGTTGTACCGACGTTTTAATGTAAAACACACACCTTCTGGTCGTCAACACCGCGCAATACAAAAAGGCTGTAAATAAATCTTTCATTCTGGCACGGTCTCATCTTCTGGTTTGGAGTGTCTTGGAATTATATCGGTCGGAACTAACTGTGTGAAACAAAACATTTTAGAAGCTTCAACGGCGTCTCTTGGCACTTCGCTCGATACCATCCTGTTCTGTTCAACGGATGGCTGTCAGACCGAACTGAACGGAAGACATTGGCGGATATTGACTCTTCGGCACTCATCTCCTGATTACAAGAACATTGAACAACTGTGAGTTTGAGTCACACCTTTTGTTTCATTTTAATTCTTAATGTACATACCCTTTTGGCCTTTTTATCACCGCACGCTCCTCCGCCCATCTTAGTTTTCTAGTGTCGTATTAGATATTGTTGACAATAATTTAGTGTACCACATAGACAGAGTAGTACGCTACACTCCTCAAGACCCAACACGGCCATCGAGTGGCAGACCTACACACAGATAGAAAACACTACTTGACCTTGTGTTAAGGAAGGCTCGTAAGCCCTTCTGTTGTGACAAGTGTCAAATTTTGCACTTGGGTTTGTATGTCTGAGTGTCGTACGCCCTTCAGTTAGTTTACAGGACATTGGAGTCATTTCATAGTGAATATTCAGGAATTCCGCGTGTGCTGTTTTGCTGTGTGCACTCGGTTGATTACGACAACCACTGACGCCTGCGGTGGTTTACTTTAGCATTTGATCTCACAACGAGCAAGTCTGCTAGGCTCACTTAATATAATCACTGTAACTTCGACACCGCGACACTTTAGAACTCGCAGGCGCCCATTAATCGTGACGGGACGGTCAACGAGAAAGACATTCTTGAGCTTTGGTGATAAAAGACTATTAATTTGAACGAAAAAACTTCTGTGACGAGGACCGCATCCCGACTCAGTGTAGGGAAAACGAAAACCCGCATGATCGAGAAACATCAGGCAGGCATCGGAACTAGCTGAGACCAAAGAACTTCAAGTCGGTGAAAAATCGTGCATTTACGTCTCGGTCAACAGCGCTGTGTACGAATAGTGTCTCATTGATCGTCGGAATCATCTGTCGGTCACAGGAGTGTTGCTACAAGGGAAAACAATCGAGATGGCACGTAACATAAAGCACAGTGACTTTTGTGTGAGCAATGGCTGGTTGTACAAATCCCAGCAACGCCATAACATTAGCTTCAAACTACTGAACGGTGAGACCGATGAAGTTTCAAATGAACAGCTATCAAGTTGGCTGGAACGCTCCTTACGTTGTGCAAAGATTATGATTCGAAGAACATTTTTAACTGATGAAACTGATCTTTATTGTAGAACCGCTCCAACACACAGCTTCGTTGTGAAAAATGATCCATGCAGCGGCATTTAAAAATGCTACGAAGTTAACAGTGGATTCCCTTCTGATAAAATAAACTGCTGCGGAACGCTTGCTTCGTGTCTTAGTTCACACGCGTTAGTACCAATAACCTCGCTTGGGCATAGGGTGCTAACGAACTGGCTTCGTGTTTTAGCCGTTTTTCTCTATTTTCTGAAATTCATTCCCATGAGCGAACAAATTTGATTGGTCCCGACGACATTTGCTCTAGGGGGGAGGGGGGGGGGCACTGTATGCGATACAGGACGACAACTCGTCACTGACGTTTTAGGTGGAGCAGCACCAGACCCTGCTCGCATACAAATGAACAATGTTCGACATTTAAGAATCAATTACCGAATATTGAAGCCTTATTAATTTGCCTGTTCATATGGAACAATGTGCACAAGAAGCACGACCAGGCCAGTGTTTGGGCACATCCGTGTGTTTGATACAAGAGAAAAGAAGTCACTCAGCATCGCAATGATTTTACGTTTAGCCGAGAGGAATCACACAGCCAACGTGTCCAAAGCTCTCAGTTCCCGCATAGGATCTGAGTTCAGTAAGCCAGACCGGTAAGGTGCCGCATCTTGACTACAGTGGAAGTTATTGGAACATCTCCAAGATATTTTGCAGGCTCTTGTGCTCCTGTGATACAAAACCCTCCACCTCACGGCGGGTTCCATAACAATCGACAACTAAAACTGCCGATATTCGGAAGTCCACATCCGGTCTGAAGGCAAGTTTGAGCGATAATAAATATGAAAAGTAACTCGTACCCGTCGTTCCTCTAAGATAAATAAATAAAATATTCTTTTCAGTTACTTTTTCATTTATTATTTAAAGTACTACAACTGAGGGAGAGGGCCGCGATCAGTGAAAGGCTACCAGATGAGGAAGCGACTATCAGCGGCTGGGATCGAACCGGGTTTATTACTACCCAAATACCACGATGATAACGGTTTCGTTGTTGTCCTTAAGTGACTGCGAATGCATAGTTTCACACAGCACCGTGGGTACGAACCACGCAAAAAGAGCCTATTCCTCAAACCACCTTAAAGATGTTCTCTGGCACTAATCCATCAAGAACTTCTGCTGTTTGTGAAACTCTAACACTTAGTTTCAGCACTACTTTTAGTGATATCACTTGACAAAATCAATTTAGAGCCCCATCAGATTAAGAAATTCAACTACACGTGTGGTGGAGTGTACATACTACTTGTTGAATGAGTAAGTAGTTGATCGCTCAGGAAGCAATCACGAACGGTCGTGGATCGATAACGAACGCGAACACACCAGAAGAGTTAAACGCAACAAGGTAAATGAAGGCATATGAACCACATGACTCCATCTTCCGTCTGGACAATGACTGTCTTTAAGAGGATTACACCGCTGGTATGCATATGAGAATTGTTGTTACACTTGACTAGGCTGACGTTCGAACGGGTGTTTCCACTAAACAACGTATTTACTAGGCACGCCTCGTGGACTATAGTCCAGGTAGTCTCAGCGGCCAACTCTGAGGGCAGCAATGCAAGGTGCAGAACCGAGGGTAAACCGTTGTTGGGTATCCAGATGATCAGAAGTATAATGCAGAAAGTTTTAAAACAGAACATCCCAGGATCAGTCTGGATGAGAATTTACAACTTCGGCTGAGTGATTAATGGCTTACCGACCTGACTGAACTTTGGAGGACCCATTTTGACGTAAATAAATTCAATGAGATGATCGGAGATTCATCAGTGGCCGTTATAGATGCACTACGTAAGAAAATTTCATGTTGCCCTGAACTTCCAGAATTCTCTAGCTGTTAGAATCTCGGAGCGTTCGCATATCCATAACATTTTGAAAATAACAGAAAACAGAACTGCCTATGAGTCAAACAAGACTTATATTTGATTTCACTGGCATTTTAACAGACAGCGGGTTGTGAACAAAAACAGAAATGGACTTCTAACAGCCTACAGTGGACAACGGAATGGACGGGACAATGTGTCCAGAAGAATGAGTTGACACAAATAAACAACGGGAAACATGGACTGTTAAGATAAACTCCAGTCTACTGATGCTTGAACCGTTTTATACTCCGTTTGTGCATAGACTTGACAGTTGACAGGAACATTCCAGGAATGGAAAGCAAAGCCCAGGAGCTGAGTGCATGCCCCAGCCATCCCAAGGTTACGTGTTCCACGCCGAGCATGTTTAATGCACTGGAGGCGTACTGCTGTGCGGATGGCACAAAAATTCCAGTACTTTTAACCTTACTCATATTGGTCGCAACCAACATGGGACAGACAGTTTGGATCAACACATTGGTTCCGGTCAATTCGAGTCGAATTGCTTCAGCCAGATTCAGAACAAAACTCTTGGATGCCGAATACAGCGACAAGTAGGGGAACGGGGTGAGTCCAGACATAGAGCTCACATTGACGATAGCCGAGCCCGGAGTGTTCTGTTTAATTAATTTAGGCAAAACTATTCGTGTGACACAGGCGGCCGAGTTGATGTTGCACGCAATCAGATTTTGGATGAATTCTAACGACGTAAAATCCGCATCCACATATTTATCCATATAGGGGTACGACATGCCAACATTGTTAATCAGACAGGCGATAGAGGTCAAGTGGTTTACTTCTGTCTGCAGTCGAGAATAAATATCAGTCTGTTGGGACATAAGGAAGGAAATCGCATGTGTTGGAAATAAACGTCGCTTACATAAAATGAAACGCAGCAGTATAGACTCATTAGGAAACATTAGTGAATTTTGTAAAAATGCCCTGAACTGTTTGGATTCAGATTCGGTAAAAAAAATTAACGTACTGAGAAACACAACTGATGCAGCTGTTCAGCAAAGCATTAAGAACTTCATCTTTGAATATGAATCACTACCAGGAGTGTCTATATATATATATATATATATATATATATATATATATATATATATATATATATATATATATATATATATATATATATATATATACTCAACAACCACAATAAAAAACCCTAGCTCTCAGTAACATTTGCGGTTTGAACCACAATACTGATTCCGGGCATCATTTTCTTCAATCATCTTTTTTGACTTATTCTTGAATGAGACACAAATCTCTCCCACGTCGGATACTGTCCATCTCCAATTTCCAAACTACTTTTTACATTCCTCGTTTTCGCCTGAAGCTGATGTCTGCGCTTAAACCCACCAATCTCACTCCACCTCCCACGGAGCCCATTAGGACTTTTCCAACCGCGAGTTCCAGATAATGCGGTTGAAACTCAATTTTTGAGTAACTGTCTTCGGGCACTAAGAACCTTTTTGCCTCAGGCTCCAAGCGCCAAGTTACTATTCGTGGTGACTTTATTGTCCACAATTAGAATCGGCTTTTGCACTCTTCTGACACTACGGCTGCGAAGCCGAAACTCTCGCTTTGGTTAACAATTTAAGTCAACTCGTTGACTTTTCACAAGCATTCCCGATCGGGTTGGCGATAGCGTACATGCCCTAAAACTCCTCACTTGTTTTTCCTCTTTGTTCGCTGACATTACCTCTCTTCCTCCAATGGCTCTTTGGACCCTTGTCTTATCCCATTCTTCACCATCTTTTCTCACCCAGTTCCTATGTGCAACTCCAGACTCACCTTTTGGCTTTACCATTCAACCACGTGGGCTTTGTGATTTTATAGTCTCCTATCCATGAGATGACTGGTGCTTTACTTCCGATATTTCTACATCCGTTCCAAACTCAACTGAGACTGCTCTCCAAGGCGTGTTTCTTTCTACTCCGCACTCTTCCAAACCCGGCAAACTATGTTCTCCTGAGTAGTTTACCCAGGCCTGCAATCGCGCTGTGCGCTTGAAGAACTCAGCATTCAGAGGATAATCCCGCTCTGCTACACCCCAATATCGTAGTGTCTTCGTGCAGACCAGAAACACATGCTCGCTCTCCATTCAGAAAGTCGGGGACTGTTTCGTCCCACAAGTTTTCTCAGTAACCGGACCAACTCCGTTCGAGTCGATAGGGTTCAATCACAGCCTCTTCCCCTGAATGATGATGTTCCCCAAAGTTTCGCATATATCACCCACCTTCTCTCTGTTTTACATTAATGATCTCTTACCTACCACTTCGAACCTGATCCAAGCTTCTGCCGACGATGCTACCCCTCACTACTCCTTTTCGTGTAGCATCTCCCGCCATTCCAGTGTCAATATAGACCGTGGCCGTTGTGCCTTTGTAACGGCGCTCAGTTCAGACCTTAGAGAGGACTCTTGGAGCTCTCAAAATCGTCCTCTAAACCGTTTTTAAAACATTATCTTTTTAGGTTTCTCCCAAACACCATTTCTTGTCTCCACAATCAAATCTTGCTTCAGTTACTCTTCGTTCCTCAAACGCAATGTCTTTCCTGGGTATTTTGATTGTCTCCTTGTGCCGTGCAGAAGGTTGGTTTTCTATTGTGCGCCAGACGTCCCTTTTACCCAACCCATTTCATACTACCGTACAATGCACAAATTCGTCCCACATTTGAATACTACTTTCACGTCTGGGGTGGAGCTTCTTACTTATCTCTTCTCTACCGGGTTCAGCGTAAGGCCGCCATTCCGGTGGATGATTCAGTTTTGACACTCAATTAGCGGCAGCTTGCTCATTGCCGGGAAGTTGTTTGATCGTCTCTATACTACGGCTATTGTTTTGATTTTTATCCTGACAACCTCACCTTGACTATTCCTATTCACATTATTTTTCAATGCTAATATCAAGCACAGGCAGCTGTTCACCATTATCAGGTTCCTGTTGCTCGATCTCGGACCTCAACCTTTCAATCTACTTTTTTCCTTCGGAAGGTTAGGATATGAAACATTCCTGCGTTCTCTATCTTTCCATCCACCTACAACCTTTTTTCTTTAAAAAGCGGAATCAACAAACTGGTTTTCACGTAGATTTTCCTTACAGACTCCACTTACAGTTTGTTTTTGAACTACAGGGTTTAGCTTTTTTCTGTAAGATGCTTCGTGTGTAGTGAAGGGGAAACTGGACTACCATTGGCGTCGACCGTCAGTCCTGTTGGCGGGAAGTCCTCGAGCTCGCAGTACATGATACTGGAAGGTTTTGGCTTAAGCCGCAAGTCCTCTGACGTGATCTGACCCACCCCTGCCGAAAATCAAAGTATTATATACCCGAACATAAATCAGTTAGACTCTTTCTAGGACAGTGTGCAAGCATGGTATTCCCTCCACAAAAAGGATGCCTCTTGCTTGCAACGTGTGTGATTGGGAGTCAGAGGGAAAAGACGTGCGACTGGATACTCCGGGACCTCGAACTTTTCTCTATGGGAAATAAGGACTAGGAGGGGATCTAACTGAGGCATTCAAGGCAATGAAAGGCCTTTCTGGTCTCAGCCAGGAGAGTCTATTAGAGACGGCCTCAGGTTCTCAAAAGAGGTCACGAGAAGCTGGTGAGAGTTCGATCTAGGTTGGTAGCCAGACTTCACCTTTTACCAATAGAGCCGCAAGCTACTGGGATAGGTTGCCAGAAGAAGCGAAAGAACCGAGGACCGTCCGGGCATTCACGGGGGCCCCAGATCGTAAATGGAACGAGATCATCTGTAACGGTAAGCTAGGATCACGTCACCAGATTGATGAATGTAACTATATGGGTCTGTCTAGGGGTGTTTTAACATAGAATATATCCGTCTGCTGCACAACGACTCTAGGAGCGTTCATACTGCACAAAACGAAGTGCCATGAGATTTTACACTCCCTCGTATTTTTGGCGGGAAACGAACAAAATATACTGCGCAGTGATTGAAGCATAACTTGTGTGTACACCACCGAAGGGATTCTGGAAGCCCGATTAGTCGTGGCTGTTGTCTGTCCTATGCAAACTGAACTGAATTGACCTGTCCTGCCCGGTGCTGGTATGGATTTTCAAATCGCACTCAGTGATGAAGGTTTTGCACTGTTCTGCAAAAGATAAAATGTCATCTTACCCAAAATGATGCATCATAATTGGCAACACATGGCACTTATTCTTCGGAGATTTCGTTCTCTTCAAAAACTGTTTATGATTTTTGGTGTCTTTTTCGGTGGTTCTTTAAGGTATCGGCGTAAACTGATACAAAACACCGTCTTTTGATAGAAAAAGAATTCCACTCGCATAATATGCTAGCATCCCTAAGGTAGTTATGTGCTCACTCTTTAGAGCTCGTAAAAGTGTTCACGTCTACTTTGAGAAGGGGCAGGTAAAAGGAGTTAAGACTGAAACAGGAATCAGAAAGAGACAGTACGAATTCGATCACTAGCTGAGTGGAAAGGGAAAACTGCGTGGTGAGGCCGAAAACTGTTAGAAAAAGGCAACTCAAATTCAAGGGGGAAAATCAAAGGGACAGGTTGTTCCAACTGTGGAAGAGAAGCCCCTAAAAGAAGTAGAACTCCGTGAACAGCAGGTTAGACGTCTAGATGACGAAGTGCAACACGGAGATCACTACAAACAGAAATAGGGGACCGCTACCTCATAACCTGAAGGGGAATGTCGTAGACAAAGGTAAAATCAGAAGGGATGGAAACCGTCCGCACATGACCGGAGCTTTAGAATGGCTGGCCTACCTCTGACACTGATGGCCAGGTGCCACAGAATGGGACTGTGGCGTAGAACGCAACCAGCACCGTCACGATCCCTGTCCGTTGTTTTTCGCGGCGTCTACTGAAGGAATATGCTGCTGTTCATGGTATGTGAACCTGAGTGTAACATTTGGGGGATCGTGAGGGCCACACTTGGTGGTCCCCAAACACTATTCCTATACCGCCGAGGCCAAAGACTTTTCACATTTGGATCACCTCAAAACATTATCAAAATCTGCCAACCATCAATACACTATTCCTTTTCTCAACATTTCGATCTTGATTCAGTTCCTCTTCGTTCCACCAACTCGATGCCTTTCCTAGGTATTTTGATTGTCTCCTCTCTACCTTGGTCTTCATACACATGCTCGCTCGCTTCTTGTGTTGCGCACAAGGTTGGTTTTCTATTGTGCACCAGACGTCCCTTTTACCCAACTCACTTCACCTAACCGCATAATGCACAAATTTGACCAACATTTGAATACCACTTTCACATCTGGGGTGGAGTTTCTTATTTATCTCTTCTCTACCGGGTCGAACTCAAAGTCGTTAGTCTGTTAGATGATCCAGATTTAACATCCAATTTACACATAAACATTGAAACGCAACGACGACAACAAAAGTAGGAAAAGTAGTGTACAACAGATTTGGAGTGAGGAGGATATTATACTTCTTGTTTTTACATCGTATACCTTGGACGTTTTTTCGCACTTTTTTGTCGGATCGTGCATTCACGGGGAAAGGGAGTTCAATAGACAGACCGCACTGCATTCGCACAGCTGACTCTTATTCTGAGCCATATCCCTCAACGTCTCTAACAAACGATAATCCTCATTCCTTGGGCCCTATCCAGAAAGGCAAAAAAACGTCAAGAAAAGCCAGTGCTAATACCAACTTCGCCATATCCCTATGCTGAGTCATAACTGAGTCAATTCTTTTAACTTTACTCATCATAAAAAAGTAGGCGATGAGTAGGCATATGCAAAACATGTCCGAGCCATCGGCAGCGGTGTAAAGTAACTACCTCGGACAAACGGTAACTACCCCAACACCCGACGACGATGCTCAACATTACTCACCCGAATTTTCCACCAGACGCGAGAAATGCTTATGAGTTATCGATGGTTGAACACCGAAATCCTCTGAGCATCCTAAACACAGAGTGGCCGGATCTCTCTCCTCAGGTACTTAAAACTATCAACTACTTCAAGCTGATCACTGTGGAGGGTGATTGCAAACACAGGTTCCTGCCAGTCTCGTAAAAGTACTTTGCACAAAGCGCATACCACATAAGAATAGCTCAATTACGGAGCGGTCTAGAGCCTTCTGAGTTTCCTGTGCATGGTCTTTCAGCAAAGTAATGTCATCGGCGAATTCAAAGTCAGAAACTCCTGTACCTGAGAGAATTTCAACTTCGCCGTTTGGTGGACCAAACAATGCACTTTGTAGAACATCGTCTAAGACTAAGTTGAAAAGAAATGGGGATACGGGGCAACATAATCAAACTCCGCTGGAGATGAAAAAGTTAGCGAAAGCTTATGTGGGCACTAACGCGATCTGAAGCATGACCATATAAACCTTAGAGGATTGACACATGCTTCTTAGGTACCTAATTTCTCAACAGTTTTATAGCATAGTCATCTCGACAAAAGAGCAGCTGCCAAGAGTCGCCATAATGGTTGGCTGAACCGAGTTAAACTGAAATTTTGCAGGGGAATCGATAAAGAAATCAGCGTAGACTACATAACACCCTAAAAAGTCAGGTGCAGCAGCGAGCCGGGCGACAATAAGACTGTCTGTCGACATAGGAATTTTGTTATGAAGACGTGCCAAATCCATTTGATTCCTAAAAACGAAACAGCTTCAATACTTTCTTGTATAGAAAAGACACTAATTCTTGCATCGCATATAAGTTGCACCTAAGTGTAGCAACGTGGCCTGCATGCTCCTGAGGCGGAAAACCTCAAATTTTCTTACATAATTTCGGGTTATTGTAATGGAAAGGATACAATCCATATTCAACATCATCGTACAGCGTCAGACAGTGGGGTGAGCTCCACTGACCACTGCCATTTTGCACGCATTAATAGGAAGAATGATCATACAAGCTGCACGGCAGTGCAGCTACAGGGGTGGAAAAAGAAAAGAACATCCTAGTAACCAACACACGGAATACACAATCTAAATGTACAAACGCACATTGATCCATCATTCTGGTCCGACAGAAAGGGGCAACACGATCGCCATTGTTTACGGTTCGCTGCCATATCCTTCAGTGTTCCTAGTCAACTGGTCGAGGGATCTTCTGGATCCCAACCACGAAAGCGAGGCACCTACCTTTCCCAAGTTTGCTGTACATTCTCTCATCCCCCGTTGCCACGTCATCTGTTGACCTCCACGTGGTTTCTCTCAATCCCTGAGAGGGACGTAAAATAGGGCACGGCACGGTAGACGTGCCTGCCATATGTAACAGGTGCCCTAACCGACGAAGTCTACTAAGGTGGATACGCTGCGATAAAACATTCCCGAACTGGTACCTAATACTCGATTTCTGGCCTCAGCATTGTTCATCCTGTCATTCCATTCAATCTCAGCGATACTATGTAAACACCGATGGTCGAAAACCTCAAGACGACGAATATCTTCTGCACGCAGACTCCAAGTCTCGCAACCATACAACAAAACTGAACACACCGCGGCACAGTATACACGACGTTTCAACTTCAATGAAATATCAGGTCAGTGCCACAAGTACTTCAATCCAGCGTACGCTGCTCGAGCCTTGAATATACGCATGTTACCTCTACTACCGTGCTTCTATCCGTCGTCACGCTACTAATGAGGTAAGTGAAGCGGTCGACAACTACTAGAACCTCCCCATCGAGCATCAAATACGGAATCGTTGACGTCCAATCTTGCAACATCACTTTACACTTTGAAGCTGCAAAACGCATGCCAAATCGAGCTACAACTGTTGTGAGTCTATCCAGTGCACGCTGCGCATGTTCCATGCATTCGGTTAAGCAGACAGGGTCGTCGGCGTAATATAAGTCACATGTTTTCACCATTCGCTAGTTCGACGCCCACATTCTGAAGTTCCGCAAGGCATTCTCCATTGTTTCGTCTCTGACGAAGTTGAACAGGGATGGTGAAATGGGATATCCTTGTTGAACACCACTGGTCGTTTCGAACGGACGAGACAGTTCACTATAAACCCTTACACGAACAAAAGTATGAGTATAATGACCTCAGTAGATTCACGAAGTTCTGCGGGGTACCTTTCAGATGAAGAGCATTGAACAGCGCTGATTGGTCAACTGAGTTGAAGGCGCCTTTCAAGTCGAGGAAAGCCATTATTGTCAGTCGACGGTGTGCGCGACGCGCCTCAACTATTTGATGAAGAGTAAAGATCTGGTCGATGCATCCTCGACCCGAGAGGAATCCCGTCTGTTGTTCGCGGGCGTTCCTCCACCGGCTTTCTCCATTGCGCGAACCCCATTGTCGTGAAGAACAAGCTGGTTTCTGTCCCGGCCGCGGATGCAAGGACCAAATCTCAGCTTTTCACCTCCTGCTTGAACGCCGTCACATGTATCAACGAGAAACTATCGTTGTGTTTCTGGACATTAGGGACGCCTTTGACTCTGTCGATAGGACTGTCCTATGGACTTGCCTGTTGGGGAACGGCGTGCCCGAGAAGTACGTTTCCATTCTGAAAGCTCTCTATCGACAGACCTCGGAAAGAGTAAGGGTCTGTAGGCAACTATCCGAGTCCTTTGTCATCTCAAGTGGCGTTTGACAAGGATGCTCTATCTTCCCGTTCCTTTTCAACTTCATAATGGATGACCTGCTTCAAAGAGCCTTTAACAGTGTTACAAACAGTAGAGTAGAACTTTTACCGGGCACCAGAGTTGTTGACTTGGATTATGTTGACAAGGTCGCCTTGTTGGGAGACGGTCCCTGAGTCGTCCGAGATGCCTTAAACCACCTGGCCGTCGAAGTCACTGAGTATGACATGCATTTTGCTCCTTCCAAATGCAAAATTCATCATCAAGACTGGCAAGGAGATTCTCCTGCACTCACTCTTTGTGGGGGACGCTTGGAAACTGTCAGCAGCTTTGTGCACCTGGGTAGTTGTATTTCCACTGGTGGAGGTATCGGAGACGAGATCTCTCTGCACATCTCTAAGGCTCGTTCGGTTTTTGCCAATCCAAGATACCGGTGGCGTCGTCACAACATCAGGCTTTTCCTAAGGGGTAGAGTCTATAACGCCACAGTTTGCTCGGTGCTACTTTATGGATGCGAAACCTGGCCAGTTAGAGAAGAGGATTTGCGCCTGCTGACCGTATTCGACCACCGTTGTCTACGGACAACCACACGAGTATGGTGGCAGCATCACGTCAGTAATGACGAAGTGCGGAGGAGAGTTTTCGAGATGGACCGTTCATCACTCAGGGTAACTGTTTCTCTTCGTCGGCTACGGTGGTTAGGTCATCTTGTGGATGCCCGCTCAGCGTTTACCTCGCCGCGCTTTATTCGCGCCCGCTGGACAGGATTGGAAACGGCGGCGTGGTGGACAACCGATGACCTGGAGGAGAAGTTTAAAAAACCTGACTTCCCGCTTAGCCGCAGTGGGGTCCTGTCGCCTACCAGATTGGAGCAAGAATGACACCGAAAACAGTTGGTTTGATACACTGGCGGATATGGCCCGAAACCGGAGTCAGTGGCGTCAATGCTGTATGGAATGCTGTGTTGGCTCCCCATCCTTCCCCTTCCATGTATGAAAACTACAAACGATGAGAACAAAAAAATCAAAATACCGTGTCAGAAAAAACTTGCGAAAAAACATCTTTCCAACATTTCTGTCCTTTTTCTTTTCGTACATTGTTTCCTATTATCCCATGGTCTCTTTGGCACGTTGTCTGCACCAGATCCGTGTTATATATATATATATATATATATATATATATATATAATATATATATATATATATATATATATATATATATATATATATATATATATATATATATATATCGCGGGCGTTCCTCTCGCGAGTCGGTGCCAGACGGCGCAGCAAAATCGAGGCTAATACCTTGGTGACTATCGGAATTAAATTGATCTCGCAGTGATTACTACAACTATTGTGTTCCCTTCCTGAAGATCGGCACAACCAGTGACTCGCCCCATAGTAACGGAAGACGCTTCTCGTTCCAAATATCACGGAGCAAGGTGCTAAGTGATTTTGTCAACGCACCTTCACCCATTTTGAAAGGAACTGGTGGGAGTTTGTCAGGACAGGCCGCTTCCCCTCGATTCAGTAATCGGACGCATGACTCTACTTTTACATCCGATGCGGGCTCAAGTGATGCTCCCCAAGGATTCGCAGTTGTTGAGGTCGGAGTAACTACATTAGCGCGCGGCCAGCTAAACTACTCCTTGAAATATTCGGCCCAACGTTTGAGCCTTTGCTCTTTGCCATGAATAGGCTCTACGTTTCTATCGCATACCGTTTCACTGACTGGGGTTCGTCGTCCACCGGTGCCAAGAATGTTTGAACAGTCTTTGACTGCTACCTGAGCCAGTTACTCTTTCCATTTCTTCGGCTACCTTGACCCACAAATTTTCGCGGTCATTCTTAAAGTTTTTCGTAACTTGCCTTTGTAGTTTTCTTTCTATCTTATTCATCATCTTCATTCGAGAGCTGAAGTTTTAGCTCCGTTAGACTGACCGACTTCTGAGAAATTTAGTGTCTCCCATGGATATCGGATCTAGGACCACAAGCGAAACCTGCTGCCACGTGTATCGCCCTTTTTATATGGGCTCAGTGCTCATTTACATTGCTGTTCGTCGTCGTTCCCAGCTCACATGCTAGTTCCTATTCACAACTAGTGCAAACTTCGGGATTAAACAAAATTTGTACGGCTAACCGAGTTCGTGGTTTGCGTCGAAGACCGCGGAGTTGGGACAAAAACCACACTAAAACGAATGCATGGTCCGACTACACGTACGTGGACCAGTGGGACCTACAGTTCTGAACAGAACTGCGCCATCGGTAGCTTACTGCGATATGATCGATCTGGTTACCGGTATCTACAGAATTAGAGCGCCGTGTCGTCATGCAACGCGATCTGTGTCGGATATTTGTACTGGACAAGAATAACCGATTGTTTGCACAAAACTGTAGAAGCCTATGCACGTTATCCGTACGCTGAGTGGGTAAGGCACAACGTCAACCTAAACAAGCTTCTGACGCACTGAGTTTGCCAACTTGTGCATTAAAATTACCAGCTAGTACCACAATGTCAGAGCCTTTGGTCTTGCGGACGAGAGTGGTGAGTTCATCACAGAACCCATCCTTCTGCAGGTCAGAGATGCTGTTTGTTGGGGCGTATGCCGAAATCACAAACAGACTGCGTTTATCACAGCTATGCTTTTGAACGCCAAATGACCCCTGAAGTCTTACAGCACATAAAAGACTATTAACTGGGAGCCAAACTGAAAGGGTAGCCTCAGCCTTGTCACTCAAAACCATTCCTACACCACGCTGATCCGCAGCTCAAGCTATTTTGTCCCCTGAAGTGCACAGGAAATACCTCGATGAAATACCAGGAGCAGTTAGTTGAATCACGCTGTCCGAATCCTGGGTACGCATTTCACAGATGCAGCAGACGTCAATCTCCAGAGAATCTATTGCAAGCCCTAGGCACTCCTACTGACCGGCCTGCATGAGTGTACGCACGTTAAAGGAGCCGAGATTCAGAAGCTGACGAGGCTTGAGAAAATGTGAATTACAAGATAGAGGATTATTCACGATGCTACCTGACAATGAACCGTTGTGAGTATCGGCCGTGTTGTCAGTGGGAGCACTATGGGTGGATAGATGGGGCAATGAGGGGTGGTTAGGGACAGAAGACAAAGGTTGAATAAAAGAGAGGGAACTCCGAGCAGTAGCCCACTTATCACTACCCACCTCGCTCGATGCAATGGGCAGCGCGGTCCTGATTATCCTGCGCGACGACCAATGAAGTACAGAATTCTCTGCATTCGTGCACTTTATGGGAGATGTTGGACGGGTACTGCTAGGGTGTTCAGCCGCTAAGCAGGAAAAAGATTAGGGTTTCCAACCAAAGCGTTCAGTTCTAACATGAACCTGTCCGCAAGGCAACGGGGTGGCTGAGTGGAAGCCCATTTGCTTGGACCAATTATTCTTCCACTGATTTTACCGACTGAGTTGCCAGTTCAAATCGACCCCCAACCTGGAGGGCCAGGAGACTGAACTTCGTCTGGCCTCTACTCATTGACCTGTCAGGCATGGTTGCACCTCCGGTATAAGGAATCCATCCTGCATAGCTCTTTGGTTTAGGGAGGCACGCGAGCTTTCACATCACGTCAAGGTGCAATCTCGTCGCGATGGTGACGGGATCTCTTAGACCCCACGCAAGAAGCCGAACACACATGGTCACGTGAAACAGTTAGACTTTGCGTACCTTCTTTTCATATCATGGACTGTCCACTCTTACTTATATCCAACCACCATCCGCCTCAGCGGTATTGCGTGCCGAAGAATCCTCGATGAGTATATGCATAACATATACCTCAACCATCTTAGCCTGGTGAGATTTGTGTTCTGTCTCATGATTTGGATCGTGTGCCTAATACTCTGAGATTACCTTCAACATCACTGATACGGCTTCCCCACCAGATTTGAGGAGCGATACGAAGTCATCGGTGTTGAAATGTTGATGATTGTCGCACATAATCTATCTGCATTGGTCAAGTCTCAAAGCCACAAAGAATAACCTGACTGCTACAGCGCACACTCATTCTTTGGTGGATAACAAGTCGACCCCATAGATGACTGCGGACGGAGAAAGTCAAACGAGCCTTCCGTACACGTGATGAAATTTCAATTGATATCTGACCCCCAGGTAAAGTCTAACTGCCTACTTTTTCACTACATTCTTTCGCATGAGCACAATGGAGAAGGTACACCTCGTAGCCTCAAAGGCCCATTGCACTATTCACGAAAGCCAGCAATCAGAAACTCAGACTTAGTATATTGTCTTCCCAGATACCGAAAAATTTAGCGCTGGACCAGCTCACTCCAGTAACAGCATTATGCAGTCTGAAGATGTGAAACGCATACCAAACACTGCTACGAAGTCAGTTAGGCTGTCCATAAAAGCTTGTAACCTACTTGAGTCTTCACTTGGAAGAACGATGGTGTCGGTACATTCAAGGTGACACATAGCCACCTAGGAAACGTTCTGTACCGCTGTTCTAACATGGTAGAAAGGCGGTTTCTAGGACCATATCAATAAAGATAAACAAAGGAGATGAAGGTAACCTCGACGTACATCACTTCTTGTGCCGAACTCGGATGAAAGAGATCACCTGAAGCCAAATTTAACTTCGGCGGTTTTTATACAGGGACTTCGTGATGGAAGTGCATTTATATGATACGACGTTCAACAAGAGGGATCGCAAAAGAACTGTGAGGCCGGCTGAGTAATAAAATCATTTATGCATCGAAAGTGTGAGTGGATACTCCCCTTAGAAGGTTTTACATACAAAGTGCATTAGTATATGGATGAAGGGCCGGGAACTGTCCAGCTTTAGCTGGCGATAGCTGCCCAGCGAGGTGGGATGACTTCTCTCATCGTCGAAAGAAACCCTAGGTATTCCACTGTTACGCCTATCTAGTGGTTTCTTGGCTGGCAAACTACTTCTCCGTGGTTTTTTCGCTGGAGCATCCTGTTTTGATGAACACTGGTCAAAAACAGATGTTGTCCATCAACTGCTCAAGAAACAGAACTTCGTCTGGCTCCCATCCATTGACCTGTCAAGCATGAATGTATTTCCGACTTAAGGAAGCTATTGGGAATAGTCCTCTGGGTCACGAGGTACGAAAGCCGTCATACTACGTCAAAGTGCATTCTCATTGTGATCAACGTGCTAAACCTGATAAGTGTGGGACAACACACAGGTTTAACTTGTACGCTTGGAATCCTTACCATTGATATGCGTTGCATTCAAGAAACTCGCATTCAAGATCCTAGTTTCATAATTCGATTGGCGCCACTACCCAGCTTTTCTCTGAAGCCCCATTTACGCCATTCTGGGGATCCTGAGGTTGCAGCTTCTGGTCTTGATAGCGTTGTCGTCACTGTTAGGAAAAGAAATGAAGCCGCGCTGTTAGACTGTCTCTCTATGGACAGTCGATTACGCGCAGACTTGGCGATTTGTTAAAATTGAGCAGTCGTTATCTCGATAAACGCAATCTGTCCGTTGCAGACTAGATGCAAGGATAGCTTCTACCAAAAGTGAAACAACCTCTGACGTAAAGCGAACCGGGACACTATTAGTTTCGGATTATGAACTTCAGACGCTCCGATCGCGCGTACGCCACTTGGCGTTCACTCTATGAGTCAGTAATCGACCCAGGTTAATCACGTCGAGATAAGCTACAAATTGCGGGATTGCATGCCAGGGTGCCGAACATACCGGTGCACATACCTTAACTCCGACCACGCACTAGTTTGCGCTAGGTAGTCCACGTGCTTACATGCACCTATCAATGAGCACCTCAAACGCACTAGACTGCAGAACACTGTTTCAATGAACTTACCAACCTGGCAATAATAGCCAGCAACGATCCACTATTAGGAACGTTTTGTATTTTGCCGTGAGCTGCGTCGTGAAACCCTGGAAAAATGCTGAATACCTACACCATGTCGACGTACAATGACTAAAGAGATGTAGAAGTGAACACGGTGAAATACGGATAGCAACGCAATGTGCATTGAAAGAAAGCGTCTATGGGAATCGCAAAACACGGTGGTCACGATGCGTGTCAAAGGTGAAGTGAGCCGCCGCTATGGAAACTTCCTACACTGGGCAATTTTTATGATAACTGGAGGTTAAAGTGAAGAAATTATGGACAATCAGATCATCAATTTCAAAATGAGTAGCCATCTAGATGGTTAATATAATCCTCACCCGGGTGAAATCACACTCCACGACTTTTGTTTTCACATTGTGCGCCTCCCTTAATTCCTTCGCAACTGCCTCCAACTTTTCCATATTTCGGCTGATTAGCATAATGTTGAGGCCATCGTGTGCCAGTTCATTCGCATACGCCTTCCCGATTCCATCAGTTGCACCAGTAACTATAGCCCATTCACCGGCTTTTTTCAAGCCATGGCGTTTGGAGAAAAATGCTATGCCAACTGTATATGTCGCCAGGATTTTGAGGAGAGGGAATACGACCTTCCACAGAACAAGAAGCGCTACCAGCGACACCCAACAGAACATCCTCACGAAGGAAAGTTGGTCTACAGGTTCGGAACAACGCTCAAGGTCGGACTCAGGCCAATTCAGGTAGGTTGTTCAGTTCAGTCTGCACAGGACAGGTAATGGCCACGGCCAATCGAGCGTCCAGAATTTCTTCGATGGTATGCACACCAGTTATGCACCCACCACTGCCGAGTGTATTTCGTCGAATCCCCGCTAAAAATAGAGGGAAACGAAAAACCTCATCGCACATCAACTGCGGGAGACATTATGCATCGTGAGCGTTCACTGAGACAGTACGCAATGAGGGAAAAAGTCTGCTAAAACATACTCCAGAAGGACCACAGTGCTACCCGTCATCCATCTAGTTGATATACTCAAGGCTCACTACAAGGAAAGATCTCGCACCACTTGCGATCTAGGGCACCTTTGAAGGATTGGACTGTCTGCAGATCTACCATTTCACCAGGCAGACCGTTCCAACTGTTGCCTTGAAGCCAGTTCAGTTCAGTTCAGTTCAGTTTGCACAGGACTTGGTGTGGCTAGAGCCAGTCGTGTGTCCAGATAGTTGTGTTGTCAGCGCGTTTCCGTAGCTCCCAACACTGCGTGATTTTCTTTTTATGAAAGGCAGAAATTTTGTGCAGTATCAGCCCTGGCAGAGTAAGGTGGAAACAATAAGCAAATTGCGTCTGACCCTAAGAGCTGCTTAAAATAAATCGGGGTATACTGCCACCCAACATAGGTTTACTGCTTTCTTAAAAGCCTCCACGGTTGTGGTACTTATGACCTCTTCCGGGAGCTTATTCCAATAGGGTACCACTCTATTTGAGAAGTACTTCGCCCTAATTTGGAGCCTCGAATGCTTCCCTTGTAATCTAAGGCTATGCCCCCTTGTACCTCTCTCGGGGATCAGAGAGAAAAGGTCCTCTCGTCTTATTCCTGACAGTCCTTTCATTACCTTGAAGGTTTCTATCAAATCCCCGCGAATGCGCCGTCTTTCCATCGAGAATAGGTCTAGGGCACGGAGACGCTCTGTGTAGTTAAACCCCCTTTGCCCAGCCACCATTCTGGTGGCTAGCCCTTGCACTTTCTCCAGACAGTCGATATTTTTCTGGTAGTACGGTGCCCAGGCCTGCATGCAGTACTCCATATGCGGCCTAACTATAGCCTGATATATCGGAACGAAAATCTCCGGATCTCTACACGACATAACGGATCTAACTCGAAAGAGTTCTCTCCTGGCCGTATTGGCTGCTGAGGTGCACTGCTTTGACAGCTTAAAGCTGTTGTCCATTATAACACCCAAGTCTTTGACCTGCGGGACCACTTGCAACGAACCCACACCATTCTCACTAGCCCCTGTATTGGCGGTCAAGCGTTGACACTTGGTGAGGTTTAGTGGAAAGTCCGATTTGCGTGCCCAGTTTTGTACTGCTAACACGTCAAGTTCTATATCTACTCCAGCTATCTTGACGTCATCGGCAAACATAAAGGTGGGGTTTGTAAGCCCACGTGCTAGGTCATTGATGAAGATGAGGAACAGCAGAGGGTCGAGCACCGAGCCCTGTGGCACCCCACTTGTTACAACTTCTGGTTTTGAAACATGACTCCCCACCTTAACACTAAAGGATCGCCCTGCTAAGAAACTACTTACCTCATCGCACATCAACCGCGGGAGACATTATGCATCGTGAGCGTTCACTGAGACTGTATGCAATGAGCTAAAAAGTCTATTAAAACATACTCCAGAAGGACCACAGTGCTTCCCGTCATCCATCTAGTTGATATACTCAAGGCTCACTACGAGGAAATATCTCGTTCCACTTGCGATCAAGGGCAGTTTTAAAGGATTGGACGGTCTGAAGATCAACCATTCCACCAAGCAGATCGTTCCAACTGTTCACTACCCTGTTGCTGAAGAAGTGCGACCTAGCCATCAACCTAGCTCGGGCTTTTGTCAGCTTCTTTTCATGTCCCCTTGTTCTGGAATGTAAAGTCACTTGTAATAGACTGTCTGATCTAAGGTCAGAAAAGGCCTTCGTTACCTTGTACGTTTCTATAAGATCCCCTCGATATCTCCTCCTTTCCAACGGGAAAAGATTCAGATTACAGAGCCTCTGCTCGCAAGTCTTAACCCTCGGCCCTTCAGCCATTCGCATAGCGAGATGTTGAACTTTCTCTTAGCATGCGGCGCCCTTCTTATAGAAGGGTGACCAAGCCTGCACGCTACCTTTAGGTGATATAATATAATATAATATAATATTGATATATATTTCTCGTCCACGGTCGAGAAGCACGCGCTAGAGCAAGATCATGGTGTAACACGGTACTCAATAAGATGAAATATTGACAAATTCTAAGTACGAAAGTCGAGAGTATCAGAGATGGAAAAACAAAGCCAGCAACAGTTTGAATGGATCATTCTGATAATGGTTTGCGCGGTAGTTTTGGACCAGTTTCGAATCCGGGCTGGGCAGTGTTGCGCGCTGGAGATATCGAAAAATCGTTAACGCAGTTCCAAGGACGCATTATGAACGAGAATGATGCAAGCGAAGGAAAACGGAGGCCCACTAAGGTTCAGCAGGTGGAGTAAATTTTGAAAAGGAAGAAAAGGGGGGAGAGAATGTAATGAAGTGTATGGGGGAAAATCGACGCATGCGAGGAGGATAGCGATCCATGAAGACAATGCAGACCCTGAATGACGGACTTACCGGAGTTCAATAAACGGAATGAGTTTTGAAGCAGGGGGACATGAGACCTATTTCGTGAAAGTGAACACTGGAGGATGTGGGAGAAACAGCAGACCATAAAAAGGTGAGTTTAGATTCAGGATCAGTAACATGTACTATTCAGAAATGGGAAAGCGCAACTGGAGGGTCCTCGAGAAGTGGAGAGTCAATTTCCAGCCGGCTACAGTTTGGAGGAAAGATAAACAGTGGTAACGGATAATAAAGTGGGAAATCTCCGCATGGACTTCAGCGTTATTATGCTGTTTCACTGATAAATATATATGTATGTGTTGACGCATTTGCCTTCAGTGTTATTCAGCGTCATTTCTGGCAGCGTACGACATCGAATGCGTAAGTTTCGCCTGGCAGGGCAAAATATGTGTCGGTCAATCGGCCGAGTGTGGTGGTATATTAGCGGCATGCGCGTGAACTGGAATTCGTGTTGGTTGCGTTTGAAAACGCTGAACGATTTGATAAGCAATTAGAAGCACTTCCTGCTGTGTGATTTAATTTCGGTCCCCGGTGCTATGGTAGGTTCCACTTGGGTCTCTGTCCGCACGAGTCAAAGTGGCATCCTTGGTTAGCCAATTTGGCGACTAAAATAGTGGGAGAAAACGAACCTGAAATAAAGGGGGATTGCAGTCTGGACGTGGTTCCAGCTGTGGGTTATAATAATATATGAAGACAATAAATACTGGACTGGTTAGGTAAATGTGAGTGGGGCGTGGGTGAAGTTTCATTTGAGCAATCAGTGGCACCTACTCCACGTTCTAGGTAAAATAGGCTCACAGTGGATTTGAGCAATACTGCTACAGGCTAACGAATTTGCGTACGCTGGTTTGGTAACTGTGCATGCATTCCAAAGGATTCATGATTTGCCCGTGAGCACAGCATCGCTCAGATACTAATAAAGACCTAGGGCTTCACGGTTAAGAGTGGTTAGAAATGATAACCCTCAGTACCGTTTGCTTACGCAGTTTGGCAACGAGGCTATGAAATAAGTTTGAAATAACAGACTGTAAGCGAGTGGGACTAACACACTGTTTGCGCAGCGCTACGCTGTTACTATCTCTTTCGGTATGGTGGTTATTCTATACTGAGTAGTTTCTGAGGAGTCTGGAAGTAGAAGGAACTATTGGGGTGATAGTTGTGATACATTAGAGGCAATTAGTCACGTGCCTTGGAACAATAACGTGAGTTCGTCTATGCTCTTACTCGATAGTGCTATCGTACTGAGATTGAGCTCGAGTGTGAGCAAGGAATTCTGATGTGGATATGATTACTTGGTTATTGTGGTGTCTTTTTCGTCGTTATCGTATTGCAAAGCAGGACAACACCGATGTGAGGACTGGTTTGGGGAACCGTGAGAGGTGGGAATGAGATGGGTCCGAATTTTCGTCAGGGAAGCAAACTCTAACAGTCTACATTCGGCGCTCATGGTAGGTGGCACAAGGGCCAACTTCAGGTAGGGAGGTAGCACAATACGCAACCACTGGCATCCAGCACGTGGGGCTCCAAGAATGATCCACAATTTTTTGGACTTTATTATTATTATTTTTTGTGGTTTTTTCACAGTCAGGTTATCTGGCTGTCAGAGAAGGCGGAGCTGCTTTTGGTGGGCGACCACAGCTCCCACGCCCCGGCCGAAACATGGACACACGTAACAAGCCGCGTTGGGAATAGGTCAACCACACCAGTCAATCCGTAGCAACACTACAACCCGGAGACATGGGTCACATGTGACAAGGCTGGTGTGCATGGGAGACAAAACAGTGGGGTATTTTTTCTCACTTTTTTATGCCAATCTCTTTCTTTTTGGTGTTCATGTCTTATTGGTGGTCAACTCTGTGCAGGGAGACCATCACGGCTAGGAATGTTTGCAGAAGTGCCGCGCTAACACTCGCCTAATCCGTGAAGTCAGAACCCCCGGGCCGTTTACATGGGACGAAAAATGCAGGGAGAGCTAGAGTCAGCCACGGCCTACGATTATTCGATGGGGTTTATGTTCAACAAAGCGCCAGTCTGCACAAAGATGGGGTACAACTTGCAGCACTAACAACGTGATTCGTCGGGACGATCTACAGATGGTTTGTAGTTTTGCTGGCTAAGTATCAAATGTTGTATAGGCCAATCATGGAGGATGCTGTCAGTGTCTAATGGTGACTACTGGGTGGAGGTTGAGGAGTCTGACAGGTGCTGCGTCTTGGGTTAGAGAAAGACGCAAAAACCTAATAATAGTCATTACTGGAAATGTTCAAAGACTATCTTTAATGCTTCCAGTGGTATTTCATATAATCAAATACGACTTCTGAAGCACTGGCCTCAATCATGAGAGTTACTATGTTTAGGCATTGCAAACTGGTAGGTCTACGCCAAGGTGATGGCAACTACGGTGTACTGTGTGGCACATCCTAGATTATCAAGGGTTCTGGTTAGTATCCAACGCTTTCCTCATAAGCTCTATCAAAAGACATAAGGATTTGTAAGAGCGATCAGTTTTTGGATGTCCAGAGCTACGTGTAGTCTAGACTTAAACATAATTAGGGAATCTAGGGAACGTATATCAGCTGGGAGTTTATTCCACAAAGTTGCATATTTCAGGAGGAAGAAGTTTTGCCTTAAGGATTTCCGGGAAGTAAGAATCGTTATACGGTGTTCCCTATTACGCAGCTGATGTGTTGAGTTTATACTGAACTGAACTTGGCTAGAGGATACAGCTTGTTTGTGGAGCAAAGTAAACAAAAAGGCGAGGTTGAGTTTTATTCTCCTAAGCCACAGAGGATCAAGCCGCAGGAGTGTACACCGCTGTCTGTAGGTCAGGGTCGTAGAGGGCCCAAACAGTTTTCTGGTAAATCGACGCTGTACATTTTCAATATCGATAATGTCACATTTATGCATATTTGAGAACACAAGTGTACAGTATCCTAGGGTTGGGAGAATATGAGTTTTGTATATCTCTAACTTACTGATCATGAGAAAATTTCTCAGCAACAAGCCAAGTGACTTGTTCGCCCGTGCAGTTGTTTAGGAAGTGTGTTCTGAGAAATTGAAAGTGTAACAATATTGCAGTCCAAGGTCTCTAATTGTTGGGGAATATGGGAGTGAGACACCGCCAATCTTAAGCGTATCATGAGGAATATTGCAGTTTAGCGAGAGATAACTGCTTTTGTTCACTGAAAATTCCATTTTCCAGCGATCACACCAGGAGGATAAGGACTGTACGTCGACCATGATGTTATTCAGTGCTACAGGTAGGTTTCCTCGTTCGAATTAGTAGACTATCTTCATATCTTTGTCAAACAAGAACCTTTCGCCATAAGTGATGACATTGCAAATATCATTTATATACAGTAAAAAGAGCGGTGGTCCTAGAACACTACCTTGGATAACCCCGCTGTTTACTGGGTGGAGGTCTGACATCTGGCCGTTGATGCAGGTAGCTTGGTGACGGTCTTGTATGTAGGATTTAAACCAACTGAGTAGGGGGTTTTCAATCCCGTATCCTCTAATCTTTTTGAGCTACTGCAGATGTGGCACTCTGTCGAAGGCTTTTGTCATATCAAAATAGATGATGATAAGTGCTCTGTCTTTGTCAGCAGCTGTTGTTACCAAATTCAGAAAATCAAATTGTCAGGTTAAACACGACGTGATCTGAGAAGTCCGTGCTGTCTTGGGCTGATGAGCTTATGTGCAGAAAGATACTTGGTCTGGTAGTGTTTTGCGACTTTTTCTAGCAGCCTCGAGATCATTGGCGTATGATTATTCGGGCGGTAATTGGCAATGTCATGCACTGCGCCTTTCTTGTGCCTGGGGATAATAATGGATTTCTTCCATTGGCTAGGGAAGTTCCCAGTTTGCAGAGGTAGATTGTATAGGTTTAGTAGTAGGAGGGGAATGTCCGGGCCGCCTAGAGTGAATATTGCTGATGGTAGGCCGTCAGAACCGGGGTAGTAGGTCGGTTTGAAAGTGTGAATGTATCTATTTATATACGTAGTGGTAACCGTGATAGAACTGAGTGAGGAGTTTGTGACAGACGGGGTGACAAACAAGGTACACCCTTCTTGTAGAAGGGTGACCAAGCCTGCACGCTACCTTTAAGTGATATCGTACTATACCATGTAAATAGGCACAAATACCTCCGGCTGCCAGCAAGACAAAGCCGATCGTAGTCTGATGAGCCCCCCACGAGCCCTTTGTACAGCGGCGTTGCACTGCCCCGACCACTTAAAGTCTCTGCACATGATGACCCCAAGGTCTTTTACCCTACTGACTGCTTCTATGATGGACAGCCTTTGGTCATGAGCGACAGTCGGGCTTTCTAGTGAAATTGACAACAAATGGATTTTTTGGCTTTCAGGGGTAAGTCTGTTATGTATGCCTGGTCCAGGACGGTACATATATCCCTGCCTAGGTCCACCCCACCCTCAAATCCAGCAATCTTCGCATCATCCGCAAAAATAACGCTAGGCCACTGAAGGGCGTATGCCAGGTCGTTAATAAACAACAAGAGTAGGACCGGGCCCAGGAAGGGTCCCCGAGGTACACCACTGGTGACGTTCACCAAACTGGGGCACCTGCCCCCCACTTTGACCTAAAAGGTCCTGTGGGAGATTAAGTCCGCCAACCACCTGTATACCGGCCCACCTATACCGAACTTCTCAATCTTGCATAGCAAAAGACGATGATCAACAGAGTCGAACGCCTTGCTAAAATCGGGGTAGCATACCTCAACTTGCTCACCTTCGTTCAGTCGTCAGGCCACTTCATCTGAGAAGCACAACAGATTGGTCAGACAAGACCTACTTCTTGGGAATCCATGCTGAGCCGGACTTAATGTGGAGTGCTCCAGTAAGTGCTGACAGATGTGGGCACGGATGATCTTCTCCAGGACTTTACATAGGATGCTAGTTAGGCTTACCGGCCAGTAGTTGTACATAGCCGAATTAAGACCACTCTTATGTATTGCCACGAGTGCCGCGAATTTCCAGTCCTGAGGCAGCTTGCCCTGATCCAAAGTGGAATAGTACAGCCTGCATACCGATGGAGCTATGATATGCGCCAAAGGCCTGATGGTTGTCGGGTGGATGCCATCCGGGCCCACCGACTAGTGGCTGTTAAATTCCTGTAGGTACTTACCCACGCGTTGTAACACACCTTTAAGCAATGCGTAGCCAAATTCACAACGGATGCCGAAATCAAAAGGCAATTATTCTACAATACTAGATTATTGAATGAACGATGACACCAAACAGGTGCAAACCCCAATAATGAGATCACAAGGACTCAACAAACGAGAAACCGAATTGCAGCGTGCGAGCAAGGAGCACGTGCGTCAAGCAGATCCAGAAAAAGGGTGTGACAAAGTAGCGCTCTGGGCGCGAACAAACAACAATTGGTCCATAAAAACAAACAGTTCGTAAAGACACGTCAATAGTGTAAGCAAGTGAGTGATGTTAAGAAAAACACGGAATCGCAAAAGATTTAGGGGGATTATCCTCGACCGTTCGGTACACGCTTTCCTCTGATTGGTTCAACCCGTTTAACTGCGGAGGAGTATGCACCAGTGTCTTATCGACTGGAAACTCACTCTCTATCCTATGTACACTACAGAATTATTTCCCCAGGGCGTCTGCGTTGCCCTGGTGATCAGTGAAAATACCATGGTCTCTGGTGGATAGTGGACCTACGGCATTCTTTGTTGAGCGTTCTGACGGCATACAGCTGTAGAATGTTTTTGGCTGTTGTCTTACACGCTGGGCCAATTTGAGCTCAATTTCCCGCTTGAAGGTTCTCCGAAGGCTCACGGTTCTGTTTCTCAGCGTTGCAAATATGTTCCAAGCTAGCTGACTGCCAGAAGCTTCGTACTGGTTTAATGAGCGGCTTCTACTTTTGATGGCTTTGACTGTCGTAGCCCTCCACCACGTGCGTTTGCCATCCCCACTCCTTCGTTTCAAGGGCGAGAACTCTTCCTCTGGGGCAATCAGTGATCCCTTCATAGCCTGCCATCGCTCCTCGACAGTAGCCTCCCCTATTGCGTCCCAGGTCAAACTGGGCGCCCTATTACGAAGCCAACCTATGTCCATACTACCGAAATGTTTGGCCAGCGGTGTGGGTACTTCCAGTTGCCGCGTACATAGAGCGATTTTGACACACACCTGGTCACTCCTGCCCAGCGGTGCGCTGTACTGCTGTCCAGACACATCGTTGGGGAGGTCTGTTATTGCTGTATCCAACAAGGATGGAACGCTTCCAGTCCTATATCCGGTATTTCCCTAATATGCTGATGCAACGCACTGGTATGCAGCCATCCTAAGTAGGTTTGCTCCTTCGATCCCGGCACGCAGGCTTCAGCCGTCCAGCCGATGTGCGGAAGATTGTAGTCACCCACCACGGGGGTCTTGTGCGACATTAACTATTTTAGCCAAAGTCCGCAGTAAACAAACATCCTTTTCGAGGTTCGTGCTTGGTGCCCTGTAGAGACAGGCGACAGTAACCCTTCTGCCTGGAAGGATGATCGTAACGGCGCACAACTGGACATTGCGAGCGCACATCTTGGTCTGAGGCTGAGGGTGGTTTATACCCCACCTGATGAGGGTGACTACTCCTCCTCCAGGGCGATCGTGTTCTCTATCCTGCCTATAGACCGAAAAGCCGTTACTTATTACTCCTGGCACATGGCCTTCTTCAGACAGCCAAGTTTCCGTAACGGCAACTATTGACGATTTGTGGTCACCAGCGGTTTTGGCGAGTTCCCTCCATTTGCTTCTAATGCTACACGAGTTAGCATATAGCACCACCGTGTTTGTTTCATCGCTTAGGTGTCTCGTATTATTTACTCCTGTCTGGTTCTCAGAAGCAACTCCCGAGATGATGACAAGTTTTTGCATTGGTCGTCCCCACTGGTTTATAAGATGTCGGCTGATGATCCAGAACTTTTGATGACCCCAATCCATCTCTATGGGAGTTGCCATAACATCCAGACTGACAAGGGTCGTGTTGTCCTCCACCTTCGGACAGTGCTGCCGGTTTTCATGTTCCAGCTCATCTTCGATAACAACAACTTTCGACCCCGCTGGCGGTTTCTTCACTTCTGTCAGAGTCGGGGCCCGGAATCCGAGTACGGCGTTCTGCTGTACTTGTTAGTTTCTCACCAGCATCCCGGCTGGTTGAACCAGGTTGCCCCGCCGTGCTAGACCACCAGGCCTTACTCTATACTCGTCTGGCACAATTTGGTATCCACACTTGGTGGTATGAACCGTTACTGCCACCCTTGCCAGCAGTCCATCTCGGGTGGCCTCACCAGTGAACTCCACTATTATTGGCCTCGCATGGTGTTTGCTTTCGTTCTCAAGTGGTGGCTCTCGTGTCCCCACTCTGTGCACCCTTCCTAGGATAGTAGGGTACTGAACAACTGCAGTTAGCAGTATGTCGTGGACCCTCCTCCTATCTATGTTCCATCTGGCTTTCGATTCTCTTATGAAGGGTTCTTTCCTATTTAGGATCAGGAGCCTGCGGCTTGAGACCCTGACCATCAACAAGATCTGTCTTTACATATCTTCCACTTTGTTTTCCAACACCAGGAGCGAAAGGTCATCAGCCGTAAACGGCCCATCCTTCGCCACATTACTCTCACTCTCCTTTATTGGCTGCCTTACCCTTGTGGGCTTCCGCTCAGTCCACCGGCCCTCGTCGGTCTGCTTCAGGGACGTTGAGGCAACGACCGCGTGTCAAGCCCTTGGAGCTGGCCAACTCGCCCTAATGACTGTCCTCACAGCTGAGCCTACTGCTTCCGCAAACGACTTCCTGCAACCTGATGGCGAAGTTTTGGGACTTATGCCCGTGGTACTACTTGGTGGGCTTTGGTCCTGACACGGGCCTGCAGTTTAGAGGCCTGGACGGCTGCTTCCTTGCAAGGAGCACAGACCTACTCTGCCCACGGGTTCTGTTTATAAAGGATAAAGTTTTCCCCTATTATTCCTGAACACTTTGGGTGAGCCCGCCTCTTGCGCACCTCGCGCTTTATGCCATTTGCCACAGGTTTTCCGCACCTAGGTGCGAGACACGGGTCAGAAACGTGTGGCATACCGTAAATCACAAAACCAAGGGGAAAATGGCTCAAATGCTCCTCAACCAAACACTTGCAGGTACAGCCCTTTAACACAAAAGAACAAAAAACTCCAAGAGAGGAAAGATCGCTTCAAAAAACACCGAATATTACTCTGAAAATACTACAAGGAGAAAAAAAATTCTTCGGATAAAAAGCAACCTGAATGCAATTCCGATGCGCCAAGTAACGTGAATTAAACTGGGTTAATTCGAAAAGCGTTTCAAGAAATCAATTTAAAGGTAAGAGCAATATAACTTCAAAAAGCATGGCACTCACTGGGTCAAACTCATTAATCATTCCTCAAATTAGAGACAGCGGAAAACATCCGTAAAAGCCGAGTCACAATCAACTCGCTAGCAATAACTCAAGACTGAGTAAAACTCCGTAACCCCGACAAAGACTGGTCAATTTGCCTTTTGAATGCTTTGTCTTATACCTATTCCGCCACATCAACAAGCAAAGAATTCCGGGGGGTTGTGGCCCTCCGAGACAAGCGGTAGACTAAAGGCAGACCAGTAGAATACCTCTTCGCCAGTGTCATTAAGTACTCTCGCATACGCTATGGCCCACGGAGCGGGAAATCCGCTTGCGGCTCTGGCTCCAGTCCACTCCGGATGATACGGCTGCCGCGGATGAGATCACCACGCATCCGCCGATAGGCTAACAGAAACAAACCGGTAGCTTCAAGACGTCCGTAGTAGCTGACTCCGCGTAGCCCAGAGGTGAGACGGGTAGCAGACCTCTGCACTCTTTCTGACTTGATTGATTCTGCAGCTGTACGTGGATAAGCAACCACGCCACCAAATTGGAGTCTAGGACGTAAATGGGAAGTATACATCGGGCGAAAAGCATCGTACTCTAGGTTCCCAAAAGATCGACGAATGGAGCCAAGGACACTTCAGATGGAAGCAAACAATCTGTCCGTGTGACCTATGGATTTCAGCGCGGAGGGAACCGACACACCGAGATCACGCTTGCAAGTCTGTTGTTCGTGGCAGACTCCTAGAGAGGTGGTAACTCTCTGGAGGCTGAGAGCGACCGACGTGCTTATGAACACACTTTGAAGGATTTATTTACAGCATCCACTGAGAGGACCAGCGCAAAAGCGCATTTACATCTTCCTATAGAAAATGGTTATCTTCATCAGAGTGAAGTGATCGCCAAACTTTCAGATCATCTGAAAACACGGCAGGTTGTCAAGAACAAATACTGAAAATCCCTCCAAATGTTCAACGTGCTTTGTGAATTTGACTATATTTAACATTGCCTTGAAAAGCTCGCTCATACACCGCACATTTTCACGTTTGTTTATCCATGTGAGTAATTTGAATTTGGCCTTGAACCGTTTCTGACTGTCGTGCTTGAGCCACGGGGCTTTGAACCTTTGGGTTTTACTGTGAGGCCCATTTGGCCGCATACTTGAGGTTTGAATATATTTGCGTCTTTTGTGAATTTCAATTTAGTGCCGTAGAAACTACGAATCAATCTTGTTCTGGTTTTGGGATTGTTTTGAATTGGCTACGCGTTGCTCGATTTGCGGGAATTGACCTACAATACTCAAGTGGAACCTGGGCCAGAAAGCTCATTGGAAATGCCCAGATGAGGAACCAAGGACCTTCTGAAACAACAGGAATTAACTCCGCAAGTCTCTGGGGATGGTTTGGGTGCTATTGATTCTCTAGATAATGCTAAGTTTACTAGTTCCGTCAGTGCTAGGTCATATATCTCTAACTGCGATGAGTTTGACGATATTAATACTTATAGAATGAGAATGATAGTATTAGAGAATGAGCTGCGGTTAGCCAGAAAGGAAGCGGATCCCTTAAAAAAGGAACTGGTCTAAGAGAGCCAGCAAAGGGTCCATGTAGTTCACGATGTCAACATCAAAACGGCACTGCAATCGACGAATATAAACCCCTGAGACAGCCTGAAACTACAGAGGTTTTGGCATTCGACCTGCTGAGAGTGGAGTTGTCCCATTTCGACGGTCACCCCGAGCAATAGTGTTTGTTCATGAAACGATTCGAAAATTTTGTTGAGTGCAAAGTTGCAGATCCCGGTCAAAGCTTTTTGTATTTATTACATTACTGTCGTGGGAGAGCCAAAAGTGATGTCGAAGGCTGCGCGATGCCTGACCCACCAATGGGGTACATGAAGGTACGCAGAATCCTGAAAGATTTGTCTGGACAACCATTCAGGGTGGCCAGAAGCCTGATTGATGGTGTTTTATTGGAGGCAAAAAGGACTGAGGGCAAGGCTGAATTACTGTCAAATTTGGGGGTAAAAATGCAGAATTTCAGTATAGCACTGGAGCACTTAGGATCCCAGTCTGATCTGAATGTATTGCACACGCAGGAATGCGTTGTCCGATGTCTACCTATTGATTTACACAGCCGATGGGCAGAGGAAGCTGAAAAAGTAAATATGCCTGAGCGGGAATCTACTTTCAGAGACTTGACGGAGTTCATAGGCCGTCAATCCCGTATCACCAACAGCCGATTTGGACAAATCGTACGCGAAAGTTGCAGGCTGGCGAGAACGGAACCAACCTCTGCTCAAATTGTAGGGAAGGACTGTAACCGAATCCACTCTTTGGCTAACATGCACATGATAAGTCAAGAACCCGAGAGGTCAACTGAATGCAAGCTATGCAACTCCTTGCATCAGTTACCAGATTGTTCGACCTTTCATGGGATGAGTGTACCCGATCGGTGGTGCGCAGTAAAAAGGATTGGCTCGTGCTTTGTGTGTTTGGACAACTCTCATCGAGCCTCTGAATGCAGCTTGAGAGTGAAATGTAATCAGGACGGGTGTTTGGGTACTCATCACTCGTTACTACACTGCCCTCTCAACAATAGGCCTATTCAGCTGGATGAATCCAGAATTGTCTGTCCAACGGGACATGATGACTTCAAACTGGCGAGATTAGTCATCTTACCTGTCGGCATCGTGACACCTACAGAATCGAGGAGGTTCAATGCATTTTTGGACACGGGGTCGGATACCTCGCTGATTACTCGCGAGCTTGTAGAAAGCTGTGAACTAGTCGGCGAGCCTACCTCCCTCACCATCAGAACGATTGCAGGGGGTCTTGTTAACAATTCTAAGAGGCTGACCCTGCAGTTAACGTCTTTATCTGATGAGGGGACCGTAGAAGTTCCGGAAGCTTTTGCAATAGACAGCTTGCCAATGAGACCAGTCGACTCTATTAGATCGATCGCCGAGAGATGGTTTCATCTCAGAGACATAGCGTTCAAGGAAGTGTCTAGCCCCCATGTCGACATACTAATTGGATGCAATGTACCAGAGGCTCATTGGGTGCTTGAACAGAGCACAAACAATCGAAAAGAACCATTCGCTACGCGAATGATACTTGGCTGGACGCTTCTCGGAACCTTGACGAACGAACGTCAGAAATCTGCACCAATAAATTGCTTGACCGTTGCTGAGAGAAGTGTCTCTGTAGAACACAATCAACTCTTCCATATTGAATCCAACGGTCCAGCTCAGAAAATTGAAGTTCACTCAAAGGATGATCAGTTGGTGCTTTCAATGGTGAATTCAAAGACGGGACGTCAAAATGGGCAACACAAAGTTGCTATACCCAAGAGACCATCGTCGAGTCACCTATCAAGAAATGGAGAAGTCGCCCGGAGGCTTTTAAAATATCTCAAAAAAGGACGTCTTCGAGAAGCCTTGCTGAAATTTGAACACCAGCAGGTCACGCAAGGCAGTTAGGAGTTTGCCGACCCAGTGACAGTGCCCGGTACCTGGGTGGAATTTCACTGCCGGTGGCGAAACAAAGTACCCTTTGCCAAAACAAGAATTGCCGAGCTGAAGTCAGTATCCCTAAACGAACTCACAATGACTGCCCTGGTATTGGGTTTTAAGGTAGCACCAATGCCAAAAGAGAAGTGTACCACCATCGAACTCAGCCTCGCATATTGGACAGATCCTACAGTTGTGTTACATTACAGGAAACGGAAGAAACAAAGAGCGTGTTCGAAACATCAGAGAGTTAATCCATTCGTAGCAGAAAACAGCGAAGAAAATGTTGATGATTCGAGCTCGAAGCCACGTGCAAAGGACAAATTAGCTCGCAGACCTCCTCGCTCCGGTTTACTCAGCGTTTTATTCCATTTCATGCTACACAACTATTCAACTGGACCCATTTTTCCTGAACAGTTGCAAAATGTACTTGGTTCCAATTTCTATCCAGCGTGCACGTAGGCGAAAAGGAGAAATTTACCAATATTTCACTTGAACAGTTCGAGTGAGGCTTATTAGCTGTGATCGCATTGTGAGACTATTCTTGTCTTTAATGAAGAATATTTATTTACATTTTATGCAGTAATGTTTGTCACACATGTTGTACACGGGAAAACTTTGAAGTACTCTGATAGATGCCAGTATTCGGTCAGTTTCCGTGTTCATGTGTGCTTGGATACTGTCCGTCGTACACTTGTTTTCGAAACTTACTCATAGTCAGAAACTGGTTTTCATTTCTCTTAAAACATTTGGTGCGTTAATTTTGTGTAATTCCACTGGTTCGTGATCTTCCAATTTTACACGATATCTCATTAGGCTTTGCACCTACGTTCAAATTCTGCGCTCATGCTTGTAAACAAAGTTGGTCTAACCAATCGCTGCAATAGTTCACTGCTTGTAATGCGTGACTTAGCTCGTGCGGCGAAAAGTTTTACTCTGCAAAGCCTTCACCTCCATCGTGCGTCTAACTGTGTGCGTCGGCCTCCTGATGGATATGTCAATTTCAAGTTGTGCAGCAGGGTTTGGAATTGAGTCCTTATGGATTGTGCAATGATGACTACGGCGGAAATCTGTTTTACGCGCAGCTAACACAGGAAAATAGTAACCACAGGCGCTGACAATAAAATATAGGTAGGTGGTGTGAAAATCGTGGCCCCATCTTGAAATTTAGACAACGATTTTTGCGGAAGGATTTTGGTCGGCGGTGTAAAGAACAAATACTGAAAATCCCTCCAAATGTTCAACGTGCTTTGTGAATTTGACTATATTTAACGTTGCCTTGAAAAGCTCGCTCATACACCACACATTTTCACGTTTGTTTATCCATGTGAGTAATTTGAATTTGGCCTTGAACCGTTTCTGACTGTCGTGCTTGAGCCACGGGGCTTTGAACCTTTGGGTTTTACTGTGAGGCCCATTTGGCCGCATACTTGAGGTTTGAATATATTTGCGTCTTTTGTGAATTTCAATTTAGTGCCGTAGAAACTACGAATCAATCTTGTTCTGGTTTTGGGATTGTTTTGAATTGGCTACGCGTTGCTCGATTAGCGAGAATTGACTTACATGACATCTGAAGATGATCTACCTGCAAAAGAGTTTTTTCAAATGCGTAATTATTGTTTCTAATTTCCCTTGTAAAAACGAAAATAGCACGGAATGAAACCCTTCTTCAGTAGGAAGTTACTAGATCTCTCTTGACTTTCCCCACGGGAAAAACTCCTGGTAGTCCTGGGACTTCGATACAGATAGCTGATCGCTGCATCGCTTCTTCTCATGTCCCCACTACTTTATCTTAATACGCACCTCCCGTTTCTTCATAACCATTCCCTGCCCCCTCATCTATTCCCGCACTGAACGTTTTAAAATCTGATTCCATTACTTTTGGTCTAGACACTTCCGCTCCTCCCGTCTTACTGCCACCCAGTAAAAGACGCCAACTATTGCCTCGTTCTCCCTCTTCATCTCCTATTGGGTAACCCCTTAACTCTTAATCGCTCCATGCTTCCCCAGTGATGAACTTCTCGCCATCCAGAGGAATTGGTCTACCAGTCTTTCCCCCCCTCTCACGAGACCTCTCCTTCACTAAACTGCCTCCTGGTAAATCAACTGGCCTAACAAACTGAATCTGGTTACAACCTTAAAACGTATCCCTTACACCTATGTAACACACTTTTGAGCAATGCGTAGCCAAATTCACGAAGGATGCCGAAATCAAAGGGCAATTATCCGTGATATTCTATTATACTAGATTATTGAATAAACGATGACACCAAACAGGTACAAACCCCAATAATGAGATCACAAGGACTCAACAAACGAGAAACCGAATTGCAGCGTGCGAGCAAGGAGCACGTGCGTCACGCAGATCCAGAACAAGGGTGTGACAAAGTAGCGCTCTGGGCGCGAACAAACAACAATTGGTCCATAAAAACAAACAGTTCGTAAAGACACGTCAATAGTGTAAGCAAGTGAGTGATGTTAAGAAAAACACGGAATCGCAAAAGATTTAGGGGGATTTTCCACGGCCGGTCGTTGCACCGCCCACCAAAATCCTCCCGAATCTTTAGCAGAGTCAAAGATTTGGTATTGAGGATCTGATTCTTCCTACCTACCTAGGCTCTGCTCTCAGTGCGCGTGCATAATGTTTGTCGTCAACGTTCTACTTATGGTCGCACCTAATCCGTTGGCCACATAGACGCGAGGCTATCCTGCATCTTCCATGAGAACAACTGACCGATGGTGGGCGTGAAGAGGAAACCTAGGTGCTGTCCTTGGAAAGGCCGTCCTGCCCTGACTGTATGTGCTTGCGTGAGTGTGCCTCTCTCTGTATGTGTATGATGTAATCGCCGCCACCTCCACATATGCAAGGGACATTTCAGTAACGATAACAAAAGCAAATTGCGAACGCCGTCACATTTTCGATAGGGGTTGCGTGACATAGCGTGCATCGGGTATGTGCGTATGTGTCTGGATGTATAATGGAATCACAAGTATCACCACACATAAAAGAGGGCTTTCTGCAACGTCAACGGAAGACTGTGAGCACTGTAACGTGCTTGACAGGGACCGTGTGGCATAAACGAGTGAGATGTAGGCATGTGTGTGCGTGACCTAAGCTCCGCTACTTCTATATATGCAAAAGACATTCGGTAACGTCAACAAAAAACAAACAACGAACACTGTCACATGTTTGATAAGGGTTACGGGGTATAGCGTGCATCGGGTATTTGTGTATGTGTCTGGATGTGGAATGAAATCGCATTTATCACCACATATCGGGAAAAACCTTCTGTAACGTCAACGAAAGACTGCGAGCACTGTAACGTGTTTGACGGAGACCAGGTGGAATAACGAGTACAATGTAGGTGAGTGTGCGTCGGGGTGTATGATGGTTCGATACGTCAGTGCGTCGTGATTGCTTCCATATATGGGGTTTCTTTACCCACCTCGGAGACGAAAGCGAAATAGTCTACTGGGCCTCAGCGTTAACAGCTTCTCCGCCTTCCCTATCGAGTAGGTCAATACTGCGTGTGTCACGAATGAGCACTCCGTTAGCTGTCTTCACGTTCACCTTTCTTATCATCTCGTCAGTGCTTTCGATGGCTTCCATAACTACTTCCAAGGACCAGGTGCTGAAGTGTGCTCGTTCGCCTGCGACCATCACCACATCCCCAACCTTGAATGGTCTTGTTTTCACCAGCCACTTCTGTCGAGTGTGCAGAGCCGGTAGGTACTCCCGCAGCCAGCACTTCCAAAAAACCTTGGCAAGATAATTCGCCTGCTTCCATCCGTGGAGGTAACTGCCACAAGGGTATACCGACTCTTGGAAACCCTCGTTCGACCTTAACGCCAATAAGTCGTTCGGGGTTAGCGCCAGGTGGGTGGGGTTGCCGTTCATTACTGGAATCGGGGTCAGTTGTCCAGAACACTCTCTACCTCAGTCATGATGGTGTTCAGCGTCTCGTCATCGGGCGGCCGCTGCTCCATAATTGACAGCAATATCCGTCTGGTGGACCGGATCATGCATTCCCATACGCCGCCGCGGTGGCTGGCCTGTGGGGGTTGAAATGCCATAGTATGCCGTAGGCCACAGTTCGATCCTGCAGTTCGTCCCTGTTTGTTTTGGTGCCGAAGCTGCAATTCCCGGTGGGCGCCCACAAAGTTCGATCAGTTATCTGAGTATATATCGGCCGGTACGCCTCTTTGGTTGATGAATCTCTGCAAGGCCCGTAGGAAGAAATCGGTCGTCATCGAATGTGCGACTTCTAGGTGTACCGCACGTGACTTCATGCATGTCATGATACACCCATATCACTTTACTAATCCATTCCCGCACTCGATCCACACGGGCCCGAAATAGTTCAAACCGGTGTCGCTGAACGGCCACCAGCCCGCAGTCACCATGCATTCTGGTAGCGGTGCCGTGTTGTTTGCCTGCTGTGGCATTGCGTCTCCCACATTGCACACAACGTCGGATTACGCCGTTTACAGTCTCGCCCTCTCAGCAACCAAAGGCGCTTTCGGATGACGCTCGTCACGTGACTTTCCCCGGCATGTCCCTCCATGGCGTGGATGTGTTGGATCGTGAGCTCTACTACAGGTTGTCTCGCAGGCAGCAGTATAAGATACTTTGTGTCGAAGCTCAGGTGGGCGTTGGCCAGTCTACCATCCACCCGCAACAGTCCATCAATGAGTTTGGGGTTTAAACGCTTCAATTCGCCTCTTGGAGGTGATATTTCTTTGTTGATTGGTCCCACTTCTTCCGCCCTCTCGAGTTCTCGGGCGAAAGCCTCGCGTTGTATCATTCTGAAAATATCGTATTCTGCAGCTTGTAGCTCATTGGGACTTATCGGGCCGACCCGTATCCGGCCTGAGGGGCGTAGCCCTTTCATGACTGGTAAATTTCTCTTGAACTTGGTTAGCCAAACTAACGAACGAAGTCTCTTCATCCAGGGAGAAGACCTGACCAATCGCGATAGAATGGATGTCGCTTCGACGACGTTGGCCGCTATCACTACGCCTTTGATCTCCAGTTCTATTTCCGTTGGAGGTTTTAATTTAAACATGGGCCAGTCCTGTTTGGGCACTTGCAGGAAGTTTGGCGAAGTATTCCTCTTGAGACAACGATGGTCTTCCGTCTCCAGTGTCATGCAACTCCTTTTCATACGGCCGCTGCAGATGGTACTCTATGCTGTCCGATTCGGCGGGTAAATAACTCACGGAACCACGTACCCCTACTGGACCGTATAACATCCATCCCAGAGCCCTGCGTGCGGCATAAGGTGCCTGGCGGTCTCCCACTCTCTAGTCAGGCACCCAATGCGCCTCTGGCGCGTCGCAGCCGATGAGGAGGTCCACTTCATCATCTTCCCAGTCTACAACGGTTACATCCTGCAGGTGGGGCCACCTAGTCAAGATTGCGTTGACCGACCTTGACGCTCACATGGGGAGATCAGCTAAAGTGAATGCCTCCGTTGGTTCAATTTCCTCGTTAGTATCTAGAGAGATGAGTTGCAGCCTCAACCTGCCGGCAGTCATTACCTGTGTTCCGCCCACCGTGCTCACTGCCAACGACGTCGCACCTTTAGCGAGTTGGTGTTTGTCAGCAAACTTCTCTTTCACCAGAGTAGTGTCGGATCCACTATCAACGAAAGCCAACGCTTTGACCACCCCCGTTGGGGTCATTACTCCCACGGCCACTACGCCTAAACGTACCGGTTTACTGGTAGACCGCGACGTTGAACAAATAACACCGGGCTTGGTACTCTCCTCGGGTAAGGTTACTCTCGCCTGGTGCAGCAATCGATGGTGCCTGCCCGTGCAGTCCTCGTAACCACATCGGTTCCTTGTCCTACAAGCTGCCGCCCGGTGCGTGGTGTTGAGACAGATAAAACATGCTCCTGCCACCCTCGCCATTCCCCACCGTTCGTTTTTTATGGCGTTGCCGAACTTGGGGCATTCTGGTAGTCCATGGCTAGCATCGCAGGATCTGCAGTTTGGTTGCGCCGTGGTATCGCGCGAAATGGCGTGTGCATTGGTCCAAGGTTGATATTTCGGATGTTCCCGTGCAGGGGTTTGAGCCTGGCTAGTACTGGGCTTGTTTGCCCGGTTGCTGTTCCGGATAAGTCAGCCGAACCTGCTGTCAGCTATCTTGGTTTGCCTGTCCAAGTATTCGGTCAGGTCTTCGAAGTTAGCTTTTCTGTCACTTTTGCTTATCCGTCCGCCTTTTCCGCCCGCCAACCCTGCAGTTTGGGAGAGAGGTGACGGACTATGCCTTCCAAAGTGTGCACGGCATCTAGATCAGCTCTGTGACCTAAATGGTCGAGGGCCATTGAGCAGTTCTGCATCTTGATCACCAGATCGGCCATTGTGTAGACGTCGCCCTTGGTTCTCTTTGCCTCTACCATCACGCCCTCTATTAGGTTACGGGCTACTTTAAACGGTTGGCCAAACAAGTCCCTTATAATCTTTCTTGCTCGGGTGTAGCCTTGTTCCGGGTTGAGCATAGTACACCCATCGATAGCTTTCCTTGCTCGGCCTCGACAGTAGTGAGTCAGGTAGAGAAGCCTTTGCCCAGGGTCGGTTACCTTATTTGCAACGAATGTCTCGAACTGCTTGACAAACATGCAGTACTGTTCAGCTCGCCCGTCGAAAACCGTTAGTTCCACTCCAGGAAAATCGATCGGTGTTGGTTTTTAGTCGGTGACCGGCGTGGGGTTCCCTATATCATTGCACCCTGATCTATCGGAAGTGTCGCAGTCGCTGGTCTCATGCTCTCGCTCTTTTCGTATACACTTCTTTTCTGCTTCCTGGGCCTGTTGTCTAGCCGATAACAACTGTCGTTCCAGGTCTAATATTCTCAGCCCATATGGACCAACATCCTCACAATCCATATTGCCCTCAGTAGCACGTGAACTAGCACTGACAGGACTAGGCGATCTAACATTAACTAAAGAAACAAATGTACCCAAAAGCCTCCACAGTGACTTGCCCTATCACTTCCTGTCCAGATTCCAATGTTTTCGATCCTTTTCTTGGCATTTTGCTTGTTTTTCCTCGTTCCAAATTGATCTATTGAGTATTGTAACACACGTTTGGGAAGTCCGTAGCCAAATGCACAACGGATGCCGAAATCAAAAGGCAATTATTCTACAATACTAGATTATTGAATGAACGATGACACCAAACAGGTACAGACCCCAATAATGGGATCACAAGGACTCAACAAACGAGAAACCGAATTGCAGCGTGCGAGCAAGGAGCACGTACGTCACGCAGATCCAGAACAAGGGTATGACAAAGTAGCGCTCCGGGCGCGAACAAACAACAATCGGTCCATAAAAACAAACAGTTCGTAAAGACACGTCAATAGCGTAAGCAAGTGATTGGTGTTAAGCAAAGAGTGGAACCTCAAATGTTTTAGGGAACGTTCCACGAACAGTCGCCACACGCTATGCGTCGGTGCTCCCTACAAATTAACCGCTTTCGCTGCCTGCCAACCTCAAAATGCGGCCTCCACACGCCGTCCACTCTGCCTGACGTCGTACTCCTCATCTGAAATTTGTCTCAACTGCTCCCCATACTAACTGCTCCATTTTTGGTGATCCACAAAACTTGCCTTGCCCCTCCCATAATGTGCAGCTTAATCTACCACCCTACACTTCTATTCCTCACTCATTTTCAACCCTGCCCTCTGCACCCTCCTTCAGGCAATATTCAATTCATACTGGCCAGTATTTCTCAACTGCTTCTTACTACCCCTCTCTGATATCAACCTGCCAAATCCCACAGGTTTTCCCTTCGCTCCGACATTTCCCCGTCCGCGGATGCCCAGTTGTTATAATCCTCTGCAGTCCCTCTCACAGTAAAATTTACTCCAGCCTGGCTGGAAGCCACCCCATCTGAACCTCCACTAGCCCCAACGTCAACATATCCTCCTTTGACCGTGATCTCCACTCCTCTCAATAGCGATAGCCTGCCCCCTTCCAACTTACACTAACCTCTTGATGTGCCTATACCACCCCCAAAAATGGCACATCTTTAGCCTTATTCAATTCGCGTTCTGTTCTTGGCAAACTCCCACACCTGATAAACGTTTCCTCACAAATAATTACGATATTACCTTAATAACGGGATCCTGGCTGTCTGGGAGCACTCCCAATGATCAAATAACTTTGGCAGGGTACGGTCTTCTATGGACCAACAGACCGAACCGGCTTGGTGGTGGGTGCCTAGCCTATGTCAAAGAAATCTGCACCACGACCCCTCTTCTACTTACGGTGCTCGATTCCATTTCCGATTCTCTCTGGTTCACTATCAACCTCCAAAGCACTGTTCTTTACATTGGCTGCGTATATCGCTCGCCAAATTCCCCCAGTCCCTTGTTCCCACTTCTCATAAGGTCTTTCAAATACCCCTTTTTCCTTCCTTCTGGAACCAAGCTTATTGCAGGTGGCTTAAATTTCCCTCAGATTTGTTGGCCAACCCCCGCGGCCCCTCCCAATCTTATGGACCTGATCACTAGTATTCATCTTGGTGGCTGGGCACAACGTGTCTCCGAACCTACCAGAAACGGGAACATACTAGATCTGGTATTTACTCGTAACATGCCTCTCATCGACGTGTCAGTAACACAAAATTTCCCTGGCGGTGACTGTAAAACGGTTATCTTCCATTTGCCTCTTAGTGGCCCACCTAATCCTGCACACACTTCCAACAATACATTCCCAAGGAAAAAAAGGATTTTGCTAGTCCCCGTTATTCACCAAGAATACCGCGGTGATTACTCCCCACTCATAACCCGCAGCTTGTTTTGGATATCTTCTACTCCTTCACTTTCGTCTGTTTAAGCAAACGGTCTAATAATTCTGAGGTTATACCTAAGAAGAATCCTCTGTCCCGCCGTTGCACAAGAAGTATCACAGCCTTCTCAAGCAACTACATGATTCGAAAGGGCTTTCAACTTTTATTCGTTTGAACCACCTCTCCGCACTTGTTTAACAGCAAGGTAGTACGCGACTTTGTGACTAAGAAGCTAGGGCATTGATTCATTTCAGCAAGTCGCAACTTCTTTCTAAGTTGCATAAGTCCAGAAAAGCTGACGTTAGGGCCGACTTCCAGCTCGTGATTCTGGATAATAACTAGTCTATCATCTCCCTACCTTGCAGAGTTGAAGCCTTAAATGGATTCTTTGCTTCAGCCATGGATCCAGCTGCTGTCACCGCCCATCCTCCCGTTTTACCAACCACTGACTCCGTCCTTTCTACGATACCTTTTTTCAGGGGTACTTCTAAGCTACAGTCCAGTAGCTAACTCTCCCCTCCACTAGGCCCCATGGCCTACCACCAGATGCTCTTGTCAATGGTGGACCGGACCCCCTCTTCTGCTGCTTAACCTCTTCGCTCTTTCACTTAACGGTAGCGTCGTACCTGGTAGTCGTTCCCCTTTGTAAAAAGGGACCTTTACATGAGGTTACCAATTTTTGCCCCAAAACCAATTCCTCCATCCTATCCACAATAATGGAAAAATAGTTAAAGATCACAATATTAAATAATTGTTAAGCCTCAGTGTACTTACTGACAACCAACATGGGTTCCTCCGTTCACGGCCCTGCATGACTTGTCAGTATGATTTTCTGAATCTCGTGACCAACTCCGCTGAAAGTGGGAAATCTTTTGTTTTTCTTCATCTTGACTTACCTGAGGCATTTGATCGTGTGCCTCACCCCCAATATTTTAACGGAGCTATAATCATTTGGCATTATCGATCCACTGCTTTCTTGGTTCCAATCTCATCGTTCACAGGTGGTCTTCAACAGCGGGCACACCTCTAATCCTGGGCCCGTTACTAGCGGTGCTATTCAGGGCAGTGTTTTAGGCCCCCTTCTTTTCCTCCTATACATACCTGATGTGTTTTCGACGATACCTACTGGCAAACCGTTCTTGTTCATGAACGACATTAAGGTAACCTACACTTTTTCGCTTGGCAACCTCAGTACTACTGTCCCTAAAACATCCGCTGAATTAGCCGCTGTTGACGGTCAGCCTGGGCGGTGAAATTCCCCGCCGATAGACGTATTTTTATTACAAATGCCAGGTTCTTCCTGGTTTCTTATGCATCGGCGGTTCACTCATCGACAGCCAGCCCTTAGTAAGAAACCTTGGCTTAAGTCATTCTTGCCCATCTAGCTTCTCTGAACATACTGTCTTCCAAAGGGTGAAGGCTACAAAGTGTCTTGGTCTTCTGTTCAGATCCTTTCTGCTTAGGAGGTGCATCCTTTATATGCACAAAGTACATGCCAAGCCCCCTCTCGAACATTAACCCTGATCTTCTCTATTATGCAAAAATCCGACAGGATTTTTATCGAATGCATTCAGAGAAGATTCACGAATCAGCTTATTGGTTGGCTGTCAAACTTAAACTACAGAGAACGATGTTTATCTCTCAAAATCGAACCGTTGCGGCCTCGTCGCATCGAGCTCAACCTGATATCTCCGTATAAGCTATTGACTAAACAATTCTATTCATCCAGCCAGTTATGCTTCTCCCCGGACACTGCATATTCACTCCGCAATATACAGTACAATATTACGACACCCTCTGCGAGGACTATTTAACGCTGTAAGTTCTTTCTCTACACACACTGTATAATCTGGAATAAACTTTCTTTGCACACCAGATCTCCTCAGTCAAAGTATGCACACGTGCACACTATTGATAAATTCCCTCTTATCCCAACCGGTTCTCGCTTATTCAACGTTCACATAACCGAAGGTCAAGCTTACGAGAAAGGACTCGACTTTGAGGCCATTTATTTGCTTTCTCGCTTAACCTCACCCTCCAAATTAATTTTGCCGCTTTTGAACTCTGAATGCTCTGTTTGACCGCTTCTCTCCAGACTTCGCCATCGACCTAGTTAAAGCATGTCCGCTCCCACTAATTGTTTTTCCATACCAACTTATAGAACCCTGCCAATTTCACTTTGTAATAAGTCCTTCCAGATGAGTTCGTATTTTTGGAGGCCACCGTAATACCCTCCACAGTTTGTTAATATGCCTCATCCTTTCCACGAATTGTTACCCTTAATTATTTATATTAGGTCTGCGGCCCTGAAACCAACCTCAACAACGCTATCGGTGTTGCATCAGTAACTACGCTCTGGTCATCTATATATATACGCATATATATATATATATATATATATATATGTATACTCGTTACTGTCCCGTAATTGTTAGCACAAGCGGGGTGAGTAACCCAAAGCTCCTCGATATCCCTCCATTTACTTTGCCTCTTTTCCATTTCAGGTCCCAACACGTATACTTCCATCACTACCTCTGCGATCTTGAGCTGAAAAACCTAGTCTCATTTCTCTCACTCAACGTGGCTCACTAACTGAACTCAGCATTTAGTTGGGACGTCATCAGTTCTGCCCCCACCCTATTTCCAGCTAAGCTTCTTCAGTAATTTCACGCAGAACTTGGTCTTTTCTCCTGCTGTATGACTACTCTAATTGAACTATTAACCTCCCCATTGATTTTTTTAGCTCCTATTTATGCTTTTCCTTTCTCGGTCTCAAGTTCCCTGGCCCAAGTTTGTCTTGGGAATCCGTTGCGTTGATGGGCCCGTGCTTCACTTTTGTTCTTCTTCCTGTTAATCCTGGATCCTCAGGTGTGCCTTACCCAGGCTGCTTTTCTCTATCATATTTCCCCTTCCAGTGACCCTCAGGGCCGGTCTACCACCTCAGACGCCATACTGATCATCTCTCCGGTTGGTGCACCTGGATAATATTACCACATGGCCGTCCGTCGACCGCTGTTTCCGTTGGATCTATTGTGTTAGTTCTCACAACCTGACTAATTGATCCTGGATCATATGCCTCTATCGCATTTGCTCAGCCCCCTGAATAGTCATCTATGACCACTCAAGCCATTCCCAACTGTGGGGGCGCGGTCAGATCCCCCGCTTTGGCCGGCGTACGTCGAGCTTGAAGGCCATCTGCAACGATGTGCGAGCGCCATTAGGCTGATGGATCACACCTCTTGTGTTCATCTTTACGAAATGTTTTCCAGGTTGGGTATCTAACACACGGCCAGCCACATCTACTAGCACCGGTTGCGGATCGCAAGCTTTGACTCTCTTGGCCCTACTGCAAACGTCCCTGCCGGTCGTGGACCGCAAGCTCCTACCATTCTTCCGCCGAAATTAGCTCATCTACTGCTCATGTCAGCACTCTCATTAGTTCCTTTCCATGTCGTTCTACCCCTGTATGCACACCAATCCATTCTGTTTTTGTTCCTATCGTTTTTCCCAATAACAACCATCGAAGCACAATGTCACTCTCGCCCTACACATTTTACCCTGCCCAAGCCTGGAATGTTTCCTTTTCCACCCGTTTTGCCCCCGTTGTCTCCCAATCTGTATTCACTTGGTACCTCCATATACTCATAAAGCTCATTGATCTCATTCCTTACTAGGTACCACCCTGCGATATCCTTCTTCGTCCATCTTACACCTCCCACCAGAACGCAGCAGACACATCCATAACCATGACCTACCACCATGTAAGAACTAGCCGTTCCTACTCTTGCACTTTTTACGGCCAAATTAATTACCTTTCCACCACCACCACCACCACCATATTTTCCGTGTCTGAATCCGTAATTATTCCGTGGATCTCCCTCTTAGGCAGTGTCTCGATTGGCAACTTCTGGCTCAATCCATTTGTGTAATCCCTGCAAGCAAGAAGCTTTCTGGTTCCATTCTCCCAACTCCGAAGCACAACTACTTCTCGTGTCTTTTTTTCCATCACAGGTTTTCCCTTCCGAGTAATTTCCCCTGCTCGGTCTTCCTGTGTCATCTGCAGTTAAACCATCTGATTGATCATCTTTTACCCGGTTCTCTTCGGTCGGCACTCTCATCTGATTTGTATATTGCCCGTTGCAGGCATCTTCAGTGAGCCTCTTGTGCTGTGCTGCTTTTCCGCGTTCCACCTAATGTAAAGTCAACCTTGCGTCATTATTTTCACTTACAGTTTCAAACCGTGATTTAATAATGCCTGATCTTTCCGATCCTCCGCATTCTCATTTCTCTCCTATGATATTCGCCGTCAAAAATGCAGCATCATCGCACCACAGCTCTTCTAATCTCCAAGTGACCGTTCTCCAGGGAACGTTTACACTTCCCCAACCACCCTATCCATAGTCTGAAGGGTGATGAAAAGGGTTATACAAAATGCACTGACGAAGAACTTGGCGGTAAATGACCTGGTCCGAGGGGAACACCGTTGTATGGAGAAAGAATTCCTGTTTCAAAACTCTTTTGATCTTTTGTGAGAAGGACACCAGAGACTAGTAGATGACCGACAAGTTGAAGCGTGCTATCCTGACCTTAGCAAACCTTTGGCAGTGCGAATCCTGGGCCTTCATTGAGCAGACGGGGTTTGAAAGTGGCTACAAAGCCAACAGACCGATTACAAACGTACTCGTGTGACCATCGGTCCTACTTCAAATTTGAGGACTTCAAGTCCATTATGACGAAGACAGCTTGTGAGGTACCCCAGGGATGAGTTCGAGGGCTAATACTGCTCCCGTTATACGTGAATGGCCTACCTGTAGAACTTGGGTAGCCATGTCTTCTATCTTCAAAGAAGGCAAAAACCGTGGGGTCCTCTGAATCTATCCGCGTTCAGAAGGAGGCATATATACTGTGGCCCTAGACCAACCTTGGGACCTGGGTGATCAAGCGGTCACCACAGCAGACCTTGGACAATAAAAACACGGATCCGATTTTAGCCACCGTTGGTCAGTTTCCCATTCTGCATCCCTTCATTGGTTGCAAACCTCCTTCCTGAATTTTTGTACACTATTGTATAACAAAAGAAAAGGAAGCAAAATGAGTGTAAATGAACCAGACTGTTATCAGAGAGGTCCGGAAATACCCACAACCGAAAGGCGGACAAAGCTTATCCAAAGGCATATAAATCAGGGATTCAAGAGTAATTGTAAAATGCAAGTTCAAGTCGTCAGTGCAGCTTCTCACAGCTGACGAGGCGAAAAAGTCATGTATCGGCAGCGCAGGAAAGTGGCTTTGGGGGACCAGAGTTTTGCTTCCTTTTCGCGAGGTTCGGTGCAAACCCGCCTGGAGTAGATGGTCCGGAAATAGGCCCTGAGTTAGCTGGGGAGTACCACAAACTGGACAAGGTCCAAAAAGTGTTCAAGAGAAGTATCTCTTATCCAAGGGGGCCACAGCCAGAGGACAGAGTGGAATTAGTAGACTTGTTTTGTCCATAATTCAGACTTGAAACGGGAGACTTGATAGAAACACTGAGGAAACCAAAAGGGCTGTCGGCCACGAGGAAACAGCCTTTTATCTGAGGCGGGAACATCACTAGCCAATTGCGTGGAGCAAAGCTTGTTACCTAAAGACCAGTGTGAGTAAAACAGCTCAGTTCTTTTTCGCTGAAAGGATTAGATGACTGTACTAGGCTTTCCATGAAGGCAGGGGCTGCTAATGCTGTCATCCACCTTTCAAGAAGTCAGATTTGACGCGGACCCTTTTCCCCGGAATGCTCGTGGGATATTTGATATTTATCCAAACACACTTCTGTTGTGGCATTTTCTTATTCGTTTCGTTGCTTTTTTGCCTGTGCCTTTATTATGGCCTCCATCTACGATCTCTATTTTTCGGGACAGCTGATGGCAATTTGACTACAATTTTGCTAGAAAAGCAACCCAGCACTTTACCAAGGCTCTAAACTATGGAAAGTTTGCTAACACCACTCAGTCTGACCGGGAGCCTTGACATCCTTCTTGAATTCCTCCCTGTCGGTCAATGAGAAAGGATCCCGAAGAACTGAAGCGAGGCGAGATGCGAAGGCTTGCAGTTACAATGACGGAACCAAAATAAACCACATGGTCCGGACGGCATTCTTCCCAATGCCCTCGAGACGTCACCCTTAAGGTTGACATCAATTAAACGCCAACTCTTCGCCTTTCTCCTCAGCCTGGTAAGTTTCTTATTCTACGGAACAAAGCCTTAATTTTTCTACCCTAGAACACGACAACTATTGTGTCCAGGACAAACCTCCTGCTGCAGACTCAACTTCGGCCATTTCGAAATTTATGGAGAAAGTAATCTTAAGCCAGTCGTGATCGTTCCCAGAAAGTCAAGGACTACCAATCGGTCGCTAATACGAGTTCTGGCCTCGTCGACGCGCGGATTATCTACTGGCTACGGCCCAGCACTCCTGGTCACGGGAACATGAAAGCCACAGAAAGACATACCGGGTATAACTCCACTTATCAAAGGGTTTGACTGCGCACGGCCCAATGGTTTATTGCTTAAATCTCCCACTTGTGGATGATAGGTCTCTCCGGCAACCGAACCAACCTAGCCCCAGTCATTTTATCTGAATGATACTATCCCTCAGGGTTCCGCAATTTCAAACGCTCTCCTTCTGTTTTTCGGTAACGAGCTCTTATCCATCACTTGGAATTCAAATCACACTTTTTTCTATGATGCTACCCCTCACCACTCGTTGCGGTATCGCGAACTCGATCACCTGCTGAGTGGAAGAAAACCTTCTTGTTGAGGCCGAAAACTGCTAGAAGAAGGCAACTCGGGTTCAAGGGGGAAAAACAAGGGGACAGGTTGTTCCATCTGCGAAACAGAAGCCTCTAAAAATAGTAGAATTTCATAAGCAACAGGTCAGACATCTAGATAACAAAGTGCATTTCATCAAGTGCAACGCGGAGACCATTAAAAGCAGAAGTAGGGGACTGCTACCTCATAACTCGAAGGGGAATAGTCGTAGGCAAGGGTTAAATAGGGAGGGACGGAAGCCGTCCGCACACTGCTGGAGCTTTAGAATGGCTGGCTTACCTTTGACACTGATGGCCAAGTGCCACAGAATGGGACTGTGGCGTAGAACGCAACCAGCGCCGTCACGATCCCTGTCCGTTGTTTTCGGCGGCGTCTACTAGAGAAATATGTTGCTGTTCATGGTACATGAACCTGAGTGTAACATTTGAGGGATCGTGTTGGCTACGCCTGATAGTCAGGCATGTGTTCATTATGGTATTGGTGCCGCCTTGTCGAGTACTGGTTCACCTGGTCTGAAGAGGCCGGCTCTCCCCATTGTAAAATTGGACGTCCCCCTTTGGTGTGTCCACGCCCAAGGCCTAATTTGAGTAAGGTTCGCAAGAATGTGTCAGATTCCGGTTATTAGCAAACCAGCTTGCATTGTTCAGATGAACAAAAGGAGCGGAATTCACAAGACGTCCAGTTCAGTTAGTGTTTAAAATATGCAGGCAGAAGAGCTTCCGGCTGTCGCTCAGTCACCCAGAAAGTTTGCTCCCCTGTAGCCAACAGAAGCCGAAGGGTCACAAAGGACGGCCGGGGAACCAGCTGGGCTGAGGTGGTAGCGAGGCTAATTTGGACAGTGGATACGTCGACCATAGGTTTAAAACTTCCACCATGCAAGCTGAGCCCGACATTGAGTTCACGGATGGGAACCGAACAGCCACGAAACCTGGCGCATTATTTCACATTTAGAGCCCAGGTGCGCAGACACCTACGGAAGTAGTAAACGGAGTGCCGCCTCGAAGGTTTCATTCAAGAGTACCCCAGAATTAAACTTCGCAAGGCAGCTGGGAGCACCGATCAGGAAACCGTCAAACCAGCACGTCAGCTCCTGCAGTCTCCTAGAAAACTGGAAGAGCTGACGATAGAAACAACGAAGCCAGATGTCGTTGCTTTGAAGAAGATTTAGGCAAGTCCGGATAACTACAAGATTTTTCTAGGATATGCTTCCCACGGAGAGGATAGAACAGACGGAAGTCGAAAGAGTGGAGTAGCTCCGTTAATGCTGACTGGCATAGGCAACTGGGAAGACCTATTCTATTTAGCCTAAAATAACTTGAGTGCCAAGGACTGCTCCAACTAGGATACTGAGTAGAGCAGCCTGCACCACCTGCCCTTGGAGGTCACTGCTGGCGACTTCAGGAGAAGACGTTGAGCTTATGCAGATGCTGGACGCTGTGTCGATACAGACTTAGAAGTTTTTTCTATTGGGAGGTTCCCACCTGCTGAAATGCAACAAGAAAGGCGGGACCGCGAGGGGTGACCAACAGCTAACAGGGTTCCGCAGTGAGCCTAGTTGCAAGCTCTTGCGCGGCCTGTGACGCGGGCTACAGGACGCAGAACTAGGCAGCAGCCTCCCCAACTCGGTTTAATAAGAAAGTGGTACAAGTGGATGGTTGAAAAAGTTCGGAAAGGAAAAGGTGTTAGGCTGGATCAAACATGCAGCTCCAAGAGTTAAAATCGGGCTTGTAAGGCTCCGACCAGGATAACGTTGTGCTCGTCTTATGGCTCAAAAATATAAACGGACCAAGGGGGACAGCTGGACGCCTAGTCTCCAAAGCTTTGGTAGACGAACTTTGGAAAAGCTTCTATTTGAAATAACCTGGGTACACAGAGGGATTTGCACCTCTGAGAGGGGTAGGTAGTACAAAGTGACCCACATGATGGAAGTCGAGGGTTCCGCAAGTTACAGACTTTCTCAGGTGTTGTATCCCGCAATTCTGTAAGCAGAAGAAAGGCGCTCTTGTTTGTATAAACGTATATTCCGTAGCAGCGTAGGGCAAGCAACAGTACAGGCGAGCAGGTGAAAATGCAAACAAGTCCGCAGGTGTGTGGTCCGGTCATGTATGTAATCGGAGGTGTAAGAGAACAGTACAATCAGAATAAGTCCTGCAAGGTCGTGCAACACGTGATACGGCCTGATTGGTCAGTGCTATCAGAGAGGAAACGCGGCAAACGTCAGCTGTATACTTGCGCGCACGGCCGCAGGCTTGTGTTCATGATTGTACAGGGGGTAAATCATGCGTGAGTGTGTGAGCGCATCACTGTACCAGCCAAAAACAACATCAGGCATAGAAAGGAGGCGTACAGGCTGTACAGAACTCAACTAGCACGGGAGAGATACGAGATGATCTGGAATAGAGATGAAGTGATTCGAAGAGCAGAGGATTTTTTGGATGCAAGTTAGCCGCTTTGGTCCGTACAAACCCAAGGCGGTTCTATCCCTGCGGCCAATCCGAAAGGCATATTAGAGAAAGTGTACCAACCCTGGAGGGAGCAAAGAGACAACAATAATTGGGAAAGGAAGATGAAGTGTGCAAGCTTATGTCATTTTTCGAGGGCATATATCTCCTAGAATGTAAGAAGGAAGAAAAAATGGAGGAAAAATACTCAAATTTGTCACAGATTAACTCCCCAAGCAGCGGATGTAAAATAGAAACAAAGCAGTAGAGTCAGATGCAATTCCCCTGGCTATCATTTGGCTCCTGGCTGAGGTCCTAGAGGTTCCTGTGATGCAGCTGCATCAAAGGTCAAACATACGAGGACATATGCGGGGAGGCTGGAGGAAACGGACAGTGCTAGGCATACACGAGACCGGATTGTGCAAGGGGCCAAAAAGCACTAGCCTGTAAGCTTAACGTGTGCTGTGTTGGAGCTTGGGGCGAATGGTGAGGGAACAGATCTCTAGGAGCTTGACACAGTACTACCTGATATCAAATAAGCTGCTCTGGCCTGTGGCAGGGCTACCCTGCCCAACGGATCTCCTGCTAGTCCTTTATGTGGCAACTATTTGCCTGGACTGACGATTGAATGAGGTCTGTCACATGGACTTCGGCAAAGCTTTTAGTTCTGAGAACCACAGATTTCTGGAAATCTGACTGCAAACAGTTCAAAAGGCGAGGCCATGTGTAAATAGCTTTGAAGAAAGTAGCTAGCGGGGGCCCCGGGGCTCTATGCTCGGCCCTCCGCCCTCCCCTATCTTCTTCATCCCCCTAGCAGGCAGACTCGCGTACCCCACCTCTAAGTTTGCGGTGACATCAAGACACCTGACTCTGTTCAGAGGCTGACGGGTTGGAAATGAAAAAACCTGAGTCGCAGGTGAGACCTTTCACTGAACCTCTTCAAGATCCAGCGCGTGACCACAAACGGTGGCCATTGGGAATGGCGCAGAAGTATTGCAAATGGGCTTTATTTCAAAGAAAGGGGCTTGGCCCCAGACAAGTTTCAAGCCGTCGGAGAAGTGCACCACAGCAGAAAATGTAGGCGGGTGGGAACGCCCCCCAGTTCAATCAACCATATAGGGCAGGAGGCCGCGGAATCTCATGCCGACCTACAGAGCCGTGAATCGCAGCTGGAGAGCTGCCTGCAAGCTTCGGCACCGCAGCTCGGCAGGGATAAAGACTGTCGAGGGAAGGTGCCATATTTGGTCAGTAAAATGGTGACTGCGCCTGGTTGACTAGCTACAAAGGGCTCCTTTGGGCCCGCTATATGTTTTTATTGGAAGATGAAGCTTCCGTGGGGTTTCAATAGAAACCTTCAAGTTAATGGGTGGATTTTCAGGCGTAGGTCTCAGGGGCGGGTACAAGAGAGTATAGCCTCAGATTGAAAGGAGGCCTCACATGGGCCCATAATTAGGGCAGAAGACTTCCCAGATAGATCGATATCCCTCTGAAATAACCTTCTGGAGAAGATCATAGGTACAACATCACTGAGAGCCCCTAAGAAGCAGGTGACCTGCTTTCGGTGGCCGTATACCTCGGATTGTATCGGGTGATATAAGGGTCAAGGACGATAAATTATTGTTTTCCCCTTTCACTGCCTTAACAGATAAGGTGAGACAGCCCCGAACGATAGCCTGCAAGCACACTGAGGAACGGATTCCTGCAACTTATAAGCCCGGAAATAACAAAATTCAATCTGCCGATCCCCAGAAAACTGAAACATTTATGGTGATTGATGAAACCTCCGAATAGTTAACGACGATGAATCAAGACTTCACAAATCGTGCTTGGCTGTGCTTAGTCTCAGGAGCACAGTTAGGGTGAACTAATGTCTGTTACCGAACGACCGGGAACTAAAGTGTCAGAATATTCCGTAAGCGGTCTATGTAGACGAACGATTGGCCCTAACCACACAACCTTTTACGCAACATGAACTGGACTGAACTGCGTATCGTCTGTACGTAGACATGCCGGAATGTGTTTATTTATTTATTCTATTGAATGTACATGGCGCTTTCCAGCTAAGAAAGCTGAAACTGAGTCACACAGAGCTCTAAGGTGCAGCCCTGGGGGCACTTCCTCTAAACTTTCGGTGCGAGTATCTGGAAGCACACTGGGCTCGCACCTAATCCTGCCATACAATCTTGTCCCGTCCTGTCCTGATAAGTTATTTTCAAATTCAACGTGAACCTTGCATCTCCTGCTGGTTTGTTGTAACAGCTGGTGTTACTGAGGAATTCTTATTATTGCTATCTTTGTAACTGAGCGGCGCTACACTGCGACGCAGAAAGGAGGGCTTCTCAGCGAGGATCTTATCCGGTGGTTGAGGATAATAACCAAGAAATACAGGAGAGAAGCTGAAGAGATCACCAAATGGACAAACTGGAGAGTGGAACCAAGGAAGTATGGCACCAACTGAGTGCAAGAAAGGGGACTTATCCTGCGCGGAGCCACAGGGCCAATATCGATCAATCATTAACAGGAATCCACCCGAATACTAGTTCAAGTCTGAAAAAAGAAAAACCGAACATGCACGTTCTCCATTCCTCTTCACTATCGGACAGACTAGCTCGGATACAGGGGAGCAATCAGAATCCCAGAAGGAAAGAGAAAATGGCATAAGGAGTGGTCAGTGTAAAAGGCGGGAAAAAGAAATAGGAGTGAAGCAAACGAAAGAAGCGTCGGTGAAAAATTGATAGAAAGATTAAAAAAAGGAGAAGCTTGCAGGGAAATGGATAGATAAGACCAAAGAATGAGTCAAGAAAGGACAAACCGAATGAAGTATAATTTGACAGTTTGCTGTAAGATTACCCCTGACCGATCTGCAATGAAAAATTTATCAACCAGAACTGATGGACTAAAAATGTGCTCTGCATCCAGGGCATAACGGGGTTCAAAAGGCTAAAATCCAAACCCACTCAACCGAAGGAGCCAAAAAGACAGGCGTATTTACTGTGGGACTTTGAGTGGACAAGTGATCTCTGACACTACCTTTAGAATTTTTCTTTTGAATCCATGAAAAATTCCATCCGCAGTGCCCCTAATAATTCTATAGTTCCCCGACCGAATAGCTGGTGGGTCCTGCCATACTAAGTACACCATTCGAAAGGTATTTTTGAAAGCGTGAACGAGCGCAGGACTGGCACCAAGAAGTCTTTAGCAGGGTCTCCAAAATTTCCGGAGCCCAAGTTCGAGTGGAGTTTCCGTGAGATAATGGGCAATATTCCTTAGACTTTGGAGAGGGTGTATTTTGCTACATACGCATGCTCTGGTTCCACTTGGAATGTAGCAAAACACCTAAGTGGATTAGAAGATCCATAGGGTTCATGACGATCTGACTTGGGCGTACTCATGGTGTATAGTGGGCGACGGAGACATCTGAAAAAAGTTAAATAATAGGTCCGGTGGAACTTTTGTAAATAGAAGACAGAGGAAAGTCTCACGCCTAGAAGCAAATGAGAAACATGCCACTGCTTTTCCTCTGGATGACAAAAGAGGCAACGGTCATTTGTTGCAAAGAGGTAGATGGAAGCCTACCAAATAGTTAGTCATATGGCTCCTTCAAGAATCAGCTTGAAAGCTTGTCTGATCTGATTAAGTTGTCAGGCTACCTAAGTGAAAAATTTGCGAGATCAGGCCGTTTCTATAGAGAGCTTGACGGGGACAATACAAACAAGCGCGGAAGAGGCAATGGGCCAGAACCGAAAAGTAACTATGAAGGAACCTAGCGGACCGTTTGGTGAAGGGACTCGACAGCGAAACCAACACCCGTGACAACGGGTGACCAACCTAACAAGACAAGTTGGGATGCCTTCGCGTGCTCTTATCAAGAGGGTAACTCGCCTGAGTTGATGGTGACCAGATGTTGATGGGCGAGCAGCAGGGAGACCCACTGTGGTGGATTTCGGGAACCCCAAGTTTCGAGGTGCTTTACTCGCCATGGCGGATAGAATAACTATGAATTCCAGGGGAGGTATTAGAATAGACCCGGATAACTGCACCCTGGAAGGTCACAACGGGCTCTTGAGAAACAGAAAAATCCATATTGATCCAACTACTGGGGGACACATCGCCATCCTACCTGTCTTCTGTGGTGGTCCTCATGCCGATAGTTGCACACGGGACCCAGTTCACACAAGGCCATCAGGTGTTGTAAAATGCCCTTTGCAAAGTAATGGTAAGTGGGGCCACCAGCGAAGCACAGTTCAGAAGTCCAAGTGTAACAAAAAAGAAGGGGTCCTTGAGCGTAGAACTCGAGTGAAAAATAAAGGCATCGCTGTTCAGGGACAAAAAAGACAAGGGAGGAATAGCAGTGATGTTGTGTAATGCTTGAGTATCCGTAATAAATGGTGAGAGCATGCAGTCGAGGCTGGGGGAGTAGACTGCATAGCCATTATAGAATCATGGCCGCGTGGGGACGATAGATTACTTCCAGAGTGTCCGGAGGGTTTAAGAGTGCACAAAGCCCACTGTGAGGGTGGAAGAATAGGAAGGGCACTGTCGTTGGCAGCCAAGCGCACGAATCCGAAGGAGAACATAAAGTGTGTGACGTCCAGTAAGCAGGCAATGTCAGCACAACTAGAAGTTCGAGGCGAGCTGTCTGGTGCTTGTTCATAACAGCCCATCCTCGGAAGCGTAAAAAGATAAGGTCCTGCTGGAATACCTAGCAATATGAACCAGAAAAGCACAAAGGTACTTAGTCCTGTGGGATATTATCACATCAGAGATAGACCGGCGGGCAAAATGGGCGCAGGCCAGGCCTTTGGACCATAAGCCACTTGACCAAGTAGAGGACAAGAAAATATTACGGCTCATCCACCGGTGCACTAGATAAGGGAAAGTCAGACCCCAGGGCTAGTGGAGCTGGTGGTTTCCAAATTTTCGCAGAAGCCGAAGAAGCCCAAATTGGTGCCCCTCTATTGAAAGGAGATCACGGAATACCCAGGTTCCGGTTCCGCGGTCAGAGGGAGGACCAACCAAATAAGCGGCGAAGGTCCCGCTAGAGATTGGGTGGAGGACGTTTACCAACATTTGCAGAGCTTTTAGCTTGGGGAGCGGGGGGGCGGCGTAAAAGAAATGTGAGGTGATGACAGGGGCAACTTGCTGTTCTAGGCAGAATTAGCTCCACCAGGAAGAGTTTGGAGGGAAGGCTTACCACAATGGTGGAAACGGAGTTCAACCCGGACGTTGAAGCGTGAACAACATGCATGGGGATGATTCCGGAAAACCAGTGGTCATCGACGCTTTGCCCCGTAAAAAAGAATAAACAAGCCGCTAGAGAGGCAAAAGAAGTCTAGGAAATTACCATGCGAATTGGGCTTCGGCAGAGCGGAGAAAAAGACCCACGCTTTCCATAAATACGTCCAGGCGAAAGCCGCCATTAGGGTTGATGTGAGTGGAGTGAAGATTTGGAATAAAGACCAAGCTGGCAACAACAAGCAGATGACAGAAGCCCTCAGGAAGCACTTCGGGAAGACTCACGGGGAAGAATAAGGTGAGCCACCTCGGCCTCTAGGGTGGTTTTGGGCCTAGTCCGATTAAGGAACTTAAGGATATCACTGTGGGGCATTTTACCGGTCCTAGAAAAGCTCGGTCGGCGGAAAGCCCCAGGACCAGATGGCATCCACCACACAGTTCTAAAATGGCCGACCAGAGGGGTACTTTTGCCCACTGAACGGAACACAGCAGAAGTCGCAACAATTCACGGAGTTGGTCGAAGGAATGGCACGGTGAAGTATCGGCCAGTTATTCTGCTGTCGGCAATAATAAAAGCAATAGGGCGAGCCATTAGAACTGCACTGATGAGGCACCTAGAGGTGAGTAACCTGGCTGCAGGCAAACAATACGGATTCACTAAAGGAAAGTCCTGCCTAAGTAACCTGCTCAGTTTCCCTGATGAGGCAACTAGCAGACTAGACCAAGTTGAGGGGTTTGAAGTCCATTATCTCGACTTTCACAAAGATCTGCGTATTGTGAATCACAGGCTGTAGTTGCATAACCTAGGTGGGCTGAATGTGGTTACGGGGCTGATTGGCTGTCTATAAGCCCATCTGCGCTGTCGTTTGTTGCACGGTGACGTTGAGGACGCTCAGTCCACAATGGCGACGGCTGCTAGTGTGGCACCTCAAAGATCAGTGCTGGGGCCATTACTGTTCCTGGTAAATGTGAATAACCTACCAAGTTTTTTTCGGTCACCATGTTTTCTGTTTGCTGACGCGTTGGAAGTTCTGGGATCTCCTAAATCCGCCTCAGCTCAGAAATACCTAGATGCCATTCCCAACTAGACGGTAATCTGGAACCTAACACGAACCTGGGGGGTGTACAAGACTGCTGGCTGATGGGTTCAGGAGAATCTGCTACCTAGACCCGGACAGGGAGGAACCAGTGGCCCTGAAGGGGAAGATCCGGGACTTGGGGATAGTTGTAACGAGAAACTTCAGACGGTCGGCGTAATGTCTGTCCGCCGTCAAAAAGGCTAACAGGGTCACGCGCCAACCGCGTGGAACTATAAATTCAAACGACCCCAGAGCCATTCTACCCGTTATTACTGCATCGCTACGACCTCACCGATAGTACGTAGTCCAGGCCTGAGCTTCTCAGTTAATTGGAGACGTAGAGCGTTCAAAGAATGTTCACAAGAAAGGACTCCGGACTATGAGGTCCACAATCCGGGAAGAGATTAGCATTGCAAGGTTTATCCTCGCTTAAGAGCAGGGGCGCAGCGGGAGTCCTGACAGGAACGACCGAAAGGTTTGTCTGGGACTAAAACTCATTTTTTTTCAGCGACCGAAACTCCATCCTCCGAGGGCACCAGCTAAAATTCGTTAATCCAGGAGCCCACAAGAACATCAAAGCCGATTCTTCTTACACAGAACAATAAATGACTGGAGTAAACCCCCCGCTGACTTAATGGCAGGAGATTCTGTGATCGCTTTTGAAAAGAAGTTGGACTTTTCGTGGACACTTGTATTCCCAGAGTGTTAATGAGACGGTGGTTAGTGTTCAAGAAAGCTTCCATGCCGACTTCTTTCTTCTGCTTTCTTCACCCTTGCTATTATTGCTATTTTTTTATCACCAGGTAATCTTTCACCCACTCCTCTTTGATGATTCTACTTTTACTTTGAATTTCCAGGAAGGAATCGTCTGCTCTATTCATAGCGGATGGACTCCAGTAAGGCTGAACACCCCTACCATCCCGAAGTCTTTCAAATCACCAGCAATACAAGACGCAAGATGCAATAAAGACTTTATCCTGAACTCTCGTGCTGTCCAGTAGAAGACTTTCTAGCTCACCGGCAATAGCAAATGCAAAAAGCTGTCAAGGCTTGTGTTTTGAACCCTCTCCTGTTTTACCATCGTCCTATTATTCAGTGGACTATCTTCCACCCCATATGTGGCATTCAAACAGCAACATGATCGCAAGATCCGGGAACATTTGGGCTTCACTTTCATACCGGTGTACTACAATCTGTCTCCGAGAATTCAACACCTCCTACGCCACAAAAAACACCCTGACGGTGTAGAATCCCCCCGCTGGTATCAAGGGAACTGGCCAAGATTCTCTGGGGCCTAATGATCAAGTTGCCTAACACCTAGCTAACAACTGGAAAACCCCGGACGACTGAAAACAGGCCACTGTTGTACCGATGTTCACTGGCGGAGACAAAGCTACAACTGCCAACTCTCGACAGATGATCACTACCTGAATCGTGCGGAAGGCGGCGAAGTGGCTTATAGCTGCGCTCCTTAAAGAAAAACTTGATCGTCGCTACCAGTCCAGTCCTGCACAGCATGGAATATGAGAACCATCCTCATGCTTTTCCAACCTTCTGTTAGCAAAGGGGCACTAAGCGGAAGAGCAGATGTAGCTTCCGTCGATTTCGGTAAAGTATCTGACAAAAGTACCACACCACCGAATCTTCCGAAAGCTCGAACGGTTGGGAATGGTGGATCCATTGCCACCCTCGATATAGGACTTCCTTAGAAGGCGGAGGTTCGAGGGTAAAGTCTCCAGGGCCCAATCCACGTGGCACCGGTCTGTAGTGGCGATCAACAAGGCTTGGCGCTCAGCCCAGTGTTTTTCCTTCTCCAAGTCAGCGATAGCTCAATTTGCTTGAACTAGCCGTGTTTACTCTACGCTGACGATCGCAAGAAGTGACGCCTGCTTCGTTCCAACAGGGATGGATAGCCCAACGGGACGACCTCGACGGGATGACGCATTGGTCCATGGGCTCTTCCGGTGGACTTAGAACAGTCTGCACACAAGCCTTTAGATAAAGAGCACTCAACGTCAGGCAACACACTTGACCTCGGGATGGTACCGTCGAACAACTTAAGGACGTAGGTCATGAAGATAGAAATGGCACGTGCCTCACCATGGAGTACCCTTAAGGCCATTCGCCGTTCCTTTAGAAAACTCTCCCATATTGGTTTTCGGCTTCCTTACACCACACCTGTTAGACCTCGGTTTGAGTACGGTGCTGCGATCGCGTAACAGTGCACAGCTGCCCAAATGACCAAGCTTAAAAGATCCGAGGTAGCCGCTACCTGCATCATGTAGGGTCTACTCGGAACTGGCTACGAGGGTCATCTACATGTAACTGGCCCGCTTCAATAAACTTGTCGGAGGATAAGAAGCGACCTCATTCGTGGCCGTCACAATACACGAGGTGGCTTAGGACCAGGACATCGTGAGATATTTGAACTGTGTGGATCTCTTTGTGTGCGCAGGCATATGTTCACCCTTTTCAAGTTGGAATTTATTGGTTTGTTGCTGATGCACTGCATGTCCCAAAGAGCCAGCAACATTTGAAACCGTCTCCCAGCGGAAGTGGTTGGAGGGGTGCACGATTCAACCTTCGAGCGAAGACTAGACGACCTTCTGACTGATAAGTGGCGTGATAATATGTCCCGAGACCACACCCAAGAGTCTTCATGATGAGGTTTACATGGCTGGTTTCTCTCTACCCCTAATTTCGGGGACAACGTTGGACCTCTGACTGGACTTCACCGGATCTCTACCTTTGTGCCTCGTAGATACGTCGTTTTGTGTTATTTGTGGCACCCCGTCAGATTGGCAGATTTGCTCTTCTAAGGATCGGAGTGAATATTTGACTTGCAAAGAAAAAATGGTCGTCGGGCTCAACTCCTGATGTGCAATTATGGTGAGACATGGATTCACCCAAAGTGTACGAAAATCGATGAGGGCAAACGTGAGTGAATGAGTTCCTGCAGTTCCCCATTCCTGCAAATTATATGCACAAACTGTATCACGGGAAGCAAACAAGAAACAATAGAATCCGTGGCAGTGGCTAACCGGGAACCCACAGCTTCGCGGGCAACGAGCATTAAGTTCCACGCCGAAGCAGCTTCAGCAGCCGTAAACTGCCCATCGACAACGGTAAAGAAGCCTCATCAAAAGAGATTCGTAAGGGCCGACAAACCCGCAGCTGCTGTGAGCTTGGAAGACAACACTCCTGTTTCGAGGGTGCCGAAGGCAGTCAGTGGAAACGCAGGCATCAGTCCAGGGCAGCAGGAAACCATAGGGAAACGGTTAAGTCACACCGGCGGACAGAGCCGCCACCTAGAACGCAATGCTTCCTGGCGGCGAATTTACCAGACCAAACTGAGTCCGCGCCACAAAGTCAATTAGATCACGACTTGTCTCTTCTATGGGACATATTCACCGAGTTATTCCCCAGGGAAGAGGAAAACCTGGCAAAAAATGTGATAAAAAATGAGAATGGCAACCCCCGTCAGCTCAAGATGGTCTTGGGTTCCGATGAGGAGTCGCGCTCGTTGCTATAACGGTCCTACAGACTAAAGGGAGAAAAAGTGCCACTTCTTCGATATCTCGATTCCAAGAGCCAATAGAATCCCGGGTTGGCATCAAGAAAGCTCAGCAAATGCCAGACCAATGGAGAAGCAGGTTTTCTTACCTGGGATTTTTGCGTGGAACTTAGGCTTCTTTGACTGGGGTAGAAACTGTTTACTCTCCTCCGTGTCACCAACCATGCCGCTTAGGCGGTGAAAATACAGTGAAAGCGAGGAAGGGTGAAGACAGAGGGGGACCGGCACTTATCAAGTCGCCTAATGTCAGCAGTTTGTTGAATAATCCAGATGAGCTCGAGGCGTGGGTTGTCTGCCGCTCGTTCACTCTGATCACCTGGAAAGAGACGTGGCTAACCAGGGGGACGGTGGATTCGGAAGTGGCTGTCCCAGGACACAAGCTTTGCCGTGTTGTCATGGGCCAAACCCTGGGGGAGAAGTGACGATGCACTTCCGAACCGACGTCCCTTCGCTACAGCTTGACAGTCAGATAGAACAGAAAGGCCCTGCAGATTCTCTTTAGTGCCCGGTAAAGCCGACAACTGGTGGGTTTGGGTTGATCAGATTCTTTTACCTGCCCCTAGAGGCAGATTGCCCAAAAATACTGGCTGGTGTGTGGCTTTGGGCTGGTTATGGTCACTTTTTAATTTTGGGTGGCTTCAACTCGCCAAATGTGGACTGAGAGAATCTACGGTGCAATGCATGAGTGGGTATATTTCCCTGTGAGATCCTTTCGACAGTGCTGGAGTTTCTTCTGTTCCAAGAAGTCAAAGTGCCAACCCAAACCCAAGGTCATCCAAAGTCGGTCTTAGATTTGATGATACATCGAAGGAGTTCCAATGTTGAGCAGATTGATTACCTGCCCCCCACTAGGGGGCAGTGACCGGGCGGAGCTGACCATCAGCCGGAAGAGATGGGCGATGTTCATTCCCGGACCACACGGTGGGTTCGACCCTTCGTAAACGACATCCTAACAAGTCAGGGAGGAGGTATCCTTAGTGATATGGTATCCACAGGGACTGCACAAAGTGGACAAGGCCTAGGGATTGACTTACAATGAAATCCCTCGTTTATACCAAACGTTTGCCCCACCATTCGACCAGCCGAGGCGTGCAAAGGGACAACCAAATTTTGGTTCACAGATCAGGAGTCTTTTGAAGAGTCTGAATCGCGCATGGAAAAAATGCCACGCAGCAGGAGAGGGGGATGACCGATATCGCGCCATCCGTGATCAACGTATCAAACTGAAACGAGAAAAGCGACGTGCCTTCGAGAAGGTTTTAGCAGTGGACTTGGTTCTTGCGCCCAAAAGTTCGCTTGCAAGTCTGAGAAGAAGGGTACGAGTTATAATTGCAATCCCAACCCTACAGATCATACAATAGCGGAGAGTCAGAAGGGTACACAAGGCTGCAATATTGGCAAGCCACTGTTTGTCTGTCTATGCTCCTGAACTGAGGCACAATCATTCTCCACACACTGCAGTGGAGGCTCCCTGTATGTAGTGCCAGGAAATCACCGAGGGAGAGGTAGCGTCTACCATGCGAACTATCAAAGTTAACCAATCCCCAGGACCCGACGGTTTGTATTTCTTAAGGTTAAAGGGCCAGCCGATGTGTTACTCAACCGGTCACTCGATTTTTCATGACTTCTTTATCAGGGTAAAAACTCCCCTAGAAGGAGATAAAGCATGTGTCGTGCTACTACACAAAGGTTTGCGAAGGCCCGGGCTATCAACTATCGACATATTGGTCTATTATCGGTGGTGGGGAGGTCATCAAGCCCCCCCCCCGGCCAGGCTACTCCGGAAGTACGTCTGTGTAACCTCCTTTCTATGCCAACAAAAGCGATGGTTTTGGAAAAATAAGTCCTGCCTGACAAACTTGCCCATTGCATGAGAAACTGGTCTGAGGCTAAGGCCAAAAACCCGCCTATGAACGTACCCTCCGTGGATTTCAGCCAAGCTTTTATTGGGGTTCCAGTTGACCGTCTGTTATGTGAGCCTAGCGCCCTCGACGTGGCAGAGCCCCTGACTCTGTGGACGGAGGACTTTCTGAAAGAGAGAACCCTCGCAGTACGAGCAGCACGGTTATTGTCAACATGGCAAGTGGCTACCAGTGGTGTTACACATGGATCGATTCCAGGTCCGCTTACCGTCCCGGCCTATATCAGTGACCTACTATCAATTTTTCAGTCGTCGTGTCCCACCTGTTCAGACGGCCTTAAGATCTGGCGCACGATCACACCGACTACGAATGAGCTCGCTCTTCAGGAAGATATTGAAGCCCTTGAAAGATGGTTTGATCTGTGATCAGTGTCAATCAACACCGACAAGTGAGCACATTCAAGTGGGGGTTCTGTCCGGAAGTGGGATGTACGAAGTACACCCCACACTCCCATGCCTTTATTCTGCGAACGGGATCTGGGAATGGTAATGGCCCCGTCACTAAAAGCGAAAGGCGAAATCGACAAAGTTTGTGCTCCGGCTTTGACTACCTTAGGCCGATTACTTGATCATTCGGCCATCTGTCACTCAAAGCTTTCGAGGTACCGTAAACAACCCACGCACGACTTGGATTGGAATACGGGGGACCACTGGCTTCTCCTGTTATGGCGGCAGAAGTGGCAAACCTGGAGCGAGAGCAGAGGCACTGCTCTCCTTGCTGGAGGGCTGCTTGGCGTCAGCCGCGAAGGGAGGTTAAAAACTACGGGGTCGTTTTCAGTGGCTTGTAGGAGAGCCCGAAGAAATCTGAACTTTACCAGGAGTATCGTCCGAGGGGTCTTTGGCCCAGAAAAAAAGAGCACAGCTCCCTCTTTGCGAAAGTGACCGTACGACGGGGCACACGTTAACTATATAAAAGCTGCCTTTGGTGGGCCTCCCATTGGTGTGCGGTCTACCTCGGAGGGTGACCAACCTACTGAACGCACCGCCAGCTGAAGTGGTGGAGTGGCCTGTCAAAGTGTTATTCAAGCGACTTTTGGACGTACTTCTGAAGAGGTGGTGGCTGGAGACTAATGCCTGAGTGTAGGTCGCTGAGCTCTCGCGAGGAGTCTTACATGTGAGGGATACCCACTCCCTCTACTATGATAAACTCGCCCCAATGAGGAGTGTCAAAAGACTAGAAAAACTGCCGTGGTGGACGAGCCGATCAACAAAGGCGCAGCTGGCCAAAGGCAAAGCTTGGCGCCGTTATCGGTCAACAAGTGGATTCCAGAGATTGTTTCTATATATGGAAGAAGTGAGAGTGCCATCAGGGTGCAACAGGAGAGATGGGCAAGCTATGAAACGGCACTACTGTGCAAAGTAGAGGCACATCCTGAGGCTCACCGTAACTACCTCCCGTCTGAGGCTACAGTAGGTGCTGCCGTGGGACTTGCAGTCAACGAAAACGGAGAGCAGTTGATGAGCTCTAACGGGAAAGCTTAGACTGTGAAGGACTTCGTCGAAGGTGCGCGTAGACCAGATACCAAGAGGCAGCATGAGACCACTGTAGCCCACCAGAGGATGACCCCGAATGGAGTTGTCATTAGTGATAGTGAAAGTGAACTGGCCCCAGGCATCCTGAATAGCAATAAGGCTGTGGGGCCGGGTGATGTCCCTCCCGCTATTCTGGAATCACTAGCCACTTTATTGGCTAAACCTATAGCACAGCTGTCCAACTCATCTCTGGACACCGGGGAGCTACCAGCCGATTGGAGACTGGCACAAGTTGTCCCCATTCACAAGGGGGCAAGCAGGAGATAGCTTCTAACTACCGTTTCGTAGGTATACTACCAATCGTCCTCAAAGTATAAGAGGGACGAGTCAGAGAGCAAATAAAGGAACATCTACTGAATCACTAGCTGATTGCCAGCCAGGGACACTGGTTTGGTAAAGGAAGATCCTGCCTCGCCAACCTGCTATCCCTTTCCGATGGGGTAACTAGCATGTTAGATCAAGGGGAACGGGTGGAGGTATGTTTCTTGGACTTACAACAGACATTTGATTCGGTAAAAGCCTTCATTTTTAGGCAAACTGGAGGCACTCGGAGCGGCCCCGCGGACTGTGAGGTGGATCGACAGTTACCCAAAGAGCAGAGCTTTCTTCGCCCAGGTCGAGGCCACTGGATCTACGCTGGCCGGGGCACGCAGTGGTGTGCCACAAGGTTCCGTGCTGGGACCACTGTTGTCCCCGGTATACTTGAATGATCTTCTAACCGCACTAGACCGCCCGGGGTTCCTATTCGCAGATGATACCAAAATAGTAGGTCAACCTACCTCAAGGCAACGGCCGTCCGACTCAAACAGGATCGGAGCGTGGGCTGAAAAGTGGGAGTTGCCACTGTTCGTAGCCAAAAGCAAAGGCTTGCTGGCAGGCAGGGGAAGCAACGAAGGCTGGTACGTAGGGCTGTCCGCCTCAGTTAGGATTGGGTCTGCTGCCGTGGTAAGAGACCTAGGTAAGTTTGTGCACAGGAGCTTCCAACCCGCCCGGCGGTGCACGTCAGCAGCGGTCAGGGCAAACAGGACTCTTGTCAACTATTTCTATATAAAATGTGACCGTAAGGCCTCACTTGGAGACTTTTGTCCAAGCATAGGCGCCGAGTACAGTAGAGGAAATAAAGGTGTTAGAAGGCTTTCGGGGTGGTTTTCTCGAGTGATGCTTCGTACCTTAATCCATAGTCCCTTGATCACCGCAGGCTAGGGGGTGATCTGATGGTGCTGCACTTTATATAAGAAAATCGCCGCGACCGACAAACCATCAATGAGTCGTTGTCACAACCTTGCACCCAGGGGACACGAGCACAAAATGGACAGACCACAGGCAAATAAGGGCATTGGGACGTTTCTTTTCCAACCTTGTCGTAAAAAGGTGAAACAATTTGCCTCCACAAGTAAAGACAGCGGCCTCGGTTTCTACCTTTAAGCAAGAGCTTGATGCTTGCTGGGTAGATGATTTCCAGACTATAACTGAGGATTCCTCTTATTTTTACCTTCCGTACTTTCATCTACTCCCTGCTGACTACCTCACACTGCATCTCATCATTCTCGTGTTTCTCTCCTGCTCTTATTTCTTTCGCAGCCTTCATATCGCCCTGTTCATCATCAATCCGTAGAACATCTTTACATTATACAAGGGCTTGTGGTATGCGCTACAGCGCGTCGCGAACTTGCATGGCGACAGAGCTGCCGGCTAATATGCGGAAATAGGGACCACAGATTGCTGGAAATAGCAGGAATAAATGAAGGAACCTAATGGACCAAATAGAAGCGGATCGAAAAAGCCACCTTAATCGAAGGTGAAAACTCACACTGACGGAAGGCAACTTAGAGGCAGAAGGAAGGTAGGCTAGAAGAGTTTCTTGGCAGCCAGTGACGATAACGCACAGGTGAGCTGGTTGTTTCTCTCTTGTTGCCGTGTGCCTGCCGATGGAAACAATTAAGCCACTGAGTTTCACCGGTAGGTAAATATTAGACCAACTCACTTTTTCTCTGTTTTTGTTCTTCCTTCTCAGACAGCATACAGAGAACATCAACAGGACAAAAATTCTGAAATCTGCAGAATTCCGAACATTCCCTTGCTGCTCTGCTAGGCGCTCCAAGGAAGAGGAGAAAGGAGTATACTGTGAGGACTGTGACCGTTGGTTTCATCAAAAGCGCTATATGCTTAACATTCGAACTTCAGAACTTTGTCTTGACAACCACAAGTTGTTTTGGGTACGCACGGAAAGTTCCAATTCGTGCAGGGTTCAATGGACGTGCCCTCAGCGATCTCAGAAAATCTCCGACACTCGAAACGAAACAATTATTTGCACGAACTCTAGAACAACAAAAACCAGCCCAAGGCTGGATACAGTGGAGGCTAGACGTGAAGGATTTGAAAAAGCCGTGAATGAGGAGGCCTGCCAACTTCGATACTTAGTGAATGCTAATGACATAGAGCCTGCGTGACCAAATGTGAAAACCAACAAGTTGGCGAAAAGGTTAAGTAATTTGGCTAGGAATACCGGGAAAGCCGTTGGGAGACACGGCAACGTAGTGAATAAATGAATCATCATACTGATATGTCCTGTAGCCAGGCTAAGAGAGAGGGAACTGAATCATCATATAGTGAAAGTGCCGAAAACAGTGGTCTCACCAGATAATGTCTTTATTAAAGGGGTTTTTACGTTGGATAAGTGATGCTAAAGGCCGGAAACCTGGTCATATTCCCCCTGTCACTGCCGGACGAATTTGAAAACCAAAGTTGTAGGGATGCGTTGCTAGCTGCAACTGACAAGATGAGGAAGTCCACAGCAGGGTGGTGTGCCTGGAACCAGATCACTCGGCAAAGAGTGGCCGATCGCAAAGGTAACACAAGGATCCACTCGAGGTGTTCACACTTGCTCTGGGTTCATCACCGCAGGTAAATAATAATAATAATAATAGTAATAATAATAATAATAGTGGTTTATTTCGGAAAGGCCAGAAGCATGCCATGCGCGTGATCTTGTTGATACAGGTGATGAAATGGACAGACGTAATTCATGAAAATATGGAAACTCTCATGAAAACATTGGATATAAAGGCTCAGAAGGGGGAATAAGGTAGGATGAAAATAGGATAAATGTATGCACACCTTAGAGATTGTTTGGAGTTTAAATGAGCTCAAGAGCGGATTTGAATGGACGCCCGGTGAGTTTGAAAGTCAAGGTCAGATGGACTGAATGGCTGGTCCGGGTAATTACATATGGAGGCCGACTGGTAAACATGAGAAAAGCCGGAAATCGGTATAAGGTAAGCATCGTCAAGTGCCAGCGGCCGGGAACACCAGCAACTTTCTGGGGACGGACAACTCACGCTGACAAGGTCCCGGTGGACTACAATATACCTGATCTTTACCGTTCTAATTTAGGTGCAGCGCAGCAAGAAATCTCACCTGGTGAGAACCGAGAAACTCAAGATTTAAGCTAATGAGGGGCATCGAAATTAGACTCGGCAAAGAACACCAACGACACCCGGGCGATCTGCCCGAATACAAGTAAATAAAACTGTTGCCATCTGAGGGACCCGAAACTGGGGCAGGGGCTATGACCGGGGGAATAACTGCAGCATACATCAACGCGTGTGATGTTGGGAATAAATGGCGGGGACTAACGGCGGAAGCCGAGGACCCTGGTTGCATGGCAATCACCGAAAAGTGGCTCAGTAAGGATGTAAAAGGAACTAGTTTTCCCCTAACAGGGCACTGCTTTCATAGGGCTTTCAGACAAGACGGAAGGGAAGAAGGGTGTGCACTCTTGCTTGTTGCGGACGTAAACGAGCAGATGGCAGGAGAGGTGATGTCCTCACCAAACATGCGGGTGATTTCGTGCTATCCGAGCTCAGGGAACATGAAAGCGACTCAGACGTGCGTCTACAGGTCTCCATCCTTCCCCTCTCAGCAAGATGTACTGTTACCAGAGCTTCTGGCTAGAATAGCTGCACATTCTGATAGGTTAGTGACCGTCGATGATTCCGACTCACGAGAAGTAGGGCAGAAAGGATTGTTGGAATAGCAAAGTGGATTCGGCGATCGGCCGATGGAGCTGGTATGCAGATTCGCACTGGTACAGCACATAAGGCAACCAACCCAGCGGAGAATTAGCCAGACACCCACTCTTCTGGACCTAGTACCCAATTATTCGCAGGAGGAAGTCTACGGCTTCGAGGTTACTGCTTTTATAGGCAGAAGTAAACATGAGGTGATCAGGTTCCTCTTCAGAGGAAGTCCCCGGAGGTCCCCTACAAGCTGAGGAGGAATTTCCGAAAAGTTGGGCACCAGACATTGAGGACGGCTGCAGGGAGTTCACAATAAGCAGCCTACGAATCCACGTTATAGGACGAGTTGTTGTGCGTAAGAGACAGCTTGATGCGAATCACTCATAAGTTCGCCCCTATGAAGCGGCTAAGAGGGAAAGACCGACCACTTTGGTGGGTCCGCAGGGCTGAAAAAGCGCAGGCTCAGAAGCTAGTGGCCTGGAACAGCTTCCGCAGCGAAGGGGGACGTCTTCATTGTCTGCTATTTCTGGTGGCGCTTGAAAGTGCTTAAGAAGTGCAAAAACCCTGTCAGATACAATACCGGGCGATATTGTCACGAAGCCCCAAGAGATGCGCCAAGGCCTACCACGACTTTGTACCGTCTAAGGCCCAATCAAGGGTGACAGTAGGAAAGGTAAGGTTTCGGCCAGGTAGGCACGCAAGAAATGCTTTCCAGAATGCAGAAGTACCTAAGGAGTTCCTCAAACTGAAGCAAATAGCAAAGGCCTGGAACTATCCACCTTCAGTAGGACTTCAAAGCATTCCCTAAGTGTGAGGAACCGTTATGGAACCCGTGGGGATGGAACTGCCTACCACTCGGTCGAAGCGAAGTAAGGCGTGTTGGCCAGTGAGGCGTACGTGTGTGGAGCTCCCCCTTAGCCTTTTGTCCCATACTTGTACTGTTGAGACCGCGCTCGTTACCTTACTGACCCTCAAACAGGTACAGCGTGCATCAACCACTACTTTTGAACATTTGTTTATATTTCACTCATGTACCGAGGCGTGTTTTTGATTCCAACTCTGACTGCCGTGACGGTGGTACCTGACACTGACCATTCGATGAACTCTGGTCCTCGTTGCTAGACGTTGTGGCCGTTCAGCCGAGGTTTGTACTTATTTATATGGGTATAATTTGTTGATCCAGAACAGTACAATCAGCAAACCAATCTTGTTCTGACTTTAGGGTTTTTTAATTGAGTTACGCATCAATCACGATCGAGATAACTTTTACAGCCAGACGCGAGTCACCCCGCCATCCTGTGTCCGTTGACAAGTACGGTGTCCGGGGCGCTAGCGTACCTGTTCTCCAGATCACTAGCCTCGGCCAGGCTCCCCTCTGACTGGCTGAAAGCCGAAGTAGTGCCCATCCAAAAAGGAGGCAAGGCATCAAACTACAGGACCCTTATCCCGCTGTAGTTTGTACTTAAAACGTTTGAGGGTGTCGTCAGGCTTCGTATCACGTGGCATAATGAAGACCACAAGATTATCACTGTAAACCGGCACTGATTCGTGAGGAGATCTTGTCCCACGAACCTCTTATCATTTATGGGTGAAGTGGCCGGCAGACTGGACAAAAGCGAGCGAGTTGAAGTGTGTCATCTAGATTTCCACCGGGCCCCGGACTAGGTAAACCACAGGAGGCTGGATCATAAAATGCAGGGCATGAGGATTGCCTAAGGGATGCTGAACTGGATTGAAGCATACCTCACTGGTAGGACGTTCCATGTTTGGACTGAGGACGCAATGTCCAGCGCAGCAAAGGCATGCAGTGGGGTGTCTCAGAAGTCGGTTTTGGGGTCCCTGTTGTTCTTCATTTATATAAATTCCTGGTGGACACATTGGTTTCCCGCTCGCAGATGATCCCGTGATTGCCGTGGAACCGTCTCCGAGTTGGGCGCAGAGAGACCGGATAAGAATACCAGAGTGTACCCAAGCACGGGAGCTCCCTCTAAGCAGAGGCGAGTGCAGACAGTAGCTCCAGAGCGGGGAAGCAAGAGGGACTGGACACTTCGATGGGAGATCAATCGGGATACTCGAGACTCATGAAGTCACCAAAGATCTTGGCTTTCAAGTACACGAAACGTCTAAGCCGCAGCATTGCCTTGGGGCAGCAGCAAGGGATAATAAGTCTGTGTTTCATATGTGTCGGACTGTCAGGTCTCGGGAAGCCAGAACTTTATTGCCACCCTACAAAACTCATGCAAGCCCATCCCTGGAATACTAATTTCAAGCCTGGACATCAAAACCAGTCAGAGATAGACATCTGTTAGAAAGCTTCCAAAGACGGTTTACAGCTGGACAAGACACACAAAGAACGCCTCAAAACACCTCACCTGTTCTAGATCAACAGGCAGCTGCCATGGGAGAATCTGATGGAGACTTTCAGTTGGCCTCACAGGTTATCCAAAACCGAAGGGGCCATTGATAATTTATGGACAAGAATACGAGAGGATGGAACCCAGGGCCTCCAGAAGCTACTGAGCACTCTTCTTCTCTTACCGCGTACCAAACCCATGAAACAAGCCGGCGCCGCGATTGGTACCAGACAATAGCGTCTTCATATTTAGTCGACGGAAGGACGACTGCTGGGATGAGGATTCCCCGGACTTTGACTGGCCGGACAAGCGTACACTCAGGTTACACCTCTTTCTTCCACTCCCTCCTTCCTTTCTAAGGCACAGCACACCTGTTTTCCTTCTCGCGAAAGATACAGCAGACTGCGGCCTTCTTTAACATATTCAGTCGTACTCACGGAGGATTCTCAAGGGCAAGCATGGCGGCGAGCTGAGACAGTGAACCTGTTTATCCAACGCGACTTCCGGTTCTTTGAGAGCCAACCTGCTTTTCACTCTTCCTAGCAGTCCACCACTCAGCAATCACAACATTCGGACAACTCGGCAGTCGAAATACCGTGGGAACGTTGCAGCCCTCCAGTGCAAGAACCTGGAGCAATATAACCAAACCCCAGAGCCCTGTGACCTGATCTGGTCTGACAGGGGATAGCGGTGGGTCGTGGAGCGAACCCGTATTAGTATGAGGTTGCTGTTCCCAAGGGCGAGCCTGTTTCGTTTACTTACTCTTCAGCAGCTGCAAATACCGGATCATATTAGATACTTGGAAGTCGCGGCTCGGTGGGAACACCTTGGGCTCGCAGTGCAAGAAACTGTACGTTTACTGGCTCAAGCCGCAAGCCCTGTGACCTGAACTGACCTGAGCTGAGAATGACGAATGAATTACCTGGACTACGCTACACCGTGGCTTGTCACTCACCTGTAGGCCATTGAGGGTATTTCTCGACAAAAGCTTCAGGAAGCGGAACAGGAAAAGCGTAAACAACGGAAGACGTTCAAACAATGAAATCTCCACTCCAGTGGCCCAGAGAAATATCGAACAAAGGCCGATTTAAGGCGGACCACTAGTTATCCCACACGGCCGCACTTCCCCTGGGTTAATGAAACTTGGAACTGGAACAAACTGACTGAATCTGTTAGGAGTTGTACCTGAAGGAAAGCTCCAGGAAAATACCAACAGCAAGCTGAGGGTCATGGGTGGGAAAACACACGCCCCAGTCTTTTTGGCGAATAAGCTTGACTAGCAAGGCCCAATTTCTGTAAAGGAATGTATTGTTGGAGGGGTGTGCGGGATTAGGTGGGCCACTAAGAGGCAAATGGAAGATAACCATTTTACAGTCACCGCCAGGGAAATTTTGTGTTACTGACACGTCGATGAGAGGCATGTTACGAGTAAATACCAGATCTAGTATGTTCCCGTTTCTGGTAGGTTCGGAGACACGTTGTGCCCAGCCACCAAGATGAATACTAGTGATCAGGTCCATAAGATTGGGAGGGGCCGCGGGGGTTGGCCAACAAATCTGAGGGAAATTTAAGCCACCTGCAATAAGCTTGGTTCCAGAAGGAAGGAAAAAGGGGTATTTGAAAGACCTTATGAGAAGTGGGAACAAGGGACTGGGGGAATTTGGCGAGCGATATACGCAGCCAATGTAAAGAACAGTGCTTTGGAGGTTGATAGTGAACCAGAGAGAATCGGAAATGGAATCGAGCACCGTAAGTAGAAGAGGGGTCGTGGTGCAGATTTCTTTGACATAGGCTAGGCACCCACCACCAAGCCGGTTCGGTCTGTTGGTCCATAGAAGACCGTACCCTGCCAAAGTTATTTGATCATTGGGAGTGCTCCCAGACAGCCAGGATCCCGTTATTAAGGTAATATCGTAATTATTTGTGAGGAAACGTTTATCAGGTGTGGGAGTTTGCCAAGAACAGAACGCGAATTGAATAAGGCTAAAGATGTGCCATTTTTGGGGGTGGTATAGGCACATCAAGAGGTTAGTGTAAGTTGGAAGGGGGCAGGCTATCGCTATTGAGAGGAGTGGAGATCACGGTCAAAGGAGGATATGTTGACGTTGGGGCTAGTGGAGGTTCAGATGGGGTGGCTTCCAGCCAGGCTGGAGTAAATTTTACTGTGAGAGGGACTGCAGAGGATTATAACAACTGGGCATCCGCGGACGGGGAAATGTCGGAGCGAAGGGAAAACCTGTGGGATTTGGCAGGTTGATATCAGAGAGGGGTAGTAAGAAGCAGTTGAGAAATACTGGCCAGTATGAATTGAATATTGCCTGAAGGAGGGTGCAGAGGGCAGGGTTGAAAATGAGTGAGGAATAGAAGTGTAGGGTGGTAGATTAAGCTGCACATTATGGGAGGGGCAAGGCAAGTTTTGTGGATCACCAAAAATGGAGCAGTTAGTATGGGGAGCAGTTGAGACAGTTTTCAGATGAGGAGTACGACGTCAGGCAGAGTGGACGGCATGTGGAGGCCGCATTTTGAGGTTGGCAGGCAGCGAAAGTGGTTAATTTGTAGGGATCACGGATGCATATGTGTAAAGGATACTTTTTAAGGTCGAAACCAAATTCGATGTGTTAGGCGAGTTGATTTAAGAGGACACGGTTGAGTGAAGGAGAGGTTTCGTGAGAGTGGTGGGAAGACTAGTAGACCTATTCCTCTGGACGGCGAGTAGTTCATCACCGGAGGGAGCATGGAGAGTGATAGAGTTTGGGGTGCACCCAAAAGGAGATGAAGTGGGAGAACGAGGCAATAGTAGACGTCATTCCTGGGTGGCAGTAAGAGGGGAGGAGCTGAAGTGTCTAGACCAAAGGTAATGGGATCAGATTTTAAGGATTTTAGTGCCAGGGCAGAGGAGGAGACAGCGGATGGTGCGTTTGAAGCGCACATAGTATGTTTGTTGACCAAAGTGAATGCGAGGAATAGCCTACTATACGAATGTGAGCCATGACACAGTTAATTGCGCTTCTTACTTGGTTACTTGAGTGCTATTGGATGAATGAATCCTTGGCGTCGACTGGTCCTCCTTCACCTCCCGGAGAACTGCTACTGCGCGTGTCGCCAACCAACGTTCCGTGAGCTATCCTAACGTTCGCCTTTCCTATCAGCCAGTCGGAACCACCGATGACTTCCATGACAACTATCAAGGGCCAGGTTATAAAGTGGGCATGTTCGTCGGAGATCCTAACTGCCTAGCCAACTTTGAACGGTCTTTCTTCGGTCGGCCGCTTTTGCCGGGTATGCAGGAATAGCAGGTATTCTCGCAATCATGTCCTCCAAGTCGCCCTTGCCGGGTAATTCGCCTGTTTCCATCCGTGTAGATGGCTATCACGGGGGCTCGCCTGATCTTGGCGTCCCAAGTTTGACTTCGAAGTCAGAAAATCTTTTGGGGTTAATGGCAGATAGGTTGGGTCACTGGAACACACTGTAACTGCAGAGCTAATTTTCAAGGTGCTATTGACTTCGATTTTCACCTTGCTGAGCTTTCCATCGCCTGGCATATGTTGTTCAATTACCGACAGCAATATCCTTCTCCTGAACCTAGTCAAGCGTTCCCACATGCCACCGCAGTGACCGGTCTGCGGAGGGTTGAGGCGCTATTGGGTGCCATATGCCACCCTTAGGTTCGGCAGCTAGTTTTTGTGTACATTAGAGTGACAACACTGCAATTCTTGTTTGGTGCCGACAAAATCCCACCTATAGTCGGAATAAATGCCCAGTGGTACGCCACTACTGTTATTGAAAAGCTTAGGGCCCAGAGGAAGGAGCCGGTGGTCAGCAAATGCGCGAATTCCAAGTGTGCTGCCCGGGGCCTCATCGAAGGCATGATGCACCTGTACCCTTATTCCATCTTTTTCCCTCACCTGACCCAAAAGTGTCCCGCATAACATGTTACTGCTATCACCAGAAGGCCACCACTCGGGTGTTGCGAAATTCCAATCATTCATTGAGCTACTTGCAGGAAACCGATGATCCGTTTAGTCCAGAATGCGGAATTATCCAACCGCTGCGTGTACTATAGTGGCAAAGTCAAACAATATACGTGTACATACCCCAACTGTGAATGGTCCGGCAGCAGTGACCGGCATTAAACCAAAGGAGGTCTTGACGCAGCAAGTTTTAACAGAAATGCGAACGCGCTACTCGCAATAACAATGAAAGCGTGGGAAGATATACCGTCAAAACGAGCCAATCAGAGGTGAGTGATGGGTTAAGCGCTCCAGTGAAAACAGTTAACGATGGGGTGAGGGAGACTCTTGCATAGTGAAGCGGTTGCTATCCTAAGGGGAGTGACAGATGGCAGACATTTACGGAACCGAAAAAGAGAAGCCAAGGTGTCAAATTTCCGGGTCACATTGAACACTCACAGGTGCGAATCCAGTCGGCATAGCAGGAGGAAGCGTTAGGATTTCAGACTAACAAGCTCAGAGTGAGCGGGGCTGAGGTGTTTCGGGCGAATGTTCAGATAGTATAAGCGGTGAAAGAGGCGGGCGCACACAGTAGGGATACCGTCTAATCAAGTGCCATAGAATGACAGACTAGCAAATGGAGGAATGTAGAGCTGGTCGGCAGGAGTCATTGTTATGATAGGGGTAGATAGAGAACCGAGGGGTCACAGAAATCCAGTCATACAGGACTAGGCGAGGCGTGGAAAGGACGAAGACTCATAACATATAACCAAACCACGGAAGCTTAGGTACACAAACGGGAAGGACAGACGTTCTTCACTTGTCCCTTGAAGGGAGTTTCAGACACTTTGAAATATCATTACACTCAGGTAGCTCTACGCTCCGTCAGCGGATCCATACACTACTTGCCCGCGACAGTCATGCATCCTCTACGTTGCACATAATGTAAGATTACACGATTCGCATTTGCCCTTCCTCTCACCGTCCAAAACTGCTTCAGGATGACATTTGTCATGAGGCTTCCCCCGGCCCGTCCTTCCCCGGCATGCACGTGTTGAATCATCAAGTCCATCACAAGCTGACGGGCCGGTATTACTGTGGGAGGTAACGCGTCAAAACTCAGGTGGGAGTTGATGAGTCTACCACTTACCCCTGGTAGTCCATCGGAAAGCTTTGGGTTCAGAGGCTTCAAGTTGCCTTTTGGAAAGATGTTCTTTCGTCGTCTGGTCCCGTCCCTCCGATGTTCTCAAACCCTTGGGGGAGGCCTCATTTTGTATAATCTTGAACAGATCACACTCTGTGAATCCTAACTCACCGGGGTTTACTGGACTCGTACGTACACGGCTCGCTAGCTATATATCTTTGATCAACAAATATCCCTTAAATCTGGTTAACCACACATGTGATCAAAGAATCTTCATTTAAGAAGAGAATCTAACCGGACTTGACAAGATAGACATTCGTTCGGCGACTACTACTGTTGTGACAGTGCCTCTAGTTCCCATTTCCGGTTCAAGAGGTGGCTTCAGTTCGTAAACGGGCCGGATCTGGTCAGGTATGAACGGAAATTTTGGCCCTTTGTCCGTGTGTCTATATGCTTAGAATTGATTGCACCTCGAGAAGGCAAATAGGCCGAATTGCCGATGCGGAAATTTCTGCTGAAACCATCTACCACTGACTGATGAACCAAAGCTCCATACTTGTTAGCGGTTCCTCGTAGGGCGTAGGTCGCACAGAAGGGTGATGACATCGCTCTAAAGGGAAGAAATGTCATTCAGTATTCTGTCACCGATTTGTTCAAGTCGTTGTCGTCCCAACATAATTAAAGTGACGAATCCTTCCTCTGCTGGCAATTTCACCCGAAGGAACACCTCTTCAATGTCGGCCGACAACTTAACTCCGCCTAGTCTGGACCGACACAACTCTTCAATCAGCGGTGTGATCCATCGGACCCTTGTAGTAAACGATCATCTAACGACTTCCTCTGAAATGTGATGCACAACCGAACCCCACTAGCAATTTTTATGGTTTCTTTGGATGGAGAACCGGGTGGTGATGCAAGTATCAGATCCCCTCTCGGTCGTTGGTGGTTGCAAGCACTTTTTCCACGTAACCAAGACCTTTGTTTCGCATCATTACCTCCGAGTACCGCTTTCAGAGGTCCTCATTTTGATCGGAGCTTTCTTTCGAAAGCAGCAGTCAATGGAGAGTGTGAGTTCTGCTGTCAACCGAAGGGCTGGCCCGTGCAAACCACGGGAGGGGAACCTCGAATTGGTTTTCTAGGCACCTAGTTCCCTCAGTGTGACATAGTCCTCTCAAGACAATGGTAGTCGATCTTCCCCATCGTCATGAAACTCTTTCTCATACAGACGCTGTAGCTGATGCTCTATACGCTCCGTTTCTGCTGATGCATACTTTGTGGAGCCATGCCCCCCGACTGGGCCGAGTAGTATCCATCCCACTGTTGTACTTACAGCTTAGGTTGCCTGGCGGTAGCCCACTCTCTGGTTTAGCACCCAATGCGATTCTGGAACGTCGCAGCCGATAAGAAGCTCTACTTCCTGGTGTTTATTGGCAAACCGCTCCTTTACCAGAGTTGTATCCGACCCACTGTCGACAAGGGCCAAGGATTTTACTACTCCATTGGGGGTCATCACTCCTATAGAGGCTTCTCCCAGACGTGCCAGTTTTTCAGTAGACCGTCATGTTGAAAAGATCACTCTGGGCTTTGCGTCCCGCCTGGCGTAGCTTCTTTCACCCGGCGTAGTAGTCGATTAGGCTTACCTGAGAAAACTTCGTGAACACATGTAGCTCTTTTTCGGCAAGCTGCGGTCCGGTGTGAGATATAAGGGCAGAGGGAACAAGCTCCTACCGGCCTTGCCATTCCACTACTGTAGCTTTGATGAATATCGGACAGTCTGACAACCTGTATTGGCGTAGCAGGCCTTGAAGCATAGGTAGACCACAGCTTCGCGCGAAATGGCGGGCGTGTTTGTCCAGGGCTGTTGTTCCGCGTATTCCCGCACAGCGTTTTGAGCTTGGATGGTGCCCGTTCTGCTTGCTCTGTTGCTATCGTAGATGAATCGAACGAATCTGCGGTCGGCTACTCTTGTTTGCCCATCTGAATATTCGGCCAGGTCCTCACAAATGGCCTCGCGGTCGCTCCGGACTATGCTCCGTAACTCTTCGGGCAAACGACCCTGCAGCTTGGGCTAGAGATGGCGAACCATCCACCACAACGTGTGCACTGCATCAAGATCCGCTCTATACCTTAAATGATCAAGGGCTATCAAACCATTCTGCATGTTTATGACGAGATCAGCCATTGCACAGACGTCGCTCTTTGTTTGCTCGGCGTCTGGAGTCAAGCCCTCTTTCAGATTGCGAGCAACCTAGAACGACAGGCCAAACCGGCCCCTCAAAACCCTTCTCGCTCATGTGTAGCCCTATCCCGGATCGAGTATAGCACACTCATCAATAGCTTATTTGGCTCTACCGAGACAATGGTGATCCCGATAAAACAGCCTTTGTCCCGGGTCAGTTACCTTGTTCTCGAAGGAAGCTTCAAATTGCTTGACAAACTTGCAACACTGTCAGGCTTTTCCATCGGAGAACGTCAGCTCTACCCTAGATCATTAGTTGCGCTGGTGGTAAATTCTTGAGGACCCGAGTGGGACTGCCCAGCCCTATTTGCCCTGGTCTGATGAAAGGGTCACTGTCACTAGTCCTATGCTCAAGCTCGTTCCGTATACATTTTTCCTCTGCCTCCTTGGCGGGTTGCCTAGCGGATTCTGACGGCTGTTTCAGATCTAATATCCTCAACCTGAACAAGCCAACGCTTCCGAGAACAATAACATCTCCGGTACCACTTGAACTGGAGCTGACAGGGCTAGGTGATCTAACAATATCTATAAAATCAAATGTACCTAAACCTTCCCCAGAGACTCGCCGAATTACTTCCTGTCCGGGTACCAATTGCTTTGCTCCTTTTCTGGGCGCGCTGCATTATTTTCGTTCCAAGTTGATCAATATGAGTAATATAGCACGCTTTGAGCAGTAGGTAGCCGACTTTGAACGAATTCCAAAACCAAAACAACGTTGATTTCTAACTTCTACGATACTGAGTGATCGGGTGAACAGCATCGTTAAACATACACAAACCTCAAACGTGCGGTCCCACAGACTCAAAAATAAGAACCAAGTTCACGGCGTGCGACAGACAAACGCGTGCGTCAAGCAGGACTAAAACAGGATGTTTCAAATTAGCTCGTTGTACGCTGACTAACGAAGGTTAGTTCATGGGGGTGTAAGTTGTACGAAAGTCGCAAATAATGTACGTTATTAGGTAATTTCACGAAATGATGATACAGTAGTTCCATCGCAGAATTTTTCGTAACCGGTCAATAAACCATCTCTGGTGATCCGTGATAAGTTACTGATAGATTCATACACAGTTATCCAGGTGTCTTGAAAATATTGCTTACCTCCCCCAGCAAGGGAATAACAGGAAATCCGATACCACCCCTCTGTGAACAAAGCATGCTAAACTTAAAAAATTACTGAAACTGGATGGGACTTTGCAATTTTTGGTCTACTTATTCATACCATTTCGACTTTTCAAAGGCTTGAATAAACAAACCTTTTTAATGAAGAACGGAAGGCCTTGGGGCACTGAAAAATGCATCTTCGGCTGTCATCCCCAGTTCGTCTAATTTGTCCAATTCCTGCACTTATCGTAGTATGTTGTCACACAATGCCATTCGTATGAACCACCATAAACAAGCCTGTTCGCAACCTTGCGTCCTCATAATGTGCCTGGTATGAATAAGCAGACAACTGAAATAGGCGAGGGGTGTCTTTATAATGAGCTCCACAAATCTTGCTGAACTGTTGATAAGATCGTTCATCTATTAGGAAATTTACATGGCACCACTTGATTTATCTAAACAAAACTGCCAATAATTTTCCCAGATTTTTGTTAGTGTTGTTTTCGAAAGATTTTCTGTCAAGTATACTCTTCTCTGAGATTTCACATCAGTACTATCCGAATAGCTGGGCGATTTTCTCCCACCTATACCCTAACTGTCCACGTATCTGGACCATCACGCCGAGTTTGCTCGTTGCTGGTTTACGTGGACGCCTGAAGTTCAGATTTGTTTTTACCGGTCATTCGATCATATGACCACTGAAACCTCCACACCATTTCGTAATGCATACATCCGAGTTGGTGTCCACGGAACCCTATTGTGACCTCACTCGTACCGCACGGTCAAGCAGCTGATCATGCTTTAAATGTTCCCGAAATAAGTCGGTTTTACCGTTACCATTATTCTTTGTTCCTATAACTCTTTCTCCATTTCTCGTTGCTTTCGTTGTTTTTCTCCAACAGCCCAAATTTCTTGTCATTACTTGCCTAGTCCTTCCTGCTTCATCAATAGTTACCTTTAGTCCTTTCTCTTTTTCCGCCTGAATAACCTAAGCTTCGACCCCCTTCTCCAAAACTCAACACCGAAGGATCTGTCCAGTTAGTGGTCACCTGTTACCAAGTGCGATCTGCAATAGGAGAATAGACACAGTGACCGAACCTCGAGGAATTAACCTCCTTATTGCTGCAGCGCCCGAGTATCCTCGGAACCCATCCCTGCAAAAACTGGAAGTTGTAACTATCTACCGCTGGGTTTCGGGGAGAAACCTAAATCGGAACCCGGAATAAGCTAATTTGAAGGGGCATTACAGTTGATTGCAGTCCAAGGTGGCCCTAGGGGTAACGGTCGGAAATGTGCGAGATTCCAGCAATCAAAAGGGAAGAAAAATTTCGACATCCGTTTTCAGCGAGAGAGCAGACAAGCAAACGGGACCTCAGGTCCTATACTAATTGCCACTAGAGCTGCTACCTGAATGTAAACAGAAGCCTTCACAGTATTTGGGGTGCCCAAGGCTCCTAGTCGCTTCGTAAGGAATGTTGCAGTGGGGCAAGACGGCACCCATAGTCCGCTTCTTACGGAAACTTCGGCCAAGACGCTGACTATGCTATTCGACGCTTCCCCAGAGAAGAAAACTTTCCGCAGACTTGAATAAAGGTCACGGTCACCCAATTCACAAAGCCGGGTATGTGTTTACCTTCCCCGGTTACTTGCCGGTAGCTTGACTGTGATTCTGTCAAGATCATTGGAGCTGGGTCATGTGATGCAAAACTGGCAGCTACGTGACTGTCCGCAAGTTGATGGCGACAAACCTATGTGAATCCGTTTGTCAGAGTTCTTGCTTGTTAAGCCTCATGGGTTCCAGGAACGAGGTAGTGAAATAGTACCAAGGCACCAGAACACAAGTTTGCTGCCTCCATTTTCAGATGGATTCTACTCAATCAGCTATGGCTTGTCGTTGACGAACTTGAATGCATTCGGCACGTCGCCGGGAATTATCGAGAGGATCCTCAAACAGACCATGGGTAAGACTTTTCAAGTCAGGGAGAAGGTTTCCATATCACAAGCAGGGCGCACGCTTAGATGTGTACCTGAGACGTCAGCCCCTGGACCTTTTATTAACCCTCTCTATGGGCGGTTTTGCCACTGGCCTAGTAAACACAAATTTCGTCTTTGCGTGCGATGCCAGTTTATTATCTGCGTAAAGGCAGAGTCTGGGCAGTAGGATCCGATTACGGTACATCACCTGTTAGCTGCTGGGACTTGCCAGAAAGGTTAGTGCTTTCAACTAAAATAGATTAAGGACCTCAGTATAGGCCAAATTGTACACTGAAATCACCAATAAGGCGTTGATAAAGGACCCTGGGGTAAATGTATTGGGTAACTTCACGTCTGGACCAAAGTCCAGCGAGACCACTCAGAAAGACTCTGCAGAACTTTGCCAAAATAGAGGAGGCACTGGTTCCTATAAACTGGAGGCTATATTACCGCCTCGCAGTGCATTCCTTCAGCTGTAAATGGAGTGTTGCTTCCAGGGGAAACTTCTCGGTAAGGGTTAGCAAGCCACCAGCACGGGTCTAACGACGCTTCTCTACTTGGTTTGACAAGAGCGGAGACTGCGGGCGTTAGGCCTATTCTCTCTGGAGCCCATGGGACAGAAAGCCGACCTAACAGACTTTCGGGATTCTCATTGTGTATGCTGATCCTCAAGGTTTTCCTCCCTGCAGATGAGCCTCACCTGTTGTACGGTCAAAAGATAGGACCCACTGAAGTTGACCAAAGTGGCTTGCAAGAAATTCCCCCCGACGATATAGTTTTAAACGACTGCCGCCGGCTCTCGATGGAGGTGACAGCCACAAAAAGGCTCGTGCTTTTCAAACTCCGGGTGGACCACTGTCGGGACAGTGTTTCCCAACACCAGCAGATAAGTAGCAGCCTCATCTATTGTCAAAGTCTTCAAGTCTTGGAGTATTTCACGGGCCCCAGGCTTTAAGCTCAGCTGTCCCAGTTCTCGGGGAAGTCTTTGACTGTCTGTCGGATTCATCCAGCTGAACTGAGAGTAAAGGGAAGCAGAGGCGGGGCGGGGATGAAAACAAAAACAAAATGTAAAAAAACTTCATGCTGTGTCTCGCCATGGACAGTGCCTTAAGAGGAATGGGAGTGCGACATCCATAAACATATAGCGGAATGGAAATGCCATAAAAGACATTTATTTCACTTTCTTGGACAAAGAATTACTAGGGGACACCAAGATAGAGATCTAGATTTTCCTTGAAGATAGTTCTGTCATCCGAGAGAAGAATACCTCACGAAAGAACGTTCCACAGAGTGGTAACCTTGTAGCCCACAAAGCTAATTCGTAGGGAAGTGGGTGGCCTCGGTTTTAAAACCTCTCTGCTGTGACCAAGAAGAAAAAGGGCTGGAGGGACGGATAAGAAGCAAGCACTTTGACCTGATGCTAAAACGTGAACCATCAAAGACAGATCACCTTTCACGCTTCTTTAGTCAAGGGGGTGGAGACGTAGGAGCTAGGGGCGAACTGGACAAGGTGGTGGGACACGCCCCGTACTGCTTTGGAAGAAAGCCCCTTAAACCCTCCTAGTAATTCCTGGTCTTGGACAAAGTCAGAGTACACTATCTGACTACCGTGCTCCGGCTGAGGACGGATACGCGTGCCGAAAATTATGAGGAAATAGTCCCTGGGGGTGCGCGGGAAGGACGTTTGGATCTTATTTTGGACTCAAAAGGCAGACTCGCTCGCAAGTTGGTAACGATGAGAGAAGGGGCAGGTTACAATCTAACCAGAAATCGAGCACCCTCCGTCGGACAACCCGAAGCCGTATGTTTGCTCTGCTAATGGAGAACGAGTGCCCAGTCTCTCTGCGGAAAGACATGTGCACGCATTTGTCATCATTAACTGGAAGGTTCCAATCCTCACGCAATCCCTTTGTTTCATCAGGTGCAAGTTGCAGGCTTTTGCCACTTTAAACCCAAAGGGTTACATTGTCTGCGTACACTGCAACGCTTACAGGAAGATCTATCTGAACATCATTTGTGTTGATCAAGAAAAGAAGGGGACATAAGACCGGCCATTGTGGGACCCCAGTTGTTACTGGGAAGGGTTGAGGCAAAACATTCAGCACCTTAAAACAGAGGTGCGGTTGGTAAGAAAGCTGCGTTAGATGTCCAACATGGAGCCTGTTATCCCGTATGCTTGCAGCTTACAAAGAAGTGAGGCACAGGGGACCTTGACGAAGGTCTTAGCAAAATCGATGATTACAGCGTGTAAGTGTCGGCTATCATCGTAGGCTTTTCCCGGAATTTCCATGACGGTAAACATATTGGTGATGCCTGACCTGCTGGGAAGAAACCCATGCTGGGACGCGGAAAGAACCATTTCCCTATGCAAACGGGACAAACCGCACTTGTGAGAGTTTGCTCGAAAATGTTGCTGTTGGTTCTAGTTGGGCTTGTGGGTCTGTAAATAGAAGCAAGATGCCTACTACCCTTCTTATAGATGGGTGCGATGAACGTTTTCTTCCAGCTGCCGGAGAAAAACTGCATCGCCAACACATCACTGAAGGAGAGATGAACAAAGAACTGATAATGTGTACTCCGTCTCTTTGAAAATGCGGGGTTTGATTAAGTCAGGACCCCTGGAGCTGCATTGGCTGAGCCGACGAAAACCTAGTGCGGCTGCGCCAATGGGAATGCGGATGAGGATAAGGGTGCGCGGCGGGGTGGGATGATATCGAACTGGAGCTAAAAAATGTGGGAAAGTAGGAGCTGGAGGCCCCGGCTACCTGGCTGGGGAAATTTATTAGGGATCCGGAGTGATCTTTGAGGGCGAAAGGCGATGGCGCTTTACCCCTTAGACGAAGCATGTGCTGAAATGAAAACCACTTGTTGATCCGTGTTCAAGCAAGTACGGATCGTTGGATTGCTTTTTGATAGGACCTTATCTCGTCATTACATAATTTACGGGCTATCTTGAGGTCTTCTGCATTGCGGGCTAGACTTGTGGCTCAATATCTATCAAAGAGGCGCGCCCATTCGTCCGGGGCGCGCCTAACGGGGAGAGGGAGGGGACTCTTGCCGGCCTGCGGAAGGCGGAATTTGGGGACAAATAGCTCATCAGCTAAGGAAACTAACCCACTGAGATTCTCTGCCACGTCATCTGCTGAGTTACCCAGGTTGGCAGAGTTCAGCTGGGAGCGGATAAATGCACTGACATTGTCAAGACTGGTCCTTTAAAAAAGGTCTCAAAATTTCGATTTTCTCGTGAAGATTCCAAGTTGATTTATTTTGCGGTTATTTCGATCGCGAGTAACGCGTAGCTTAATCAGCGAACCCCGGGGTCACAGCGAGATTGATTCGCTGATTCCACGGTGTGAATAAACAAATTGTACGCATATAAACATATACTAGCGTCAAATGTACGACCAAAAGGGTAAGCAACGAAGACCAGAGTTCAGCAAAGATTACTGTCGGGTATCGCCGTCACGGCAGTTCGAGTTCGAATCAGAAATATGCCACGGCAAGTGAGCAACACACAAACAACTGTTTAAGTGTAGTGGTTGATGTGTGCTGTACGTGTTCGAGGGTCAATAAGATAGAGAGCATAGTCTCAACAACACAATTACGTGACAACGGCTGGGGAGGATTTCCACGCATGCATTTTATACCGCCCACCAAATCCTCCCATGGAACGGTACACTTACAAAGAGTAAAAGGCGCACTGATTCGCCCTAACCCACTTAGACCCTGAAGCCGGTGCGTTCGCCGGTCGTCATGGGCTTCATCTATTGTTGGCTAGTATCAGACAAGCTTGCAGGTTTTCTTGAGCTAATGCTCCACACATCGATGTCCTAGAGTTTCATCTGAAGATGATGCAACATTGTGGGTATACGAGAAAGGGCTTTGGTTTGGTCGGGAAGCGTAGACAGTTTAGGGAATGTAGAGGACAGAAGACTACACGGCTAAGAGTAAAGTGCACGGTAAAATGAAACTGAGAATTGTCGACGGAGAATTGTCGGGCTACAAGTTGCCTGAAAGATCAGGTAGATCAACGTGTGGTGCAATCACTGTAAAATTGTGTTTGGCCCAAAACTTATATCAATTTGAATACAGGTTGGATATTAATACTGATTGGAGGTCCCGGGAATAGAGATGTTTCTACAAGCTGTCATCAAGCGGTTGTTCCAAAGTTTCCCCAATTCACGAACAATGTCGTGTCATGTGCTAAATTGGACGGTGGATGTCCTGTGCCATATCTTGCCGCATCTTTTGCATCCCGCACCCATTCCCTTCTGAGCGCGAGATTTAGAAGGAGTTTACCAAAGGTGACATCAAGGGCATCAGCCCCTTGCCAGTCTGTACTGGGTAAGCAGAAGTCACCAGTGACTGACAGATAGGTGAAGTCTGTTTAGCTTTCCAGGGAGCCTAATACGTCTGAGACCGAGGCTAGCGGTTTAATTGCATGCGGGAGCGCGATAAGCTACATCAAGCGGTATGGTGTCTGTCCTGGAGAGTTTGAACACAGCCCACAAGCAATCAACACATGAAAAGTTGATAGTTGGTAATTACGTAGGAGGAGGGCCAGCGTAACCGTAGTATGTGATAACCCCGCAAGCAATACATCGGCCGGAGTCCTACCTCACTGTGAAATATCACTTATGTATATTTTGGCGTCAAGTATATCAGGGTTGAGCCAGGTTTCCGTGGAGTCTCCTAGGTGTTATCCAGCACTCTCAGAAAACTGCTGTAAAAAAGCTTCAGCACGTGCTCAGGAGTTGTTGCGGAATCGCCAGAGACAACCGGTTCTGGGTTCGAAGGGGAGAAAAGGGAGAGATCTGGATTGGGAAGGAGTCCCCGAGGGAGTCGGGAGTTGAGGATATTGGGTAGCTGGAGGGTAAACAAACAGTTGGGGGGGGGAGGCTGGTAAATTTTAACTTCTAGTAACCTAGGAGGTACCATACCGGACGGGAGGTCTACAAATGATGGGCCGCTTTTTGTGGTTGACCTTTGTGTACACTGCTTGATTCACAGCTCTGAGTCTTCTTGGTGGTGACCCTGCTTTGCACGACCGTGCCGAGGACCTTTTCTGGTGCGGTAACCTCACTACAGCGTTCAGCAGAAACCGGTTGCATGTTTGTGTCTAGGCTCGAGGATGGGTGAGTCTCGTCCGGTAATACGGTATTACTAGCAGTGTTGGGGTCTGGAATGCTTTTGTAGGCTCCCGGTATTTAATGGCATTAGGTCTTCTACTGAGGGTACTTTTCGCGACGGGAGATGGGACGAGTAGGGAAGCGATGATTGGTGGACACGGCGCTCGATCCTCGAGACGAGTTACCTGGATGGTAGGCAGCGGTCTGAGATTGGGATCGGTTTTTAGTACGGTTGCTGGTTTAGACTTCTCACTTCGGAGCTTCAGGTGAGTTGGCCTGTCAATGGATACTCCATTGAGCCCTTTCATTTCCTCATTGAGCTTTGCAGCCGACGATTCATCTTCTTTTGGCTGCCTCTGTGGAGCCCACTTCAAATAAAATGAAGTGCACCCGGTTGATGCCTTTGGTTACCAGCGTAGTTGGCCGACTTTTGAACGGGACAGAGGGCTGAAGGTGGTTAGACACTTGGGAATAGGTGGCATGAGGGTTCTCGGAGTTGAGAAAGTGACCTCAGGGGATGACTTGCCTGGAACATCTCTCGATGTCTTTCAAAACCTTGGCGACATCAAAAGTTTGCTGCTCAGATAATCTACACACCTGATCGGCTGCCCGGAATACTGGAAGGGATTTGGTAACCAAGTTCTTCTTCTTCTTCATCATTATGGGAGAGGACAGTGGCCTACAGGTCAACCGCCTCTGCGGTCCGATTTCTAATTGCACGTTTTGGTGCATCCGTTGAGAGCGCATCATGAAGAATCGTCTCGTCCGGATTGAGGAATGAGGCTTTAGTGACGGGGAAAAATTACCTTGCCTCAAGGGAAAAGTAGCCCAGTTTGAGGAAATGGTTATATCAGTGGTAGGAGAGGTTGATATTATACAGGCTCAAATCAGTACAGGTAAAGGTTGACTTCAACGGAGAATGCATCTGTGTTCTGAAATTTCAAAGACAGTTAGATTCACCAGAGGAGGCCAAGGCATCCCTGGTGGTTCTTATCCTCTTCCCTCGTTCTTGTTATCCTCGTCACCGTCGTAAATCCCCAACCAGGTTTTGTCTTCAGCCTTCGTTTTTAGCCTTTTCTCCTATGTTTCTTACCTTCAGCACTGAAACCTCGCCACTGTTCCTTCCATTTACGATTTCCTTGGGCTGCTCTTCTACGGGCACGCTCTCAAGCAGTGTTTTGCCACTTCAAGCATGTCCAGCATCGCAGCCCTAGTCCTTGAAATAGATTGAATTCACCTAGAGGCAGCGATCCTGTGATGCTTCCCTGATTACAGCAAAGCGGCGGAAAGTCCACTCTTTCGTCTAACCCTACCAAATCATCGAAGATAAGAATGGCGTGCAGCCATCCATACCTTTTCGTCCTAACTGAAATGAACTGAATTTACCACTGCAGCAAATCTGGGAAACCACGGTTTAGCAAAAACGGAGAAAACACGCGGGCATAAGATTAGGCGGTGAAATTAAAACATCACAACCCGGTTATTCGCCAGCCAACGGGGCAAAACGGTGATGCAATTTAAAGCATGCAGCGCTGGGACTAGACGGGGAGACTAAGGGCGGCATCTGTGGCATGGGCTACGCAGGGATGAGAAGAGAGTAGGTCCAGCTGGCCTAAAGGGGTTCTGTGTAAAGGGGGCATATAGATTGGGCAGAAGAACAGAATGAGTGCCGTTGGTGCTGGTACCGAAGCACACAACTTATGAGGAAGCTATGCATTGTTCCGCCTTCGAAGCACAAGCGGTCTCGGTGCGAATGAAAGTTTGGTTAGGGCCAGTGACACTGGTATGCGTTTACAGGAACTCCTTGTTGCTCCCTCAGAGGAGTGGAGGACAGCTGGATTATCTGTGACGATCATCAGGAATACAGAGCGATGTATGATACTCAGGAACTTCAAAGCCCCTGAGATAGACTGGCTTTCGATCTTAGCACCGGTAGGGTCTTTTTGGGAACACTCGCTAAACTATAGTGAGGATACGACCGTGAAGCAGCACATTCACCGGGCTACTTATTGGAAGGATGACCAAACTACGAGGCTACTGGATCTCGTTATCACAAAGTTCACCTCAGAAGTAGGCGAAGCAACCACTGATGCTCCTCTACGTAGGAGTGACCAAGGGATCAATAGGTTTCCCTTTCTAGGAGGAGGGAATAGCTACCAGATAAACGGGGAAGAATATTCGGATGACCGAACGGGGAGAGGTAGCCGTCAGTAGCAGAATCATTGGACTTGAACCACAAGGGTACGGTGAACGAAATAAAGCTGGTGATTAAAAGCAATCTACTCTAGCCGACTGAAGAAGTAGCCCTCAAAAGCTGGGTTCGTAAACGAGAAAGGCTACCTTGATGTAAAGGCAATAAAAAGCAGGCACTGAGGTGGAAACACCAGGCACGGAGGAGGGATCAGTAAAATGAAAGGTATGGACAATGACACGGACACCAGATAATGAAAAAATGTTTTGCTGACGACAGGGGTGAAAGCTGACGCACAAAATCGGCCTTGCTAAGGCTGTCAAGAAGCATCCAAAAAAGTTCGTCGATCACTTTTGTAGGAACCTGTACATTTCCGATTTTTTCCATGATTTTCAACGTCCCGTGGTGCGACAATCCTTTGTTGTACCGACGTTTTAATGTAAAATACACACACCTTTAGGTCGTCATCACCGCGCAATACAAAAAAGGCTGTAAATAAATATTTCATTCTTTTGGTCCAAGTTCCACACGATTCACCATGTCTGACAGCGAACCTATTGACATCCACGCGGTTGCTCTCAAACTGCCCATTTTTGCCCCGACCAAACCTCGAGTGTGGTTTCGACAAATGGAAGCCGTATTTGCCACTCGTCGTATAACCAGCGAGCGCGTGAAATACTCTCACGTTGTCTAAGCGCTTCCCTTTGACATTGCCGTGGACGTGGAAGGTCTCCTCGATCCCATTCCACCAGAAGCTTCTTACACGAAGCTTAAGGAAGCAGTCATTCAGCGTACCGGAAAATCAGCCGGAAAAATGCTCCGTGAACTGTTCACGTCGGTGGAGCTCGGAGACCAAACTCCGTCCCAGCTTATGCGCCACATGCGGTCGCTACTGGCTGGACGGCAAATGGGCAACGTCATTTTCAGGGAGATACGGGTTGATAAACAACCTCTCCCGATGCAACAGGTCCTGTCAGTGCTGGAGCCCACCACTTCTCTTGACAAACTTGCACAACACTCCGACAGAATAATGGAATGCTACCCGGCTGGTAGACCTTGCGTTCACACGATATCACCCGCCGAAACCACTCCGACGCACGAATCCCTTATGACATTGCCAGAACCTGCCCCAGATCGCCGTGGCGACTTTTCTTGCAGTCCTGATTCCCCATCCCATCACTCTCATATCGATAAGGACATTACGGACCTAAAAGAAACCGTTCGCATGTTGTGCAGTCAGGTCGGTGCAATGTGCAATGCATTAACTACTCATCGACCTGTGTCCGCCGAAGTACCTTGTCGGCCTAGATCACGGTCCAGAAACCGCCGGTTACAAACCTGGTGTTGGTACCACCGCACATTCGGCTCCCAGGCACGCCGCTGTGATTCTCCATGTTCATTCCGCACTTCCACCCCACAGTCAAACGACCAGGCCAGCCAGTAACGGCGACGACTTCGGATGGCCCTCCACATGAAAGTCGCCTATTTTATATCGTTGACCGATCCAGTGGCCTTCGATTCCTCATTGATACCGGCGCCGAGATCAGTGTAATCCTCCCACCCAGACATCATAACCTCAAACCATCTCACCTTACACTGCAAGCAGCAAACACAACAACTATTGCAACATTCGGCCAACGGTCCATCATTCTTGATTTAGGTCTCCAACGCTCTTTTCAATGGGTTTTCATCCAGGCGGATGTTCAGGCTCCCATTACTGGGGGGATTTCCTCTCAAATTTTGGCCTAACTGTGGACCTCAAAAATCGCAAGCTGGTAGACACCACAACCAAGCTTTGTGCAGTCGGCATTGATAAATGCACCAACTCCCTGGGCATTCGGCTGGCGATCCCGCAATCGCCGTTTGCTGACATATTGAAGGAGTTTCCATCCCTCACTAAACCGTGTTAGTTCACCGACCCAGTCTCTCATGCTGTGCATCACCACATCGCTACAAAAGGCCAACCTGTCCACTTTCAACCACGACGACTCAGCGCCGACAACCTCCGTATCGCACGCCTTGAATTCGAACATATGATGAATCTTGGCATCATTCGACCGTCTTCAAGCCCATGGGCCTCGCCTTTGCACATGGTTCCAAAATCATCTGGTGATTGGAGACTCTGTGGAGACTACCGGGCTCTCAGCAACGTCACCGTCCCCGACAGGTACCCGATCCCACACATTCATGATTTTGCACAAAATCTCTCTGGGAAGACAATCTTTTCCAAGGTTGACCTCGTAAAGGCATATCACCAAATCCCCGTGGCCGAAGAAGACATTTCCAAGACAGCCGTCGCCATGCCTTTTGGCCTGTTCGAGTTCATACGCATGCCATTTGGATTAAGAAACTCTGCTCAGACGTTCCAGCGATTCGTCGATGAAGTGCTCCGAGGTGTACCCCCTCGCGTTTGGCTACATCGAAGCATCTTAATTGTCAGCGCCTCTCCATCGGAGCATGCCATTTGCCTGCGTCAACTCTCAGCGTTTCCAACAATACGGACTTCAGCTGAACCCTAGTAAATGCGTGTTTGGCGTTCCGTCTCTCGACTTTCTCGGGCACCATATTGATCAAAACGGTTTGATACCCCTCTAAGATAAGGTGCGCAGCATCCTCTTATTTCCTGCACCTCAAACGATTAAACAGTTACGACGTTTCTTGGGAATTTTGAACTACTACCGTCGTTTCATTCCCCATTGTGCGACCATCGTTTCACCTTTGACCGATCTTCTCAAATCCAACGTCAAGACGATCGATTTCACTCCCGAGGCCGAGACAGCTTTCGCAGAAGCCAAAAAAGCTCTCGCAGACGCCACCATGCTGCACCATCCACATTCGGATCTAAATACTCGGTTAATTCTAACGACTGATGCATCAAATACTGCGGTCGGTGCAGTGCTTCACCAAATAGTGGACAACCAATTACAGCCCTTAGCGTTCTTCTCGCAAAAACTCCAGGCGGCACAAACAAAATACAGCACGTTTTCTCGTGAACTCCTGGCCATTTACTTGTCCATCCGTCAATTCCGTCATCTTTTGGAAGGACGAAAATTTCGTGTGCACACTGACCACAAACCCCTGACACACGCACTTCATGCCAAGCCTGACCGATATTCACTCAGAGATATCCGCTAGTTGGATTATATTTCTCAGTTCACAACAGACATCCGCTACGTGCGTGGAGTTGATAATGTTGTGGCTGATGCATTATCCAGACCTGACATCAAAACGGTGCAGACTAAATTCGATCTTACGGAACTGGCAAACCTCCAGCGTGATGATCCATCCTTGCTCGATTTGCGCACATCCTCCACACTCCAGCTGAAGGATTCTCCCCTACCTTCAGCCGATGGCACAGTCCTATGTGACTGGTCTACAGGTCACCCTCGTCCTATCGTTCCAACTTGCTACAGGAAGATCGTTTTCGATCATTTTCATTCTCGTTCCCATCCTGGTATCCGTGCATCTCGCAAACTCATTTCTGCCAGATTTGTTTGGCCCAGTATGAATTCTGACATTGCATTATGGACTAAACAGTGTTTACAATGTCAGAAAAACAAAGTCCACCGCCACACTTTTTCCCCTCCCAGTACATTCACCGTTCCCGACGTCCGTTTCACACATATTCACGTCGATCTTGTTGGTCCACTACCACCATCAAATGGACATACCCACATAATAACCGTTGTCGAGCGTTTCACAAGCTGGCCGGAGGCAGTACCCAGTTCCGACACCTAGGCAGAAAATATTGCGAAAGTACTACTCCAACACTAGATTGCTACATTTGGTGTACAGTCCGATGTCACCACAGACCGTGGCAGCCAATTTCAATCGGCTTTGTTTCATGAGCTCACTGAACTGCTTGGCTGTACACACATCACAGCAACTGCATACCATCCTTCGTCCAATGGCATGGTAGAGCGCCTACACCGTCAACTCAAAGCAGCACCGATATCACAGCCAAACCCCAATAACTGGAGCGACAACCTGCCATTAGTTCTATTGGGTCTCCGGTCATCAGTCAAAGACGACCTCCACAGCACATCGGCTGAGCTCGTTTTCGGTACCGCCATATGCCTTCCAGGTGAGTATGTTCAACCCAGAACTGATGTCAGTCCTAACCCATACCAATTTGTCCAACAACTCAGAGACGGTATGTCACATCTTCGTCCAATACCCACTCGCTCGTCATCCACACACGTTTTTGTACATAACGATCTATATACGCCAACTTTCGTTTTTATTCGTAACGGTGCTGTTTGGAAACCACTCACACCATCGTTTGACGGTCCATTTAAGGTGCTTAGTCGCACAGACAAATATTTCGTGGTTCAGAAAACCGATAGGCCAGACACAGTTTCCATTGGCAGACTGAAACCCGCGTATTTTGATACACCTCCATCATCAGCAACACCGACACCATCACCATCCACAGACACACCACCAACACTTCCTGTTGATGATCCACCTTCTTTCATCACAGCAGACACTACACCACACCAGTCAGCACCACAACAACAACAACCTTCCCTGGTAACCCGCCGTTCCGGCAGAAACGTTCGACATCCTGTCAGATTTCAAGACTTTGTTAGTTGACGTTTTCTTTCGCTAACCGTTTCCTCTTTCTATTTTTCTATCGAGCGTTTATTTTGTACAACAAACGCTCTGGCGGGGGAGTTGTGTAGGTACCCGTACATTTCCAACTTTTTCCATGATTTTCAACGTCCCTTGGTGCAACACTCCTTTGTTGTACCAAGTTTTTGATATATAAAACACACACACATCTTTTTGGTAGTCATCACCGCGCAATACAAAAAGGCTGCCAATGAACCTTTCATTCTGGCACGGCCTCACCTTCTTATTTGTAGTGTCTTGGAATTATATCGTTCGGAACTAACTGTGAGATACAAAACATATTAGAAGCTTCAACGGCGTCTCTTGGCACTTCGCTCAATACCATCCTGTTCTGTTCAACGGATGGCTGTCAGACCGAACTGAACCGAAGACACTGGCGGATATTGGCTCCTCGGCGCTCATTTCCTGATCACAGGAACACTGAACAACTGTGAGTTTGCGTCACACCTTTTGTTTCATTTTAATTCCTAATGTACATACCCTTTTGGCCTTTTTATCACAGCACGCTCATACGCCCATCTTAGTTTGCTAGTGTCGTCTTAGATATCGTTGACAATAATTTAGTGTACCACATATACAGAGTAGTACGCTATACTTTCAGGCTGCTGATGGAGGACAGCCGCCGATCCTAGGGTGGACTAGGACAGCCCCAGTGGGGGAAAACTGAAACTACACCAGGAGGTTTGGGGTCAACATAAGAGTCCCTCAACAAGGGGAAAAGCTGGGCTCAGAGGGAATCCATCCAGCCGTTCTCGGACCGCCGGCTAGGACACTGGCAGGGAATTTATTTGCACCGCCCAACAGGTCTCTCAGGAAGGATGAGCTGCCGGGCGAATGACAAACTGCGATGGTCGTGCCAGCTCATGAGGGAGGTTCGCCAGACTAGGTAGCGAACTACTGGTCCGCTGGCCTGCTGTCAATAGTACCAGGGGTGATGGAAAAAATTATTGCGGAATGTTTTGTCAAGACACCTAGAAGAAGATAACCTAATGGCCGATGATCGGCAAGCATCCTGCCTAAGCAACTTACGAAGCATTTTGGATAAAGCAACCAGGAGGTCGGGCAGGCGAGATGTGTCGTGTTTTGCCTGGACTTTCGCAAGGCGCTTGACTGCGTGGGCTACGGGTTGCTTTCAAATAGGCTTGGGGCAGGGGCACGGCTGCAGGGCTAGTTGGATGGTCAAAAGCTTACTCAATGGACCGCCGATCCTATGTCAAAGCTGAGAGCATTAAGTCCTCGATGGCGGCAGAAACCAATGAAGTCCCCTAGTCCTGGATCCAGTACTGTTCCTGATTTATGTGAGTGACTTACTGTGGGTTATAAGGTCGCCCTGTTTCACCTTCGTGGATGGTATAAGGGCTCTGCGATCGCCGAAACGCAGTCAGGTTCTGTTGGACTCAGATACTTTCTTCCGGTGGTCTATAGCATGGGAATTGTCTCTGAACCTGGCAAAAAGTCACGTCCGATAACTAAGGGGTCCATCAGAATGCTGAACTTAAACCCGGACAACCAGGAACCACAGACCCGAAATTGCGAGGTCAGGGACTTAAGCGTCGTTCTTTCGAGTGACGTCAGGCAGTCATTATGATGTCCGCAAGCTGCTGACGAGGCAAATAGAGTGGTGTGCCAGCTGCGAAGAAAGCTTATATCAAGAGAACCCAGGGAGCTGTTGCCACTGTGTGCCATCCTGGTCCGACCCCTTTTGCAGTGCGCAGTCCAAGCCTGGCTCCGCGGCTAGCGCGAGGCACCCTTCTGTGGGGAAGGGCCAGAGAAGGTTCGTGCGAACGGTACTGGGGCTACGATGGCTGCAGCACGAGGATGGGTTAGCCGGGCTGGGGCGTTTTCGCTGGAATTTGAGACAGCGGAAGGGAACCGATTGAAACAAACAAGACATAGTTCATCCGAAAAGAGGGCTTTGCCCTACACCGACACCAATTGAAACAGCTGAGGCCGAAAACTAAAGAAACCATAAGACCATAGTTGTTTGCTTGTAGGGTTGGTGACAACCAAAATAAACTTCTCTAAGCGGTTCTGAAAACGAAGACCAGCAGTTTTCAAGAGAAAGCCAAAAGGAGTGTCGGCACGTACCCTACCGGATAATAATAATACTGGTATATTTATCGGCCATAGTCGAGATGCACGCTGTAGCGCATGATCATGGTGTAACACGTTACTCAATAAGATGGAATATTTACAAATCCAGAATATGAAAGTCGAGAGTATCAAAGATGGAAAAACAAAGCCAGCCACAGTTTGAATGGATCATTCTGATAATGGTTTGCGCGGCAGTTTTGAACCAGTTTCGAATCCGGCCTGGGCACTGGTTCGCGGTGGAGATATCGAAAAATTATTAACGCAGTGCTAAGGACGCATTACGAACGAGAATGATGCAAGCCAAGGAAACCGGAGGCCCACCGAGGTTATGCAGATGGAGTAAATTTTTGAGCAAGAGGAAAAAGAGGGGGGAAAATTGTAAAGAAGTATGTTCGGGAAAATCAACGCATGCGAACAGGATAGCGATCATGAAGACAATGCAAACCCTGAATGACGGATTTACCGGAGTTCAATAAACGGAATGAGTTTTGAAGCAGGGGGGCATGAGACCAATTTTGCGAGAGTGAACACTGGTGGATATGGGAGAAACAGCAGACCATAAAAAGGTGAGTTTAGATTCAGGATCAGTAACATGTACCATTCTGAAATGGATGGACCATGAGTCAGCATCAAGGGCCTAGTCGTGGTAATTCAGCCTGCTTCAGTATTCTTCTCCTATTTCTTTCTACTTCCATCCTCTCTTCTTCCTTTTTCTTTTTAGGTCTTCACTATTATCCTTTCCTGGAATGCTCCTTGGTCCTCCCAGGATTTCGCAGCACCTGGTGTTGTTCCAGTTAGCATATCGATGAGCTCAGATGGCTTCCCAGTCTGGGACACAGAGGCAGACGCTCTCCAGTTGGCCACTGGCTCGGTCATAAGTTCGTCAGCTAGGTGGAGTTTGCCAATAAATGATGACAAATTTGCAAGCATGTCGTTTGACTATGCTCCGGCTCGCCTCTTCAAGATGAGCGGAACCACAAAAATCCAAATAGCGGATCAGTGCAAGATCCTTGGCTTCTTGCTGATCAGCAATCTGTCGTTCTCCCACCAGGAGAAAGCTAGTGAAACTGTCTTTTAGATTCCAAGATTTATCAGAAGAAAATTTCCGACCATCTCCAAAAAGGACTTTCGTCTTCTGTATGGAACCTGTATCGACCTCTTAAGGATGCGGCAGCCAGATAGTACATAACTGCCTCTTCGGAGATCGGAACATTTAGGAAGGGATTCAACGGAAAGAGACCAAAGTGGTGCATCAATTACGCCTTACCTCCTATCCGACTGGTCTAATATCACCCAATCTCTGTCCACTTGAGAAGCAAGGTATTAAGGGAGTGTTATAATGGTGATGAACTAATGTTGAAGGTAGTACTGAAATTGTCCCCACCCAGAACGACGCAAATGTGAGCAGCAGGATGATCAAGGCGGAGAAGTGGTACGTTAGTTGTACTGCAGAACGGGCTTATTTAAGTGCGTTAAACTGGAGAATTCAGTTGGTAGAATCGAAAATGACGAATCACGGGGAGGTTTTGTTGTACTTGTCCTCGACGATTCTGATTGGTTGTGGCTCATCTGCCTTCGTGACTAAGAAGCTATACCCAGCCGTGTCACGCATGACAGCCGCTGAATCACCACAGGTAGACCTCTTTCTGATATATGATTCATCCTCAACGGTCGAGGCGGACGAGTTTCTCACTCGTCCGAGCTGGGAGACTCTCCGAGGACACACGAGGAATCTCTTCAAACCCGGTCCACGTCGCTTTGTTAGACAACATTTCTTCCCTTCTCGGATAATACCTCTGTGGAATAGCCCCCAGCCAGAGATAGTGGACACCTCCTCACATGAGGCGTTTAAGGCCATACTAGACAACTGGCTAGGACTAACGCCAAGTCCAGCAGATTCCCTGATAGTCCCGGCGTATATTATTTTCCCCTATATTTCCACACCTCGTCCTCAGTCCTACGTACTTGCACATGCACGCAGTCGTAAATAGACCCGTTCTCCTTACTCTTACGAATGCGTACGCAAATGATTCTTCTGTGTAAATTTTAACACAATGGAACCAGTGGCAATGTATTCATGTGTCCGTATCCATATTGTCGGACTCGTACTACATGGTAAAAATTTACTTCACACTAACTTTGCTTTAGCGAACATCGTTGCCCAGCTGTTGTCGAATTTTGCCATTCCAGCTCCATGGCACCGAAAGAAAGGAGATAGATACAAGAAATGGGAGCACTTGGGCTCAAAATGTGCACCCGTGAACAACTTCAGTACTTCTTGGCTTCAAGACTCACGAGATCTGACAGACGGAGCTCCTGAATTTTTTATGAGGAGTGAATCCATTGGTTGCCGAGGCCTACCCCGCAGAGATGTCGCTCCTTGCCACTATCTTGCAGGGCGATCCCAATGTTTCGTGCTTCCAGCTAGGGCAAGGAGGAGGGTCCCAGGAAATCGAAGCACGGTGAGCCCGAAGGCTCGCTGGTGACGGACACTGGACTGCCATAGGAACCGGCTGTCAGTCCTATGATCTGATCCGATCTGGATGGAGAAAGAAAAACGTCCCGCACTAAAAGGAGCCACGGATAAGCACTGAAAACTCAATTATCTGGACACACGATTGACGGCAGCCATACAAATCATGTGCAAACCGAATCCATCCCGACAGTACTAAAGAAGCCGCTTGCGGGGTCGGGAATGTATGTAGTTGAAGACTCGCTAGAAGATGAAAATTGGCAGTACTGTTTGATGATAGAAGACATAGCGACCCTTGCCAATCTGAAATATATGGCAACCCCTATAGAGATGGAATGGAATTCGTCGGAAGTTCTGGATCATCATCCGACGTCATGCACACCAATGGGGGGAGCCAAAGCAGAGTGAATAAAAAGAGGAACCTATATGGCGGAGCAAAAGTGGTGGTGTTATACACTAACGTGAGTAGTATAAGAAACAAGTGGACGGAATTTGCCAAAACCGCAGGTGACCACAAATCGTCAATAGTTGCCGTTACGGAAACTTGGCTGTCTGAAGAAGGCCATGTGCCAGGAGTAATAAGTAACGGCTTTTCGGTCTATAGGCAGGATAGAGAACACGATCGCCCTGGAGGAGGAGTAGTCACCCTCATTAGGTAGGGTATAAGCCACCCTCAGCCTCAGACCAAGATTTGCGCTCGCAATGTCCAGTTGTGCGCCGTTACGATCATCCTTCCAGGCAGAAGGGTTACTGTCACCTGTCTCTACAGGGCACCAAGCACGAACCTCGAAAAGGATGTTTGTTTACTGCGGACTTTGGCTAAAATAGTTAAGGGCGCACAAAAGACCCTGATAGTGGGTGACTTCGATCATCTGCACATGGGCTGGGTGGCTGAGGTCTGCGTGCCGGGATCGAAGGAGCAAACCTACTTAGAATGGCCGCATGCCAATGCCTTGCACCAGCATATTAGGGAAAGTACCAGATATAGGACTCGTAGAGTACTACTTTTCTATGTGGTACACTAAATTATTGTCAACGATATCTAAGACGACACTAGCAAACTAAGATGGGCGTATGAGCGTGCTGTGATAAAAAGGCCAAAAGGGTATGTACATTAGGAATTAAAATGAAACAAAAGGTGTGACGCAAACTCACAGTTGTTCAGTGTTCCTGTGATCAGGAAATGAGCGCCGAGGAGCCAATATCCGCCAGTGTCTTCGGTTCAGTTCGGTCTGACAGCCATCCGTTGAACAGAACAGGATGGTATTGAGCGAAGTGCCAAGAGACGCCGTTGAAGCTTCTAATATGTTTTGTATCTCACAGTTAGTTCCGAACGATATAATTCCAAGACACTACAAATAAGAAGGTGAGGCCGTGCCAGAATGAAAGGTTCATTGGCAGCCTTTTTGTATTGCGCGGTGATGACTACCAAAAAGATGTGTGTGTGTTTTATATATCAAAAACTTGGTACAACAAAGGAGTGTTGCACCAAGGGACGTTGAAAATCATGGAAAAAGTCGGATATGTACAGTACTTACGGACCGAATGCCTTCCATCCCTGCTGGATATGGCAATAACATACCTCCCCGACGATGTGTCTGGACTGCAGGACAATGCGCCGCTGGGCAGGAGTGACCTCGTGTGTACCAAAATCAGTCTAGACACGCGGCATCCCAAGTTACTCTCAAGGCTGGTCATACATTTAGGTAGTATGGACATATATAGGCTTCGTAATAGGGCGATGAGTTCGACCTGGGACAAGATAGAGTGGGCCACTGTCGTAGAGCTCCGGAGGGCCATAAAGGGATCCCTGATTACCCTACAGGAAGAGTTTGCGCCCTTGAAACGAAGGAGTGGGGAGGGCAAACCCATGTGGTTGAAGGCTGCGATAGCCAAGGCCATCAAACGTAGAAACCTCTCCTTGAACCAGTACGAACCTCCTGGCAGTCAGTTAGCTTGGAACCTCTATACAACGCTGAAGAACAAGGCTGTGAGCCTTCCGAGAACTTTCAAGCAGGAATTTGACCTCAAGTTGGCCCAGTGTGTAAGACAACAGCCAAAAATATTCTTCAGCTATAAGCAGTCAGAAGGCTCAACAAAGAATGCCGTAGGTCCACTATCCACTAGAGACCATGGTATTGTCGCTGATGACCATGGCAATGGAGACGCCCTGGAGAAATATTTCGGTAGTGTACTTAGGGTAGGTAGTGGAGTGCGAGTAGATCTGGATCTCGTGAATCATGTGATACACGTTTGAGCAATGCGTAGCCAAATTCAAAACTGATCCCGAAATCAAAAGGCGATTATCCGTGATATTCTACAATACTAGATTATTTAATGAACGATGACACCAAACAGGTACAAACCCCAATAATGGGATCACAAGGACTGAACAAACGAGAAACCGAATTGCAGTGTGCGAGCAAGTAGCACGTGCGTCACGCAGATCCAGAACAAGGGTGTGACAAAGTAGCTCTCTGGGCGCGAACAAACAACAATTGGTCCATAAAAACACAGTTTGTAAAGACACGTCAATAGTGTAAGCAGGTGATACGATGTTAAGATAAACAATGAATCGCAAAGGTTTTAAGGGGATTTTCCTTGACCTGTCGTTATACCGCCCACCAAAATCCTCCCGAATCTTCAGCAGAGTCAAAGGTTTGGTATAGAGGATCTGATTCTTCCTACCTACCTAGGCCCTGCTGTCAGTGCGCGTGCCTAATGCTTGTCGTCAACGTTCTACTTATGGTCGCACCTAATCCGTTGGCCACATAGACGCGAGGCTATTCTGCATTTCCCACGAGAACAGCTGAACGATGGCGGGCGTGGAGGGCAAAGCAGATGCTGTCCTTGGAAAAGCAGTCCTACCCTGGCCGTATGTGCCTGCGTCAGTGTGTGTGTGTGTGTATGATGTAATCGCCGCTACCTTCACATATGCAAAAGACATTTCGGTAAAGTCAACAAAAACAAATGGCGTACACTGTCACATGTTTGATAGGGATTGCGAAACATGGCGAGCATGGGGTATGTGTGTGTGTCTGGATGTGGAATTAAATCGCATTTATCACCACGTATCGGAAAAAACCCTCTGTAATTAAAAAGAAAGACTGCGAGCACTGTAACGTGTTTGACGGAGACCAGGTGGTATAACGAGTACAATGTAGGTGAGTGTGCGTCGGGGTGTTTGATGTTTCGATACGTCAGTGCCTCGTGATTGCTTCAATATATGGGGTTTCTTTACCCACCTTGAAGACGAGTGTGCAATATTCTACTGGGCCTAAGCGTTATCAGCTTCTCTACCTTCCCTATCGAGTAGGTTAATACTGCGTGTGTCACGAATGAGCACTCCGTTAGCTGTCTTCACGTTCACCTTTCTTATCATCTCGTCAGTGCTTTCGATGGCTTCTATAACTACTTCCAAGGACCAGGTGCTGGAGTGTGCTCGTTCGTCTGCGATCATCACCACATCTCCAAACTTGAATGGTCTTGTTTTCATCAGCCACTTCTGTCGAGTCTGCAGAGCCGGTAGGTACTCCCGCAGCCAGCACTTCCAAAAAACCTTGGCAAGATAATTTGCCTGCTTCCATCCGTGAATGTAGCTCCCACAAGGGTTTACCGGCCCTTGGAAACCCTCGTTCGACCTTAACGCTAATAAGTCGTTCGGGGTGAGCGCCAGGTGGGTGGGGTTGCCGTTCAATAATGGAATCAGGGGGCGGTTGTTCAGAATTCTCTACCTCAGTCATGATGGTGTTCAGCGTCTCGTCATCGGGCGGCCGCTGCTCCATAATTGACAGCAATATCCGTCTGGTGGACCGGATCATGCATTCCCATACGCCGCCGCGGTGGCTGGCCTGTGGGGGTTGAAATGCCATAGTATGCCGTAGGCCACAGTTCGATCCTGCAGTTCGTCCCTGTTTGTTTTGGTGCCGAAGCTGCAATTCCCGGTGGGCGCCCACAAAGTTCGATCAATTATCTGAGTATATATCGGCCGGTACGCCTCTTTGGTTGATGAATCTCTGCAAGGCCCGTAGGAAGAAATCAGTCGTCATCGAATGTGCGACTTCTAGGTGTACCGCACGTGACTTCATGCACGTGATGATGCATCCATATCACTTTTCTAATCTCTTCCCGCACTTGACCCACAAGGGCCCAAAATAGTCCAACCCGGAGTCGCTGAACGGCCACCAGCCCGCAGTCATCCTGCATCCCGTAGCGGGGCCATGAGTTGTTTGCCTGCTGTGGCATTTCGTCTCCTACATTGCACACAACGTCGGATTACGCCGTTTACAGTCTCGTCCTCTCAGAAACCAAAGGCGCTTTCGGATGACGCTCGTCACGTGACTTTCCCCGGCATGTCCCCCCATGGCGTGGACGTGTTGGATCGTGAGCTCTACTACAGGTTGTCTCGCAGGCAGCATTATAAGATACTTTGTGTCGAAGCTCAGGTGGGCGTTGGCCAGTCTACCATCCACCCGCAACAGTCCATCAATGAGTTTGGGGTTTAAACGCTTCAATTCGCCTCTTGGAGGTGATATTTCTTTGTTGATTGGTCCCACTTCTTCCGCCCTCTCGAGTTCTCGGGCGAAAGCCTCGCGCTGTATCATTCTGAAAATATCGTGTCCTGCAGCTTGTAGCTCATCGGGACTTATCGGGCCGACCCGTAACCGGCCTGAGGAGCGTAGCCCTTTCATGACTGGTAAATTTCTCTTGAACGTGGTTAGCCAAACTAACGAACAAAGTGTCTTCATCCAGGGAAAAGACCTGACCAATCGCAATAGAATGGATGTAGCCTCGACGACGTTGGCCGCTATCACTACGCCTTTGATCTCCAGTTCTATTTCCGTTGGAGGTTTTAATTCGAACATGGGACAGTCCTGTTTAGGCATCTGCAGGAAGTTTGGCCCTCTCGTCCACGTGTCCAGTTGCCTGAAGTTGGTCGCACCTCGGGAGTACAGATCGGCTGGATTATCGCCAGACCTGACATGATTCTACTGTTTCATGGCTGATTCATTGTGGTTAATCGTGAGTCGGTTTGCAACGAAAGTACTAAACCGGCTCCGGACGTTGTTGACATAGTAAAGTACTACCGTTGAGTCCGTTCAAAAGCTAACGGACCAAATGTAGAGGTCAAAACATCTCTTCACCGCTTGCACCACCCTGATTGCCAACACGGCTGCGCTGAGTTCAGAACGTGGGATCGGGACCGACTTTAGAGGAGCAACGCGGGCTTTAGCGAGCAGGATCCTCGTAGTATATTGTCCATCTCCTGTGCACCACAGCTCCATAACCGACTTCGGATGCGTCGGAAAAGGCATGTAGGTCTTCAGTCCGCGTCGTATGGCCAGGATTCGAACATCGTGGAATCCTTATGTCCTAATTTCTTCAAGGTGTTCAAAAATTCTTCCCAGTCCAACCGGCCCCATCGGTCAAGTGACTGGTTCCCAATCGACTTTATCACGGCACAGCCGCTGCAGCAAGATCTTTCCGGGTAACGGCCATGGTGAGACGAAACCGAGCGGGTCGAACAAACTAGAGACAGCAGATAGTATGCCTCGACGGGTTATTGGCGGCTCGGGAACGTTTAGCTTGAGAACAAAGTTGTCCGTTTCCGCGTCCCATTGTATTCCTAAAGTGCGTTCAATAGGAAGTGGAGAGCCGTCCATATCTCTCACCCTTTCAGCCTTTTCGTGATACGGAATGGTCTTGAGCACTTCTGGAGCGTTCGACATGCATCTTGTTAGATGGAAGCCGCCCTCTTCCAGCAATCTTGTCAGGCCCCTGAACTGCTCTAGAGCTAGTTCCACATCACCGAATGACCAAAGGTAATCTTCGACGTAGGAATTTCTGCTGACGCCATTTACTACCGACCGATGGACTAGACCTCCATGTTTGTTTGCTGATTCTCGGAAAGCGTGGTTCGCACAAAATGGCGACGATATGGCTCCGAAGGAGTGGACGGTAATCCGATTATTCATCACTACGTTGTCCCGGTAGCTCTCTTCCCACCACAGGAAACGCAAAGCATCTCGTTCTCCTACCGAAATTCTCCTAATGTCGGCAGACAAAGCCGCTTTACCCACTCTGAAACGGCACAACACTTTGATTAGTGGTGTGGTCCAGTCATGCCCTTGGAGTAAGCGATCAGTGAACGACTTGCCCTGGAACTTGGCCGCACAGTCGAAGACCACCCGCAGCTTTTGTGTTTCTTGGGGTTGATGACCGGGTGGTGAGGCAGATACCAGATACCCTTTTTGCCGTCAGTGGTGGCAGGCACCTATTGAACGTAGTCGAGAGCTTCGTTTTGCCTCATCAATTACGCGTATCGTTCAAACCGATCCTGGTCTCGAACGAAGCGTTCTTTCAGTCGCACTAGTCGTTGGAGAACATAGTTTTTGTTGCCAGCCCACGGGTCGAAAGATGGGCGCCATGGGAGGGGAACCTCGACCTGATCTGAAGGCCTCCAGTGCCTTGCCGCACCGATTGTAGAGCGAAGTAATCCTCTTGAGACAACGATGGTCTTTCGTCCCCCATTTTATGGAAATCCTTTTCATACAGCCGCTGCAGATGGTACTCTATGCTGTCCGTTTCGGCGGATAAATAACTCACGGAACCACGTACCCCTACTGGACCGTATAACATCCATCCCAGAGCCCTGCGTGCGGCATAAAGTGCCTGGCGGTCTCCCACTCTCTAGTCAGGCACCCAATGCGCCTCTGGCGCGTCGCAGCCGATGAGGATATCCACTTCATCATCTTCCCAGTCTACAACGGTTACATCCTGCAGGTGGGGCCACCTAGTCAAGATTGCGTTGACCGACCTTGACGCTCACATGGGGAGATCAGCTAAAGTGAATGCCTCCGTTGGTTCAATTTCCTCGTTAGTATCTAGAGAGATGAGTTGCAGCCTCAACCTGCCGGCAGTCATTACCTGTGTTCCGCCCACCGTGTTCACTGCCAACGACGTCGCACCTTTAGCGAGTTGGTGTTTGTCAGCAAACTTCTCTTTCACCAGAGTAGTGTCGGATCCACTATCGACGAAAGCCAACGCTTTGACCACCCCCGTTGGGGTCATTACTCCCACGGCCACTACGCCTAAACGTACCGGTTTACTGGTAGACCGCGACGTTGAACAAATAACACCGGGCTTGGTACTCTCCTCGGGTAAGGTTACTCTCGCCTGGTGCAGCAATCGATGGTGCCTGCCCGTGCAGTCCTCGTAACCACATCGGTTCCTTGTCCTACAAGCTGCCGCCCGGTGCGTGGTGTTGAGACAGATAAAACATGCTCCTGCCACCCTCGCCATTCCCCACCGTTCGTTTTTTATGGCGTTGCCGAACTTGGGGCATTCTGGTAGTCCAGGGCTAGCATCGCAGGATCTGCAGTTTGGTTGCGCCGTGGTATCGCGCGGAATGGCGTGTGCATCGGTCCAAGGTTGATATTTCGGATATTCCCGTGCAGGGGTTTGAGCCTGGCTAGTACTGGGCTTGTTTGCCCGGTTGCTGTTCCGGATAAGTCAGCCGAACCTGCTGTCAGCTATCTTGATTTGCCTGTCCAAGTATTCGGTCAGGTCTTCGAAGTTAGCTTTTCTGTCACTTTTGCTTATCCGTCCGCCTTTTCCGCCCGCCAACCCTGCAGTTTGGGAGAGAGGTGACGGACTATGCCTTCCAAAGTGTGCACGGCATCTAGATCAGCTCTGTGACCTAAATGGTCGAGGGCCATTGAGCAGTTCTGCATCTTGATCACCAGATCGGCCATTGTGTAGACGTCGCCCTTGGTTCTCTTTGCCTCTACCATCACGCCCTCTATTAGGTTACGGGCTACTTTGAACGGTTGGCCAAACAAGTCCCTTATAATCTTTCTTGCTCGGGTGTAGCCTTGTTCCGGGTTGAGCATAGTACACCCATCGATAGCTTTCCTTGCTCGGCCTCGACAGTAGTGAGTCAGGTAGAGAAGCCGTTGCCCAGGGTCGGTTACCTTATTTGCAGCGAACGTCTCGAACTGCTTGACAAACATGCAGTACTGTTCAGCTCGCTCGTCGAAAACCGTTAGTTCCACTCCAGGCAAATCGATTGGTGTTGGTTTTTAGTCGGTGACCGGCGTGGGGTTCCCTATATCATTGCACCCTGATCTATCGGAAGTGTCGCAGTCGCTGGTCTCATGCTCTCGCTCTTTTCGTATACACTTCTTTTCTGCTTCCTGGGCCTGTTGTCTAGCCGATAACAACTGTCGTTCCAGGTCTAATATTCTCAGCCCATATGGACCAACATCCTCACAATCCATATTGCCCTCAGTAGCACGTGAACTAGCACTGACAGGACTAGGCGATCTAACATTAACTAAAGAAACAAATGTACCCAAAAGCCTCCACAGTGACTTGCCCTATCACTTCCTGTCCAGATTCCAATGTTTTCGATCCTTTTCTTGGCATTTTGCTTGTTTTTCCTCGTTCCAAATTGATCTATTGAGTATTGTAACACACGTTTGGGAAGTCCGTAGCCAAATTCAAAACGGATACCGAAATCAAAAGGCAATTATTCTACAATACTAGATTATTTAATGAACGATTACACCAAACAGGTACAAACCCCAATAATGGGATCACAAGGACTGAACAAACGAGAAACCGAATTGCAGTGTGCGAGCAAGTAGCACGTGCGTCACGCAGATCCAGAACAAGGGTGTGACAAAGTAGCTCTCTGGGCGCGAACAAACAACAATTGGTCCATAAAAACACAGTTTGTAAAGACACGTCAATAGTGTAAGCAGGTGATACGATGTTAAGATAAATAATGAATCGCAAAGGTTTTAGGGGGATTTTCCACGATCGGTCGTTACACATTGTGCTCCTCTTTTAAAGGACCTTAACCGCTGAGAGGAAAGCTTGCGTAAGTACCTACAGGAATCAAACAGCCACAAGTAAGCGGGCTCAGATAGTATTCTTCCTGCTATCATCTAGCCTTTGGCGGATTTCATAGCTCCATCGGTAAGCAGGCTGTACATATCCACGTTGGACCAGGGTAAACTGCCTCGTTTTGTGTGGAATTGTTGGCAGGTGAGAGACGAATCTTTAAATGATGGTTTTGTTTAGATAAATTTAGTGACGACATGCAAATTACCAATTGGATGAATGGTCTCTTCAAGAGTATACCAGGAATTGTCATATTCATAATAAAGATCTAAACAGTGAAACCGTTTCATGTTTTGGGGTACAAAATCCGGTAACTGGATATAATAGAATGACGGTAAACATGGCATAAGTTCAGACAAATAAAAGATAAGTCGATGGATATAAATGCCAGTAGTCGAAAATAGTGGGGTACATTTCTGAGCCGAGTGAGTATATGTGCATGTGTTGATGTGGATCTTGACCGGTTGTATGGTAAACCCTGATCAGGAACGTTGGAGGAGGCAATGGGTGGCAGCAGTAAGATGCAGGCAACGTTGTTTTTTAATCCTCAGTTGGCGCTAGTGGGTGGGGCTGGCCGTGCGCTGGACACCCAACCTGAAAACCAATTCTGGTGACAGGAGGTGCGATCCGCCAGCCTAGTTGCGCCCGCGTATCATTGTAGTTGGCCTGCACGCCCGATGTGCCCCGGCCAAAGTGGTGGATCTGACCGCGCCTCGCACCGTTGGGATTGACATGAGTTTTCTTGGTGGGGCCAAACGGCCTTTGGTATCAGAAAGTCCGCGATCAGGCGACCAGGCACCAGGGGATCCTGGAACATAACCAAGGGAGCATCGGTCGGGTAGCGTATGAATAGCCAACGGTCAGGTAGATGCGTAGGCCAGGTTGGTAACCGGTGTGGTCTCCAGAGTATTAAGAGTCATCGAGAGAAAGGTACGCACGAATGAAATAGAGAAAAAGTAGAGGAGCGCAGTCTGGGATGCTCACAGCTGAGGATAAATGGGAATCGATACAAAGCGGCCACAATAATAGACAGTGACTCTCTGAGACTAGTTTTTCAGAGGCAGAAGGTGGAAAAACTATGAATGGTTATTTAATTTCATCTGTCATAGACCGCCGGTGTTTGCGCGATTCGAAAGTCTAGACCGTTCTCATAGGCTTGGTCATCGGGCATGTCTACATTTAGGAGCTGTAGGGTTTGGGTAACCGTGAGGAATTTATCCAACGCACTTCTAAACCGATGGCTGGAAGTAGAACTGCGTATTTCTAACGGTAATTTATTCCATACGTTAGAGTACACTGTGATGAAGAAATGTGAACGTAAGCTGGTGTTGGTAATAGGGGTTAAAAGGGTAAGAATTCTAGAACGTAGGGGATAGCTAGAAACGGGCGCAAAGTGCAGTGGATTAGAAGTATATGTCCGACTGTGAAGGATGTTATACAAAAAGATGAGGTTCAGTTTCATACGGCGAAGCCATAAAGGGTCTAGTTTAAAAGATAAGCAGCGTTCTTCAAAAGTGAGGGCTGAGCTCCACCCAATCAGTCGCTTGGTAAAACTACGTTGAACTGACTCAATACCAATTCTGTCTGATTCGCGCATACTAGAAAAGATCAGTGGGCAGTATGCTAATAAAGGCCTGGCATGAGATTTATAAAGGAAAAGAATGCAGTCTCGAAGTTTAAAGGAGCGAAATATTAGCCCTAGACACTTTCTGGCCTTAGCTACTTGGAGGGGCGAATATTCCGAGAAATTAAATGTGCAGGAATAGTTCAAGCCAAGGTCCCGAACTATTTGCTTGTTAGCAATGGTTGAACCACAAACGGTTAAGGATCCTGGAGGTGGCTTGCATTTATATGTAAGAACCTCACATTTGTCAGCGGAAAAATTCATCTGCCAAGTTGAACACCATCTATGGAGTGCAGATATGTCTTTAGAGATGTTTAAGATAGCCGAGGCGATGCATTCAGGCTTGAATGAGTAGACAATCTCGATGTCATCAGCAAAAAGAAATGGGGCGCCATGGCTCACTGAGAGGAATATGTCGTTTATATACATGAGGAGGGCCAAGGACGCTATTCTGCATAACAGCGCTTGTAACTGGTTTAGGCTTGGAACAGTGTCCGTTTATCGAGACAACCTGAGAGCAATTAGACAGGTAAGAACTGATTCAAGATAGTGAAGGGTCATTAATGCCAAATGATCGGATTTTGGCCAGAAGATGTGGGTGTGGCACGCGGTCAAATGCCTTTGACATATCCAAGTAAAGTACTATAAGGTCCATTCCATTGTCTGCCATTCCAGTGATGAAATTTAAGAAATCGAGTTGGCAGGTTGCGCAAGATCTTGATTGAAGGAAGTCGTGTTGTCGAGGATTAATAACGTCCAATTGAAAGAGGTGCTTGACGATGTGTTCTTTTACGATTTTTTCCAATAGCCGAGAGAGGACAGGTGTATGGTTAATGGGACGGTAGTTTGTTACCTCATGCGGTGGACCTTTCTTGTGATGCGGGATTATGACCGAGCATTTCCAGTTTGCGGGCACCAAACTGGAGTTCATTGATAGGGTAAATATATTCAGTAGTAGGTAAGGTAAGTCAGGTCCGCATTTAACTATTGCAGTGGGCGGTAAGCCGTCAGGTCCTGGGTAAGATGATGGCTTGAAAGTGGTTAATAATTGGGAGATAATTAAGGCGTCAAATTCCACCGTGGACAGAGTTGAGGCGGTAACTAGGGGAAGAGGCGGAGTGTCAACATTAATAATAGGAGCCATAGTTGAGGCGAAGAATGAGTTGAAGGCCTCTGCAATAGAAAGGGGAGTAGAGGCGGATACACTGTCCATTGAAACAGCTTGCGGGATATTTCCATGATTATGGGAGGTTCTTCTCCTGTACAATAATGACAGTCGAAGAGATCTATTTTGGTGTCGCAGAGCTTTGTTTCCTGGTTCCGTAGTGTAGTTTCTTCAAGCTTTTGGATAGTAGAAGTGAGGCGAAAAAGTTGAATAAGAATTGCAAAGTCGTGTGCAGTCTCATGAATTTTTTGGAGCTTGGCACACTTTGTTTGCAGCGAAGTGATATAGGATTTCCCACTATTCCTTTGCTGGGGGAGGTAGGTAATGTTATTAAGACATCTGAAGAACTGTGCATAGAAAATATCAGTGGCGTGTTGTGGGTCACGAGAGAGAAAAAACTTACTCCAATCAGCTTGTCGAATGATAGTAGCGAGAACCTTCCAGTCAAGGAGAGGAGAGGGTTTGATGCAATGTGATTTCAGGTTAGGCTGTGGGTGAGTGGGAATGCGGTAGTTAACCAGATTGTGATCGCTACCGAGCAAACTTCGGGAGATTGAGACAAATATATGAGGGACGCCATGGGTGAAAATGAGATCTAAAATGCTGTTTTTTCTCGTAGGAGAGCGGATATGCTGTACCCACCCTCCTACAGTAATACTTGTTACAAATAGTAAAAGGTTGGCGGGTGCTGATAAAGATGACCAAGCTATCTTGGGCAGGTTAAAGTCACCAGCAATAACTTTTATACTTGAGGGCAGTAAGGATAGGTATTCAAATGCATCAACTAGATATGAGAGTCCGGAGAAATTTTCGCTTGGTGGATGGTAAACACATCCAACATGAAGTTGAGAGCCAGGAATGTGGACAGCTAACCAAAGTGAATCGGGAATAGAGTCGAGTAGATGATGATGAAGTGCCGTTCTATTAAAGGTCTGCTTGACAGATGCCAAACAACCTCCACCGCGTAGTTTCCCTATTTACTCTGAAGACATTGTAGCCTACAAGAGAGATCTGGTCTGTTGGAGTGTAATTGGTTAACCAAGTTTCAGTGATCAAGATTATATCATAATTAGAACTAGTCGCCAGATATCGTAAGTGCCGAATTTTGTTTATGATGGATCGGCTATTAAAAAGAACCAAAGAGACTGTTATTGGTATTTCGTTTTGTGGAATTCGGTTAGTCAAGTAGATTGTGTGGTGCGGAACAGTCTAGACTCTTGGTCTGACTAGCATGTCCATATGCAGGTGGCAAATAAGCGCCGTGAATTGGGAGGTTTGGTCTATGAGCTGTTGCGTAGTATGGCGCGATGTTGGCAAAAGGAGGGCTGGTGACGCTATGGTGTCGGGCGGTGCTAGGATCCGATGTAGCGGAACCCCTTAAGAAGTGCGGGATGTCCGAAGAGTCTGATATAACGACATTTCCATCTGTCCGAGAAGGGTTGAAGATACGAGACTGCATAACAGTGCAGTCCGTTAACAGCTCCGGTTTGGAATACAGATTTTCACACGAAGGTAGGGTTAACGAATGGGCAGCCGACAACTTTGGCACATGGCATTGTCAAAGGTAGGGCATAGACGGTGGTGGAATGTGCCTAAGGAAACAGTGGCCATTATTTGGCGCGCTATTATCATAGGGATTTAGAGGATTTGTCCGTTGGAGAGAGGGCCTAAGGAATGGTGGGGGCATGTCATACATTATCTGAGGACGGTTTGGCGTTAGTGGATTCGATAGGGCCTCCAACGTGGAAGGGGCTTGTAGGCCTGAACTCCACGGCCGGCATCTGAATAGGGAGGATCGTGAAGTGAGGTTACGACCCGGTAGCTGACTTGAGGGAGGGGTTGCAGCTGTTGATATTGGCTAGGGGTGTTAGCTGGTTGCATGCCTGTTGAGCAGTGCTTACCGGGCTTGGTCATCATAACTCTAGGTATATGCTGCGGCGGCGGCAGTATTGTCGCAATCATATTATGAGGCCTCCAGGTGGACGTACTAGGCTGTAGAGATGATGTCACTGGTAGATCAGTTGTCTTGTGGCTAAACTAGGATGGAGAACTTCTGGGTAGATTTGTGGAAGACCCTGAAAATGTGGAATGATAGGTTTGATGAGGCTGATTTTTGCTATTTATTCTAGCGGACGTGGTAGGTGGGGAGGCAAGGTGCCGACGTTTTCCTGGTGGTTGGGTCGGTGACACATACGGCGATATGTCTAAGTCTATGGTCTCTGCTGGCGTCATGTACACCGATGGCAATGCCGATGCATTTCTCACTGCAGATCTGCTACCCTGGGTTTGAGCCACATTTAACTTTTGCCTGATGGACTTTACATAAATGTTTTGTGATGGCCTTTTCAGCTTGTCGGAAGAAGACTGTGCAGCACTCTGGGTTGAATTGCACGAAACTTGCGTGAGATCCTGGGGACAAGACTGGTGGAGGTCCACGGATGCCGAAGGGGCCACAGGCGTAGTAGGTGTTCTGGCTGAAGTCCTATTCATTGGAGTATGTGGTGATGCATCTACGGGTCCCGTTTGATCAGAGCCAGTGGGAGGCGCTGGTTTGCCTCTCTGCATGCGGAACATTTCCCTTTGTAGAGGAGATATATCGGTGTGTATTTTGATGTTTTTAAATGTCGTAGCTGCGGCAATCCTTTGACAGTTGCTGATGAACTCAGCGGCTGTTAATTGGTTAGAGAATTGAAACAGAAAAGGGCAGGGGTATTGTGGTGACCTTTTCCGCAGCCCAGTGCAATGGCACATGTGATGAGCCATGTTGCATGCATTCAGTATTGTGGCTTTAACAGACTGTGTTGACAGTTTGTCCGGGAGGTTTACCACTATAGCATTGTTAGCGTTCTTTATCCTCCTGTGAGTTCCGAGGCTATTGCATCTATATAACGACCGGCTTTGGAAAAGATTTTGGGGTCAGCTTGATCTATTGGTTCAGCAATGATTGTCAGTGGGGAAATCTTTGATAGCACACACTCAATCGATTTCCATTTATCATACAAATCGTTTATCTTCTGTTCCAAATCATTGACTTTATTTTTGGCTCCGCTGTATATATCGATCAGTGATACAGAACATGTATTGACAGCTGCCGTCATGTCGGCGTTTGTGTTTCTTTTCGCTCTGGAGGCCCGAATGGTTCGTTTTGGACCAGGCAGACAATGAACTGAGGACTGGAAAGTCGTCGCCGTCGTGGCAATACATAGGAGTGGACTTAAGTCGGCTATGTACAACTACTGGCCGGTAAGCCTAACTAGCATCCTATGTAAAGTCCTGGAGAAGGTCATCCGTGCCCACATGTGTCAGCAATTACTGGAGCACTCCATGTCAGGTCCGACCCAGCATGGATTCCTGAAAAATGGATCTTTTCTGACCAATCTCTTGTGCTTCTTAGATGAAGTAGCTTGACGACTGAACAAAGGTGAGCAAGCTGAGGTATGCTACCTCGATTTCAGCAAGGCGTTCGACTCTGTTGATCATCGTCTTTTGCTATGCAAGGTTGAGACGTTCGGTATAGGTGGGCCAGTATACAGGTGGTTGGCGGACTTAATCTCCCACAGGACCTTTTAGGTCAAAGTGGGGGGCAGGTGCCCCAGTTTGGTGAACGTCACCAGTGGTGTACCTCAGGGGCCCGTCCTGGGCCCGGTCCTATTCGTGTTATTTATTGACGACCTGACATCCGCTCTTCAATCGCCCAGCTTTATTTTTGCGGATGATGTGAAGATTGTCGGTTCTGAGGGTAGGGTGGACTTACCCATCCGAATGGGACTTACTCCTGAAAGCCAAAAGAACCATCTGTTGTCAAGGGCAAGAGACAGCTTAACTGTCACTCATGATCAAGTGCTGTTCATCATAGAAGCAGTCAGCAGGGTGAAAGACCTTTGGGTCATCATGAGTAGTGACTTCAAATAGTCAGAGCAGTGCAACGCCGCTGCACGAAAGGCTCGTGGGTGGCTTATCAAACAATGGTCAGCTTTGTCTTGCTGGCAGCCGGAGGTATTTGTGTCTATTTACATGGTATGGTACGACATCACTTAGAAGGCAGCGTGCAGGCTTGGCCACCCTTCTACAAGAAGGACGCCGCATGCTAAGAGAAAGTCCAGCTTCTCGATACGCGAACGGTTGAAGGGCAGAGGGGTAAGACTTACGAGCAGGGACTCTGTAATCTGAATCTTTTCCCTCTGGAAAGGAGGAGATATCGGGGGGATCTTATAGAAACGTACAAGGTAGCGAAGGCCTTTTCTGGCAGACAGTCTATTACAAGTGACTTTGCATTCCAGAACAAGGGGACATGAAAAGAAGCTGATAAAAGCCCGAGCTAGGTTGATGGCTAGGTCGCACTTCTTCAGCAACAGGGTAGTGAACATTTGGAACTGTCTGCCTGGTGGAATGATTGATCTTCAGGCCGTCCAATCCTTTAAAACTGCCCTTGATCGCAAGTGGAACGAGATATTTCCTCGTAGTGAGCATTGAGTATATCAACTAGATGGATGACGGGAAGCACTGTGGTCCTTCTAGAGTTTGTTTAATAGACTTTTTAGCTCATTGCATACAGTCTCAGCGAACGTTCACGATGCATAATGTCTCCCGCGGTTGATATGCGAAGCGGTTTTCCGTTTCCCTCTCATTTTTTAGCGGGGATTCAACGAAATACACTCGGCAGTGGTGGGTGCATACCTGGTATGCATACCATTGAAGGAATTCTGAACTCTCGATTGGCCATGGCCATTACTTGTCCTGTGCAAACTGAACTGAACTAAACTGAACTGAATTGAGCTGACCTTCATAATTTCAAGGACATGTGATGGGATAGGAAGCGGCACCTTTTCGAATGTTTTTTTATTGATGGTGCTTGTAGAATGGAGTTTTCTCGTCATAGTATGGCTTCAAAACGGAGCTTGTGAGTTTGGTGATGTTTGTGTTGATCTTTCGAATTAATTTATAGATGCGTTCACCGTGAATATTGGAGAAACTAGAGGTAGATGGTTTTTATCGAAATAGCATAATCAGTCAACTGATTTACTACAGTATGCCGGTCAGACATGAAAGATATAAGCGGATTTCCAAGAGATGGGTCATATGAAATATTACTGAACACTTTTGGACACAACTGTACACACATTTACGGGAACCTTATTTTGACGGACCTCTACATTTTGAGTGAGTTTCGGATAGAGATGAATCTCTCCTGAAAACATCTTACTACCATTCTTCAAGAAAAATGTCAGTTTCTTCTTATATGACCAGAAGTGTCGATATAATCTAAAATAAACTCATATCACATCAAGGAGATATATCTGCTGAGCAGTACATATTCAAAATATAATGTTGGCGAATAAATTCAATTACAGAAAACCCAGTTACATATTTAAGAGAGGAAAATTGAAATTAATTTCCAAAATAGGAACCAAATTACGTACGCAGATATATAAGCAGCAGCTGTCGGTCTACCGCTACATGGTATCACAGTCACGGCTGTCTATGCGTTGGAATACAGTCCCATTTTGTGATTTCCGCTGCCAGCTAATTGACACAACGTCGTTGATAATCTTATGAGTATCAAAACCCCAAGCAAACTTCGGACTCTAAGGAAGCGTTCATTAGTAGGAAGATAGTCCCACTCGACAAAATAGTCCCAAATCAGTCTCATAATTGTCTCAATTTAGTCACAATTTAGTCCCAGATTAGTCCCAATTTTGTCGCATTCGAAGCACCTCAGAAACATTCTTGGGACCATTTTTGAACACATCTAGGACAGAACGGCCTAAGTACTTTACTTTTAAATTTCCCTAAGCTACACTATATTGTCGTTCCATATTGAGGTACTAGTTGATTGACTTTTAATAGTTTCCATTATGGTAAATAACATGATCTGTGACCACCCTCAAAAATTACTTGATGAGACCCGGGTACTTTTTGACGCCCAACATCTCTATAAAGCGTAACATTTTACAATGAATTCCGAGTATACTTCCCTGTTACGAACCGTACTTGATGTATCGGGCAAAATTCTCCAACTTATGCCACGTTATTAAAATAGTCAAGAAGTAACCCCTTGTTGGACGTTTTTAGCACTTAATGTCCTCTATGTTTTAGACCTGTCCGAATCTAATGGTATGACGAGACTACATATTAAAAAAAGTCCCTCGCGGGGTCTTTTGAGGACTAAAATTCGCACCCATATGCTGACTAGGATAATCTGATTTTTTTCATCAAGTACAATAGGCGATGAAGGATATTGCCTCAGAAATAAAACTTATCAACTCATTTTTTGCTGGGCAGAAAAGACGAGTATAGTTTTTCCACCACCCTCTAATTCATTTCCAAAAGAAAACAAAAAGACAGCCGGTTGCTTTCTCCATGAGTTTTAGTCACATCAATTCTTTAAAGCATTGTATATTTGTTTGCAGGCATTTACTCATAAATGAGCAGTATACGAATGTGAGGACCATCACAAAGTCTAAGAAGCCAAGTAGTCAGCTGACTTGTCGAAATCTCAAACGCTATAGCCAAGAGAACTTCAGGCTGAGAAGTTAACTAGTTAGCGCATGACAAAAATAGGGTGTGCCAAAAATCTTGTTCATATGGCTTTGCCAGCTGAACTGGAGCCATCGTAAACAATTTCCCATGCAGGCAGTTTCTCCGATTTTTAGTAGTTTTAGGGCTCAAGATATAGCAACCATGAGGCGTGACAAAGAGTTTTGTCTTGTCTGGTTTCGCAAGCTAACCGAAAACTAACTCAGGTATATTTTTTGGTCAGCCAACTTTGAGTTAGTTCTTGAGAGATTACATTGGCGAGTTTTCAACTTGTGTCCAGAAAGAGTTCACTCTTTTTCTGTTTTGCTTCGAGAATTACAAATGGTCGGTAAAAAATATACTTACTGGCAATTCAACTCGTTCACGGCTTATTCATGTACTAGTATGAAAAGATGAGTTGCATACACCTTTATTTTATTACATGCTTGCGCATGAGTGCAGTGGAAGGGCCAATCACCCCATAGTCACGAAGCACCACTGCATTATTGGGGATAACCGGAAACCAGACCCTGAAACCCGGAGTGGCAAAGAACCACATGAGGTCCCAATAGGTCAGGTGTGGTTACGATCCGGAAGACAGTGGATTACTGTCTACCATAAAAAACGCGACGTTTTGGACGTTTGCCTTTAGTTTTATTGCCAGTACTATAAATAGGAAAATGCTGTTGAGACAAGTAGCAGTTGGATATCATACATGGCGAACGTAACTGATATCTTAAAACAGAGCACTCCGGTTGGCCACCATTACAATGCAAATTATTAGAAAAAAGTCATAATAGAGTCATATTTTTAGCCAGCGATCTATGGATAGTGTACAGCGCACTTCCCAGTTTTTCAAATATTGTTTCTCTACTGACTTTGTTTTCATAATTTCGTGCTTGAGTAAAAGCTAACGGCATGGTACGAAACCTATCACTCCACGCAAGGTTTTTTGGAAAACATTCTCTCGTTATGCTTTAATCTAAGGGCGGCATTAGAGACGTTTGCGCGATAATGGTTCGACAGACTGAAAAATTTGTAAGTCAACCAAGCTACTAGTTTTCTTGAGAGGATGTTATATTATATTGCTAGTCGTAGCTATAAGCTAATGGGTGATCTTGTTTGTTGTTTATTCTCCAATTATGGCTTCATATATTACTTCCTATCTTTCCTAACTGGGTCTCTTCACCAGCTTCTCAACCTCAGTCGTTTTAACAAAATGAACCGTTCAATCTTCAATCTTCAAAATTAGGGGCAGCAGGGCAGTCTCCCGTATGGCCTCGTGACCTCAGCGCTGGGGGATGAACTTAGATGTTCCTACCCTACTGCAACATCTCCAGAAAGTCGTTCAAGCGTCGTTTAAATATCTCGTCATTTTCTTCTCCCACCAGTTTTGCTGGTAACGCAATCCATAGACTAGTCGCCCACCTTGAGGGGCGATATACCGGCGGCAACCCCACTGATTTCTGTTTCATAAGAGTCCACGAATGACCTCAAGTACGGTTGTGCGCCCGCAATGGAAAGTGCATCATATACTCTGGCCCCAAATCTCCGCGGAGAATGCGTCTGGTGTAGATGAGATCACCGCAAATTCTACGACATGCCTCTGGGAACAGTCCAGTGGCTTGAAGGCGACTTTCAATACTGATTCCACGTTATCCAACGACGAGGAGAGTGGTAGCTTGCTGTAATCGTTCTAGCTTTGCAACTTCCGTGGCCGTACAGGGAAATGTGACAAGTCCGCCATATTCCAGTCGCGGGCGTACATGGGAAGCATACGGCATTTTGAAGAATGGCATTGATAGTTGTCTAAAAGACCAACGTATCCCTCCATACATATTCCTGTCAGAAGCACATGCCTTGTCCGTGTTGGATTTGGTCTTCAGATTTGATGCAACCGCTACCCCAAGATCTTTCTCACAATTCAACGTGCGGATGGGCGTTCCGTGTAAGTTATGGGAAGCACTGTTCTCCATGCTCCCCACGCTCATATGTGCACATTTTTAAACATTGATAGAGAGTTGCCGAATCTCGGACCAGTGCGTCTAACTCATTCTGTAGAACCTGACAACCGACATCGGACCGGATTGTTTTACAGATTTTAAGGTAATCCGCGCAAATAAGGCAAGGTGATTGAAAAACGGATGGCAGATCGTTTATATACACCAAGGAAAGTGGGGTCCCTAACAATGATTCTCGTGGGACTTCACTAAATGCTTTGGAGCGATGCAATAGCGACTGAGAAACTCTCATGGAAAACGTTCTTTCGTTCAGGAAATCTGCAGTTCAATGAGTAAATGGAGCCTCAACACCAAGGGCCTCTAGTTTCAGAAACAGTCGCCCATGCGGTACCGTAGCAAATACTTTGCTGAAGTCGACAAAGATTGCTCCTGTTAAGTGCCCTTCAGCCATGGCTTCCAACCAGTTCTCATGGGCAAGCAACAAGTTGGATATGCATTAAACCTTCTCTAAAATAGTTGCTGTTGCGAGCAAAGTAGCCGATTACTCCTAATGTGTTCACTGAGGCGGAAAGCAGCCAGACGCTCTAGAGTCTTGCCAACCATGGATGTCATAAATGGGAGATGGTTAATGGCAGCCGCCTTTAAACCAGCTTTAAACAAGAGATCAACGGTGGCCTGTTTCCACCTTCTAGGTAGCCGTCCAGCCAAAACTGACGAGTTAAAGAGTCGTGTGATTGGTGTAGCCAATATTTGAGACAGTTCTCTTATCACCAAGGGTCCTGAAGACAGATGGGTTTTAACTGAACTTAGCTCTTCAGCTACCTCGTCGACGAATTATGAAAAAAATCATGACAAGAGCACTGTCTTGCACTTTTGGACGCGGCATACTTTCCGGTGCATACACAGATTCATAGTGTCTCGTCAAAGTATCCGCTTTGCGATCATCCGTTTTGATCAGTGAACCGTCCTCCATCAATGCTGGGATGACAATTATGGTCCATGTTCTACGCTTCGGATGCGCAAACAAACGTTTTAGCGAAGTCGCGGAGTCAACTACAAGTTTTTAATCGAATGCACACAGCTTTAGAAGTTTAAGTTTGGATCATTGATTGAGAATGTCTCGATAGTGCTGATATCTTGCCCCGGTCGCAAGAACGAGTTGCTAGGCTCGGTTTCTGCGCCAAAATAGGTTTCTGAGCTCCGAATCAAACCAAAGAGGCCCCTTTGCGTGTGGATGGTGCCGGGGCAGAAGTGCGAGTGTTTGACACAAATTAATTATCCCGTCTCGGATAGATTCCCAGGCCTGATCAGTGTTATACGGGCCACTTGAGTATCAAATAACGGATGCCGCAAAATTGTGTACCTCATGAAACTGCATGCACCAAATATTAGGTACACCATCCACTCTGGGCGCAGCTTGCACTCCTATACACCAGTGTATAACCAGAGCCGAATGGTCACTGCTACCAGGAGGTGGCCTGAACAAGACCCATTCAACACCAGAGCTTTTGGGAGACATGAACAAGTGAACAAGTGGAGTTGCGCTCCCCTTGAGTCAAATGCTGGCAAAAAGAAAGATCTTGGAGAGTCAGAACGAGTTCTCGAGTAAATAACTAGACATCAGGTAGGCACTGTTGATTCACCCAGTCAACATTTAGGCAATTAAAATCGCCAAAAGAGAGACAATGGCCATCCACCACCCATCTGCGTGTGCCGACAGTATGTTTGGTGAGTTCACAGCTGGAGTCCGGTAGATGACACCAACGGATTCATACCCACCTGTTGCCAGATTCAGACGACACCATAAGGCCTCACCATAGCCATCTCAATAAATGACAGTCCCTGATATGCATGAAATGTATTGTCGAAGTTGGCCTGAGGAAGCATTTCTTAAGTTAGAGAAAGGAACAGAATGCACACTTGACCATCCGGTCAACCATGTTTGCTCGTATCTTGTTACAGTTATGAAAGATGGGAGAATTTCATGTTCTCATATGAGACCGCATTCTTCTTATGGGATATTCATCACGAGTTTCAATTATAATCGGATCAGTGAACAACAGTATGCTACAGTGTATTTTGAAATAAGAATGAACGAAAATTCATGTCCGTAGTCTAGTCAGTTTTTGAAAGAATAGTTCTGCTATGTACGCCTCACTAAAAAACATTTAGGGTAACTTGTCACATTGCATCTTCAACATTGGATTTCAATGTTGTGCGCAATGCACGACTTCAATCATTCCAGTGAGCTCTTATGAAATTGAGTGACAATTATCTGCTATGAAACAAAGATTCAACGCTTCATTTAGCAAGCTTCCATATGGTTTACTGAAAATTGCAATAATTAGGCCAGTAAGCACATCTAAGTAACTATTAAACTATCCAACAACAATCATTGTAGGTGTGAATTATTATACTGTAACGGAGAAAACTTTAGTTAACACGGCATAATGTTTATCTAATAGATAGAATAAAAAGTATGCTCTGTACCTACAGAGAATAAAAACGATTTTGAAAATATTTCCCTCCTCTGTAAGCTGGAATGAAATTGATAGTTGTTTCATTTTGTCCAATAAGATGAAGATTTCAGACAGAAATCTCCCAGAAACATAAAGTATCGCATCTGAAGAAATTCCGATGTTTTTTGCAGACGATGGGAGCGATCCCGATTTGAACTTTCTACGCTCGATTCGCGAAATTACTGGCTATCTGATAATCATGCATTCCAATGTGGCTGCAATACCACTGAGCAATTTGCGTGTAATCCGGGCACAGAACGGTGGCTATCAAATTCGACCAAATGCAAAACCTGCGGCGCTTATTGTACGGCAAAATTATAAAAACGGGTATCCTCTGAGACAAATTGATCTTAGGAATCTCCGATGTGAGTTTGGTTATGTGTTTTTCTACATTTGGTGAACATTGCTGTAACAGTCATTTTATGGTTCACAAGTTAGTAAATGACACAAGTCTGTATTTGTTGAACAATTTGTAGGGAGAAATGCCAGTGTGGCGAATAACTCACACTGCCGATTTCACTTATTTAGAGACAATATGTTCTTAAACTGGTCACCACAAAAAGCTCAGTGTGTCCATTATCAGAATCCACATAATGCAATAGCTTAGCATCAACACCACCATCATCATCATCGTACAGCATAAACCAGCAGGACAAACCCCAATGACCACTGCCTTTCTCGCCACGTTGCACGTGGAGATATAAGTGATGAATATACAAGATGAACAGGGAGTGCACTTACTGTGTTCGGAAATGAAAAGAACGCCCTAGTAGCCAAAACACGGAATACACAGTATAACTGCACAAACGCACATTGATCAGTCATTCTGATTCGACAGAAATTGACAACACAGCCGCTACTGTTCGTGGTTCGCTATCATATCCTTCAGTGTCTTCAGCTAACTAGTTGAGGGATCTTTTGGATCCCACCCACAAAGAGGCGAGGCACTTACCATTTCTAATTTTGCTAGCCTAGCATAATCATAAGTGACTTTTACTCTTAACTTAAGAATTTGAACATTAGTTTAGCGAAGTAAAGTTGTGTCAAACAGGCTGCTGGGAAACTTGCAAAAGAGACTTGAAACTTTCAACGAACTTCGAGGAGTAAAGAAATCTTGTAACTTTTGTAACCTTATTGGGACCAAACTATTTTTCGAAGGAAACTCATTTAGATAAAAGGCGCAAGACTCTTATTCTCTCTCATTTTATTTTCTCCGTTTCACTAGTTAGACTTACTTGTCAAATTAATAATATTATAAACATAATTAGAACTTTAACTCAAGATTTCCCAGCGAAAGTGATAAACATCGCTACTGCCAGTCATTTGATCGATATACTACATATATAAAGACACCATATACTTAAGTTTGGATACATGTAATTTCATGCATATCCGGGACAGTCTACGGTCTTCCACAAATTTGTGACTCAGATGTAGAAAAAACGAAAATCGTCATTATCCAACCGAGTCTTTTTCGTACCCTAATCTTGCCTACTGATTTGGGAAAACATCCCTGTTTGTCTCAGTGAGTTTGTTGTGCTCCATTGAAAATGACCTCATTTTAACCATAGTGAAAACCTGGTTGTGAGTATATGATTGGCCATTGTTCACCAGCATTTTAGTAGACCATGAGGAACGTTCCGCAGTTGAGACACGATTTTATTAAATAAAACTAATAAAAAGTTCGAAATTGGAGGGTAGTTATTGGACTACGTTGATTTTGTTCATTCACACGGGGGACAAATAATATTTGGTTTTTGATGGGCTGAAGCTGCAGATGAACCCCATAGGACTACGAAAGCGATCTTTTAAAAGATAGTTCCATAAAATGTGTAAGTCAGCACTTTTTACAAGTTGTAGTAAGTAGATCAACAAGCTCGGTAATAAGTTGAGTTGAACGAAATGCAAAGCATACTACCAATTTTCGAAAACCACAGCGGTGATTTCTATTCTCTATCTTTATAAATCTAGAAAATATGACAAGAGAGCGACATAAAATTAAATAGTTGTGCGAGATGAGAACTGGCAGATAGTTTATTCGGTTCAGTTGAGTCTTTTTGACAAGCAACTGCACACTTTTGTGATATGTTTTTGATTGATCCCTCGAAGTTTTGTTTAATCAAGGGGAAAACAATCAGATTGATAAAACGAAGTTAGACCCTACCCGGCCAAGTTCATTAATCAAGGTCCTCAAACATTCTGTTATTTCAAAGGCTGACTACCTCGACCCACTTTTCAGCTACTGAAGGCCTTAGAGAGCGGTACACGTCGAGAGGGTCTATCGCTGGGCATGGGTAACAAATGTTCCAACAATATTGAGCCGTTGAGACTCAAAAAGATTGGTTATCACAAAAATGTATGAACATTTTGAATGAAAAACATAGCGTTCTTAACCTTACAATCCCTATTGGTTTCAAAAGTCATTTTATTGTCAACAGTTTGCAATACTAACTGGCCACTAGATGCGTACCTTACCAACGGCTTAATAGTATTTGTTCGGGTTTCGCACAGTGAAAATGCTCGTAGCTTAGGATGACGGATTTTACAAACATCTTATTGCTGGACTTGGTGTTTACGTCGTATGCGCTTCATCACCAGTCAAGGTACGTAGATGACGGTTACTGCATTCGTGTTTATTTATGAGAATCACCTTCCTAAGTTTTACCTTGGCCTTTCGGATGATCTTGAAACTTCACGGTTACAGCGTAATACGCTGGGGCAAGGCTCACCCGAGAGGAGTTGCACATTTTTAACCAACAGAAGCAAAGTGACAGGAAACTCCACCAGCCAAAACTCAAGATGTGCATCAATTGGGTTTCCAAACTTACATCAATCAAAAATCAGTACAGTGACCTGTGGCCTGGCGTAACATACAGAAACTTGAGCTTCTGACCTTTGTGCTTTCGTATTATTTTTTCATAAGTGTATTCGCTTGAGGAAACGCGGTTCTTGGCTGTGTCACTAAAATCTCAGTTTATTGATTTGTGTTTTGCTTTTTGAGTTAGCTGAATTTCTCGTGCTTCGACAGACCATATTTAGGATCCTATTCAATATGTCTGTCGATGGGACTCGCTGAAGAAAGTTGAGCTTCTTAAATTATCCGCAAACCGATGTTGTCACCCAAGTAGTGCTGGAATGTTTACTACCCGAAACACCAAGTTCGGCGATCTGGAGATCAGGAACGTTTTTTGTACCAATTTACGAAACTGCATTGACAAATTAGTAGGAGCAACAGAAATAAATAGGTACTTTTCCGACAATACTCTAACAAGAAACTTTACTCTTTAATGATTCAATGATTTAGGTGGTTGTTAGTCAGAACCTTAATCCAAATAACAATACCCCTCTTTATGGTTCAAACACAAATAATGTGAGCAAATAACGTATGTGTATGTGTGGTTGTGTACATCTGCCATTGGGTGTGTTCATGTGAAAAAGAGCCCATCATACCAGCCAAAATTGAATAATTCACTTGTTGCCCGAATGTTTTGCATGAGTGTTTCATATTTCAATAATACGTCTTTTGGGTCCTCCGGGAATTTCCCACTTGACGAGTTGAGAACACTGAGTAAGGGCCTCTTGCCAGCACACACGCCTGGTGACCTACTCATTTATTGCATTATTTACTCGTCAATTTTATTATGACCTAACCGTTCTGGCTCAGTTTGCAAAGTGGATTTTATGCGTGCACGCCAGTCTTCTTAAACTGAGCGCGATCGCTGTCACACGAAAACTGACAGGCACATGTTGGAGTGCATACAGCATCACCCGCATCTATATATGCCTGTGATCAGGTTGATCATTCGTCGTGTTCACCTTGCATAATTCCAATTTAGGCGTTCAGTCAGATCATTCAGTTGTCATCCGCTCCTGTATTGGAGAAGCTATTTCAGTGATATGGATGCTTTCGAAAATGCGGTCAATTTTCCAGCAGTTTTCCACCAGAACCAAATCCAACACACGATTACCAGCCCCAAGTTGTTCCGAAGAGATGGTGTTCTTTCTTCCATGCATAGCGGCTTGGATTAATAAAAAAATATACAAGGTCTTACCTTTCGGTAGCGCATGATATTGTACAGTTTATTCATAATAAGTGAAAAAGGAATTAAGATCAATTTCATTTTCAGTGTTATGTTTTCTCACCCTAGGGAAAACCAAGAACTGCGACTGTGAGACACAGAATGACGAACCAACTAAGGCCCCCCATGAATCAAGCGTTGTAACAATCCAGTCTTCATCCCATAGTTATTGAACCTGAGTGCGTCAAGGATTATTATTATTATTATTATTATTATTATTATTATTATTATTATTATTATTATTTCTATCATAATTATATCTCTCAGTTCAGTTATCTGACTTTACGAAGGCCATCTGTTGGAGATGAAAAATAGGGGATAGGAATACGTAAGCTCATTGCAACGCTGTCACAACTCCTGACGCCAAGCCTAATCCTTTTTCTGTGTCCTATGGGCAATCAACCTTCTAGTCTGATCAGTCAAACTGCAGTACTCGTTGTCGCATCGGTTGGAGCTCAACGAAGAGTGTCTGAACTTACCCAGTAGGCCAAAACCTTGAAGTCTTGACCTGACCTGGCCTGTCAATCCCCTAGCTTCTTGACTTAGGGTCGTTTCTGTGAACTTCTAATAGGTCACATGCTAGGAGGCCGAGTTACTTGTTCCTACCCGGTTATACTGTGCCACTAGCCTGTAGCTTTGAGTGCCCTCGTTGTGTGAAACCGGTGATGAAGCTTCTCTAGGAAGTGTCACACTGTACTACTTATTGTCTGCAGTATACTGGACCGGTAATCTTTCGCGGGAGGTTGCATGTGTTCGCTATGAAACTACGAGAACAGAGAATATCATGGGTTCAGTTCAGTAAATCTATCCTCAAGTTCCCACGCTTACATCTATCGGACGCCAATATGACAGCCTATGGTCTGGCCGTTACACATCTAATCCCGTTCTAATCTTCATAGTTTGACTAGGGGGGGGGGGGGGGGGGCTTGGACAGGTAGAAAGTAGCTGAAAAGTAGTGATTACGAATAGAAGATTTTTGATGTTAATTCACTAACTGACCAGTGTGTTTCCCACCAATATAGTATTTATTAAAACACACAGACCAAAAATACGCACTTTTCGACCCATGTGATGGAAAATTCCAGAATAATGCTCATAAATGGGCTCGTCTCATAGCGACAGCTTCTCATCAGCCTTCAGAAGTGTTTGCAATGCTGTGGACATTTGTTTCATCTGGTCTGTCAAAGATCAACCGCAGGCTATTTACTTTTGGTAAGAAAACTGTCTTTTAGATCTAAAAGTTTCTCCGTCACTTCACGCTGTAGCACTCACCCGTCTCTACCGTTTTGCAACAACCTTGCGCAAAAAGTAAGAACCAATCCTTTGACAAGTAATTTCTTAACAAAAGCTGATGCATTCATCTGAACGTCTTTTCTACTTGATTTGTTGTACCATACCTCGGACGTTTTTATTTACAGCTACCTCATTTAGGCACCAGGAGTGTGAGTGGATGCTCCGCCCAGAGAAGTCCACTGGGAAAGCAGAACTGTGATTTGCTGGCTGTTGCTTGCGAGTCAGCCTCAGCTAACTTAGAGAAGGACAACACTACGATGGTTAATTTAAGTATTGGAAACATGCATTATATAGACGGGGAGACAAAGTTTCCGGAAGCAAACGACCAGTTTTACGGTCAGCGAATTACGGTTTTGCTTCTGTAGCGTACTGTTCCGAGAGAAGCACCCACTTACACCCTTTGTGAACAATTAGGACACCCACGGAGTGCCCAAGTATGAGGATAATTGGACAAGGCAGCATCGGGTACGTATATCCGATGAAACTAGTCGTGTGCTTCCGAGATATTTTACTCACTCATCTCTATGCTGCTTACTTCCAAGACACTGATCAGAATTTAAGTTGAGTGTATTTTTGGAAGGTATTTCTAACGAAGAAGTGAGTAGCATAGAGATCTAACCTTAGCGTTTAAATTACTTAGTTAGTACGTAAGGGACACTTAAGTTACGGGACCAACAAAATTTCAAAGAAAAGTTTAAAATAATGCCAGAGGTTGTAAAAACCATGGCCATTGAACTTTATCGTCTATTCCTGTTGGGCCTTTAAGTTAGGATTATTGAGATCCACAGACCGAATAATTGGGAACAATAGACGATTGGATAGTATGTCCCAATCAGTGATCTTTTTATTGTCACGCTTTGTCCCTAAATGGCTCTCGTTATTGTAGTTCTTTTTTCCAAAGGTGATAAGTGTACACTTTAACCTAGCTCAGTCTGTTCGACTACAGAAAATTCTGGATCTATACCAAAGTTAACCATGTACTGTTAAGTGAGATGACCACTGTTATTCAAACCATTAGGGCACAATATCCAAAGTTGGCGGTAAACACCCAGTGGAAAATTCGAAGAACACACCTGTGAATCTATTTCAATGCAGCATCATAGCCGGCTGGCTCTCACGTGATTGGCCTGTAAAACAGTTCACCCGTTTGCTTGTTTGCATGTGTTCGATATGGTAGTAGACCTGTCCATGTGGCATCATGAGCGACGGTAGCAGATTCATCTTACAGTAACACACAAATATCGCCAAAACGTTGGGTTCCTCATCAAGTTAAAATATCCGTTTGTCTATTTCTACGTTTTTATGGAAAGAATTCCTTGCCTCAGTGGATATTCCATCAAACCAAATTTATGGGATTACTATAAGATTCTCATTTAGATTTTAGGCCTCTGTGGGGTATTTAATACTCATGATCAGAAAGGATCGGCTACTGTTGGAGAATAAGCTTGGTACTAGCTCGCAACAGTCATTAGACTGGGATGACAAGTAGACCACTAAGATCGTCACGACAGACGTGTGTGAGTGAACCAATCGGAAGTGTAGAGATCTCAAGCAATTATTGAAATTATCCCCACGCAGTTCTGAGTTGTGCTAAAAGCAAGCGAATTCGTTCTATTAGTCAGATTATCGGTCAGTCATCCTCATCGAGTTTCAGTTCAGAATTGTTCATCTTGAATTTTTATGCAATTCTCAGTCGTTGCTCATCACAACTCACGACGGCCAGTCGTGAACGATCAGCGAGAAGAACCGACAAGTGTCATCCAAATTCCGTTGAGAATGTGTATCACGAACTCATCCATCTACGATAAAACTGCGGGCATACGGATTGGTGAATCCGTAGTCTACAGATGCCGACGAGCATTCTCAAACCGGGGCATGCGTACGTGCGTGTATCTGTTCGTCCGTGTGTGTGTGTGTGTGTTTGTGTTTGAGTGTGCACAAAGCCATTTGGAGCATTACGTTCGCAGACGGCCTCATCACACACTGGTCTGCGCCAAGAATGATGGTGATGTTGGTGGTGGCTGTCACATCCACTACGTCCAGTTTTAACGGAGCACACACATCTATAAATCACTCAGAGAAAAGTCCCCAAGCCGACATGAATCATAGATACCTGTGCTACGTTGCATTGCGCGTTTTACTGCGCGATCTGATCTGATACCCGTTCGGCCCGGAGCTTTGTGGTGCGGTATTAGGGTCAGAGAATGCGTACACGAAAGTCAGCGGTGTGCCCCAGATTTGTACAGAACACCGAATTAATTTCCGTCTTCACTAATAGTTATCGTCAATATTATCGTCATCGTCATTGTTGTCCTTAATATCATAATCGTGATCAACATCAACCTGACTGTGTACACTGCTCACCAGTCTGCTCTCATGCGCACACTCCCTCCCGCTCTCCCTCTCACTCACTCACTCACTCATCATACCGCGGGTGCACCATTGGATTGTTACTGACATCATCGACTTTGTGCGTGTACTTGATCGATAAAGCTCGTGCGTGTGTGTTCGTTCGGCGAGGCGTGGGCGAAGGGTGGTGGTTGTTCTATGAACGTAAAAATGAGGTTCACAAGCACATGTGCACTCATTTTTATCTGTACGAGTTTACCTGCATACCTCCGCACTTCAAAAGACGTGCGCTGCACCGTTGTGAGTCTCAGGTTGTTTGTTTTGTCGAGTCAACAAAATAGACGTAGACCATTTCGAAATGACCACACGGTGGATTATTTTCGAATGTGTCACCTTTGTCCTTTTTCCGAAACTCCGACCAACTCCACTGACCAACGTTATCACCACCAACAGAAGCAACGACAACAATGACATAGAAACAACAACAACAACAACAATGCGAGAATCGAGTCAGATCGTTCCACAGTTGGCCGATTAGAAACCACATGTTGTGCCGCGTTCTGTTTCCAAATTGTCCAGGCAAAGTGCGTTTTACTCGCAGCTTCATGCTCTCATACTTGAATTCAAACAAAAGTTTCAGGGAACATTGAGTTTAGTGAAAGCCAACCCAGCTCTGAGGTTTGTAGAAACTGATCCCAACAGGTGCAACACACGGGTGCTGTTCTTCGCTAATCGAACAAATCCGGACTGGATTGTTTTATACTCAGAAATACGCCGACAAACGTGTAGCATATTCTTTAACGTGACGTGAACGCATCAAGATCGGTGATGGCCGAGTCACACAAGCACCTCGGCCCCCTAAAACGCCTCGGCTGAAGTCGGTTGGTACACACGCCAAAAAAAAACGACAAGCAGGTAGGGGAACGACGACTGCTCGGCTTTCACGAAACTTCAAGTGCTACAGCATATAACCGATCATAGACTGGGATCCAGTCTCGCATTGTAATGCTGAGAGCTACACCGAAGTTCACCTAACCAGAAACTGCCACCACAGACTTTCCAGAGAGGCTCGCATGGAATTTCGCGGAGGGATTTGAAGAAGGTGTCCGTCGAACTTCTGAACTGGGATTCCTTGAATGCAATCAAACGGTAGCAAGATGTCTAAGCAAGCAAACAGACCAAACCAGTCTGTTGTCCTGTGTGCGATAGTATGCACACGCCAAGTATGATTATTTTGGATGAGTTTCAAGGACGAAGAAGGGAATGAGTGGGTTCATACTGGATAGGGTAACTTTGGATGCAAAAGGTTTTACTGTCTTTTAGTGGCCTCTGGCTATCTTTAGGTAGCCACAGTGGGTTAATTAGCGATCACCGCTTGAGGGTATATTAATCCTGTCTATCCGGTGCACCCACACCGCACAAGGTCACACGACTGTTTACGCGACTGACACAGGGCTACCAAATTTCCTAACTGCGCCGGAAATTCACAGCTGTGATGTTACCTAATGCGGTAAGCGATATGGGTGTGTCGGAAAGGTTTGGCTACTGTATCCTATGTCGTGATTGATAACTAGCCCCTACAATGGCTACCAAGCAATCATCGCTGGCCACAAAACGACGGGCAAACCTGCAGCTTTTGTAAGGGAGGCAGCATTCCGCTGACTTTTGTATCAAATGTCGAGGCTTTCGCCAGGTGCTCACAAAAAATTATGTGAGAAAGTGCCCGCATTATAAATAATCAGTCATGGGAGAATCAGCATTCATGGGAAACTTCACAAAACTTCACCGTCGTCGGGTGATGTCGGTAATTATAGTAGTCTGTCTCCCAGTTTAGAGTACGAGTTTGAGTGTCGGTTTCTTATTCTTGGAATTTTATTTGAAAATGCACTGTTATTTATCATACAGTCAAGTCTCACTGACAAGACAGAAGAGATCCGTGGAGTTTAGTGAAGTGGTAAATCTCCGAGACGTCATGTGATCCGGAGTTTGATGACAACAGCATCTACATGGAAATTCGACTGACTATTCTGTCGAACCTCCCACAGGGCGAACGTCTCTCAAGAATTCAGAGGTATCAGTGACTTTCTTAGTGATTCCACCCGCCTGTTTAACGGTTTATCACGTTTACGGGGAAAACAGTTCTTTACGGCCGCAGGTAGGAAATGAGCACCAAGCGGAGACCGACAATAGCAGGGTTACCTCAGCCGGATTAAAAAAACACCTAGTCAGATATGCTATGTCTACATGGCATGTAGAATATCAGTCGATAAGGAGTAGTCCATGTCTTCAACCCCATCTGATGCGAAAATTGGATCGATTTCATTTCTGTCATTTACTAATATGCTTAACTATTTCAGCAATTCGACTGATATCAGGGCGGACACCTCCACCGAACTTACTTGACCTAAGATTTGGTCACGATAAAACTGAACTGACCGGAAAGTTGATTTTTTCAAAAAAACATCATAACAAGGGTCCAGTTGACCTCTTGAACTCGACCAAGTTTCTTGCCACAGTGCCGTAATCGAATTGGAATGAAACGTTTTCTCCCTTAGCGCATTAGTCTACCCCTGTAACGGAGTTCCCAATTCGTATGGCAAAAACTGTGTTTTAATCGTCTCCGTCGATCTGCTTCAATCGTGTCAAACCTTCTGAGATCTTAGCTCTCTCTCTCTCTCTCTCTCTCTCTCTCTCTCTCTCTCTCTTTCTCGTTCGCTCTCTCTCTCTCTCTCTCTCTCTCTCTCTCTGTCTGTCTCCGGCTCGCATACATTCCTGATCCACTGCGCAGGATATTTGAGTTTAACTGTTTCTGCTTGTTCCGTATAAATGGTTATCTGTGTACGTAAATTTTTCTGAGTGTTTGTCATTTTTGGGTTCATCTAATATTGGATTTGTTTCCTGAAATTGTTACCTCTGGGCTTTTCAGTTCCATTCAGGTAGTATCTACCTAATTCCCGGTTTCAGTGAGACAAGAAATAACAGCTTCACTTCTCCACATTGAAATTTGTTTCATCACAATTTGTGTTGTTTTTGCGAAACCACTAGCGACGTTTGCCGAATACGGAGGTGCAGTTAATTAACCCGAAAGCGTAGTACGGAACGGGATGATAACAGAGTACGGTAAAAGTATCATCTTAATCTAAGGACTCATGAAACTTTTAAACTTAGTGTGAAGAATCAACTTGTGTTTTTTAAACTTGGAATACTAAGTAACCGAAATCAAAATCATGGTACAAAGTTCATTAGTTCAGAGCTCTTCCTGTAGCCATGTCTTCTGTATAGCTATGTAATTTAAGTCCCCGATTGGCTGATTTCTTTACGGCCGGTCACAACAACTACTGGCTGCTGACTGGTTGATATTCGTTCCGTTTGAATAAAACAACTCTTAGCCGCCGATTGGTTGACTCCGCTCCGTTCGGTAACGGCGACTGTTTGCGGCTGATTGGGTGGTTTCGCTCCGTTTCGTCACGAACTGACTGAACCATGGACTCGTTTCGATAGCCTGAACTTTGCCATCGATTTTAGACAAACGAAGACGTGCTGTCTGAAAACAGGCCTACGCCATCTGTCGATTCATCAGCAAATACCTTTGCACAGAGCGCTGATGGTGCAAAAAAATAAAAATAAAAACCAGATTACGACACCTGGTTCAAGTGAAGCCTCTTGTTTTTATAATGACTTCAGGGAGACCACATTAATACATGTAGGCATACTCCTATGCGGAGGCAATGTGACGTGTTTTTAGCCATATGGGAACGGCAGTTGTCCTCGTTGTAGAGAATATTTGATTAACTTGCTCGAATCATCTGGTTTGTTATGGTAGACGTTTCTGTGGTTTCTCTTGGTTTTTGACCCATGACGATAAACCAACGCTGTAAATCACCGGGAATAGTCTGGAAAGGGTACCGTCATCACGAACAGGAATCAAGTGATCCCGGAGGAATATTCAGTTCCACGAGCTTGAAACGATGGATGAACCGAATCCGGGGAGTTTCAGTAGCAGCCGGAAGTGTCTTACGAGTTCAAAGGTTTTGAAGATGTCCAGAGAAATAAACTATGACATGACATTGGAAATGACCATTTAGAACCAGATATGGAACCCAACATCAACAACAGAGTATCAGTAGTACGGTGACGGCACAGTTCACATTGTGTTCCAGACGTAAGTTAAACCTCGTTCGTCACAGTGGACTCCATGACTCTCCTGATAATGGAAGTGAGATAGTTTGAACTTCAGCTACCGGGGTTTTTTGGGACGGGGAATTCATGAACGGACGACCGGTGGTGGTGGGTAATGCCAAGAGTCAGAGTCAGTGGGGCGAAAGTTAACGTCAAACGAGGACCATTACAGATGTACATTAGTTCAATACAACTGGTAAAATACCGTCTGAATAGAGAGGAAGAAAAATAAGGCCATAAAGGAGGGCAGCTGCTCAAGAAAGCGAAGTTAGGATTAAAAGGGAAGACGGTTGTGTGTACTTTGGTATTTTGTAGGACTTTTGGTAGAAAGTAAGCCCTTTTTATTTTCGTTGAGAGGTAATGAATGAGAACGCAAGTTACGAGAACTTGCCTCTTCATGGGACCAGAATGGACAAATTCCAGTTATGTAGGAAGCGAGTTTGTTGGCTATAAGTTTATCAAATCTATCCAGGGTGTTTGGAGAACAAGCTAACTAACGCATTCACAGTTCACGTGATCGAAGTTACGGGAGTTGTCAAAATTCACATGCGATGGCGGTTTCTGGGATTCTTTTATCCCCTGCATACTGTTACATTGTGGAACGAAACTTTATGCTTTCTGGAGAAAAAACAACAGCGCCTTCGTCAAGAACTGAGAACAAATTCTCAATCACATTGAAATCGGGGCTATTTGGAGGAAATTGGAAAAAATTGATCTTTTGGGGTTCATGGTTTTGCTATTGTAAAATTCATAGATGTGTCTGTGACTGACCTCAAGTGAGACATGACCTGGCACATTATTCCGCGGCAAGATAGTTCTCCTAGAATAACTTCTGCTTCGGCAGACTGAAAACGTTTGTTTTTACGCCCGATGAATTCCGGTTTATGCGGAGCATTGATGTTAACACGCACACAACAGGGTGAGCCATGATTTATCTTAATCCATTTCAAGTGATGTGATGAGTTATGTAACTTTGAAGCCATTGAAATGAGGTTCTTCGGGAATTTCCTATTATGTGTCACGATTTTATAAGCATCATAAGTCTCACCACAGATCGTGTAGAGTTATTCCGTGGCCAGAAACCTACTGCGACGCGATTTGATTTTTTTTCTCGGCTGCAATTCGTGACCACCCTTTCTGGGCACATGGTGTCGGCTTTAAACAGACCGAAGGCTTAGGGTGCCTACTTTTATCCACCCTTGTTCGCAATAACGCAAAGAAATGTATTGAAATACCTTATTCTTTTATTATATTCATTCTTCTTTGGATATCGTATTTTATCACAATGCAGATACCATCATTGGCCAAATCGGATGTGCTGGTTTTATTTTCACCACGTCCTCTTGTGGCTATTTTTTACATGAATATTGCGGATAAAAAGACAGATGCTGATCATTGTTCGTCTCAGAAAGACATGCCCAATGGGCTAGCAAAATTTTATTCTTTCCTCTTCACTGAAGTAGTGTCATTTTCCGACTTTCAGTAAACTTTCCCCTAACGTAGCGAAAACAAAATGGTTATTTACCGGATATCGCTCATACCATTTTTGATGTGAACCTCACTCATTCATCTTAGAAAATTGGATTTCTCTCCGCGAAGCGGTATCGTCAACCACGGATTCGTTGTTCACATAGTTCTGGACTATTCCTGTGAGGCAAGCATATGGTGCACACTTTTACAGAAAAAGAACATTTCTGACAAGAGTACCATTTGCTCATCAATGATAAACACTACTTGGAATGAATCCTAACTTCAGAGTTTTAAAAATTAGTCATGTTCGAAGTTTAGATTATTTCGAATTTTGCAAACTTCATACAAAATCATCTTGGAAACCAAAGTTACACAACCTAGAATAATGTCGACATTACTAAGTTACATCGTTTGTTCGGAATAAGGTGAGCAGCTTAATACAACACCTGTAATCAATAACTGCGTAATATTTTACCTCAGGAAAATATTAGGATTAAACTGATAAAAATTCCGCTGGTGGTCATTGTCCGTCAGTTCCTCATTTGTTGGAGCACCAGCGAATAACCGAACGACTGTTGTCAAAACCCAAGTCATTTATAGTGTTGTGTCATTTCCAGACCCAAAATCGCAGTTGGTTTTGCACGATGAAGCACTTATGATCAGTCTATTATGAAACATGTTGATCACATGATCCATAAGAGTGATTCAAAATCTGCCTAAACAATTAGTCGGTAACGAATGAAAGTCAAGTATTTCCGGTTGATAAACTTGAGATTTGTTTCGTGTATCTGAACTGAAAGCGTTTTTTCTGTGGCACACCGTCTGCCTTTGTAAAGACTGAATAAGTATTGAGACCGTAAGTTCAGTGTGCCAATACAACAATGTTGCGGATGCTGGAATGTCTTTTAGGGGCATCACGTGATAGGTAGTGCCCGAGTAAATCGCACACCTTCCATAGGCCCACAATCTCTGTTTTTCTTGATCTGAAAGTGTCATTTGACTCAGTCAACCACACATTTCTTTGGCACTGCCTCTCATTGAAGGATGTGCCAAAGAAACTTATTTTTCTTCTTCAGTGCCTGTATGAAAACAGCCGAAGCCGAGCTCGTGCTTAAAGCAGTCTTTCATCCAAGTTCACCGCAAAAACAAGGTATTCGTCAGGGTTGCCCTCTTGTTGTGCTTCCTCCTCAATTTTGTAAATGAATTGGCTATTGAGATAGCTTTATCCTCGTGTGAGAATAGTGGCGTCGATCTGTGCTCAGGCAGTGAATTCTCTGACTTGGAATATGTGGACGATATTGTTCTTCCGAATGAAGAACCAGGTAGGTTGCAAGCTTCCTTAGATAGCCTAAACAACAGTGTAGCGGAGTTTGGGATGCATTTGCACCTTCAGTGTGTACAATGTTACTGCAGGACTCGGTTGGTGCTACACCATACCTTGTCCTGGAAGGGCAAGCTCTTGCTGAAGTAAATGTTTTGTTACCTGGGAAGTAAGATCTCACCAAATGAACAGATATCGGATGAAGTATCATCGCTTAAACAGAAGGGGAGTTCGGCTTTTGATGACATCAGCCATTTGTAGCACCGGATCGACATCGAATTGTCTGTCAAGATTCGAGTGTACACTGAGGCGGTTAGATGTGTTCCTTTATATGGCTCAAAAACATGTCCGTTAAGTGTAGGAGATGGGCGAAGGCCGTCGGTGTTCGTGCATTGATGTCTTCATGCTGAGGTTTGACGTAGGGTGTTGGGCACCAGAGGTCAGTCTCTGGAACAAGTACTGAATATAAACAGTTTTAGGTAGCTGGAGCATGTGTTACGCACTCCCACCGATGGGCTTCCTCGGCGTACGTTGTTTTCTGAGGCAGGTGGTGGTTTGCAGGTAGATCGAAGTGGTTAGTCCATGACATGGCAAAAAGGTACGTAAACCTTTGCTAGTGGACTTGGTCACACGGGACACGTAAGATTTCCGGATTGGGGTTGACGCGACCCGCTACCAAATGGTTGGAGACACTGAGTGATATGACTAGGTGTCGCGGCCAGTGGTGTAGTTGCATTTGATCTCCGTCTATGTCTTCGTGATTTTCGCTTCTTATCTTTCGTCTCTTTCTCACTTTATACTTCTGTTCTTTTTGCCTTCTACTCGACAATGCTGGTAGGTAGCAACCGAAGCCAGAGCATAGAAGTACAGGGCAAATGGTTGAATGAGCTGAACTGAGTAAACTGGTCTGAAGTCTGACATCACAAGTCAGTTTTGATTGTAATCTATTCAACTGTTTAGCTCCCAAACCTCGAGACTGCGGTTAGGTGCGAAACTGATATAGTGACTCAACGTGGTTATGGTGTCTGTTACTGCAAATTCAAATAAAAGCGCAATCAATAATGAACTTCCTAACGACAGAACAAGGTCCACGATGTTTGGGGTTTCACTTTTCAGTAGGAAAAGAAGACTTGCGGAAAGCTTAAATATCTGAGTCTCGCACTGAGATTGAACAGAACAGTTAAAAAGTAAAGTAGAGTCCAGGGAAGTATAAATGTGAACTTACTATTGAATGTGCAATCTTTACCATTCTTGTTAGATGCTGTATTTGCATGAGGAGCCTGGATATAAGATAATGGAAAACCTACTTGGATTTTTCAAATTTAAATGTTCAATGCCGTGGGCCGAAGTCGAACGGGCGACATAACGCTAACCGGGCAGATGCTTTGCTGGCTGAGCTATCACGGTATGACAAGTTGGGTAGAAATAATCCATGTGAATATCCAGTGATGCACACCTGCTATTCCAACAATAAGTTCCCAGAACATATTTCGGCACCCGATGGATCTCGTTCAGCCGTGTGTTCCTCGTCTTATTGGGGAGTGACCGACGAGGCTAGTTTAGTGATTAGAATCAGGAGACTTACTGTGCATCATTGAAATGGTGTTTCGCGCATCACCGGTGTTATTCATAACAGACTGACCACACCGTGATAGCTCAGCTGGCAGATTACCAAATAAGACTCGAATTAGGAGCGAATGACTGCGGGCTGACCAACTTACCACCAAGCTACCCGGGCTGGATCTCAACGCCTTGTCGGAGACCGGTACTACATGGTATAATGACGCTATTCCGTCGTCGACTTTTGCACGGTAACAGTGTTTTATCCACTCAGTGATCGACTTCTATGATAGACATCTCCGTAGAGTGTTAGGAATCGGGAACGGAGGAGAATTATGCAGCAGTTCAGGTTTACAACTCTTTGTTCACAAATTGGGCTTCTGCTACACCGGTACGACGAAAAATAATCTACGGATTATATGCTCGTGGATATCTCTAAAAGTTGCCTTGTAAAAAATAGCTTTGATACATTTCTCAAAGTTTATCATAGACAACTAGTACTCGCGCCTAGATCATTTATCATCCCCCTCACCTTGAACCACTTCGTCGCAAAATGGGCCACGCCTTCAAACACAGTAGTCTGTCAGTGGTCAAGATAATAAGGAAATCTATTTAGTTGTCTCACTTCAACTGCATCTACAAGCGTGATCTTCTTTTGAACAGAAATCATCGTGACACAGAAGCTTTCGGAAGATCTAACTATTGGCTCATTCACACGCAAACTTGCTGCTGCGGACTTGGAAATGGTCAAAAAGTCGCCCAACAAAGCATCAGAGCCTTTCTTTTCTATTATACTTAAAGGAACTTCACCGCAAGAACCTCCATTTTTCATTCCTACCGCCGACATCTCTCAGAAACTGCTTCTTAGAAATCGCAGAAAATCACCCGGACCGAGTGATCTCAACCCCACAGTGCTCAAGGAGTATGTGGTTACCCTATGCTCTGTTCTTTCCGACCATTTTGACCATTTTCAAGTGACAGAAAAACTCCAGACTACTGGAGGATAGCAGGCAAAATTTCCTTTCCCGAGAAATGCTCATTAAACTTTCGTCTCATTGCTTGTATTCCCATCTCTTTCTTCAAGATTGTGAAAGATTAGTCTTCTGACAACTAGCTGACAAGTCTAATGTTCCTGATCCCATTAACTTGTTTACTGGTTGATACACCTCATCCCTGACCAGCAGTGGTCAAACGGTTATCACCGTGGTCTGTGGGCAACAACGGCCCGGGTTCAATTCCCGCCGGCCACTTCACCATTTGACTTTACTTTATAATAAAAGGCAAGGAAATTAAACGGAGTAATTTTTATATCCGCGCTACTTTGATGCGATACATTCTGTCTGCTCCTGACAGAAAGAGTGAAACGGTCAACATGCTCTTTCTAGACTAAAGTGGGAAATTCAACAGCGTCGACAAAAATGGGCTACTTTCCTGTCTTGCCCGTTCTGGTATTGAGCCCCTCCACGTTTCTTTGTTGATAGGCCACTTTTGGAGTCGTTAGGACTTCAACCACTACAATGGAAATAGTTGCTCTCCTATTGCCCATGTCTGAGGTGTTCCCAAAGAAACCTTTAAGGAAGTCTTAAATAAACTCCTTCAATGCAAGTTACCAGTCAGTTCGAGCACGCCAAACAGGATCGACTAATCACTGATCGAGAAGCCGCCAGACCATACAGGGCTCAACTCCTTGGGCTTATCGAATAACTGCTGCAGTCCAGCGCATATCAGGTCAGAGGTCAATAGTTCAAATAGGCTGACGTAAAATCAGCCCGACAAGGCAGAAACCTGACCGGATGCCCGCACTCGGGGATGGTAAATGTTTACTCGAAATACCACGTTGTACACGTAGACACACTGGTTTTTCATTTGCGAGCTGGAGCGACTGGAGCTGTGAGAACAGGTTAGCTACACAGACTGTTCATAGAAATCCCAAAGTAGAACGAGGATGTCACAACACATCAAAAGTGATGTCTGACTAAGGGTCAAGCAAGAACATGACCACGTTTCAGAGGAGTATTTCAAGAGCCGGTTCCTTGGAGGCGCGAACTGAGTTGATGTCTGTAAGTCTTGAAATCAATATCGCCATCAGCTTTTGTGGAGATTGGCACATCTTGAAATCTGGATGAGCAATCACCGTTGTGAATGAAAAACCCCGTCGCCAGATATTTTATGACATCCTTGTTCCACCTCGGGATTTCTATGAACAAACATATTGTTCCCATTTTTATTTTCCGCCTACAATTTTTCTATTCCGGTACTGAAAATTACTCTCCTTGTAATGTACGTGAACGATGTAATATCTGATATGCCGTATGCTCTTGATTCTAATTTCCTACCTTCCAGAATGACATGAGTGAAATTCCAGAATGGTTTAATGCTTATGACTTAAGTCACAATACAGTTCAGTATGGGGACATTATTTTTACTATTGAACGGTAGTAAATAACCAAGTTTTCAAAACAAATACAGTTCCACTAAAACGAATTGGAAACAACCGAATCACCCTGAAGTTTTGTTCGATCGTACATGGTGGTTTGATTTTTGTGAAAACTAAACGCTTGTCTTTCTGTGTTTCAAGCCTTAAATTCCACTTCGTAACCACTCATTTTATAGAACGCTTTGTCTTTTCATGTGTCTTACGTCACTGGCTATGTGCCCTATTGACCCTGTTCACTAGCTTCATAAAGATTTCACTCGAGTGTGTTCACTTACTCTGTACTTTCTCAAGACAAACATCTTTATGCACACACTTCGGCGTACGGCAGTTCCCCGCATAGTTAGATTCTTACAAAACCCAGGTTCTGAAATAGCCCAACTCACACAACATTTGGAATAACGCAGGTGCTGACCACCCATTACTTCGGGATTTTTTTTCAGATGGCATTATTCAGTTTTTCGAGGATGTGAACTTGATTATGCGGTAGCTGAATATTCAACCCTCCGGTTGCCTATAGCATCCACTTGACTTGAATTGATCATTTTACTAAATGTAGTCCTTCATTGTTTATCAGAGAGGGCAGTAAATAACACGAATCATACCAGAAACAATTCATAGCAGTTTTTTCTCCCAGAGCTTAAACCTTTTCTTCCGGGATCGTCAAATAATGTAAGTACAGTGGCTGGCAAATGTAGCTCCCAATCAATAACAATGATACTTGAAGTTACAAATCAATCGTTTGCACATCATATAGTCAGTGGATCCTTTTTGAATTTCGTTACTATTCACAGATCGGTCATGTTCCGCTTCGAGGCGGAGAGCATGATATGATCGATTACAGGTTGACAGAGTTTTGCTTTATATCCCATTATTTATGTGTGGTATGAACTCCCTATCTGAGTGGATATTACATAAAGAAGTGTATCCATTGTTTTCTTCTCTACCGTTATCGTACGGAACAGTTACATTTTCCGTGAATTTCTTTTTCTTGGAACAGCTATTGTTCAGGGTAGTGTCTATGTATATGACAATCCAGGACTGTGCCAATGGCCAGATCAAATCGACTGGTCTGAACTGTTCGAACATCCTACCGAACAACACGTGTTCAGAAGTGACGATTCGAGTGAGAATGGAATGGACCTAGTGATCAACAGGACTTTCAATTCGTTCTACTTCAACGAGATACCGCCTTTATCTCTTTGCGGATCAAAAAGTGAGTTAGATGGGTATTCGGAGACAACATTGGTTCCAAATTTCAGCGTGTAGTCTAAAATGAGGAGGGTGGGAGGGGGGTACTGATCGTTCATGAATTCATTGTCAGTATGACTAAGTATTCGGATGGATCATTTGTATACTAAACAGAATGAATTTTTCTCATTTTGGCTGCAATTTTACACCTCTTGAGGGATGTCAGTTGCTGCGTGTCTTTCGCATTCTCATTTTATTTCGTTCCCCGTACGAACTCATTCATCATGTCATACCAACTCAACGGTGAAAACCATTGAAACATTCGATAGCCGTTTTGTTAGGCTCCGCGAAAACCATCAACGGTACATATACGTCAAGCCTCGGATATGGTGTACACGATTCAGAGTAGAACACGTCACCGCTAGGTTATTTGAGCGCTCCTCCATCTGTTTGTGCACAGGAGAACAGTAGAATGGGTACACCTCATCAGAACCTCATGAGTCGAGGCTCAGTAAATGCATCAATAGTATCCTACACATTCATCGAAAACCAAGATGGAGACCTCCAGTCTGGCATATACCTTGTCACTTGAACCCTTAGTAACTTCCAATATAAAGGTTCAAATGCAGTATGATCAATCTTGGTGCCATGAATATTTGTATTCTAAATGAACACATTCTGTTGTAGAAGACTCATAGAGACCACAACGGATGGGGAAACCTTTCACGGTCGTGATCTTATCTCGCTATGACCGGTATTTTTTGGTCGGTATGAATAGCTTTGAAATAGATCCCACAACACGGATTAGACCGTACGACCGCCTGTCATCTTCGGTAGACAGTAGCTTCACTGCTCACTGAAGACGAAATGTTTGTAACCTGAACGCGAAGCTCAGCGATCAGGGCCCTATGAGAATCATTGACCCGAGCCACGACCAACATCATTTTTCCAGACCATTGAAAACGGCTCTCCAGTATACCTTATTTTATGGTCCTTATAAGCTTTATCGTTAAGGATCTCATGCAAAAGTGTTTTTGCATTCACCACAGTTCATACAGAAGACGGATGGAGCGAAGAATTCCTTTCGATGATTCATCCTCAAGCTTTCACAATAATATAGAGTCGAAATCATAAAATCAAAAATCAGATTGACAAAGTTCGCGAAGCAGAAACGACACGATGCACTTATAACGAATCAAGCCAATCAAGGCTGTTTGTGTCACACAACCTTTGTCTGATTACGTCACACTTTTTGACCAACGCAATGGTTTTTGTTTTCACAATTCCGGATGATGATTTTTGATTGCTACCGCCATGGCCACACTTTGTCATTTTGATCTTAATTTTATGGTGTCTACCTTATGTGTTACTGTAAACGCTTGAGAATGAATAGTTGAAAATAATTCATCGCTCCATACGTCTTCTGTGTAATTCCTTCAGCACTTAAGGTAGACAATTATGGCCTTGAAATCTGACTCTGCAATGATGCCCGCGTAACAGCAAAAAAAAAACGATTTTAAGCAAGCAACAGATTGCATAATTCTCAAACCATTCATAAAGGCTTGAAGACGGTTCTGGATGGGCGGGATCACAAGCAAGGCGTTTCGTCGATACTATTAACGGAATGATTATGAATAAATTCGGTTCGATGTCATACGAAGTGATAGACAACAGCAGAATTGAACGTAGACTCAGCTTAGATCCTTCAAATATGAGGGCTATCAAATTTCCTGCAAACAAACATAAGTGACCTCCAGCTATGGGTCTTTCTGTCATCAGGCTAGTGTGTGCATACATATGTATGTCTGTGAGTATGTGACCCTCTCATTATGCATGTTTGAACGGTAAACCATTTCTGATTGGAATTCCCTAAAAACTGTGACATGTGTTTTCATGCTGTTGGACCAGTGTCAATAACAACACGGGAATGAACAGTTCAGTCAAGTGTGCCTACAAAACTAAATGGAAGTCATTTGAGCACATTCTGATGAAGATGTGACTTTCCACTGGCTAGTCAAATTTGCCCGTATCGAAACGTTTTCACAAGTCAGAGCTATGTGCAGTGAGCGGTCCCTTCAGCGTCAACTGCTACCTGGTTGACATCAAACTGAGATATTTGAGGCCTCGCTGATCACAATAGTTTCGGTGCGATGAAACGTTCATAGGTTTTAAGAATATATTTGAACCAAAAATATTGAGTGAAAATATAATCAGTTAGTAAAAATGACCTGCGCCGATAAAACCAAATGTTATCGTCTCTCTTATACATCGGTGATTGTAACGTTCTATAAAGGAGGTAATATATCCTCCTTCGAAAACCCCGGGGGTTCAAGTCTGGTTAATAATAAAATTAGTTGCTTATTTATATAACATCCAGGTGAAACGGAGAGCACTCTGAAAAACACCAAAGTTAATTTGAATATAATTCGATTGTTTGCTACCACAAGTATTAAATTATGTGCGGTTAGAAAATAGTCACGAAGGGTGTTCAGAGTCAATCCCATCATCATGTAGAATGTTCACGAGTGTGCCACGATTAAGACGACCAAATGCATTCGCATAGTCAAGTTAAAGTCACCTGACCGTGCGGGCCATCGCGATCCAAAGCAGAAACAACAGAATTAGCAATGTATGCGAGAGGTGTCATTGGGTTGACAATTGGGTTTTTCGACAAATTTTGTCTGATCTGCAGGTCGAACTTGGGGGAATTTTTGGGCAGAGGGGTACATTATGAAGTGTATCCAGCAACGCACATCAGACGAAATTTGTTTCATCCTTTCTTGGGTACAGTTGTCAAACGCACAGATCTTAAGCAATCGGGAATTGCCCCAGAATAAGTATAACGAATACAGAGATTAGTTTAAAGGGATGTGAGTTTGAGAGAACAGGCTTTATGTAACATTCGAGATAAAAGGTCAGGACCACCAGACTTATGACACTTGACTTGCCGGTAAAATCTCAAGAACAGAGCTGGATGTAACGGAGTTGGATTCATGGGAGATCATAAATGGAACAGGAACTGAGAGAGCATCGGAATTTACAGTGAAATCATGACAGATCTTCGACGTTTAACTTCGGCTTCAGTTTGGCATGATAAAACTGTTTCAAGACTTTCCGCATTCTACAGAAGTTCTTGTTATATAGCAGCGTGTCTGTATAAAGACTATGCAAATTTCGTACTTCATTCTTGAAAGTTGTGGGTAGGTTTTTTTACAGTATGACGCCGGCCAGTTTTATATGCTCTTTCTTTAGCTCTTCCGAGTCGCTTCAAGCGTGTGGAGGTGAATCTATCGGGTCGAACATGATGGGTTTCAGCTGGGTAGCACACGCCGTGGAAGAAGTTAAGTTAGTCAGTTAAGTGTTCTCAGTATGAGAACGCACAATGAAAGGGGACAATTGAGGAAAAATCTGTGTAGCCAATCGGTGCTCTAAGTTTATCTAGATAATCTGGGATGCAAGCACGTCTGCATACAGTGCGCGAGAGGTGCACGGAGTTGATAAAAAAGTTGCTTTTACACGAAGCCTTCGGATGAAGAAGAACTGCTCAATTATCAGCAGCGCTAATTGGAGCAAATGCTTACACAATGAAAATTCTCGGATAATTAACAAAGACTGAATCCAAAAGGGCATCGTAGCATGTTGACATGTGCGCAAGATTTGGAAAACCCAGGGCAGCTGAAAAGTTTCAGTCATATTTTATTGAAGGTACTTGCTGTTATGCAAAAAAGACTGATCAACACATGTACTGAGATAGTTCGAAAGTCTATCGATGAACTATCTGACATCATTGGCAGAATTATCAAGTGCAAAATATGTATTGACGAAAATAGTATGTCGAAGGGAGCTTGAAATAGCAATGCAACTGGTCTTATTCGCGTTGAGCTGAAACGAGAGATAGGAGGACTTAGTGCATTTTCGACGAATAAAAATGCTCAAGCCACATTCATGGTTTCTTGGGTTTGCAGACGGATCGACCCCTAAAAACGTCATGTCTATCAACATGAACGACATCATCACCATCATTGGTTTTTTTGGTACGATCAAATTTCCCCGGGAGTAAATTGCCCGACGTTTTCAGATTTGCTTTGCAAAGTGACGCCGGATGCTTCATCAAACGAACGTTTGAGGACAACGTCGACGGCATCAACATTTGGGAAGCGATATGATATCCTAGAACAGCTCTTCAGCAAACACGATACTTTCTTGAGCGATTTCAAACCTTCCGAAACAGGCGTTTCAAACGATTTCTGACTGCGTTTGAGGTTGCATGAGACGCGGTGTCACGCTTGGGGAACCGTAGGGAATAAAACGAAAAACCGCTGTAAAATGATATTTGACCTTGGCCGTTAGTTTAATTTGAAGACCCCTAAAACAAAACGAAAATGACGGAGCAAACAATAAATCAGTAAGCTAAATCACGCAAACTGGTACAGAAATATGACCACTAAGGATGGTGTGTTGATGAAGATTGTCGATATTGAATTACTGATGTCTACACAGCATTGTTCGAATCGGGTGAGAGCACCGAATCAGCCATTCTGAGCTCAGGCTTGGAGTATTAGGCAAATGAAACGAATTATTAGATGGTACACTCAAGCTCGCCACGTGAAGTTATTTGGGACATGGGTTGCGCATCACCCCAGATAAGATTCCCCAGCGCACAATGTTCGCTGAGGCGGGTAATGTTGGAAGATGAGGAAGGGTAAAATGTCCACGACATGGAAGAAACATATGAAAAGCCTAATGAGTGGATTTGGCCATGTAGGGCGTGTTGGACTTCCTGAGTGGGTTTCAAGATATCAACCCCTCCCCCCCCAACATACACTCAATGGTTAGATTTGTTGGAGGGCATGGCTAGGTGTCACCGTCGGTGACACTGTCATAATCACAAATTTCATCTGTCAAATTGATATTATTTGTAGTTGTTTTCTTACTGTTTGCACACTTTTTTCATTATTTCTGGATAAGGTTATTGCTGAGAGATGACAACCAAAGCCTTCGCACCCAGTGCATGGTTAGCGATTGTTTGAACTAAACTGAACTCTTCGGCGTTTGTGCTTTGAGACAGTAATCAGAACAGTAGCACCCAGGGCAAAATAAGTGGTCACTTATAAGAAAGGGAACAATATATACTGAGTTGCGTCACAATGCTCCACAAATGAACGCCCCGAAAAGATCATTCTCTAACAGGGCATGGGGAGAAAATTTTGATCCCTGAATCAGTAAGCCGACCTTGGAATCACGGAATTCGATAGTTAGTATTATTTATTGGCAAGATGTTGTAAATTGCACAATTCATCCCAATTTTTATTGAAATATATTTTGTTAGAATGGAATAATAGCTTGAATTTTTGTCCATAAATTATTCCTAATAAAATAATCCCACACAGAAAACCTCTCCAGCGAGCAATGGAAATCCTTTCAAGTTTTCCTTCTCCACTTAGCAATCCAGTTCCATTCAGTTCAGTTCAGTTCAGTTCGTTCAGCCAGCAACCTCGTACTGATGTGCTTTGGTTTTGATTGCTACCAGCCAGCATTGTCTCGTCAACAGTGGAACAAATAGAAGCATAAATAACAAACAAATAGAAAAAAATATTGAGTGGAATTTGTATAAATGGAGGTAGGTTTCGAATGCGGCATCTAGCCATGGCGCAATGTCTCCAACCACCGGGCAACCATTTCTCGTGGACTCCAACCCGGAAGTCAAACAAGTTATGCTCGTTGAAGTCCACTAGTCATGATTTCGATACCTTGTTACCACGTCCTGGACTGGCCACCTCGACTCATCCTCTAATCACTACATGCCTCAAAGGACAGCGAACATCGAAGAGCCCGATCTGTCGGGATGCATACCATGTGTAGCAATTATCAATACTTGTTTAGATTGAGCGCCTTCTCCAGGGACTCACCTTCGGATGCTATTACTCCATGTCTAACTTCAACACTATTAAGAGGGTGTCCCAGCTATTTTCAAGTAATACTGCGGAGAAAGCGATGCTCAAACGCCGATAAACTTCGTGTATCTTCTGCCCCTAAAGACCGTGTATCGGAGCCATATATGATGACAGACGACACTCAACTCTTGATAAACGTGCGGATGTCAAGTCAAAGCCCCATGTGTCTCATACATGAAAGCCGAATAGGCCTTCTGTGTACATGACTATATTTCATCCGATATCCGAACAAGTTCTGAGACGTAACTGTCCAGATAAAAATGTATACTCACCCCAACTAAGGCTTTCCCTCATACGAAAAGATTAAGTTTGAGGGCAACCCAGTTTTGTGGTAAGATTTCACACCTTGAATGTCTGGAACACACTCCAAATATCACTAAGCTGATTGAGCCAGGGGTCGGCAAAAGTACAACTCCCGCTGAACGGTCTGCCAATCTGCTTGTGGTATGATCTCTGAATTTTAACTCTGCTACTTGTTGGTCGGTTAAGTGAATCTCCGCTTCGGTGAAGGTCTTTAGCGTGACTGACCACGAAAGACGGAAAAAGCATGAAATGTTATTACACCTATCCCGTTTTTATGCAATTTTTTGCAAACCAAACCAGTTGGCGTGACCGAATTTGGCATGCTGTAGAGTTAGCCCACTACTGTACCAACTACACACACGGATTTTAAGCATGCAACAAATAAATCAATTTATCTCTGGAAAATCTACTAAATACCATGATATTGGCACATCAGTACAGTACATAAGACGAACCTCATCGGCATGTAGCCACTTTACCGGAGCATCAAGACCACGGACGGGCCGGCTTTCAGTGCACACTTAAACCCGATCGAACATGTATGAGGTCTGTAGGCGATCCGAGTCTACGAGGATAGGAGAGTATTCAAAACTTTCCACAGGTTGAAGTCCGCCGTCCTCGGTGAATGGGACAACATATAACATGGGAGCATTTAGGATCTAACTGGGAGTATAACTAGACGTTGTTTCAGTCATAATCAACAAAGACCACTGTGTGCCGTAACCTGCTGCTTGTTTTGCACTTTTTCCGGAGTAAATCGATTTATCTGTTTGGTCCTTAAAATTCGTGTGCAAATTTGGTACAGTATTGGGTTGACACATTGGTATGCCGTATTTGGTGACCGTAAGTGGTCTGGTTCAAGAAGAATCGCAGAAAAACTGTGTGCATTATACTTTGTGATGGAGGCCAGTCTGAGATGACATGGATACAATCCATGTTGAGGTAGTTTTCACCGTCTTAACCATTCCTGCTATAGTGCACTGTAAATCTTACCTTCGAATTATTTGAGTGAGTGAGTGAGTGAGCACCAAACGAATCCATCTGTGAGGTTGTGCAACATACGTACCGACCGCTACAAGCGGTTGGGACTGAGTGCTTGACTCAGAGAGAATTTTGTCACTTCACACCTTAAGCCTTACCTCAGCATTGCTGATGCAGTTTTCCCGTGTTGGTCCCCAAGCCCCGATAGTCTTAGTGCGTTACCTACACGTGACGGTCGGGTTTTCGAACTGTATGGCAAGATCAATCACAGTTCAAACCGTGCCGGTGATGGACGAACGGAATTTACGTCGACGCCACAGATGGCTCAGATGAATAAGAGGCAAACGGACCTTCTGCTCACTTGACTGCACTTCATCTGAAACCCAACAATCAGGTGAAATGCAACTCCTAGGTATATAAAACTTACCTGATCTCGCTGATGTTTCCTTCTAAATGTTCTCCGTGCTTCAAGCCGCAACTTTTGTGAATGTTTGGGAGAAATGAAAGGGCCACATTGTCCACGGTCTGAATGCACACAGTGCGGACTGTCCAATGTTCGAAATAATAATTCATCAAGCCAAATGAAACTCGTCACTTCATGACATAGTGTCATCAAAGGGACGACCCCCGGGGTGCGTTGTAAACCAGTGACGCATGGCGTTTGCGACGACAGGGGGTCTAACGTGCAACATGTGGATTCCGACTGAACTATCCTCGGAGTGATTGTTACAGTTTTTCCGTCCTCGTCATCAGAATGGTGCAGTACCCCTCATAGCGTTGTACGGCTACAACATCTGATCAACAACAAACGGTGTAACTTTTTTCTCAGGTCCAATATCCAGTCACAGATTGAAGTGTGCACATCAACTCCGAAAAACGGACAGTTGTCGGCACAATCTTACCCGATCGTTCCTATTTGGAAACGAAAATCTTCAACGCTGGTCGACACCTGCGTTTATTGAACGGAGTTACTAAGACCACCCATCTGACGATATGCCAGTGCTTCAGGGTGGCCAACAGGATTTGGTTCACCCGACTGCATGCAGTAGGGCAAAAGGGTGTGATTTAGGATACCATTTCATTTCCTCTAGTGTCACTATTTGGGAATGGTTTGGTAAGTGTAGTTATTGTTACCGTTCGACTGAAAATCGTGGAATAACTACATGCACACAGGATAGCTACCTGGAATTAGCACAAGCACTCCTGATGATCATTTGTTCAGAAGCATAAGGCTGAACACTTTGATGCTGAGGTCGTTCACAGATTTGTGGCATTTACGGTTCAAAATTGAGGTGAAATCGCGAAGCTTGGACATATTTCTTTGATTACGGTTACATATATGCGTATGAATTAACAAGGATCAATCTCCTCCGAATTGGCATATACTGAGTACAGTTTGGGTGTACAGTCATCGTTAGTGAACCCTAAGGGCATAATTCCTTTAATTTATCAACTTTCGTGATGTCGGTCATCTCTAAGGCAAGTTAAATAAGCTGATAGGGTCAAAAGACGAATCCAAATGCCTTGTTTGTTAATTAGCTAGCTTAATTAGATTTAGCTCCTACTGATCTGATTCAGTTCCTCGTCACACTTGGTCCAACATTATACAGTTTTAACGCCGAATATGGAATTTGGCTGAAGGAAGCATTCAGTACCATTTTCCCGTATACCATACGGTTCGCCTATCCAACCCGGACAGGGCAGAGGTGTATGCTACTACGCACGTCTCCCGGTCGCGGATAGGGGAACGGCAGCTCCCGAGGTCAATCATGAATAAGCTGAATTCACCAAATAAGCGGTTGTGGACGATTAGTGGCAGTGCTCGAGGATGTGGTGGGATTTCCGCTTTGATAACATTTTCCACTCGGAAACATCACGTCTCTACTGATGGCATTGTGACATGGCGAGTGAGGCCCACCACTAAATAAGAATGTAGCTCCTTGTTGTGTTCCACTTACTCGACAAGGATTTCTCAAGGAGACAAATGGACCACACGGTTGGCCACCGGCTCCTGTGGACCCATGCTATTGCCTTTCAGGAGGTCCTTGGTCGCGCAGAGGCTAGATGTGCATCCTCGAATTAAAAGACCCACTCTGGACTGGGCGACTGAGTACAGCGCAGCAGTGTATCACGCAAATGACCACGAACGATGTCACTGACACGATGACTGACTGTTGTTCTACTGTTCGCCCCCCCCGCCCCCAGTTTTGTAATTGTTCTTGTTATTTTGCCATCATACTTTATTTCAAGCTGGTGCGAAAATAATAACATAGTTAGGAGACTGTGACGATTCTAGGTGTTCTCTGGAACTTATTTTCCACTGGATCTCCACGAATAAACCAGTGTTTGTTCATCAGTGAACTCATTGTTACCAACGAATAAGACGTGACAGGGAATTCATTTGATGACTTCTATCGACAAAAACACTGAAAGTTAATTAACATCCCATAGTAAGTTATCAAACCAATCTGGTAATGTATTGCCGTGAACGTTAAATGGGAACTGCATATTGATAATGAGTAGGAAAACAGTGGTGAAAAGTGCTGTTCGGGATATATCGAAGAGATTTTGACACAGTTCCAATGTGAAAGCACCACTTGGCTGACTTCGGTCACGCTTGGAATTTGTGCTTATCTTAGTATCCTTTGTAAGCGTTCACGGGATCTATTGACTTGATTACTAAAGAAAAGATCGGGCTTAGTCCGTTTGCTTTCGGTGTCTGAATGTCTTGTCTGGGAGCTCATTTTGACTGTTTCCACGTTCCAGTTTGCCGGCTATTCACTTCTGGAGCCTAAATTTATGCAGTTGCTGATTTACTTAAGATATGGAAGAGTAATAAAAAAAACTATGGGGAGTATCCAGCCCAGGGGTTACCGGCTGGTAAATCTGTACGCAAAACACCAAACTGGTCAAATGATGCAAACTGTGATTGTCGGGCACGTGTGTGTGTGTGTGTGTGTGTGTGTGTGTGTGTACATCTGTGTCTGTGTGTGACCTGTACTTAGAATCATAATTGTATCACAGTGTGAGATACTGGAGCATACTGCACCGAGAGCTGCGTGCGATAAATTTTGGAGATCAAACGTTCGGACCAGTACCCACACATTTTACTGTCATATCTTATTGTCTTTTTCATTTTGGAGTGGGATCTGAGGAGTCTCACGAGGAAGACGAGAGGCACCTACTCTATTTGGTCCCTGAGAGTGTTTCTTCCTAAAATAATCTACTGATCTCTACATAGCTTCTTATATCATGACGCAGACATTGTGAACAGTGCATAATGCAGCAGACGATTATTTGCACTGCGTAGCACGTGTCCCAGTCAGGGAAATGATTTGATAAGGTTTACAAACTGATGATTTTATCACGGCTGTTGATGAAACGTTTACGATTTATACATCCGGCTTGGTGGTCAGGAGCTTTTTAAAAAATGGCCTTCTAAAGCCAATTCCTCATAGTTTGGTACTGATTTAAGAATCCCCGACATCGACGCTTGAAGCAGCCCGTTGAGAACTGAATGCACGAAGTGCTTGCCAAAGAGAGACACAGCAAATGGTGAGTCTGCCAATTGCCCTTTGTGTCGGATCAGTGGGTGGATCCTAAACTACAGATGATATCATCGGCATGCTCTAAACAAATTGTAATTTTGACTACTGCTTGGACATTCTATTCCCATCAATTTGGAACTTTTTGCTGAAGAAAGAGTCGTCCCGTATTTTGTCAATTGCGAAGTCGAAGAGACAAGCACTGAGTCGGAACATCGCTAGGAAATACCACTAGTGGCTTCAGACGAACTAGACAGTTCAATATAAACTCAAATGTGTTCTCCAGTTTGCGAATGCAGCGACATCAGTAGATCCAGGCAAGATGGATGGACTCAAACGTGATGTCAATCATTTCTGAGTCCGTAATGAACAGTAAGCAATAGCACAAAGTAGACTGACCCAGTATTTGTAAGGAAAATGATGAGGTATTGAATAGGGGGGAAACGCATGATTTTTCAAGGCTCAATGAACTGGAACATTATCATTGGTATTGATTTGGTAGCTTGCATAAACTGACATAAATCTTACTTTCTTCGACGTACTTTGTTTAACTCCAGTTTATAAAATTCACATTTGATAGGTATTAAAACGTGGGAAAGGATAATAAAACGGAACGAACTAAATTTGACGGACAGTGCTGCAACGGCAACGCATCCTAATCACGAAAACCGCAATCCTCTTTGTCGAGTCCCGTTCACAGTTTTTGTACAGGACAATTCACATTCGTATTATCAGATGGTGTGTAAATAAGGTATGAATATCACACCGGTCGGTAGAAAACAACGTGTCCATTGCTTCACTAATGTGGATGGGTTCAGCACACTTTCACCGCCACAACAATCTACATGAAAGAGGCCGTTGCTGGAAGCAGATCACCAATGTGGTACAACAACCATGATGAAGCATAGACTGTTAGAGGACCTTCAAACCTTCCAGAAACCAACGGTTATCGTGTTCTTAGATATTAGCGCGGCACATGACTCTGCTGATGGGAATTCGGCATAAAGTGCCGTTTAAGGAAGAAATACTCGAGGAGTATGTACCAGTCCTCTGATAGTTGCATCGTTATACATCAGGTCGGGCTATAGCCTACAACTGGCTTTCTCCAGCAAAGATCGACAAAGTTTCCCTGCATCCTCATTTCTCTTTGACTTTACCACTGTGTATGTACTACAAAACGCCTTGTCTTCCAAACGGTGGAGTTTAACCTCCTCAAGCTGACAGAGTTTTTGACTTGAATATGCAGGTGACATCGAATTTCTGAAAAGCGATGGATAAACAACATTGGAGAGCAAACAAGTGTCTTCAGTGATTCCTAATCTTGCTCTTCCACATAATATAGGTGAGAGTTATGCATTCGATTGACCGTTGGTTGGGTTGAAGTTCATTTTAACGATAGGTGTGTGGTGATGCGGAATCCGCCGCTGGGTTTTCGGGGGTCGTTTCTCGTTTTGGATGCTCCGTCTTTGGCGAAGGCAACTGAAGTGCCTGATCTAGCCGATGTCTGTGCGCGCAGATCTCGACTTAGTAGACGTATGAGGATCGCTTCAGCCGTGGCCGAGGTCCGCAATCAGACTACCTTTGATCGGTTGGGGGAGATCTCGATACGCAACACTGAATGAGTAATTTGGGTTGATCTTATGACGACTATCAACTGGGTGAATGAGAATAGAACTGTTGATTGCGCCCGTTTTCCCGTGACTGAGACACTTCGGGTGATGCTCTCTGATGCGTTGAGACAGGCATCTGGCCGTGCGACCTGTGCAAGCTATGCACAAGCAACTCAACACTATGTGAATCGTTTGGAGATTGAGTTATCAAATATGGTATGCACTTTGTGCCTTGCAGGTGCAAAATACTCTTGGAAAACTAGTAGGAGCCCGTGATCGCATTCATCCCTAGGGGTGGTCAGTTAGGGTTTTCCGTTACCCTTAAGTACCTCGGGAGCTTGTTAACAACTGGAGATTGTATTAGGGAGGGGGTCAAATCACAAATAGTGAGCCAAAGTAACCTTCGCCAACTTGAGGCACGTGTTGCCGCCATGACATTCTGATTTATCTTAGGTGACCGATGTACAACGCCACGATTCATAGTGTCTTTCTTTAAGGTTGCATGAAATGGTCAATCCGTATTCAGGATACTCGTCGCCTTTCTGTTCTCGACAACTAATGTATCCAAAGCGCACCATTCGCGTCTACTGGGAGCATCGAGAGAGTAATGACGAGGTTCATCGTAGTGTGTTGGGTGCGAATAACCACCATTTGAAGGAAGCGATCACTCTGCACCGTCCCACATGGATTGGACATGTTTTGCATATACCTTCCCAGTTAGACTGGAAGAAGCTACTCAACAGCCAGAATATGAATTGGCGTAGGGGTATGCAGAAGCAAATACCTGTACTGGCTTCGGTTGTTGCTTCCAGCATCCTGGGTGGAGCCCAAGGAATGAGGATTTCTGTTGGTCAGAGACGTCGACAAATGTTGCCCAGAACAGAACCAAGCGGCGCGCATACTGTACAGTCTGTCTGTTGAATTGTTGTGCCCTATAAATGAAGAAAAATGTCATGCAGACGAATCGGTGTTGGTCAAATGGTTATCACAGTGGACAGTAGACTCTTCTGACCCCGATTTGATTCTCACTGCCACCAGCGGTCCGTTTCACCCCGATTTGTAGTCCCTAATTCACCGCGACCCTCTTCCTAAAATACTGTGCGGGTATTTTATGACAAAAAGAATGAAAGTGTTAAAAACATCAGAAAATTTCGGTGGAAAAGTTACGTCATATTATGTTATCCTGCTAACTGTACCTTTTCTCCCGTTTTTGTTATCGCTGTTGTTACGTTGGAACCATGCTTGATTTCAATCGAGCGTAAATCTATTTCATTCTAGCAATCCAACCGGGGCTACAGTGATTCACAGTGAATAAAACAATAATGAGCCTAATTTTATCCTTTGAGTCAAAGTGGGTCGAATTGGACCCGCCTATGAAAAGCCATTTCCTTAACTGGATATGGTCAGTGTTTTGTATGTCTTTGTATAACCGATGGTGTCCATGTCTGTACGAGGGCACAAGCTAGTCCTTAAAAGTACTGATTAAGAGTTATTCAATTTCGAATGACTGTTCGACAGTGCTGGTGCAATTTAGATTATGATTGACATCATTCAATGCACGTTCTCAGCGAGGTTCACTGACAGAGAAATCACGTGCCGTCCTCATGTGTATCGCTCCAGAGTAGGAGGAAGATAGTTTTCGATTAATTCCCTTTCGAAAAATAAATACATAGTTCATGGTTATATTTAGCATGATTCGAATTTACTGTGCTTCTCTGATGGACTACGTATGAATAATCCGCTCATGATTGCAAAACCCGCTGAACTGCTCTCATACGTCCCTTTTCATCAGCAGAGTATATGCACTGAATCGCACCTGAGGCTTGTGTGTATGGGTCAATAGTCACACCGGATGAACTGTCTTTGCGTCAACATGAAGCCCGTTTAGATTCTATCAATTTGGGTCACCCGGGGCGTCGATGTGATATCCGTTCGTTTATCCAGAATCGAGTGCACACTAACAGTTGTGTCCATCCTTACATTGGGCTCAGATACGAGGCGGTTAAAGGTAGGAAAATCATGAAAACTATCGGTGTTTGAGCTCTAGTATCTTTGTAACATTACTCTAATCTGGGAGGAACACAACATCAGTACTGCGGATGAAACATGTAGGGTGTTTGAAGCCCGAGGTCACTCCTCAGAATAAACGCTGAATCAAAGCAGGGTATAGTGGTGGGAACATGTGTTGAGCATTCTCGCAAGTGGATTCATCTGACGCATAATGCTCTCCAAGGCAGGTATAAGTTAGGTGTTGGGTGTAGGTGGTCAGTTCATGACATGATTTGAATGATGTTAGCATCAACTCATTTCCATTATTGCTTTCGGAACAGTCATTTACTTTTCTGAGAAGATATATCATTATGTTCTTAGTTATTAGTAGAACACGTAGTAATTGCATTCCATTTACTTCGGTGAACGTAAACACAAAACCAGGCCGTAGCAGGGGACCACGGTTTCCTATTGGAATGTTTTAGAAAAAATGATCACAGTAACAATCCACTCCTCTGCCTAAACCGGTGGAAATGCATTTAAAGAGAGTCTTATTTTCTACGGTTTGGAAATCTTAGTTTTACAGATTCACATTTTTTTCAATCTGACCATGTGATCACTTCGCTCCGTCTGGAAACAGTGCAAAGTCATGGCCTAACAATATCAATTCTAGGCTATTAGATTTTACATAACATCAGATTCAGCATAGTGTGAACGTTCAAACCATGGAAAACCATGAAATCACTGTACAGCTGTTTCATCCTTGTTAAGAATAATGAGAAGTGGGCGAGCCAAGTCAAGCGGTTGCCTTAGGCATCCTGAGATGAATACTCAGCAGCTATATAACCAAAAAACGCGGGCATAATTGGAGAAAAATACATGGGAAATGTGAAAAATATTCAGCCTAACCGGATTTTCCAAATTAATCATAAGGAGGTTAGGACTGGTGAGGGATCTGGTGAGATAGGGAACCGTGGATGATTTGTAAGTAGTAGTGGTACGGGCAAGCGTTTGTCGATGGGCTTGGTTGAAGATGTAGAAACAGATTTAGTGAGGTCAGGATGAAAAGGATGTAATTGGTTATCTAGAATCTTTGAAGCAAACGTTTTGCAAGCATGCTGGTGTTGGAATATTATACGTTGAGAGTACTGAACATAAGAGATCTCATTACAACGTGAAATATGTTTGATGAATCTGACAGTAAGTTTGAAGTCTTTCACAAGCAAACCTGAAAAGATAACCTGAGAAGCATAGAGTCAAGGTAATGAGAAACATGCGAATACAAAACATTCGATTAAATGCAGTGGTTTAGCAGAAGATTTAAGAAGTAACACGTAAAATAATAAACGTTTACCTTTTTGGAAAACTTCAGTGATATAATGGATCTAGGAGAGATCACGGTTGGTGGTGACTCCGAGATAATTGGTAGGTGATATTCTAGCAATTAACACACCATTCATGAGTAGGTCGGAATCGGATGCAAATAGATCGACATATTTGATGCTTTTATGAAGAAGAAATAAGATATCGGTGCACTTGGAGGGGTTCATTTTTAGATTAAGACCACAGGACCAAGTAGAGAGTTCAGTGATGATGCTTCACGAGTATTTGATGAGAGCTGTAAGAGTAGGACGTACCAAGGATTACGTCATCAGCGTACTTAATAAACAAACTATCATCGTATGTAGGAGTGGGAGAGATATAAGTAGAAAAAAGAAAGGGTGACAAAATGGCTCTTCGTAGAAGACTTGCTGTGGAAAGAAGCCTTGACGAGGTTTGCCCATTAAACCTGGTGAATTGTTGGCGATTGTAAAAGTAGTCAGACAGTCAATGCAAATGAGGTGTATTAACTCTGCAGCCCTCAAGAACCAAGAGTAGTTTCGACCGGTTGATACAGTTAAATGCCCCACTGTAGTCAAAAAAGCACGCTCTAACCACCTGACTTTTGCGGTCTAATGAGAGTAAGATAAAGTAGGTAGGTGATGCTATAGCTTCCAATGTCAAGCGGGAGCGTTGTTATGCAAACTGGTTGGGATCCAGGATATTGATCTCCGGAGAGATCCTACGCAGAACGAGCTTTTTGAACACTTTGGGGCAACTGATGTGCAGCCAATGGGAGGTAATTTTGATGATCCTTTTTTTAGGTACCGGAATTATGAAGGACATTCTCTAGGAGTCAGGAATGTGCTTTTGAGCCAAACATGTGGTAAATAGTTCGGACATTGCTGGAGACAGTATTCCTTCGCCCTCCTTTAGGATTATCGCTGGCAGACGATCTGGGCCGCTAGCCTTGTTTTTCGAGAGTTGGGTTAGTTCTTTTTACTCTTCCGTGGTTGAGGGGGGGGGCGGTGTAATCCGAGACAGAGTTCTGTTGGGAGTCCACAGCAGAATTCAGTGTTATTGCTTATTTAGTTACAGCAGTGAAGCATCGATTAAGTTTTTCAACAGCTACCGGAGATGAATGTTTACTAGATCTTAAACCACGTAACCGCGTGTTGGTTTTTAAGGTATCACTGAAGATTTTATTGGAATTTATGGATTGTGTATATAAAGCATTGAGCCTGTGTGGTTCCGACTCCATAGACTTGGATAGCCTTCTGACCGCAGCATGGTCTCAAGCCTTGAAAATTCGTTCTTTCTTTCGACATAACTGTTTCTAATATGAAGATAAGAATCCATCGGAATGGATCTTCAACGTTCCCATGGGATAACATAGATGGTAGCTAGAGTTTGAAAAGTCTGTCAAATGTTTACAAGACGAGGACAGGTCGGAAGAAAGAAATATACTCAGATAACAGCTCGTTATCATGTCCCTGAGTCTGCAAAGGTTGTCCGGGTGGCTGTCGCTTTACGATCTTACAATCTAGACTCTGGGTGAAATGTCTGTGGTGAGTTTTACAATAAATCATGGGGAAAAACATTTACTACCGCATTGGCATATCTCTTTATCCGGGAAGAGGGGGGGGGTGACAAGCAATACTAAACAATTTGAGGGTATTTACATGACAAAAATCAAGATGAGCATCCAGCCTAGTGGGAAAAGTAACCATATTGTTCAGGGGCAAGTTAACGAGAAAGCTCATGTTAAACCTGTTGAAATCACCGCATACCACACATAGGAAAGGGTCAAGATGACTTAACAGATTGGAGGAAATAGAGTCAAAGAATTCATCCAGATCAGCTGCAGGACATCTTGAGGAAAAGTACAAGCTGATCAGTATAACCGAACGATGGTGACTGAGATGTTTAGGCTTGAACCTAACAACTGAAGCGCTGATGTGAGCAGTGGAAAATATGAACAGATTGTGGAAAACAATAACACCAACGTTCAACTGCGTAAGTTACGACACTACTACAGCGTTTTCGGTTGGGGGCTGGGTGATCAGAGTGAACTAGTAGAAAACCATCAATTTGGACTACTTCGTCGTCAATATCAGCGTCAAGCCAGCTTCCTTGATTGAGAATCACCGCCCTCCCCCGACAATTTGTTTTCACGTCTTAGCATAAAATCGGCTAATTCGTCAAATTGCTCAGTAAGGCACGTACGTTGAAGCTGGTTAAATGGGTAAACACATTTTTGACAAGGTTTGTTTGCCCAAAGCAAACATTCATCGGGCGCGATGTTTCCAAGGGTGATTGTTCATCTTTCCGAAAATTCCTTTCACTTTGTTTCTAACAGGTTTTCCAAAAGATGCTTGCCTCCAACTACCTGATAATTCCCGAGATTTCATAAATTCACTCGAACAGAACACAGAATTTGAAATGATTGTAAAGGCACAACCCCACTGTGACAACGGTTGTTGAGTAAAAACGAAAATAAGACAAGATAGAATGGTTAGACAGCGGAAAATTCGGAGATGCACCGGAGAGTACGACTGGATTTGAAGGCCCCGCCAAGGGAATCGAACCCGGGGCGAGTAGTTGTGAATCACAAACCTTAACAACAAAGCTATCAGGGCTATCCGGTTTATTGAACTTATGGACTAAATGATCTAACACTTTCAGTGCTGGCATTGAATGGTAACAGAGCATTTTCTGCACAGCGAGCAACCCCTATGCTGGGCTTCTCTGTAGAGACCTAAGTACAATGAAGGCATTCAGTTAAACAACCTACAAAGCTTGTTTATTAGGTGAGAAGCAGTGGATTAGCATTTTTTTTATGAACGTTAGCACTGAATAATCAGTCTCATGTTATGCAGACATCAATTGTTACCATTGGTTGTTTGCTGGGGGCTCGCTGCGTACCACGGCCATCTGATCATCCCTAGTATGCCTCTCGGAAAAACGACTGTCTTTAGGGAAATACATTCTTAAAAGTTGTCAGAACTCAGAGAGGGATATCTTCAGGATAGTTCTTGAATATGGTAAGACTAGATCACATACGGTGCCGAGCTCAGGCATTAGCATTGCTTATTTGGGTTCAACCCCTGTCGCAAACGAATACGACACCTAGGATAAGTGTTTCGGCTGTCCTTATTCTTTTCTAACTATATGCTTGCGCACGAGTGCATTAGACAGGATGTGTCCCATAACCTCAAAGGTCCAATGCCTTATTAAGTATAGCCGGTAACCAGACAGCAAGACTTGAGGTGAAGAACGATGTAAAATCCCAGGGTCACCTGCTTGACGTGTACCTAGAGCGGATGAACAGTCACATCTTTATCCTGATTTTATCAATTGTGTTTCTACTACATCTTGTCATGATTATTTGCTAGGAGAAAACCAACTCATACAAGCCTGCCGCAGTTTCCTATGTTAAAAAATTGCTTGTGACGACCGAAATGCCCGAGATGGAATCAGGAGGCACACCGGCTGGCACTAAAAAGTACTAGTCACTAAGCAGATAAAATACGACATTTATATAGGCATGAACTGCGTAACTGAACGCATATACACGCAAGTATTGATCCATGCGCTATATGACTGGTGGGCTCAAACATGCCCAGCAGTGTCACGTGGCATTGGTACTGATCATGCATGCGAGACGTGTGTACTGCAATAATCAGTATCCATGATTGCAGTAAGGTGAGTCATACGTTCATGGTGCATTTATTTGTGTGCGGGAAGGCGTGAATGCTGATTGGACTGTACATTGAACAAGTGAACACTGATTGTTCCGAATCGGTTTTCTCGCATTGCATATGAGTAGGAAAGAATCACCAGGTTACTCCAAATCCCAAAGCTGTTACCAGCGAACCAAAAAAACAGGTTGAAGTGAACGTCTTCTTCATTCATGGTCATAAGTTGTTCTCATTGTATCTGTACCAAAGTGGTTATGTAGAAGCTTAGTATCGACCCTCGAGTGTAGAAAACTTTTATCGTACTCTGACTTCTAGTATGCTGAATTCAGCGCTCTTCCTTGTGGGTTTCATGTTTTCAATCTGCAAGAACACAAAATGAAGGAAGATTCCGAAGAGCTGGAGCTCAGTAAGTTTACCAATAGGCACCAACACTTACGTCCAAGAAAATAGGAATGATGATCCATGTTCGAGCATTACAGACTTACCCCACTTTCCCTGATGTCTCAATGTTCTTTCGAATCAAAATGCGCAAAGATCGATTCACTTTTCTGCTACCTTTCTGGCTTCTGGATATTAGGTGTGGTTCATGTTCTCACGCGTTACTATTCTATGTTTGGGGCTTCTATGCTTTCATTCTCTCCAGTAACAGCTGATTGGGTCTTCGTCATCTTATCTTGTTACGTAGCGTTCGTATTTTGACAAGTAATGGGAAAATGCATCGGGCAATCCATATTGTCCTGATTTGACGGTGACGACAGTACTGTATCCTAAACCGGAAGGTAAATACTGCATCTTCTAGAACATCTTGAGAAAAGAACAGATGTTTGTCAGTTTTGTGCCGTCAGGCAACCTACAGATATATGTCTGATCGATCTATTGAAATACCTTTGACTTGAACGGAATTCGCACAAACTCATAAACTAAATCCACACCTAAGTGATCTTCTACTTGAGGGCTTCTTACATGTCAACACCAGGGCACAAAATTTGAATCTAGAAGAATCATCGCTTATATCTGAATCTTGAATTTATAACGGTTACTTATTTGAGGGTAATATTTGTTTATTCGATAATTATGCAGTTGTGTATGCGTAAAAATTCCCTTTTTCAATTACTTGGGCATGAGCACGATGGAAGGGGTTTATCTCCAATGCCTCAAAGGCACACTGCACTATTACAGACAATCGACAAACAGACCCTGAGACTTGAATTGAATGGTCACATAGGGTCTGAATAGGTCAGGTATGGGGACGAGTCAGGTGACAGTGGATTATTTTCCACTACCAAAGCAGCTGGTGATGGCGGGGATTCGAACCTATGACCTCCAAGGTGGTAATCAGACGCTGTAAACCACTGGACCACCGTCGACCAAAGTATATCCGACCGATGACAGCACACAAATTGAAACAATAATCTGAGTGCTGTTAATTCCGTTTAGCTTCGTTTCGCGTTCTTTTGATTACGAGCCAGAACCGACCCACTGACCCAAGTTTCGTTTACTGACCACTGTTTCATTTAAAGTTTGCAAAGTGCCCGTGTGCTACAAGTACCGATAATACGGTACAGCTCAGTTCTTGATAAATCGATGCTTTTAACCGAATCTTGACTAGTTGTCGTTCCACATCTCCTGGTTCCCTCACATTCTGCTTTGCGTTTAGACTATATAAGCCATGTATTACTAAAACCACAAGCCAGTACTTGTCTGAGTTGGTTCTGATTTCTGACAGACGGATACCCAGTCCCGGGGCGAGCATTATGCAGTCCGCGTGAGGCAAACTTTACAGCATATGTTGCAACTGAATAAGGCTAACAGGCGAGGCTCAAAACCGACCACAAACGTTCTCATTTGACAGAAGATAGTTCCACTGTCCTCCACTCCCATCACAAATCCAAACCCGATAGTGCGGAGGACTCACATGACTATGGGCATGACCTTCGCAATGCACGTCCAAAAATGTAGCTATTGCCCGAAGCTATAGTTGTCCAACGGAAAAGAAAAGTCAGCGGAGATCAGAGAGAGTAAAGCTTCCCAGTCGTATAGAAAAAACAGTGAACATGAAGACTCTTGTAATGTTCCTATTCGTGAAAAAGTTCTGTGCTGTTCAAATCATTGGCGTACATAATGACTGTACCGGTTGATTTACTTGATGTTTAAACAACTGACAATCAACACTGATCTGATTCTGAGTCGAAATGTTATGGGTCACGTAATTCAAAACATCTTGAAGAAGAAAAGCTTTTGGCTGTGAACATAAGGTTTACTGTTCAAACGATAGATGTATACCTTAAGTGAGCTTTTATCTCCAGACTGTCTTTGGTTTTGTTAAGATTCCTATGGATACGCTAATGTATCGGATTCATACTCTTGGAAAATTCTAAGGAAGATGTAACCTTCCAGGTTGATCGTATACGACGTGTTCAACTGATTGGTCATGATTACCGAGATTTCACATTCTGTAGGTAATATTGCATAGTGTTGCGAGCCACCGCCCACACTTGCATTCAAAACGTTGTTCATTAACATGATTCTCAATATGGACCCTCATTCACTTCTTTATGTTCTCCATTTTTGAATTTATCGAGGATGCAGATTGTGAGAATAAAACGTTAGCCACATTTCCGTAATCAGATAACTGATTATTTTTCGGCATAATTGAGCCTAAACTAAAATAGATATTTTAACCAGGTACTAAATGCTCACCTAATACATGTCACCATTGCCAAATAGAATGCAAATAGCAGAAAAAAACGGCGCAATGTGTTTGTGTGTGCCACAGTATTCCAATACGTTCTAATTTACAACCATGATGCAAGCGGATGATAGGTAAAAGTTGGAAATTGTGTGTTCGTCTTCGGTCTGAGTACTGAACTGGATTGGGATTGTATCGGACCGAATTTGAAATTTATGATAATTCGAATCAGTGAAGATGTGAATCATTATGGGATGAAAAAATCGACAGTTAACCTACCGGCTACAGTCGATGGTGTGGACTGTGGCGTGAGAATACCATTTGAGAACAGAAAAAAGTAACCCGCATTGAAATTTTGGAACTCTTTCAAAGAGGACGCCTTGCACAGGGATGAAACGATTCACGGAATCGGGTAACAGTTTTGTGCACATTTGGTTTAACTGTTGTACCATACACAGAGATGGGTAGTATACTCCAGTTCCGAATCGTGGTATGCGGTTCGTCAAAACGAAGTTTAGATAACCATCATTTAGTCGGTCAAACATAATTATTGTGCGATTCATCATGCAATATCAAATCTGATCTCACCATTTAAACCATTCCACTCTTGTAAACAATCTTCAGTATTGCAAATCCACCACCCTTTCTCTATATGACATGAAATATGATACTACTAAGACTGATGAGTATTACATAAAAAATGAGTCATTCGAGCAGGAAAAATATCAGGGTTTCCGGTTAACGAGATCCGGTTGCCTCGGTGGGTCGACATCTACCATTCTTATACACTGAACATTTCCGCCTCTGTCAATCCAGAACTTAAAGTAGAACTGTATCCATGCACACATTCTGTTCATGGGTTCCAGTTAGTGCGTAGATTAACCTAGATAGGGGCGGTAGAGTATCAAGTACGCACTAGGATGAAAGGATACATGTACCACTGTAATTCGGATGATTAGCCGATCATGTTCACTTGCGAAACGTTCCAAAAACTGCCGTTGTGACCACACACCTTCGATGGAGGTCAAAAACTTCTACCACCCGGACCAGTTGAGCTTTTCTCAGAAAACTGCTTACCAGAAATTCATAAAATAGGCGGCCGATAGTGATTAGGTTGAATTGCCGTTGGTGTGATGGTGTTGGCAGACACGTCTACAATGGCCTCGGTTCGATTGTCATACAGTGCGCCTTCGACTGTTTGGAATGAAGGGCAAGGTTGGACCCATCGTGGTAGGACAAGATTGGGACCAGCGAAATGGAGCGTTGGACTGATAAGTGGCCAACGGTTATCTGAACCAATCGGAGTTGAATCGGCCGACTGTGATGCAACCAGACCAACGAACCAGAAGAGCAGCTCGTCGATGAAAATTGGGTCAAGAAGTTCCAATGCATGATTTTGCTTTTGGTTACTCCATATCTAGTATGAACGATCTGTTTTTGTACCAGTAAACTGGCATGGTTAGAAAGGAGAAAAGTTTTCTTACTAGGGAGAGTAGGACGGATCAGACTAGTTGGGATGTGAATGTGCAACATCCTATTCATCACCAATTGTATTCGATCATTAAAGTGTTTATTTCCCTCAGTATTCTTATTACGAACTCTGGTGCTCTACAAAGACGACCGATCTGGGTTTCATAAGTAGTTGATTCGAGAGTATCATAAACTTGATCAATCGATTCGATCAGATGGGTTGCTCACGACGACCTTGACATACCCGTCTCGTCTGCAAAACCACGCTGGAAATTATTTAAAGTGGTTCTTTATCGACACAACCTGGAATAATGTACTAAACTATGGATTCAATCTGATATACTACGTCAATCGACGTACGTTTTCAAAACCACCCGGACATCTAAATGGCGGCTGGATGGATCAATGCATCTTGCACCTAATTCAAATATGTTTGCCGGTTCCGCTGGGCGTCTTCAATCTTCTGCACATGCACAATAGGGAGGCAGTTACGAATAGGTTCCAGAGGGATTGCAAAGTAGGTTACGGGCAGGCTTTCAAAAGTGACATCGTCGGCGAAACGGGAGAAACGGTAAATTGCCGACAGCACATGGCCGCTTGAAGAAAAGTACTAAATCATCTCGAGCGATGCACTCGGTATAGTTCGACCCAGCATTTTCACTAGGCTGCTGAATTACACAAAAGTATCAGCTATGCAACACCCTTGAGTAGATAGGTGTAAACAGGGTGGATGGAATGGTCTATACGTTTAGTTGTCCTTAGCCTGGTAAAGATACGTGATACGATGTTCGAAGTGGTCCGCACTTCGGTTTCTTTGAAATTTCGTTTTTATCCTGGATAAAAAAAACAAATCCTCTGACTGTCTTTCGTAAGCAAAATGAGTTGAAATCAACCTAAATAAAAATTAGATCAACATATTGGTCTTTTCACCGTCTACGTCAAAGATGCTGACAAACGACTTATGCATGGTCGTCTTGAAATTAACGAAAGCATTTTTTATCCAAAGTTCACAAAAGGATGTTATGAAAAAATCGGGAAAACATAGTATTAAGGAGCTTGAAGTGTGGCTTTGACAACAGTGTTATGTTTGTATAAAGTTTTGCCCAAAGATTCAAATATTTTCTGGAACATGACTGTTGGATGTCAGACGTACAGGTCTCATTGGTACACTTTCTTTAATCCAGACCATCACTCACCCAGACATTGGGCATGTACTGACCTTGTTTCTCATTGGCTCTTTCCTATTTCGATGTCCGTCAATCTTGTCTCTTATTGAGTATTAGTTATTTCTGCTCATCCCATTCAGTCAAGTTCAGAATACAGTTTTCCTGCTTGCATCACGATCGTTCTTGTTCCTTTAGCCTACTTCCGTTTACGGATGTAACATGCTGGCTACAGAATGGGAGATATATCTCCATTTTCCCAACTGTAGGCGATTGGGCTCAACAGGCCGCGTGGTTCACAAGATTCCCGCCCTGATTTCCCAACTTGGATGTGTTTTGCTAATGACCTGAGAGGGTCTTCGTCTCTGTTCGGATTCTGATTGGTCAACTTGGTTGAATACAAACACATGACACGCTGTATCGTCGCTCTTATTCACCGATCTACTCAATTAGCTCGGTATTACGGTGAAACGTTTTGTCACGCGATCTGTTGTCACTGAGGAGGCCTCATGATAATAGCTAATCCTAATCAGTTGGTTTTCGAATGTTTAGTTTCTGCTCGTGTGCACAAAATCTACTTCTGATACTCTGCTGACAGCTCGGCAGTAAATCAAACAAGGCTGTTATCGGACAATAATCCTCACACACAACAAACCACTGTGAGAGAGCTAATCCAGATAGCCTAGTAGTAATACGTGGAACGCATAATCAGACACACCGGTTCCCGTTTATCACGACGAGACTTGCGCGCCTTCACGACCAGACACGCTTTATAAGATGGCTTCTTTAAGCCGGAGATGCAGTCATACCTGATGGGTCAGTGGGTGGGGACCGGGCGAAGTTCATTTTAACGGAGCCGGTAGGTGGATTCTGTATAACTAGCCACTGTGCTCCTGGAGAGGATACTACAGAATGGGAGAAGTACTTTACTGGTCAAAAATCTGCTCGTTGGACGTAGGAGTGGAGTACCTGGGTTTGTTTTCGACAGTGGAAGAACTCATCTCCGTTCGTTGGGTAGCTACTGCCCGCTTTAGCTGGGCAGCCCTCAGCTCAAAGAATACCGCCCGTCCACGGTTCGCGTGCTCCGTTGGATGTATAGGGCTAAGGAATGAACCCGAAAATAGATCAATAACGGGAGCATCAGTGAAGGTAGAACAGGAAGGGAACAACTATCAAGTGTCACGTGACAGACTAGGAGTTCCTTGACGGATGCCTCGGTCAAGTGCCGGTGTCTAGATTAAGGCCCACCACCTTGTTGCTCAATTGGTCAAGTCAAAGGCTTCGGTCAAGATTCCAAAATTAAACCCCTTTATCTGTGCGCGTGGCTGCTAAGTATAACTGACCCAAAATCCTCCGGCATTGTTCCCGTAAAACGGTACAAGCCTCCCACCCCCGAATTTGATTTGGGACTCAGTGCATATGCACTGACATCCAATCCTAACAAGCTACACGCAACAGTTGTATCGGGCTTTCGTGATTTTCAGTGGCGAACTAAACGTGTAGAGTATCTGCTAGAAGAAACTCTTCGCAGTCTGCTTGAAAAACGAGGTAAACCCTAGCGCAACAAACCTAAAACCCAAACTAAAATGTACGCATACCGGGGAGCCAGTTATGTACAAGGCATCGCTAGTCTTTGGCGATGTCCAGCGTGACACGACATGGCATCCGTACATCTCTTAAAGGCTGAATACAAGTCATGGTAGTCTGGCCAGATTCCTATGCAATTTTTACATAACCTTTGGGAGAGTAAATAAGACTATGCTTTAATGGGGAAAGACTGTCAGACACTTACAGCACTGCTTCAGGTAAGCCTGGGCATTATATCATCAGTGGTATGATTGATGATCTCGGCTAGTCTTTGGACCAATGACTGAATCTAGTGCTCATTGGTGATAAACAACAATTCACTGCCGCAAAACGTGTCAACACGCCTTACTTATTGGTAGCTTATGTGGTTTTCCACTCCGAATTCAAGGATCAGGTTGCCGGTTATTTCTAATATTACAAGGGACCTTTGATGTTATGAGATATACCTCTTCCAATTCACTAATGCACAAGCACGCAATAAAAACATGGTACACTGGGTGAGCTGTTTCACGGATCTCCTTTGACAAAACTAATTTCATGGTTTTTTATCGGGGATTTTGGTGGTTAGAGGATAATTAGAGGTGGTGTGCTAGAGGGATAACTGACCGGTTCGAGAGCCTTAACAAACACGACTGTGGCCCAATAGAAGGCAAGGATTACAAGGTCCATGACCGACGTAAGCAACGTTTTTCCAACAGACTGTTTCGTGATCTTTTTGTGTTTTGCTGATACTCAGATTAGCTATTTTAGACCCGGTTTATAGGAATTTCTGATTGGTTAGTTCTAAAAGAATAACAGTGCATGTAGATGCAGCTTTGACAAAGCTGACCTGAACCGAAAAGAGATTCATCATTTGAACTTTCGTCGATTTGCAGTTTTTCATTTGGAGTGTTTCCTCTGTGTGTGTGTGTGTGTGTGTGTGTGTGTGTGTGTGTGTGTGTGTGATACGTTGAATGTTAACTGTTACGGTAGACGCATTAGGCAAATCTGTTCACGTATGTAAAATCATTTTTTGATAAACGAGGTTTCCTGTTCGGTAAATACTGTCTCATCACTTTGGTGTTCGTAATCTGGAAGTCTGCATTCACATCACAAACTACCATTCACACTCTCAAAATCACCATTCATCCTAGAATTTTGACTTTATATGGACTTATTTCTGGTTGATAAGTAGACTTGTGAACGGGGTTGGAAACAAGCATGGAAACCGGTTGTTCCCATTACCATTTCTGTGGTCCACGAACGCTCTGAAAATGCGCGCATACGGATGGGATAAGCCTAGTGGCAACAAGATATGATGATAATTTGTTTTGACAGCTGCAAACACTTGACCAAATGTCTGCACATCAGCTGCTACTCTCATAGGTCTGAAACACACGGTTGAAAGCTGTTTTGATGTTCTTGCTGTTCAATGTAGGCGTCCTTGCCCAAACGACCTCGAAATTTAAAAAAAAATCGTTGATAGCGAGTAGTTTTTGTCGGCTAGTTCTACATGTGACGATGTCCTAAACAAATTCTCGGCCCACTTCTCAGGTTGTGTTCGTGATATTTCTTCAGTTTAAACTTAGGTACTGCCTTTGTTACACAACATTCTGAACAGGTATGAATGATTGCTGCCAGACTTGGGGTTTCCTACCAGTTCTCTATGGAAAACGATCAAAATCCTGTCTATCTGAATCATCTGTGTGATCAAACAACTGATAAAATTGCATGACAAATCTGAAAGCAAAAACTTGTTTGATCATTTTGTAACTAGCGGTTTCTTAAGTCAACAAATAAAGGCACATGATCAACATTGTTAGGGCAGCATGCACACTGCATGTGTTGTATTGAGAACTTCAGAAACACAGGAAACTCACATTTAACCGAAAACGAGAGAAACTAATCACTGTCACATTGAAGTTAACGTTTCGAAAAAAATTATTCCCGCAGAAAAAAAACTGGTTCAACCACCCAAGTGCAGACAAAGTTCCTCTGTGACTTTCATCTTGTTAATCAAATCACGTGCTAAATAAGGCACTGTAGAGTTGCGATTAGTATTTGTGCGAGAAGGTATGTCTAAATGTGGAACGTGTGTGCAGATAAGTCATGGTGTAACGAAAAGGGCAAGACAGGTGAGCACACCTGTATTTGGGCAACGAACCAAGTCAAGATGGTGAAATATATACAATCATTTATATAGTCCTTTTTCCAGACCGAGCTGCAGCAACATTGGTCTGCCGGCTGCCTGAGCATTTTGACTGAGTTTTGGTCGGTTGCCTGTGACCGTTAGTTTGGTTCTCTTATGCACTATTTCTGTTCGGTTGGTCCCATTGTTCCGGTTGATGGCTCAATCAGTGGCCCTTCACATGGGCTATCTTACTCGTTGTCTGGGATCCCGTTGTGTACCACCTGCTAGGCCATATGCCTTATCTGTCCTCTTTGGGATGCTTCCGACATATTCACCGTCTGTTCTTTGGTCTGTGGCTCTTGATCAGTTGACCCGATCGGTTTGATAATCGTATGGTTTTGTTGCTCTAGCATTACCCGATGCAATGGTGCAGGAGACGAGCGGAGGCTTCGAGAATGTTCTTGGCAAATTTTTCATAGGCCATCACAAACTTTGGAGACGAATGAGCCTACGGAAATCAAAGAAACACGTCTGATATTGCCAAAGCCGCGGTGAAGCGCGATAAGACCTATCTTATGTAGACCAAAAAAGGTTACGGGAGAGCAGTAGAGTAAGATTGGGAGAATAAATTGATAGACAAAACAGAAAATAACAGTTTGTGAGTTGCCAAACTGCCTTAGCGTACAAATTTGAACAAATAGTCTACGTAGTTATTTTATATAATAAGGAATACCAGAAGACCACTGTAAATTGGTGCTGATTGTGACGCCTAATTATTTGACGGAGTTAGCTCTAGAAAAGGGCGCATTTTAGATGAGTGGTTTTTAATTGGGGTAAGAGGAACGAACAAGGGAGAAATTAGACTCAAAACATTTGTAATTGTTGAGATGCAGTTAACAATGGGACGGAAAATTTCAAATGTTGTATATAAGTTCTCAGTAAAGAGTTTGGCCAACCAAAATTGCTAAGGGGTCCAGTATCAGTAGTAGTTTTAAGTTGTTGTACGTAGTGATTTCTCAGGCATTGTCAAAGTCAAACTGACCACTGAAAACAATGGAAGCACTGGTGTACAGTGTTGTGAAGAATCGTCAGCATTGCATACCCACCGAGCTCGAACTGAAGCTCGGACCTCGGTGATGAATTGCTTCCCCGTTAGTATTTGTCTATCCGAGCTGATTTCCTACGGTTTGATAGTATTTTTTAACGCCTAAATATAAATTTGACATCAACACCGATAAAAGTGAACAAAACAGAACAAAGAACCCTTGGTGCAGGTCGTTGTAAGATGTGGACTATTGGATTACAATACTTATCGTGATGAAGTCAGTGGCTTGTGATCTAGACCTTATTCAAACTTCCTAGCCGTAGTTCTGGGCCACAAGTCACCGGTATGAAGCACGTAGTTCGTATCTCTCTGGAGACTAGTGTCCAGTTCGTAAGCTCTTGTAACAAAGTGGACGAGTTCAGGTTCCCATGTCTGCTATCGGAGCAAAGATTCACAGGATTTATCTTAGTGGATTTGACTTCAAGGCTTAGCGAAGTCATTTCACTCGAGTTCCAACTTCCTCTTCACGAGACCGCACTGAACAGGAAGGACTTTGGATGACAGCCCCCGCCGGAGGCATGGTTGATGTAGTATTCTTAATGAAGCGTTCTTCTGCGAGGGTCACACATGCACGCTCTTGAAAAACACAGAAAGCAATCTTGGTGAACTGGGACTTGGTAGATGTATAATCAAGCATTAACGGTCACACCAATAGGGATGAGCGTGGAAATCTATGTCTGATTGCGTTAATCGAATTCTCCTAAGCGAAGAACACTGTCCATATTGTTCCGTCATTCTGCGGTCTACACATATAGTACCCAAGTGATTAGGACCACAGAGCGACCGGCAGGGTCGATTGTCAAGGTTTGCTGGTAGGGTGTGCGGGGAAGCTTGGTTGACGGTGCCTTGATGTGGTCGCCAAAACTGTCATATACAGGGACCAGCAGCGTTCCACGGGGGTTGCGCTTGTTCGATCTGATATCACCAAAATACAGAAAACTCCATTAGGCCAGCTTAGTAAGTGTATTATCGGATCACACATGTACAGTAACCGAATATCAATATAGCTACTACAACCTAACCACTACACTTCCCCTAATCTACGAAAGAACACTGACCACTGTGTTGTGTACTCCCTCATCACACACACACAAGGAGTATCTGGTTCACCGGGATCACTCATTGGGCAAGCTATTTGACAAGATTACGATCGGCTCTACAGCGCCTCAAAATCATCCAATTAACCAGGCTTACCACTCTACTCGGTTCATTTCTGGAAAGGTCACCAAACGTAAAACGTTGGGTGCAGCCTTCCTTCGTAGGATTTGCACATGCACAATCTGCAAAGACACCAAGAAATCTCGGTGAGCCGCAGCACAATAAGCAGATAGGCCCGTATCAATACTTACATCGACATAGATGAGCGTAGCGATCTTAGCTTGAGCATGTTGCAGTCGGAACCCCGATACAGCCGGTCACATTAGTGGTCGACACCCATCCGCTGTTTCCCGGTCCATTACCACGATTGACCTTAGTTCGTTTAGGGTCATTGTTGCCTGGTATCTATGATTATGCATTGGGCCTTTGGGATCATGGAAGAAATTTAGCGTGTAGCCAGGGCGAACAACGGCCCTATATTCATCGGGTGAATTATTTCCGTGCCACAGTTCAACTGTTTGCACTTCAACTAAACACTTAAGTTGTTTGAATTTTAAAACTACATACGAACTTTCATCTTGTCCTAGAAGCCACTCATATATTTGGTTTCACACAATCCATTTACCAGATACGAAACTTTTCACTCAGGGTTTGTTTCAATCTTGAGAGGTACTTCAAAAAGCCGTAGATTCTCTTTTCGGGCAAAGTGCATGACCTCTTCCAAAACAGCGAGTAATGCCGAAATCTTCTCGCCTCGAAGTTCTCCGAAGGGGCTAGAAATCGATGTGCTTCTTTATCAGCACACAACTAGCTGACAAAATCCAGTACAAAAAAGTGGGAACGATTGTTGGTGTTGGATATGCTTGTGTGAAACTTGATCTAGTTTACTCTTTGTTGTTGAATCGCCGCAGATAGTACGTTGTTAAGACCTATGCACATAGGTGTGCAGGTACATTTGTCTGGGCTAAGCGCACGCGATCAATAGTATCACATGACGTACCGCCACACACAAGGGCTTTATAGCTTCGCATGGTTTGAGGTGTGAGACGAATATCTGAACATCTTAACTTTTATGACCTGAAAGTTAGCCTGCTCAAGGTTGCATTTTCATGGGATCTAACGAATGAATTGGGTAAATCTGGTTCGGTAGCGTCCACGCTAAATTCTTTGGACCATCGTGTGATTTGTTCATGCTGTATCAGTTGGATGAGTTATTTTGTTTGGTTACGAGACCGAAATCCTCCAAATTTATGTTGTACCGCAAGATAACACACACACCGGTCACAGAATGTCTCGACTCATTTAGAATCGATAAGACAAATTTATATGACTTTAATACCCCACAAACCGTGGAAGCACAGGACCAAGTAGACACACAACTCAGAACGTAGGCCGCTGTGCCAGTAGATACTAGGTACAGAACACACGACGAGCGACGAACGATACATGCGGCCTCCAGGGTTATGGCACAGCTGATCACTTGAGTCGAACCTCTTAGACCCGTAGTCGCACGATGAAATGGCTCTTGACTGGTCAATAACTCGGACACAAGGCGCGAATTTAAATAATGCTAACCCACCCGCTAGCTATGGAGAGAAGCCAGATACAATAGTGTACGACGCATCTATTGGTGACCACCTACACAAGTTCAACTGTAGCACCAGCTCTGACTTTTATTTGGTGTCCCCGGGTAGCCTTGCGAAAATCATGCATAGTCCAATCAGCGAAGCAAATAAGGCCATGGGTAAACAATACTTGAGGAGTACCATGAAAATATACAATGGCGGGGAAAAATTGAATTTGGTACAAAAATGGAAAAAAATAACCCGGACTAAACAGTTTTATGGAAAGGTAATATTCTGGCTGAAGTCAGTGTATCCGATTCTGAATGAAAATCCACCTGAACAATTTATTAGTGAAATTGGTATTTGTACGATGTTGTTGATTGTCCCATGATTTCTCAATACCCGGGTGTTTGACAGTAACAAAAATGAATCATCAAAATATCTAGTCTGATGTTCCCGTATATTATTACTACTGAACGATTTCTGCGTCCGCATCGATTACAAAAGATAGACTACGATGAACAGTGTGATATTTCTAATATTACAAATAATCTCCGTTTTCGTATACGTTAAACACAATCTGACAGCTGTGATGCGAAGTTGTGTCGGTAACTGTGATGATCTGAAGTGTATTTTTACTTTCCATAAAATGCGATGGATGGATGCAACCGTTTCTGAACACATGGCACAGATTAACTTCAACCGGTGATAGAGAAAGAATCATCATATTTGAACTATCGAAGCTGAAATCAGTTTGGAGTGTACCAAACAATAAACACTTACATTGGTCATCATAACAAATTAAAAACGTCCGGTTCCGGCTACCAGGAATGGTCATTTTTTATTTTGGTTGCACTCTTACTCAAAATACGGCACCATTGTGGGTGACTAATAGCTTAACCTGTGGAACTCAATTTATGACGTACTCCGTTGTGCAACTTTTCACATTTAACGGTCATTCCCTTTCAATGCTCGAAGAATCAGTACGGCCTGAGGTCCTTATCGAATCTACCAATATCAGAAAATCTTCTGAAATAAACGACTACATCACTGTGCGGATAGTCGTTTGGTTATGAACCGAAAGCCAATAACATGTGAACCCTGTCTGACGTGAAATCAACGTGAAACAATTCCTTGAGCTATCCGCTTGGGTTGGATAAACTGAAACCGAGTGCGAATAATTGTCAGTCTGAAGATGAAAAAAGACAATTCTACTTCGTTGGATCTGGTCGTTTGTAGTGAGCCTCGAAATTGTAACTGGGAGCTGTATGGACGACTGAAGCTAGCGAGCAAATCGATCGTCCGTGGAATCAATTTAGCTTAATTATTCAATTGATAAATCACTTGAATGGATTTTCTTCTGCTGTGCCACATTATATAGCCATCTTTTACATGAAATGTATGAGGTCAGTGAGAATCGGCTCCATTGCAACATGGACGATCATCATGGATGGAGCTACATCAATTCAATGTTCGAGGCCCATGAAGGTTGATTACCCAGCTTTCAGATAACGAAGTACACATCCTCGGAAAAGCAAGTAACAGAGTACAAGCGTGTTCTATGGTGATGAGTAATGAACAAGTACGTTAGTTCTAATTTTCCGTGAGTTGGTGTATTACAGAAACTGGGCCTTGCGACAAACTTATCATGAAGAAAGTTGCTATATATAATATGATTCATCATGCAACTTGAAAGCTCAACTCACCATTGAAAACCATGGAAGCACTGTACAGCTGTTTCATCCTTGTTGGGAATCATCAGCAGTGCGTATCCACCGAGCCCCCACGGGGACTCGAACCCTGAGTGAACGATTGTGAATCGAACACCTTAACCACAAGGCTATCCGGGCTGGCCCTTAACGGTTTGTTGAACATTTACCTTTCCGTCACTTGCTTTGAACGGTAACAACCCGCCTCCCACACAGCGATCGACTCCTATGATGGATGACTTCGGTTCGAGTCCCCCTGAGGGCTGCGTGGGTGTGCACTGCGGATGATTCCCAACAAGGATGAAACAGCTGTACAGTGCTTCCATGGTTTTCAATGGTGAGTTGAGCTTTCAAGCTGCATTATGAATCATATTACATACAAATCTAATCTCCTACTACTCAATTGCAAAAAGTTGCTATATGTTTGAGTGCATGCATACACATATTTTAGTGAGAACGTGTAGGGGCAGCAGATATGCACTACACAAGATTTTTATGACGTGGGTGAGAAGAGTCTGAGAATCTTTGAGGAGAGCTTTTGGCAAGATTTACAAAGTTGGGATACGATGGATTGAGTGAAATGATGTTGGGGTGTGTCACTGAAGAACGAGAAGTGCTTAACTGTATTAACTGTATTGTGCTGAGGACTTCAGAAAGTTACCAATTCACATTTAAGCCCAAGGTAGGGAAGCTGATCAGTTTCCTTTGAAATAAGCATACAAATAAATACTGCAGACAATAAACTGGTTCATGCGGATTTCGTTTGTGACTTTCATCTTGGTAACCAGAACACGTGATAAATAAGGCACTCCAGAGTTGCGAAACATATATGCGACACGGTATGGGTCTGCTAGCGAAAAGTGTGAAGAGATACGAACGGCGTCTCGGTAAGTCAAGGTACAGGAGATGGGCGATGTCCGCAAGAATTCTCATGGCGAATTTTCAACGGACCGTGATGTGTGGTTCGCAAACTTTAGAATCAAGAGAGCCTGTGGGACTCAAAGAAACACGACTGATAATGACCAGACCGCGGTGTACTGTGATGAAATCTTTCCTAAATAGACCAGGGAAGATTACGGGGGAACATAAAGGTTGGACCGGGAAAATACATTGGTGGATAAAAGAAAAAAAAATGACAGTTTGTGTGGCTCCAAACTGCCTTAGCGTACGAATTTGAACAGATAGTCTCCGTAGTTATTTTACATAATAAAGAACACGAGAAGACCACTGTAAATTGGTGCAGATTGTGACGCCTACTTATTTGACGGAGTCAGCTCTAGAAAAGGGAGAATTTTAGATGAGTGATTATGCATTGGGGTAAGAGGAATGAGAAAGAGAGAAAATGGACTCAAAACATTTGGAAGTGTTGAGATGTAGTCCAGAACGGGACAAGAGTTCGCAACATTGTATAGTTTCTCGGAAAAAGAGGTAAAGTCAGGTTAATTGGTGATGGCTTGACAGAGGGCCACGTCATCTGCAGTGTTTAAAAAGTGGTACTGTATGTGCATTGGTCGCGTATATAAGTGGTGAAGAGAAGGCGGTGGAGAGCCGGACTCTGACGAACACCAGAGGTGTTAGTTATAGAGCTTGGTAAACTTGTACCAATTTTAGTACGCTGAGTGCTGCTGAAAAAACAGTCTTACAATCAGGAGAATAACTGAGTGGGACGGCCTAAAAATTACAACTTTTGTCTAAGTAGCGACAGGGGAAACCAGATAAAAAGTCGGAGGAATGGTTAGAGAAATTACGTCGAAAAGGGTTTCGGTCCTTTGAAATAAAATGGCAAGTCGAAGCAGCTGCGTCCAGACTGCATCTGTCGAGTTTGTACGCAAACTGATGAGGGTCATCTGAAACAATAAAGAAGAATGCAACTGACTTGGAATAGCGCGCTTGGTCAACTCGAAAGCAGAATTGATGGCGATGGGAATAATATGCCCAACAAAATTCTGTACTTAGAGTGTTTGGAAATAGGTACTACTGTCACGGGTTTCCAGGAGGTAGGGATAGCGCTAGCATCAGGAGATATTATTGAAGTAAGCCACAACTGCGGATAGTTGACTTTCTCCAGATTTGAGAACAGTAGAGGAAGTAGGTTGCGAGGTTCAAAGTAGCTTGGGAACTTCTTCTGAAGAGAATGGCTCTTTACTTGCGGGAACAGAAGGAATATAGAATTGTGGAGTATCCCATGAAGGATGGACAAACGTGGCGTTCTGGCTATCGACTTCTAAACTGCATTTTTTCCGGGCCCGTTTTCCAATTAGAAGCCGGATTCCGAGCTCGATAAGTTTGCCAGGAGTGGTACAGAAGAACTGGTGAGGAAATGTCATATTCAGCCGTGGTATCTCTTGCTTGAGCAGGGCGGAGTGTCGTTTCACAGAAGCTTGGTCGTGTAGTTTATAAGCATGTTCTTTTTGCCTTGTCAGAGGTTTCAGCAATGAAGAAGCTATTCTGTCGTTGTTTAAAAATACAGTCTCCATAGGACAACACAAGTGAGATACCACACTCAGTGTCTTCGTAAGTGGGTCTAGCGAGCATCGACAGCAATCGAAAGAAAGCGATGACGAAACAATGGAAAAGAATCTTTGAAGAAGGGTAATGTTGGTGGTTGACAGGTTTCTAGAGATGACCTCAACTTTTTTCCCCGGCGAGTGAATAATGTGCTGAATGTGAATACATTTCCAGTCAGACGACAATGGGAGCGGGATCGGTCTTTGAAACAGAAGCTTCCAGTTGTAAGTGAAAAAGATCGAGATAGTCGGTGATAATTCTATCTGAAACAGCATTTTTCCTAGTCGAGATAGGACAAAGGTCACCTAAATCAACCTAAACCGACAACAATGCATGAATGATCAGATAGCAGTAGAATCCGAACGGGTATGAAAGCGTCAAAGGAGCAAATAGGTGGTATGATTGCTGTTCACAGTGCTCCGGAAAGACGAAAATTTCGGATGGCATTCAGCAACGGCACAGTCAATACCGTTATACGGGGAAGGAAAAACAACTTCAGACTTTCCAGACTACTCAGATTTGACGTGATTAGCCACAGTGCTACCTGACCTCTTCTTGCACTATTGTCTTTATTGATAGAAACACTCAAAGTTCTCAAGGAGTACGAGTTCGTGTTCATCATTTTCATTCAACCAAGATCTTTGGATACAAGTACCACAAGTTTTTGTGCTAATTCGAGTGTCCAGAACATTGGTTAGAAATGACATCTTTCCAAAAAGCGACTGAATATTAGTGCTGACTAATGCGAGAACTGTCACCTTCTTTGGGATCGTGCGTCTGAGGATATTCTGCCAACCGGCACACTTGCGTTTCCTAGTCCACCTTTGTCTCGGCCAGCTTTCACAAAAACGAGTTGTGGATAGTGAGACGGGACCTATTGTCTCTCTAATTCGAATGAAAGCTCCGTCAAATAGCGGATTCTGGGTGACATGTCGTTGTTGAGACTAATTCTAAAGTGACATTCATTGAATTCACGACAAAATGCCGTGCAGCCAATCGTGAGGCGAGCGTGCGATGAAGCGTGTCTGTCAATAGGCTCACTTCTTCCAACACTTAGCTAGGAAAGTGACGTTGGAGGCATTTTCCCAGTGGCGTAGTACACTTGAAAAGAGAAAGCATCTGATATTATTGGTGGGTGCGGGGTTAACGTCAAGGTAGGTGTCTGATTTTTACAAAATTTTGCCAGTATGTCCGAACGAAATAAGGTTGCAGTCCAGTAACACACTGAGATACTCAACTGAATCGATTCGATTTTGTTTGAACTTCCCGAATTCTAGCTGCTTCACGTTATTATAATCCTAATGAGGCAATCAAATTATTCCCTGGAAGTTTAAGTTCACTCTTTAAAGATCCTAGTGAAATTTCTCAATTTGTTTTCTGATAACCAAGCTTGATAGTCGGGCGGCAAACCTTTCAAAACAACTATGACCAAGGAAAATACAGTTGTCATTGAAAAAGCGTCATCACTGTGAATCTGGTCAGAATACGGTGAATAGCACCCAGTATGTCGCTATTTCACCGAACATTCTTCAACTTCCGAGGTACTTATTGATGCAAAGGGATAGGCTTATTGATTGTTATGCCCCAGGTGCCCAGGATTTGAAAGGGGAGCACTTTGTTTGAGAATAACAGGTAGATCAGGCTCACAGCCACGCAAGATCACCAGATGATGAGCGAGTATTCATTAAAAGCGACAGCAGCAGTACAGACCAAGCGAGCACGAGCGAACGAGAACACAGCGGAAATCACGATGAAACCAGGTCAAACATCAACGAATTACACGCAGATTTTTCTACACGGAGGTCAATAAGGTAGCCCTCAATTCGTCTGCTAATTGATCTTCCCAACCAACCATAAAATCTGAAGAATTCAAGGGAATATAGAGGATTACATTTTGTCAGTTCTTCGTGCCAATTCAAATCAAGATTTGGTGGGAGGGTGATTGGCTGAGACGGAATAAGATACCTGATAAACCACTGGATACGCGGTGTCGGAGTTGTTTTCTAATCGATATTTTAAAGCTGATCCAGAACGTAACTAGTGATCTCGCCTTTCCATTTTCGAAAACTTTGTGTGATTTGTCTCATTGAACTGGGACAAACAAAATGCACTACTTCTCCGGGCTTTGTTCGAGGATAATACTCTCGCTAAATGACATAAAGTGTCGGAAAAGTCTGCGCATAAATAAACGTTTCGATCATCATTATTCGTTCGTTCAGTGATTAGGGTATAACAGATTTCCGCAAAATTGAATTTTTTCAACCAAGTATTTAGTTAAACATTAGAGATTGTTATACAGTTGTTGCTTTTATTTAGGTTAGTGTGGTTAGCTTAGCATCGAACACTGCTCTCTCTCAGTCAGTTTGAACTACATTGAGTCAGTGTGTGTTCCGAGACGATGGGCAGATATAGTTTGATATATCTATCCTTCTGGATGCCTACAAAGATTCAAAGCTTTACTTTGCATAAGTCCTGTTTATCAGGACCCGCTTCATTTGAGCCGACGGTGTCTTGTCAAAGTTATGGTTCCATCACCGCTTCTGTGGGAAGGCTGATGGCGCGCGGGAAACACCTCCAGGTACCAACTTCCCGGGGTGGTCATCGTTGTTGTTTTTGTTTTTGTTGTTGTTGTTGTTGTTGTTGCTGCTGCTGCTGCTGTTGTTGTTGTTGTTGTTGTTGTTGTTGTTGTTGTTGTTGCATTTACACGACAGTTGTCAATCGCCAAACTATTTTTCCAAAGCGAAAGGCAACCTGTTTGAGGGTTTATATGATGAAGGCTCCGAAACTGGATTTGAGGACCTACAGAAACTGGGCTGTTGAGCTTCATTTTTGGATAAATCATAGCTAACCCCGGCCAAGAAATATCACTAATGATTTAAAATGTGGGGATACACTGACAGCTGTGGACTCAAGATAAACAATCAGCGAAGGTTTGCTAACTCTGGTCAGTATTCTACCTAGTACCACCCATGCCAACGAATACAGTAAGTGGTTCGGTCCTGATTATATTGCAAGAAAACCGGCGTAGAATACTTTTGGCCTTATCGCTTGTATTTTTTCCAATCACTGGACGATTACTGAGATATTTTTTTCATCATAGACCGGGCTTTGTTTAGCTTCCACTCAGCTGACCTTCAGCCTTCGCCTAATTTGAGTGAATCCCTTCAATTTTGTTGAATTAGAGGTACAATTCCTGCTGCAGTTGCATGGAGGTTGTTTTGTCCCTTAAATGTGGCTCAAAAGACTTGTCTCTGTGAGGCGCAAACAGATGTGATCTGCTACCTGGAGGAAACACTTACTTGGATAAACGTTTTCTTGTAAAATGTGTCATTTTTAGGCTTTTATTTTCTTAAGTGAGGGCAACCAATTTTCAACCTGGTTTATTTTATATCAAATGTCCTCATCTATGTTCACAGTAGCAATTATTCGAATTATCCCAAACATCTTGGCGAAGTTTGTTCACCGAAACTTGGTTATCCGCAACATTCACCCGGAGAAAACGACAGCTTAGCTCTCGCTACTCCATTCTTACTTCAGAAATCTAGTCATATTAATCTTCAGTTAAATAAGCAGCCTATCGTTCAAATATTTTCAGTCTTTCACCTCCTTGCTGTTTGCTTCAGTTTTTTCTAATTTCATGATGACCGTTTACCTTCCACCTGGTAAGCCACAGGTTCGAATCTCGCTGTCGCCTGGTCACTTTGATGGTAAACAGTAATCGACCATCGCCCAGTTTCTTAGCACACTTGACCTCTTGGAACCTTATGTGGTTCTCTACTCCAAGTCCTAGGGTTAGACTGCTGGTTACTTCCCATGAGCCTTTTAGGCACGACCATTTCACTGTACGCATGGGCAAGTACGTAATAAAACATGCTGATGAAGTGCGTCATCCGCATGTGATACCACTAGAAATGTACCAATATCAACGCCTTCTCAGTATCATTGATGCAAGTATTATAATTGTATCAAACATTTTTTTTATTACTATCTGAACAGTATTTATGTTAGCTTTTTCTGGTTGCTCGAAAAAATCGTGATCAGTTAACTGCATGTATAGTTCAGATGTTCATATAGCGAAATGATTAACACTAAACAACACTGTGTGTTGTTCAACGCAGTGTGCTTTCTTCTTTTTGGTATTAATTGGTCTTTTCTACTATCCTATTTCAGAATGTGCACAAAACTGTGTCCCAGTGAACGGGAACCGCTACTGCTGGGGTTCTGCACACGCAGATTGTCAACATCGTACGTGTCATCAATAAGCTTACTGCACCATAATCAATTCATACGGAAGCAGCTTTGTTTCAAACGACCAGTGTTTGTTTTCTTACAGTAGTCATCGGTCATTATTGCATAGACAAAAAGACATTTTTTTGTAGCCATTTGGTGTCACGAACGCAATTCAGTATGCTTCCGCGTTTGTACAGACTAACAAGTACAATGTCATAATAACTTTTTGTGCATTAGACAACAGTCATATTCAAAGGAGTGTGCCTACGTCAACCGGTCAGTTTACAACTACTAACACCTCTTACAGTATTCAAGTTGTGTATGTGTTTGCCTTTGGTCTAATAAGAACGTTTAAGTCACCAGTCATAAACGATCACTTTGACTGCAGTACGCACTAGTGAATGTACAGCGGAATGATCCGAGAAAACATCGGGCAACTTAACACTGGTAACTTCTGTGTTCAAATTCGCATCGAGGAAGTTATGCTCAGTCAGTTAGTTGACAACTACTCGGCTCACGAACGTTGGGGTTTGTCGTTTAGGTTGCAATCGTCCCATCACCAGTCGAGGTGACAGCATCACTTGCGCGGATGAAGCTCCCTCCACTCTTTAGCGTTTACAAGGTTCTTGATCCTAGCTTCGACTTTGATCTTTCATGCTAACGTGGTTGGCATATGTGTTACGCACGTCCCCGAATAAGATTCATCCGCGTGCAACGTTCACTGAGGCAGGTAGTGATTGGAAGTTGGGCAAGGGCGGCTGGTATCTGATATAAAATAAAGGTATGCAACGCGCAGCCAATGGACTTGCCCATATAAAGCGCTTCAGGTGTTGTGGTTTAGGTCCACGAGTACCCAGTTGTCTGCGTAGAAATGTGCTGATTATTGATGTTGATGTTCGGAGGGCCAAACGGATTTCCCTTTACCTATTTTACGCGGCTTCTTGTGCTCCTTATAAATTCTGTTTATTTGTAGGAGTGTTATATGGAGTGATTCGTCGTACAGTAACAATGCTGAGCTAACGACTGAAAACGAGCTATTTCATCTGAATTGGTAGTGATCATTAGTTGAATTGCAGTTTGACTCACAATCGGTCACCCCGTGTTCGAGCCCCAGCGGAGGCTTGGTGAATGTGCACTACAGCTGATGATTCTTAACAAGCTAGAGGAAAAATCGTATAGTACTTCCGCATTTTTTAGTGGTAACTTGAGCGTTGTTACCACATGATGAATAATTTAATTTCCCAATTGAATGTCCTACTACTGAATCGTCAGAATGTCCGTTGGGCCTCATTTATTCGTGATACTCATCTCACTGAAAAGTAATTGGTGAGACGTGATCCATGATGAAAACCAGGACATTTGTTGTGTATCAATAATATTGTCTATGAATATCATTGGGTGTTCACTTGCGTCATTGGCATCCAATAACCGTACTGCTGACAGATTAGGTTTCCGGTAAGCCAGTTCAATTCCGACTCGCGACTTGGAACTTCGAATACGAAAATGAATCAACTATTGGGCATATGATAAAATTTTACAGGTTCTTATCAGTTTTGATTGCTGAAACCTAAAAAACACTAAGATTGGGTCACAGGATTGGGACATCAACAAGGTGATCTATAAGATGCTTTCAATATAATACCGCAAAAACAACAGCAACGGCTCAGAACTCCTCCACATTTTGTTGTTCGTTTCTTTTCGATTCCTTCGTTTACGTCCAAGATGTTTCGTGTGATCAACTGGTTTGTGACCGATGTTTCGTACAAGGAAACCATACTGGATGTTGTCATGAACAGTGCCTAGGTGGTTGTTTCGGGCCGTTGCCCACTCAGTGCGAAGTAAGTTCATCGTTCTTTAAACCAACTTTCCAAATGAACCGTTCGGCTCCATCTTAATCAAGTAATCGACTATTCCCTTAATCACTCAGTTTATCGGCTGGTCAAATTCTTTAGTAGATCCATCAACTGATTGGAATGAATACGCCACCAAAGCCCAATGCATTACGCATTTTGCATGCCTGATCAATGGCCGAACTAGCTATCTAAGGACTTCAAATTTTCGAGTTCTCACGGACACCGAAAAGTGCCGGAATCAATTTCTAATGTGAATCTATCACGTCTTTATAGTTGCTCACTTCTCTTATTTTTAAATTCAGAAGGAAGATAGGCTATTTCATTAAGAAACCTTTTGTGTTGATGTCCATGTGTGTGTGTGTTGTGTGTGTGTGTGTGTGTGTGTGTGTGTGTGTGTGTGTTGTGTCTAGGTGACAAACTGCTTAGGCAATCATTCCTTATACGTGCGGATATTTGTGCACATTGAAGCAAAGTTTGGTGTTTACGTGAACTGATTGATAGATAGATGGCCAAGAGGGATAGAAGGCCGGTGAATGACTTAGGGACTGACATATTATAGACCGAGGTGACACACATGCTAGACGAAAGCTCGCGTTTTGTTATCGTATTTTCTCCCACGTGATCAGTGTTTCTACTGCTTACCCATGGACGGGCACTTCGATCAAGTCACCCCTATCACCATGCACATGTACGGTTTTCGTATTGATTTCCCCAGAGAACCCAAAGGACAAGTGAACCCCATTTGGCGCTAACGGTTAAACGGGTGCCTTTCAGTGGTTCCAACCGTGGTCGATGATACCTACAAGTTTCTGGTGGTCAACATAACACAGGGGAAAAAATGAATAAAATTCGCCTATATTTATTCACTGATAGGGTTTTTTTATTTGATGACAATACGAACATCGTCGTGCGAAAATCAGGCATTGGGACAGTGCGGCACGCTTGCAAGAAGAACTAATCTTTCTCCTAGGAAAACGTATAACTTGAAGATAACCTAATCAAAACTTAGCCGCTTTACTCTCGAAAGAATATCGCGTGACGTGATTCTCGTGACAGCACAGTAACTTCATAATTTTCCAAAACACAGGTACAAAGATTCCATCGAGTAATCCATGATGCAGTATCAGATTCACGACAGCGAGTCATAATGACTGAGATCCACAAGCTTTACGGCACAAGAAATCTAATATGATTAGCCATACTGATAATTTTGATTGGGATAATATTCACCCTGTTATCGCCCGATTCACGTTATTATTATTAATTACGTTTATCAAACCACTCGCCCTGTAGTGAAAAAGCCCAACCTACTGTAGAAAACCATGAAAACACTGTTTGGCTGTTTCATCTAGCTTGTTAGGGATCATTAGCTTCAGTATTGCTCGGACTCGAACTGTTGTGTGTGGGACGCAATTACTAGCTGTCCGGGCTGGATCCCAGTGGATTGTTTCCTATCAACATTCCTTGCTATTGTGCTCTTTCGTAACTGACTTTCAAAAATCCATTAGCCGCACAGCGAGTGAGTTCTATAGTAACGGGGAATGCTGGGACAAAGGAACAACGTGAGTATCAAGGCAAACGGACGAATAAAACGAGGGCCACAGACAAAAGAACAGACGGCGAATATGTCGGAGGCTTCCCGATGCAGACAAAAGGAGACACACGGACTACAAGAGGGGAAGCAGTAGGATCTCCGGCACTCAGCAAGATAGCCCAGGTGAGTGGCTGCCGATCAAGCCATCAATTGAGGCAATCGGACTAACCGAATAGAAATGGTGCCCAAGAGAAGCAAGCTATCGGCCACGGGCAACTGGCCAGAACGCAGCTGAAGCACTCAAGCAGCCTCAAGAACAATGTTGGTGCCGCGCAGTCTAGAAAAGAGCCTATATAAACGATTGTATGTGTTTCATGACTTGACTTGTTTGGCCGTGGGAATGCAAGTATCCTACCTCGTGTTGTCGTCCTTGTTTCATTGGTGCCGTGACCACAATCACGCAATGAGGCTTCCGTGGCCTGTTTCGTTCGCGGATGGTGATGCGGAGGCATAGATCACAGCTTTCGTAAGGATATCGGCATGTAACGGAGTAAAAGGAGACACATACGTTGGCGACGCTTGGGGCAATGCTGGCTGGGCATGCGAAGGCGGTGTACAATCTGAAAATAGGAAGGAAAGCAAGCCCTACTTATCGGGAGGTGCGTACGGGGCTGGTGACGGGGTTCACACACAAAGGTGACTGCCGGAAACCGATGGTCAGATTTAACGCAGCTCGGTATGACAGCACCTAAGGCCCGGTTGTTCCTCATCAGTACCTGTTGCGCCAACTATCGATCGGGCTGCCGGAGGCAAGTGGCGTAACTAGGGCACACCATGCTCGTGATCGTTTTGTTCAAAGCATGGCCCCGAATGTCCAAGGCAGGTTGAGAATGCCAATTTCGTGCGGTGTGAATGATACAGAACGCCTGTTTATTATTGTTTGTGCTGCTCAAGAAGAAGTGATAGTTTTCCGATTGGAGCAATCGGAACTGGAATCCACGTTGCAGAAGACGATAGAGGAAATCACGCAGTTAAAACTGGAACTCAACCAACAAACACAACGCAAGAATGAAGTATTTATGCATGGGGCACGGAGGAGGTATTTTGTACGTGGCAAGGTAGGGTATTTTGCCCGATATTGTCCAGAAAAACCCGTCTCTTGTTTTTCTTTATCCGCATTCAGGTCGAAGAGAGTGCCCATGGTTAAGATCATATTTGAGGGAGAACGTAAAATTTCATTTGAAGATACGGAGGCGGAGGTATCTGTGACTTCTCGCGTGGAGGGAATTTTGGTGAGACCGTGCAAAATACGAGTGCGTTCGGTCCTAAGGGAGGCTCTAAGAGTAGAGGGAAGGCAGAAGCTAGCAATTCACATCGGCGATGTTCGCATGACACATGAGGTGTTACTGGTTGAAGGGGTTGCGGAGACAATTGTTGGGGTCGAAATTTTTGGAACGCGTAGGACCCAAAATCGATTTTGAAGCTCATCGATTGCGAGTTAAGGAGAAGGATATTAAGCTGCAATCCCGCTGGAACCGACTGAGCTTCGTTGGCGGTGTAAAATCGTCCTCCGTTCCAGGCTGTTCAATCCCGTGTGTCAGGCAGTGCATCGAGAGTTATGCGGAATTATTTTCGACACCAGATGACGAGTACAGTTTTTGCGATTTGCAAGAACATAAGGTTAACTTGGTCCCGGGTGCAGTGTGAAACCATTGTGCCGAAGGATACCGCAGAAAGTTGTAGCGGAAGTAGGGAAGAAAGTTCGATGCATGTTATCAAAGGGAATAATTCAGGGAAGCACTTGCCCGTATTCCTCGCCAGTGTTGTCGACGCAAAAACCGGATGGCACGTATAGATTGTGTGTTGACTTCCGGGAACTCAGCCGTGTCACAATTAAGGACGCGTTCCCAATGCCGCTAATCGAAGAGGTACTTGAGCAGCTTCATGACGCGAAATGCTGTCGTTAAACGGCTTGAGGTTGGGCTATTGGCAATGCCGGTGCTCGCGAGCGACAGAAGGGGAAACAGCGTTTTGTGTCAACAGGGAGCAGTATGAGTTCCTACGGAGGCCTTTTGGACTGCGTAACGCACTGGCTACTTTCAGAGGTTGCTGCTGCAGGTACTGGATAGTCTGGGTGGTGTTGTGGTTGATGGGGGTGATATTGTGCTACTTTCAAAGACGATAGACGAGCATTTGCCCAGACTAAGCGCAGTCCTACAGAGAATCAAGGCAGCGGGTTTGAAATTGAGTGCAAAGAAGTGCTAGATAACGCGTGACAAAATCATTTGTATGGGACGTATTGTTGGGAGAAGAAAACTGCAACCCCTACCCGAGAAAGCAGAAACGATTAGAAGCTTCCCTCGCCGAAATCAAAGCGCCAACTGAGATCTTTCTTTGGCCTGGTTGGTTATGGCGTTTAGTTTGTGCCAAATTTCGCCCAGAAGGCTCGTGTCCTGTTTCAACTACTGAGGAAGGATAAGAAGTTCGAGTGGACGTCAGATACGGAGGCGGCGTTTAGGAAACTCAAGGAAAGTGCAACGAACTCGCAAAGCTGTTTGACAATACCAAACCTGATTGAGAAATTCACCGTAGCCGTGCATAACAGCACTATCTGATCATGCGAAATTTCATTCACCACAGAATCACTTGTTGATGATTCCGTCTACACTCGGTGAGCGGCTGTGCTAATAAGTAAAAGCAGGCCAAATCAAAATCAGGCGTGGGAAAAACGAGACTAACCCCACCAAGCTGGTTTGATAGCGAACGGCATTACCCATGAAGATTCAGAAAAATCTCTGTTCAGCTGTATATTTTTTCATCCGCTACCTTGCATGTTCACTGGGATTCGGGTGGGGCCCGAACCCGTAATGTATGACTCGGAGACCAAATACTCTAATCCGGATAAACTGGGAACGTTACCCCGTACTACTGTAACATGCAAAGGCCACTGTTCAGTCCGAAAAAGCACAACAAAAGGGAAACACAATGAGCCGAGGCTCAGTTAGTCCATCAACAGGTGTTGACGCTTGCATGAGTCGAATACCACTATGACTGCCTGCGTCTTGAACACCATACTACCATTGATAATACTACCATTACTACTACTACTAATACTACCACCACTACCCCTGCTACAACTACTACTACTACTACTACTACTACTACTACTACTACCACTACCACTAATACTACCATTACTACTAATAACACTACCACCACTACCACTACTACTACCACTAATACTACTAATAATGCTACCACTACTACTACCACCACCACCACTACTACTGCCAATAATACTACTAGTACTACCACTACTACTATCACTACCACTAATACTACCATTACTACTACCAATACTACCACCACTACCATCACTACTACCAATAATGCTACTACTACTACCACCAATACTACCACTACTACTACTAATACTACCACCACTACCACTACTACTACTACTACCACTACCACTACTAATACTACTACCACTACTACCACCACTACCACTAATACTACCACCATCACTACGAATACTACTACCACTACCACTACTAATACCACTACCACTACTAATACCACTACCACTACTACTACTCATACTACTACCACTACTACTACTATTGCTACTACTACTGTGTGGAGTGTATGTACTACTTAGTAAGTAGCTGACTGCTGAAGACGGAGTTATGGACAATTGTGCCGCGACCAGGATGGATCTACCATGGCCGGAGCCGTTTGAGGATGGTGACATACGGATCTTCCTGGAGGATTTCGAGGAACTGGCGGAGCCCTCGCGGATCCAGTCGGACCAGGGTAGGTTGACGGCCCTTCGAGCGCTGGATGCAGCGCGCAGGGGCCCGGAGAAGCTGAAGTGGACTGCCGCGAAGGACGCCCTGATTGCAGGACCCGACACATCGGCCGACCGTCAAGACGCTATGCGGTGGTTCAAGGCTGCCCAGCTGGAGGTTGGTACGGACCCGCTGGTGCACGCCGTCGCGCTCCGCTCACTCCTGGATCGTGCGTTGCCGACGCTGGATGAGGCGTCACGGGCAGACCTGTTGGACGACCGATTTGTGGATAGTCTGCCGGAGCCCCTGCGTGGGATGGTACGCGTCACCCGTGTCGGCCGTTCCTTGTATTTGGCTCGAGAACTGGCCATGCTTGACGTGCCTGTGGTCAATACGGCGCATGTCAGAGATTCATGGAAGAACGGCGAGTTTGTGGAGGAGAATTATGAACTGGACCTTTCCAACCTGGAGGACGGACCAGTGAAAGCCAAACAGCTGGAAGAAACTGGGTTTTCTTGCTCTGGAAATGTGGAATCTGTCGTATACGGACAGCCTGAAAGCCCGAAGGACATTGAAGGAAGTATACCGGATACATTCCTGCTGGAGACTTCAATCACTACTGATGAGGTGGAAGATGTCGGGAAACTGAACCATATCCCTGAAAATGTGGAAACCTGTAACCGGGATTGCTCTGAAAGTCGACCGGATGATGGTGGAAACGAAGAAATATTTTCTGCAGTCACCATTGCATCGAGCGACTACGGGTCATGTCGTGCGCAATGTGAAACTAAGGCGCCTTGCAAAGTGGAAACAGAAGTTTACCCCCTACCTGAGCAAGTGTCGAGCGATGAAGTCCAACCATATGCATCCCGGAAAGAGACTGCTGGAAGTCATATCCAGGATGATAGTGGAATGACACAACGCATGGTGCTTAGTAACTTTGAAGTGGTCAGGCACGATGTTGAGGTGACGTGCGATAAACGTCAAGTGCTGTGTTCAGTATTCACTCTCCACTGTTGCTGCCTAGAAACAAGGCTGTTGTCGGTGCGTATCACGGACCGAAAAAAGCATACCACCGGAGGAACTGTGGGACAGATGACAACACCGCCACGAACCGGTATTGGAGCATTGGCATCTGAAGTAGAGAAAGACTTGAAGACAGTCTGTGGGATTCGGATCTTTCTCTTTTTGTCAGAGGGGAGGAGTGTGGTGGATTGTATATACTACTTAGTAAGTTGTTGATTGTTGAAGACGGAACTATGGACAGTTGTGGATTACAACACTACTACTACTACTATTGCTACTACTACCACTATTACTACTTATACTGCTACCACTACTACTTCTACTACTACTACTACTACTACTACTACTACTACTACTACTACTACTACTACCACTACTACTACCACTACCACTGATACTACCACTATCACTACTAATACTACTACCACTACTACTACTACTACCGCTGTCACTACTAATACTACTGTCACTACTACTACTCATACTACTACCACTACTACTTCCTTTATTGCTACCACTATCACTTTTAGTACTACTAATACTACTGCCACCACTACTTCTACTACTACTACTACTACTACTACTACTACTACTACTACTACTACTACTACTACTACTACTACTACTACTTCTACTACTACTACTACTACTAACACTACTACCACATCGAGGACGACTACGGCGGAGATAAAGATAGTTTATTGTTTTGTGTTTGAGCCATGGTAACATCCAATACCGGTGACAGAACACTGCTATATCAAGCAGAACGGATGTGAAACACACCGTTGAGAGCTAACCCACATAATATTCAACGTCGCGATTTGCATCTGTGCATGGCGAGTTCCATTCCGAGCGTGGACTCGTTGAATATGCACTGCGGATGATTCCTGGAAAACCGGATGAAGTAGCTGTAAATTGCGATTCCATATATTTTCAATACTGCACAGAGGACCATTGATAAGAATGAGCGGAAGTTTAGTGGAACTCATTATTGGCCATTCGTGTATATATATATATATATATATATATATATATATATATATATATATATATATATATATATAATGATCAACGTTAGGCAGTCATACGTGTGGTCTTTTGGACAAACAGGACTAAACAGGTTTTCTCTAATGTTATATTAGATTACTTCCCAGTTTCAGTGATCTGGTGGTTTTAAAAAAGAAATTGTTCTCATACATCAAGACATTATCTCACTTCAATTTTCATTTCTTTATCTTTATTGGATAATGTTTGCATTAAGGCTTCGACTGGGCATCCATGTATCACTCTGTCACTTCATCGGTCTGACTTTACCGTCCCATCTGTGATCCCTAGGTGTGTCGAGAGTTCAACAATAGTGGCACGTGTGTATCGCATTGCCCACATCCACTGTACTCACAAAGTGGATCTGGATCGGAATTGAAATATCGATTGGGCAATCTTTGCGTATCGGAATGTCCAGGTAGGTGAACGCAATGGATAATCTTGAAGCATATGAATTCTTTGACGGACTTGACAAAGCAAACAAGTATATCCGAACTGCGTGGGAATTTTTCTTACATGTACTCTCTTTGGGTGTATGTTTGTGACGCTAGAGTGGTGAAGAGACAATCGGAAGAAACAACTCGGTTTTTCTGAACTACCATTGCGGGTCTGAGAGCATTTGATCAAGAGAGCATGCGACAGCTTGGCTTAGTCGGTTTTTTTCTTGCGATGATGCAACAAAACTGAGCGGATGGTTCGTTAAATTCAATAGCTGACTACTTTCACTCAAGTGGTGGGTGATATTTCAGTTTAGTTTATATGTTGCTTCATGCTACCGGCAAGAGAATGCGTAGATTAAGTGTTAGGCATAGTCGGCAAGGACATCGTCCTTGATTAAGGCGTTTGAAAGCACTGAGCCAAAAGAATGTAAAAGTGATACACTGGTTTGACGACTTTTTCTAAACAACTTTGAATTTGCCATGTCTTGAGTTGTCTGATTCCCTCTCTATTGTATGGTACAGTCCGATGGATATCTTTACTCGGAAGCCTATTGAATAGAGAGGGAGATTTTGTCTTCGATTTAGCTGTAAAGAGGAATAATAATGCAAATCTGAATGCTTATCAACACGCAAGATTACCAATTTATTTATTTATTGTTGACTAGGAATCACTGATGTATGCGTTTCGTAATCTGGATTACTTCGTTCTGAAAAATGCTTTCTTGTTATCTCGATGGAAACGATTCCTTCAAAATGATGATTAATGGGACACTTAATGTCTTTACGGTAAATAGATTGCCTGAAAGATCCATTCGGGGTCCGAGTAATGTGGATAACAAAGAAATCTAGAGAGGTCTTGGTTCCCGTTCAGTAACTAAGTTCAAGTCCAACTTCACATTGGGAAATGTTTTTGGTTAATGAGATGATATCAAAAGAGCATATCACGCACATTATTGCTGAATAAAAGTTGTTCAACTGGAAATGAGTGCCATTGTGTGCAAATGCTACGGCGTTCATGTTCACAGTCAAAAGTTTCCAACAGCCAATCAACTAATTTGTGATAAGTGGATTCAGTTGGCAGTATAGAATGTAATGGGTCACCAGGTCTGTTCGTGTGACTGTCTACTGCCTTAAAATATTTTACCAGTGAGTTTCAGTGAATAATCCATTGAACTCAAGAAAGAATGTGGGATTGGTGTTCGGTAGATTTTGACAAATATTTCCGCAGTTCTCAGAGTAATCCTTCCGTAGACAGTCAAATTACAAGTTAGTGAATTGAGATGTCCACCACGTATGTCAGTAATTTGGGCAGATAAACAGCATGATCCATGTGCGAAAAGCTCGAATCCCTTCGGGCTTGTCTCGCGGCTTTATTGGTAGAGCGCGTACGATACTGAGGCGTGGGTTGCGACCACGCGCGGGTATGAATCCCACCGGGCCGATCAATTTTAATACCCGATACATTTCAACTGTTCATTTTCTAAAGTGGAGTCTAGTCCTAAGTGAAATGTATCCTTTGAAATGGTTACCATTTCACTGGAATGTTTTATTGTACAACATAGCAGTCCTTTTACATTTCCCGGTGCGACAATCACCGGCTCTTCTATATTAGAAACTTTCCTTATCAAAATGAGATTACTAGTAGTACTCGTGTTTTTTTTCTTTCTTTCGGTTTTTTTCGATTTCCAATAAATGTTGCCGTCGAGGAATAGCAATCAAAACCACCACGCTCAGTGCGTGGTCACTGGACTGAATTGTGCTGATGTTTCTGGTTGCTTCGTTTTGCTCAAATAATGTATTCTTGCACACCTTCGGTAGTTTTCACGGTCATGCCAACTTTTTCCATAATAATTCAGTATGCAGTCAGGCTATCCTGTTAGGCTGTCTCTTCTTTTTTATTTCCTACTGTGCAAATGAATAGGCCTTTGAATTCTTATTCGGGAGTTCGAAAGTTCATTCGACCACACTGCTGCCTTGTTTGAGTGAAGATTTATGGTCACAGCAAGCCTTCATAAGTTGTGCGAGCAACATAGTTGTGTTTTAAATGTTGTACATGTGAATTAACTAAGGAGCTGAGTCGTTCACAAATCTGATCAAAATATAAAACATTATGAATGTCAGCATTCTTCCAACTCTGCGTTCGGAGCAAATTCCTACTCTGATAGGAAGGCCAGATCAGCAACATCGAAATGCGATGCTTGGTGCTCAACAATCGGAATGAATCTAGACAAGTGCTAGTCTGGATAACTACAACAAGTGCTACTTTCTTCAGACTGTGTGAAAGATGGAAACGTGAAACCTAGACAGAGCTGGCTATTTTTCCCTGCCATCTGTCTATCAGGATCCGGAACACCATCCATTGAATTGGATGAAGTTCAATGACACGATCATGCAACAATCCACCGTGTGCAAAATTGTTTTTAGAATGGTGGCACTCTTTTGAAAATGGCGTGAATAAGTAAATCGAAAAGTCACAAGACCAAACAATGCATGAAAATTGAATTCAAATTACACTGTTCTTCAACCAAATGATCATAGTTCTTTAAGCAAATGCATAGAAGTCGACGACCATAGTTTGTGACGTCCAAATCCAGAGGGAAAAACAAACTGCCTACAGACAGATTGATAAGTCTGTCCGGTGGTGACGTGTTTGGCTGACGTTTTCTCGCGCCTGTTGACGTCACAGTTCGTGACGCCTGATGACTCCGTAAGAGCTGCAGTGCCCGTCACAGATGACACTCGTCGCATTCTTCGCGATGCTGCCCAGAATATTCCTGTGATTGTGGATGATATTCGCCATGAGCCCTAATTGGATCCAGTTATCTATCCCTCTGTCCAGTGGACTAGGACAAAAAGGCCAAACACGATTCCGACAGCCGAACTAACCCATCGATACACAGGCTGCAGTTCAATCCTCGCAATGGGTTGTCTCGTGTTTGCAAACAGAGTCATCATTACGACTTCACTCCGGCAGAAAGTTTTTCGGCAGGTTCACACTGGACACCCAGGGATAGGTAGCTTTAAGGCTGCAGCCCGCAGTTTCACCTAGTGGCCGTACGTGGACACCGCAGTTGTGGGCACTATGCGTCATTGTTCACCGTACCAACAAGCAGCAAGCTATCCACCCAAAGAGCAACCTGTTCCTTGACAGGCACTGAAACACCCTTGGTCCCGTGTACACACTGAATATGCTGGACCCATCAACGGAACACACTACCTAGCGTTGGTAGAATCTTTCTCTACGTGGCCTTAAATTTATCTCGTTTCCTCACTGAATACCGAAACCACAGTGTTCTGCCTTCATCGCGAATTCTGACAACACGGATTACCGGAAATAAGTCTGTCAGACAACGGGTTCCAGTTTGCATCGGCGCTCTTCCGTGGGTATTGCTTTGCCTCTCAAATCGAAATTTTGCACTCCCTGCTACACAATCCTCAATCCAGCGGCCAGGAGGGACGATTCGTTAATACCTTCAGGCGAGCGCTTCTCAAGTCACGGGGGAGGGGACGTCGGAAGAAATCCTCCAGAAAATTTGGTCCACATACGGGACAACCCCAAATCCGGTGGCCCCGAACGTCCAATGCCCTGCAGAAGCCCTGATGAGGTGCCTATTACCAACCACTCATCATGCTACGATTCTAATGGAAGAACCACTTTGAAGGGCAATCTTTAGTGGAAACACCAATGCACTCAGTCCAGGATCCTCTGTATATGCAAAGATTGCCAACCGGACAGATTTGGGCGGAAGGCGTCATGAAGAGGCAAATATTTCATTTGTTGTACGAGATGTCCGTCGGAAATAATTTATGAATTCGCCTCAATAATCAATCACAGTCAGGACTCAGCTCATCCCTCGCTTTAGCCGACACACATGAACTTCCTGTGGATGTTTTGTTAAACACATTAATTCTTCCGGTGGAGCAATCCGAGCATGTGAAATGTGCTTGTTTCGTTGAAGGCAAAGGTAATGCACTCAAACGTTGTGACCAATAGCTTAAGACAGACTTTCGTGTGCTTTTCTGAATTTATGCTTTATTGTCATCACGTGCAGGTGATTTATCCCACCTAATAATATATAATCAGAACGTTTATAATCCATTATTCTTTTTCGAGTGATCTGTGCATGTTTGATCCAAAGTGATGGGCACACCGAATATGACAGAACCGTCTTAATAACCAACACATTGAAAGTGGAACATATTTGAACTGGTCAACCGAAACAGAATATCTCTAACGGTAATTTACAAAAGAATGTCTTTTCAGCGTTTACAAATGATGCTGGTTCATTGTCTGACTGGCAATGAGCGGCGATAACATGTGCAGCATTCTGCCATCTAACCTACCATTTTGTCTGTCTGCGCTCGCACCTGTTGACACACAGATTTTTGTCACTAAAAGTTCACAAAGATTCTCAGGGCTGTGGTCAGTGTTAGGCGTTTGTTCCTGCGCGCTCGGTTGTAAGGACAACCGGGTCGACAGTTTTGTCTGCGTATTGAATGTGTGGTAACTATCAACCGGTTCTATTACAGTAAAAATGTCAGATTCAGCACTTTCTCGAGTAGCGGTTAAAGTTGGCAAATGGGATTCAGTAAAGGCGACAATCCTGTTTCGGTATTTCACAGTTATGTTCTTATTCTCATTTATCTGTATACCGGTTATTATTCGAAGTTCACTGAAACTCTTGGAGAACAAATCTTATACCCCCATCTATGTGTGCTTCTTTATTCGCCTCAGTCGTTTTAATTTTATTTCAACTAACTGCTGTTTCAGTTAATAGTCAGCGAATTTCTGGATCATTTAGGTTAGTTTTTCCTCAGTCTAACTTGTTCACATGGGACAGGCTTATGCGCATCTCATAGAACACGTCCGCTCTGGTTGTTCTGATCCCAGAACTCTTTTCATTGTAGTTTAAGCATTGGTGAACAACTTGAATACTCATCTACAGGTGAGTCACCTCGAGAACCGCCCAGTGGATAAGTCTCAGTTGACTTGAAGGAGAGAGTTTGTCTCTGCGTACCCACGCCTGCAGTGGCCTGAGGGCCACTTCTGGACTTACCCGTAGACGACAGAAGTGACACCAAATCCGAAATTCCGAGTTAGTCTGTTCTGGTGTTGAGGAGGAATTCACCCATTTCTCCGAAGAGTGGATCTGACTTTCTTCAATCATGAAGGATTTAAGAACGGTTTTTTGATTGACAGATCTGCCTTTTCGGTACTTATTATCATGTTCATACAGTAAACGTGAGGGACTACAGTGTTCACAAGAATTCACAATATTGACTGTCAATTTTATGAAAGCAAATTCATGTGGGCGACTCCCCCGAGGATTTCGCAAATTCCGAGTGTTCGTCTCAAAATCTAGTTACCGTTTGGTCACGCCGTGTGATGACACGTTTCACACCTACCCCCGTTCACACAACGGACAGTGTTCAATAATTTGAATAATGTTGTCAAGCTACCAGATTTGTTGCACGCTCAATCACGCATTGCTATCCATAGCTGCACAAATACTGTCATTTACGTAGCACTATAAACGCAAATGCGTGAAGTGACACATCAAGCGGAGATTTCTTCGTGTTACAAGGTTCTTCATAAAAAGGGTCTTAAAAATCTGCTTTTGGGAACAGAAGATTGGTTGGCACAACCTCGTTACAATCACCGCAGCTGTGGGTAGCATTCTGGCTCTTTTTAGGTACCTTAGGATACTCGGTAGTTGACCTTGAATTCCATCTCGTGTTAGTTTGTGTTCCGAATCGATCGCATGGGCTAAGGTATCCCAGGTTACGGCTTTCTTGATTCCTTTGGTTAGGTAAATGGTGCATTGCTTTAGAACTTGCTCAGACAGATATACGTATTCTGCTCAGGAACGGGAATAAGAGTACACACGAAATAAGGTTGGTTGATCTGGTAGTCTGTCTTCAAATCTCAATCACAGACATGGGGAGCTGAGTTTCCCTGATTTGAATGTTTCCACCATTGCATGCGATGGTTGACGGTTCAGAATTTAAGGCCCCACGCCTTTAAATTTCAACCTTACGTAGCTGGACATTTTTGAGGCACTTGGATATCTAGGCCGTGAGACAACGTCCATATGTTGCCGGAGGAATTGTCTGGATAGCCATTTTCTCCCACTGGATTTAAAAATGATCTGTTGCTCTACTAGTCACTTCCATACTTCAGTTTCTACGAGTTCTGTGTTTTATGCTCTTGCGTGAGTGCTCTGGAGGAGACCCAGACCCAGTGGCACCAAAGTCCAATTGAACCAACATGGGTAATCAGCAATCATGGTTAGGAGACAAATATTAGGGTTCAACGTTAGATCCCAACATTTCGGGTGAAGTAACCGCTTCTTCTTCCGAACCATCCCATTTTATTAGTACAAAACTGGTGGTTTACATATGATTCCTTGTGGGCGTAGCCAAATCATTGCGAGAAGCCTATTGATCCAGACATTTTTCATAACCAGCTCTTCTGACTGGCTAGCTTAGTTGCAATCATGATTGGTTGGTCTGTTTCCATTTGGTCAAAATGATTGCCGGCAGATGATTGATTGATTTAGTTCTGCTTCATCACAGACTGATTGCATCACCGATCTGCATTACTGGCTCCAGCTTAGCACTCGATTCTGGACAGACGATGACATCCTGCCTGCTAACTACACCACGTTGTCCATAATTATTGTGCCAGTCGATACAGTCACAATAATCATCTGGGCAAGAGCGCATTGCTGCCAGCCAATGGCGTGGCCGCCAATGCCACGACTTGAACCTCAAGCCTCAGAGGTAACCGGGTCGTGTGGCATTTGACCATCGCGAATCCCTATAGCCTACTGATAATCTATTCTTGTATTCTTAAATAAATTGGTTCAATATTTTTTTATTGTTTAAGCAACTCAGAACTTAGAAAATTGCATAATTCGATGATCTGATGCCACAGACTGTTCAAATTGTTGAACAATGCATACGGATGTCACACTACTTGATTTGTTACTTACCGAGATAGACTGTTCTATAAAATTCACAAAGTCGGTGAATAACACAGTATTTGTTACCATTTTGCCAACAACTCATATTTTTTCCGCTTCTGATTCCCTTCTTCTTGCACAAATTAGCTGGGTTTCTGATCGAGCACACCGCGTGTGTCACACATTGCACCTATCCGGGGATGCACATTGTCGGTCGAACCTGTCAACTTTGTGATGGCCCGTGTCCGAAAAGTGAGCTGAAGGTTTTTCTTCAAGAAGAAATGAGACGGAGGGGGGGGGGGGTGGTGGGTGGTGAAAGGGAAATTTGTGCGTCTGAATCCCCCAGTCTGTTCACAAATTTCAGTTTGTTCTGAATTTCTAATCCTTTTCGCTAATTATTATAATTGCATGAAATCGACACTTTGGCATAACATTACTAGACAGGGTAAAAATATTTTGCATCACTTTCGGAATAACCTTATTTCATCATGTAGTGAAAATGAGAATAGCGAAAAACCCGTTTTTGATAACATCCTCTTGGCTGATACGGCCACATTGATGCAGTATAAATGAGAAATTGACGAACACTGTCTGTATGTCAAGAGGTGACTGGGTGGTCGTGAAAATTCGTGTTGCATAGTTAGAAAGAATGAGAATGATTATTATTCAATTTTTTGCTCGAAAATAACATCTAGTGAAGGTAGAGGCTTTGGCGATCGAATTGCATAACTCATAGCTTTGTTCTCAAGTGCCATTCGTGAGGGCATTCTAACTGCCCTGACTACGATTCAGAGCCGGATTTCAAACTCAGTCTGACCCAAAAGTTGACCCCGCCATATATATATATATATATATATATATATATATATATATATATATATATATATAATAGAAACGCCTTGAAATCAAACAAGGCGACAACGCATCAACAACACGTTTAATGATGGAAAGTGTGCTACAGAATATAGCAGTCAGTCATTGCAATCTTTATCTCTTTCATGGTTGTATGCTTTGTGGACTGTTGTACAAATCGGTCGCCCAGTCCGGAATAGGCCCTTTTTTCGAGGATACACCTCGAGCCCTCAGGCAACCGTGCGCGTCCCGGAAGGCAATAGCGTTGGCCCATATTAGCCGGTTGCCAGTTCTATGGTTCATTCGCATCGTCTGGGAAAACTTGTCGGTTCTGTGGAACGCCATCAGATCCTGTGGCCTTATTTAATGGTGGGCCATACTCGCTATGTCAAACCGCCTTCGGTGGATTTATGTCGTTCTAGAAAGGGAACACGAAGCCCCGCAGAAGTCACACCAAATCGTCGAGCACTGTCACTGATCGTTAACGACCGCTTATTTGCTGAGTGTACCTTATTCACGGTTAACGACGGCAGTGGTGGCCCTCCTATCCTCGACCTGGAAGCGTACCCGGTAACGATCATCTGTGCCATCCACAACCAGCCACTTGACCCTTTGGTCGTAACCAGGAATTTGTAGCCCACCCACCCACCCACCTCAAAAAAATCTTGTCTATTAGGTTGCACTATTTTCCAAACTGTATCCATACATTTATGTGAAGTTTGATTCACAATAAAAAAGAACCATAGGTGCCAGATCACTTACGGGTCAGAAAAATCAATGAGAAGGCCAAAAGTCACTGGGCCTACTCGGATTGGGAAATCGGATGAAGATTATAGTTATGGCATTACCACGGTAAGGTGAGACTGGTTACATGCTTCAGCTGTTGGTACAGGTCGGACTTATTGCCCCGAATGAAAGTTGCTGCCACGAAACCTAATGAGCGATCGGCCTTTCGACGGCTAAACGCCGAAGAACCTTATTAAGTGTTATTGTAGTTATCATTGCAAGCGTCTCGAAGACGTTTATCACGTGAGTAGGAAATCCAAAAATCGAACATGATTCCATATTGTAACACACAGGGGCAGTGTTCTTCCGACGGGGGTAGCACGTGTGTGATCTGCGAGAGCACAAAAGGGAAAAATTCCATGAGCCGAGACTCCGTAAGCGTATCAGCAGGCACCAACACTCACATTAAACGAACAACAAGATGGCGGCCTCCATTCTGGCCTTCACACTGCTCTTTCGAACGAAAGAACACTGTCCCCAATTTTCCGTACTCCTCCAACACACACCACAGGAGCACTGAATCCCCAAGGACCACACTTCGAGTAGGCCAAACCACAAGACCTCTCCTGTGCCACATCAAATCTTAGCCTCAGATCACTGCACAATTATCTCTTCGGCCCACACCAGGCCTATCTCCAAGGCCTCTCATTCCCCTCAGTGCGGTTCCGCCGTGGGTGCCAAAAATGTAACACGTGGGGGCATTGCTCTTCTGACGAGGGTAGCACGTGTGTGATCTGCAAGAGCACAAAAGAAAAAAATTCCATGAGCCGAGACTCCGCAAGTGTATCAACAGGGACCAACACTTACACTAATTGAACAACAAGATGGCGGCCTCCAATATGGCCTTTGCAATCTGATCCGGTAAACATCGACTCAGTGTTGTGCAGCGCTGCTGACGTGGTAGCGTTATGCGTGTAGAGTGATGTACGTGGTATTCTTCCGCGGGGGTTGCAAGTGCGCGATCTGGAACGACAAGGAAAGTAAAACTCGGTGAGACCGAGATCAGTCGGTGTGTGAGCAAGCATCAACATTTACACCGATAAAGATGGGCGCAGCGATATATGTCTGAGCATGTTACAGTACATCCCCGTAAGAATCTGCTTTAGACATCATCATATCTCACCCTTAACTTTGACCCCATCTGTTCTTCCGTAACTGGCGATTTGTTTGTTCTTTTGGTGGGGAAGGATATAATTTGGATATTCTCTTCAACTATATGAAGAAAATAGCCTTCTGGATTTGTAACTCGTTTAGGCTGTATTGGATAAAACTGAATTACTGGTCGAGTTCAGATTGGTTCGCGAAGTTTTCGTTCTTTTAGAGTCCCATTTTATTTTTTTGAGGGGAAGTGTTTTCTACTTCTGGTATGGAGATATGGGACCAAGGGAAAATAATAACCGTTAAGGCTAATCGGACCTCACGCAAGTGTCGGAACTTTGGTTTTGTGACGTGAATCACGTAATGGAGTGTCTGAGAAAAGTAGCAACCCTGAGGTGATAGGTTCTTGTGTTTTTTGAGGTATCCGCTATCTCCTCGATCTCCATCACTTACCCAGTTCCTACCTGTGGCTCCACAATGCTGAAACGCGCATCAGCATCCACATCCGACAAACCACTCGACGGGCGGACTAAATCGAACTGAGGGTAACCAAGGTCTAAAACCTCGGCGATACGGTGTTTGGTATACGAGGACATACTCATGAATGGACGGACGAGATCTACTGATCTAAAGGCTACAAAGGAAAACTGCCCAAGCTACCCGACCCGGTGAAGCGGATGAACCTCATAACAGGACACCGGCTCATCTGAAACAGCCCTATTACCTTGTAGACTGCTGTCGGTTGCGCAAAACCTAGAGGGACATTCCCGAACAAAAAGGTCAGATGGGATATCATTAACTTCCTTCCTTCTTGGGACTGCGTGACCGAGTAGTGCTGGGGACACTACCTCGTAACATATTCCCGAGAATTTTCATGAATGATTTCCATGATAATCACAGACTCGACTTATTCTGTGGTAGAAGATAGCCACACAAAAGAAAAATAGTCTTATAAGGTTTGTGGTCAGATCGGCGTGCAAGTCAAACAGCCACAGTCGGAGCGACTATCTGTAATCAGTTTTTTGTCGACGCAATTAGGTGAATCAACCACTCGTCTTGTGAAGCCTGGTCTGATCGCCTTTCGGCGACTAGAACTCAGATGATAAAATTGAATTGTACAAAGTGTAGAAATCCAACCGTTTGTATTTCTGTGGTGAACATTTGCCACTAATCTAGTATCTATTTCAATAGTTAGAGGTGAACAGCTGAGGATTATAATGCCCACGCTTTTCTCAGCCTTCTATTCTCATCAAATGCTATTCACCGCTTATTATTGACCGGATCTATGACCATCACGTTTGCGCATTATCTGTTCACAATAGCTTGCGAGCTGGAACAAGTTCGGTCCAAGAACGGAATCATGGTTCAACTGATTGGCGCCCCGGCTCTACGCTCCCTTTCTGGCTGTACACGTCTGAATGGTAATCTGGTACTTTCAACTGAATCTTTCTATCCCAGGTATGTTTTGACTGATCTTCACGTGGGTGCCTGCCACAGGATATATTTAAGTTTATTGTTGTTCAGAATATCTTTTTGATTTTAGTTACTAATCTGGATTACTGATTTACGGTCTGTGTATTACAAGTGATTAGATAAGTTGTATAATAAGATTATGGAATAAGGTTTGGCCTGTACTCTGACTGAGTGGTTTTGGGCGCCAATCAGAATGAAGCCGGCTATATAACATGCTGGAAACGTCATTAGGCAAAGATCAGACGGTCGACTGGCAGTATCTCGTTCAGTATGACCAAACATTATACCTCTGGAGAGAATGCACATGCGAATGAACAAAAAGGAAATCAGTCTATTGGTCTACAAACCTCCACTAGATGAACGTGGGAGCAGATACCAAAGGATACTCTCAACAGTGGGACAACGTATCGCATTTCGTTGGGTGGCTATGGCCTGTTGAAGCTGTGAAACCTCCGTCATAAAGAGTGCTGCCCATTCAACACTGCAATCGCTTCGTTGGACGCATCATACTAAGATGCCAGGCGTCTTAATAATTCTTATTGTATCAGCGAGGATAAATCAGTACAGACAAAACTCGATTAGCAGACTGACATCTGGCAGGCAAGAAAAAGACCGTACATGATTAATTCGGTCAAGTCCTTTTGTTAGACACCTCATGATTCAAAAGCCCTCTTTTCTTCTTTTATCATTTTCTGCTTCTCAAACAAAACTCACTACCACACGACACACTGTCTTCAGTCTACAGGCGATGTCGAAATTCTCCAGGCCAATTTTTCCCCGTTACTCATTCCTTTTTCCAGAACTTTCCGTGGTATATCATAACAGGGGGCTGAAGCAGAGAATTTCATACAGCTTGTTTTCAGTCGAATTAGTTATGCTGTGATTCGTTAAACATTGGAATTGTGTGACTTTGGTCATCATGATCAATTTGTCTGAAGTTCAAAAGTCCGAAATTAGTTAAATGTTCACTATGGCTTATTGCTAAACAGACAACGGTAAATTTCAGCACGGGTGGTTTTGTCATTGGTACATAAACGCTGATCCAACCGGAACCGTACCATGTTTCTGCTTAACTGAAACGAAAGCAGAGAACATGTACGGAGAATGCCATGCTGTCTAACAGTTCAACAATCAACTCATGGTGAATGGTAGCCTCACCGGAGGAAAATGTCCGGTCTATTTCGAACTTGTGACCTGAATTTTAAATTTATTCATTTTGTTTACACCAACTTGAAGAAACGTTTGCCGGAATTCGAAAAATTTCGCTACTTGATTAAAAAGTAGCTGGATGAGATTGTGTGAGTCTATCGAACACCGGTTCCAGTGGCAAACATATTTCCAATTATTCTCATGAATGAGAGCATGGTTCTCTCTGTATTCCTGTACAAAAGTGGTTTCGTAACAAGATATGGTATGCAAACAACAAATACATCGGACTTAGACAATGAGGTTAGGTGCATCGGGACAAAAGTAACAGTCAGAAAGCAATAAGTATTTCGCCTAGGAGAATTGCTGTATAAACATTTTCCGTGCGCTTTTGCAAACAAGAGCCAGTATTATCGGAACAACAAAAGTGGCTACATGTTGCAACCACGGAAATATCCTAATCACATCGTAAATCGTTTTGGCCACCAAGTTACGTTGAGAGGATTGTGTTGAGAATCAAGGGGCACACGAAAACGTCCGTCGTCCAAAGGAATACTCACAAGAAACTTATTTTAGTGACTTTGAGGTCGCACGCCGATTGACATGAGCTGCAAATTATCCCCGTTAACCTTGTCGATGGTCCGTTGATTAAGATATCCTGGAAAAAGTAGAATTCACCGCTCCCAAAAGATGGGAGTTCCACGTCTGTCAGACCAGTAGTTATTTTAGGAAAACTGCTTTATTATAAAACGATATGTTAGGTGATGTACCACACAAGGTTGTACATCTTATGGACTTGAGTAAATCTATCCGTTTGTTAAATAATTTACAGTAGCAAAACAACTGTAAAATTTAATGGTTTACTTTTCACAATTTCCTGGTAAAAGTCACCATTGGAATAAGATTGGGAACTTATTCCTCGTGTGTAAGCAAAATGGTGTTGCCAATTTCCCATGTAACTTCAACATTTTTACGAGGTTGCAAACGTGTATATCGAAGAATGATTATTTCAAAAAAACCCAATAGCTTGGGTATTTCGACAATAACTGCTCACACAATCAATAACCGATCACACATGACTGACCTAACCTCCCCATTGATTTGGTACGACAGTCTTCACGTTTGCGCTCGATCACGACGTCCGCTTTGTCTTCCAGTGGTGATAAACTTGACTTTTTACTAAGCCTGCCTACTTCTGAACGCAACAGCGATTGAACGGAAGCCCAGAGACTTCCATTTCATAGCCGTCTCGGCTTCTGAATCAAAAGTACTGATTGAGATTATCGGAGAGATATCCCATTGTATGCTTTTTTCCAGCTACGAATTATCATTCACCCGGTGACTAGCATCCAAGTCTGTTTGATTTTTGCACAAATGGATGCAATACCTCCCGTGTAACCGTCACTCAAGAGATTGTCTTGTGAAAATGATAGTTCACATCATCGCCAAAGTTTAACACATTTTTCCAACGATTGTCGTCACGACTATGCGAATCAATGTACGTCGTGGATTTCCTTGTTCATGAAGGGAGAGGTGATGTGGTATCAGGCCTTACATGGTCATGCGGAACATCGGTCAACATCCCATTCAAACTATATGTTTACTTGCCCCCGTACAGTTGACGTTCACAGGGTACAAAACAATGCTGTATTGTTGCTTAGTTCTGAACACAACAGTTATGTCCAAAATTTGCCTCCATCTCGGTGATCATATTGTGAGCTGCGAATAGAACCGACCTGTCATCTTAATCTAACTATGTCACATGCTCCGTCATACAGTAATCGTTTTTACTCTACCGCATGCTTCAACACCGAAGCTGATGCGTCGATTTTCTTTGCGTGCGCTTACTGATCGAGGTTCTCCTACGCCAAAGATGATTTTTTTTCACACATTTACCACCGTATCTTTGAATTATGTGTTCATCATACCTTGTGGTAACTGCCGCCATATTCCCAGCGCTCGGATTCGGTGTTTTGTATCATTCGACCAAAGTAACTCTCCGTACAAGTTCGCACGGTTCCGAAAGTTTTGAATATTTTCTGACAATTTCTATTACAATTGAAAAGCAGCATTTTGGTATTGCCGAAATGGAATCCTAACTTTGAAATGCAAGAGTATTCTTCCGGAAAGAGCGCTATAGTGAGACAGACCTGACAAATCCTAGTGTTAGTTTAAATGAGTAGTTGAACAAATTTTGAACTCCGTTTTTTCTCAACGTTCTTCGCTTTGCTACTCAATTCTCTACAGAAAACCATATTGGTCGCATAATGTGCAACGGTCGGAGATAGATGAGAATATTTTTTGAATGATTCGTCCTTAGTCCATCTTTCATACGCACCACTTTTCAGTGCAACGCGTTGGTTACACTTTACAAGGGCTGCATATGTCTGAAGCTTTTCGCTCAGTTTACAGGGTTCGCATCCCAACCAAAGTGGTTGGTATTCATCTCCACTATCTATCCTTGTGCCATCAAAGACAGTTTTTGCAAGCGTTCAAGCTCCGTTGGCCCGTCGCTAAGTTCAGACACACTGATGATTCCTTGGTCGCACTAGTTACGACAACCACACCGATTCGCTTCCCAGAAATATGTTGGGTCATCCATATGAGACTTGTTCTAAATCTCTTCCGAACCAACCTACTCCACCAACCACTACTCCATTCCCATTTGACACAAACCATGTTAAATGTGATGGACATTTATAGAACGGACATTAGTGTACAGATTTCTGGTTACTGCCAGTAAAATTTCCACTGTAATGGCATTTTACCCCATGCGGCTCCGAAACAGACTGTTCTTTCCCTAGCAGACTGCCCACCAATTTGACGACCGGTGATGCTCGAGCGGTTTAGAGCATTTACTTGCCACCCCAGCGGTTTTAATCGCGTCGCCAATGGTCACTTTACTTGTAGACAATAATCCATTGTCATCCGGTTCGTTGCCATATCCAAATGAAAAATGATCAACCTAGTAGCAAGATTAAATACAATGTTATTGCAGCAAAACAAGTGATGACCAAACGGTAGACATGGCCGGTGGGGGACCGCAGGATTTTGCGTTCGAAACGCCCATCCCCATCCCAAAGCCGAGTGACACATAATTTTATCAGTTTTCACTCGATCGCATAGTTGTTCTTCGAGGTTATATTATTCACACCGAAAGTGTGTAAATGTGACCAGTGTTGATCAAATAACAGAAGCCACTATCCGCACCAAGGACCACCTCAATGGTAGACAATGATTCTCTTCCATCTGCGTTATCGCGCCTAGCCTGTTTGGAATTTATGTGACTCTTGACTCCCATCTCCATGGTGACGGTTGCAGGCAAGTGCCGGTAGTGAGATGGACCCTCAAGACTTTATTACGCGCATGTGAAACATAGTCTAAAAAAAGTAACTGTTTCATACAGTTGAAAAGATGCTGCATCTTTCGGCCATGTTTCCGTTTCGATTGCAAGTTAACCAGTCGAACCTGTCCAACCTTTTTTCATTTCCATTCGCGCAGATCTAACCCTATTTCAAATAATGGGATGTTCTCGTTTATCTGTCGTTAAGCGGCAGATTGTGTGGCTTCCAAACTTAACTCTCAGATCAGAGAGATATCTTTCTTAGTTTCTTCATTATCCGTACTGGTCTGTCAAAATGGTTAACTTCTTTCAAACAGTTTAGCTATTCAACAGAACATCTAGTGCGAGCCTGATGAGATTGGTCAACATGATGTTATTTTTGATGATATAAACTATTGGGTTTTGGTTAACATTTGTTATTCATTAACAAGCGATGTACACATACGATCGCCTCATCTTTTGTTTCACAAATACGGACGCAAAATTATCATGAGCGATTAGAGTTCATCTCACGCATTACCCAATCACATCAATGTACGGATCGTCGTGGATTGTGTTGATTGCACACTTTCCTGTAAACCTGGTAGAGCGGATTGCATGTACACCCGAGAAGTTGGTGAATGGTTAATACTATATACATGCTATTCTACTGATATTCTGCTCACAGGTGATATCGATTTTGACACTGGAAAGTTTACTCAGCTTTTATTTTGATCTTCATACCTTGTCTTAAGGTATATCCAAGCATCAGATAGTGATAATAATTTATTTGAAGTTTCTCATGATTTATGTTGATTCTTTGCTGTTAGGTATTTGAATGTGTACGACCTTGGTTACCAAGGCAAAAGGCTCTGAGCAGAGTGAGCCACAAATTACCGAAATATGGTAGTATAAATAACTTAGAATTAATAAAGACGACCGCATAAATGATCCTAGGTTATATTTGGATAGGCCTACCATCTGAATAGTTCAGTAGAAGCCGCTTTTTGCCAGTATCGTTTTTATGATCGTGCATGTATAATAAGGTCAAAAGAAATTCATGGGGTTTCAAGTACTTCTTAACGATGACTGTCAAACTTACTGAAAAAAAGGAAATCCTAGTTTGTATCAATGTGAGTGTTGGCGTCAAGGTCACTTAGGTGCGCTTTGTTATTCACTTATATTGTTATCGCGATAGTGGTGAAAACATCCACTAGAAGTGAATTTTCTCGCCATCTCCGTAAAGGCGATCAAACTAAAGTTGTAACAGCTTATTAGTTCTAATTTTCTGTCACTGATCTTGTCCACTGTTTTGACGTGAATGGAAGCACCAGTCGTCAGTTAGTTCAAAGGGGATTGCAAAAATACACCTTTCAGACATGACAGCAAGATGATTTTATATGCACTGCGCTCAGAAAACATTGCCGTAACATCCTTTACTTAATCCGAAGTGAGAATATTCCTACGCACTCTTACTTCCACATACAAAGCCATACTACTCTTTTTGAAAATTCATACATGGGGCCACGTGTCCTCATTCTGAAGGTTAACCGTGGTAACGGACGAATTAAATTTGGATGAAACACCGTGTGATTCTAAAAATTGACTATCCGTCCATGGACGCTCTATGCGATGCAAATGAGAATACAGCTGTAAACCAACAGTGGAGTGCTCAATTATGGGAATGATTGGGTAGAGGAGTACCGGATACGCGTTCCAGATGAGCGCCAAAACCGCAAAACCGGTCGTGTACTTCCGGGGGAATTTTGTCCTGTCATCCACATACAATACCATTCTACCCATTTCGAAAACTCTAACTTCTTGTTACAGATAAGGATGGGGCAATTTCAAATGCGTCTACTGTAGTATGCAATACCAGCTCTCTCTCTCTCTCTCTATTACTCGCCGGGGGAGGGGTTGCTCGAGTTTGATCTTCAAAACACAAAATGAAGAAAACTCCATGAGCACAAATTTCAATAGGCGTATTAAAAGGATCCTGGGCTAAGCCTATTTAAACACCGATATGGCTGTCATCAGCCTGCTCACAACCCGAGTATGAGGTTGCATTGAACGCCCATTAAAGGAGGGCAGGTATTGATGTAATTAGGCGATTCGGATCACAAAGCCTGTCAGTTTGGCAATGGGTTTGTTTCGTGGACTAACGTTTAGATGTGATAAGCTGTACAAGGGCCAGAGAAAAGTTGTTCTCAATAAGGAATTCAACCCAAAATGTATTCAACCGAATACTTAAATATCTCACCGAAGGATATCATTTACTTAGATCAGAATACAAAACATGGTTCACCTTTTTGGCTGACTTCAAGTAAATGCTCTTCGATTAGTTGGAAAATTCGTAGGAGTACAACTGAAAGTTCCCCCGAATTCAGCAAAAACGTGCTATTCGGGTAAGTGATCGTTTTTTGGAACAGCGCTTCATGCTGTGTTTCGCCAGAAGCGCACAAATGTATTCATTCAAAACGATCTTTTTGTTCGCCTCTATTTTTTTAACTTATGAAGGCATGCCCAACTTCAAGGTCCAATTCACACAAAAATTCTTTAGTAGTGCAGATAAACATAAACACATAAACACTTCTCCTGTTTGGATGAGAGAAATTAGTGGGCCACCTTCGCAGTGGACACTGGAGTCAAAAATCGAAAATATGATGGAACACAGATTAAAAGATCATTTCATAACCAACGTGGTAGATTCAATACTGAAGAGACTGGGAAATTTCGAAGATTAAAGGCGAACCCAGCGATTATTATTGTGTGAGAACGTTGTGTTCCCAGTGATGTTCCTGATACTTGGGTATAAACAAATTTTGCTTCGTTTTTCCTCAGAGGCTCAAAATCCGTCATAGGTGCGGCGACTGATTCTGGCAAAATAGGGTTTCATCTGAGCTTTGAGCATATTTGTTCACCGTATACAGGCAGACCTCAGGTAACATCGTCCAAAGACCTTTCCACCATTTTTTAGTTACCGTAGACAAAAGTATGTAGCTATACGCGAGTGCTGTCACGTACGGAACCAAAACGTTCGTACCAGAGGTCCTCATGCATCCGTTTCGACAGTGCCTGTACTTTTGAACGCATCATGAACCTTTGATCTTATTCCCAGCACACACTCTCTCTATTCATGCCCATTTCAATCCCACCACAGTACCACGGTCCCAGATCACGAACCGATCACAGCAGTCAGTCAGTTGTGGGCTCTACATTCACTCCGTGAAGTGACCGGTTATGTTTACATGGACTTGGGCTTTTTCGGACCCGCATTGAAAAACCTCAGTTTTTTGGAAAATTTGGTCAAAGTCAGTGGTGTATGTAAGTTTCTGTTCGAATGCCAAAAAAATCAAGTGTTTCAAGTATTTTGTTGGGTATAATTCGGCATCAGAAACAGATCGAATACTCGTTATCTTCCAAGCTGCATTATTATCATTTTGTATAAAACACACGTTGGTATGCGTTTCGGTCACCGTATTCAAGCTACAGATCTGTCAAACTATCCAACCGGAAGTTGAATTGAACCTTTCTTCTCAAACCCATCCTTCTCCACTTTAAGCCTCCGGCGATATTTAGACTGTCACAATCAGTGGTGTATTTTCACCAGAAAATCTTTTCTCGGTTAGATGATTTCAGCTTCCGACGTTCTATTCCGTTTGTTTGCTTTTCCGTGGCTCTGCTAATTTCATTCCCGGTCGGATAATGTTGGAGCTAGTATTCAAAAGTAGATTCTATGAGTGCGAGGCAAATAGTTGTAACAACGGACCGGAATTAATATTTGCTCTACACTTGTTGCCTGTTTGACGCACACGTTGGACATTGACCGTGTATGGATGCCGACTGATATCCCCTTGACTTTATCCCTTGAAAAGCAATCACTTCGGCATATGACTGCCGTTTGACGAACTACCTTCCATGAAGAGATTAAATTTGAGCGATAAAGTTGGAAAAAGGGGCCAGCGTCGTTTGGGACTCATGTATTGCAACCCACTATCGAACATTCGGGGTTTTTTGATTACGATACTCACGTCTCAAGCGACTGGCTAGAGTCCGTTACACTTTGTTTAGAATTTCGACGGTAGAATTTTCGTCATCACTTCAAGTGAAATTAGCAGTGCCTCTACTTCCTTGTTTTGGATCACTGGGAACGTGCGAAGCGTAGTCAGATTACGACAGTGACCACTTTGCTTTTTCTCATCCACATTTGATTGAGCCATATCGGAGAGTTCCTGTACACATATGGATGGACCGCTCACAGTTCGGCCATTGGTTGATGAAGGAGCATAATGAAAACTGTTTTGTTAAGCTTGACTTTTAGACAGCATACCTATCAAGATCACGACATCAGTGCACGTTCAGTATATATAACAATCAATGACGGCCCGCGGGGAGTTGCTCGGGTTTGATTTGAAACAACTAAAACACAGAACCCATGATCGAAAATCCCAGCAAGTGTATCAACGGGATCCTACACTTACAATAATCGAACACCAATATGGATGTCAACAGCCTTGCTCACTTCAGTGATCCCCGCTCCAACGAAATGACACTGTAGTGTATTACAGTCCCTCATCACATACAATCCAAGAGTATTCGGTTTATCGGTACTATTCATCGGGGAAGACCATATCCGAAAATTACTATCGGCCAATGCGCCGCGAAATCACTCAATTAACAAGGCCTTTGGGCCGAAGAAGTCGAATAGAATGGGAGCCCTCGGTAATTGAGAGATTTTGGATAAGCACTGTGACGGCCATGGATCTTGTGAAATCGCCTGCCCAATCAAATGTCCCGGTGAACCGAATGCCCCTAGTTTGTGATGGGGTGGTACTTAACACGCGTACAGTGTTCTTTCGGTTGAGGGTGCAGTAGAGTGAGCAGACCGTTGCTAGTCATTTTGACGTTCAATTATTGTGCGTATGGATTCCCGATGAACAACTTACTGAACAGTGTGCCCACCGAGTTTTCTTCGCCTTGCGTTTTGAAGATCGGAAGCAAACAACCCCTCAGAGAAACACAAGTCCCTGTATACTAAACATGACTGCGCGTAAAATCATCTCGGATAGATCACCAGTTACAAATTCAAACAATAATTTCAGCGACCACGATCTAATGCACAGTTAATTTTGACTGCGGTAGACCACTGAATGTGACACTGATTATTGCCGTTTATACGACTGCTTCGTCACGCGGCTTCAATGCCCAATCGGTCATACCACACCACGGAAACTATCCGCAGTCCGACCGATGACCGATTCCACTTCGAACTGGTCGAGTTCCATGATTAGCTACTGAGATTCCTCCCAGTAGTTAAAAATCACACAATCGTCGATATATCCCGTAGAGAGCTTCATTGAGCAAAGTATCAACTACATCATCACCAAATGATCACGGTCTGCCACAAATCTAATATTTGTCTTCCAAACAGAAAAACAAGTGTATTCAGTTGACATACCCTCATGATGCCATACGGTATTTGAGCCTATCTATCACCTTGGTCATGTCGGTTGTGAACTGCGTTGAATATAGAAGCTAACAGATACGTCGTGTAACTAACTGCTTTGTACCTCACATGAAATCGACTGAGTTTGAGTTTCGCCAATTACCGTACCAAGTATTTGAATTTGCGTTCTCAATCACTTACCTACATTTTTATTTCCTATTGTTTCCTCTTTGATCTAATGATTCCAATCTCCGAACCGTGTGATATAGCAATTGCATGTGTTGACGAAGCGGTGATTCATGTGCCACTGAATTTTTACGGCGAACTGTAACCACGCTTTGGTCCAATGGATCCAGTGTTTGATTAACTTTCACGCATGCGAAGCCTTTCCTTTTAACTTGCTTACTTTAACGCGACTAGCTCCTGCGAGAGGATGAGCCGACCTCACGGATGTCCCGAATGGCACCTGGCCATGAGCGGTGTGTGTAAAGGAACTGTTCATGAAGAGTTTGGGGAATCGGGTGCGAGATGCACCCAGGTTTAGCGAATGCGCGTGCATATGCACAAAAATTTTCCTTTACACATGCAAACATATGCCACTGCTTATGCAGCATTCTAATTGACCCGATTGTTATGAAGCTCGGTGAATGAGAAATAGCGATATTGGGGTACACAAAACGGAGGTAGCCAGTCCTAGTTATGGACCTTAGGTCAGCACGTACTTGAGATAGCACTTGAAGCTAAGCTGTTTATGAAGCCAATTCTAGAAAATCTACTGTGGTAGCGTGCCAGTGTAATTGCGGGTGAGGCTGGGCACGCCACTTTGTACACTGTTGCCAAGACTCTTCATGGGTTTTGCTGCTACAGTACACAGTGATTGTGCTACAGCGTTCACGGTAAGCAACGAGCTTCATGTTCTCTCCGCGGCCGAATTATCAGATATGCTAGCTGCAAACTTTAATCTGCGCCAGCACACTGCCTGATGGAAAGGGAGAAAGCTTCCGGACATCGGTAGTCAGGCCATCACGACGCGCACGTTACGCAGCTGCCAAACAGACATTGTATGTCTCTCCAAAATACGTTCGCCTTATTCTGGCACACGGAATATTAAGCCTCCCCACATAGACGACTACTACCAACTGTACCATAGGCGATCTACTGACAACTCCAGTCTTCACGGCGTCGCGGTCGCTGTCCGTAGCAGGGCTAACAAGGTGCTGCTTTCATTGAACCAGATATCCCTTCGAATTACTGTAGCTCGTTTTCGCTCCTCGCCTCTGAACATATCAGTTGTTGCAATCTAAGCCCCGACGTTAGCATCCGAAGAGATAGCGAAAGATGATTTCTGCGACAGGTTGCAGGAAGTGGTCAACAATGTCCAAAAGTGAGATATATTTCTTGTCGCAAGGGTCTAAAAAGCTCGCACTTGACCTTCAAACCAAGCAACTGGACAAATCCTGGGGGAATATGGCTTTGGACAGTAGCGCGACAGTAGTGCTAGCCTTGTCAGTTTCACAGTCTACAACAGACTAACCGTCCAAAAGCCCGCCTCCAACATCCCAGGCAACACTTGCTGACGTGGTACTCAAACGACGGTCACACTGCACATCAAGTCGACTATATGCTGGTACGATCTCACAGGGTGTCTCCGGTCGAAGACTACCCGTCTTACAGAGGTGAAGAGACAGGAAATTAGAATGGCTTTGACCGCATTTTTGTCCGGACACACCTGAAGATCCACTTATCCAATTACAACAAATCCTGTGCCCCGGAGAGAATTCACGTAGCTTTCCCAGGATCACGGACAAAACGACAATTACTGTCAAATGCTATAATCACCCATCTAACCAATCATCCAATCAGTGAAGAAACATCGGCGGAGCAACAATGGAAGTCTTTGAAATCGTCTGTCGAACAATCTGCGATTGACGAACTGGGCACCATACGACAGTGGCAAATGAACTGGATATCGGTGGTGACCCTATATCTATCCAAAATAAGTAGAGATGCCAGCCTCATTGGCCTTTCTGGCTTACGGGAGGTTCAAAGAAAAGCCACCCACTTGGCAAGGAAAGACGGAAACAACTACTGGCCAGAAATCGTGGACAGTATGGAGGCAGCGGCTAACTGTGGTGACTTCTCATAATTTTTCTGTCACATTTGAACGGCATCCGGCAAGTGACAGCCAGCAGAACCACTTTTTCGCGGCGCTACCAGGCTACTGATACTGGAACAGAGGAAAAAGATGCAGAGTTGGATCGAGCACATTGACAATTCACTGAATGATTCCATGAGAAGCTTGAAAAGTCAAATCCCTACAATCCAGTGTGGAACCTACGACATCAGTATCAGCCCTGTGTTTCTAGAAGATATTGCTAACGTGATACACAATCTGAATAACTCACGGGCCCCTAGGGAACACGGCTCTGGACCGCAGCTATATCAATTCTGTCTTTCGGCACTGGTAAGGCCCTCCACACGCCATTGTGGTTCAACTTGGGAAAGAGAACAGATCCCACGGACTGGGGAACCCCAATCCTACTCCACCTCTCCAAATGGCGATAGGAGAGTATGCGACAATTACCGCGTAATCAGCCTGATCGACGTGGCTGCAAAGATTTTCTCCGTGCTTCTACTTAGCCACTTGTCACCCGTGAGGGGCGCATGTACTCATCCCAATCATGGAGGACTTTGCCGCGGTAGGGGATGCGTGGACCTGATGTTCACTCAACGTCGATTACTAGAACATCGTTACAGATTTCAACAACTAGTATCAAGAAGTTCCGTTGATTTTCGCACAGCATTTGACTTGATTGACAGAAACGTTTTGAGGACCATTCTGCAAGCAGACAGAATGTTAGGAAAAACTTTTCAGTGCCATAAAATTGTACTTTCCAACTACGCGTGCAAGAATTCGACTTAATGGAGAAGAATCCGGCGAATCCTCTCTCAACTCCAGTGTCCGACAGGGTTGCCTATTGTCGCCAGTTCTATTCAACTCTGCTATCGACTGGACAATGCTGTAGGCCCTCAGCGATTAATCTGGTGTACAGGTCAGCCCAGAGATTTTCTCAGTTGATTTGGAATTCGCTATTGATATTGTTATCCTAGTGAAAAGTCCGACTACTCTCCAGCCAATTCCGCGTGGTGTAGCTTTCTTTGCGAAAACCATGGAACTAGAAGTCAACACATTAAATACTAAAGTCGTTTCGATTTGCGCTTCACAGTCCACACAACCATTGTACGTCAGCGGCGAGCTAATCGAGCACATGTAGGTATTCAAGTACCTGGGCTCCACGATCCTCCCGAAAGGTCAACCCAAAGACGAAGTCAAAGTGCGAACTGACAACACCAGGATAGCGTTTTTTCAGCTACGTGAATCACTTTGGGATCGAAACGAGACCAGTCTTCGAACTGAAATCCGTGTCTTCCAAGTCGCCATCCGCCCCAAAATGACCTGCGACTGTGAAACGTGGTCATTACTCTTCGAGAAGACCGGAAAGCTGGAATCATTTGTCCACCGATGTCTGCGAACTATCCCCAAAGTGACCTGGCGCGGTAAGATATCAGACGGCGCGATAAGAGAACGACGCTTCTACATTGAAAAGCTGTCGGTATTCCTTCAAGGACGACTTTTGCAGTTATTCGGCCACATCCTGCGACGCCCGCACATCAAGATCTTAAAACAGTGTCTGTTACCTGCTCCATGCCATGGTTGGCGCTACCACCTTGGAGAACAACTGAAAACATGGATCAGCACTGTCATGTCCGACGTCGATTGATTGGGACTCCGGTCTGTTTATGGTTCCCGTCTTTGGGACCAGAACTGGATCTCCCTGTGTTCCGACCTCGCCTCCGACCAACGTTCATATGCAGGCGCAACCCGTGAAATCCATAAAGTCGGCTCAGCATCTTTTAGGAGATAGTCGCATCAAAGTAAAAACTAAACGTAAAAGTAAGGTCTCTTTGCAGTTTAATGGAACCCCACAACAGCGATGAAGCGGACGAAAAGAAATGTGGATTTGGGCCCGAATAAAAGGAAAAACTTATCGACATTGCTACGTAACCGTGCTGAACGGGTTTGCTTGCTGCGATGACCCGGAGGACTATATCGATTGGAAATCAGTGTTCTACCAGGATCACCTATATCGGACAGGCCGAGGGCGACTATGGCGACAAAAGCAACGCGGCGTTGTTGGAGGGCGTGGTGGAATGTTCCCCTGGAATCGAGCACTCTACATAAAGCCACAGAAGCCCATGAACAGCAACGTTACGTAAGCTTATACCGCTCGCCCCTAAATGAGGCCACTGCATGTTACCTTTTGCTTAACTGACCTCTTTATGAACAGTTCCTTTACACACACCGCTCATGGCCAGGTGCCATTCGGGACATCCGTGAGGTCGGCTCATCCTCTCGCAGGAGCTAGTCGCGTTAAAGTAAGCAAGTTAAAAGGAAAGGCTTCGCATGCGTGAAAGTTAATCAAACACTGGATCCATTGGACCAAAGCGTGGTTACGGTTCGCCGTAAAATTTCAGTGGCACATGAATCACCGCTTCGTCAACACATGCAATTGCTATATCACACGGTTCGGAGATTGGAATCATTAGATCAAAGAGGAAACAATAGGAAATAAAAATGTAGGTAAGTGATTGAGAACGCAAATTCAAATACTTGGTACGGTAATTGGCGAAACTCAAACTCAGTCGATTTCATGTGAGGTACAAAGCAGTTAGTTACACGACGTATCTGTTAGCTTCTATATTCAACGCAGTTCACAACCAACTTGACCAAGGTAATAGATGTGCTCAAACACCATATGGCATCATGAGGGTATGTCAACTGAATACACTTGTTTTTCTGTTTGGAAGACAAATATTAGATTTGTGGCAGACCGTGATCATTTGATGATGATGTAGTTGATACTTTGCTCAACGAAGCTCTCTACGGGATATATCGACGATTGTGTGATTTCTAACTACTGGGAGGAATCTCCGAATTTCTAGTTGGAATTCTTTTGAGACTTGCAGGTGGTACTGGTTCTGTTGAACCTATCTGTTTGCGCATATGCAACATGTTTCCCCTGGGGCTGTAACCCAGGGTGCTTGATTCATACTTGCACTCGTTACCAACGGTCTATACGGCTGGGTTGTTTCTCCATTGTTTCTTTTCTGCCGCTGCTGGAATTGGATTCGATTTGCCTAGGACTCAAGAGGAACACTTCAGTCGATCTTCATGCTAGTTGGATGCATTTATTGATTTTATCGTTTTTGTTCAACAACTCAGCAGGTCAGTATCTGCCGTTTACTGGAATACGAATACGCCGTGCACCACTAGATGGTAATCGTCGCTTATATTGAATAGTTCATCTAATTCATGAGAAATGTTCCTCGCACACAGAGAACGTTCCTATGGGATATAATGCCCCGGTTATTTGGCTTTTTCATCTGCCGTCAATATTGTCGGTCTTGCTGGTATGTCTTTTTGACACAACACTGCACATCCAACAGGCGGCCACTTCTGGTAATTTGTAATTAAAAGCAGTCCACCGTTGATCAATTCTCTGCCAGGATTGATGTGTTTTATCACTCCAGGTTTCAGCATCCTGGTCGCCAGTTTTTACTCAGCGATCCAGGGCCTTTGAATCTCTGGAACTAATGTCTGCCCGCTTCAAGTTCACATTCATGTAATCCAAAGGTTTCAACCGCAAAATTTTTCTCTCTAAGCGACGTGATTCTTATCAATCCATTGAGTCGGGTACAACAGTGGTGGGCATATTCTACGGCAGTGCTCAACGAATGATCGGCCGTCGTGTGATGTTGATGACGTGAGCCTGTTTCGTCGAACAGCACAATATTGATACAAAACGACAAAATGCAACTGTCCATTCGTCAAGCCAGTTATTATGCTGCTAGTGGTTCTCAGTTTTTTTTCCCACTGTTATAGTAAACACGTTTGAAATACACATTTCCAGAGAGAGTTAATTCACGACAAGTGACCAGCTGCTTGATATTTTATGCTTCGCTGAGGTTCTTCTCTATTGATAGAAATGAAGACACATGCACTAGCACGTCATGCGCGAACTCCTGTCCATGTTACGGGTTTTGATACTATTTTGGCAACTGCACTCCGGGAACACGTGTTATAGGTCACGAGTAAAAATACGGTTTTACCTTTGATACTGATGCTCGTATTAGATACTGTACCAGCATGATTTACGATAGCTTTCGTTCGTGCGCGATTTTTAGACATTTTTAAGTTTGATAAGATTCACGAGAGTCCACGTGCCATTGACGCACACAAGCACTCACACAAATGCAGGAGTTCAGTGTGGCTGACTCACGTGACAAGCACATGTAGATCTGTATGTGCTTGGATCTCAATTTTTGGCACTGAATCACAATGGAGATATGAAGCTATACACGACTCAATTTTGCCTAATTATCCCTCGTTGTTTTGCAAATATCGTCACACGGGGGAAGGTATAGTCCAAGTGATTACACTGTCCGATTACTCGATCTGTTTATGAAATCCGATCAACTTTAATTTGTTATCTTGCCCGAGACAGTCAAGATACGAGCTCATTAGTGAATATTACAAAGTGATTTGTCTGAGCCGGTACCCATTGTCATTTATTTGCAAAATTTACGAACTCACCTCAGCTGAACCGGTGCAGCATAAAATGATGCCTATGCGTGGAAGTAAGAAGTTTACGTTTGAATCCACTCAATGTTAGCTGGAATTATTCATTTCAAAGCGATAAAAAGCTTATCCCAGTCAACCCCCTATGTTCGATCTTTTTCTGAACACAAATGTTCGTCGACTGAAATGATATCAGGGTTTACTTACGAACGTCAGGTGAACTTCGATTTGTCCGCCAGTCATCACGAAAAGGATGTTTGCTACCCTATCTCATTTGTATCACTGAATGAATCCGCATGTGATTGCCGTGTGCTCGGAGGTCAAATCGATGTAGACAGTATCTTGTTGACATTGCTGGAGACTCGTTGTGTCTAATTACCATATCCCTCCAGAATACCAACGCGATTTTATAGATTGAGTAAAATGAACCCCCTCCCCCACACTCCGCCCGCTCTTCTTCAGCATCAGTCAGCCTGGTAACCAGTTTCTTCCACTATCAGCCATAAAAAGGTCAGGTGTTCTGGATTGCCTGTTTTGCAAACACAACTGGACCGGTCACATTTGCTGTGTTCTCAATTGCGCTTCAGAAACTGGTGTTTGTAGTTCCTTTTTCTAATTGGTTATCACCCTTGTGTTCGTGGTGTTGACCTAGCGCGGTCAGATAATGAAGTTTGTACTGCTGAATTTCGACCATGTATCGCACAATCAAGGTGAACAGCTCCTCCAAGAGAGAAACGCTCATCGTCAACGGATTATTTTTTGTTCAAGGCCTGACTAAGCTTCGACTACGTACACTGATTGTCATAACGTACACATTAGTTGATAATTAGACAAAAATGACAGATGAATGCTATTGCAGAGTCTTAGCACGTTTGTCCGGTAAGCACGGCCCTGGGATCAAATCATTAGGGTCTCTGGTTAGAACACTTTAAGCCCTTCAAGGGACGACATCTTAAGGTCCCGGATGCACGTCTCTCTCGCCTTTCACTTATCCGCTTGTCAAATTTGAATTCCGTTTCTTTTCTACTTTCATGCCTTGTTTTGTTATTGCAATGCGCAATTTGTTTCGGATGAGCACTTACAACGAAATGTATTATGCTGGGATGCGGTAATCTTCCGCACGGTTCAGTAATTGCATGAGCAAGCACTAACACTTACATCGCAGGAGATGGCAATGGCGATCTATGTCTAGACGTTACATGGAACGAAAACTCAAGTGAACGGCCAGATATTGTTTAAATTAAATAAACTAGAATGTTGTCCGCTACTGTTTGAGAACATCGAGTCCATTACGAGAAATGCTGACCACTGAGAGAATTTGCAGTTTGTGCCTCAGAGTACTAGTTAGGTCAGCAGTAAGTTCTATCCCTATCGAATGTGAAGGCGTTGCTGAGAAATTACTTTGTTCGCTTCGTATACTGATTTATAACAGTATTTCCCATCTATATGAGATGCTGGTATAAAATAGATTGGGTAGGTTGATAGTATTCTCGTTGAGGGTTAAGTTCGAAATATTTGGTCACCATTTTGGTACCACGAATGATATGAGCTGTATCTATCTATTTGTAAGCGCCCGTCAAGATCTATCAGGAGAACGTTTCTAGTGATTTTTTGTATACCTATTTTGGTCACACCATTTCTAAGTACCAGAAAGTACCAGTAATCGGTGACCAGTTATGACGTGAACGGTTTGTCAACGAGCGCGAAGAAGCAAATCAGGTTACAGTGCGAGCATTTATCGACTGTTGCGTTTTATTTGCAAATTATGTCCGTAGTCGTCGAAATCCTAGTCGAACGCTCACATGTTTCCATCGTATAACTGATGAGCAATTAAGAATTGTACTTATCGTAGTCTACCTGTTGCCCTGCCCCCGGTGCATCCTGAAAACCCTCAATGTCGTCCCTTTTCCTTCCCATTTGGATCGACTAAGATGTTGCATAATAACATATGTTGTTTAATGGGTTTTCATTTCTTCGTTCATCTCTTTTTTGGATGAGGGGGATGCGGCTGCGAATGTGTTTGAGTTAATTCGTATTGTTGTTTTTAACGATGGTAGTGTTGACGTTGCTGCTGTTGTACCTTTGTGGTCTCGATTTTCCTGAATGCAGTTTCCCTGAGTCAAGCCAGTATCATGATTATGAATAGTATGGCCAGAGAACCGGGACTACGAAGCCTGCGAGAAGTACCCCACGGACAGGTGGTTTTCCACAACAACTCACATATGTGCTACCTGGAAACGTTACCATGGCTCCCAATGGAAGGTACGTTGTTCTCGCCAAATATCAAATACAGTTCCATGGAATGAGCATATATCAATTCAGTTATCATTGATAGGCTTCAGCGTTTTTTTTAGCCTGAAGGGGATCAGAAGCTGGCATCCAATATCATTCTGAGTGAAGTGCACCGCCAGCATTCGGAAACATGGATATCACTTTGGAAAGCTTTCTTCTTCCATTCTTAATCTGCTTCGGCCAACTGAGTTGGTTCGTTCAAAAGTACTCCGACCCAAATCAATGATAGAAACAATGTGTGAAGATTTTTTCTCTGAAGAAAAATGCTTCATTGAATCAGTATACCTCCTCGGTCGATCGCAATCGATCGGCCTTAGTATTTTTACCTATCGAAAAAGCATTGCAATGGTAGTGTTTTTCATTTATTGTCATCCATCAGTGGTGATGCTAAACGAATAGGTTCTATTAGGCTATGAAGCCGTACCTGTAATACAGAACAGCATGTGATACGGCCCAAATAAGAGATACCAGGTAAGAGGAACTGAATACTGTTTCATACAACACTTTGATGACATCTGACGTCATGGTCACTGGAGCCTAATTCAGTTCATAATTCTTTTTTTGGGTGACCGTCGTCATAGTCCTGAATGTCTCAAAAATTTCATCTTGCCTCGCAATCCAACTATTTTTGTAATGTTTTATTGACCACAAGTCAAGATCAATAAAATAAAATACTCGTTATTTTATAGGTAAAACAAAATCCATTTGCACCCTTGACAACCCAAATGCACACCGCCGGACGAAATGGAACCAGTGACCTTCCACTTACTGTCTTTGTTTTGTTTTCACTCACTTACTTTGTGTTTCATATTGGTAATACAATATTTCACGAAGTTGATTGTGACCAATTTAAGCCTACCAATTGAGCAATTACTCCACCAGCTGAGCTATCGCGCGACTCGGACAATCTGGCGTGAATAACACAAGTAAATACCCACCATCGCGGGATTCGTGTCCGAATGGCCGTACATCCATAGCTTAGCTAAGAGAGATCAACTGCCTGGTAGGCGGAAGGTTGCCGGTTCCATTCCAGCCCGCGGTGTTGGACTTCTGGATGCAAAAAAATGCGACAGGTTTTGACATTACCTCCAAAATTTGGGCTCTTCATATCCATTTTAAATTTCACTCGTATAATAATTATTTATTCGATTTCTTCTAACAACCATGTAAAACCTTTTGACGAACGCTTGTTGTCACTTCATGTACCAAAGTGACAGTGATAAAAACATGAAAGAGTCAGTTGGATTTTTTCCGCTCGTTTGCTTGCTTGATAATGTGACTTGCAGCCACAGGACTGATACATTTGGATTTCGAGCCGCTTTTTGAGGGAACAAATTTTCCAGTTGCTCAACAGAAATGTGTACTGTGCGGAATTTATTCTCCGCGTTTGATTGTATATTTGCCACGGATACATTTGCACTCACAGCTCCTTGCATGTGCACGCGCGCACGCACCCAGAGAGGGGTTGGATTACCTGATCGATCGGTCGATCGATTAGTCACATGACGGACTTCGCATTTGATACTGAAAACGAGCGAAGCAGTCAGGCACACACCAGTATGGCGCGCATGTGTGTTTGTGTGTGTGTGCATGAATGTGTCTCTTTGATCAAAGTCTACGAACCGTGTTGAAACTGGGAAATAAATCCGTTGGCTTTACCATAGAACGAGCTTCATTGCACTGTAACCCCTCGCGGTATCGTAAGAAGAGATTTGCGAAATTTGATACCAGGCTCATTTTTACCCTCTTTACATTTAGGGAGAAACGTGGGGCCTGGTATTACATGAAGAAATGGTATTCGAGACCAAGAATCACAAAGTAGTTCTAAATTGTTGTCATTGATCAGCAGCACAGATTCAGTCATAACGTTGTTTTTCATGAGTATATCATAACTTAATCGCAAAGTATCCGCAGACGTGTCCCATTAGAAGTGATTTATGTGTTTATCCCCTATTGGTTGTCCTTCGAACCACAAAATGCGTAAAACCGAGCCTAGTAAAGTGAGAAAAAGCAAAGTGATTGTTCTTACTTTGAGTAGATTAGAGCAATGTGACGCATTGTAATCAAAATAATTTCCCTGGGTCTCGTCAAGCATGTGAAGAAAAAAACGATATAGTTATATCTAGCGTTCAAACTGAGAAAAGAGGTTTTTAAATCCATTAGGTGACCATTTTGTTCTAAGAAGTTTATTCACAGCTCTCACCAATACTACCCATCTTTTTATTCAATCAGTTTTCCCCAAATGTTCCCCGTTTTCAGACTATCTTTACGACGGTGACCAAGATTTGCGTATAATTGTGAAACTTGGAGCGGATCATGCACAATGCTGTGAGTGAAAAAGCGAAAAATTCTCGCTCTAGTTATTAGCATGTTGCTAGCAATCAAAGCCACATTGATTCTGCACACCACTAGGGCCAGATATGGAATTTTGATTTACAAAACTTGGATCCCGATTTTATGAATTCATTATGTCATTCGTCGTCGTTTGACCCGGTGAAGTTCACGATCAGTCACGCTGTTTTGATACAGGTATAATCATAATAATTTTTAACCTCTAACCCACTATGGAATAACTGTAGAATATTCAGAGGAAGGGGATTCTCGGTAATTAGAGGCTGCCAGTTGGTGAGTGACCGGTGACGGAAGCAGGATTCGAACGTGGAACAGAGGCCCACCGTGATGACCGTCTGACTACCGCCGGTTAACTAACTATGACTCATTTTTTCGTACACATGCCTGTTGGCTCATGAAAAATCATACATCGCAAAGGAATTCCTCCTTTTGTTAGATCGTTGAAGGTAATTACTCACCTTGAACATGGAAATTGATAATGAATACATGGATTTAGATACTATTATGTGAGTAGATGTTATGCAACTCTAGTATCTTGCAAATATGGCGAGATCGAATGGTCCTTGAAATACGAGCGTGAGTTCAAGTGTGCGTTTGTGTGTGTATGTGTGTATGTGTGTGAAAAGTGCGGGCACAAGGAAGAGGAAACCCGGTGTGAAAAAATGAAGTGGATGTAGAGAGTGTGTACATGGAAATCACAGAAGGATCACTTGTCACTTCTACGAAAAGAACAACGGTTGTACGAGGTGGTGTTGTCTGCATAACCAACTCGCAATAGCTTTGACCACCATGCAAATCCGTGTGTATCATTCTTTCATTTGAACTCCGAGGTTTCTAAGACTGATTTATAAGGCATCGTTGAATCGATTTCGTGTCCACCTATGACCAAGTGTTATAAGATTCTGCTGCTAATAGTCTGGATTGTGTCCTCGCGAACAGAGTTCTTCATATGGACAGGTGTCTCGTCGTTGTACGTCCAATGGTCTATGCACTACTGACATATCACATCTGACCGTGACAAATTAGGTGGCCTATTTTTATTGCTGAGTAATGAGGAGCTTGCTGTTTGGTAATTCTCAGACGTGTATAGCAGGAAAAGACTTCCCAAGGGCATTAGACAAACTCGGGTCCACTGCTTTCATGCTTCATCGTCCTTAAACCGAACAGACAAGACTATCCATTACTTTGGATTTCGTTTCTCCAAGCTTGCGTTGTCCGTTCTTATTCGAATCGCTTTTCAACGCCAATCCTGACAGCAGGCAGCTAGCCTCCCTTATCAGGTTTCTGTCACTAGATCTCAAACCACTTTCGAACTTGTTCTCCGCTTTCGTGATTTTCGGTCATGACTTTTTGCTTGTCGTATTTTTTTAATTTTATTCCTTATTACACGCTTGCACATGAGTTCAGTCGAGCGGGTGTATACCCCACAGTCTCGAAGGTCCACTGTACTATCAGGAATAACCGCCAACCTGACCCGAAAAATTGGAGTGGAGAACTACATAAGGCCCCAGTAGGTCAAGCGTGCTAACAAGCCGGGCAACAGTTTATTATTATTCACCACCGAAGTGACCAGCGATTGCGGGAGTCGGGCCTTTGCTCTCCGAGGTGACCGAATAATGCTTTAAACCACTCGACTACCACCAGTATGCCCTTTATACTCTTATTCGTATAGCTCTCGACTAGACGATGATGCGAGATAGTGACCGAAACCACAGAAATGGGGTTCCAGGTTAATGGTCGAAGGAACTTAATAGAACTGGCACTAAAATTTACTCCATCGTATTGGGACCTCTCTTGTTGTGTTCGTAGTCAATAGCGGCAAAATATGCAATTGTTGCACTTCATTTGCTTGTAAGAATGTGAATGCAATTCAACCGCAGCCGGCAAGTCAGTCGCAAGCCCTCAAACAGGCAAGTAAGTAAAAGTGTGCGAAATCGAACAAGTAAAAAAGCCGAGCTACAAGAAAACGAGTAAGGTCAATCAACACATCAAGATTGGTCGTTTCATACTGTTCTCGATGTAGCGTGATTTAGCATCAGTATCAAGCCGGCGCATGTCCATGCATGGGAGGAATATTGACTCGTTGCCAGTGTAGTATGCGTGACTTGAGCCAGACAAAACAGTTCTTATGATCTTTAACCGTCCAAACACATGGGGAACAAACCAATGTGACAGCCGAGCAAATTTTCACTGGTTCCGTATGACCTCAATGCATCAGATTAACTGTGACTATTATCAATTGGGTGCGAACACAAAGCACTACTAACTGCTCTGACTGCCACAGTGTCTAGTCAAATCGAGCGGTGATCACATATACGTTTGTTTAAGCGCCGGGTCGTACCGTCAAAGTAAGCTGCCTACCCAAGAAGGTCAATGAGTGTATATAAAGAACAACGCTATCAAAAAATGTTGCACTTTATCTCTTCAAATCAAGCACAAGATTAGTTTGATTATGAGCAGAACTTAAAGCCTCGTCACATGAAACTGTCCAATAACTGCCTCTGATATTTTACAATCTGAAGGATGTCCATCGAAATGTCCTCTTTTAAATGGCAAATTGAAAAGTACTGACTTGTTTCGAATTTTTTCATGTATGCCTATCTTAAATCTTGCCAACCAATGATTGTAACCAAAGCAATCATTTCACTAAAAAATAAGACGAGAATTGTTGAGTAGTCTTTCACTCCCTTTTACTTAGTATACGACGAACCACTGCATTTCTGGAAAAAGGCTGCAGTCAGTCAAAGGCTTCTAAAAGTGACCGACTGCAGCTAGACTCGAACTCATAATGTCAAAGTCTGAAGTTCACGATGATGGCCGTTTGACCAACGCAGGTCTTAAGTAGACAATCAGAACTGTTGAATTTTCATTTCTTAGCCACGGCAGAAAAAGTGTGCAGTCATCTCTACGACCCTTTGCGTGAAATGAAATTCCTTTGACCGATAACCCTGAACACGGACTAATTACACGAAGTTCGTTCACTTTTTGCCCAGGGGATCATTTGGATCAGAAGTGTGAACCTCGAACATTTTCAACCGAACCCACACAGTGTCATCCTACCACCCATTGTTGATTCTCCGTTTGAAAATTCATTTATGAAATGAAGCACTGACACGAATATGATTTACTGAGAACAACACTGTTTGCCCCTCTGAAGTGTATATTGTGGTTCTCCTTCCTTGAAATTCATCATCACACCACCACTCGCATTTTGATCGAGTTCTGTACGTTATCCAACTTGTGTGATTCCCGAACGGTAATAAACAAATCAATAAAATTCTGGATTGTTTTTATTTGGACAATTTGCAAAATCAACCAATCAACGCAAAGCAAGCAAGATTGATTTGATGCAGTTAATTCCTGCTTCAACTCAGTAGTACGAAGACGGAGAAGTGAAACAGTTCTTCAACTTTTTTCAGATGATTCATCTGTTTTGTTCTTTTTCACTGCACTAATCACAAAATGAATCCCTTTATTACATCTTTCGGATTGTTTTCGTCCAGTGAGCGTTCACCGGTTACATTAGGATGGAACAATGTTAGAGGACAATTCATTTTGGATAATAGTTGGATTATCACACTATTCACTTCCAGTTGAATATCGTGCAGAAACACCATCGTTTTTCTGGGTTACCGTAACCAAGTGCTGAAATAACTGAGTGAATCATGGTTTGGTTGCATTGGTATGAGATCTCGTGTGTGCGGCATCTGTTTACGCACCACATGAAAATAACACGCTAGTGTCGTTAAGCCGTGTTTGCAGTATGATCTACACTTCGAAATGACCTGTGAATTTTGAAGACAAGCAAATTCCGTCTGCTACAAAGATGAGCAGTCCACGTTTGCACATGAATGCACCCGACGGGTCACATCCCATGACTCCAAAGGTTCACTACCCTATCAGGAATAACTGTCGAATATGACCCGGAGATTCGGAGCACAGTATCAGAAAAAAGACCCATTAGGTATTAAACTTCTGGCCAGCAGACAAAGCTTTGATATATTGGTCTAAGTGATCCTCCTTATCAACGATTAGAGACAGTGGGAATTGTGAAAACACGTCGCAACCAATGCTGTTCTTGTATTCTCTCCTATAGTGATCTGCTCATTAAATAATTCAAATTTGCTGAACATGTTGCATTTACGTATACCGTGTGACGGAATGATGCTACTGCAATATTGTCTTTCCGATATTTTTAAAATAACACGATTTTAAAAACAAAGTCAAACGCTTACCGTTAACGATTTTGAATTGTTATGATACAATCAAACCGTGCTTCTCTCTTCTACCGCGTGTCCAATGGCAGATCGTTCAGGAGCTCGTTGTCATTCGGATTGTGATTTGCACGGCTGCTGGGGCCCGCGACCTGATCAGTGTGTGCGGTGTCGTCATCTCCGTGCCGGACCTCATCTATGTGTGCCCACATGTGATGCCCTGCCGGGTTATCGACCGGAACCGATTGTGATGAATGCGTCTTTGGCGGATGTATGGCCGCAGTTCGCACGACGATGGCAAGAAGATGCTCGATTCCGCGAATCTGTGCACACGGGGCCGGGGCAGCCAGACTCAGCGCACGTGTGTATCCCCTGTCATCCTGAATGTCGCCAGAGCTGTAGTGGTCCGGCGGCGGACGAATGTATTGGTGGATGCAAAACAGCCTGGGTAAGATACTGTGAAATGCACTGAAACTGTCAAGGTAACAAAGGTTGACATAGATGTGAAAAAATCATGCTTCTTGTATTGTGAGTGCCGAAAAATTCTGAAAAATACGTGGCATTTGTATCTTGATTGTTCCTCCAATATGCATCTAGTACCTCTACGGCTATTCGATAGTGCGCTAAGTGTCTACCACTTGACGAGCGCTTCCATTTTCTTCTTATATCAGCATCCGAGGAAACGTGATTAAATCACAGAACCAAGATGGCAAAAACGTAACATTATAGACTAATTGCTCCAGAATGTTCCTAAATGAATCAGCTAGACACGTACCCCAAGGCGTCGTATCAAGTTGGGCGGAACATTCTCTATCATTCGGCCAGCTAATAACTTTGTGCACAGGTTTTCATTTTTGTTCGACTTTTTAGCCAGCGTTAGTCGGAAATATGAAACAGACCTTGCTCAGTGACTTCTTACGTAGAGATTGAAGTGCTAATTGAGAGGGAGTAGTAGAACAATGATTCTGAATGCGCATGACCCACTGACCACGGCCGTGTCGTGAAACTTAGTCAAACTCAGAGTAAGGGAATCTAAAAAAACATCAAATCAAGGAACTGAAAATCTTTACCACAAGACCAGTTCTGCTTATTGAAATTGTTATGTTCTTTTCCGTCAGTCCGCTGACGGACTTCTCTTCCTGATTTCAGCTTCTGTCGAATTAGGTGGAAAATGAACCCAGAAAAGATCCGATCTAGTTTCCTATGATTGTGGATACTGATGGCGTTCGTGGTTTAGGAAGATAGATTTCAAAAAATCTTGATTACAGAGCCTAATGTTTCAACACCAGTCAACCCCGAAGCGCACGAATGAGGCTACCTTGAAGTGTTCGTGAATTGTTTGCCATCCAACTGATGGTGTTCGGGTGGCTTTCGGCATTTGCTTATCGTCTTGGAAGTCAGAGGTTCGAACCTCGCCACTGCGGGTCATTCTATTGGTAAACAGTAATCCACTGTCATCCGAATCGTCACTACTCCTGACTTATTGGGGCCTTATGTGGTCCTCCACTTCAGGTCTCTTGGTCACGTTGCCGCGTATCCCTAATAGTGCAGTGCGCCTTCGGGGCTATGGGGTATGAACCCCTTCCCACTGCCCTGGTGCGGAAGTGTATAATAAAAAATGAAGTCAACAAATTCATCTATCAGGAGCATATGAACTAATACTTCTCCGTGTTTGTGGTATCCGATAAAAGTAGCGTCTCTGAGGTTTTTAGACTGTGGTGCCCTTGTGGTATCCCCATCTCTTAGTTCTCCATCAGATGCCCAGCTCTCACCTGAGGCCGCACGAAGCTTAAGCATGCGTCAGCGGTCACACCACAGGAAGCAGCTCGACAAGTGGGCTAAGCCAGGTTGAGGGAAACTGAGGTCCAAAAAACTTTGGTAACATGGTGTGCGACATGCGAAGTCAGTTACCTCTGAACTGGCGATCGAGATTTACTGTATAGTTCAAAGGTTGTGGAGGAAATCTGTCGAACTAACGTGGCTGCGTGGAATCCTGCGTTGGATAAAATTCGGTCGAATGACGAATGATCTCTTAGAGAGCCACCGGAAACCACGCATCAACACGCTGCTGCCTTCCACCTACGCTTGGTCTTGCAAATGCTAGAGATGCGCGCTCGAAAAAAGCCGAGTGACGCTGAAGATGTCTCTTGTGCGATAAACCCATGAAACTTCATGATTATGTCATCTGCGCGCTCTGTTATCCATGCGCCGGCTGCGGCTAACTGCGCAGTATAGACAGCCGCAATCGGATATTTATAAAGCCGACTTTTCTTTTCCAAGTTGTCAGCCAAGGTGAAAAAAGTAAACGCCGTAATATCTAGTGAAATACCCTTACGACTAGTATGTGGGCACTATGCCGCATCTGGTATCAATCAGTAGACTGGCGGTAGTCAAATGACCCTCTGACAACCTCGTTCACTGCCATCTCCGGTGCGAATCTTGCCATCGCCATTCGGCAACTATCAGTTAGACGTGGGCCAGTTTTCCAGCTTACCTTAGTCGAAAAAATGTGAGAATTAAGTAAGAACTCATTCTAACTTAATTTGAAAAATGTATCGAGTTGAGAACGTTTCAGTCGATCTGAAAATCCCAGAACCCGACAGTTCGGGTAAATCACAAAAATGTTGGAATTTGAAATCGGACTTTAACAGGTATATGGAAATTACCGTTGTTCTCCGGGGGATTACACAAAAGAATGATTGTTCTCGGTAACGTCATCCTCGTGGCTAATACAGTCACATATCTAGGTTGGAAAGACATCATTTACGAACAATATCTGTGTACCAAAATGTCATTGGGTAGTTATGAAATTTGATATTGTGTAGTGTGTCCTGGCCACGTTCCAAAACCGGCCTTCGAACCAAGTGTGACTTTACGCTCGAAAGCGTGAATAAATACTTCCCCAAAACCTATGCCCATTGTTTCGCAAGCTTCTTCCCAACCACGGAACAGCAACAGCAACAATTGCCACCCCATATTTTTTTTCTAAACACGCAAAAACTGCTTTTTCCCGACTATCTAATCATATCGTTTTACACATATATTGCTTTTTAATTATGTATTCCAAACCTAATCAAGTTTATAGGCGTTTTGGTGTATCCAAGGTAAAACTTTTTCGCACGTACAGGATTTACAATGGAATCCAGAAGAAAGGAATGTAAAGGCTAATTTGTAGCGACCTAGAGATGACTGATTTTGAATGTGTAAATTCATGACCAAAATTACTATAGACAAACATAACTGACTTGTACTTAGTTCTAGGCAGTTTGTATGTTGTGCAATACCATAGGGCTGTTCTTTGGTTGTCTGCTTGCTGTAAGGACAATTGGTTTCCGCCAATCGAAAACATTTTTGACTGCTCTGCTTGCGGATGATTGAACCTTCAGCTTCTTTAGCTAGTACCGCGTCCGGTATCGCTCTAAAACGTAAACGTGATCGACATTGTTTCAATACGAACCGTCCTTCACCTATTTCACTGACGTTTACCGTCTTTCGGCAAGCGTTGGAAATTTTGGCTCGTTGTCCGTTCCTTAGGCCATTTTCGGGATCTAGTTAATACCTAGTATCCGGAGTACTGAAAATTAGAAGATGTATAGGAGTGCGTGGAAACAGAATGAAGCAGTGCATACATTTGGATACATGACGAAGGTGAGTAACGAGATCTTCGATTACTTAGTCGCGGTCTACGAGTGAGCGGACAAGGTAGGGGATGAAGCTATTTCAATATGCAGACGAACGTGAATAAAGTATTTTGAATTTCCAGCTAGCGTAAGAGAAAGAGACGACTTTAGTGAGTATGGAGTGAATGCTGTTGTTGGAGTCGGATAAAAATCTGTTTGTGAATTTGATGTAAGTATCAAAATACTTGCACAGGATGGAATCAGTGAGAACATATCTATTGATGTTGTTGCAACGGGTAACCAACTTCAAAGATTTGGTGATAGGATCAAAATTTTTTCCCTTTAAACCAGAAAATATTAAGGTTGGGTAATAAATCCAAAGAAAGAGGATCCAGGAGGTTACGTGTTGAAGTAAAAGATTATAAGGTGTCCCAAGTTTTCGTAATCTGATCGGCAGGAAAGAAAGCTTCGTGACAGTAGTGAACACTATTCGATGGTGATTAGTTCAACAAAGATTTTGAATAAAAGTAACTCCTAGGTACCGAGCTGAAGAAGTATTAGGGAGATGCTAGTTATCAAAGGAAGGAAATAATATATTATTGAAAAAGTTTGGCACCTTGGTTCACATTGAAGATTGAAGAGACCGTCAACGCATTTAAGGACGTTAAAGAAAAGTGAGTGGAGAATAGACCGATAACAAAAATCTTTCAGGCTGTTTTGAAGAAATTTCAGACTTTTATTTCTGTTATGGGGACATCCAAGTACAACATCATCGGCTTATTTGCTGCCAATGGGATTAAGTGAAAGGGAGAGCTCACTAATATAAAAGGAGAAAAGCAATGGGGATAAAACCAGAGTTAACCCGAAGAAAAGACGGATGTTACTCACCACAAGAAGTAATTTGCGTGTGATTAGAAAGCGATCACGGAGGATGTTCAAAGTAAGACTGTCAACTCCATTATCAAGTAGAACATTCAGGATAGTCCCGCGATGAAGAGAACCAAATGCATTCGCATAGTCAAGAAAAAGTCACCTGACGGTATGGCCATCATGATCAAGTGTAGAAGCGGTTGAATTACCAATGTGGGCAATGACACTAATGGTTGACAAAAAGGTTTTACGGACAAATTGTGTCGAATCGGGAGAGTGAACTTGGGGAATTATGCGGTGGGGGAGTACATTCTCAAATACTGTGAGCAAACCAAATGTGCAGGCCATTGGACGATTTTTGTTGTATTCTTTCCTGGGCACAGGTTTCATGTGTACAAATCTCTAACAACCAAAAATCACCTAGAACTAACACAACGGTTAAATGGATCAGTCAAAGAGGATGTGAGTTCGAGATGAGGCTTTTTTGTTACACTGGCTTGAGCGCGTTTGTACGAGGCTTTTCAGCTGTCGAGAAAAAATGAATACAAGTTTGAAACTTAAAAACCGGTTTATAGTTCAGATAAAATTTAATCCTTGTTTGTTAAAACACAGGCAAGGAAGAGAACTACAGCGATAAGTTTGAAATAAGTAGTCAAAACATGGAACGGGTAGACGAATGTGATTGGCTTCGAGAAAGGTTGCAATGCAGTGGGATTGAACAGTCCGCAGTGATCTTTTCAGCAAGTGAAGTCACCAAGTAAGTCTGATACGTGGTCTCCCAGGGCTTTACCAGAAGCAAGACTGACGGCGCGCAGAGCTCTGCGAAGAGTAATAAAATCCTTTTTCAACAGACCAGGAAAAATTACTGAAGAACAACACAGACTTATGGAAAATAAACGATGGTGTACGAAGGGGGAAATAACAAGCGAATTTGAAACGACAATCTACGGAACTCTCTAACGGTAGTTTCTATATGTAAAGACCAGTGCAAATTCTCTAGCAATGTTATACCGAGTTATTTCACATGATTTATACTTGCAAGAGGAATAGAGTAAATATTAATGCTTTCTTCCATAAAACATGATCGCAAATTGAGAAAAATGCATTCTGGACATTTGGAACTGTTTAACAGGAACCAGACCGTGTAGAAAAGTTTTGGACATTTAATGTTTTCATAAAACTCATCTAAATCGGACTTCCGAGAGATATAACGAGCCAAAGTAACGTCATTGGTATACTTGACTAGATGAGCTGAGTGGGTTACATTCAACTCAGTAACGTGAGTGTTGAATAAGTATGGATAAAGAATAGCTTCTTCAAGAATACCGGTACTGCTTCAGAGATACCTAGAGACTTTTGTTCCAACTTTGTACATTGTGTTCTATCTGAGAATTAGTCACACAGGTGATGGAACTTGACTTGTCATAAAATTCCAAGGACAAACGCAGGTCTAACGGGGTTGGGTTCATGGAGAGGGAAATGAGGATGCGTAACTGTATTAGCTACGAGGATGATTCGAACGAAAGATGAGCTCATCCACTTTTCGTGTGTTCTCTTCATATGATCAAATGGGACCACCGTTCAGTGTATTGTTGTTGCGCTTGTGATCCACTAGTGATACTCTCCCCCTCTAAGGTGTGTCGTTGCTTTCATTCCGTTCGTTACATTAGGCGATAGTGAGTGAGTGATGATGTACTGATCTAATGTCAATACACTGCGCTTATGTGTGTGAGCGTCAGTCTGCAATATTTACTCTCTTTTTGCTCGGTGTGCATCTGTTAATTTCTGAAAACGCATCTTCTTGGAAGACGATTACTATCCACGATGTCCATTCAGTACATTGAACCAAGCAATATTCCCTAGTGGGTGTGGTATTATGCAGCCTGTTGTAAACTGAAATTAGAGCGTTTAGCGCTTAACGTGGACGGTTGGTTGATAGCGTCTTGGAAAGAATCTTACGTGTCAAGTTTAGACCCGGCGGATATATGAACCCGACTGTTGATTCGACTATTTTTTCATTTAACCCAAATCTGAGGTGTTTTTTAATCTTGAGGGGTTTCACAGCTGTGCATGGACTCCAGGCAAGCTATGGTACCGCCTGAACTGTGTCTGTTGATTTACAAGATCATAACGACAGTTCCCGACCTAACTGATCACCGTCGCGTTCACCATTGTGGACTTGTTATTGCACTATCTCTGACAGAATGCCCTCCGCATCCGTAAACTTTATTCACCTGAACTAGATATACCGTATGCCAACGTTATTCGGGCTGGAAACTAACGTGACCTATCTCTGAAGATTTTCGAGCCTCGTGTACGACCTAGCAGGCCAACTGGTGAGGGTCACGCATCGCTAACACGTGGATAAAGTTCATGTCCTATCAGGATCGATATGGTTTTTACATTAGCCATCACTTAAAAAGCAGTTTTTTTGAGGCCAATATATCTTGGGTGCTAAATTGTTTGGCTATATCACTGAGAAAGCTAGTGATCCGACAACTCGACAAATGATCCACCTGGCAGACTCATATGCATTGAATCAATGCGCACACACTCAGAGCAGTGACACACACACACACACACAACACATCAAAGTCCCATATAGCTGCTTCAGTTAGTCATTTCGTTTCATACTACAGTTATTTTTCCTACCGATTTTATACGTACGCTATCTGTGGGAGTAATCGAAAGAAATTCTTCTTTCAGTGTTTGTCTTCTGGATTATCTACTCAAATTCTTCATAAGATCTAAATGTTTCACGCTCGGGACAGTTTGGTAAAGCATTCCTTCTTTTTGCCAGCTTTTGACTTGCTTTATGTAAAGGCTGGTTGATTCGTGATGTATTTGGATCTGGGAGATGTCTCATGGAGACTTATTGACGTAAAACTTTGGATTTTACAACCTGATATAGCAATAGATTACTCAGGCACAAGTTTGGTGCCTACAAGACATTTGAAATGTGCAACACATTTTTTTATTATTTCCCCTATCCGTTTCGCCGGCCATATGAGAAAAAAACAAATATGAATTCCAAATCCAGACAAGTTATCATCAAAGACGGCTGTGATCAGTGGGGATTTCATCCGGGAACAGGTTAACACACTGATCATTTTGAATGTCATTATCACTTTTCACTGTACACAAATCGTGGTCCTGTGAGGATAAGTGGGCCTCGCTGATACGGATCCCTTCATTAGAAACGGTCATAATTTGGAACTTTATGAATATCTCGGTTTGTTGTTAAAAAATATACCGTTTGCTCGTTTATTTCTACCGTTTTCGTTTCTTTTTGCCCTCTCAAATCGTTCATTAGGTGATTTAACTAAGTCAGGTCAGTAAAACTAGGCCATCTTGGATGCATTTTCTGCGTAACTTACTTTGCAAGGTGACTTTCATCATAGTATTGAGTACGTTCGTTGTCAAAATCACAATAGAATCACGCGTAACGTAAATAGACGAAGTCGAAAGGAATGGATTTTTTTTATTTCAATATTTCGCGTAAACGATAATCATAGGATAACGGCGTTTACGAACCACAGTTTGTGGCATTCTCTGGGGAGTTCATTCGACAGTTGGTGTCATAGAGCTGCTACAGAAACCAAACAATAAAATGGAATGGGAAAGCAGGAAGCTTACTAGGCAACGTCGAACCAGGGTCAAATCACCAAATCAATAGACTACATTTTCAGCTGTCTAAATGGGTAAACTGGCAAGCCGAGAGATGAGAACCAAGCTGAAACAGTGATAACGCAAGTCGCCGTCGCCAGCGGTTGATTAATCAGAGAATACATTGGATGTTCGAATTCAAAGTTCGCAGTCGATGGACTCTACGGCACAAACATGAAGACATCTCAATAGTCATCGAAGACAAGTGTTTGCTCTTTATTTACGTTGTTCTACCGTGACCATGGGGCTATTCAAACCATTCACGCGAGTTGGAAAGGTGACTAGAAGGTCAATAGGAGGCCCAGTATTTGTGGACGAATGACCCGTCCATTTAGAGGTAAGTGTGCCGGGGGAGAGATGTATTATCCATCAGTCAGTGAGATGGACTGGCTCAACAAAGAACAAGAAATATGTAAGAAATATGCATAGCAGGTTCAACATCTATAATGGTTCATCATTTGCTGCATTATGCGATAAAAAGCAACGGAGGCAGTTGTCTCATTTTTCTCCATGTATCGTTGACGTTACATTTCCACTGAGTACTATCGAGAGCTGAAAACTGACGTCCAAGAATGCGCGTCACACACACAGTACCACACTGGTTGACTCAACATCTTAACACAATATAGCCCCCATTTGCCACTAACTTTGAACAGTAATGACTGGTCGCTAAACAAAATACTTTTGGTTCCAAGAAACTAAAAAGATATTACTTTTTTGTGCGGTTTATCAACAGTCATCTTACATGCACGAGTTCTCTTCCCGTATTTCCAAAAACAGTATAACGGATTTTGTGTCCCAGAATGTCCCCGTGATACATATCTAAACATAAAACAAGGAATTTGCGAACCGTGTCATACACATTGTCATCCACGTGAGGCCAGTCAGCAGACTATCTGTACCGGTCCCGCGCCCAGTCCCGGTCCTGGAGGATGCAACAAATGTGAGAAATTCCTATTTTTACCCATTGCTGAGCGAAATAACGAGACAAGGAAAGATTCAGGTAAGTTGGTGCTGTCTGTGCTTCACGTTGTTGGGTATGCACGTGTAGTAGTAGTAGTTGCTATTGGTGATCTCAATGATTATGTTCATTTTTACCAATATTGCAAGTTTTGGTCACGACATTCCCCTCGTGATCGTGGGTTTGTAGGAAGTGATTAATGCTTACCAGTGTTCGTAATTAATGATCCATCAGATCTCGAGGAAACCATAAGCCTTAATTGTCAACCGTGATTCATGACAGATAACTAGTTTTGTCACGAGATGTGCACTTTAGAACTTCCAACCCTTCATACCAGATTGATGCGTAGTTATACGAGATTTAATTGTCAAAATCAGGTGCCATTTTACCGATAAAAATGGATCGATGAGAAAATGGCAAATATCCATAAACTTACCTGGAGATGGAAAAGCACGGTTTTAGACACTTCCTCCACAAACAAGACCTTTTCAGCACCCGACCGTATAGGACCTCACATAGTTCTCCACCCCAAGTTCGAGGCCCAAAGCTTCTGACTTTTCGATTTGATGCACCATGTCTGTACAATTTCCACGTGCATAGGAAACTATTACTGAGATCACTTCCTCAGCCGTAACTAGTTATCTTCCGTTGATGCAACATCCAGTTGACTGAAACATTGCGTTTCAAGTCAACTACGCAACAACGAATGTAGATGAAGCTACCAAGGTTTGCGAAGTCTATTGCCATAGGTCGATGGAAACCTCCATTGTCAGCAGAAAGGGCAGTTCGTCGAGTTGTCTGTTTTCTGTTGGTGTAATTGCACTCTTTCCCTTTTATTTCTCTTCCATTTTGAACATGACCCTCGGTAGTGAAACGGTCATTATTGTGAACTTTAGACCACTCTGTCCCGGGTATGACTTCTTCTACTGGTGCCGGTCACTTCTCAAGTTAGAAACCTTGAATTGTTCGCAATCCCCTTTCTGAAATATTGTGCACTATTGTAAGGTAAAAGCTGAAAAAATAAATTAAAATAAAATTGAGAGTTTAGGTAAATAGCACGTTATTCTGTAGTGTGTATCATCTTTGGATGCGATCAAGTCGACCCCGGGGCATAAGTCGTGCAATACGATGATACTCACTTTTCTCGACACAAATTATCTCAGTATAGGCGCCGTGTTTTTAAATGTTATTTTTTTATCAGCACAGGTTCTTGTTGTCCAGTTTGTCGTACACACAGAACACGTTTGGAATTATTTTACTGCGCAATATTTTGCTCATGAACTTTGACTTCTAAGAATTTGTTGCAATATCAAACGGCTGTAATGCAATGGTATATTACAGTGTATGATTGGCTAGTTAGTTGGTACGCTCAACCAGTGACATTGCACTGGAATGCACCCGTCGTCTAACACACACGCATATGACGCAAAAATGAAAGAACACTATATATATATATATATATATATATATATATATATATATAGAGAGAGAGAGAGAGAGAGAGAGAGAGAGAGAGAGAGAGACTTTCACAAGTCAATGTGCTTACATTCCGGTCAACAACATTTGCCCAAAAAGTCATTAATCCTTGATTTCACAAGACATAAAATAGAATAGAAAAGAGCTGAGGTATGTGCGCAAAGATTAGTGCACAACTCAGCTACTGCTGTTTTTTTTAGTGCGCCAGCCAAGCGGCGAACGGGCGAGTTGTTACAAATGGCAGTGTGCGAGGGGTATATCAAACATGAACACATGTTTTCCGATGGTAGTAGCGGAAAGATACATTGGTGTGCAATGGGTGCGCATTACCCGAATGTAACTTACAAGTAGACTTCGTGCACGACTGCATGTGGTTGTCGGTCAGTTTACAGATCAGTTCCCCGACGGGGAGTGATGAAACGCGGCTGATTATCATTTGACTAGGCAATAGAACTTTGGGATATTGTTCTAGAGCTCTGGGAAATATTATAGTAAAATAATAGAGTAAGGTAGGGAGAACACTCTGATAGACTTTCGTAAAAAGGGTGGATTGTGAGGTCTCAGAATGTTCGAGCTTACGAATGTGGAGAGAAAAACGTCGCAGTTTTCCAAACAAATACTGGCACTTCTAGTTACTTGGTTGCGTCAGCTCTAAAGAGGGAATCGTAAATCATGGACACATTGTTTGTGCTTAGGTTAAGAGAGTAGAGATGCACTCCAACCATTTTGATGGATTCAGTGTGAAACCAGAATGGGTGCACTTGTTCAAAATTTGACAGATCTTCCCGGAATGTATTGAAATCAGAAGAATGGCAAGTCGTTTGACACCAAACGGTTTTGCTACCTATTTGGTTTGTGTCGTTTGTTCTTGGTAAAAGTACAAGGAATGCACAACATGACAAGACTGTGATGACTGGAAGTGTATCTGGAGATATCAGTTGCTTCATTGGTTTTTATGTTGATCATGGTCAGCTACTATGTGGTTTCACATCTTTTCCCTCTCCAAATAGATCGGTTCCCAGGTGTTCATAAACCTGATCCGAAATCTGACACCATTTTTAAAGTACATGATACTTCTACCACGGCATTCGATATACCTATGCACCTAAGCTCACATTTGCATGTAGCAGGTTTTCAATTTGTTAGTCGGAGAAGTTGAGACGTTTACTCACGTGAAAAACAATTCCTTTCTCATGGAAACTTCTGCAATTCAACAACACCTGGACGACGCATGCACGCATGCAAGCGTTAAACTGCACGCCTGCATTTCGGGTAACGTATGTGGGACGTTTCTCAAAGCGATTGTGACCAGGAATCGTTATTATTTGTCTTTGTGGACTCCAAATAACTATGAAATTGCTCAATGCGAAAATTCTCCCACAGCGGTAGTTTACTTGTGTCCACTTGTCATTTAGTTGTGCTTGTGCTGGTCAGTCTATCACATGACACCATTCTACTTTTATCGAATAAAGTGGTGCCATATTTATCTTAGACTGGAGATCAACTTATCATTCCAGTTTTATTCCGCTCATGATAACAGTGGATTCTGGCTCAGTGGTGAAAATTAGACAGCAAATGGTTACGATTAGTTTTCGTACATACTGAATAGTTCCAAGTGATAAACATCTTCGGGCACTGTGGGATTTGATCCTAGGCTTGGGTGCCACTCGTACATTAATCACGCGTGTATTACTCTGGTTGGCCACGGGATTTCCTACGTCATTTCCGTGGGTGACCTGAATAAAAAGGAATATAAGTGATTAATTGAAATGCCTCTTTTTTATTTACTGTTTATTTTGTAAACGATGCTGGTACCGCATCTCAGGAAGGGGGTCGCAACCAATTTGGAACTGCCAATCGACGAAGTTATCCGGCGATGATAGTAGGATTCGAACCTGGGACAGAGTGGTATTTAGTCCATCATGACGACCGTTTGACCGCCACCAGTCAAAAGGGAATAAAAGAGCAAATGAAATAACGAACAATGAAACAGCAACAGTCTAATTATTATGATTACCAGGGTTTCTGCTTGCAGATGAGATGGTTAAATGATTATCAAAACGATGTTACGGTCCCGGAGTTGGTCACTGCATTCACAGGTCAACGGTACCCAAAGGAAGCTTTCGTTTGATCTCATTTTTTTCAGCCAAATGTTGCACTTTTGTTGCCTATAATGAAGAAAGTTAAAAACAACTAATACTCATCAGTATTATCATAAAAGTACCTGTTGACCACTCCGTAGGCCTCAGATCGTATTTTCATTCTGCCTTAACAACCATAATTTAATCGTGGTTATTTTGCTCCAAACAGTCTTCATTCAGTGGAAAGAGCAACGTCCTGCCATCACAAAGTTAGGTGTGATCAATCAGGTGGTGAGAATGTGCGTCGTGGTCAAGTCAACCAGTCGCTTTTTTTAGTTTCTTATGCCTATCACATGAACCCCCCCTCCTCGCTTAATTTAGAACCTCATTTATTTTATTCGACTTAAGACAGACGCATCAAAAAGAATGCCGTTTGTCAAATGACTGTTCAATATGCGTAGCATACATAGCGTGTACCGTAGTCTGTTCAGTCGAACTCATTCTGACAACGACTTTTTTGTTGTTGCTTCGGTGATACCACATTTGTATTACTATCTTCAACATCCAATGATTTCCTTTTTCTTTTTCTTTTACCTTGAGGCTAACTATTCTTGCCGAGCTTTAAACTCAGCGTTCCAGAAGGCAACCGGTGATGCACGTCCTGAATGACTCGGTCAAACCTGCTTATGTCTCCATGTACAATAATGCTTGAATCCGTTCTTAACCCATAAGTGGTATTCACCACAAATTACGTTATTTTTATCCGGAAAACTATAGGTACATAAATATTTATACGTGCGCGTATAAAAATTATCCCATTCATTTTGTTTGGAATTCTTCTAAGTTTCACCCAACTGTAGATCTGTAAAGCTGAGGATCTGTGAATATCAAGTATTGCGAACCATTAACGCGAGTAATGAAGCAATAGGCAAACTAGATGCATGCAGATTGCTCTCAAAAAAGTTGAAAATATGCCGTCCAACTACATCGGTATCTCTTTTAATTGCCTCGAATTATTTATCGCACTTTTAAATCAATACTTTGTAAATGCCGATGTCCTCGATCGACGTTTCAAAGAGATATACCATAAACCTAACGTGCAACTACTGCCGTCGTTTTCAGTAGCCAAAATAGATATTGTAAATTGTTCAGATCACTCTGACATTCTCTGAGTGACAAACAGCTGGCTTCCCATTACACCAGTCTTCACATCAATAAAACCACGTCAGCTGTTGATGAAACGCTCCAAAACAGAAGTTTTCTCCTTTGAACCCATGCCGCGCAATAAGGTTGATTCACCTTCGACCGGCAGATGGTCATACTCTTGGTACGTTTTGGTGTTCTTAATTATAGAAGTGACTTGAAGAACGAATTGATAGGCCCGACCATATCTAAGCTTTCGTTGTGTTGGTTTCGAATACTGGATAAACGTCTCTGCGTTACATCATACGACAGACGATTGCCATTCTACTGCATGAAAGTGAACAAAACAGTAGCCAACGCCGTACAACACTTGACACTCCAACAAGTTCTCCTTCAGCGAAGCAACACAAGGGTGCAGTCGAACAAACTGTTGACCGCAGCTGAACGCAAGGCTTTACCGTTTGATTCGCCACACACACGGAACAAGGATATTACACAGTGTTAGAAATTTATGCTATGGATATTGATACTGTCTCTGACGTACAAGAAAGCTTCCCATTAAATTCCGAAATTAGTTTTCGTGAGAAAAGATCTATCCTCAAATATATTACTGGGATGAACAATTTGAACCGGGCTAATCAGAATGTTCTCCTCACTTTATGTTCCCTTGCTTTCTTATGTGAAAGAGTGAAGTAAAATGGACACGGTCGTTCAGTTTATTCAGTATCACATTTCAAAATGGGAATGGATGTTTACCTTTTTAATTGCTTAGCTTCGATGATATTCCTTCCGAATAGGTGATAGTTCTGTGATTCATAATTTACATTAGTGCTTCACCAAGCTAAGAAATCTAATCCAATAGGACAGGACAGGATTTTGTTTTATCATTGATGGAATCTCGATCAGTTCACAATCAGGTTTTACTTCAGTCCCATACAATCAATAACATTTGTGCCACGCTCTCGTCAGCAGAAACGGAAACATTTCACGTGACTTGTCTACGCGGGGATTGTCCGGTCGGCACCTATCTCAGCACGGAACTGATTCACCCTTCCACTAATACCAGTCTATCAGTTCAATTGTCACACATGGCCGAGACACGAACACATATGGTGCCCGTGTGTCGTCCGTGTCACCCATTGTGCAAGCAGTGTTCCGCATACAGTTTGGTACGATCAAACTCCATACAGCTGGGCTGTATCGAGTGTCGCGGTTGGTGGTTTCGTGACACCTGTGTAGAACAATGTCCCACTCGTAAGTTCCGGCGAGCCTGAATTGGATTGAGGGAAGCGGTGGTTTGGTTAACTAATAGCACTGGATTCTGTAATATACCATCTTTCATTTATGAAAATTGTTCCATTGCTTGACAAGAGGAATGCTTAGTGTTGCGATTTAGTTTACCAAAGAAGTGAACTATTCCAAGTAATAGAATCTTCAAGTTTCAGTGTTACAAGGAATAATAATAATAATAATACTAATATTACTTCTTGTCGAGTGTTCCGCAAACCACCTCGGAGGTTAGAGATATGAACTCCTCCAAAGCTGGTCACTTTGTGGTAGGCAGCAGTCCCCACTGCCAGCCGGTTCGTATAGAAGTATGGAATCTCTACTCCATAGGTAAAAATCGTCTACGGATTGCAAACATTTAAAATTAGACCATGTTCAACAAATGAGTTTGAATCGACTCAAACCGTTTGCCTTCATTTGATTCCATTATTTTTGTTTTGTTTTGTTTTGTGTTATTGTATCACTTGATGTCGATTTTTCACTATTGCTCTCAAGAGAAGGTCAATTCAAAGTCAACTTTGCTAGGAAGACTTCGAGTCAAACCTTATTGAGCAACCTTCGTCAAATGATAATACGCAATCTAGGATACATTTCGTAAAAATCTGAAGTTTAAAAAGATTATCTTTACGTGCTTGGATCGTTAGACGCTCATGCTTGTTCTCCTGGCCTATCGATAATGAAGAATTGGTTGTACACCGGAAAAGTCCGACACTTTTCGTGAAGAGGAAGACCGCTACAATATACTTATTGTTTGTTTTCGTGATAATGATGGAGGTCTTCATGCAGAACTTGGGCGTCGAAAAAGGACCACAAATCTATGGTTCTTAGCAAATACATCGTCGCAGTGCTCCATCAAAGATTCAAGCACAATCCATCCTTTGAACAAAACCATAAACCAGAGGCTATATAGTCTTCAATACAGGGTTTGTCCCTCCTCCTACACTTTATCGGCAATCAGCTTCAGTGATAGACGGTTTTACCTTGATATCAGTCGGTGGTCCACTGGTATAGGCGTTCACCTTCTCGAAGGTTTTGGTGATTCGAACTAGGCCATCGCCGACCACTTTGTTGGTAGATAGCAATCCGCCATCTCCCAACTGAAAACCACACTCAACCCACTGGAACCTCGTGGGGTTCATCACTACAGATTTCGAGGTCAGATTGCTGGTTACACGCACTGGCTCAGTCGGCCTTTGTGGCTATGTGGTGCAAGTCTCTTTTACCAAGCTCATGCCTGAGAAACGAAAAATGGTTCGGGTGACAGATGTACCCACCATAGTAGAAAGTACAGCTGCCTTGAGCGTCCCCGTACTGCATTGCAAGATATTCTAATGGAAAATAGTGATGCCAAATTAGGAAGAAGGATAACAACTATAAAATGCCGGAGAACAGTATGTATCTATGGGATTTGATATCCACACACCCTTAGCCACTAATGGTTGGTTTTATTTCAGCCAAAACCTTGGGCGTCCAAACCTGCTATTATCCTAAAGAACCCGGATGAAATACAACTTTCTCTAAGAGTTGAGTGAAACAACCTCTTTGCCGTGGTCTCAGTGATTTTATCATCTCATTTAAATGTATCTTCTCATTGGTCTCATTCATTCGAAGTGGACACTTATATGATACTGGAGACCAACATAACCAACACTGCCGCAGAAGAATCAGCATCCAATCAACTTAGTGTAGACCATCCAACTGCTACCGCAACCGGTCAAGCTTCAGCTGATACGTGGGTTCGTTTTCGAGGAGGACATTGTTTGGCCTGTCATCCGGAATGTCAATCTGGTTGTTGGAATGCGGGAATCAATCATTGCTATCGGTGTTCACATTTTCGCATTCACTTTGCACTTTTATCAGCAAGCACGGTCGTCAACAAGACAGATGCCAAAACGTTTACCAGCAACTGGATTGGACTAGAGGTAAGACACAGTACCCTGTTCGTAAGCAGCAAGCGGAAAAGTTAGATAGCCGATGAACTAACCTTTGTAATGGCTCAGAATCTGTGATCCAATTTACACCCACGGCCTTTTGTATCTTCAAGATTTCAAAATGCATCGAATTCTTCAGTCTCAAAGCAGGAAATTAAGTCGCGTGGTCTTTTCGAACAGAATTAAAATAAAGATAGTTTCAGCTAAGATCTATCGGTTTGTTCATCAACGTTTCGGTTTTCGGTTCAGTGGTTAGACCAGTTCTTCTATGCGTGGTTGATGGTATTCCACTACCCAATATAAACAAGTCGTACAAAAAAGCTTGTCTTTCCTTAAGATTGCAACTACTCTGGACATTAAACAGTGCCTGTGATGGGAAGGGATGTCTCTGTCGATAGACAGCCAAGTCTCGTTAGCAGTCAGCATGTCTGCACCTGTTCAGAATCCAGTTCAGTGCTTGAACCAACGGATATATAAGCAACAAAGCAGCGGATCGATAAGATGAGAAAGAATTCCCATCATGTGGTAGCTGGCCGTATCACAATTCAACCAATTAGAAGAGCGGTTACCCGGTATAAGTTTGAACCAGTTAGTTTGTACTACAACGATTGGCGACAGTAACTGTTTCTTCTCATATAAACAGTGTGTTCTGAGATAATGAAGTGAAATGATTCGAAGGCAGAAATTTCTTCTCACTAGATCTAGTGGGGCGAATCAAAACAGTGCCTCGTGAAACAACCAGACGGCCTGTCCTGGAAACAGATCAATTTGACTGGATACCCACCACAACCGAAAGCGATGGTGAATAATCATAAGTACCGAATTCGATTCATCTTCAAAATTAAAGTGCACAGGTAAACCTAAGGCGGCTAATAGGGGATAAAATCGTAAGTTTTCACTTGCTTCATTTCCCTCTCCTCTGTGAACAATGAGCTTGATCGTAGATCACATTCCATCGTTTCGCTTGATGGAAACCGTTGTGTCATCGCGTAAAACTTGATAGTATGGAGGCTGAGTGCGACTTACTCCATGGTTGGTGGTACCGGCGCCACTACATCCGATTCGTCCTCTTCTGAATCCCCTTGTTCAGTCCTCTCTCGTTGTTTACTATGACTACCAAATCAAAATAGGAGCGTAAAATGCAACCAGCAATTCAAACATTACCATCTTCCGTTTCTCATGTTTCACTCGGTTGATCAAATCTCCCACGAAGTTGCACCACAGAACTGAGCTCATCCATTCGCTTCGTGAGCTGTAGTATTTTCACGGTAGACACTTCTAATATGAACCTCAGGACAACGTGGATTCACATATTTCTCATTGGTAGTGCGGAGCATTTTTCCACCAAAGGCACTGCTACAAAATAGAATCGTCAATCTGATTATTGAAACTTTCTTTATAGAAATCCAAGCATGACACCCTTCAAATGATCGATCGGATACGGCGCAATACAGCAACGCAGAATCACTAGCGATGTAATTATCCAAATCCAGATAAGTTTGTTGCCGATGTCGCTGCTCATCCAAGAATCTACCGATTTATGGCCTGCCCCCTTCGCTCACCACAAATCCGATAAAAATAACTCTCGAAATGAAACTCGCACTCTCCTTTCAACAGCCTAACCAGACTTTGAAAGCTCCAAAACCAGGCGTACCTAAAGTGACATCAAATTTCATGTCCTTCCGACAGATCACAACATCTGCTATGGAAAGTTCGCCCCGTTTTTCACGCATCCCTAAACATTACTGGAAAGTGATATCATTTACTTCATCAAATTTTCACTCCACCAACAAATTTCACCATCATAGAATGCTGCTTACACAGAGACAACTTTGAAGTAGAATTTTATTCGAGATCGCATTCTTCACTCGTCTCACACAAAACGCCAGAGCGTACAATTACAAGGGTTTGCGTCGCCTTCTATTCAGAAACCACCCTGGAATCCTCACCTTCTCGTTTACTGATAACTTTTAGTTCATGATTCCGCACTGAGAATTCGTATGGACTTTTCGATGAATAGACTCCGAATACTTTCAAAGCTTGTGTGGCAGGCAATAAATAATTTCTCTTATTGGTCAACCAAATAGATAACGTGTTTGCGTCAACCATATGTGAGATCCGTAGCCAGTCGGGTGCGACATTTGGGAGACCCATTCTGACAGTAATTCAATGAGGTTGGTTTTGTTAATAGTGGGAACATTTTACAGACTACGACTTTTTGAAGGTGCTCCTTTTCAACGTTGGAGATCAGTGGAAAATTTTGGTATGCTAGTGAGTTTCAAAAATTTCGAGAATGTTTTGCGATTACTACTTTCAGTAGGTAAGACACTTGATAAATTTGAGTTCATTTTGCATGCGTCCCGGGATAGATTTCATCGACATGCAATATTCGCTGAGACAGGTTGTGTTTGGCAGACGAGTAAGTTTCGGTAGTTGATGACATGAGCGGAAGGTATTTGAAAAACTGATTAGCAGAGCGTGTCAGGTTTCCAGTTTGGTGTTTGAAATTTCTACGAGGAAGACCACTCTGCTTTCGAACCATCTCATTTTCTTAACACAAAGTAGACACTTTATACAGGATGTCAGATGACCCTATGGAAAACATTATACGAATCGCACAGTTTCAGAACGCTTTTGACGGGATCTTTTAGTTACAAACCGTTCGACTGAAATAGCTGTTGGCAGTTGATTGGCTGATTTTGTCCCACTTCGGTAAAACAACTCTTGATCGTTGGTTGATTGATTGCTTTCCTTCTGTTCGTGTAACACACTTCTTGGCCTCTGAATAGCTGTTTCCGCTCGGTTCGGTGAGGATGACTGTTGATAACTGACTGCATAAATCTTTTTTCCATTTTGTCACGATCTGACTGGGATATTCAACACATTTTATTGGCTCCAGCTTTGTCATCCATTCTGATCAGACGATGACCTGCTGTCTGCTGACGGAACTACACCATTTATCGACAATATTTCGGCTCATGCCCTCACAGTTTGTATCCAAGAAATGGCTATGTGTCGTGGAGGTCCTGTGAAACTTTTACTAAGATATAGTAACCAAAACCGCCGCACGCGGTACGTTGCTGTGTTATGACTCGTCGGCTAAAGTGCAGACGTCATGGAAAAGATCTACAGAATTTCCCAGTTTAGAATGACCTGTTTTTCCAGTAGTCGGCAGAGGAATGATAACCATGAATGAGGACCGTAAAGATCGAATTTCCGGTTTTTCCAGAACAGGATGAAAGGAAGTCATAAACGTTTGCAAGTAACTGTGAGGTTGTGGTGTGGGTCATACATCATTTCCTCATGGAATAGAACTATGCTGTCGGGGATAAAATTATGAACGGAATCATGGCACATGGCTTTGCAAAGCTCTACAAGTTGATTTAGCTGAGTAGTTGCTGCAGTCTCCCAATGTAACCGGCCGACAGCTGTCTGGACAAAAACAAACGGGATAAACTATGACCCCAATGATTCGTGCGCAGCCTTGTTCTTTTACACAGTTTTGTTTACTAATTAGCATTGCCATAGTAAGATTCATATCTGGATTTTCAGGACTGTTGCATCCTTTGGATACGCTTGATAATATTTGCCCCTCAATCAGTCATGAAACGAGTCAAAAGTCTTCTTTAACCAGGTTATTCATGTCCTTATTTTGTTGCCTAATTTTCTTCCCCATAGGACCATGCTGCTACAAGTGGAAAAGTTCAGTTTATTTGTGTCTCGCAATGTCCGCCAGAATTGCCATATCACGTGAAGCACCCATCCACCGATGAGCAGATTTGTCACACTCGACCCCGTTTATCCAGTGCCCAACGTGACCAACTGTTACTGGAAGAAGGCTCCGTTTCCGGTGTTGACCAAATAGCACGAGTGAAAAATTTGACGAACTCCAGTCTTTTGTGGATTTCCGGCTTATTGCTCTTATTAACCGCGTTTATATTGTGCTGCTGTTGCTGTTTGCGGTTACGTGTGCGCGCATGGAGCAAACAGAGACGTGGTCAGCAACAGCTGCGACAACAACATCCCGTCCGCTCATTTGGTGCACGGTTAGGTTTGAAATTGGCGGCTGCACTGCGAAGGAAAACAATGGCTGGTACATTTGAACAAATGATTCCATGGCATGATGAAACGATCGAGTGCCAGACATTTATCTCACAGTCAAATGGGCAAACAAAGAGGGAGACCACTTGCACCTCTACATCCAGTTGTTCGCATGCGGTAAGTTGACGGTATTGCTCGGTATGACCGTGCAATATATACTTTGAGTGAGTCAAAATAACTTTACTTTCGAAGGTAGAATTGAATCGAATGTTAAATTCTAAACGGTAATGTCCGCAACTAGCGAGGTTTGACCCCAAGCACTGATGCCACATGCCTGATTACCAGATGTGTCCGAACAGCTGAGCTATATGGTCAAGCAGAAGACTTTTCACATTATGCAACTGAATTACACGCTGCACCAAATCGTGGATGGCTCCCGTACGAGAGTTCGTGCCCTGCTGGTGCTGACGATTTTTACCGTTTAGATTAACTTTACATTTGCCAAACCTGGTAAATATATTTTGAAAATCAAATTATTCAAACACTGAAATCATTGAACCGCGAGCTTTGACCTCTGTTGCAAATACGGTGTAATTTTGGGGTGGTTCTATGCAATACTAATCCTAAAGAAACTGAGGCCATGCTTGGCATCAGCTTTGTATTGGGAAGCGCATTAGTTCTTATTTCTTGTAGATGTTCCATAATTTTATGGACAATATACGAAGCAAAGTTTCGAGCCCTCGTGTAAAAGGAAAAAATTGAAGATGGAAATCTATGTATTCGGTAACCAAAACTTCATTTGCTTGGCTGACTTTCCTTTGGACTCCACATTTCACGCACAAACCTCAGGTCATCCCATCAACCCTGCACCAGACTCATGTTTCGCTCTTGTTGGAGCTCATCAGTAGTGCGTATCTTCCGCCGCACCCAAGGTTTGAACCCGGGCCTTATCACCTCAAAGGCGTGTGTGTTACCACCGCGGAACCCCGCTCCCGTCCGAGCTCATCCGAATCGCCAAGTGGGAGCCAGCAATGCTTGACATACTCGAAGATAGACTCGATAACTGTCCCGTTAACTCCAAGCGAAGGCGAAGTCCGAAGAACCGTCAGTCAAGCAAAGTATCATCAATCCCATACACTACTCGCAAGTATTTGTGAGATATACACAATGTTTCATTTTATTGCTAGTTGTGTTTGGTCTACTGCAACAATTTCGACGTTTTCTATTCATCAGAGCAGGCTGACACAATTTAAGCCATGTTAGTGGGTTTATTTTTCACGCGTCACATGCTCTGACTAACAGCCTTCGTTGCCACCAAATCGCTTCTGTGAACACGATCGTATTTTCACGACAACTATCTATGATGTTGCAGTATTACCAAATACAAACTACCGCGTTTACGTCGCAGTGGTTCAGTTTGATTCAGTGCGAGCTGTACAAGAATGATTACTATGCTAATAGCGTGTTTTGTTGCTTATATATGGAACATTGGGGCCGCTGAATCTTAAAGATGAATTTCTGGTGGATTGGTAAGCTTGGCAAACTGAGTTCTCATCACGGTGAAGTCCGGAAAGATGTGCGATCTCAGGAAATGAGGTTTCATCCTTGAGCACATTCCGATGATGCATTTTAGGCTAGTTTAGTCTTCCAAATTTTAGGTGGAGAACAAAAGCGTGCATGCACAGACAAACTTGTCTTCTGAATCAGAGTACTCCAAGCGCAAGCATAATAATGTCTCAAGTGAGCTAAATCTGTCAATCAGTATCCGCTTTGCAATAAATAGGACCTGCGTGGTTGGTGGAGTAGGGTCGAGCAGAGTGTGATGCAGACGAGTATCGGATTCGCGAGCGTAAGGAGGACGAGGAAGGAATGAACCACAGTCGAATATCCCTGACACATGGATAAGCCTCACGACATCGTGTGACTAAGTAAACCGAACACAACAATTAGGTCTTATTTTCTGAGTGGGGCTTACATTAAAATCATCCTGATAAATCATTGTAGGGATTATTTTAGGAATAGGTTACAGTTTCGAAGAAACAAGGTGCCACTATTTAAAAATTTGACACATCAAAGCAAAATCACATTGAACAAATGGCAAACAGCGTGAAGTTTAGGAATGGAATGCAAACCAGCACCAAATTAATTTGCATACACACAGGATTCCAATTCTGACCACAATGTCTACGAAGAAATTATCAAACTATCATGAGTTGTCCTCATCTTAAAACGGTTTTTGACTTAGTCTACCGTACAGTCTACTAGGGCTGCCTATCATTGAACTGTGTGTTAGTACCGTAAGCAGTCAAACGGTCATCATAGTGGACTCAACACATACCTGTCTCCGGTTCGAATCCTGCCAGCACCGATGCCGCTGCCGGTGACCTCTCTCAATCCACAGCAGCTAATCAACTGCGACTCCTTCCTGAATTATCGTACTTTTATTGTGGAGTGAAAAAAAGGTACGTGAGAGAATAAAAGGACGAATGAAATAGTTGGACTTCTACTTCGATTTGTCTCTGTAAACAACCTAAGCGGATTCGGTAATTGAGCAAACGTTCATCCGAGCCTAACACGAACTCACGGCTAGCACCACCAATCCTCTTCTTGATTTGTAAACCATGTCAATCCATACCATTTGGGAAGTGCGCAAAACGTGTTTGAAATTACTTGAAACTTCAAGCCTAGTGCGTAAACCACGTTCATCCCTTTCGGATCAGTAATTACACTGCGGGCTCGTCGTCTTAACATCGCTCCATAACATGCAAACACGACGACCGGATCTTATAGTGAGTGGAGTTAAAGGACTCGGCACCTACCTGTGTTGACTAACCTGTTAACTGTCTGTGTTCGTTGTAGTACGAACTAATTGGCCCTATCCTGCGTCGGTTAACCTCTCTTCTGATTGGTTGATTTGTGCTAAGGTCAGCCACCACTTGAAGGGGATGCGTTCTCATCTTTGTTGCTCGTGGGACTGTTGGTTCAAACACTGACCCTAATTCTGAAAAGGAGCTGACGTGCCGGCTGATAACCAGCCTTGGCTGTCTATCAGTGATGGGTCAGCCCACACTCTCACAGACATGAAATTGTCTATGCTAAAGACCGCCGACGACTTGGGGTTGCTGAGCAAAGATCCTACTGATCTGAAAACCTTTACATATAATCTGAATGTCAGTATAACAACTGTTAGATTCACGAGGCATTTCGAATGATATAGAGTGCGTCCGGTGTCCAGACCAACATAAGAATTACGCGCAACGTCAGAAAACGAAATCCAATCTAGTGTAGTATTTATTTGCGTATTTATGCTATACTACGAATTGTACGAACATCAGTTCGTGGCATTCTCCAGGGAGCTCACAGGTCACTCAGTATCTTATAGATAGTGCGGAAACAAGAAACGACAATTTAGGGCCAGTAAGCGGGTTCAACCAACCACACTTCCGACTGCCTAGCAAAGCCAACTGGCTTGGCAGAGTCGGAACATTGGTCTATCCAATCAGAAAAGGGGGTGAAAAACAAGTCGAGCAAGCACAGTCGAACGGGGCTAACATGGGTTGTGTCTGATCAAGAGGTCACAGGTGCAGGGCGTGCAAAGAGAGAGAGAGCGTGTGTGTCTGTGCGCATGTACACGTGTGCGTCTTTGTGGGTGCGTGAGAAAGATAATCACATGGATCAATTTCGAGTCACGCAGAAAATCGATCATAAACAACGTAAAACAGAGGAGGATGGCAACCGAGGATGGCAGATTCAACAACATTGGGATATGTTGTGCACCTTCGAACTGTAAAATGTCGCCTCAGTACTGGGTTTGTCTAGTACATAGCTTTGTTCTATCAAGGATATCTTAAGTTTCCTAGACAGACTTGTTATCTGTCTGGACATCCGCTCCCCGCTACGCACATTTATATTAAATTCGTTTCACTCTTAATAATCAAAGTAGTGTGTAACTTCAACTTGTCGCCCGCTCATCACACCAGATATATGTTCAATTTGTAGTAGTTCAATCAGTTCTTCTGCACGATTAGGAAACGTGGTTGATATGGACAGAAGCCATTAGAAGGTTACAAGTGACTGGGCGTCAATTTCTTTGCTGCTTTGCCGCATTTTTAATTCCCGAGTTTGGCACCTGCATTCGTGTGTCGGTTTCCCAATTTAAGTATCCTCAAATCGATCACTGCTCCCGTTTCGAAAATCCCACGCAAACGATGTGTATAAGATGTACCGGATGAATGACACTGTTAGAAAGCAGTCGATGTGCGTCTGTTTTCTTTTTGTCGTGATCAATCTTAGCTGCCTTCAGGAGAAACTACCTTCTCAGACAAGTGCACATAAGCAAAACATGCAAGTAATATGTTGTTTTCATTATCGGTGAGAAGCGAACACAAATGATAGAAGTAGAATTCATTGTATCCGGATGTTCGAACCAAACTTTTCTCCGAAAGCACAGGACCAGTTTCACGGTTGTTGCCGCTTTTCAGACATGCGTATTTGGTACTCTCGAGCAAAATAATTTTCGGCCTACTAATATCCAACTGACGTTGTTGCGAAAGCAGAGGTAAAAGGCGCTGTGCAATCACTCGCTGATAGTGAAGTTTCAAGACGCGATATTACTTTTGCAACAGTTTCAATCTGATATTAATAGACCGGAAAACACTCCCATTTATCAAGGGCAGCTTGCTTAGCTGAATACCCACAGGGACGTGATTGCATTCCAGGTGACTTACTCGTAACTACAAGAGCCAGTTCCCCCAGCCGACAAAATAAACTAGGAGAGAGGTACGTTGTGTAGAGAACCACACGGGACCATAAGAAATCAGGCATGGTGGTGGAAAGGGGGACAAGAACAGCAATGTGTTGTCTACCATAAATACTGGCCCACATCCGGGACGGGGAAATGGCTGGAACCTAGTAACTGCAAATTTAGAAGTCAGAAACTTGGCCCACTAGACCACCACTTCCAGAAAGATTTCAACACCGACTTCAGTTCAGAACTTCGTCAAACGGTATTGAGGTGGGTCATGTGGTATCAGTGTGAAGCAGGAGGCTGAGAATCACTGCCGGGGGTGTGATAATGAGCACTTTGAACTGATCTCCTGAGCTCGAGTCCCTGAAAAGACGATTTTTTTTATGATAGCTGGTGATCATCTTCATATGACTACTTTGTTTTACCACGAAATGAACAGGAAAATGTTGAAATCATACGAGATATCTTTCTCTTCAGTTTAAGCACATATTACTCAATAAATGCCTTTTGAGTTTTTAATAAGGATGAGACAGTAGTACCATACGTGCTCGTTTATTCATTCATTCATTCATTCACCTTCCCCCATTTTCATAATTCTGCACACAGTATTCGACCAACATGAGTGGCCCAAATTTGGGTCGATTAGTGATGATCAACTCGGATGACCTGATTCTGGACGAACAATGCGGCCCTCTGGGAACTGGTGCATTCGGTGCTGTGTATCGCGGTCTTTGGCGTGTGCAAAGTTTACATGAAGATGGGCTCGGCTATGCACAGTTGCGTTCAGGTGATGATGCAGAAAATACAGCTGGAACACCGAAGATCCCGTTGGCAAATCGACCACAATCGATCCAGTCTTGTGGAACCCAATCGACGGGATTGACCGGGCACACCGCAACCACGGATGAAGAGAGTGCACAACCATGGACGCGATTCGGAACTGAACAAACGCATCAATCTCATCAGTTGACCACTTCTAGCCTAATGCGACCGGGGCGATTCAGCGAACAGCGAATGTTACGCGTAGCCGTGAAAATACTCAACGACAATCGAGGACCCAATGATTTACAAGCATTGTTGGATGAAGCTAAAGTGAGTAGTAGCATTTGCGTTGGTAGAACTTTCCTTTCTCTCATGGCTGTTAGGTCCTGAGGCACTTTATTTTATCTGCAACACTGGCGCAACATTTTTCCCAGGGGAAGTGGGGGGGAATACACGTGTTTAGTCTGTAGAAGCACAACATGAAAATCTGTCAGCCGATGGGCTTCACAGAGCTGTTCGCAAAAACTTTGATCAAGACGACGGCCCAGAGCCTGCTGGTACCATTTAGATTGCATGTAACGGACAAAGTTTGCTGCATGGAAATATGATCTTCCAGTCCCGGTTCTAACTATGATGGTGATAAATCTATGAAACTCCCGCGGAACAAAGCGGTAAAGTCGTTCTCTGAAGGAAACACACGGGCGCAACAATGCCACGTAGATGGTTTGTATTTGGCGCACCCAAAGTGACGATAATCTATGCATGTAATCCTCATATTTGGTGGCAAGGTAGGCACAGCTGATAACAATATACGCTTCCAGGATAGTTTTCCGCTAGTAACAGCTGTCGACAAAACACGGACGGAGGTCAGTTTTGGGCACCTCTTCTTGCTTCGAAACGAAAGTTCAAATACAGAGTTCCTCTAGCTCTTCAGTTTCACATCATTATTCCCAGACCAATACAGTTTTTTAACTGCTGGATCATCTGCGAGGGGCATAAGTCAGATAAAAGAAAGCTATACTCAGATGTACTGTTTTCGCCTTTAAATCGGAGGTGTGTCAAAAAGTTTCTTGTATTTTTGTGCAAACCTATGGATTATCCCCAATCAGGTATTCCTCGATCGCCCAATCGCAACGGAAAAGTAACCATGATCAAGCGCGAAAACTGTATTCCAGATGTAACAAAAAATCAACACTTCAAATATCATGAGGCACGGAATACATGAACCCATATGATGTTATTGATCTCCCAGCGTAGTATGCATATGTGATTGGTTAAGTCGGATCCCAGTGCTTCACACATCTGATTAGTTGTCGGGTGGGTGTGAAGGGTAGGCAGTAGGTTGTCTATCAGTGGTCGATGTGAACACTGACTTGTAATGATCTGGTTGGTTCATGGGCACATACGTGATGACTGTGCTGCTGCGTGGGACATGCGGTTCTTGTCATTGGTTAGTGTTAACAAAGCACCCTGTCCATGGGTTGGGAGAATGAGGACTGTAGCCCCGCTGATGGCGTGTTTTCAGGGAGATTTCCGACTTCCTGACAGAACTAACACGAGATCAATATTGGCTCCCATAGAAAATTAGGTGTCAATAATGGATATAGAATATGTCACGTACTTGTAATAACCTCTTAGTAGTGTGTCATGTTCACCGTACAGAGCGAGCTTTTTCATCGCATGAGTGCAATGACAGTGATACAATCCATAGCAGCAAAGGCCCATTGGGATATTAGAGATAGCCGGCAGCCAGACCATGAGACTTGGAGTAAAGCACCACATAAGCCCCCAGTAGATTAGATATGTTAACGAGCCGGATGACAGTGGAATATTATCTACCACCAAAGTAACCGGCGATGACGGGAATTTGAAACTCGGACTTCCAAGGTAGTAGAAGCCATCCATCACACCGTTCTTCAAACATAGATGCGTGATTAACTAAGGAGCGGTCACTTGTCGTCTAACTACGATTGTCCTCTACCCCGTCGAAACCCTCGTTCATATTGCTGACTTTCATCACGAATGGGCCGAATCCGCGTTGATAAGTACAGACGTTTGTGAGAAGGTCTGTAATGAAGGGGGGGAAGTCTTTCCGACTGATTGATGCGAACGATGTGGTAATTGTGGCAATTACAGCAATTAGGACTGGCACACTAAACGAACGATCGCACACTTATCTGAAGAAAAACAAAGTCAGTCAGTCGACTGTGTGCCTGAAAGACCACCGACTATGGACAGATCGAGACGGTCAGTCTTCGTTGAACTAAGTGGCATCATTCATATTCCCGAGGCGAAAAAATTCTTCGATCATTGGGCCAACTTTTAAGTTCAAATAATCCTTTACATATTGATAACGTGTTACTAAAAGAGACAAGAAAGAATATAATAATTCACAGTCCGTTGTTCTAAAAGACACTGAATAAGAGATCTGTCGCAAAGTTTCGCATGTCTTCGTTGTAAAAGAGGGGATATGTTTCGAACTGTCTATGCATCTGAACGGTGTGACTATGTTGATAAAACTAAGGGTGATTCAATTGCTAAAATTGTCCCGGCTCCGTAGGATTTGAAACTACGCGTGGATATGATATTCAGCATGTCGGAACCGAACGTGGTTCTTAGTGTATCGAAAACATACTGAGCCATGTAGTGTGTTAAACAAATGCTTTGAGAAAGGTTGCCCCCGGTAACCGAGAAATCGGCTGATCATATTTTCTCCACCGATAACGCCGTGTAATTGACACTATATTTCCTCGTTTTACGCGGGGATTTCTCAAATTCCGAACAGTATATAAAACACGATGTAAAGGACCGTCATAAGAGGTTGAGTGACTTACAGAGTGCGAACCCGAAACCTGGGTCAAAGAAGGCAAATAACAACGCCGCAAATTATAGGCGATCTAGTCAGAATACACAAACAAGTGGTCGTCAAATGTGAACAGGAAAGTGCACGAACGGTGATACAGCAACAAATCAAAAGATTTTCAACGGGGATCGTTGTTTATTGGAGGCGGATGGCCAATCACTGATCAGAACAGGCGCAGTCGCCTTAGAAAGCGTACTCAAAAGGATGAGGCACAAATGTGGTGACATTCGCGAGAATGATGTGGACTGGTGTGAGACCAAAGCCAAAGGTCAGCGTTTCAAGCAGGTAAAGCAGTGAGTGACAGAAGAAGCAGTGTTCGTTGGAAGATAAGAATTGACGAAAGCAAGGGTGACTCACGGACCGAACAGTGAACGATATTAGGATATGGGGCCTAAATGGTGTAACCATGTTATAATAGTAAACGAAAGAGGTGTCAGGACAATGAGACCTTAAGGAAATCATCCGGCAGAGAAACCGGGCAAGGAATCACACCGGGAATGACTGGTCAAACAGAGACTTTTACACATAATATATATTACACTATCATATTTAATATCATATTCTATAGACTGTTTTACGGACTGCAAGTTGCCTATTGAAATATCCTTACATGTAGTGGACAAGGCGGATCTAGGCTAATAGGCGAGATGAAGATCCGTCTGAAATGAACCCAAGATAGGCTCGGTATTAGTACTTGATAAAGAAATACTGGGCCGACGTCCAACAAGCCGTTCGCTTCACGCACAGGCACACCAAGAAGACGGAGACCGCGTAGAAACGTATATTAGGCAAAAGTCCACAATCATCATGGGCGCAGAGAGTTCCAGGGACAGATAATTATGAATCAAAGGGGAAGGAAGGACATTGGGATATTAACAGTCATGAACACGAAGGGGGACAACGTTCAGGCCCGAAAGAGCAATAAAGAGACAACGGGTATAGTAATAGGGTAGTGGTGCGTTTGTGAATAAATTAGGCCCTAGATCCAGTGTTGCCATTACATACAATACACTTTGAAATGCACAATAATTTTTGATTCAGTTTTTGAATGGGACATTGAATCACGGTCGATTAACGCGCTCTTCTTTTGAGGGACTCTACTCCTTCTGTCACAGATCGAGATTTATTAATGTCGTTGGACTGTATTTCGTTGGCTTGAGCTAATAACTCACAATTGTGTACAAGACCAATTTGACTTTAAACCATTCTGTCTTCTTAACGTTCTGTGATATTTCTACCAGGTCGGCATGATGTTCTCGAACAAAATGTCCGATCTGAAAGCTTTCGTAGATCGTTTATGGCGTTCATTCTTGTGACATTACCTGCTGCAGTTGTTGAATACAGTAGTCTTCACCCCGATAGCAACCTCCCTGCAAGAAACGCTTCTCACGTGCAAGAAAATGTCTTTTATAGAACACCTAACACCGTGCAATAAACTTCAAAAATCAGGGCAAGAAATATTTTGATTGGGATTTCCGGCCCCTCCCCCCCAGCAAGAAACATTTTCGGGTCATATTTCAGAACTTCTTTTTCCGAAGTAAATTAGTTATAGCACACTTCGCTGGGGATACTGTACCAGTTAGAATCAGTAGGCCACTGGGTTTGTTGGGTTCCAACCATGTAAGCTACGTTTTTATCTGAGTCAAAAAAGATAAGGATGCATACTTCGGTCCACTGGGAGTGGGAGTGTTTCCATCTGATATTGAAACCTCGATGAAGTTCGTCAGTCACAGTAACCAAGCAAGATGTCTATCTACACCAACACTGATAAGGTGACTGGTAATCACGATGCTAGTGAGCTATTTATGTGTAAATTGCTGATGAACACTGAGATCGCGCGTCGCCATATCAGACATTTTGCTCACAAATCGCAGTCAGTTGGTTTTAGGTATATCAAGTCAACCTAAGTCAATGACGACCATTCAGCCGGATTTGTGTAGTCGCACTCGCACCATCGATTCTCCAAACTGAAACGTTTTATCCATAAGTTAAAGGACAAGAGTAATCCTGCTAAGTGAATCTGGAGAAACTAGTCGAAAGATTGCAGAACTACCCGGTGTCAGGCGCATTATACATAAGAAAGACTTAATCAAACAAAAATGGCAAAACGGCGTGCACTCAAGATTTTAAAAAAAATGTTGTCTCCAAGACCCGCATTTATCTTCATCTTGGGCAGAAAATATTCCAATGGTCTTTAACATCTAGTCAGTATGTGGTTATGATATAGATCGGTTTGGGAGGTAACGTACCTTGGCAAAGGCTGTTAACTCCACCTTTCTGCGGCAACAAAACGGAAAGGTTCTATGACGTAATTCGACCCTTTTACAATTAAGATACGGTGTGGATATTATCACTTTGATTGCACAAAATACGTTTTGACAATAAAATATGAAGAGGCCGAATAATCAAATATAGTTTTGGTTAGTTTTATTACATAGGGAAGTTGAAAGACTCGAAGTGCGTACTTCTCGGCAATCACGACGTCAAGAATGACGCTACTTAAGTTACTATTCTTGACCACCTCCCTCTCTGGATGAAAAAGCATCCAGCAAGAAACAGTCTGAGCGATCCCGACTCGTGTTTCTTACTGCAGGGGGACTGTGGCAATTCAAGCATTAGTGGAACATCGGTCCGTTTTTCTGGTTTACTTGTTAACGGAGGTAATTTTGAATTATTTTTTCATGTTTTTCACTTACATTATATATATATATATATATATATATATATATATATATATATATATATATATATATATATATATATATAATGATGTTTCTGCGTGCAATTCTTGTGTGATATTTACGCTCGGGAACACATACTTCTCTCTGTTCTTGTAGGTAATGGCGTCCGTTTATCACAAACACTGCCTTCCACTATTGGGTGTGTGTCTTTCGCAGACACGCAAATGTCTAGTTTCTGCCTACGTGATAAACGGTAGTTTGGATCGATATCTGCGAGTTCATGAACCTGACTTACCGGAAATATTGCTTCTCGATTGGGCATCCCAGATCGCTGATGGTATGGCCTATTTACAATCACGTGGAATTATTCATCGGTGAGCTTATATGTGACTCAGACAACATTGTATTTTCCCTAATAGTCGGAATGTTTATTTCACCCGAACGGCGCTTTCAGAATCCGGAAATTTGATAAATTTTCCCATATACGTTTCTTTCCCAGTGGTTTTTTTTAAATCGACTTATCAGAGGGGCCTTGAAATCGCTCTGTGGTTGCGGACTCAAGCCGGGTCTGGCGGCACTCTATATGGTAATCCGGTTATCTGGAGTACTTTACCACCTTGTTATAAACTCGGGTCACTTGGGTTGAATTGAAGAGTAAAAGAACGACTCAGGGAGGGTAATTTCATCTCCGACAGTTTAAGACTAAACTGCCATAAAGTAGGCAAAAAACTAAAATAAGATTTAAATATAATGATTTGGGACGGATATTTTCTAATTAAAATATGCCTAATGTTTGCTATTCAGTTGTCTTTATCCAATTTTGATCGGTGTGATCCCAGTAATATTTCATATCCTTCGGCACTTCATTTGAGCTGATAGAACACCCGACCCGGTACAACGCAACGAAAAAATCCGAGCTAACCCGATAATTAAGCTTTCATACCGGTGAACAAATGCTTCACAGGCTTTTATGCGAAATGTATAACCATTTCTCAGCATTCGGATTCAATGGGAAATAGTAATATGGCCACCACTGTCGAGTATCTTTTTTTCATCATAATAATAACAGCAGCCTGCTTTACACCATGATTCGTTGTCTAGGAGTCTTACATGAAACTAAGGCAATAGCGTAACATTCAGACTACGGGAAAAAGTGTCCACCGCTTTTATTTCCTATCCTCGGGCAGTACTTCATTCATCACGTGAACTCTTCCCAAGGCTCGATGCGAGTGATGGTCGTTGATAATGCACACCTTAACCCTTCCTCAAACAGCTTTTATTGTTTGTCTAGTAAACGCATCATGATGAGCAGTTGTTTCTTCATATGTTGTTGGTCAAGTGACGTCTTCCGTTCCACTAGCTAATCCGGACCAAATGACGCAAATCCTCAGGATTAATCGGTGCATTGGCCAGAAACTTGAACACTTTTCCATTCAGCACTGTTACAACCACTTATTCAAGCTTCGAGTAAAAATGACAAAGTGTTCGTGATACCTCCAAATGAAACTAGGTTTCACTTAACCACTGACAAGACTGATAGTGTCTTTTTATCATCCCGGACGAAACACCTCAAATAATCCTAATTTGATCTGCTTACCGACACAATTTTCTTCTCGCAGAGACTTAGCCACAAGAAATGTATTGGTCACCACACGAGAACATTTACAAATTACTGATTTCGGTTTGGCGAAAATGCTGGAAGGAGAGGATGAAGTTAAACGGGGCGAAGTGGTAGTTCGTTCCGGTCGCGTACCGATGCGCTGGTTGGCAATTGAAACGCTGACACATGGACGGTACTCATTCAAAACCGATGTATGGGCCTACGGTAAGTCAGCGTGGTGATTATCCGAGTTAGATGAAACAGAGATGTGACATGTAACATTTGAAATGGCCAGCAGTGATCGCACGGTTATAATCACGTGCTATTGACTCTGGTTCAGTTTCTTGAAAACAATTGAGAACGGGAGGTGTAATGCGGACACAACAGTCAAAATGTGTCCCAATGGTTACCATTTTACCGCAATGTGTTTTCACCTCCTTTGCCCACTTGGAACGTGAGAGTCGACTGAGGGGCTTGCCTCCACTTACCGGTCGGGCTGTCAGGCACAGTGCAATTGCCCTGTGCGATCAATGATATTGAGGAGGTTATAAACTTCGGTTGAGACAAGATCGAATTCACGTGCTCCAGTGTCCGTGAATTATAGGGCGATCCGCAGATGACAACTGCACAGTTCAGCCGCTGGAGAAAAAGGGGTGAGGGTGATTGATGCACCAGGTTTCACCCTAATGAAAATGACATCTTAACCGGTCCATCGGTTGACATTTCCAAATACTTATGACGTGGTTTAGAAGTAAATTGGTAAGTGATATAGCGGTTTTGTTTCACGAAGGCTCCAGTGTCTCAGTGAAAGTATCCAATTAAGCTGCTTTATGCCTTCTATTTAATTAAAAATTCGGCCGATCGCACAACTCATCTTTGGTTTTGTTCGAAATACCGAGGCAAGGAAATATTACACAAATGACGACCATTGATAAGTGCTGTTTTCCCCTTCAAAATTGGTTTAGTTCCTTCAACCATTAACGCCACCTTTTGGTGCTCTTATTTTGGTTATTACCTCGCATCATCATCAAGTCGAGGACAAAATAAATGGAGGCATGAAGGTAACGAGCTGAAAACAAAGTACGAGTGGAAATCATGGAAAATAAAGTTCCCGAATGCAGTTACTTCACGGAATCCGACACCTAGCCATATCATTTATTGTCGCCAGCCAACTGGCAGGTGGGTCTCGTGAACTCCAACCCAGAAGTCTGACAGGTCCTACTGCTCACTTTCTAAAATGTGACATAGCATCAATTATGATCTGATCGCAAGCTAGACTCCACCTCCGAATACATGATTTCATATACTGTACGCTTTCTGGTACTTGGAAAGAAGTAATGTTAGGGGAGTACAGTCCGAGCTTTATCACTGTATTCCGTCAATTCCATTAACCACAGTGGAAAAATCCGTTGGATCTGATGCACTACGATGCTTGCTCTAGTTGTTTGGGTGACCATTTCGGGTAATACTGTAATAAAGACGTTCCGAATTCTGCTTGTCAATAATAATAAGTAGAGCCAGATGGTTTTTAATGATGCTATTACTTTTGCATCGATGCCTCATTCGTTTCTCTATCTATTCAACGCACACACGTACAGGTGTTACAATCTGGGAGATTTTCACATTCGGTGAAAAACCTTATGATCAGATTGAAACGGCCCAGGTGAAAACTCATATTCTCTCCGGTGGAAGACTACCTCAACCGGATATGTGTACTCTGGAGTTATACCAAGTGATGATCCGCTGTGAGTTTCACAAATTTCTGAATCTCGTTTCAGCCAGGTGAATACCACCTAATCCGATCAGCTTTATCAGAGTATTGTCCACGCAGTTTTAAACCACGTTTTTACATTTTTTTTACGTCGCATGCAAAAGACATGCCTATACCCACAGATCAGATACTTTTCTTCCCAAGATTAGTTTACGAATGTCTGTTTGTACTGTGCACTCATTGAAGAACTTAGACCCTCTAGCTTCGTATTGCTATTTTGGCTACTGATAGGAATGGCAGTAGTTCGCTGTTAAGTTTGCTTTTATCAGCCGAATAATAGCCGTTGGACTGTCCGTAGACGACGATCATCGACATCGGTATCTTCAAATTATGATTTCAAAATTTCCATTGTTAACCTCGAAGTGATTACAAAATGTGATCGAATTGTTCTGACGGCCCTGTTGGTAGCATTCCCACGAACACGAGCCTGCTTATCGCGAATAAATTGGTCATGGTAGGAGCGAGCACAAAACATCCGCCCACAAAATTTAAACCTTTTCATCTAATAGATCAAAATAGAAACCACACGGTATAGTGCTCACACGTTCGCAAAACGAGTCATAAATTCAAATTCAAATATAGACAAAACGAAATTAACTCGAATAAGCATGCAACATCATATAAATCCGCGATAGAACTTCACGATCTTGCCACCGGTTGGCTACCGACCGGTAAACCTTAGTACATAACTCTGTGCTACACTGTGAGAAACTGACTTTTTATATCAACAGTTCTTGTCTCTCAACTCAATACGCTTCACGTATCGATGCCTAGCTATTTTCGGCCCCAATCAAAATTGCAGAATGGCTTTTGAGTGTTTTTTTCTTGCAATCACTGCGATGCTTTTGTAGCCTGAAGAAATACCTCATAAACTTTAACAATACTCATGTGAGAAGTAAGCCAATCATCCGAGAAGTATGTTTTAATCCATAGAACCTCTCGAAGTGTGAAACACACACCACTCTGCGGAAAACCAAAGCAGGATATACACCCAAAGAATTCTGTCGTGACATTTATGGATTTGAATCTTAAGAGAGTTATGGAATTTTATTTCGCAATCAGTTGAGAATGTTGTGTTGCCCCCAGTTCAGCTCAGTTCCTTCTGCAATTTACCGCGCACTTCTTTGCTCTATTTTCGGTTGCTACATCGCAAAATCAGCAATCAAATCAGCCTCAACTTAAAGAGCAAACCAGCAGTTCTCTATAAAAAGAATTCAAATTGAAATATGCTACTAAACTCGGCACCTAAGCATGACGCCAAACGGGCCTTAATCGAGAAGCTAAACACGTCCTACCCGAACTAAGCCAACTGTTTGAACTCTTTCTTCCATTTCACCATGCTGTGGGTTGAGCATCTTGACCCGTGTTCTTTCCCAATCCAGAGAGCAATGCGAACATGAGGCATATGAATAGCATCAGTGATACCTGGAAGAACAGAAAAAAACCGTGAAATTGAACAGATTTACCTGTCCACGTGTTCGGTGCAAGGTCGACCTGAAGCTACGGTCTTTAAATCATTACTGCCACCGACATGGAATGTTAGTGGCAGAGTAGATACAACCAAGTTCACAAACCAGTCAAGCTCTGTGTGTTGTGCTTAAAGCCTTGGTAGAACATGGTTTCGCTGTCCCTTGATTTACCCCTACTTTCTGTCCTTCTCTCACGCTGTCAACTCAATGGACACGTTATGCTCTGGAAAAGCGATTGGTTTACTAGTCACACTACAGTATTCGAAGCAAACAGTTAACACCACTGTCAAAAGCTTCTCAATCTCGCAAGGCTCCCGCACAGCCTGCTTTAAACAACAACTTGAATTCAACTCATACGCGATGAATGAGATAATTGTGATGTCAAGACACAGCGTTGCAGGTGGAGAACTTGTTATTAGCCGGCCTTTCAGTTACCTCGGGTAGCTTTCCTAGTGAGTGGGCGTTCTAACTGCATTATGAAAGACTATGGAGAAAAAACTGGGGAGTCAGTTACAAGTATATGATGAGAGGGTCCGCGTTCAAACCCTGGGTGTGGCGGAGGATATGCACCACTGATGAGCTCTAACAAGAGCGAAACTCGAGTCTGGTGCTTCCGAGTGCAGATTGATCGGATGACCTGAGGTTTGCGCGTAAAACGTGGAGTCTAAAAGGACAGTCAACCAAACGAAAGTATATGAATGTCCTATAGTGTGTGTGTATGTGAAATCATTCGGCGCTGGGATTGGTTCTTGGTCATAATTGCTACCGTCGAAGTCAATATTGTGTATGAGGAGCACGAAAGTAGAGGAGTTTTATATGAAGGTGGCGGGTGATTATTACAGATTCATTTGTAGTTACAGCGATTAAAATAACTGTCCGCGTAATGCGCGTGTGCGTACGCACGTGTTCGTGAAGATAGGGCAGGCATCGGCTACCCTAATGAAGGCCACTGTGTGTGCATGTGTGTGTGCGTGTGTACAAGTGATTTTCCATGGCGGACAACAACGCAACATGTACGGAACTGTGTTCAGTCGTTTGAGTGTCGTTCACCAACCCTCCAATTGTGGTCCACTCTTGATTGTCAAACGTGAGGATTCAGAAATCAAAAAGCAACGATGTTTATACACTAACTGAACCGTTGGCTAGGTGAAGATGTATGCTTTCAACATGTGAAACGCACATCAAGATTCATTTTTGATTGGAACAGACGGAGCGAATGGTTTAAACGTGGCAAACCTGCTATTCGAGTGTTAATATGAGAGAAGTTGTGATATTTGGATTACAGGTACTAATTGCATGGGACATGTTCGAAAAAATAACCACATTCTGGTCACAACCAGGCGAATATTGTAATGCACTACGCTTTACGTTTTGCATATTTCATTATCATAAGATGTTGAAAATGAAAAATAAAGTGCACTTTGGCTGTGAGAAGTAGCGATGTCATTCAGGATACATGTCAAGTAAAACATCCGTATTCATTCAATGGACGGAACGCGTGAATGACGGATGAAGCATGGACAAATCTCACAAGATGTTGTTAGTTTCGTCCGGCATTAGATGGATTAAGATTGATGCAAACCAGATTCGGAAAAACTGAACAGGTGAATCAGTTTGTGGTGGATTTTATAGTGGAGACTGCTTGGTTGATGGAAACAGGAAGCTGTAGAGTTGATCTCATCAACCAACTGAGAACCACGGGCAGAAAAATGAGATACAACGCTAATTACAGAGCCACCCAAGAGAGGGTAAACAAAACCTACGGAGGAGAAAGCAGGTCACAGCAGACCGCTTCCTAACATGGAATTGGCTAAGACTAAGGGCTTCAGATTGAAAAAGTAATCCGGTCAATCGGACCAAGACAACAAAAATGGTGCGTTGATGAACAAACCTAGTACTTGTGCGCGTCTGTTCTAAGCGGAACCGGAATGCGAACGCACCTACGGAATTGATCTTGGTTAAACGCGGACAAGAAAAACGACTATTTAACTGACCGTTCACATCTCTCGTCAATTTCAATTGTCTGACTAGGTCAACACAGCTGTTTTGTAACTTTTTGGCGATCACATGCAATCTTGGTACACAATAAAACAAATTTTAAAATGACCGCATCCGATGTGGCTTGTCTTAAAAAACGAGGTTCGTAGGTAACAATCAGTGATTATTTTTCAAATCAAAAGAAAATTATAAGTATTGACCACGACGCACAGAATCTAACTGTTCCCTGTCTTGAATGAAGGAAATTTTTGAAAGGCCTGTCGATTGTGCTGCATTTAATTCCGTTGAGAAACCGACTTTCTCTAGGATCCCCAATCGAAACCAATCTGAGGGGAAATATAACATCACATACGTAGAATTGCTCGTTTTGTTGTTCTTATGTCCCGTTGAATGAATTTTAGAAGCACTGAGGATAGCTTCTGAGGAACTCACCATTAAACTTGGTAAAAGACCGAAACTTACATAAAAATTTAACCAAAATATATTTATGGACAACAATCCATCGCATGCAGAGCTTTTTTCCAAACGTACAACGCGGCATACATTTTGACGTATTACAAGCTAAACAAATTGGTTTGAGAATTCTTTTCTTCCGAAGGCTTTGGGTAAAAGCTTTACAAACGATCTTACAGAAATTACAAACGTACAAATAATTATTCTAAATGAAGGCTTTGGTGAACAGGAGACAACAGATAGCACACGATGCTAGATTGGGAGTAGACGGACGATATTAGCCTCGGCAATGCATAACGTAGAAATTGGCAAACATCTTGCTGATCATACTACAGTAAGGATGTAATGCTATTCAGTGAAGTGCAGATTCACTCATTGACTGCAAACTTAGCCGAAATAACTTGCTCATTCAAGAGAACCACGAGGGTTTTGGTTTACCGATTATTATCTTGATTGTTCGAACAGATTGGAACCTGAAATACTCCGTTTGGGACTAAATGCAATATTTTTGAAGGTACAGTCAATTGTTATTTGTATCACTGACGGGAATTCAAAGGCAGGTGGTGGATGGGACTCTGCTATCAGCTGGTTCTCAACCACACCTGTTCCATCGGGGCCTTATGTGATACTCCACTGCAAATCTCAGAATTAGATTACAAGTTATCCACGATAGTTTGGTGTGTCTCTGAGGCTATGGGATATGGTCCTTGCAATGCACTCATGCGCAAGTAATGAAAACTGACCAAAGGATATTTTGCGCACGTGCTAAAAATTAGCTACTGGAATATACCTTCAGTAGACAAGAATGAAGTCCGAAATTTCTATACTGGAATCAAAACCAATGAGCACATCCAAATGATTTTTAGAAAAGATCACCGGCGCATGTTTAACGAGTGAATGTTTCAGTACCTAAAACTTAGGGTGGTGGAAGTTATCTCTAAGCTACTCGGGCGGTTTAAACTCCCATTCGTAATTTACCGGTGCGTCCCGGTGACCGCATATCAATAGTGCCTAGCTGAGGCTCACATGATATAATTCTCACACTTCCTTCATTGGCTGCTATGAATAATTTTCAATAGAATTTTTAAATAGATGAATAATTTCCTTAGAAACCCATCACAGCACCAACTATTACTTTTGTCTTTTATCAATTGCTTAGTTGTTTATCTTATTTCCGGTACCTTTTCCTACCAGGCTGGAATGATGACCCGGAAGAGAGGCCGAATTTCAATGAACTGTACGAAATGTTCGCAAATTTTGTTCAACAACCAAACTTGTACTTGCATTCCAGGGTGAGTTCAACGGTTAATTTTATCACGCTAATCTTCAAGAACCGGGAAAATGGGTGAATGGAACGGATATAACTGAAATTAGGTGAATGCGTTAAAGGGTATACACATACCGAATAGACTGGAATCAGTGCGGTGCAGAACCACTGGAGGCAATTACTGAGTCATACGTTTGGAGCGTTGAAACATTCAAACCCTTATCATGACAGTGGATGCATCTCGCATCCTTCGGATCATCGAATTGTAATTTGATTACCGAAATCGAAAAGTAGTGGTCATTTCTAACTTCTTTCATGAAGAACATCCAACGTGTCTGCTTTGGTGTTCATTTACGTCCCACAACAGCTGTGTTCAGAGTGTCACTTAGCCGGAAGTGGATAGAAAAATCAAGAGTGATATTTCTCCCCATAGTTTGGATTCAGCATGTTGGCGTTAGCTTGTTTTCCGGGCCATACAAGTGAATTGCAGGCGATTCATCGTCAGTCGATGTGGCATCATTGGCGCTGGGATGTTGTGGTGGTCGTTCTCGTACCTGAATAAGTTTCCGATTCTTTATTATGAGCTCTTGTTGACTGATCGCTTGTCGCTCGCCTCAGAGTGAGAAAGACAGGGCAGGGGAGCATTTGACACACTATTTTCAAACTGGTGACAACATCTTAGCTATTAATGAGACCGTCAGAGTGCAGTTGTTCAGCTGAACCAACAAACCAGCACCAGCTGCTGGCCCTTGCAGACAGGCGTGAGGTGGCATTCCTATACTCCCGCGAAAATCATGGTTGTTTTCTATCACACTGCGCTCTTCTAGAACTTGTGTAAGGGTACATTCAGGACGGGATATAAAATTCCGATCCGAATTGTAAACTAAGTGAATCAAATAGTTATGGAGTCACTTAGCAACCTAAAAGGTTGGGACTGAAAACACATCCATAGTGTTTGAATAGGTTGTTCTATTTTACTAGTCATCAATGCTCCCGGGTTCAAATCCCGCCATCGGTAACTTTCTTCACTTGGCAGCCTCTAATTCGTTGACACCCCCTTACCAAACTATTGTGCCAATGCCGTATAATAAATAATAAATAATGCATAGAAAACTGCACCCTGACTTGGACCTAAACTAAGACTGCATGTTTACTGATGAACCAGAAAGTGGTTTTATGATATATGTAGGAGTGTTTTGCTCGTGAATAGCTTTCCAAGCGTTTTCTTCAATGCCTTTTCATGTTCCTCCCGCTGTACAGACCACAAGCAGCATTGCTACCGGTTATCCGGAACACAGCAGTGGGGGTGATACACGAAGTCGTACGACCCTTTACCCGAGTTTTCATCTGCTTAATGATCGTTCTAACGGTGTCAGTACCAATCAAGTGCCTTCACCGAATGTTCAAGCATCCCTGGCGTCCAACAGCACCTACGGCTCGGGAAATCAGCTCAATGGAGCTCAGTCCACACGGCATTTTGATCCCCGCCGACGAACGCGATGCAGTCTCCTTCAGTCTGTTATGATTTCACCCAATGGCCGTCTTCCCCGATATCAGGCTCAGAAACGCAGAAGTACTTGTGTCCCATCCGAGCATACACTATCCACCTCACTCAGTCGAACTTCATCCGCTATTGGGGACCCCTGGAATCAGAATAATCCGGCGCATCACAGTCATCCGATTTTGGCCGAAACTAACGGACCTCAGCTGAACAACCCGATAAACCGTCGATTCGGTTTGCCCACAGGGACGACCGCTTTAAGTCATGCAATTCATCCATTCCACGCCGGACTACTTCTAAGCACAGACTCTAGGACGAGTAGTGGACAGCCCCTACTGTCCAGCGACCAGGATAGTTCCCTCAGTCAGTTAGTGCTGTCCAATCTTGGCTATAACAGCAGTGAGAGCCGAAGCAGCATGATCGCTCCGAATGCATCGTCTCGCACAACCGAAGTGGAACAACAGGGTCCGAGTGAGCCAACCGTGCCACAATCGGAGAGTGGCACGGAACCGCGTGCGTGTTCCCCGCGCACAATCAATTCGTCCGATACAACTGCTATGCAAAATAACATGCCAACGAATTTCGAAATTGAAGCTGCTGCTGGTTATGTCTGGCCACAATGGCCTGCCGTATTTTCTCAGACAGCGACCGCAGATGTCACAGAGGAGGGAGCAGATCCGGAACAGGAACACGCACGTTCGTTGTCCCCACCACAGCAGTTCGGTGTACACGGGGACATGGATGACAATTTCCCGTTTCTCAATCGACAACTTTGGCTTCGGCGTAGCGCACGTCAACGTCAGTACTATTTGAGACAATGGCAAATTCATCGTTCTGCCATGGGCATGGCGTTGCCTGAGTTGGCTACCGAAGAAGCCATCGCCGAGAATGAGAACACACGCAGTCCAACCGAAGATTCTGAGGCTGAACCTGGCTCTACGCCATTTGGCCCGGATCCAGATATGAATGAAAGTGATGCCGAGGATCCGACAGAACGTTACTGTCCCGATCCGACTTCTTCCCCGGGAACTTTGGAGCGGTGAATGATTTGGTTAGAACAACAACTGAAGAGCCTAAACATTTTATTTCTGCAATCAGTTTTTTCTGAATGAAACCCAGAAATACGCTGCCAATGTTATCAAAAGCAAAAGAATCAAATAATCTTTGGAAGTATTCAACACAATTTCTTTTCTGTGCAGTTCATTCTCCTTTAACTTTTTGTACATGCATCACACGTATTTATATCTTGTTTTTGTATCTTTTACTTGGACAAGTTCTTTTGACCATATAATTTATCATCCACCCCAGCATCTGTAGGAGCTAGTTATTAGCTCCATCTCAATCCATATTTTCTTCTCAGTCTTCCACCTCTTTTGCAACTTTTCTCCCACAAAACTTATCGCTTACAGAACACGTGCAGCATTCACATTCCGAGGCAAAGTATTATTTCTGCGTTTATCATTTTACTCCTGAAAAAAATCGAGAACATGCTTAAATTGCACCGTTTTACCTGTCTTTGTCGATAGATTTTTTCAATAATTCTGGGACCTACTTGTTCATTACTTTGGAAACCTAAACTTGGTAATGTGCGCGTTGTGAATTTGCTAACTATCCGAAATGTGCCTCATGTGGTTCAATGGAAAAGCACCAGAAACTATATATCCTGTTTAGAGGTTGTGAAGGTCATTATTCTGATTACTGTCAAACCATCATACAAAACTCCATCATTATAATAGTTTACACTAATACAGTTCCAAATCGGACAGAACTGAAATTACTCGGAAGTTGCTCACAGCATGCAACGGCCCTTTGCGTAAAAAGGGAATGATACGTTATCCAGCTGCTATATCAATCCAGTTGCATTCTTTTTACTTCCTTATAGGTATTGTCATGTCAGGCACCGAAGTCTTCGCAGCGTTGCTTGAACATGATGGGAAGACCGCACAAGTAGTGAAAAGAATACTCACGGAACATTGGATACACCAAACATCATTAGTTCAAATGGAAAAGTTCACTAAGCTAAGGTAGTTGCAGTTTGTGTTACTCATGTCTCGGATGATCTCGATGCACAATATTAGGTGAGGTTGTTAGGGGTTGGAAGGTAATCAATGCTTATCCGTCCAATAAACGTAGGTGTGAAAATTCTGGCCAGAGAAATGCAGAAATTATTGATGATATGAGGATTCAGAAGGATGTGGATAATGGAAAATCCACTTACATTCTTCGCATCCGAAAGTCAACGCCGCAATCCGGAATCGAACCGGCGACATTCCGCTTACCGCTTCACTGTTTTACCAGCTGAGCAGTCGAAGTACAACCAATCGGACGCGAATAACGCAAGTGAATTCCAGTGGTGCACAACTTCCATTCCAATGACCCAGTAACTATTCTGATTTCAATCGATGGTTTGAGCCCATCGCTCGCTTCCCAATGGGATATACAGCATACGGCTGAATGGGATCCAATGGACATAAATATATAATAGTAGAATTTGATATTGGCACGAAGAGCCTGATTCTTACGGATAATAAAAATACCGGAACAGTTGCAGTATATTATTAGAATACAGGTTTTCTCGTGATTGTCTAAGATTCAAAGACGATCATTTAGAGACTTTGGCGATCGTTCAAGCTCCAGTGCTGATCATTAAGAGCTTTTAACGATCTTTGAAACGCCACTACCAGTATTGTGGTTCGCTGCCTGTTCCTTCACCGTGGCCGATAGGTGAGAACGCTAATTCTTACCTACATTTGACGACTACGGACCGATATATGCTGAGTTGGGCTGCCGTTACCCCAAAAAGATGCATGCATCTGATCACTTTTCTTTCACTCATCACCTGTGTGCTCACCATACTGCTCGGTTAACCGGATTTGTTCGCAAAAACAGTTGGAGTGCAAGGACAGACACAGAGGCATATGCCCAACCTGGTGAATTAAGACGTAGGCGCTTCGTATCACTGGGGAACGGTACGTGTTTTTACCGTCAACTGCGCACTTTCATCGGCATATCTTGCACTTTCGAATTCACTGAATGTTTGGTGTGTGTGCGTGTGCATCTGTCTGTGCAGACCAATCCATCCGATGCGCTTCCACTTCGTTAGACTGACGCCCATACAAACTTCACGTTAGTGTTCATTCTCATTCCTTTGCGCGTCACTAGATATTTGTTTTATTCCCGTTCGATTGGTCTTACTGTGATAATTCGGTGGAATTTGGAAGCGTTAGACTTCTTGGATGGGGTTCAAGGGATCCACCCACTAGGGGGTAGAGCTGTTTCGTAATCAGTGGTGCTCCTGTGCCCACACACTTTCACCCACTCAATACTGTTTCCGGATGACGTTCTTGCTGAGAGAAAGCAGCTAGAACCGCCGCATCCGGTGCATGGATAATAGTTCCTCAAACTGAACTGAATTCAATGGTGGACAAGCTCGTTTCCAGTTATTCGTACTCATACCAATACATAACATTGAACATGACTCAAACCAACACAGGGGAGTGATCATCCAAATCTGTCTGGAGCAATTAAGACAATTACGAGTGCTGTGTATTCACACCTTGTTGAGTCAAACCATTCCGCAGAGGTGATAAACGCTTTTCGCACCGTTTACAAAGTCCGGGGCAAGCAATCAAGACTTGTCAAGTGTCACATCTTAACCACAGCCGTGAGTATTCGACTCTACAATCCTCCCCTGTGTGTTCAGAAACAATTTGTGCAAGCACTTAAACTTCTATGGTCCACTTCTTGTTCCCGAACACGTGTGCAACCACTCGAACATTCTTCACTGTGATCAATTTCACATGCACACACACGTGCACAGACAGATTTGGATGATCATTCTCCTTTGTTGGCTTGAGTCATATTAAATGTAATGTATGGTAACTGAAAACTAGCTTTTTCACTGCGCTGTTTTGTTCTCAATGTTCTGTGGGATTTTTCGTACATTTGAATTCAATGGACTGTATAACATATATAAATGTTGGCATAATGGCGATACTCCGAGTGAATCCCCACAAAAGGAATTCATTTCATTCAATTTCGACACGCAGTAGACATCGCAGTGGACGCATAACAAGCTACACTGTAGGCTTTAGATACCTCAGTATGCCCGGTCAGGCTACGCAGCTGTGGAACACAGATTTTGGTGTAGAATAAAATTGTCCGGAGGCAGATGTTCAGCGAAAGGTCCTTAAAAGATCCCGATCCAGTTGCCTTATTAGATTTCTATCAAAATTTTCTTTTACGGAAGTCTCAAGCAAGATGATATTCGAGATCAAAACAGTAACCGGTAAAAAACCAACAGCACACTATCTAAGCAATAGTTGTCGTTAACCAATAGACTGACACAGCTGCTGGTCGAAAAATAAATTGATCGCCGCTAAGTAGATGGAGCGAGCTTGTGCAATATTTTTGGGTAAACATGAACATTTTCCCAGCAAGCTTTACCAGCGAGCTACAATCCTTCAATCACGACCCACAGTCTTATAGCCATTCCGCTGCAAGCCAATCAGATCAAAAGCACCGGAATATCATGACGTCAAGAAACTCTAGAACAATTTATTTTTTACAAAGTTTGGTGCTGCCAAGCTGGTTGAACAAACCAAAACGTGTAACGATCGTACGCTGCGCAGTTGATCATTGCAATCATCAAATGCTGCTCCACAAATTGAATCGGGAAAGCTTAAATGATTGCGGGTTTTTGGGTAAACCTTGCTGGGAGTCACCATTCCGGTTCGGCGCACCCGATTGTTGCATAACTCGTTGTCATTTCGCGGCAAACGAAAACCATCTAAGTGAAAGAGACAAACGAAGCGTGCAAAATGCCCTTTACAGATTCGAATTCTGTGTCGATCTCGTGTCTGATGCGCATAGCCTTATCTAGGTGGACGCATGGTTTTCATTGCTTTTTTTGACTTTGTGTATATCACTAGTTGTTCAAATTCCAACATAAATATGACGACGTTCCGGTTCTAGAAAAGCTGACGCAGACTGATCAGAACAGAAGGATGTTCAAATTAGCTGGTTTCGTTCTACGCCCTTAACTTGTGTTATTGGTGGACCTAACTTGAACAACCTTTACTGATGCACTGGTTGCGGTGGATTTATTGACCATTTCTCAGCAGAAACCATGGTCACACATTAGAATTTGGAATGTACTACGCTATATTCCTGATATCAATAAGCGCAGTGATGAAGAAGTAAACAGACGAGAGAAAGATTCCGTGAGCCTTTACTCTAGATGATGAACATCAGACCAGATATGTATTGCACCACGAACCTACAGCTGTAATACACAAGGCAAATGGGAAATTTCTAAGATTTTTTCAATCTGATGGAGTACAAGTGTCCCTTTTGAATGGGCAAAGAATAGAATAGGTCAATTTTTCAAAGCCAACTCAGCGAACTTCTAAAAAAGAATGAACCGCGAGAACTGTCAGATGAAATCAATGAGTAATTAAAGAGGACTCTCATTGGCTGAGAGAAGTGATGACAGCAACCGACCGTTGATTAAATCTGATCAGCGAGCCCATATGCGTTAGGCCTGAACAATCAGCCTACAATAATTGATGGTGGTCTGATTGCAAAATACATCGTAAAACCTGGTTGGTCGAGTGGTGACAACTGTTTTTTGTATCCCAGTATTAAAACTTTCCCCTGAAAAATGTATGCAGTTAATCGTGCACGCTTAACCATCTTTTCGCTGGCGACGTCCAAAGTGGGGTTCGCTTCAATGCTCCACACCTTTTGATTGCAACGAATCCGTTCAATTTATATCTGTTAGAAGACCAATATGGCAAACTTGGTTTAATTTTTTCCTGGTGAACAGAACAAAACAGTAAAAAAACACTATGGAATAATCGGAATGCTAGTCCCGTAGACCCTTTTCCTAGAATTCATTATAAGGACTGGATAGTATCACCAATCCTTCTTTTAGCCCACCACTACCACCTACTGTGTCAGACTGTTTGGTCAAAGCCTGATTATAGTTCACAGGGAAAAATCTAAAATCGGCATGCCCTCGCCGTTTTGAGCTTTGATCTTATGACGGTTTAAACTCCCGCAAACTTGTTTTTGCAGTATGAGGTCTAATGGACCACAAACTAACAGAAAATCGTCACCTCGCTGGCGGAAAACATTCCGTGTAACCGTTAAGTTACTCAGCTATCCAACTCCTTTCAATTTTAATTAGCCTTCTAAGTTCAAGCCCCGAGGAAACGGACACTCATCACGAGTAAAACACACGATTTTGTAAATGTCTTACGGAATTCTCAGATTTAAACACGCTCTTTGATTGACTTCCTGCGGCATTCACGCATTCTACTTTTCACTGAAGTTCGCTAGTTGTACTCAGATTTTACCAGCTGAAAAGTAGCAATGACCAAACTGTGAGTAGTGAAGATAATACTACATCCCATCGTGGCGTTTTACGTCAGCGTGCACTACCTGAGCGTTATGCTAAAGTCCACATCTCGCATTTCCTTACCAACATTCGTCACATTTTTGACTACGATAAATTCCTCATAAGCAAATGTTAGGTTCGGAGCATCCCATCTACCGTCTTGAAATGTAATTGGCACTTAAAAGTCGCGAACAGTGTGCCCCGTCATCCGTGAGTTTCTGCGATACATCCGAACAACAACGTTTGGAGTTACGAGCCCGTCAAGTTTGCAAGACAGAAAGCGAGATAATTTGGTTTCCCACAGATCCGATGATTATTTGGGAATGCTGAGAAATTGGCAGTTTGTACATTCACAGACGCTAACACATACTTGTGCACACGCCATAACACAGGGAGACGGACAGAGCTGAATAACACCTCCGAGCCCTACGAAAGAAGGGAGAGCAGAGGGGCATCGGTTGACACACGATGCAATACAACTAATCGATCAATCTTCTGGGTTGACCTATGGTGATGATTTATTCAGGGCAATCACTTACCCACTCAGTCAGCTACCAGAATGAATGAGTGAGGGCGCGCGCAAATGAACCAAGCAAAGCGAATTTGCCTGGATAGACAGGAGATCATTAACAACGGATAGAAAGTAACTTGAGAACCAAGTGATGAAACTGCGTTTGGAATCCAGTTTCAGTTGGTTGAACCACATACGGACGAAGGCGGTTTGATTGGACAAAACTTGTGGACACGGAACCTGTTACGGGACATCAGTCTAATCAAACCAAAGCGTTTTTCTCCTGGAAAAACCTGTGCTCATACTTCACCGGGCTTCACTCAGAACTGCAGGAGTTTCTGCAAAAGCAATGGAAAACGGTTTGAAAGCATCAATAAAAACCCTTCAGTTTTCTGCATGCTTATTCTGGTTTAAACTGACACTGGAACATATAATTTGATTGGCACAGCGATGGGCAAATGGCATGGAAATGCCAGCGATCGTTGATCCGGAGCTTTCGTTAAACGGTTAAATCATCATGCTGTCTTAATAAGTATTGAAAAACCGAAACTCATGCAAAAGAATGGATTCAGTTATCATAAACCGCTTTTTGAACAAACTGATGTCATCTTTCAGTATCGCATACGGATAATAGAATTACCAAAGTCTAATTCACGGTTGTCAAATCGGTTGCATTACAGGAATACGATAACTATACAGCTAAAAACTTTAATCGATAGCACAAGGCTACAGACATAAGTAATGGGACTTGGCTTGATCCGCAGTGCTCGTAGTAATGTGCTGATAAGAGGCTCACCATACAGCTGTGCCGTCGGGGCACACACAGTGGGTTGGTACAATCGCAAATCAACTCACTTAAGCATCTAAGGAGCTGGCAATAACTCAGCTTGGTTGTAGCTTCCTGAAGCACACATTCGCTCCCGGCAAAATCCGATTTGCAAACCCTGGAAATCAGAATAAAAAGCTCCTTGTAGAACATCCTTCTAGCACAACTGAAGTAAATGTCGGAGCTTGAAACCTTGCGATCTTCTAAGGCTACGACTGCATTGTAGATTTGTCCCCTGTAGATGCTTCCACTGGAGTAGCATACCGTTTTGGTTTGGAAGGGAGACACCACGGAGGCGGATAAACTGCGCTTCTTCCTGCGTTCCAAACGCTGGTGCTGTTCGTAAGCAGACCTACGTCACCGTAACATACCAAAGCCAATCACTGGAGCAATCAATCATCCTAAACATGTTAATGTGTTCGGGACATGAATTCCACATGCCCAAATTAAGACTTCCTCGCGTGTGCGTTGTTTTCAGGGGTATATAGTGGTTGCAGTGGTTCGAGATGAACAGTTCATGGCATGATCATCTCCTCGTGGTCCCACTGGAATGGGTCTAGTTTTGACTTTGACTCGGGCTAGACATAACCAGGTGTCACATCGACCCTCGGATGGACCAATCACCCGTTTGTATGTCCCGAGTGGCGATTATGGAATCTTGATCCTCCGCACTTCGGTGAGGGGTCCCGCTTCCGCCATTTGACCCTCCACGAGGTGATTTATGATCGTTCATCTGATACGAGTTGTAGCGTGTTAGGAGCTGAACTTGGTTTGGTTTGGAAACATGGACGTTCGTTTGGCAAGCAAATCGGTTTCGACGGGCATCGTCGGCACTCTCATGCTGCTCAAGTCAACGAGGAACGTGTTTCTGCTTATGTCCTACGAACACGGCGTAGAAATTGGTCCACGCAGGGTGATAAGACGTTGTTTCGGCTGACTAATACCCGTTACCAGCAGGATATGCTCCAAAACGATGTCTATGAGCCTCCGTCGGGCTTCTTCGAGAGTCACTCATTCGGGTCCAATATGAAGTGGTATCAATATCTCCACTGAACCGAAATCATCCCGATAGACGTGGTTAATGAGGGTGTTCTAATGTATCCTGATGGTCCTCCAAATCCAGCCTTGGTCGATGGCGCGTGTTTAGTATGGACTGACCGCATGGCGAGTGGTATTATTTCTGGTCTTGCGAATGATTCACAGGAAGGTGATTTTTGGTCTCAACTCCTATCGCTATCCGCTGGCTTGCGGGTGTTTTAGATATCAACTTGACTAGTTTGGTTGTAACTGAACTGTCACGGACCTTCCCGCACATTTGACACCCGATTCCAACTTTGAAAGGTCGGGCTCAATGCGATCAAGTGCGCCATACGCTGGGACGATTGCGCTAATGCTGTCTCACCTGGTGGTTGGAGGGAAGCTCATATGATTAGTATCGCTCGATCTTCAAACCTTCCGACTGATTGAAAGAGCGTCTTCAGTCGACCGAGTCATCTCGACCCGCGACCATTGCAGCGATAGCCGGGACAGCACTGGCTGGTACCGGAATTAATCTTGGCGCGCGAGGTTACGAAAGCACTGAACCAAATGGGGTCGACTAACAACGGTATGCGTGCCGCGAATGAATCAGGACTGTTCGTTCAACTGATCAACGTGCTGCTTTCCCAGAGGACGCCAAATAAACATCTGATCAAGGCGCAGATCACTTTGGTACCGAAGCGGAGCAACCCAGCGGGCCCTGGTGAATTTAAACCTATTGCTGCAACTTCTCTTTAATCATGACTACTCCATAGAATCATGTTGCGTCGCTGGAAGGGAACGCTGGCTCTATCACCCTGGCAAATGGTCTTCCTCTTAAGTTATGGCTTCTCCGAGGCCTCAAATACTTAGCATGCGGTCCTTTGGTGGGGTCATCAAAACTGTCTATCACTGTCCTCCGTGTTCGTGGATGTTTCAAAGGCGTTTGTCTCGGTATCTCATTATACGATCCTCAGAGTGACTCGAAAAGTTGGTATTCCGTATCCAATAGTGGAATATCCTCGACATGTTTACAAAGACGTTATGATTCAACTTGGGCGGGAATTGATTACGCGCTGCCGTGGTGTCCGGAAAGGTGATGTTATCTCCTTTGCCGTTCATTATTTTTGTCTTATTATAAGTGAAGTGAATTACAGTATAAGGGGTAAAATCGATAATCAGAAGATATACTGTAAAAGGTTGCGTGGAAACTTTCAAATAATTCAGTTTATTCATCTTCCTTTTAAAGAGAGAGGTTGTCAAGGAGTAGGAAGACAGAAGGAGAGAGTGTTTCACAGTTCAGCGGTCCGGGTGAGAGGGAAAAGAATAAAAGATAGAAGTACAACATCTAGTGACAGAAACTTGATAAGAATGATCAGCTGCCTGGATACCTGGTGACAGGAAAAAAGTTATTGAAAGAAGTTTCACAGCAAGCTCCGAAGAACAAAAAGCGAAATAGCACCCGGTGGAAGCGGGAAAACGAAGCAACCGGCCGAGGATGGGCTTTTGACTGCAGGTTGGAGGCTAAAGTAGGGTCTTCAATCAGCCGTACGTCCTTTCATTGAACCAGCTAAGAGGAGGAAGAGAAGTAGAGGAGACCGTCATTCAGATACAACACCATGGTACCTACATCAAAAAGGCAAAACCCCGTTCCACAAGTGGCTGTAGTATATAGGCACGGGGCGGATCTGAGCATTGTACAGCAGATTAGCTGGTGTGAAGAAGCGTCTTGCGCGAAACAGAAAACCAACTTTGCGCGCAGCACGAGAAGCAGCAGCAGCAATCGTTTCAAGGATAGGAAGCTAGAAAGTCGAGAAAGCCGTTCCAGTTGGCTGAACTGTAGCGGTAGAATGTTTCGAGGTGGGGGGAGGATCGGCGCGAGTGAAACTGATGAGGGAGGAAACTACAGTTGTTCGATAAGCCAAGGGGAGGAAGAATGAAGATGTTTGAGAACAGATAAGGAACAGAATTGCGAATAAGATCAAGGATATGGGCATGGTCACTAGCTTGATCATGGGTGCCTGTGGGGAGGTCAACTACAGTATTTTAGGTAGTTTAAGAAGCAAACGCTGTAGTTTAAGTGCCTTGCGTCACAGTTTAAGAGCCATCCACCACAAATGAATGAATCCTACGTAAAAGTATAACTTGTACAATTTATTTTACAAAAAACTATACATCTAAAAGTCCTCTGAGTAAGTGTAAGAATATGAAATTGTGCTCAGCGTAGGAAGCATATGCAACCGTTGTGATATCGTGAATGGAGTTATGGCAAAAGAAACCTATGCATCCTGACAGACTGATCTTCGGGCACTCTCATGAGCCTCTCTCTGTCTTCTTCCAATAAAACTTTTACCGAACTTTTAAAACAGTTAAATGCCTCCTTAGTGGGGTTGAAAAATGGACTATACGAAGTAAGAAAACAAGAGGAACGCCTAATGGCCAAACGATCTTCAGCTGCCCGTCAATGTATAGGAGCACTGTCAAAGATAAAACCACCTCAGTATTGGACTGTTCAGTATTCACTTTAGAGGAGCATGCTGCCAAGAATCGAGTGAAAACCTGATTGTTCGTTGTTGCGTGATATTCGTAATGTAGTATCCCAGGGGTCGAAATGCATGCAATGATATTCCGGTTCGCATCTTGATTTGAAGGCAGGGTTTTTGTGCATGGTTTTCCTTTTACAGACCGTTTGATCGATCGAGAGCATCAAAAGTTGCAATTGGTTTCGCCAACGTAACTTTTTACCATAGAGCTTCTTTTCGCATATAACCATTCTGCATATTGAGCGCGCTTTGCCTTGACATCAATGTTGCTATGCTTAGTGGGCTCGATTGTAAGATTTTGGTGGTTATCAAAGAATTGATCAATAGAGGTCGTGCTATTAGTCGACTCGGAACCATCAGACTCAAATATTGCTTCAATCCAAGCGAGTGTTATTGTAGGGTTCTTGTCCACAATGTTGCATAGCTTAGCGATGATACTATAAGAAAAATACCTTTTCTTGAGGTCTCGTTTTAGCTGTTTCTTGATCTCTCTCTGCAATGCTACTGCACGTTGTTAAGTTTATTCCGAGATAATGAGGGATTCGCTTCAAATCATCAACATTTCTGGCACATTGTACAATGCGCTTGCGATCTCCATTGTTGATAGTTTTTCTACTGCGTATAGGATTTTCGTTCTCTGGGTTCAGATCCATTATTTATACCTTTGTCACTCCCTCAGTGGACACCGTTTCGACTTGTTCGTTTAACGAATGACACAGTTACCGATTCTCATACTATTGTGTTAGGTTAAAACTGATCGGATGACCAACAGCCGCCGAAAACCAGTGGTTAGTTATCATATCCCCGCTCGCCATTCAGTGTGGTGCTTATATCGTATCGCTTAATTAAGTCCTTTGTGCACATCAAGCCCTCTTGATCACGTCGTACCCCGAGTAGGTAAAAACACGTGTCTAGGCTTTACCGAGATCGAAAGGCAAAAACCTCACGCCAAAAAACTGAGTTTCTGTAAGCACGTGCGGTACTTTTGCCTTTACAGTCTTGTTTGGCCTTAAGCTGCTATCATGTTAGCGTTGGCCCGAAAACCCCGTTTGCACCACTTTCGGGAATTCAGGTTCCCAATAAAACATATGCTTAAATGCGTGACTCAAAACATTCGATATTCCGCTGTTCACACAAGGTGTGGGATAGTCAGCCCAAGGGACGCTGATAAGTGGATTTACAACTGTGGCCCAAGGCTTTAAAACTGCGGCGTTTGGCTCATAAACTATGGAAAATACTGTAGTTGGCATAGGTTGTTGACCACGGAGAAATGTTCGGCCTCGCGCCGCAGAACCGAATTGTCAGGCAAATGAACCCGCCAATCCCGATTTTAAACAATAAAATCTCCGAAGACGGCAATATAGCAGTCGGGATCAATCACAAGCAGGCGTTCAATGTTCGAAGATAAAGAATCGAAGATGGATGAGTCACCACTGTTGGATGAACGATAAACAACACAATAGTGGTTAAAAGAAGAAAGTCGGAGCTTCAGCCGCATCAACTGAAATTCCCAATTGGGAAAGTCAAGGTTTTTTGATCTGGACGTGGCGAATGGTTGGTGGGCAAAGGTACAGGTGAAAAAGAGAGGTGAAAGGTATAGTTGGGGAATTGAAGGTGAGTGGTGTCCAATGAGAGGGAGATTTGAGTTTCGGTCAAAATAAAGCAAGAGGAGGACGAAGAAACTGGTGTTCAGAACCAATATTATGTTTCAGTTTGCGAATGCAAGTGAGGGTGATGAGATTTTAATAGTTTTGCGAGTGAGCACAATGAGCGAGCAACAGCGTGTGTGATTGTGTATTGCCATGACTCATTATGTGAGTAGGAAATCCGTAACCATGATCCTGAGACTTAAAGTGGAGAACCAAATAAAGCCTCAATAGTTCAGGCGTAGTGGTGAGCCGGGCGACAGCAAAGCCGTCCACCACACTGTGGCCCTGGACGAGAATATTACTGTGAAAAGTCAGTTCTCCGGGAATAGCAATCAGTATTTTACTACAGCCTCAACACCACAGGCTAAAAGGGAGCGCTCGGAGAGCCTGCTACGGTCGTCACAGCACCCGGCGCGTTTTACCACCTCTGTCCCTACGTTTCATCATCTGGTGCGACAAGCCAGCCTCGCGATAAAAATGGGCTCTACCATCACTGTTACCAAAGGTGAAGTTGCTTCTGGCTAGTTCCTGTGATGGCCGTGGTCTGCTTGGCTTTCCGATGGACAACGCAAGTTTTCTCTGGCTGTCTGGAGGCAATGCGGTCCAGCCAAGACTCTTTCTGCGAAGGACCTGGCCTCGAATGACAAGTTGAAATAACGTTGTCGCTTTTGCGTAGTGCATTCCATTGACCATATCCTTCAATGCCGTGCTGCCCCCCACAAGGCTCGATGTGAACGGCACAAAAAAAGTTTTGCGCCGGCTTGGATCCTAGTTATCGCAGAACGGACTCAATGTCATAGGTGAACCCATCATTCCCCATAGCAAACATATTGCAAATCGAATCTCATCGCTTGCAAAGAGGGACTCTGTTTACGTGCTTGATATCTGTGTGGTCGCTTGTCAAGTTGCGGGCAATAGTTGGAAATTCAAACTGGACAAGTACTCGGTACTCACCGTTGACGATGCGATTTGGTGAAGCTCAAGCATCACCTGATCATCATCTCCAACTGTGGACTCTTGTTCGGACTGTCTAGCTTTGGTATGCATCTTCTGGGTCTTTATCGTTTCACTTTGACATAGACGTGTCAATTTACAGTACTTAGATTTTTCAAACGCTACGACATCCACACGAATGGTCTCTCAGTCTGGCCCGGTTATCCAGCTGAACACTGAATCGGCCTCATCTATGACTTATTTATCACGAGAGACTTGCATGCCCCTCCCCCATCGCCCTCTTCTTTGGAATTGTTTTCTGCTTTCCTTTTCATTGTTGCAGTTACTGACTGGACAACGAATGGCGAAAAGTATGCTAACCGTGATCAGTAAACTTGGCCGAATAGACCGAGTTAGGTTCAGTTCAGTCCGAATCGCGCAATGGGCGCGACACTTCTGACCGTCACCAGTCCGCGGTACCAAACTGTTGGAGACCATAAGTGATATGGCCAAGTGTCGCGTCAGTGGCGTAGTTGCATTCGGACTCTTTCCTTGTCCTCTTGATTTCCACTTGATACTTTGACTTTTGTATCACTATGCTTCTATCCTTTTTGCCCTTTACTCGACGATGCTGGAAAGTAGCAACTGAAACAAGGGCACAGAAGTGCGAGGTTACCAGTTGAATAAACTGAAACTGATTCCGCGGTAAGCCTAAACGAATATCAAGTCGGTTAAGGGTCGCGTAGATCAAAGTAGACAACGCCACTATTTGTTAACATCCAATGCTATCACCGTCACTTAACTACCTCTATCACATCGCTGTACAGTGTTCCTCGTAGGATACAGGCGAGTGGAAATGTGGACAAGATGGTCTGATTTTTTTACTTTTAAGCTGAATGACCATTTTTAGTGCAGACAACAAAATATACTTCAGCTGATCCAATGGTTAAACAGATATTCCTGTGCTTACAACCTGCAGTTCTGTAAACCATCCAACTTGATGGGTGTCAGTTAGTTGTACGTCAGAACAGATGATCATGAATTCGATCCCATAGCTAAGGAATTTCTTTACTGAACGAATAGCCACAGACACTACTATCAGGGTTAGGGTGGCAGGTGATTGCACTGTGGCTCGGCTTACTACCATATATTAACTATTTGGGTCACATGTATTTCACTATTCTAAACCAAAGGTTTTGCAATGCCTACTCTCTCTCTCTCTTTTTGTCTCTTTCTCACTCTCTCTATGATAGTTCCCTGTAGTTCACCGACTGTGAGCAATATGTTTGGTTTTTTATTCCATGCCTGTATACGAATGCTGTGGAAGGCGTACGGCACCTATGGCTAAGCAGTCACAAGGTTTAACTCATCACTGAAAGCCATGGAAACACTGTACAGCTGCTTCATCCTTGTAAAGAAACGACAGCAGCGCATTTTCACCAAGCTCTAAATGGGACTCGAACCCGGGGCGAACGATTGTAAGTAGTACACCCAACCACCAATCTAAACAGGCTGGTTTTCAACGGTTTGTTTAGTTTCATCACTCCATGATATAGTGCTCTCCCGTCACTGTTTAGTAAGAAAAGCACCTGACGGTGATTATAATCTTTGTTTGTGATAGTTAGCTGGAATTTAGTAGTTCCAAGTACCTCTGGAGTTGCATCACTTTTGATATTGGTAACGAACAGTTTGCATCACAAGCAGCAGGAGTCAGAGTGATTTTCATTACTTTTTGATGTCTGTGGTGACGCCATAGCATCCAACTCTTCTTAATGGTCTGGTGTACAATGTCTTTCTTCACTGTGTTTTGTTTTACAGTTAGGTGGCCATGAAATTCTGCGCCAAGTACGTTTTGTGGCTTTCTTCATCAGACATTTGATGTCTGGTGCTCGTGTTTGTTAAAAACACCACGTCAGTAACGATAAAGTGTCTTCGTGTCTTAGGTGTGGGGAATGGCATTACAACCGAAGTAATGGTTTTGCATCGGCTCTGGTGAGTGACACGTTTTGTGCATGCCTACTCACTGTTTACATTATCACGTTATTTGAGCGCTTTGATAGTGATTACAAGAAGCGAGACTGGTCACTGAATGATTTGGCGTGGTAGCATAACTTGGTATCGGCTCTGTTTTTAGATGATGCCGTCCAGCAACCCGGTTGCGACCCTAGGGACGCCGGATTTTGCTACCGATGATGAGTGACACTTGTGCAAATGCCTTCGATAAAATACTTCAGCAGCATGAAAACACCATCAAGTATACTGTGAAAACTAGAAACACATTGTTGACACCTCAGTTCCTGATGATGTCATTTTCCCCCTTGTTTTATTCCCATGTTGCGATATTTACACTGTACCTGTCTCCATGCAGGTGATAGTCAATCAAAAAGAACAAAGAGTAAACGGGTCTCAGTAGATAAAAACGATACATGAATGAGTGATTTTTTCGATAAAGCTATTCTTACCTAAGAGGATGCTTACGCGTTTCGTTTGTTTTCTTTGGAAATATCTGTTGTCTTTCTTGATTTCTCTTCTGGATTCATTTTAGCTTTCTGTGAAAGTAAATATTCATAATGTTGACTAATAAGTAGAGAATCAATTACCGAAATAAGATATGCGATCTGATACTCCTTCATGAACAGTTTAAGAAAAACTTTATTGAGTAAATAAACTAACGTGAGTTGAAAGCAAGCATATGTCGAAAAAAATACAACAACTGAAACGTTAGATAAGAAATGATGCTTGTATTCTGTCAGAGACATCTCATCGAGATGTCATTGAGCACTTTATTCACTCCATTTCATTCAGTGCTTTTACGGTGCAGCAGATCGACAAAGGACGGAAGTAAACAAGTGTTAACTCGGTCGTTAGTTCAAGCATCTGTTTCGATTACCGGATGTCATCTAAGGCTGTTTTCGGTTCATCCTGAATTGTACAGAGACGGAACAACAACTGACTGACTTCCACCGGGGCCAAATCAGTTTTAGAAGAAATGAAAGCGGTACACAAAAATAAATGGACAATTAGCTCTTTTAGAATACTGCATTTCAAAGCGGATCAAAATCAGTTGCTCATGTTTCGATACCAAAGTACCAGTATCCTCACATGCTCAAGCCCATCAAATTATACGGTAAACTCAACGATAATAGAAACTCCGACTTATGACATCAGATCAACAATTCGCACTTATGAACACGTGATTTCCTCCGCTAAATAATGACTGTAATTGTGTAGGGGGATCGACGTGAAATACAATTATCGAAGCTCATGTTCTAAGTTTTGTTCACTAATTCAAATTCTCACAGGTTTACACTGTCATGAAAAATACCGTCTAGGATATCGTCTAATTTGACCTAACTTGACTTGACATAGAAAGTGGGACTATATTACAATCGCATTTTTTTTCAATTTGATACTATTGTTAGCCCCTGTTTCGCTTTTATATCCGTCCCTGAAATTTTGAAAGTTCAGTTCCAAAATTTTGCGTGATTCCCATCCCTTAGCTATTTCTTTTATTTTACAGTTGCTTCGACTATCATCAGGCAAGCGCTCAAATTTCCTATTCACAAAGAATTTGATCCTTTCACTAACGAAAAATCTTTCTTTTATTGGCTCAGGAGTTTCTCAAAGGATCCTTTTATTCTCTGCATTTCTTCCCCTTTTCTGTCATGCTCCCCACATTTCTAATCTCACTGGATGTAATTCTTCTTTGATCGATTGCATGAAAGCAGTTCTTAGGCTGAGTTAACCCGCCCGACCTTCGGGACATTCTGACATTTTCGTTCGTCACTGAACCAAATTTGTAAAAACCATCACCGTAACAAACTTTGTAACGCTAGTAGTCTCTATTATAAACATTATCTCCTGATATTACGCAACATACCCACTGTAGGGTTCATTTTTACTGGGTTTCATTCCCAGCAACGGCACATCAGATCCAAAACTGGCTTACTGAGACAGATTCCTGATTCAAAACAAAACTTATCGTAGGTCCTTTTGTTATGTAATAGTGATACAACATTTCAGAAAGGGAGCCGCGGCCAGCTAGAATCTGCCAACTGAGGAAAAAGATCGGCGGCGGAAGCAGGACTCGAACCGAAGACCGAAGGGTTGAAAGCCCGCCGCGGTCAAAATCTGACCACCGCCTGCCAGCTTCGGTTGAATCTTCAAATTTATGCATACAAGAGCCAAAAGAGGTCAGATATGACAACAATCCGACCGACAGTGATGTACTTTATGATGTCAAAGGTGACTGACAATGGAGTAAACGTTTATATGTGTGTGCACATGACTATCAATAGGCAATTCAGTCATTCGATCATGTATGTCAAGAATAATATCATGCGAATCAGTGTCAGGTCAGATTAGGTCGCATCAAGTCGCCGCGGTGAACTTCACAATTATTAGACCAATCCTCAAATAGGCTGAACCAAGAAAACAAAATCGAAGTTAATTACTATGATAAGCGGGACTCAGTTAAGTCCTAACGGAGCTTAGGTTTGAGCCCCGAAGATCTCACGATCGACTTGTTCATCGTTTCAGTGAACCGAAAATCCGCTGTTCTGGAGTTTTCCAAGACATTAAGTAGTGTTTCTTTGGACACAAAGTTGATTAGCTCCGATAGCTTTCAGAGACCGTTAACGGAAAGTATGTTTTGCTACCTTGGCAATTGAACCTAATATAAGAGTCGAACATCCGGGTTAAATAGCATTATGCATGTAGAAGTCTCATTTTGCTTTTCTCAGTCCTAACCACCTGTACCTTTGGCATGCCACCTGTATGTCTACTAATGTTTGAATTACTCTGCGGCAATTGAGTTTGTTCTTTCAAAAAGCTCAGAAACGCGGTTATTGCGAGTGAAAGATATGCAGAGGCCATCGGGATTTCGGAATTAGTGTCTTCGCAGTATTGTTTGAACATGAGGGGAACAATACAGCTCAATGACGAGGCTAGCTGTAGGGTTTTGGAATCCAGGGGTCGGTCTTTGAATCAAAGGCTTAAGCTAGGAGGGTTAAGCTGATTTGGGCGTGTGCTATGCATGTACACGGGTAGACTCCCTCGGTATATTTTGTTTTTAAGAAACATCGTGCGGTCGAGGGGTGGGCCGAGATGATAAGTTCAAGACAAGATGAAAATATGGTACGCTTCCGGGTTGGGGTCCTCGAGATCCGCATTCTCAATTTCAATAACGATTGCTTCAAGCAGTTTATAGAAACATGTGTAACATAACAGTGGCTTTTTCAACAGATGGAAAAGATACTCCTAAAAGTCAGAAAGCAATAAATTTCCTATCTGCATAATCCAATATTTCCAAATGTTTGTTATCATATCTCAACTCAAAACGTGCATAACGTGCATACAGCACGACTCACCCCGTTATCGGCACTGTTATTGATCATCGTATACAGTGTTGTTGTTCTTGCAGAACAATTGAGAATAGGTAGACTGTCTTTCGTTCGCACAGGTGGACTTCGTTCGACGGATCCAGCTGTCGTGTAGTCATAATGATTCTATGCAAAATGAGGGACAAGAAATTCAATTTCAATAAAAACATCAGGTGTAATGAGAATGCATTATTCACGACCATCTGCATTATCGTCATACTATTACTGTTGAATATATGCTTCCGATAGATGTACACTGGAATATGGTCCAATGTTATTTTTTCCGCCTATCTGGAAGAGAGGTACGAAAAGCCTTATCAGTAGACTTGGTCATATGGGGCATGTTATACTTTCTGAGCGGGACAGTTCGAGATTTCCTCACTCGGTGGTTAGATACGTCAGACAATATGGCTAGGTGTCGCGATCAGTGGCGTTCCTGTATTCGCAAACTTTGTGGACTTGATGGTACCAATTATAGTTCACTACTTAGTTTCTTCGTAATACTTTTTGTTTATTTCCGATTGAGGCTCCCGTTGAGAGACAGCAAGCAAAACCGCTGCACCCACTGTACGGTTATTGGCTGTCTGAACTAAACTATCTGGGTTTTGTCGTATAAAATGCACTCTAATGGGTAAATTCGTCGTCGCATTTTATTTGTCACGAATTTCTCTCAAACCTTTCACTCGATAAGTGATACGTCAAAACAAATCACATCAAGTAGTAAGATATTTCTTGCTTTACACAGCTGTCGGTCTCCTAAACTTAACTGTGCATGTACATTTTCCGCACTGGCCTCGGGAACAAGCGTATCGCCAGAACCCCAAAATGGAGAAAAAGAGAAAGGATAAAAGGTGACAAGCGCTTGAGGAAAATTACACTAGGAATACCTGTAAGGTTGAGTATCATCTATTCACCTGATAAGAACGGAAAGAGTACAAGCGCCGTGAGACACGAACATTTTATTTAGTTTCCTCAGGCGCCAAGGTAAGTGTGCGATCACACAAATAGAATCTGAAGACGTTAGCATGTGGCGAAGTGGTCCTGACGCATTCAAAAGCCCTCTCTCTCTCTGTAGCAATAAGCAAGTACTGTAAACTACCTCACTTCACCGGCCTTATCCACGTATAGTCACATGGATTGCTGGCTCCTCTAATACGGATTTTTTCCGCTGTTGGTCCCATACACCACATGTAGTGATTCAGGTTGGAAACCAAGGAGAGTGAATATAATGCTTGCGTTTCGTAATCGATGTTTTCTGTTAGTTCTTATCAGCTTCAGAATACACTACCGAAAAAACTATATAAAGGTCTACGATGGTATTAATGTCGTGGACATCGATTCATATTATTATTCCTAATGCTTCTATAGAGCAACAATTCAGAAATTCGGTGGACGCCAAACGAGATCAACGTTTGTATCAGATTCTTCATATTAAACTAATTCATAGTCTAACCACCGTAGTGATTCTTTCAAACATTCCTGGTGTATAGAAAACAGGTTATCAGGAAAACTGGTGCACAGAATTCCGGGCAGCCGAAGAATATGCACCATGTTTATTTCCATCAGAGAGCAATAATTCACAGACATGCACAGGCAATATTTTGAAGAGACTCATTTGTCAAATTCGGACTGGAGTAGGGTATTTTTAGAGCGCACAAGCCACATTTCACAACAATTTAGCAAAATGTCTAGTACCTTGTGCTGATTCCTTCAACCGAAGCCGGGTTTTTCAATGGCGCCGTTGATGTTGCGGATCGTCAACAGCTATTCTGGTTCCGGCAGTCATGAAGTTTGTGCCGAAATGCAGCTTCATTATGCGCAAGTCAATCACTTCTTTCTTAAAACGTCAAGAAATATGCGCACAGGCTTCGGTCATTAGTTTAAAAGGAAACTATACTTTAATGGAGAAAAGTGTATTATATGCAAGCGATCTAAGATGTACGGCAGTGTTATAATCTGGGTTAGTATGATCCAGTGTCTAGTAAGACTTACGGAAAACAGGTTATCGACAAGAATTTAACGCAGTTCATCCAAATATTGACATGGGAAAGTAAAGACAAGAAAATAAAGTCGTCCAAAGTAGAGCAGGATAAATAGTACCTCTGAAATACAATGCGTTTCCGATTCTTCTCCTTCATTATCATCTATGACAGACACACCGTTCGCCGCGCGGTACATTCCCGAACTGCCCATGGATGATGTTAGGTGCACTGAGGGTGTTTCTTGCCAAAGCAAATCTTCTTCCGGGCCCGGGGCTAACCCATCCGAGCTTGCGGTCTCGGTGCTCACATCCGCGAGGAAAGATGCGTCAGTATGGTCACCACAAGGCTGACAGGTTTTGAGAACGGGATTTGGTATAGGGAGCAGGTGGAATACATCAGAAACCGGTGGTAGCTGAGTAGTTTGTGAAATATAGTGATCGTTCTTTGTGATCTTCGTATCGGCGACTACTTCGATTGGATTATTAGGGCGCTAGAACATACAAAGCGGGAAAACCTGTTTAAGCTATTACTTTATCAGTTTCAGAGGCTGTACTTTTACAAATATCGGTTTCAGTTGAGAACAACTCTTTTTATTTCATTCAGTAAACTTACCTGTTATACTGTCACTCTTATTTTTCTGGGCTTTCTGAGTTTTTAATCCCTGTTTGATTGAGTTTCACTAACAAAAAAACAAACAAATAAAAGCTGTCCAGAATAACTGATGAGGTGTAACTCATACCAAACTGAATCGGAAGTGCCAGGTAGAATAAAGTGTATCTAAATTTTGGGCAACCATCTATTCACCTTTTTCCGTTTCACCGCGATAAGGAATACATACCTTTTATGAAAAATTGAGTAAATCCAATTTTCTATTTAAAAGCCATTACAACGATGCAACAAAATACGTACGTAATGCAAAATATTAAAACACTCAACTACTTGATTGGAGTTCTCGGAACTCCAATAGCATTGAATATAATAACGAATAAGTGCGCATTTATTGAAAAGAACCAATATGAAACGTCATTTTCCATACCAATTCTAGCAATAACGATCACAAATCGATACACTGTTCGTTCATGTTCTTTCTCGGAGAATTCAGCCAGTATCGTGGTGGAAAGCGGTGGGTTGTTTGGAATAGATTTGTGAACTAAATATAGTCTATATGAATATCCTCCATGTCACAACAAAACAGCTTTGAGTGGAAACCGCAACGAACGCAATCAAGGGAGCATTTGAACCGAAATTGGTATAAATGATCTCAGTCGGTGTAAAAACTAGAAACTCAAGAAGCTATTTCTTGAAAAGATCAATAGTAAAAAACTACTTGGATGCATATTTTACTATGTCAATGTTACTATGCAATACTAGTCAAGTATTCAGACAGTACATACTTGTCTAGCTTGAGTGAATCAATTCATTGAAATAAGGAGTGAAAATCACTAAAAAAGCAGTATTAAGTAAAATTAATCCAATTTCTTTGCTAAATGAAGTTGTTAGTTCTATGTTATCAATGATAGCCTCCCGAAAGAAGCGATAATTTCATACAGAACCTCCACAGTTAGATTTTCCGGTTATCGTAGACATTCGGTTCACTGTACGTGGCTTTGTCAAACGCTTTACGACGGATTATGAGACGTACATGCTCACGTGACCGTTGGGTCTACCTACGCAGCTGCTTCTACATAGACAAATGAAATCTCCAAATGTGCTTGAATTCAGTTCAGTTCAATTCATTCAACAACTAACCTCACACTTCTGTGCTCTGGTTTCCGTTGCTACCTTCCGGCACCGTCGATTCGAGGGTAAAAATAATAGGAGTATGAAGTGAAAATCCACGAAAGCAAGGTAAGGATCGGAAATCACGAAGACAAGGAAAGAGTTCGAATGCAACCACGTCACTGGCCGCGACGACTAGTCGTGTCACTCACCGTCTCCAACCATCTGGTAGGTGGGTCGCGTGAACCCCAGCCTGGAAATATATTACGCCGTACTTGGCTTAATACATCGATGAAGGTTTTCGTATCTTTCAGTCGTGTTATGGACTGACCACCTAGACCTACATTCCAGCCACTACCTGACTCGGAAAACAACGTACTCCGAGGAATTTTATCGGTGAGCATGCGTAACACGTCTCAGCCACTTTAACCGGTTCAGATTCGGTACTTTATTCACAGACTGACCTCTGGTTCCCAACACTCTACGTTTAATCTCAGCATTCCTGATACGTTGTTCCCATCATATTCGGGCGATGCTACGGAGATATCGATGTTCAAACGCCGGCATTATTCGCCTATCTTCTACACCTAACGACCGTGTTGTTAAGCCGTATGAAGGAACAGATCTAACCGCCGCAGTGTACACCCGACCCTTAGCAGACAACTTAATGTCACGCCGACGCTGCAATTGGCTGAAGTTATAAAAAGCCAAACGCGCCTTCTGTATATGCGAGCACACTTCATCTGATATCTGTCTACCTGGGGAAATGTAACTGCCCAGATAACAAAACTAATCTACTTCAGCTATAACCTTCTCTACCAAGACAAGGTTTGGTGTAGCGCCGACCCAGTCCTGCAGCAGCACTTTGCACATTGAAGGTGCAAAGTGCATCCCAAACATTGCTACACCGTTGTTTAAGCTATCTAAGAAAGATTGAAACTTACGTGGCTCTTCAATAGAATAACAATATCACCCACGTATTCGAAGATAAACAGTTTACTGCCTCGGTGAAGATCGATTCCACCACTCTCACACGAGGATACCGCTATCTCAAGAATCAATTCAATTGCAGAACTGAAGGAAAACAGCGAATGAGGACAAGCCTGACGAACACCAGTTTCACCGTAAGCACGAACTCAGCTTCGGCTGTTTGCATACAACCATTAGAAAAGATGAATAAACTTCTCCAACGCACCCTTCAATGAGAGGCAGCGCCAGAGGACTGCGCGATCTACTGAGTCGAACGCCACCACGACGAGACTGTATCTTGGCTTGGTATGATGACTTGCATGCCTCCGTGATCCAAAGAGCTATGCAGGATGGCTTCCTCAATCCTGACAGGTCAATGGTTAGAGGCCAGACAAAGCCCTGTCTCCGAACCGTTGATGAGCAGCATCTGGTTTTAACCACTATACCCCTGGAGAGGACATTCCAGCGAATAAACACAGAGAGAATTGACCGGTCTAAGAACCCCCACTAGATGGACGTAGGGGTGGAGTACTTGGGGTATCTATCGACAGTAGGAGAAGTCATCACACTTTATTGGGCAGCTATCGCCCGCCTAAGCTGGGCGGCCCCCAGCTGCCTCGTCCGTTTGTTTGAACTGTTGAAAAAGAGTAGTCTTTTCTTACAGTATAATTGGGAGAATACAAGACTGAGGCAAAACAGTGCGGACCGATCGGTTTTCAGATTTTCTACTGAGTATCCGAGGAAGAATCGATCATACCCTGCAAGTAATCACTTCATGGAAGTCATGAAATAGGCGTTCATTTGATACCTAATCCGTATGTGCCTAATTCTCCGTAGCACAGATGAGGTCAGTGGTTAGTCAGGAGGCTTCAGTGTGCTTGAGACTCATTTGTCTGATATGGTATGAAGGACTTCATCCCTCTCCCGATAGTATGAATACGTAGTCCCAGGCTAATCATACTTTCTGTTTGTCTATTTATTACTTTTATCTATTACGTAGCCTTTAAAATAATGTTCCCTATTGAAGCCATGCCAATATCTCATCCTCGCATAGCATAAACAGTAGCCACCGGATTTCGTTGTTGTAACGTCATCTTTCCTACGCTGCGATAAACACTTCAATATTTTAGAATGTACCAATAGATATGTGGCTGAAATAACTATGTGCCTGTCCTGCTGACGCTTCCCAAAATGGTCAGGAATGAAAGACGACAAGCCATTTTTATTGCTAACAACCCAGAAGGTCACGGTACTGAAGGATTGATAAGACAGTTCAAAAATAAGTCATACTTTTAGTTGGGATATCTTTTTTTCAAATTCCAAATACAATATCTAAGAATATCACTGGAGTTAATGAAAATAACCCTCATGATTTTATGCTCTAGATTTTGGTGATCAGAAAGAATTACAAGGATGCGAATGTTTGCACTAGATAATTTTTCACCCATATAATAATAAACTGGTTTAATCATGTTGTTAAAATGAAAAAATCCGCACTAGAAAAAATAGACATTCACATCAGAGGTAAAACTGATTCTTTGTCATAACTAACTCAAAATAATATCACAGAAGAACTAAGAGAATTCGCGTCTCGTGATAAGTAAAACAGAATGGCAGTTCCATTTGTAGGGCATATCAGTTGAATTACCTTTATCGCTTCGTGTTGCGTTTCACTCAGATTCCTCCGGAGTCCTTTCACTTCAACACTACGGCGTGTTTCTACTACGTCGGATGGATTGATGAGATTTGTTGGCGTCACACAGTCCGGTTGAACTGGACTGGGGCTGTCATCCTCATCCACGTAGGTGGTAACCATTTGCTGGTCAGAAATTTCATCCAAATATTTACCTGATAACCGGTCTAATGACTGCGATCGTGATTTGTGCCCCATATTATCCTCGCTGGAAGATTTTTTACTAGTTCTGGTTAGGGCCTCTAAGGAAGATGAGAAGGAATCACTTGCTCGCGCAAGCTGTGATTCGGCAAGTATTCGGGCAAGTTTTTCGTTGCGTCGAAGCTCCTCAAAAAGTGCATCGTCTTGAGAATGGAACACTTTTTTGATCTTCGGGGTGCTGAGATTGATATTAGATGGCAGTGACAGTTACCATAAGAGTACAGAATAGTACAATAAGCTTTCAGCGGTCATCACTAGGTTACAATGAATTCAAAACATTTTAAGTTCCTATCATTATATATATATATATATATATATATATATATATATATATATATATATATATGACCAATGTTTGTAAAATAATCGGAATCCATGTGAATTACCAGGTGTACGAAGTTATTCGGAGAAATATTCTTATTATTCTACCAAAAAGCTGATATACCTTCAGATTCCCACAGATGGAACACAGGTGAAAGTTGGTCTTTTAGTGGGCTACTTATGTCTGTCGACAAACAGAACACAGGACATTAATGTAGTTCATTTGTGCCCACTTTGTTTACTCATTTCGTATGATACCCGCATTGGCCTACAGCTCAATCCTATTTGAAAAACTATCATAGCTGGTGAATTTGGATGTCACCTCCCAACAGGAATCTCATTTGAGAAATATATCAAACAACAGTATGAAGAAAGTAGGAATCTAAGCACTGATAGCAGTATCAAGTAGAGGGAGATGATAGTGTGTGAATACATGAAAGCAACTGGTCATGACAACCAGACACGATCTCTGATGGCAATCAGTATATTTTATCATGGTGGACTCGCATCTTGATGAAAGTTGCACAAACAGACTACTAGTATGAGAACCAGTCGGCCTGACTATATACTTCCTAAACTTGATATCATTTATCATGTGGTTGGAACGCCCAACTCGCCACTGAAAACAATGGAAGCATTGTATAACCGTCATTCCTTGTTAGGAATCAGCAGCAGCGCACATCCACCGAGGCTTCACGGGAACTCGAACCCGGGGTGGACGACTGTGAGTCGAACACCAAGCCACCAGGCTATCCGGGATGGCTCTCGATGGTTTATTCAACTTATACATCACATGATACAGCGCCTTTCTGAAATTAGTTTTGAATGCTATCAGGGCATTACTCGTACAGCGAGCTATCACCATGATGGACAGTTTTCTGTAGGGATTAAGTTACAAAAAAGACCTTCTGTTAAATGACCTACAGAGTTTGGTTCTTATACTCTAAGGCAATGATTCAATTGAATTTCACGGAAATTTTGTGGTTTTATGCTTTTCGTTCATAATATTCGTCAACACCTTGAGAGGATGTGCTGGCCGCAGCAACTAATTTTGATAATGCTGTTACTCTTGATTTCTTAAACCGTTTTTCTTTCCTTAGATCTTTTTCTTCAACAAAGTGTTCAAAGGGAAACAACCAGAATGTGGCGCATATGTCAACATTTAGACCAAATTAAGCTCTTCCGGAAACCTTCTAGGATAAAAGTTTTCTGCTTGTCTGTATAATTTTGTGATTATTTTGACTTCATATTCACGCATGAGTACAGTAGAAGAGCTTACTGCACAACTATAAATAAGTGTAAGCATTATTATTGGTTAGAAGTGGTGAACTACATTAAAGTCTAAAGGGACCGAAGGATTTGGTAAATCGTACAGAAGTAGTGCTGCCTGAAATCAAGGAAAGCCATTGGTCAAGGATCTCCAATCAGAACCTATTCGTACTCCAAAACCAACGGTTGACGGAAACCACAATACTTCCAGTAAAATGTTCAGATTCAACTCATGAATTACATTTTGGCAACAACAACACAAGGCAAGTATTAGAGTCAATCTTAGGGTTCAGTATGGCAAAATCTATAACGTATTATTAAGACAAGAGTGGGAATTCCAGCTACCAATGGTAGTGCTGTCGATCAAATAGCCTCTGACAGCAATGCATCAAAACTGACGTGATCCGTGGATTGGCAGTAAACCTTTTAAATTGTTTAGCAATAACAATCATACAAAAATGCACGAGTCGGACAAATAGCTGAGTGCAGCAGAGATGAACGTATGAGTTTCTAATATAATTAAATATCTTTGCAACTGCTCCTTCAGGAAAAAAAGTATTGAGGAAATTCGGTTGATGAAAGAATACTCTTCAACTCACCAAAACCGGACAAGTTTGTTTTCCGTGGACGGTCTGAAAACAAAGGTGAAACCGCTGTTAACTAATTGGCACGAATGTACGCGTCCATATTAGTTTGCTCAAAACACCCGTTGGTCATTATTTCAGTAGGCCGCAGAGTTATTCTGTTTCGCCAGAGTTACACTGGGTTAAAAACAGGAACACTTTGCTGATAAAAGTCATGAATATAAAAAAAATATCGACAGTACGTTTCTTTTATAGATACTGATCATCCACGACAGTACAATGAAATACTATCACGTTTTAAGCGTACATATATGATGACACATATGAAGACTACATTTTTCTGCCACCCTTTTACACTAGAAATAAAAAATTATGACACATCGCATGTGTGATCCTAATCGACCAGACTCTGAAAACTCCGGACGATAGTATCTGATTCCGTAGGATGCTCATACTTATTGTCTCAGATCTCGCAACCATAATCCATAGTACCTTTACAAGATCACAACACGTCAATCTCAGGGTGGTAACTGTTCGACATTAATGAATTTCAGGTAGCACAACATTCAAAATACATATGAAAAACAGAGAAATGCTTCTGCATGAATTCAAACTGATAATTTTCTTATCGATTGATTATTTTACCAGGTCATCAGCGAGACTTTGCCTACCTCTGTTGAGTGGATAATGAACAGCTGGACGCGTTCTCGATCTCAGCCAAATTTCTCCATGGGTTATCGCCATGAGACGTTGCCGTGAAACCATAGATATTTCCCCCAGCAGAATTTACGGGAGAAAAACAGACTATTCACACAAAGGATCCAAATTCCTAGGCCATCAATTTTGGAACCCAGGAAAAAAGACTACCACATCCTAATACCACCAGCATCAACATACCTAACACTAATAAAACTGCACACACAAAGCAATATGCTCTAAATCACTTATCTATCTATGTACCCAGATACCGCTCGGTTTTGCGCCTTTCACCTGCAGTGATTTAGCAAAACTGGAAGGAACCTGAGTAGTATTCAGCTTTAAGCAGTCAAAAGTTTCAGGTGCCTCAGCAGAAACTTTACAGCTGCAGGTGTGTTGGAAATGAGATTGCAACACGAACAGCAAGAGCTAGAGCAGCTCTAAGCCACCAATGCCGCCTGTGGCTTCACCAGGACACCCAACTTCCCCAAAGTCACGGATGTAAAAGACCACGGTTTACAGCGTTTCGCTTTGCAGTTGCATTCATGAAGCTCGGTAGCTTTCTGTATTCGGCCACCGATGTCCTCGAAACATTGCTTGCATTCGGTGAGAAAATCAGATGAGCAATGGAGAGGTTCGTTGACGGGTTTTGGGTGTGGACAGCCACTCTCTAACCGAAGTAATCACTCTACGCCGTCTCCGACAGTTCGGACATGATTTGTTAATGCTTGTCTACCTTTTCGCATTCTATTTAAGCATGTCGGGAAACAGTGGGAGACGCCACGCGGCGGTCAAGTCGCGACTTGGGGTAGGGATATGAAGAATGTAACATCAACATCAACTTGGATTGGTGCTTCCCGTTTCCCTGTCTGGAGCCCAACGGCTCATGATAGAAGTCAGTGACATGAATTCTATAGAGTCTGCTGAACTCCTGTGCTCTGTAAATACACAAAACTGCCGAACAGACAACGAAAATTGACAAAAGTCATCAAAACCTGCCCGACATAAAATATCATTTGAATTTTTTCCCTATTTGCTTACTTTCCGTTCTGTTTTACATTATTGGTCCCACACGTTTTCTGCTTCCTGATGTTGACGCCATATTTTTACATCAAGCCGAAGTAAAATACACACTACTACTTTGCTACTACTACTACTACTGGCACGCTCTTTACTGACAAATACTGGCTTATTCCACCACCCGGTAGACTGCATGACTCTTCTTCCGTGTCGAGCTGATTTCATCCATCAACAAGGAACTTTCATGACAAATATGCTTAGATGTTTGAAGCTATAATTTCAAGGTTAACAAGCAACTAAGTACTAACCTCCCGAATGCGAGATGTGAGAGGAAGATTACCAAGTTTCTGAGATTTTCACCATGAGGCCCGTATACGGAGGGTAATGATGCCGAGTTACAGAACCAGATGTTACAATCAACAATGCATGCATTCATATGAACCTTCTTTGTTATTCCACAGGTAATTTTTATTTCTTATGTTTTGAATTGTGCCATCTTTGGTTGGGTGAGACTGAGAAGCAGAAAACAAAACTGGGCCGGTGCAGCTCGAATTTCGTTGCTGACAATAATAATTAAAGAGTCGTTCGACATAGAGTCGTTTTCGTAGTTGGATATAAAATGGGCAAGAATTCATGGTTTGAAACCGAGCAATTCACATTCTGAAACACCAAGAGTTTCTGGTATTCAAGCTCAAACGTTTCAGATTATCAGTCAAGAACAAATAAAGTCACACGATCTCAACTTTAGTGAACCGTTGAAACGTACCATTAAACGAATCCAAGTATGCAAACACGCACACAGACAAGTAGTTGTGTAAAAAATTACCGGTCATTCGCTAATCTTTTCGCCGACAACATGAAGACCTGTTCTAGATAGTGGGTGATGGAAAAAATGCGCGGTGCATCACTAAACGTTTTCTCAATCAAATAAGGGTTATGAGGTGAATTTACTCAGAAAAGCGGAATGTAGATTGCAGGGAATTAGGCGTTCAAATAAAGAATACATTTATCAAGCATACCGTGCAACTTTCCCCGATTCGTTTTCGTTGCTGCTGATTGGTTCCTTTGAGTTGATCTTCGGAAGAACGATCAGATTATAACTGCTCTTTGGTCGCTGCTTGTTTATATTATCCGCATTTGGTGTATCCACCGGTAAACGGGCAGAAAACGGACGATTAGGACTGTTTTGTATTACCCCAGGTGATTTGAACAGATCCGGTTGATTAAGCTCCAAATCTAATTCATCACTCGCCAAACAAATTCGACCATTTTGCTGTCGTCGTTTACGCCGAATCTGTGATTAGAACAAAGAGTGCCTAGAATCGGATTCTATGAACCCTTATTTATTTTCTGTAAACCTAAGAAAGTGTGATAAATACACTCAACAAACCAGCACACTTTTGCAATATTTTTTGATTGTTTATCCCGTAAGAACTGCAGTCTGGAATTGTCGAGTTTCAAAGTTAGATTATATTACACGAATGCGAAGAACAAAGTAACTGACGAACATACCATTTATCCATCAAAGTTACATTTTTTATTCAAATACTCGTAGCACCTTTAGATGACGACTTCTGTTATTTTTCGCTGTTTAGTTCTGTGGCGTAAGTATCATGCTAGTTTTCAACTAATGTCCAAGACAAATACGTTTAGTCATCTAGTTCAGTTCAGTTTGAATATTCGACAACCATGCACCAGGTGTGGAGGTTCTGACTCCCATATCTCATCAGTCATATCACTGGGAAACCAAAATAATCAGGAGTATGAAGTCGTAAGCAGAGAACGATTACTGACAGTAGCATATGAAAGAAAGGAATGGGCAAACACGAGTGTTACTGTTTGCGGTACCGGACTATGCGATAAAATGTATTTACCCATAGAGAAGGTGAACCTCCTAAATCCAGTATAGAAAGCCTAACAAGTTCCAGATAGCCGTATTCATTGGTCAAGCATTTAATTCCTCTATTCCGTATGGTGGACTGGCCCTTCTTGGTCATTTGCAAACTGTTAACTGCCTCATAGAATACTGCACGCTGGGGAGACCAATCCGGGGCATTTACCTGGTGAGTTTTGTTTCATTTATTGATTTGCTTTGTGAGCTATATATTATGCGCCTACTCACAGCACTGCTGATGCGGCCTTTCTCACCTATTCGAGTAATTCTAAGAATATCTAGTTGCTCAAACTTTGACAACCTTGATGTAATCTTCCCCAACAGAGACCACTTTTCTCAGCCGTAACAACTGTAGCATACACTTGATCCTTGGTAGGACGGAGCTCATTTCGACGTCATAGATGGCTGGGGTTCGAAAACTCAAGCGTGTTTTCTATTTGGGTGAATATGCTTTATCTGATATTCGACCTCTTGGCGAAGTGTGACTGCCTATTCAACAGAACTTAGCTGTCTGCTTTACCGTCTCCTGACATCCTATTATTTAGTGCTAGGTCAACCCAGAGCTATAGCGGCAACTTACCGCTAAATGTGTGAAACGCATTCAAAACATTGCTACTCGATTAACCATGCTGTTCAGAAAATATTGCAATATACCTGAATTTTTCACTGGAAGAACTATGTCGTCTGCAAAATTGCGGTCTGGAACTCTTCCACTGGGAAAAACTCGATGCTGTTATACCAACAGAAAAATAAAGCGACTTTAAGGACCATGCCAATCGACTTCAGCTATCAAGGTACAGAGATTTGATGATGGAGACTGGTTTCTTTGGCTCATACTTCAGCGACAGGAAGAACCACGGAACTGTACGGTTAAGTCAATCGATGGTTGCTTTCTAATCCAGAAAAGCAGACTTAGTGGGCTTTCAGAAGACGTGTCTGTTTCTTAAGAGATTGAAAAAGTAGCCCATACAATATCGATTAAGCTTGAAACCAACAAAGTCCCGCACTGGCACTATTCGCGAGCGTTTGATGATACACAGTGCAGTCACCTATGTCAACATATTGATGACACCAACGTTTCACAGGATTATTGGGACCATGTGTCCTCGTTCTGAAGGTTAGCCATGTTAACCGACGAATTAACTTTGGAAAAATCACCGTGTGATTCTTAAAATGGACTCCCCGTCCATGCACGCTCCATTCGATTCAAATGAGATTACAGCTGTAAACCAACTGTGGAGTGCTCAAGTATAGGGATGATTGGGCGGAAGAGTACCGGGTACGCATACCTGATGAGCGGCAATAACCGCGAAACCGGTCGCATGCTTCCGGGGAAACTTTTTCCTGTCATCCAGATACAATGTCATACTACTCAAATAGAAAATTGGATTGTTTTTCATCTAGTACATTTTTGACACACTTCTGGTACTGTAATACCGGTACGGAGAATACGGATACTAAATGCCTTTATTACCAAATAAACTCAACTAACTTTTTCCTGCCGCAGTTAGTTGTTAGGTCGGTCATAAAACTGAAGACGAAAAATTGTTACTTAAAAGCCGGTGCTGTTTCCCTAGACAATGCTTTCACTTTCGTAAGAACCATTCGATATGCATAACCATGTGTTAAGCTGATTTTGCATCTAAGTGATCGAACAAAGAAATAAAAACCTTGTGAACTCTCATCAAAATTTGCATTCGTGATTTCTAATTTGAGTGATGGACAGTCACGATTAGAACTGCAGCAAAATTTCCAGGTTAAAATTAACCTTGATCATGAAAATCAATTTGTACCCTTATAATCATTCGCATAGCACAATATTTTTAACAGTTAGACCAAGAGAATGGCTACGAGAATTGTCGAATCAATTGGAATCGATGAAAGTTGTGCTTCTTCTTCCGCAGTATGATATGAGCAAATCGGTTTAATTCACGAGAATTCATAATTATATTCCAAATGTAGACAAATAATACTAAAAACCATGATTATCACTACCTAAAAGATCGAGAAGCCAGTGAACAGAGAGAGAAATTTTATATAATGGCATCATCATGCTAATTAAGAGCCAGCGGCAGAGCGGCAGTGAGGGTCGATACGGCAAGATCAATCACAATAAATATGGAAAAATCTCTTATTTAAAATAATATTGATGTTAACTTAAGTGTAAGACCTCCAAAAGTAGCTATGTAATGAGAGCAAAACCGCATCGGAAGTTTTGAACTGACCGCGCTGATAACGTCCCTTTCTTTTTTCCCTTCCAGATCTCCGTCAGCATATACGACGAAAGGAATGTACAAGAAACAAACAATGACTTTGAACTTTATCTATAATACCTTGTTGTGTCTTTTCCGTTATAACACAGTACATCGAAAAAGCAGGACCGAGTTTGTGGAAATGTACGTATGTCTTTGGGTCTTTGTCTGTTTCCTTTACTGCTCGTATGGTGTGTCACTGTCGTCTGCGCTATGTTGAGATTTTTGCCCGTTACTTTCACAGTTGGGCGTCGCGCGCAAAACGTGCTGATTACCGCCTGTGTGCAGTCTCATTGGGTTTCGTATTCCGTGGGTCGCACGAGTGCAGAACGCTGAAAGCAGTGTTCTTTCGTTGGGAGGGGGGTAGTGTAACGTATTGGCATAAACCACCATTCCCATACTCTGATGTAAGTGTTGGTACCTGCGAATACACTTACTGGGCTTCGGCTCATCGGGTTTCCATCTTTTTCATGCCTTTGCAGATCGTGCACGTGCAATCCCCACACAAAAACGCTGCATCCAGCACATCAGGCAACCCTGCTTGTCTCTAGGTCCATGTCAAACAGCCGTCGTTGTCGTTGCTGTCTTCATCGTTTCCGTCGAGTCGTGGGCGCGTTTGTCACCGTGATACAGCTACACAACCGATCTTTTTTCATCTTTGATACGAAAAAATGACTCTCCGTTGTATTCCAAAAGTTGCTAATCAGTTTAACCGTCTAACCAGGTTCATAGCTTACAAACTGAACCATACAAACCTATTCAGTATTTCTTGACAGCACTGAATCAGTATATGAGATAACGGTACGGGAGACAGCATAAATGAAAACAGTGACAGAACATGAGTAGGAGCATCTATGCAAAAGGGCTTCTTAAAGCAACTCACGCGCTCACGTTTCCGTTCCATATCTTGTCGTTTCTGGTCGAACACTTTGATTCTATCGCGAACAGTGTATTTGCCATTCAAAGAACTCTCATTTGTGTCAGTCACAGGCTCTATTTGATGACCAGCTGGTTCGGCCGGTGTACTTTGGGGCTCAAGGTGACTGCTAAGTGACTGCGCACGACTGCGCTTTGAGTAAATGTTACCCAATTCGATGATTTTCTGTTTTTCCTGAAACGCAAGCAGCTAATCTGGTGAGACTGCAATCATTCGTGACCATAATCATCAAGCATCGAATTAGACCAGGTTAATAAACATAATACTCGTGAGTCTACAGCGCACAGTGAACAGAGTTTTTGGCAAAACGATAAAAACTAATTCGTACATTTAGTTCAAAATAGTCAGTGGTTTCCTGAAAACTAATAAAGTTCATATTAGTCCGGCGTTCCTAAAATGCAGAAAAATGCAATATTATGAAGTAAATCAACCTTTTTGCCTAACAATGTTCAAGATAATTTCGGATTTCGTTATTCATAATTACCTGTACAGCTTGTTCTAAGTCTCGAATTTTATCGAGTAGTTGTTGACAAGTGCCACGCATATCTCGCTGTGTTTTTGCCGAACGCAAACTTTCAAATCTCTGGTTTTTCTCCAGATTCACGGCATATCTTTCGAGATTCTGAACAATGAAAGTGAGAACAACCGTGACTTGTACGAATGAACAACTTTCGGCAATTCACATACTGAAATAAACGGCGATTTGATCTCAACAGAATGTTACGACCGTTGTGTAAAAAATAAAAGGAAGTGAAAGATATTTTTTGCCATTTAATATTGCTGTGCCATACTGACACAAAACTTTCAAAACATTTCATCAACATGCCGTGTGTTTCAATGAATCACTTCCCTCCATGACTGGTTTTGTTAACAAATAGTGCACAGCTTTGCTTCACGCGTTGATATTGTACCGAGCTGCGTTTCTGAGTGAATCGCATTATTAATTGGTTTTACTACTACTGCATAATGCACTATGAAGTCCATTTTGTCCCCACAAATGTACATTCACCAGCATTATCCTCACTCGGGAATAACTAACTTAATAACAAATCGACATGTGCATCTGTGTTTCTATCTCTCAATATACACTAGGAAATCTGTGAACAGCAGTCCTCTAAGAGTAACTAAATCACTGGGTACAATTTAACGAAAAATAACGCACTTACAAAACTTTACAGACAAAAATCTCTGCAAATAAGCTAGCATATTATCCGCGCAGATTTTCATGAGAGCAAACAGTTGGTGTAATCCAAAACTGCTTTTAAGTCATTACTACGCATGGTTCACATGGAAAAGAATTCATTTTAGTCATTTGCATATCACTGGCCTAAAGCCAAGTACAGAGTCAAGGCAACAATAACGACAACGAAGCTAGAATAACGTAAAGCACCGCAGGAGTCATGGAAAATAAAAGAAACCAAACCAATGCTCATTCATTGCACAGATTTTGATGCATTTTCGTCACTTTTCGTTGTCTGCTCGGCAGTTTTGTGTATTTACAGAGCACAGGAGTTCAGCAGACTCTATAGAATTCATGTCACTGACTTCTATCATGAGCCGTTGGGCTCCAGACAGGGAAACGGGAAGCACCAATCCAAGTTGATGTTGATGTTACATTCTTCATATCCCTACCCCAAGTCGCGATTTGACCGCCGCGTGGCGTCTCCCACTGTTTCCCGACATGCTTAAATAGAATGCGAAAAGGTAGACAAGCATTAACAAATCATGTTCGAACTGTCGGAGACGGCGTAGAGTGATTACTTCGGTTAGAGAGTGGCTGTCCACACCCAAAACCCGTCAACGAACCTCTCCATTGCTCATCTGATTTTCTCACCGAATGCAAGCAATGTTTCGAGGACATCGGTGGCCGAATACAGAAAGCTACCGAGCTTCATGAATGCAACTGCAAAGCGAAACGCTGTAAACCGTGGTCTTTTACATCCGTGACTTTGGGGAAGTTGGGTGTCCTGGTGAAGCCACAGGCGGCATTGGTGGCTTAGAGCTGCTCTAGCTCTTGCTGTTCGTGTTGCAATCTCATTTCCAACACACCTGCAGCTGTAAAGTTTCTGCTGAGGCACCTGAAACTGTCGACTGATTCCTCATATAACTTCAAACATTATAATGCTGTGTTCTAAAAGCTTACCACCAATAGCCGTTCTCTTTCTTGGGCTTCTGCCTGAAGCTTCTCAATGGTTTTCATAAGGCTTTCTCTTTCCAACAACTTTTGTTCCTCCGCCAATTTTCGAAGATGCTTTAATTCATATAATAGTTTGTCCTTCGAACCTTCTGCATCATGCCTTCTTTGTTTTTCTTGTTTTAAAACTTCTTTCATGCGTTTTATTTGTTCGCGAAAGACACGAATCTCTTCCAAATGTCCGTTAATTAGTTGTGGTAACTCTGCATGTTTACCATCCAGCTGAAAGTGAAGAATCGGCACAAACAGGTAATAGAATAAGGCTCTTCTCTTGAATAGTGAAAATTAATTAACCGTTACATTTCCTCAGGCTATCTAAATGCTGTCAGCGTTCGAAAACCGGCGAAAACCTCATCGGTTTCTGAGTGGCTTTTGGCCGGTTTCTGAACGGTTTGTGCCAATCGTGTGAAATATGTAATATGCTTCGTCAGTTTCTGTCACATCTTCAAAATTACGTTTTACGATGCTCATTTCTATCTCCCAATTTATGATTCTTCGATTAATTGTCCTTATTTTACCCATTCCGATCGGAATGAACAGTGCGATCTTTACCGAGGTATTTTAGGGTATTTCGATGAGTCAAATCAATATATTTAAATTAAACGCCAACTAAGCATTGCACAGTACTCGGGTCGTCGATTTCCTTCGTATCAATTCATTGTTGATCCTTGTAAAATGGCTACTGAACAAACCGACCGGAAACCGATGTTACGAACGGGTTGGGTGCTACAAGGAGACTAAGAGTATTTATGGGGCCCAGTTCGGGACTACTTTAACAATGCGGTATTGGCTTGTGAATTTAGTTTGTTATTTTAATCATGGTTGGCAGCATGACTTCTCAATAAAACGCTGCATCTTATGTGGATATTGAACACAGGAGAGTACCCGGGTCGTGCCAATTAATTTTCGGAGATGTTTACGAAGCATGTTTTTTTCTCAAGTGGAAAGTGATAAGAGTTAATTTGAGATAAAATAATGTACAATAAATTATCCGCAAAACACACAAGCGGCTACATCCTCAGTATGTCCAAAAATAGTCCAAAAAAGCCCCTGAAGTGTTTAGAAGGGACTAAATTGGGACTATTCCAGGACCTTTCGGGTACTGTTCTTGGACTACTTCGGGACGTTTGGGGGATCATTGTACTCAATGGGGTGAGTTGGGTTGATAAATTAGCCCAAAGGACACTCCAACGTGCGAGGGCTTTATCAGCAACGCGTTACACAAAACAACTGTTGATACATATTTTTAGGCTGAATCAAAATCGGTTGAGAATCAGTAATGTATTGCTGGCACCCAGCTCCTGGTCTGGATTCTATTCATTGTTGATCCCTGTAAAGTGACCACTAAAATCGACCAAAAACCGATAGGCGTGATAGTAAAAACCGCTCGTAAACCCGGTCGGAAACCGATCAGTTTCGGAGCGATTTTGCTACAAGGGTCCCCACTGGGGCTAAGTGCTCTCTTTGTGCTGACCGGGCTAATCAACTCTAGCACTTTTCAAAAAACTAAATTTATTTTCTATGTTTTAGATTTTTTTCAATCTAAATGCATCATACAAAATTACCTCAAACTTCATAATAAAATAGAGCCTCTCTCGGGACTTTATGGGGGCTGAAAATGCATTGCTTCGTTGACAGGGCCAAAAACTCTCATTTACTAATGAATGAGAATGGTTTTATTGTGATACATAAATACACTGACTTTATAGATCCTGAGTATGCATGTACACTTGATCTCACTTTTTCTAAAGCCTTTGCTTGCCAGTAATTCTGCTCTCGAAGAAACTTATTATCACTGCAGACGTCTCGAATTCTCCTCCTTAGTTCTTCGATTTCGCATTGTTGCTCGTATATTTTATGCTGCCGAGCTGAAATAACCTGTTGGAGAGCATATTTGTCGTGACGTTTCCCAGGGCGATTCGCTGTACAAAAATGGGTTTTCTGTTGGTTGACTTGAGCAGATTCTATGGATTGAACTAAAGGGATTTTTGGTTACCTTTTCCCCGCAATTCATCTTCAACAAGCGAGTTGACACTATGGATAGCCTGTAAGGCATCCCCACAGCTGTCCCCGTTGGGATGGAGCATACTAACCTCAACGGAACAGTGTGAATAATTTGCTTTGGTTGGCGTACGGCTGACTGCTCCTGGTTGCACCCTCAACAGCGGGCCGACCGAAACCGCGCGCTACGGGTTACCGTCAAGGGCGCTGCATGCAAAAAAACGAGGGCCGGTTGAGTAACAAAAAACATAAATAACGCTTTTCAACAGTAGGGTATAACGAAAGTAAGTGAATCAGTCTATCCAACAAAATGAGACACCTAACCACCGCCTCGGACCTTTGATTCCGTGTACCACCTTTTCTTGCTGAATAAACCGAATACACTTGGAGTGGCCCCACAGATTTCGAATAAGATTTAGGTTTACCCAAGTAACAGATCTCTCTTCGCACGGTTCGTGGATATCAGGTCCACTCTAGTTTAGGCATACTGTAGCATGCTGCAAGGTTGCGTGATGAGGCAACTGTTGCCCCCTATATATGTAAATGATCTGGGAACTAAACCAGACTGCCCGAGTTTTCAGTTCTCAGATTATACCAAGCTAGCAGGAGATCCAACCTCAAATAAACTGCATGCCTGCCCAAAAAGGATTAGTGCTTGGACATAAAATTGGGAGAAACCGCTGAATGCAGCCAAAACCGCTGACGAACAGAAAGCGTCAATAGTTGCCGTCACGGAAACGTGGCTTTCTGAAGAAGACCATGTGCCAGGCCTAATGAATAACGGTTTTGCAGTCTACAGGCAGGATCGGGAACAAGATCGCCTTGGTGGTGGAGTAGCCATCCTCGTTAGGTCAGGTGCAAACCACCTTGAGTCCCAGACGAAGATGTGCACTCGCAATATCCAGCTATGCGCCGTTACGATCATCCTTCCAGGCAGAAGGGTTAACGTCGTCTGTGTCTACATGGCACCAAGCACAAACCACGAAGAGGACGTTTGTTTGCTGCGGACTTTGACTGAACTAGTTAAGGACGCACAAAAGACCCTCATAGTGGGTGACTTCAATCTTCCGCACATCGACTGGGTGGCTGAGGTCTGCGTGCCGGGATCGGAGGAGCAAACCTACTTAGAATGGCTGCATGATAATGCGTTGCATCAGCATATTAGGGATAATACCAGATATAGGACTGGATGCGTTCCATCCTTGCTGGATCTAGCTATAACGAACTTCCCCAACGATGTGGCTGGACTGCATTATTGTGCACCGCTGGGAAAGAGTGACCACGTGTGTGTCAAAATAGTTCTATGCATGCGGCAACCGAAGGTACCCTCAAGACTGATTAGGAATTTCCGTAGTATGGACATAGATAGGCTTCGTAATAGGGCTATGGGTTTGACCTGGGACGCGCCAGAGGAGGCTACTGTGGAGGAGAGCTGGCAGGCCATAAAAGGATCCCTGACTGCTCTACAGGAAGAGTTCGCACCCTTAAAACGAAGGAGTGGGGAGGGCAAACCCATGTGGCGGAAGGCTGCAATAGCCAAGGGCATCAGACGTAGAAACCGCTCTTGGAACCAGTACAAAGCTTCCGGCAGTCAGCTAGCCTGGAACCGCTATACGAAGCTGAGAAACGAGACTGTAAGCCTTTTGAGAACCTCCAAGAGGGAATTTGAGCTGAAATTGGCCCAGTCTGTAAGACAACAGCCGAAGAAGTTCTACAGCTATGTACAGTCTAAAGGCTCAACAAGAAATGCCGTAGGTCCGCTATCCACTAGAGAAGATGGTATTGTCACTGACGACCAGGGCAAAGCAGACGCCCTGGGGGAATACTTTGGTAGTGTACATAGGATAGATAGTGGGGTACGAGTAGATCTGGCTCTGGTGCATCCTCCTCAGTTAAACGAGCTATATCTCTCAGAGGAATGCGTGCGTAAGTACCTACAGGAGTTAAACAGCCACAAGTCAGCGGGCGCAGATGGCATTCATCCAGCTATCATCAAGCCGTTGGCGGATATCATAGCTCCATCGGTATGCAGATTGTATAGATCCACGTTGGACCAGGGAAAGCTGCCTCAGGACTGGAAAGTCGCGGCAGTCGTGCCAATACACTAGAGTGGGCCCAAGTCGGATGTGCAGAACTACAGGCCGGTAAGCCTAACTAGCATCCTATGTAAAGTCCTGGAGAAGATCATCCGTGCCCATATCTGCCAGCACTTACTGCAGCACTCCATGCTAATCCCGACGCAGCATGGATTCCTGAAAAATAGATCTTGCTTGACCAATCTCCTGTGCTTCTTAGATGAAGTAACTCGACGACTGGACGAAGGTAAGCAAGTTGATGTATGCTACCTCGACTTTAGCGAGGCGTTCGACTCCGTTAATCATTGTCTTTTGCTACGCAAGATTGAGACTTTCGGTATAGGTGGGCCAGTATATAGGTGGCTGGAGGACTTCCTCTCCCACAGGACGTTTTACGTCAAAGTGGGGGACAGGTGCTCCAGTTTGGTGAACGTCGCCAGTGGTGTACCTCAGGGATCCGTCCTAGGCCGGGTCCTATTCTTGTTATTTATTAATGACCTAGCATCCACTCTTCAATCGCCCAGTTTTATTTTTGCGGATGATGTGAAGATTGTTTGATCTAACTGTAGGGCGGACTTGGGCAGGGAAATAGGTACCTTCCTGAACTGGGCATACAAATGGGACTTACCTCTAAACGCTGGAAAAATCCATTTGTTGTCAAGGGCAACAGAGAGCCTAACTGTCGCTCATGATCAAGGGCTGTTTACAATAGAAGCAGTCAGTAAGGTTAAAGACCTGGGGATCATCATGAAAAGTGACTTCAAATGGTCGGAGCAGTGCAACGCTGCTGCGCATAAGGCTCGTGGGGAGCTCTTTAGACTGCGATCAGCTTTGTCTTGCCGGAAGCCGGAGGTATTCGTACCTATTTACATGGCTATAGTACGACCTCACTTAGAAGGTAGCAGGCTTGGTCACCCTTCTACAAAAGGGACGCCGCCTGCCTCGAGAAAGTCCAACGTCTCGCCACGCGAATGGTTGAAGGGCAGAGGGGTAAGACTTACGAGCAGAGACTCTGTGACCTGAATCTCTTCTCGTTGGAAAGGAGGAGACGTCGAGGGGATCTCATAGAAACGTTCAAGGTAATGAAGGGCTTTTCTGGCCTTAGACCAGATAGCCTATTCCAAGTCGCCGTAGACTCCAGAACAAGGGGACACGAAAAGAAGTTGATAAAAGCCCGATCTAGGTTGATGGCTAGATCGCACTTCTTCAGCAACAGGGTTGTGAACAGTTGGAACGGTCTGCCTGGTGAAATGGTAGATCTGCAGACAGTCCAATCCTTCAAAGGTGCCCTAGATCGCAAGTGGTACGAGATCTTTCCTTGTAGTGAGCCTTGAGAATATCAACTAGATGGATGACGGGTAGCACTGTGGTCCTTCTGGAGTATGTTTCAGCAGACTTTTTCCCTCATTGCATACTGGCTCAGTGAACGCTCACAATGCATAATGTCTCTCGCAGTTGATATGCGATGAGGTTTTCGTTTCCCTCTCATTTTTAGCGGGGATTCGACGAAAGACACTCGGCAGTGGTGGGTGCATAACTGGTGTGCATACCATCGAAGGAATTCTGGACGCTCGATTGGCCGTGGCCATTACCTGTCCTGTGCAGACTAAACTGAACTGAACTGAACTTGCTGTCAGGCAGAGGAAGCAACGAAGACAGGTACTTATGGTTGTCCGTTCCAGCAAGGAATGAGTCCCCTACTGTGGTAAGAGACCTAGGGGTACCCACACATGAGAGCTTCAAACTCGACGGGCAGCATAGTGCAGCAGCAGTTAGTTCAAACAGGTCTCTTTTCAACTTAATAAGAACGATGATGTCTAGAGAAACCGGGGGGGGGGGTTTCTTCACATGGGGACAATGGTGAGCAGTAGATCTGTGCCTACCTTACTGTAAGGTTGCTGTGCCCGGGGCCGAGTCTGTTTCCTTCTTTATCCCCAGCTGCTGTAAATACCGAACTATACTGGATACCTTGAAATCGCAGCAAGACAAGGAAGCCTTCAGCTTGCCGTGCAAGAAACCGAAGGTTTTTCGACCCGAGCAGCAGGTGTAACGAACGTTTGAGCAATGCGTAGCCAAATTCGCAACGGATCCCGAAATCGAAAGACGATTATCCGTGATATTCTACGATACTAGTTTATTAAAATAAACAATGACATAAACAATATACAAACCTCAATAATACGATCACAAGGACTCAACAACGAGAAACCGAATAGCAGCGTGTGAGCAGACAGCACGTGCGTCACGCATGTCCTGAACAAGGATGTGCCAGAGTAGCGCTCTGGGCGCGAACAAACAACAATTGGTCCAGAAAAACAACCAGTTCGTAAAGACAAGTCAATAGTGTATGCAAATGAGTGATGTTGGGAAAAACACTGAATCGCGAGGGAAAAAAGGGGATTTTCCACGACCGGCTGTTACAGCAGGTCCTGTGATTTGACCTGACCTGGATGTCAAAGCTTCGGTCCAGATCAGTTTCGATCAAATCGAAAACTATGTGAGGTGTACCACTGACGAACAAGGATTGACACACGAGGAATACAGCACAGAAACAAAGGTTTGACATTCTTCGAATTCATCCGCTACTGTAAGACTGGTAGGGGAGTCAAATATGCGCCGGATGCGGCTTAGGTACACGAACTATGTGTGCGGATACTTTTCTAGTCCAATGAATAAATGGTGAACCATAGAAATTGATAGGTTTTGATGGTCACATAAATAGTATTTTGGAGCTGACGGGAGATAGGAGTTTGAGTGGGCTGAGGACCGGAGCAGGAACTCCAGGATCAATGCCTTGTGTACTCAGCGGGGAGGCTGTAGATAGCGATGGTCCCGATTAGGCGGAACCAGATTGCATACAGTCTTAGCGAACGCTCACGATGTATAATGTCTCTCGCAGTTGATGTGCGATGAGGTTTTCCGTTTCCCTCTCATTTTTGGCGGGGATTCGACGAAATACACTCAGTAGTTGTGGATGTAAAGAACAAATACTGAAAATCCTTCCAAATGTTCAACTTGCCTTGTGAATTTGACTATATTTAACACTGCCTTGAAAAGCTCGCTCATATACCACACTTTCTCACATTTGTCTATCCATGTGAGACATTTGAATTTGGCCTTGAACCGTTTCTGGCTGTCGTGTTTGACCCATGACCTAAGAACCTTTGGGTTTTAATGTGAGGTCTATTTGGCAGCATACTTGAGGTTTGTATATATTTGTACCTTTTGTGAATTTCAATTTAGCACCTGAGAAACTACGAACCAATCTTGTTCTGATTTTGGGATTCGTCTGAACTGGCTACGCGTTGCTCGATTTGCGAGAATTGACGTACAGTGGGTGCACAACTTTTATGCATACCATCGAGGGAATTCTGGACGCTCGATTGGCCGTGGCCATTACGTGTCCCGTGCAAACTGAACTGAACTGAACTGAAGATTTTCTTAACGGAGCGGACTGCAAACAACCGGTCAATTGAATAAACTGAGGTTACCGAAAATTCCCGACCTATCAAAGAGACCGGTCTACACTTGTGTGGCCAGTTGTGTACCCAAAAAGGGGGGCTGATGAAAGTCATTCAAACTTTTTCTGGAATTTCTGAGACTAGCCCATGCGTCCAGGATGTGAAAAAGTAACCTTAAGTACGACGGTATATAATTATGAATCTCTTTGCGTACCTATGGAGTATTAATCGTGTAGAAAGGTCGCCTGTTGACGGGAATGGAAGCCGCTGAGGGGTGCGAAGCCCTCCCTTACTAGACACAGGTTCAGATGCCTATCCATAAAAGAAGTTCACCTATGCTCCGGGCTTGCCATTGCATTTTTCCGAGCTTGGTGTCCGCCAACTGTTGCCACGGCAGAATCTCCCGTGGAACTCGCATGTGCATGATCGACAGTGGCATAACTGGGTGATCCGAAGCTCAGCGAGCGTTCAAGCAGTTAAACGCTTATAATAAAAATGTGTCTATGATGATCTACGACGAAGCTTTGCATCTCACTCCGAAGTAACTGTGCTCAATGAACCTGCTGTTGACTGGGTACGGAAGAGTTTCAAGTGCGGCTCATGGAAGTGTCCTCCATGCGATCCCACTGTCATATACCGAAGGAATCCCCTCTGTTGAATGTACAGAGAACATTTGGGTCTGTAGACGGATGAGTGAGTGTTTTCCAAATGGCGCAGTATCGAAATATTGCGAGAAATGCACGGAATGCAAACGAACACTACGGCGAACCGGAAGTCAGGCCGGATGCCTACTTCCGGCGGGAAACCGGAGGGGATTCAAGGGCGTCATTGACAGGAATGACAAATAAGTTTAAAGAGTGCGCAACAGAACAAAATGATGCGGTCAAAACCAAGATTCACTGAAGATCGACAGGAAAACAAACCCAACAGTGTGCCCAGAAATTGGTCTTTTTCTCAGTGCGGTCGAGGTCGCTGCGAGAGTACGCTGTCAACTTTGACCGCCGTAAGATGGCGATGGGCATAAATCATGTTTATCTCGCCAAGACCATGCCCGGCTGCCGATTCACGCCGCCAGCCGCTACTGGCGACATGTTGAAGTTACGGTGGATGGCAGCGTTTGCTGACGTGTAATGAGACGAGAAATGTCCCGGTTTAATGCACATGAGAGATGAATGAACCTTCTTCAATTTGTCCGCTAAGACAACAATCATGGGAAAGGATTTTGAATCACGGGATGTTTTCGTTCGCCAGCGAATTCCAAGCGCAGTCGTGATAAGAGCAGATGCAAAACTTACTACCCCTCCGAGAAGTTGCTCCTCAGACCGGAGCAGGATTGAAAGGTACGGAACACAGAAGCACCGGATTAGAGGTGGTGAAACTGAACGCTAATCCATGTACTGTTGCTGAAAAATTGATGGAACTCCGCAAAGCTCCCAGGAGCAAAGTAGGTCGACGGCTGCGGCTGCTGAAAATAGATTTTTTAGAAAAACAGGCAGCAAAATTGGTGGGAATGCCTTCGCTATCCATGAGCACAAGAGAAAACGGGACTGTCTGTGGGAAGGAATAGCCACAGAAGCCGGTACCATTCGTCTTTATTTTCAGGCAAAAATACCCACTCGAGACGCCAAGATCTGCCCACTTACTGTCATCCACACAATCAGAAAGAACCTTGTAGCGTGTTTGTGCAGAAACCGAGGTCAAAGCGAGCGAATTATTCACTACAGCCAAGCACAGGGAAAGTGCCGAAATCACTTGAGCCCAGAGCTATGCAAACCAAAGTAGCAGGAGTGCCAGGGCTGCTGAAAAGCACGCTATTTCCATAGGCAGACTGGTTTGTATGAGTGTTCAGTCAAAGAAAGCAATTCATTGAATAATAGTTTACCAGCAAAAGCGACTCTCGCCGCTCCTGTCCTCAGCGGACCTGACTGTTTGAAGCTGCGCAAAGTATGTATCCACAGAGCTGCGCCTGGCCGCATCGCGCGCGATGGCCGCTGATACTCAAAGCCTTCCTCATTCAAGAGCTAATATTTAATTTATCTAGCCCGTCGTACTGCTCGTCCAACTGTGGCTTGTGACACGGCCTGGCGACCACGGTAGCCATCCTGATTTGTGGAGCTGTTGAGACACTGTCATCAACACCGTTGCTGCCCGGGTCCTCGGTCTTCCTAGCTGCAAGGGCTCTCTTATCGTCAGTTGATACCTTGAATTTCGTTCTGATGGGGCCGACATATCGGTGCATCATCCGGGTCCTTAAGCGCGACGGTCGATTGACGAATCTGCCTGGTGATAATTTTGCGGGCTGGTCATACTTCCTTGCCGCCTAACTGTGACACCCCTGGAACAGAAAGTCACCAGGAAAGACAGCAATCTTCTGGACTTGAAAAAACTGCTGGACTGTCCTTAGTGGTTTCGTTCACCAAGTTACGGCTTGACAACAGCAAACTGTCGAAGAACGCCTCCAAGTTAGGCAGAGATTTTGGGCTGGCCGATGCTGCCGCACTCTTCAAGGGGCGCACCGAGGTTTTCACCTCACTGTTAGAGCACGGATGGCCTATGGTTTTACTTGGACACGGACGTCTGACTCTCTCAAGCCGGCTTTTTATCTTCACCGCAAAATTGCCGGCAGTTTTTGTTGGCCGGCACCTGTGAAGTTTTTCTACTGGAACACTTTCGCGGCCCCTGGATTACGAAAGAGGTGGTCTGTGAACTGGTTAGGAGCGCTTCCGGCCTTTCAGAGTGACATCAATGAGGCATGTTTCGGAATGCTCCAGATGTGCTTCGTTGCAGGATCAGTCTTGCTCAGGTGAATTACTTATATGGCAAACTCGTTATTATTGACACGACTCAACACAAAGCTGAACAGCCGGGGTGAGTGAGCAGTGACTCCGGTTGAGGAGAAAAAAATACTGGATTGGGGCAGAAAATTTGAAAAGTCAAAAGCGGACAATGAAGGTTGAAGGAACTGAAGTTTGGGCTACGTAGTAAAGAACCAAATGGCAGATCGTACCAAAATCAAGGCTAGATGCACAGCAGGTTTAGGTGGACCTGAAATAGTAATGTGAACTGAAATTTCATGTGGTTGAGAACAGCAGATATAGCAGCGTCCGGCGTCGGTGGGTCCCATCCACACCACAGTGTGGATGATGCTATGTCAATTCACATAACGGGCAGTTAAAAAGACGGTCGTAAATTTAATGGAATTAAGCCCGTGAGTGACTATGGCATGAGACTAATGAATAAAGGGTTATGTTATAAGGCATCCTTGATAAAGAAGTACAACGAGGTGAAATGATGACAAAGAGGAGGCGTTCAATGGAGTAGGAGGCAGAAACATTTGGCATCCCAGTTCGCTACCAGTATATCTGGTCGTTTGCTCGCCGAATCTCAAGGCAAATCACTGAAGACGGTGGAAAGCACCGATAAATGTCTGTCAGGTCCACTGTATAGTAAGGCACAGATACTAGCAAGTAGCTGTGTAAACGAGCTCCTTCCGGGAAAAATCGCACAAAAAACTGTCTGCCGTTATACCAGATGAGGGCTGTTTGTTGATTGCAAAAATGAACTTGGAAGTAAATCGGTACACGACGGTGTGATCACATTGGGTATCACAGAAAAGTAGGAAGCTTGACAGGTAGCCAACCAGGAATAAAAGAGGACTTCTTCAACTATTTGCCATTGACAGATGGATGCCAAAATGAATGAAAGCAAACAGTGATAACAATAATAATAATAATAGTTTATTTTGGATAACCCCCAGGCGTGCTGCAGGGAAATCGGAAACCCCATCTGAAACTAGGGAAAACTACCCGCGAGTGGTCAACCCATTTGACCTGGGTGCTGGCCATGTTTTCTGCCCAATCTTCACTGATTGTGAATGTCCTGGGGTTGATTTGGTTGCCCGTAGAGCTAAAGCTGATAGGTTGCTAGCTGAACTGGAGGAAGGGCAGATTGAGGAAGAGTTGGAGCTGGATATTCAGCGTAAGCTGCTCGAGATGAGGAATGAGGGAACAATGACGAAGTTACACTAGGCATTGATTGAGGAAAGAGACTCCTGGTCACCAGGGGTGAAATTGAGAGCAAACTAACGGGCACTGAATACCTATCTGACCATCTGGGTGATGTGTCATATACAGAAAGGTAGTTCAAAAGAGAGCACTTGTGACTCCAGTAGAAATCTGCGGCGAATTATCGTTTGGACTTATCTGAGGTGGGACTGGAATCATTTCCGGGCTTTCGGCCCAACTTTTAGCGATGTTTGAATTTGATATTGCTTTAGAGGCAGAGTTCGGGATGGTGACCAGCTTTCACTTTATCCGACACAGTGCTGCAAGTGACAATCAAGGGATGCCTCCGAGACTGGAGTACAACGGGGCTAGAGAAACCCTACAGGCTTGTGTGGACAAGATCACGTGGCACATCGTACCCGGACTGACGGCTCCTCTTCGAGTTTGGATCCTCTGGCACAGAACTCAGAGGTCTTGATCAAGTTCTCATTCAAAAAGCTCCACGATGAAGGGGAGCCCACGTCAGACCTCAGATCACTGTAGAACTGTGAACGGACTACTCGAGTGCTGCCCACGCGCCTTCAAGATCTGGAGGCTAGAACCGTCGTCGGCTTCTCAAGGAGAGGAGGTGAACTCAACTTCCCTGATCTGCAGTACTAAGTGTCCTGTTAGGCACGGATTGCTTGAAGCAGGTTTGGTAACCTGACTGCTGGTAGCAGGCTTCAAGGGTATTCGCAGTCACTCACCGAGAGGATGTATGCACAAAAATTGCACATGGAAGCAATCCTCTGCTCTCCAAAACAGGAAAGCTCGCTTTCAGTTGCAGCTGATAAATGCCTGGTGCTAAATAATTTTAGTAATAATTGCTTATTTTGGAAAATCCCGAGAAATGCTGTAGAGCTTGAGCTGATGGTGCAGTTGCGTTAAATCAGTGAATGAACTAGATGTGAACATGAATAAATGAAAAGGTGAATATAAAAAAAATATTTGCTCGGCAAAATAATGATTACGATGACGCCCGGCAAACTCTAAACTCAAAGTCAGGAGACGGAAGTAGGTAGAGGCCTGTGAATTCACTCAGAAAAGTGGGACATGTGCATGAAAGTTATAAAAAATGGTCACTGTAGCGGGGATATAGTGAAATATCAAAAGGCTTTTCGGTTATATCGCCTCCTGTAGGGGGGAGAAGGTTGACTCAAAGCGGAAAATAGGAAGAGTCTATGGCAAGTTGAAACGAGAGATAAGGGTATTAGTAGGGAACTCATAAAAAGGGGGGACTGCATATCAGAAAAAGAATAAAATGGGCTGTAGGATACCATGCCAGTAAGGAGCTAAATACCGATAAGGATTCAAGTAGCAGTGTGCCGATGGCATCGGACACGTGAAAGATGGCCAACACATCCGGTTGGGAAGAGTGCCAGAGCAGAGTCTGGGGAAATGGCCAAAAAGGCGTTCGGTCCGTGATTGGATTGCTGCGTGACAGGGCATGAAGCAGAAAGAGAGTAAGTGTACATCTATTATTGAACATTGTATTGCAGTGAAGTTTTGGTGGAGTGCTCTTGTGACATCAACCGGCAGCAAAACTGCATGGGACCAATCTATTACAAAGAAAAGATATAGGACCCTGAAGTGGATATAAGGCGAAATGGACCAGACTACGGAACGGTAAAGTTTCTGTGTACATAATTAGAAAAAATCAGAGGCATATCAAACGAACAACAGTTCTGGAAGTGGGGAGAGAGAACGCTGGAGCACAAAAGAAGAGATGCGTCGAGAGGAAAGCTGGATAGCAATGAACACGGTAGAATGGATGGACCATGCTACCCCTTCACAAAAATGGCAATAGGTCATTCCCAGATTCAGGGCCGAGGCAAACACAGAGTCGATGGCAAGCAAAAGTGGTGTTGGAGTACACGTTACTACAACTAATGCATTATAGGTGGAAAGAGCAATGGCATCACAAGGTTATGATGCAGTACTGAAGAATCTGTGCAAAGAAGGTGGTTAGGGCGACGCAATAGGACACAATGAACCAACCGATTAGGAAAACGATAAGGGTCGGCGGCTTTATACAGGCACAGGTGAACAAACAGACGAGCGACACATCTGGAGAGGGAGAGCGAATTGCGGTAGTGATGATGAAAGGAGGCTGCCGTAGGGAAGCTGGTAAGTGAGCAGAAAGATAACCACTTCCAGATAGGTGAGTGGTGATATTCCACATGAAGATAGTGACTTGGAATAAGATAGTCTGGGTTGCACAGCTTTGGCGATTACAGAGTCGACTCAGATACAAAGGTGGTGATGGTGAATGTGGAAGATAAGTGTGCACGTATCGATGAATATGCGGATAGGTATCAGGCAGCAGCTGCGGAGATTTGAAGATGCGGTATGAATATACCTGATGCTTGCGTCCTCTTGTAAGAATTGGTGCACTGAAAGGTCAGAATAAGGAGAAGAAAGAGCATCTTGGAGGGAAAGTGAACCGATGGGGATTAAGAACAATCGACAGACAAATCACTGGCTGCTGAAGTATTACCAAAAATGTTTCACTAAATGATGTCTATCATTTTTATGGTTAGAAAATGGACAGCAAACAACACCTGTGCAAACGAGTGGACATATTGAAGGGAGACGCAGTTTGTCTTTATGAATGAATGAAATCTCCAAAGCTACAGGCGATCAGTCAGGCGCAAGTCTTATGGAGTACAGTTAAGTGGGAATGAGGCAAAAAGGATGCACTGATTGTACAGTGATCAGCGTGTTCCAATAATAGGCGGCGGTTGCTAGATAAGAGAGATATACGTAGATTATTTTACAATTGCAGTGGGAAGTATTTACCCGGCGTAAAATACTGAATGGTAACCGTCACACTGACAGCATTCTCGAGGATAACCATGGAAGATAGGAGAGCGCGGTACGAATGACACGACTGCAAGAGCCGGAGGAGCATACACACAGTATATTCGTAATCTACAAACGGTGCCCGCGGATAGGACTAGCCACGCCCTGGACCCTGAGCCTACCATCCACTTGTCATGACAAGAGGTAAGACCCGCCAGCCTAGTTACGAAAGCACATCGTTGCAGGCTTCCTGCACACCCGATGTGGGCCGGAAAAAGCGGTGGGTTTGACCGGGCTCTGCACCTTTGGGAGGCAGGATTAAGATTGCCATATTTTTAAGTGTGGTGGATAGAGTATCCAACACAATGTTTCCAAGGGACCCGGGGAAGGAGGCCACGAAACACAGCAGTTGGGTGGCGGACCAGCAACAGGTTCATACCAAAATGCGCTAGCGCGGATAGTGGACGACGTGGTACTGGGAACGGCGGGATATCGTAGAAGGCTGCATGTGCACGGAAGGGGAACCGGAAAGGGAAAATGGGGAGATAACTGCAGTCAGCGCGGGTCGCAGCTGAGAAGCAACACACAGTGGCTAGTAAGGGAAGGTCTAAGCGGAGTCGGCCTAAGAGGATGAATGGCAGTTGCTGGTGTTGACGGCTATTCCCTCGGCAATGGGCAGACAGATTTTGAAAGTCGTGTGGGGCCAGATGTACTATCACTACTTGTCGGCAAAAAGGCTACCTCCCATGAGAGAGCCTTGTGGAGCCTACAATGGGGAAAATGTGCTTTATGTGAGGTACGGAGGGACCAGGTTGTGAAAGTGTGATATGTACCTTGCTGAGACTTATTTGAGCGGAATCCATGAAGCCAGTCCAAAAAAAGGAAGACCCAGGCATGGCGAGTGGGTAAATATGCACCCAAGGCAGGACAAAGCTGTGAGTAGAAAATGTGCAACAGGATGGTTGAACGGCTAGATTTTTACCAGATTGTTCACTAGGATTAGCGGATACGGGCACAGACCCTTCAAGGAGGCGATAGTGAGGAAGTGCAGGTAAGCGAGATTTTTGCTCAAATGAGATAAACCAATCTTCTTTTATTTACAGCTGATGCACAGAGTTAGAAGTGAGAGCGAAATGTCCTGCGGAGTATGAAGCTATTTTTATTCACTAAACCGGAGGCTCCATTCAAATTGGTATCGACGCTGATGCACTAGCAGGATAGCGTGATGGAAAAAGGAGCCAGAAGGCAGTCACAGAGCGTAGTCTTTAGATAAATTGGGGAGGTGTAAAGACGTTTAAGGGGGAAAAATTGTTCTAATTTCCGCTATAAACCGTTCAAAGGAATCAAGGTCTCATAGCTGATTTGCACGGTGGAACTGGAAGCGAATAGACAAGGTTTCGAAGGGGTTCCAGGTGGAGTTCCAGGCTAACTTTTTTGATGCGTAATAGAATGGTATTTGCTCAGCCGTCCTAGCAGCTTGAGCTCGACTGTCGAAGCTCTTGACCCCCTCCGCCGATTGAATGGGGTGGAGCTTAGACCAAAGTTATTAAGGTAGCTGTTCACGTTGGCGTAAAAGGCCTTAGCTGCTGTCTGGGTGTTGGAGGCCATAAAGAATCAACCGCGGGCCCCAGAGCGAAACATATTTGGCAGTGCATCCCAATTGCGATGAACGTGGGGGTTGTAGGCTCAATTACAAGTGACAGGGTATTTGAATGTACTCTTGATTGTCTTGTGATCCCGACCAAGGAATATGTGAGTGACCTGAGTTTCGGCACCACGTAAGTTGTGCCTGAATAATAGGTCCAGGATATTCGGCCATCAAGTTGGTGTGTTTAGAATTTGGGTCCGACCGTCATTGAGAATTCTTTTTATCTCTCTAAACGCCCAGCCGTTGGACATTCCCTAAAGAAATCAAGGCTTACTTCTCATGTCTCAAGTGTCAACATCCGTCAAACGGCTGTCCAGCTTCCAACTTATGTTCAGCTTCAGCTTGCCAAAAACGGCGCCACTCTGCGCCGCATGGTAAACGGAAACGATATACCGACTGAGTCATGCATGTCTGCACCGGAAGGCGGCAGCCGGGCAGGCCGAGTACTGATAATGTAAGCAAATTTGACCCGGGGACAAATAATTGTCCGGTTACTCCTGGGCCATGTTGCCGAGCCAGTTTGGGTGATACCAATACTGGTCCGTGAACCGCAGTTTTCTGTGGAGGAGCTCCACTAGACAGTGGGTCCGAGGTGACCTTATTACATAAAGACCTTCTGGAGCAAGTGAGCCCAAAATCATCCCCTACCCCACCTTCAATTTCGGCCGTAACTGGGAATACCGCTTGGAATTTAGGAATAACGGAGCTGCTTCTGGGCTCATTGTTAGGAATTGATTTTGCGAACATGGAAAGAGCCCACTAAGTTGAAAAGCCATTAATTCAAGCTGGTCGGTACTACTCAGAAGCGGGCTTTTTCTCCTGGTCCTACCTGCTGTTGCTCTGATAGACAAAATTTGGAGGATTCGGGAGCACGGTTCCTAGTAGGCGCGGACATTCCAGAAGCTTATTAGGCCCCAGAGCTAGGGTGCGATAAACGAAACAGCCCTATACCTTGCGGACACTACCAGTATGGATCCTTCTTGGATAGCTAAAACAAGAACCGTTTTTCATGAGGACCACTTGTGGAAAAATGGAGTCACGGAATATGAAAGCTCATACTTGTGACCAACAGTTGCCATAGAAGAACAAAACTACTCAGCACTTAACCCTAAGAAGCTTGTAGGTTGCTGAATACCACCGGACTTTTCGCCTTTTGTCTCTGTGCAGTAAGGACCATCGGTTTCCTCCAATGGAAAAACACAGTGTGGACTGCCCTGCTTGCGAAAGGATGAACCTTCGGCTCTCTCAGCTAGCGTCACGTCCGGCTCCGCTGTTTAACCTAAACCCGAGTGTAACTGTTTCAATACAAACCGTCCTTTACTTATTGCACCGATTTTTACTGCCCTCGGCAACCGTGGGAAATTTTGGCTTCTTGCCCTTTTCTTAAGCCACTTTTGGGTTCTAGTTAGTATCTGACATTCGGAGTATCAAATAATAACCTCAATGAAAAGGGAATCAACCCCTTGCGGAAAGGACCATTCGACCACATAACGCCGACTTCTGCGACGGGGATGTATTGAAACACACTCTTTCGTTAGGGAATAAATATGCCCTTGATATAGCCGCCAGTCTTGTAACCTTGTTGGCCAAATCCTGTGGCTAGACCTTCAAGTATTTGTGCCGTAGCCTGGGAGAAATAGGAAGGAATGAGTTAAACGTTTGCGCGTGATCCTTAATCATTTTGTAAATGCTGTGCAGTAATATATGAGTAGTTACACAAGGTCTACGCCCAGTTAGTGCCGCATATACATTTAAAAAAGGAGTTTCGACCTTTGTGTTACTTATTACACCGAACAGTACCTTACCTTTAGGACCTTTTCCATTTAGAGTGGGGTTTGATATCACGACTGCATTCTGAGGACGCTTTTTGAACGACTGCTCGAGGCAAGAACCGGGCACGACGACAAGTCTAGTTAGAGCATTGCTTTGCTTTCGAAAGGAATTCGTTGCATTAGCTGCGGGCACTGAGGAAGTGTTTGGGCATATTTGTGTGCCGACAAAGGGCTTGAAAGAGTCAAGGAGCTTTTGGAGGGAAGATGGCCAACCGAGAGGTAAGCTTGTTAGGCATCAAACGAATGCTTTCCCTCTTGGTGCCAAGCTTTGCTCTACACCCAGCTGCAGCGGATTGGAGGACGGCGGTATGGGGCTTGTCTCCGAGGCCGTATGCGATAACCTCTATGTGGGCCACTGTCCTGCATCCTCGTCCAAGCTGGAGAATTCAACGGATTCATGAATTAGATGAGCGAATTACACTCACGTGGTGGATTTACGATCCATGAATAGGTGTAGTTGTAGGGCCGTGCTGGATGTTTCGCCACATTCTGGGATGGCAAGTCCCACTGAGAAAATTTCTAGTTTCTCCGCAATGCCGGGGATGACGTGTTTCGACAAAAACTTGCGAGTGCTGTTCAGGGTGGAATCTGTCCAACTGTTTACCGATCGATCTACCGAATGATTAGCTTCGCGCCTTCTGGATAGCGCCTTGAAACCTCTAAGGAAAGAGTAGCCGAAGTCGATGCGGATCCCGAATGAAAGCAAGACTGCTCCGCAAATTCTACGGTACTGTTTGTGAGCACGAACACAAGTTCTTAATGGTCGTACCTTTTACTGTGAGCCTTAGTTATTATCCAGCCCAAAGGTAGTAAAAAATCAGGACAAACATCTGTACAAAAAGAGGTGACCGAAAAGAGTATATAGAAAGTACCTTTCCTGCAGTTTAATTAAGAAGAGTAAGCTCTGAACGCCTAATCAGGCCCAAAGAACAATTTCCTGAGGGTGGAGCCGAAAAACTCAGCGTGAACAAGCTTGACCTCTGAGGGATGTCAATACAAGCGACAGAGTGAAACCGAACCGCAATAAAGCACTGCCTTGAGTCACTGAGACTCATTACCATCCGGAATGTCCACAAAGATATACCACAAAGGTATCACAGACAAGATAGAAAAAAGCAAACGCCTCATTTGTAGGAAGAATGGCGGCCACAAAACAAGATCAGCAAGAATAAGGTGGGGGAAAGTAGTCGAAACTCCTTGAAGGAAACTTAAACAGTTAAAAATATGAGGAATTAGTCATTGTCTACGATGTTGCAAACATTAAGTTTGTCGTAGAAGGCTGCAGAAGCAACATTCCAGTTTTTGTTTGTGACACTCAATAAACCTCAAAAAAGCTTGGCTAGCTGTCCATAGTGTCACTGGTGTTTGACCCACCGGGATAGTCTTCAACTTTCATTCTACCGAACAGGATAGTTTTGCAAACATTACGTCTGTTTGGGCTGGGTTGGGTCGACCCAATTGGTGAAACCCCCCCCCCACGGTGCTTGACTGAGCGGATTGGCATTGCAGGATATTTTTGCACGTTGAACATTCTACGATATTCTGACAGGTGACTCAATTAACGAAGATGTACTGCTCCACCTACTTTATGAAGCTGTTGAAACGGGCTTCATGATGTTTGCATATTCCAAAATGATTTCAAAGTAATTGCCGTACTATCATGCTCTACTTCCCCCCCCCAAGCAAATTTGATTGTACTTATTATCGAAAGGACCCCTTTATGGTGTAAACTACGTTGAAAACACCACTGCGTGCCCTGCGAATCGACTGGCCGAAATCCGCAAGTGGTCTGAACCTCGAAAGCGACGCCAAGTCAGGTCTCAAGCCAGTCTTGGAGAACTGGCTTCGAAGGACACAAGTTTTCCTAGTGATTTCTTATTCCAGTTTAAAGGCCACAACTTCTCGGGGAACAGAGAAACTTCATGGCTGACCGGTCCCAGCCTTACGGCAACACTACATAAGGCGGAGATGAAGCAACCTTCAAGTGCATTTCTCGCAGCGTCGCAGCGCACTTGGACGGATTCATGGTCGGCCATGTACTTCAGTTGGTTTCACCCTCCGAGATGGATAGCCCAGCCAAATTGTTTTAAAACACGTATTGTGGTTATGAGAGGTGGTCGCACAGATCTACGATGGGAATATCCGATGTTGCTAGCGCGGGAGAATCTGTTATTCTCATTTTGCAAGCCAAGGCCCACGGCGAAGAAATAAAACTGCTGTTAGATGGGAGTGTAACCCACAAGCTCGCAGACGTGCTATGAACAGGGTGCTACTAAAACTCCATCCGGTCTCAATAAGTGGACTGATTTGTATTAGAGGACCAACGAACTACCCCAATCAACTTCAGGGTGCGAAAAGTCCCGTGATATTCTTAAAGGTTTACCCGAGCACGGGCTAAATGAGCTACGGTATCCCACAAAGGAAGGAAAAGCAGGCCCACTTGGGCACTAGCAGCGTTTCGCAAAACATTTTGAATAGCACAGGCGGAGCAGCCGTCAAGCCAGAACTTGGGAGATGTTTGTAGCGTCGGAGGCATCAAAAAATCGTAGGCAAAAGGAGATGGCTGCTCTACCTACCATTGGGGAGCATCAAGGTTGGCCCCTCTTATAGTATGTCGGGATAAACTATTTTGGTCCGCTGCCAGCGAAACACGGTCGTATCATTGAGAAAACATGTGGACTTATCCTCACACGCCCCTAAGAGCGTTCAGGACATGCCGAAGTCTCTTATTCCCTGAGGACAGATCCATCCCCTATAGCTTTACTGATAATTTCTCTTATGGAATACGATTGCCTGAAGGTTACTATCTCAGGTCCTGACCAGGGAACGGACTTACGCACAATGCCCCGATCCCAGTCCAAAGAAAGCCGGAATCGCTTTAAAAACGATCAACCGGATAAGTTGTACAAACCTCAAACGGTGAGGTACTCGGTCGGTACCCTAGCCCAAAGGCACGGAAATGTAGTGCGACCTCAGCAACAGAAAGATGAACAAAACAGCGGTCCGCAACATACCAGGATATAGCAACACAGCCCCTACCGTGTCTGAGTTTCATGAGATAACAATTCGCTCTGTCTAGCTGGAAGCAGCCAAAGAAAGGACCGATCACGGGAGGGTCACGCGTTGGCGCGTCGAGACTGGCTACTTGTCCATGGGAAACGACCAGTCGGGATGTGAGTCGGCTACACACACGTGACAAAGCAGTATACCGTCCGAACCTGACTCCTATCTGGCTAAGGTTGATGCATGTTTGCAAGATAACTCAGGCGTAGCAAATGGGTCAAAAGTGGAGAACCAGTCAGTGGTGGAATTCTGGACCCGTACGACTTCGCCTGAGTCAAACAAGGAGCTAATTACGTGTAGGTGTTTGCCTGGCGGCAAAAGCGCATCCAGCGTGTACGCATGTGAAGGTGATCAGAGGTCTGCGCATGGATAACAAGGCGAAGTGTACATGCATCTGCCAGATAGGCTACTTGACCGATGAGATGTGCTTGAACCGGGTCGTGCTTAAACCTCGATTGAAGAGCAAAAGTCGAATGTCATCGAGACCCAACCTGGATCGGATGAAGTGAAAAAACGGACGATGTAAACGGAAACACCACTCTAAAAATCAGATTCAACATTGGTACTTTTCCTGTCGAGGAGAGGGCCACACCAGGGGTTTTAAGTGGTGATGGCGCAAACTTCGTTGGAGCTCAAAGGAAGTCGATAAACCCAATAGAAAGTTGGTCTAGCTATAGGATAGTTGGCTGATTGTTGCAAGGGGCCTACAGTGGCCCTTACAAGCTAATCTGGCTAGTAGGTTTGGTGAAATTTAGGAGATCACGGCACATTAGGTTAAAAAGACGCTTTTCTGGATTTGGGACGAACAACCGACGACTGACGAAACATTATTGGTTGTCCTTGTGGAGAGTGAGCGGATGGTAAGTGGGCGGCCCCTTACTCGTCATCTGGGTCTGTCGTGATCTACAAGTGCCAACTCCTAATGACGCACTTATCTGAAGAACAAATTAGTGAGGTATCCTGACGAATTTATTGCGAGGTAGAATGATTTATCATTGGAGACAGGTAATTTACCTGGCATTTGTGTTTTGGAGGAGATGGTCCAAGGAATACCTCCCACTTCCATAACAGGAGCAGAAATTGATAACTCGGGAGCACAATTACAGCTCCCGTGATGCGGAGCTATTGGTTTGTGAGGTTTGCTGCTGGGCCAATGCCCAATCAGAGTTATCGGAATCACGTCACCTTCATACGAAGAGTCAGTCCGAACTGGAACAGTGCGAACTAGTAAAGGATTAGTGCCCCGTGATGTACGAAAGATTTTACGTATTGAAGTTGAGTCGGAAAATTGTAGTATGAGTTCAACTGCTAACTCTCTTCCAGAGGGAAGGGCCTCCGGCCCTGCCAAACCGTAAGGGACCACTGACATTGGAGCCACCTGTACGACTGGAAGCTGCCACTGTCGACAAGTTTTAGGCATAAGGAACCATAGGGCACAGCGATGCATTAGGTCTAACGCACTCGAGGAAGCAGCAGTAAATTCTGGGTTGGATAGGTAAAGCCAGTGGGAGAGAGAGTAGAAACCTCGTCCCGTTCATTAACTTTCAAGGTTCATGGAAATTTATTTGCACGAACTTTTCTTATCGGGATTCCGATCGCTTTTCTATTTTACTTAGTCCGTTGCAAAGCCGACCCTTACCGTTGCCTAGAGCTTTTTTCGCTCAGCTTTCTGCAATTTCATCCGGCAGTCAAATCTTTTGCTGTTGTGTACCCGCAGTCGTTGATTTTTTGTCCAGCTTTGGATGGTAGGGGCCCAGAAGGACCAGTGGGACACCTTAAGCAAAACGCAGCCGATTCGAACGAATCCCAGTTCAAAACAAGATCCATTTGCAAATTCTACGATGATGGGTTATGAAGTGGTCAACTTCAAAAATACATGCGAACCTCAAATATGCCATCACGAGAAAGACGAGCATGGGATTCACACAAGTACAACTGGGGTATGGCAAAATCGCGCGTTGGACGGGAATGCACAGGGGTTATAGCGCAAAATATAAGCAGTATCAAACACACAAAGAAGGCGAGTAATCAGCTCTTTCACGGGTCCGAGGTACCATGACTTCCACGGAGGATTTTCCACGTCTTGTAGTTGCACTGTCAACCAAAATTCGTCCGGGCCTAGCAATTCCAAATAGTTGAAATGCAGTTGCTGGTTCTCTGTACCTGCCTATGCCCTGCTGTCGGTGAATTAACCTACGGACGATGTGGGGTAGAACCTGCAGACGTGTAAACCAAACACGAAGACACATAGAATCCAATTGTGACGCCGACACATAAGTCCCTCCGAAGCAATCTGTAGTCCTCCATACATTAAGCGGTCACAAACGTCACAAATCGTGTAATAGTTGCAGAGGAGAAAGTAATAGGCAACCGTGTGCAGGAGTTCCGAATACGCTTGGAATGTTGAACAAACAAGCGCTCTGTTGTAAGTATGCGCGTGGGAGCGAGTGAACCAATGTGACTGTGTGCACGGAGAAAAGTAATTCCAACGGTCATAATCATCCCCTTAAATTATGAACAGCACTTAAAACGTCATAAGATGACGGCTGTATATTGGGATTCAGAGCAAACAGGCAAGTCTTCTACAACAGGAACTGCCCAACTTATGTAGGTGTATGCGTATGTGCTTGTGTGTAAATGCATTACTGAATGCTTTACTTCACTTGAGCTTAGAGGTTGCTCCGTGGGGGTCATTATGTGCTACCGTTCCAAATTTGAGGCATTCTATGATTCGTGGTCAACCTCAAGCAGACGCGGCCGTCTGATGCTTTGGACATACTCTCCCTCTCCTGCTTTCACTAACACAGCACGCACGAGCCCACCACAGTCTGCACTGCATTCCTTGATGAGTTCGAGTGGCCATTTCTGACACGGTGTTTGTTCGTCAGCCGAGAGTGCCACGTCTCTTACTACGACTGATCCCTCCCTGGTGATCCATTTTGTCTGGCCTGCAGGGTCGGTGGATATTCCCGTGTCTACCGTCTCTAAAACACTATTGCGAGGCAAGTGGCTTGTTTGCAACCGTTATAGTATACGCGCCTCCGTATCATGGGCAGTTCGCTACATTCTTTGGGCCTTCCCATCAGAGCTATCTCATCCGTGGACTTGGAAGTAATAAGTACTAACGGCATTTCGTTTGAAATTTTCTCTACTCCGATGAGCAAAGCACGCGGCCTCTAGTCAATCAAATGCTGCTGTTCTTTAGTGCCGTGAGTATTCTCATTGCAACCAGTATTAGTCTCTCTCATAAGACCGGAGGCTGAAGTGCCAGCAAACTACTTTAGTACTAGTTCTATTTATAATCCATGGCTTGTCCAGCGGCAGCCACTAATTCTCAAGCTCCCCTTGAGCTCTGATGAAATCTGATCCGTAGTTCGAATAAAAGATTATGGCATACCCCTCCTGCGAAGAAAACGTCGGAAAGTCAGTAAAAACGACTCAGAGTTCGGCGTAAGTCCACCCCCAGACGGACGGCTGTTTTCTGCGGGCACTTCATCAGGCAAAGGTATTTCTTATCAGTAGTCGTACTCCTGGTCGCTTTAGGAGGACCAAAGTAGTCAATACCGGCCTCCAAGAACGGCCACCAAACTTCCGGTACTCAAGCCACCAGCAGCAGTGATATGAGCTGCTTTGCCGCCGCCTAGAATAGCAGCCTGCACCAGATGAAGTTAGCGATAACCCTTCGTACCGCGGTTGTTCCGGCCGTTATTCAAAACCGTTGGCGGAATCTGCTTAAAAGACGGGTTTCCCCGTGCCCCTTTATAGCATGGTTATGTCTCAGTAACAAGGCTGCCATGTGATGTTTGTCACACATTGTTATTGGGTGTTTGGAGCTAAAAAGCCACTGGGTTATTCAGTCTGCGACCAGTTCTTGTTGACCAGTGGGATTACGTCTCCCCAATGGAATGTGAACACTTGGGGTCCTTATCTTCTTCAAGGCTATTTTATTTAGCTTTGAGCATTCCCAGATAGGGCTTGCATTTGTGTGGGACGCATTAACTCTGCCTCCGTTTGCTCGGCCTCCATGGGAAACATGAGGCGAATTTCCAAGCTATTCCCAATTTAGCACCTGTCAGCATCAATAGCTGTCGTTTGCACGTTTTCCACCATACCACCGCCCGAACCACCCTGATCCACACAACGGATTAGCACAGTCTGGTCAACAAGTTATCATAGTCGATGGCATTGGTCGCCGATACCAAGTCTTTGGTGCACCTGAAACATCAAGACCCCAAACACTGTCCCCGAATTTGATGATCCCTTTAAATGAAGGCCTGTGGAGAATGAAAACGATGACATTTGTGAAGAACTTCAGTGGTCATTGTCATTTCATCTGCTAAAGCTGGGGCGAGTAAAGATGATGACCCACTTCAGTCTGCTTCGAAACCCAGTACTAAGACCAAAGTAGACCGGAGAATTGGGAAGCAAAGAAAAGCCGAAGCGAAAACTAAAACTGCTCAGCCACTACCTGGTCCCCTGTAGAGACCCTTCTGGGAGATCAATGCATTAGCTTTGGTAACAGTGCAGGAACTGGATAAAGAGAAGAAAATCTTCCTTCGGTAGTTGAATAAACCCTTAGTCAAAAGTAAGGCCGCCGTCAAAAGGGGGGAAACCGTGGTTAAAGGTATCATCGAACCAGTCGTGAGAGATGGGAGACATATGGAACCAGCATCGAAGTTTTACTTACTCAATCTCCTCAGGATGATCTATATGCCCGGCTGTGTGGCCATAAAACGCATCCTGCGGCTTGGGAAATTGTAGGGTCTACAGGAGGGTCAAGATAAGGGGGCTAGGCCGGTTTTTACGGAGTTTGGTAACCCCAGCCACTGGTGTAGTTTTTTGTTGCCCGCGCACGAGATCGAGAGTTCCATGAAGGGTTCAATCATGGTTCATCCCGGCGACTCTTCTCTTCAAGCCAGAGGAAGGTCCACCAGCCAGCCAGGTTCCCCCATGTGCCTCAACACAGTCAACCTCCACTCTCCTGAAGTCTGGGTGGCTCGGCTGCCACTGTTGCCGTAACCCCTCTCTGGAGAGCTCTCGGTAAAGTTCTAAACCGCGACGAGGAAACAGTTAGAGAACATTGGTAGTCCCACCCTGTCGAGTCCTCTCCGACCTAAGTTCCGAGCGGCTGAAGCCTCTGAGAATCCAGATAATGGCGGGAGACCGTGCTACTGCCAGCTGGGTTAAAAAATGCAGCAAGGATGGGCAACAGGTGGTCGGAACTTGAGAACTAGATTCAACTCTGGGGGGATGTTAAACAGCAAACTCCTTCAAGCATCGTGGTCAGCCGCGCCGATGGGCCACAAGGACAGCGGGGTGGGGGGATATTTCTTCCCACTCGAGGGCACTATCACCAGCCAGGGAAACCCGAACTACATCTGTGACGCATATGTGTGGAACTCCTTCTCAGCCGTTGTCACATACCTGCGTTGTTGAGACTATGCCCTTTATCTCATTGACCCTCGAACAAGTAAAGCATGCAACATTCACCACACTTGAGAACGTGTTTATATTTTGCCATACGCCGCGGCATATTTTTGATTTGAACTCGGACTGCCGTGATGGTGGCACCTGATATTGACCACTGTTGAACTCTGGTCCTCGCTGCCGAACGTTTTGGCCGTACAGTTGGGGTTCGTTCATATGTATGTGCGTATAATTTGCAAATCCAATGCCACAGATTCGGCGAATCAATCCTGTTCCGACTTTGAGGTTCGTTAATTGGGCTACGCTTTACGCACGAACGGAATAACAGTAATGTTATCTTTCTTATATACAAACCACTTCGGTGGCCCCCGTGGCCTACTGCGGATAATTTAAATGTGTCAGTGTGTTCCGCAGTCAGCCATCTCAAACAGCGGAAGATGATCAACTATTACAATACTTACGGCTTGTCACAACTTCGGGAGGGAATTTCTTGGTAGTTGGGGGCCTCAGTGCATCACATTTAGGTTGGATTAACGAAATAGCTCATGTGGAATCTTTTTGCCGCGGTCTGGCAGACTACACCTATGGTGGTGATCCTGTTCTGCATGTTGCCGAGGTGACCAGCTGGAGGCGAGGTCAACTTCCATCTACCCTGGAACTTGCGGTCACAAAATGCCCACAAGACATTTCAGAACTCCGGATTGGGCTTCCGCTAGGAAACAGCAACTAAGGTGCTCTCAGCCTAACACTGAACCTGGGCAAACTGGTCCCCTCCAGACATAGAAATACATGGTTGCCGCCTGGTAGACCAGACTTTGTTGGAGGAACTGGGGTTGAGAACGATTGGGTGGTTAACCAGGACGAGGGCCTTATGCATTTTCTTTGGATGCACATTGGGGATAGCTCCCAGTCCCTGACGAACGGGGAAGCTCCTCTCAGGAAAGTTTGTCAGAGAGGAGCTTAGCTATGGTGGGCTAGTCCAATCCGAATGGCCATTCGCAGGAATAAACCAGCTTGGGCAAGATACCTACCTTGATGGTAAGGGCTAAGTCGGGCAAGATTCCGAATGAATGCAGAGGGAAGTACGAGGAGCCTCCAGTCAAAACCGCCTGCTCAAACCCCGGGATGTACTACAGTTATTTTCGGTCCAAGGTGACTCCAGGAGTGGCCGTCGGAAACGTGAGAGATCCCCAGGGTTTAGCAGCCAACGACAATCTGGAGGGGGCGGAATCCCTCCGAAACCACTTCCAGCAGGTCCATGGGAAGACAAAAGGACCTCAGGCCTCTCGCTTATCACCACCGCTGCTGCACGTCCAAATGCCAGAGGAAGCCATTACAGCTAGGGAGGTGCTGAAGGTTTCGAGTGGCTTGGTGAGGACTAAATCAGGGGCCCGGTTTAATCATTGCGGCAATCTTTCAGCCTTTAGCGGAGCTCTTGCCCCGGCCGTTGACTGTTCCATTCAAGGCATCCCACTACGAAGGATGAGCACAGCGGGATTGGCTCAATGCGACAGTCATCCAAGGAGTCATAGTCTGGGATCGAGAAACCTGTCTCAAATACAGGCCCGGTAGTTTAAATGTGGTACTTCTGAAGGTGATGGTGCGTGTTTTGCAAGAGAGGATAGCTAATCACATGACTGCCCAAGGGCTTATCGCGGCATATCGGCATGGCTTTTTTCGTCAGAAACCCCGCTTGTTGAACCTCTCGTGTATCGTAGACGAGTTTGCCAGATGGTTAGACCAGGGAATTGTGCGGAAGCCTGCCTCGTCAAATTCCAGAAGGCTTTAGACTCAGTTAACCCCTATTTGCTTCTGATGAAGTTTAGTGCATTCGGCCTGTCTCCGAAAATCATTGCGTGGCTTCATAGGTCTGTCACGGGTAGGACTTTTCGAGTCAAGGTGGAGGACAGCACCTCCCGGGAGGGGTAGTTCCCGAGCTGTGTGCATTTGAGCTCGGTCTTTGGACCCATGTTGTCCGCCCTGCTCATAAGTGACTTGGCCTGGGAAACCCATGATTTTTTTTGCAGGCGAAGCAATGTTTGATGGGGCCGTAGCGACAGATTCTATGCCGTAGGAACAGAATGCAGTGCATCGCTGGTCAGTGGCCCGGGACTTACCCCTAAATGCAACTTAGTGCGCACACTTAGTAGATGGCAAGGGTCCCCACCGGATTAGGTAACTAAAAGGCGCCAACGAGCCCACTGAGATTACAAAAGTGAAAAAACCAAGGGTCTTGGTGTAACCTTACAGGACGACTTCCGACCTGGAGCGCTGTACTGCGCAGCCACTCAAAAGGCCTCTGAAGAACTTAAGCGGCTTAAAAGAATGGCGGATTTGAAAAACTCTGTGTTCCATCAGCGTGGTGCAAGCGGTTCGTTCGGCCGCACAGGGAGTACGGTGTTCATGTGTGGCCGTCCTTCTTAGTAAAGGACATCAAGCTCCTCGAACGGGTTCAGCGAGGTTTCACAAGGTGGCTCGCTAGCCTGAGGTGACTTACATACGGGTGGGGACTCGAGACATTGGACTTGTTCTTACTGAAGCTCAGTGGGCTTAGAGGTGACCTAATGGAAGCTTCTAGGATCCTGAAGCAGCGTTCCGAACTTTAGGTTCTGACTACACCGCTGCTCACCCCAAGCCATTCTAAGGCCACCAGAGAATGCCCACTGAAGTTGACAAAGGAGGGAGTTTCGTTAGCTTGAGAAGGAATCCCTCCGTTGGAGTCGTAAACGTTTGAAACCGGTCCCCGACGGAGGCAGACACCTCTGAAGCGGTTAGACTGCTGTTGGGACAGTTCAGTGGCCGAAACTATTAGATAGGTGCCCGCCATATCTACCATACTTTTTCCTCTCTCAGGTCCCTACCACCATTGGTAATGTTGTACTTCCTCGGTCTTCGGCCTTTTTATGGTCCTCAGCTTTCTGCATTCAAACCTCACTAGGTCTTCCATTTCTGCTTGACTACTGCCCTTCTACCGGTACCATCGCACACTACCCCCGAATTTCAACCTTCACAGCTTCTGTCTCTGATGCAGAAGAGGCTCTAGACGGAACTCATCGGGAGACAGTGATCCTGCAACTTCCCCCAAATTGGGCACAGTATGGGGCACAAGGCGAGTACCGCGCAGTTTAAATCCTCAGTGCTCTCGCTTTTAAATCGAATTTTTGAAACGTTTTGCGAATTACTACAGACTCATCCCCAGTATAGAGTGCCATAATTTTGCATTTAGGGTGCGTTTTATTCGGAGAAATTTTTCCTTCTTCTAGTGGTAATACCTAGTATTATTCGGTGCTTTTGTGGATTGATCTTTTCTCGCTCGGAGATTTTGTGCTTTTGTGTTCAAGAGTTCTACTCTCAAGTGTCAAATTCTTCGCCTTCGGTTCAGGAGAACTTGAGCTATTCTTTCATTTATTTTGTGTCCTTCAGTAAGCCACGTGTGTTCTGAACCATGTCTCACTCTAAGTGTGGGAAACGCGTGGCAAGCTTCTTAGAGTGGAAGACATGCAAGAGGTGAGCTCACCCTGCTGTCCAGGAACGGCAAGGGACAAATATACATTTTTTCAACAGAACCCACGGGCTGCCGCAAGGAAGCTGTCGGTCTAGCTTTCAAACCGTAGGCCCAAGAGAAAGACCAAAGCCCACAAGGTAGTATCACAGTCAGAGGCTGCAAAAAACCGCAATCAGATAGCAAAAATCGTTCGAGGAATTAATAGGCACACCTGAGTGCACGGCCATTGGGACGCGTAAGCTAGTTCCAAGAATTTGCCCAACGGTCGTTGCGTCAACCACTCGAAGCTGACGTACAAGGGACAGTGGACACAGCAGAAACCTAAAAGATCAAGACAACCCAAAGCTAAAGGTGTGATTTAGTGGGGGAAGAACCAGCTGGGGCGGACGAACTCGCGCCCCTAGTGAAAGGGGACAAACGGTAGGACTTACAAAGGTAGATTTTATGGACGCAGTGGGCCTCAAGCTGCGGGCTCCCTCTCCTAAATCCAGGGGTACCCTTCATCAGGGAATCGAAAGATATGCGGGACACGGACGGGAGGAGGGTCTTTGACGATGCGAATCGCAGGCATTTTGTATCCTGCTGCTCCCAGTAAGGTGCATAGATTTGGACGTAGAACCCACCACTCGTGAATGGGGGCAAATATCGGGCGAGATCAATGCTCGTAGAGTTCGCTGATGAGGTTACCTGAGATAGACGGCTGGCGAGGGCGGCATCGGTGGCTCACACATCAAAGAACAGATATTGAACCATCTCATACGAGTCTAGAGTAGAGCCTGGTGGCCAAGCACCAGATGGAAACCTAGCCAGACGGTCTAAGGGCTGTTGAGACGCCATAATAGGCTCTCGGGCACCCGCCCTGACTGCATTACAGAAACTCAGCAAGTTTTTGGGAATGGTTGTATTTGAAGACTTTCTGGGAGATGAAAACTGGCATTACTGTCCGAAGGTGGAGGACAGAGCCACTCTTGCCTGCCTGGATGTTCGGTAGCTCTCATGGAGATGGATTGTAAATCGTAGGAAGTTCGAGGTCATCAGCCATCTTCGTGCACACCCGTGGGGACGACTATTGCAAAACTCGCTTTCCTCTGGGGGGTTGCGCTTGAGAACCTGGCAGAAGTAAACGATAAGAGACAAGTAAGCAACGGGCAAATGTGGTGGTGTTATGCACCTACGTGTGCAGTATTAGAAAAAAATGGATGGAACTCTCCAAAGCCGCTGGGGGCGCAATACGCCAATAAAAGCCGCTACGAAATTGTGGCTATCTAAGGAAGACCATATGTCGGGAATAATAAGTAACGGTTTCGCAATCTATAGCCAGACTAGAGTGTGATCGCCTTGGCGGAAGTTCAGCCATCTTCATTGGGCCAGGTACAAACTATCTCGAGTCTCAGACCAAAGCGTGCACTCGTAATGTCCAGCTGTGAGTCGTTACGATCATCCCCCCAGACAGAAAGGTTAGCGTCTTCTCTCTCCAGGGCACTCGGTAAAAACTGCTACGAGTATGTTCATTTACTGCGGGCCCTGACTGAACTAGTTCGTGACCCAGAAACAGTTCTACTAGTGTTTAATTGCAGCCTTCCACCCACTGGCTGGGCGGTTGCAGTCTGCATTCCGGGGTCGCAACAGGAGACCTATTCGGAATCGCTGCATAGAAACGATCTGCATCCGTTTATTAAGAAAGACCAGATATAGATCTGGATGCGCTCCATCCTTGCTGGATCTAGTGATACCAAGCCTCTCCAGTGGTGTATCTGAACTGCAGTTCTGTGCCCGGCTGGGCAAGAGTTACCACCGGAGCATATCTGAATCACCTTGTGCATGTAACAACCCAAGGTACTCTGAAGGCCGGTTATGAATTCCGGTAGCATGAACATAGATGACTTTCGCAATAGGGCGATAGGGTTGACGTCGGACACGGTAGATGGAGTTCCCTTCGAGGAGCTGTGGCAGGTCATAAAGGGATCCATTCTGCCACTCAAAAAGAGCTTGCACCCTTGAAACGAAGGAGTGGGGAGGGCAAACCAATGTGGTAGAAAGCTGTGACAGGCAAGACTGCCTGAAGTAGAAACTGTAGCTTGAAACTTTGCGAAGCCTTGGGCGGTCATATAGCCTGGACTCGTTATACAAAACTTAGAAAAGCAACTGTGAGCCTTCTGCGAACTTCTTTAAGAAAGATCGGGCTCAGAATGGCCCAGTGCGCAAGGCAGCAGTTATAGAAATTTTACTGCCATATGCAGTCGAAAGACTCAACGAAGGATACAAAAGGTCCACTGTCCAGTAAGGACCGTGTATCGCCACCGAGGACCAGGACAAAACAGACCCTGGGTGAATACTTTGGCAGTAAGCATAGGATAGATAGTGAGGAAAGAGTCAATTTGGCCTCAGTGAACCCTCACACTAAGTTAAACGAGCTAAATCCCAGGGGGATGTTGCCTAAATAACTACAGGAGTTATTTGATCACAAGCCAGCGGGTCTATATGGCGTCCACCCAGCTATCATCAGGCCGCTGGAGGATATCACTGCTCTATTGAAATGCATACTGCACAAGCCCACGTTGGACCAGAGTAAGCTGCCTCTTGACCCGAAAATAGCGGCCGTCTTGGAAACTTACAAGATTGAACCCAGTGGGTCCGAGTCCACTGTGGATAACTACTGACGGGTAAGCTCAACTAGAGTCCTGCGTAAAGTTCTTGAAAAAACCGTCAGAGCCCACATCTATCAGCATCTACAGAAGCACCCCATGCTAGGAGCAGCCCACGCATGTATTCCCGAAATACAGATCCTGTCCTGCTAACCTCTTGTGCTCTACGGCTGGCTGAAGGTAAGCGAGATGACGTATGTTACCTTGACTTCAGCATGGCATTCGACCCCGTCACTCACCGTCTTTTGCTGTGCAAGATGTGGACTTTCGGCATGGGTGAGCCGGTACATAGGTGGCTGGCTGACTTCCTATCTTGCAGGATATTGTACGTCAAAGTAGAGGACAGGTGTTCCGATTTGGTAAATGTCACCAGTGGTGTACTTCAAGGACCTGTCCTAGGCCCCATGGTATTCTTGTTATTTATTACCGATCTGACATCCGCCCTCCAGTTGCCTACTTTCACTCTCACGGATGACGTGAAAGTTGCAGGATTTGATGAATGGTATGACTTAGAGAGAGATACAGGAACTGTTTTTGACTGAGCATACAAGGGGAACCTACCACTGAAAGCTGGAAAAAGCCATTTTTTGTCAACGACGACGGGGAGCCCAGATGTCGCTCACGACCAAGGACTGTTCACCACAGAAGAAGGCAGAGGGTTAAAGACATCGAGGTCATCGAGAGCAATGACTTTGAATGGTCTGACCAATGAAACCCCGCCAAACAAAAGGCTCTTAGTGAGCTGTTCAGGCTGCGTTCAGCGTTGTCTTGCCGGCCACGGCAGATATCTGTACCTATCTACATTTCTATGGTACGATCTCCGTCGTAGGGTAGCCCGCAGGCTCAAGCACCCTTCCGCAAAAGGGACACTACCTGTTTAGAGAGGGCTTAACTTCTCGCGACGAGAAGGGATGAACGGCAGAGGGGTAAGGAGTATACATAGATGCCTAACGATTGGAATTCTTCCTCGTTGGGAAGGAGGAGTCTTCGAGGGGACCCTGAGGAACCTTTCAGGGTGATGAAGAGTTTTTTGGCCCCGGGCGGGATATCCTATTCCAAGTGGCTGTAGATTTCCGAACAAGGGGACACGAGAAAAGGTCGATGAAAGTGTGAGCTGGGTTGATGGCTGGATTGCCCTTCTTTAGCAACACCGTGGTGAAGAGTTGGGACGTTCCATGTGGTGGAAAGTCAGTCCTGCAGACTGGCCACTTCACAGATGCTCTAGGTTATAAATGGTACGGGATACTTCCAGATAGTGAGCTTTGAGCACCTTCACTAGACTGATGAGGGGTAGAACTATGGTCCGTCTGAGGTGCGTTGTAATTGACGTTTTCGTTTATTGCTTACTGTCTCAGGGAAAGATCACGATGCAGCCAACTTGCGAAAGGGTTTGAGGTTTCCCTCCCATCTTAACGAGGATTCGACTAAATAAACCTTGCAATGGTAAGTGCGTAACTTGTGTGTATCCCATCGAAAGAACTCTGGGCGCTTCATTGGCCGTGGTCATTACCTGCAGCGTGCCAACTGAACTGAACTGAAGGCCCTTTCTTCCGAATATCCTTACTTGATCACCAAAGAGGATTCTGTTCCTTCCGTTTGTCATGGCACCGAGGGATTGTAGGAACTCCCAGTGCAGGAACCTGGAAAAACTCGGCAAGCAAACATCTATGTCCTGCGACCGCGTTGATTAGATTACCGTCAGCAACTGGTGCACGCCACAGTGCAGCTGCTAGCTATTACCTCGGGTTTGAGTTGCATAGTGTTGTAGTTAACCTCAGATATATAAACTACCCGCCCCTTATCTAAGTACCTCATTTCCTTCTACCCTTCAGAACTGAACTCACCAAATGAACCAAGAGGCGTGAACGACTGTCAAGACCAAACCCCCCATGATCATGAATAAAACTTCTATATTGTTCAAATGAACCCTGGATACTTCTTCCTCCTCCCGCCCTTGGACCCTTCGTGCTGTACAATTTGCTCTCTGGCTTAAGGAGCAGATTAACTCGTCATCATACATCACCTGTCGACTGCACCTTCAACAGTGCTTTTATTTCTGAACAGATTCACTTGTACTGTGAGCTTGTCTATGGTACTACCTGTTGACACGTGGATGTCCAGACTGCCGTGTGACTCACCGACACTATTATCCATTTCAGACGGCTCACGCCCTGGACTGCAGTGCCACCAAGTTCCTCATTCCGTCGGAGGTGTTGGTAACGTGAGTGTCATTTTTGTGTTCCTCACGCACATGGACACTACAGTATCTCACAGATTTTCAGCTTCAAACGCATTCTACTACATTCTGCACTACTTGTCTGGAAAAAGAACCCTGATTTTTACCATACTATCCCCTAACCGGCCCATCTACATCCCTCTCCCGGCATCCTAGTTCCTCCATCTTTCTCGCTACCCACATTGCGGTACACCTTCCCGAGTTTCGTTCAACTTCGTAACTTTCCCCTGTTCCTTTCTGATTATCCATAACTCTGTACTTCACCATCATATAACTTCTCCTACTACAAAGCCCTCTTATTCTACCAAGTCTATACATCCCATATCCAACATGTATTTCTGCACACAGCCTGAGATACATACAATATTAGTATCCACCACTTCCTGCGCGCATGCTGCCTCTCTATACCACACACGGTAATTTTACTGACTCATTATCCCTTACTGCACCTGAGTTTTCTAACCAAAACCATTTAGTCCTGTTCCCATCCCCCGTTCTGTATAGATCACACCGCTGCCTGTGCGTGTACAGCTGTTCTGTACATTCTTGGTCTACTTGAACCTTTTGGTCTGCCTCGGACATATTGAGCTATCACCTTCTTACCTCAGTCCCACATTTTCCCTATCATGCCATCCGGGTCCCCGACCAGTGCCCAAAACCCAAATCGCTAAAGTTACAAGTATAAACACAACCGACCCCTCCCAACAATTTGTCCTGCTCCTTCGCTTTTGTTGACATCGACTATGGAGCTTCTAGTAGTTCAACTGGCTGCAGACAGAGTTTCATTGAAATCAAAAACAGGATAGAGACCGTTGACGGAATCCTTTTCAAAGGTTTCTGCTCTGGCTAACCTCCTCGGCTTAGCAGCTGCTATGTCCCTCAAAACTTTAGTTCCGATGGGACACCCTCTTAACCCCGTAACGACGGAAGTACACCACAGCATCAAGAACTCCAAGAATGGTGTGGTTTGCTTACTTCCAGACCAGGTAACTTTATCGTCATTCACACACAACATACTCAGTTCGTCCAATATGGTTAAAGACGCCACTGCAGAAGGCTACATCAAGGGCCGCGAGGGTCATAGCTGCCTCCTGCTACTCCAGTTCATGGACGATTTAATGGCTAGCTGCAAGCTGACGACCACTGCTAGTTCGCTTTTAAGATATATTAGGACATTCCTTGATAACGCTCCTCTTCAGCTGGAAGTATCTGGATCACCCAAAGGCCACTATGCTTTATCAATGCAAGCTGATCCAACCAGCGCTGACGCGAGGGATACCCAGAGCCTCACCGGCAAGATGCCACTAGCGGGCCTATTACCCTTCGCCGTCTACCCGCGAAATGTCGGCCTAGATTTGGCTAACTTCCCATCCTTTGTTCCACTCCCACAAAAAAGCCTCTTTCTACCAGCTGCTCAGGTGATTTTTCTTCCAGTAACTAAGCTACCCACAACATATGCCCCAGAAAGCACACCACATCAGTATGAAAACCAAGTTCTGCCGTCATAACCCTAAAGTTAAAAATCGACCCTGGTACAGACACCAACCTCCGACGTACTACTTCACATCAGTCCTCCGAGTCGTTGGTAATAATAATGATAGTTTATTCCGGATAGCCCCGAAGCAAGCTACAATGCAAGATCAGGCAGCACAGTTGAAAGCTGAATGAAAGTTACAGAAGAATTGTACAATTATATAAACGCGGTTGAGTGTACGAGAAAGCATTCAGGCCAGTTTTTACGGTTCCACCCGGCTAATTTAAACTCAAGGTCAAGTGGTCGATCCAGCTGAAGGTAGGTGTAGTTATTCTGCCAAAGTGTGGAGTTGGTAAGGAATGGTAAGGAATCACACAAATCATACGGAAGGAAGACTGTCCTGTCGGAGAACCAAACTAGATCGACGGATACACGGATATCGTGAAAAAGAAACATTCCTGAGGGATAAGTATTCAAGCAATAGAGCTTTGCAACGTATGAGAGGGGTTGTGATGTGAAATTAGACGACAAAAATGGTGGCGTAACGCACAGAGAACAAGAAAAACGGTCAAGAATTACAGTTGTGAAGTTCAGTGACGGCATATCGGCGGATCCAGTTGTAAAATAAACGGACAACACACAGGACTGTGGGTGTCAAATCGACGGTGAAAGAAGTGACCGGATGAAACATGTAGAATTTGTGCGCATTGTTTGGCTTTTGAGGAGAGGAATGTAATGCATCAGAATGAAACTTGGAACTGGCAAAAAAATCGATGTGTGGTGCATTGCTACAATAGTGGCAGAAACGTGGCTTGCAAGAGGGATGACCAATTAAATGACGGATAAATATTTACAAACTGATATTTCTCAACAAAGGCTCCACGTGGTGAAAAGAGTGTATGAAGTGTAGGAAGTGTCCTAGAAGATCTATGGGAGTGGAGCATGGAAAAAGAAACGCACAGAACATCCGATGAATAGGTGTCGTCGACCACTGTTTTTGCTCTATTGACACTGTAAACTACCCGCCCGTTCGCCAACTTAGACCCGCCTCTTCTCGGTGCTTCTCAGAAGTGCCGCGCTTAAATTTCCCTGAGCCTAACTGCTACTTTACCCACGTGTGCACCTGTTCAACCGATCGCCTTACCGAAAAGCCAGCCAGTCTCAATCCATGTTTGCTGGAAGAGTACCCTCGGACCCTTTAGGAGGCTACCTGCTTAGCTACCATCCAGTCCCGTCCAAAGCCATCTGTCCTGTGCCCAAAGCAACCATCACAGCTGTGCCCGGGACAAGAACCCCTCCTCCATCCTACACCAACTTCACAATCTCCCACTCCTTCCGATAGAACGGGATGTACTAATCCTCCATCTCTTCCGATACCCTAAATCCCTTCCTGCCTCCAGGAACAAGTCCTCACGCTTTAGCCTCAGCATGCCCCCGCCGTTTCTCCTGCTCTCGTCCAACAGCCTCTGGCCTATCCCAAAGAGCCCATTACGCATTATGGCAAATACTCCGGGATCGCACCCGTGTCCCACAGTCCCGCCCTACCTATCCATTCTCCCCACTCACCGCCCCTCATGCCCCTAATGAGCTTCCAAACCTTTCCAGATCTTGCCACTTCCTTATCAACCTCCACTTTGTACTACCGCCCGTCTACTCACCTGCATCCTTACATCCCTAAGCCCCCCTATCAGCCTGCCACCAACTCGGTCCGACGGGCAACTTATCAGCAGCCCCGAAATCACCTTCTTCCTGATCGATGCCATTGAAGTCCTTGAGCCTATTGCCCACAATGACGGCTTCCAAGAACATCTCGTTCTTTCTTCCTAGCAGATCGGTGCTTGATCATGTCATAAACCACTCAAAATATAACCCCCAACCGGTTCCCCCGAAGCTCTCCTTGGCTCATTATTAGACGCTCAGGCTGACCACGGTCGGTATCCACCCTTGAAGGTACAAAGTCTGTCGCCACTTGGTCGCTTCTCCATACTGCCTGAAACTCTCCTCCTTTACGATCCCAGAATTTCACCTTCACACTAGTAGGTTATTATTGATCCTATTCAATTCACGGTCTAACTTAAATAAGCTCCAGCACTTGAAACATCATGTCGCGATATCAAGCCCTGGCATCATTCATATTACTGAGACCTGGATCACAGAACACATGCCCACAAACGAAATTCTGCTTGAGAGGCACAAGGTTTTAGGAGCAAATGGCTCGACAGATGCAAAGGTAGGTGCGTGCTATATGCATAGCACGTCTTTTCAGTATCTCTCGCTAGATACACCATACTAAACCCAATCCCCAGTTCTCTAAGGCTTATAATTCAGTTCCTAAATATCTTCATGCAAGTTGTTCGTGTCTATCGCCTGCCCTTCTCTGCTGCTTTTGGTTTATCTCCTTTCACTGAGACCTTTGATTACCTTTTGCTACTAAATTCAACAGCGGAAATCACAGCCGGCGATGGTGATTGTCCCAAAATATCGTGGACTTAGCTCACAGGGCCCCCCAACTTGATAGACTTTGTCCGCCATACTGGCATTAGAGAATGGGTGCCACAGGTGAAAACCTCTACTAGAGGCGCAAACACTCTCGCTGTTATATTCACCCAGAGCGTTTCCAAACTTACGGCTTACTTTCTGCACAAGTTTACGGGCAGAGACCAAAAGATAGCAGCCGGTAATTGTTCTCTGGAACTCTCTGCCCATCCTTATCTGTAATCAATTTTGAGGCAGTTTTTTCAGCTGCTAACCTTCAACAGGCGGCTGATTAATTTTGAATCAACATAGAAAGCTGTTTCCCGAAGCTCAGCCTCACTGTCTAAAGCTCCCGGCCTATGAAATTTGAACTTGCCTCCCATCAGCAAAATTATCCTGGGAGGCGAAGACTTTACTCTCGGACCCATGACTCCGCCTTCCACATGAGACAAGTACGTCTACCTGATATTGTCGGGGTTCTCAAGGAGATTCGGCCTCTCGGTGAAGAAACTGAAACTCTGAGGGATCCCAATAAATCGATAAAACTTCCATCCCTTCATACATTCATGAACTCGAAAGCAGAAAGTACTATTCAGTACTTTGTGTTACCATTTAAAACTTCGGTCACCTCTTCTGATAAAGATGAGACCTTCAGCCTTTAATTCGCTAGTTCTATGGCCTCTGCCTCAAACACAGCTTCCTCAAATCCTCCTGATACCACACATTATTATTCACCTACCCTTACTTTTGACGTAAACATTACTTGCAAGCTCATTCCGAGTTAGGAAGAACCAGCGCATCCAGGACCAGAAGGGTTATCCCCAGCTTCAATCATTACCGGTGGATCAGATCTTTCACTTCTATCCCTAAACCCTTTTACCTTGTCACTCAGCTCCCGTATGGTACCTTCGAGCCGAAAGCTTTCAAGCATCGCTCCACGATACAAAAATGACCCATTTCATGAACACGATAATTACGGCTCCAACAATCACAATCCTGTCATTCACAGAATAAAGTAAACGATTGTTAAGGATGGCAATATCACCCATCTTCTTGCTTCAAAAGGTCTAACAATAATATCAATCGTAATAATGACAATAATAATAATAGCATTGGCTTCTATTTCGGAGATACCCGAAGCTTGCCAGAGGCGTAAACAGACTGTCACAAGAGATGGAGTGGACAGATATTTTGTGAGGATGTAGAAAGGTGCGTGAAAAAAGCAGGAAAGGTGTAGCAAGGTATGAGCTGAAAGGGAGCTGTAGGCAGCTAAGGGTCCTCATCCCTCGATTGGGCACCACATGATAGTTCGTCTTCCTTAGCCTTGTCACTAAGGCTGTTGATAGAGGGAAAACATTAGTCATTGTCTATCTCGGTCTGTCGGAGGCTTTTGGTCGTGTTCCACAGCTCTGTTTCATTGCGACATTGCTTTCCTTTGATATTACCAGCCCGTTATTTTCTTGGTTGCGACCTTATCTCACTCATCGTTCTCAAGTTGTCCCTCCCAACTTCCATGCCTCTGACCCGAGATCGGTTACATGTGGCTTTGTACAGGGCAGTGAACTGGGTTCCCTTCCATTTCCAACGCAGACTTATGACACACTGAATCTAACCCACATTGGCGTGCCACTTTTGATTGCAGATGATATAAAAATAGTCCACTCTTGATAATGGTGATGATAATGGTTTGTTTCGGATAACCCCAAGGCATGCTGTAAAGCAAGATCAAACGGTACAATTGGACGTAGAGTCCGAATTCCAAGAGGATGATTCAGGTATGTGCACTCGATATTGTACAGGAAAAAGTAATAACTCACTCTCTATGGCCGCGCCCGGCAAATTTGGACTCAAGGTCGGGTGGCCAAGCCGATCAAGTTAGGTTGAAGCTGATCGAAGGTATTAGACGCTTACTCGAATATTATAACCAGAGGGACCGTGAAACGAGGGAATCAAACAAAATTGACGGAAGTTTTGTTCACTTTGGTGGAAAAATTTTTCCAAGGGAGACATGAACCAGCCATAGCTCTCCGCGAAGTATGGTACGGCTTTGTAATGGAAATCAGACGATAAAAGGAATGAATTTGCAGACGAAGAACAGGAAAGTCTTTTCGAAGATTACCCTTGTAACTTTTAGATACCGAATATCGGCTGAGTCAGTTAAATACCCAGTGAAAAACTCGTTTGTAGATAAAGATTGCCCAGGTGATCTTGAAAGAAGTCCCCGGACGTAAACATGTAATCGTTGCGCACATTGTTCACTTTCAGAAATGTGGAATTTGATGCGCCAAACTTGAAATGAGAACTGGACAATAAATCAATTTGTGATGCGTAGCCATGATAGTCGGAGATACTCTGTTTGCAGAGGAGATGAGTATTTAAATTACAAGTAAGTATTTGCGTATGATAATCTTTATCTAAGGATTGAACATGATGACCAGAGAGTAGCACGGATCAAAATCGTCCGGGAAGAATTACCAAGATAGAATGCCGAACATGATGAAGCACCAGACAACCGCTAAATACGTTTGCAAAATTGGGCGGTGAAGTAGTTGACAAGTAAAATACTATCTGTTGATATTCTTTGTAAAAGGCGGATCATGTGATGGCGAAAGATCAAAATGCTGCGATACAGATGTCTCTCAGATGTGAACATATAGGGAGGGCATGAATCTTTGCAAGGTGAGAATATTGCAATGCTACAGCACTGTGGGCGAACAGAAGTACTGATAGAGAGAGCGAACTGTCTCAGTATCGTTGACTGTTGGGATACTGTGGAGACAAATATTCCTCAGTGCAATATACTCTTTGGACATTGTGGGGCAACATTAAATGTGACCTTTTTCAAATATATCGGTAACTGTTATAAAAAATGCGAGTTTTATCTTGGGGATTGGTTAAGTTTGCGAATGGGACAAGCGGGTGTTTTGGCACGAATCCTCGGGAAAAAGGATCATGAACGGTAAGCCGAGTACGGTGACGGTCTTTTAACTCCGCGATAATTATGCGCGGGGAAAGTAGATTTTGCCGGGCGTAAGAAGCGGTAAGCTAAGATGGCTAAGATGGAGACGATGAAGAATAGGCGATAATTTGGGGAGATGGTTCCTTATTTGCAGCATTTCAGGTGTATAAATGTTTTTTGCCGCCACCGGTACTAATGGGTGAGGCTGACCGTGCGCTGGACACCCAACCTTAAAAACAGTTCGTGAAGTGAGCACAGGAGGTTCGATTCGCCGGCCTAATTACGCTCGCACATCGTTGCGGAAGTCCTGCTGGCCCTATTTGGGCCGGCCAAAGCGGTGGATCTGACCGAGCCCCGCACCGGCGAGCTTCGCTTGAGTGATATTGGCTTTGTCACATAGCTATAGGAATCAAATAGCCCAGGAGCTTGCGACCAGGTTGCAAGGGGTCCCGGAGAGCAGGGCCAATGTGATGGTGACGAAATGACAGGTAGGTACTGATTTTCAGCGGGAAAAGTGGGCCATGTAATATACGGAGCCATCGAACGGAAGGCACAGTGGTTGCCTGGAAAGATAAAAATAGAAAAAACGCATTCTGGGATGCTCCCAGCTGAGGATCAACGGTCAGTGGTAGAGAAAAACCTCTAGTACCTGGAAATTGGAACTACTTGATGGATGGTTCGATTTTACAAAACACAAGGTTGTACACGAAAGATTATTAAAACTTGGGTGATATATACGGCGACTTGTGTGGTACGTAGGTCTCGTGGCCCCTGACTCAGACCCACGTGTCAGTAACCCAAACCGACTTCGTACGCTTGCTCCTCCGGAGTGTATGGATCATTGTTTGATACGAGTGTCAGAGCATCAAGCCGTTTGATTGATTCCTCTTTAAATCTCGGTAAGTGGCCTACTGCGCTGACATTTGGTGGGAGTTTATTCCACATTTGTGAATATTAAACAATAAAGAAATTGGACCGTAGGCTGGTTCTGAAGTACGGCACAATGATCTAATGACTGCCGTGTCGTCACGAAAACTTTAAGCTTAATGGGTTTCGTACCACAGGGGAGGCTTAGCAGGATCTACACTTTATTAGTGAGTGGAAGAAGAATAAGTTGTTCTTTATCCTTCGGAGCCAAAGTGGTTCTAGGTGTAGCAGGTCACAGCGCTGTTTATGGTTGAGGCTAGACAAATAACCAATCGTTCGTTTAGTAAAGATGCGCTGAACATTTTCGATGGCGATCCTATCAGTCTGGCGCATGTTGGAGCCAACTACTGAACTTTACTCTCGCAATGGTCTGACGTGCGTTGCATAGACACGGAGTTTACTTTCACGCAAACGGAACGTTTTGTGAACAAGTCCTATTACCATGCGAGGCCTAGCAATTTGAGTATCTGTCTGCTCCGAGAAGTTAAACGAACAGGAGTAGTATATGCCCAGGTTGCGTACTGATGATTTGTTGGGGATCAGATGACCACCTATACTAAAAGTTTCGGGAGGGGCATGACACTTGTATGTAAGAATGCAGCTTTTGTCCACCGGGAACTTCATTACCCAATCGGTGCACCACGGATTAATCATTCGTAGGTCCTCCGATATTTTCGCTATAGTATTGCCCAATGAATTATGGTCGAAGGTGTACAGCAAGTTTACATCATCAGCAAATGAAAACGGAGTTGCATGGCGAACCACGGTAAATATATCATTCACTTACAAGAGAAACAACAACGAGCCCATTACACTACCTTGAATCACACAGCTGGTTACAGGGCTGGGTGTGGAAATGGTGCCATCAATGTTTACCACTTGACTGCGCAAGGACAAGTACGATTCTAGCCAGGCATATAACGGGTCAACAATACCGTATGCCTTAGCCTTTGACAACAAACGAATATAAGACACCTGGTCAAAGGCTTTAGACATGTCTAAAAGGACTGAGATCTTTGCCTTGCCATCATTGGTGGCTTTAGTAATAAGGTTCAGAGGGTCAGTCATACAAGTTGCGCAGGATCGATGTTTTAGGAAACCGTACTGACCTTCACTTGTAAGGTGGTTTTTAAGGAGGTGATCTGTTAGTTTAACTTTTATCAATCTTTCCATAATCCTCAATACTACTGGGGTATGGTTCCCAGGCCTGTAGTTGGCCGGGTCCTCCCGTGTTCCCTTATGAATAGGAATAATAATCGGAGTTTCCCACTGTATAGGATACCAACTAAACAGAATAGACAAATTGAATAAATTCGATAAAAGAATTGGGATATCTGGGACGCCCAATTCAAAGATGGCCGATGGTAACGAATCCGATTCGGGGTGGGAAGATATTTTGATATTTGAAATTAGAGGAAAGCAGGAATGTTACAGAAGAAAGTGGCTCATATGATGGCACTGGTGGATTGTAGAAAAGTGGAGCTGCTTCACTGGTTAAGGAAGAAGCGAAAAACTTGGTAAGTGCTTCTGCTATGTCCAGCTGTTTGTCGAAGCACATTATATTGAAAGGGAAAGAGGAGATAGATGAAGTAGTTTTGGGAGTTCCTCGACTTCAACAGTTTTGAAAGAATTTCGACTTTCTTGGAACCATGTGAGGCCCTGTGTTCCTGTTATATTTTTTAACTCCCGGGGTACAGTTTCGTCATTTCAGCCGAACCATTTACCTGTATAATCAGTGAAAAGTCCCTTGTTTTAAGGTAAATGCCTTGGAGTCTACTTAACTTCAAGTTGAGACGAGAAAACTTATTGTCTTAAGGGCGGCTTGACGATCATTTTTACGGGGTTAGTCGGTTGGGGCATCTTTCAAGGGTAGAGTAGAGTTGATCTGCCACCAGCTGGGGATCTGCACTTAAAAAGAAGAAGGTGTCCCATTTTTGGCTGAGAATCAGAGAAGGCAGTATATTCCAGTTAGCACTACGATATGGTTTATGCGGGGGTGTCGGCTGTTCATCTTTTATGGGCACAGCGAAGCAGCAGTTGACAGTTACGTGATCACTCCCAGGTAGGTCATGCTGAATTTTTGTTATAACTTGGGTTAGTTCTAGCGACAAGATTCAGTCAAGCGTGTGGTCGCGTCTGGTTGGTGACGTGACGTGCTGCTTCCAACCTCCTAGGTGAATTGCTTTGAAAAGCTGTAGTAAATGGCGTGGTGCTGTGAGTGATGTCCAGTATATTCCTGGTGCACTAAAGTCACCAGCTATCAATTACGGGCCCACTTTAAGATCACTAATTAAGTTATATGCCTCGATAATTTGCAGGAAGCCGTCAGAACTAGATCTGAATGGACGGTATACGCATCCTGTTATCAGTTCTTGACGTTCGACTTCAACGTTCAGCCATACAGAGTCAACAACGCCATCTAGGATAGGATGCTAAAAGCTTGTCACCCCGAAAGTTTCTTTTACATACACTAGACAGCCTCCACCACGTTGATGTGTTCTGCCCTTGCTGAAGGATTTGTAGCTGAGTACCTCAACGTCCTCTCCTAGACAGGAGTCCGGTAACCAAGATTCCGTCGGTAAAATGAAGTTATAGCCATTTGTTATTGCAGCTGATCTTATGTATTTGATTTTGTTCCTAACAGAAAGTGCACTGACTGGAAGCTATGTGAAAATTCCGGGGCCTCTGACATCATCCTTGAGACTGGTACTTACAGTTCGTTGACCGCTGCATTTAACCTGAAAAGAATCATCAGAGCAGGATGCAAGCCCGCTTAAGTTGTTATTCGCAGAGGAAGGACATGGTTCTGCATGTGAAATAATAAATGACAGGGTATTCGGTATTACACTACTATAAGGCTGATTAGAACTGTTCATATGAGGCATATCTGCGTAATGAGGCCATGTTGTACCCGCGGTACATATTGAAAAAAGGCACTTTGGCCAGAAATGAGGCACCCGCTGGTAGATGAGAGGATATGCAATGCGCTCGGATAGTTCAGCGGAGGGGGGGGGGTAGGAAAGACAGGAATAATGGGAGATTAAGCTGGTGGGATGGTTCCATTAGTCCGGAGTTAGGTATAAACGCGGTTTTCCCATCATACCATCTATTTTTATCAAGGGTATGGTCCCATCGTTGTTGTATCATCATCTTAGAAGTGCTATTTTGTTTCATATGCTGAGATGTACGAGGGTATCCCAAATAAGGGAAGTCGGTCGGTGACGAATTTGGTCTAGAGAAGGAAATATCGTCGTCGTTGTTCATGCATCCCCGTATCTTTTTCTCCCACGAACACTTAGCCTTGGCGAGTAACCCGTCGTTGGCCCTCTTTTCTGGACGGTTATTTGTTGTCTGTGACATACTTGGCATACCAGTGGCACGCCTGGGTTTTTCATTAGTTTGTAAAAGGGGGCCTATGGGGACAGATATTTGTGCTGCAGGTTTTATTCCATTGAGAAATTGAAGTCCCGTGGAAAGGTCGTCCGCAGCCGGAGGCCTAAAGTGGGGACCCTCCTGGGATGAGCCCGTAGGTGTTTTTGATATATGTTGTCTTTTTGGCTGGGGTAGCTGTGTGGAGGTGGGGAAATATTCGTCTAGGTCAACTAACCCTGTGGATCTTCTGGGGGCAGAAGTGTGAGGGGCTTCGCTGATCCTTGGTAAAGTGCTTGGGGAAGAGGGCGACTTCTGGAACTTAATGCCAATGCGACTGAAACTTTTGGCGGCACACCTTATCACTTCTCTTTGCAGAGGCTTTCTGTCAGCTTGTATCTACTATACGCTGTTTAGTGATGAACGCTCTAGCGATTTTTTCATCAGGAAATTGGGATAGAAGGGGGCAAGAGTGCTTTTGTGACCTTTTTCTTGGTCTTCTGCAATGACATGGAAAGTAAACCATGCCCGCAGCTTGAAGGATAGTAGATTTAACCAACGTGATGTCCAGCTGTTCAGAGATGATGAAGACAACTGCATTTCTTGCGTTCTGCAGCCGTCGTAGGAATTCCGATGCCACTGAGTCAAGAAACTGACCGGCTGCTATCAGGTTCTGGGGACCAGGATGCAACGTGGACTCAAAAAGTAAGGTTAGTGGTGTTAGTTTTGATAATATATCAACGGACGCCATCTGGATAGATATACTCTCCAAGTTACTTCTAATGGCACAGGCCCTTCTACTGGCTTCCCCAAATATTCCTATCATATCGCGGGTATCTGTCGTGTTCAGGTCGTTTGGGCTTCTGATTTGCTTTAGAGCGAGAAGCCATTGGTTGACACCGTTTGCTCGTTGACCTTGCCATTTTTTTTACAGAATGTTGGTGGTAGGCGATATGGTCTCTGGTGATGACTAATGGATAGACAACCCAGGGGCTGGTAAGTAAAGCTACTGCTGTCTTTTTCTGTAGCTAACTCTGGGCAGCTCACACAAGTTGTGAGGGACTAGTAGTTTGGATAATAATAATAATGATAATAATAATAATAATAATGGTTTATTTCGGGGACGCCCGAAGCATGCTCGATTGCATGATCATATGATACAGGGGAGGTCACAAAAAGGTTCCTTGGATATTCATTTGGGTAAATGCAGCCTAAAAGTGTACAGGTTTTAGTGGTCGCACGAACGATTGCCCGGCAAATTTGAGTTTGAAGGTCGGGTGGACGTACATTTGCGAATTGAGTGAAATAGGCTCCGCCGTCGAGATACGTGATGAAGTAAAGCGGTGATGAAGTAAAAACGCGCAGTATTTTGGATAGCGTCGATGTAAAGTCGCAAGGGTGAGTAAACTGACAAAGAAAACTTTCGAAAAAGCACCAACGAAAAATTGGAGAATTTTGGGTGACGAAGGACATGCACTTTAACCAGTAGTCCAGATGACCCGGAAAATGGCAGAAATATAATACCTAAGGATTTGTGGTGTCCTTCGAGGAGGGAGAATGTGTAAATGAAACAGTCCGTTCAACCAAGGAATTGGTATTTGCTATTCATCAAGAGGTTGTGGAGAACACCCTCATAAAGAGGTGGATGTAGCTGCCCGAGCCTGGAAATTTCACTGGAGCAGAGTGACGAAAGTTGACAGGTGAGTGAAACACGATTCGAGTAAAGGGTTCGTTTCAGGTTAATTGGTGAACACAATTTGACAACAGCAGTTGATATACGATGATCTTATGAAGTCTCAAGGGGGTGGTGCATAAACGATACTGTCAAAACATGTAAAGAATCGCTTAACGGGATGCGCTGGCAAGAGTCTGACATGGGGTATTTGGGAAACAACTGGAAGGTCAGTAAATTGGCATACGTATAGTTCATTGCCAGCAAAGGTTTGGAGAAATCGCTTTCGCAGTGTCGAACTATTTTTGTCCTGGATTGTGAATACTTCATTGCCAATGTAACTGTCATGAAATGCAAATGGCTGAATGAGAAAAGGTGCAACGGTGCAGCATAGAGGTGGTGTTACGCCGATTAAGCGCTAGAAGGAGGACCATTTCGTTCTGTGTGGAATTGTTGGCAGGTGAGGGACGAATAAATTACCAATTGGATGAATGGTCTCTTCAAGAGTATACCAGGAATTGTCATATTCATAATAAAGATCTGAACAGTGAAACCGTTTCATGTTTTGGGGTACAGAATCCGGTAACTGGATATAATAGAATGAGGGTAAACATGGCATCAGTTCAGACAAATAAAAGATAAGTCGATGGATATAAATGCCGGTATGGTAAACCTTGTTCAGGAACGTTGGAGGAGGCAATGGGTGGCAGCAGTAATATGCAGGGGACGTTGGTTTTCAATCCGCAGTTGGCACTAGTGGGTGAGGCTGGCCGTGCGCTGGACACCCAACCTGAAAACCAATTCTGGTGACAGGAGGTGCGATCCGCCGGCCTATTTGCGCCCGCGTATCATTGCAGTTGGCCTGCACGCCCGATTTGCGCCGGCCAAAGCGGTGGATCTGACCGCGCCTCGCACCGTTGTGATTGACATGAGTTTTCTTGGTGGGGCCAAACGGCCGTAGGCATCAGGAAGTCCGCGATCAGGCGACCAGGCACCAGGGGATCCCGGAACGTAACCAAGGAAGCATCATTCGGGTAGCGTATGAATAGCCAACGGTCAGGTAGATGCGTAGGCCGGGTTAGTGACCGGTGTGGTCTCCAGAGTATTAAGAGTCATCGAGAGAAAGGTACGCACGAATGAAGGTCTGGAAATAGAGAAAAAGTAGAGGAGCGCAGTCTGGGATGCTCCCAGCTGAGGATAAATGAGAATCGATACAAAGAGGCAACAATAATAGACAGTGACTCTCTGAGGCTAGTTTTTCGATTGCAGAAGGCGGAAAAACTAAGAATGGTTATTTCATTTCATCTGTCATAGACCGCCGGTGTTTGCGCGATTCAAAAGTCTAGACCCTTCTCATAGGCTTGGTTATCGGGCATGTCTACATTTAGGAGCTGTAAGGTTTGGGTAACCGTGAGGAATTTATCCACCGTACTTCTAAACCGATGGCTGGAAGTAGAACTGCGTATTTCTAACGGTAATTTATTCCATAAGTTAGAGTACACTATGATGAAGAAATGTGAACGTAAGCTGGTGTTGGTAATAGGGGTTGAAGGGGTAAGAATTCTAGAAAGTAGTGGATAGCTAGAAACGGGCGCAAAGTGCAGTGGATTAGAAGTATATGTCCGACTGTGAAGGATGTTATACAAAAAGATAAGGTTCAGTTTCATACGGCGAAGCCATAAAGGGTCTAGTTTAAAAAATAAGCAGCGTTCTTAACAAGTGAGGGCTGAGCTCCATCCAATCAGTCGCTTGGTAAAACTACGTTGAACTGACTCGATACCAATTCTGTCTGATTTCCGCATACTAGAAAAGATCAGTGGGCAGTATTCTAATAAAGGCCTGGCATGAGATTCATAAAGGAGAAGAATGCAGTCTCGAAGTTGGAAGGAGCGAAATATTAGCCCTAGACACTTTCTGGCCTTAGCGACTTGGAGGGCCGAATATTCCGAGAAATTAAATGTGCAGGAATAGTTCAAGCCAAGGTCCCGAACTATTTGCTTGTTAGCAATGGTTGAACCACAAACGGTTAAGGATCCTGGAGGTAGCTTGCATTTATATGTGAGAACCTCATATTTGTCAGCGGAAAAATTCATCTGCCAAGTTGAACACCATCTATGGAGTGCAGATATGTCTTCGGAGATGTTTAAGATAGCCGAGGCGATGCATTCAGGCTTGAATGAGTATACAATTTTAATATAATCAGCAAAAAGAAATAGGGTGCCATGGCTCACTGAGAGGAATATGTCGTTTATATACATGAGGAACAACAGAGGGCCAAGGACGCTACCCTGTATAACACCGCTTGTAACTGGTTTAGGCTTGGAACAGTGTCCGTTTATCGAGACAACCTGAGAGCGATTAGACAGGTAAGAATTGATCCAAGATAGTAAAGGGTCAGTAATGCCAAATGATCGGATTTTGGCCAGAAGATGTGGGTGTGGCACGCGGTCAAATGCCTTTGACATATCCAAGTAAAGTACTATAAGGGCCATTCCACTGTCTGCCATTTCAGTGATGAGATTTAAAAAATCGAGCTGGCAGGTTGCGCAAGATCTTGACTGAAGGAAGCCGTGTTGCCGAGGATTAATGACGTCCAATTGAAAGAGGTGCTTGACGATGTGTTCTTTTACGATTTTTTTCCATTAGCCGAGAGAGGACAGGTGTATGGTTAATGGGACGGTAGTTTGTTACCTCATGCAGTGGACCTTTCTTGTGATGCGGGATTATGACTGAGCATTTCCAGTTTGCGGGCACCAGACTGGAGTTCATTGATAGGGTAAATATATTCAGTAGTAGGTAAGGTAAGTCAGGTCCGCATTTAACTATTGCAGTGGGCGGTAAGCCGTCAGGTCCTGGGTAAGATGATGGCTTGAAAGTGGTTAATAATTAGGAGATAATTGAGGCGTCAAATTTCACTGTGGACAGAGTTGAAGCGGTAACTAGGGCAAGAGGCGGAGGGTCAACATAAATAATAGGGGCCATAGTTGAGGCGAAGAATGAGTTGAAGGCCTCTGCAATAGAAAGGGGAGCAGAGGCGGATACACTGTCCATTAAAACAGTGTGCGGGATATTTCCATGATTATGAGAGGTTCTGGTCCTGTACAGTAATGACAGTCGAAGAGATCTATTCTGGTGTCGCAGAGCTTTTGTTTCCTGGTTACGTATTGTAGTTTCTTCAAACTTTTGAATAGTAGAAGTGAGGCGAAAAAGTTGAATAAGAATTGCAAAGTCGTGTGTATTTTCATGAATTTTTTGGAGCTTGGCATACTTTGTTTGCAGCGAAGTGATATGGGATTTTCTATTATTCCTTTGCTGGGGGAGGTAGGTAATCCTATTAAGACATCTGAAGAACTGTGCATAGAAAATATCAGTGGCGTTTTGTGGGTCACGAGAGAGAAAAAACTCACTCCAATCAGCTTGTCGAATGGTAGCAGGGATAACCTTCCAGTCAGGGAGAGGAGAGGGTTTGATGCAGTGTGATTTCAGGTTAGGCTGTGGGTGAGTGGGAATGCGGCAGTTAACCAGATTGTGATTGCTACCGGGCAAACTTCGGGAGATTGAGACAAATAAATGAGGGACGCCATGGGTGAAAATGAGATCTAAAGTGTTGTTTTTTCTCGTAGGAGAGCGGATATGCTGTACCCACACTCCTACAGTAATACTTGTTACAAACGGTAAAAGGTTTGCGGGTGCAGATAAAGATGGCCAAGCTATCTTGGGCAGGTTAAAGTCACCAGCAATAACTTTTATACTTGAGGGCAGTAAGGATAGGTATTCAAACGCATCAATTAGATATGAGAGTCCGGAGAAATTTTCGCTTGGTGGACGGTAAACACATCCAACATGAAGTTGAGAGCCAGGAATGTGGACAGTTATCCAAAGTGAATCGGGAATAGAGTCGAGTAGAGGATGATGAAGTGCCGTTGTATTAAAGGTTTGCTTGACAAATGCCAAACAACCTCCACCGCGTCAAGTTTCCCTATTTACTCTGAAGACATTGTAGCCTACAAGAGAAATCTGGTCTGTTGGAGTGTAACTGGTTAACCAAGTTTCAGTGATCAAGATTATATCATAATTAGAACTAGTGGCCAGATATCGTAAGTGCCGAATTTTGTTTATTATGGATCGGCTATTAAAAAGAACCAAAGAGATACTGTTATTGATATTTAGTTTTGGGGAATTCGGTTGGTCAAGTAGATTGTGTGGTGCGGAACAGTCTAGATTCCTGGTCTGACTTGCATGTCCATATGCAGGTGGCAAATCAGCGCCGTGAATTGGGAGGTTTGGTCTATGAGCTGTTGCGTAGTATGGCGCGATGTTGGAAAACGGAGGGCTGGTTACGCTATGGTGTCGGGCGGTGCTAGGATCCGATGAAGACAAACCCCTTAAGAAGTGCGGGATGTCTGAAGTGTCTGATATAACGACATTTCCATTTTTCCGAGGAGGGTTGAGGATACGAGACTGCATAACAGTGTAGTTCGTTAACAGCTCCGGTTTGGAATACAGATTTTCACACGAAGGTAGGGTTAGCGAATGGGCAGCCGGCAATTTTGACACATGGCATTGTCAAAGGTAGGGCACAGACGGTGGTGGAATGTGCCTAAGGAAGCAATGGCCATTATTTGGTGCGATATTATCATAGGGATTCAGAGGATTTGTCCATTGGAGAGAGGGTCTAAGGAATGGTGGGGGCATGCCATACATTATCTGAGGACGGTTTGGCGTTAGTGGATTCGATAGGGCCTCCAACGTGGAAGAAGCTTGTAGGCTCATAGGGCTTACAGGTTTGTTAGTCAGAGGGGGCTGAGGCGGGGCGACTGTGTTGTGGCTGTGGGGCCCGATGCCCGCCTGAACTCCACAGCCGGCATCTGAATAGGGAAGATCGTGAAGTGGGGTGACGACCTGGTAGCTGACTTGAGGGAGGGGTGGCAGCTGTTGACAGTGGCTGGGGGGGGGTTAGTTGTTTGCATGCCTGTTGAGCAGTGCTTACCGAGCTTGGTCATCATAGCTCTAGGTGTATGCGGCGGCGGCGGCGGCAGTATTGTCGCAGTCATATTATGAGGCCTCCAGGTGGACGTACTAGGCTGTAGAGATGATGTCACTGGTAGGTCAGTTGTCTTGTGGCTAAACTGGGATGGAGAACTTCTGGGTAGATTTGTGGAAGACCCTGAAAATGTGGAATGATAGGTTTGATGAGGTCGATTTTTGCTATTTATTCTAGCAGACGTGGTAGGTGGGGAGGCAAGGTGCCGACGTTTTCCTGGTAGTTGGGTCGGTGACACATACGGCGATATGTCTAAGTCTATGGTCTCTGCTGGCGTCATGTACACCGATGGCAATGCCGATGCATTTCTCACTGCAGATTTGCTACCCTGGGTTTTCGCCACATTTAACCTTTGCCTGATGGGCTTTACATGAACGTTTTGTGATGGCCTTTTCAGCTTGTCAGAAGAAAACTGTGCCGCACTCTGGGTTGAATTGCACGAAACTTGCGTGAGATCCTGGGGACAAGACTGGCGGAGGTCCACGGATGCCGAAGGGGCCACAGGCGAGGTAGGTGTTCTGGCTAAAGTCCTGTTCATTGGAGTATGTGGTGATGCATCTACGGGTCCCGTTTGATCAAAGCCAGTGGGAGGCGCTGGTTTGCCTCTCTGCATGCGGAACATTTTCCTTTGTAGAGGAGATTTATCGGTGTGTATTTTGATGTTTTTAAATGTCGTAGCTGCGGCAATCCTTTGATAGTTGCTGATGAACTCAGCGGCTGTTAATTGGTTAGAGAATTGAAACAGCAAAGGGCAGGGGTATTGTGGTGACCTTTTCCGCAGCCCAGTGCAATGGCACATGTGATGAGCCATGTTGCATGCATTCAGTATTGTGGCTTTAACAGACTGTGTTGGCAGTTTGTCCGGGACGTTTAACACTATAGCATTGTTAGCGATAAGGGAAGGACTTATTAAATATGACAGCGGTGAGAAGTTTTATGTGGGTTGTTGGAGAAATATTTCTAGGATAATCATGATGAAAAATTAGCGAAATCTACAAAAACTCTTTCAAGTCTAGTGAGCTACCCTTACCCTCTGAAACATTTCCAAGGTTTTTTCTGCACTCGACTGCTGCTGTCGCTCCTGAACGACGAATTCTTCTTCTGATAAGTGCGAGGTCCTAACCCTTAAGTTCGTATTGCCTGCTGAATCCCCAATTCTGGGTGGGTCTTCAATTACTGGTCACCCTGCCATCCTTGATTTAGGCCTCAACTACTCTGGCTCCCTCTGAGCTCACCGCCATCCAAGCGGCTAAGGCTAGAAGGGTGGCCCCACTTTCCCACTACTTTCGTCTCCGGGTCAGTATCATCAGCTTTTATAAATCCCACATCAGACCTTTGCTCGGATACTGTATTGTAATCCTTTCCAAATTCTCATAATCCGACGAAGTCTCTTTGGGAGGCAAACAAAGGTGTTTTACTTAACAGTCGCTTGGTTGGTCGACGTAGTTAAGCTAAAGAGAACGATGTCAACTTCTGAATCTCTACCCAACTCAGCTCCACCGCTTGTAGCTGAAAGTGGACTTTTAGCACAACCTGCTCCACAACAAGTCTTTCCCATCCAACCCATTAAGTTTCTCTATTTAAACCCCTTTCCCACTTCACCACAAGCCTCCCGTTACCCTCCCACCGTAGCTAAGCGGGCCATAGAGCCAACTTTTCCCTCTCATCTACCCCAAGTTCAGCAGTGAGTTTCCCATCATCATTCGAGCTTAGAACAAGCAACGAGTTCTGTTGGTGCTCACCCGGTATCTCACATTTACCATTGCACTTCAGTTATCTGACAGGTGCACATAAGATGACAGCATACGAGAGGAACCTCGGTTTCTAAGTCCGGCCAACTCTCTTAAGGGTTCTGAACATTCCAGGAGAGGAATCAATCAATTATAAACAGCCTTATCTATATGAAAGAATTCTCGCCGCTTGACTAACCGCGGCCATTCCCGTGCTGAATAAAAGGAACCGGAATACCACTAATTTCCTACACTCTGCTTTTCTTTTCTCCCATAGTCTCAAACAATTTTGTGTTTTGTCCTCTCTTGTTTTTTTGCTTTGCCTCTGCTAACCGGTAATCCATAGCAGTTACGCACCGCGACTGCCTTTCTTTATCTGCCTTCACTTTTCAGTTCCTCGCCTATGTATTTTTTACCCTCAACATAGGCCAACTGTCTTAGCACCTTGATGGTGGCTTCCATTATGAATGTGCCTGGAAAACACTGCTGTGTGGTCGTTTGTCAATAGCAGGCCTCACTAGTTCTGCCCTCCGAGATTCCTCACAACCTGGCCACCCGATAGCGGATCGTATATCTTCATTGTCGAGTTACTCCCTCTCCCCCGACAACAATCACCCACGACCATTTGTACTAACCCAAGCCGTGCGGAAATCAGTCTGATCCACCCCCTGGCCGGCGCAAATAGAGCTTCCGGACCATCTGCAACGATGTGTGGGGGCAACTGGTCTGGTGGATCAACCTCCTGCATTAAATTCATGAAGCTTATCGGGATGGGTTTCCAGGGCACTGTTATCCCCATCCATCAGCTCCGATTGCTTATTTCGCCCTCACAATCACATCCCTATTGCATCTAATAAAACAGTTTGCCGATCGCATGCCTACACTCTGTTCTACCAAGGTAGGGTCACCCAAAGGTTTTCCGTTACTCCGATCGCCTCCTGTTTTCAGTTCTCGTGCGCATACCTAACCATCTTTCCCTTGCTACCACCGTCGTTGTTCTACCACCTCTTGCACACTCATCCATTTTTTTCGTTCTCTTATCCTTTCTCAGTACCAGCGCGATTCTTACCCATGCTCAGTCGCCGTATTAAAACTCTCCGTTCAACCTCTGCATCAATCACGACCATTTTTTCTACCGATTCATCAGTTCCATATATTCCTTGCTCGGCTCCACAGAGCCCACTCGGTCTTTCCATCAGCAAGAGCTTTGATTGGCATCTTCGGTTCATTCCATTTATGTAACCGCTTGCAGATATGCAGCTCTCCAGGTTCATCGTCTCAACTTCGCTACGCACACATATTTCTTGCGGCTACTATTCCATCTCACGTTTTCTGCTGAAGCCTCCTTCTTTCCCCGGCCAGTAGTGCTTTGTCAGTGGTAAAATGATTTGGGCAGTCATCTTTTACCTATTTCTCTTGAGCCAACTCTTTCCCCTTGTTCTATATATCGTCAGCCACAGGTATCTTTTTCGGGCTCTTCAGGTTGCTTTTCTTCTCCACTTTACACCCGCAGTAAAGAAAACGTTACATGTTGAATTCAGCGATCCGTTTCAAACTTTTCATTCCGCCGGTACTTATTCCCACTGACCTTTCGTATGTCTATCTCTTTCTTACTTTGTTTGCCGCTACAACTACGGTATCCTTTCATCAAACTCAGATAAGCTTCTCAGTTCTCTTTCTCCGCTGCTAATCCTTACCACCTCGATCGCTTGATCCTCACATCCGCTCTGCGTATCCAAGCCATCCCCACTGTCATCACGTTAATGCTTCCTAAAATAAGTTCGCTTCCTGTTGCTTCTCTCATTATCGGCCGTCGTCTGTTTATGCATCTCCTCTTGACAAATTATTTGAGTCATTTTTGACTGATTCCTTCCAGTAATTCCCCCGAATTTCCTCCTCCACGATCTGTTCTTTACTGCCGACATATCTCTATGTCCCCAAGGCCGATTTTTTCTCTGTAGATCCACCACGTTCCACCAGTTATAAGGAAAACAATGTATCGGGATTTTTCGCCGATACTTCCTCTTTCATCATTGATATGGAGCGCATTTTCTCTGCACGCACTTTAGGTTTCAACGGCCATCCCTTTCGCCTTCATTCAGCTGCCTCTCCTGATGCGCATCCATTCTAAAAATGTCTATACCTCATGGCCACCGAATACCAATCTCTCCAAAACACTCTTTACATCTGACCCGCCTCTCAAGACCCGTTTCACTTGCTCCATGTTCCTCGCTGAGTTTTGCTACCTGTTCCTGGTCACTTATCTCAGCGTGGCAAAGCTTCATTTCCATCCATTGCTTTCCAATGTATATCATTTTATTCTTCATCTTCTTTTGTTAACACAGCCGTTTCATCAACATTTTGATCTCCCTCATGAACAAGTTCCAATTTTCCGCTACCTCCACCTGGACCTATCAGACCTCAGCGTTCTGCTCTGATTTTTGGGAGTCAGTCATTATTCGAAACCAACAGTGGGGCTACTTAAACTCCCTCTGTTATTCCCCGGCGAGCATACATTTGATCTCACATTTATCTCCCCTGAGCTTATCCACTCATCTTTGGTCAAACCTTCTTTTACATGATCTCTCTATGTTTGTTCGTGTAATCGTCTGCGATATTTTCATCATATATCCGTTATGCTTGGGGCCCCTCTGAAATAACCCATTATTATTATTGATATTCAGGTCAAAACAAACTCATCCGTTTCAACATTCCACTGTATCCCTAGAAGGCTTTCCACCGAGAGCGGTGATCCATTCAGCTCTGGGACCTCTTCTGCCACTTATTATGCAGACTGACTTCAAGAACCTCCAGAGCGTTCAATATCCACTTCATGAATCGAAGTTCACCTTTTTTTGGCATCCGCGTCAGACACCTAAATCGCGCTGTAGCAGGTTCAGCGTCATCACACGAACCAAGGTAATATTCGACATAGAAGTTCCTGTTGACACTATCCACTGCCGACCAGTGAACCTGGGATCCGTACTAGTTTGCAGCTTCCGGTAGGACAGTTTCCACAAAAGGATGATGGTATCGCCCCCGATGGATAGATAAACACTGTATAATCTGCCAACGATTCATTCAAGTTGTTCACGTCCCACCATAAAAACCGCAGTGCACTTCTTCCCCCTACTGATAATTCCACATGAAAAAAGCTCTCAGGTGTCGGCGGACACAGCCACTCCGTCTAGCCTGAGCCGACTCAAAACCTCGGTCATCGGTGTTGTCATACATGGTCATTGTGTTGTAAGGTCACTATTTGGCTTCCCTCGAAACCTGGATACGCAATCAAAAACCATCAGCAGTTTTTTCAGGTTCCTTAGGACGGAAAACCGGGTGGTGAGGCAGGTACCGGATCACTCCTTTGGGGCTGGTAGTTGCAATCACCGTTTTCACGTAACTGAGAGCTTCACTCCTCGTCGTTACTTCTGAGTACTATCTTCAGAGAACTTCATCCTGACTGAAATCTTCCGGGCGCAACAACCTGTGAAGAGAGTGAGTCTTGTGTTCTGACAGATGTTTGGCCTGTGCACGCGACGGAAGGGGCACTTTGAGTTGACTTCGCAAGTTCCTGGTCCCTTGCCTTACAGCCTGCAGGGCCAAATGGCCTTCTCGCAGTGATGGCGGCTGACCGCCACCAAGGTCATGAAAAGTTTGCTCATACAGAAGACGCGAACACGGCTCCACGTGGTCCTTCTCTGCTGATGCTTATTATATACACGGCCGAGTCCCCCGCCAAAAAGTAAAGTATCTGTCCCGGTGTCGCAAGTACTAACTTTGGTGCTTGGCCGTTGCCTACGACCTGCTCCAGGCAGTGCCAGGTCCAGTTAGTGCCAGATCAGGTGTCATCTAAAGCCATGGCTTAGGCTACCTCATTAGGGGTCACCATCCCTACAGCAACTGATCTCAGAAGTATGGGCTTGCCGGTCGGCCGTGATGCTGAACCAATGACGTGTTTCTTTGCCTATTTGTCTGGGGTGAACTCCTTTATCTTGTGTCTTAGTCACTAGTGTCTTGCCGGGCAACCTTAGTGGTCGCGCTTGCTCTCACCCGACGAGCTGCTCCCCGGCATGAGTTGTTAAGGCACGTGAAACTCGCTCTCACCACCTTTACCATTACCTAAATTTCATTATCTCCAGCTCTGGGGAACTTCGGATGGTTTGTAAACCGTGATGTGCGTCACAAGCCTAGTAGCCTGAGGAAGCCACACCATGGAGCAAAATGGCATGCTTGCTTGTCCAAGGTGGTAGTGCGGCTTTTTGGACCTGACTGGTAGTTGGTCTGCTACTTCCGTCGTTATCGCTAATGAGTCGATCGGTTCTGCTGTGGGCCATTCCTCCCTGTTTGTCTAAGTAATAGGTTAGGTCCTCAAAAGTGGCCTCTCGGTCACATCGGCCTATGCTTTCTGCCTCTTCGGCCCAGCTAACCTGTAGCTCTCATTTGAAGCAGCGAGAGGTGTGCACCGCGCTGAGATCGGACCTTTGGCTCATGTGATCTAGGGCCAGTGAACAAACTTACATCTCAGCGACAAGGTCAAACAGCGTAGACGCCACTATTTGTTAGTTTGGCTTCTGACGTTAGGCCATTCAGCAAGCTGCTGATCAAATAAATCCGTCGAATCTTCCTCGCTGCTGTATAGCCCTGACCCGAGTCGAGCTTGGCGCCACCGTCATTAGCTTTTCTTGCTCGCCCTCAGCAAAAGTGGATTAGGTCGGGCGGCCTCCGCCCCAGTTTGGTCACCTTAGCCTCAACAAAGATTGCAAATTGTTTGGCAAACTTGCAGCTTTGCTCCGGTTGCCCGTCAAAGGCTCCCAGCCCCAAGCCTAATACTTCTACATACTGCCTGGAGACCGATGTAGGGCCTCCCCTTTCTGGATGCCTCTGTTTATTGCAGGGGTCATTTTCAAAAGCCCAGAACCCTACCTCGTCCTGTCTAATTGTGTTCTCTGTATCTTGAGCCAGCTACCTAGCTGGAGCTGACGGTTGCCTTATTTCTGATATCCTTAGCTTGAACATGTCAGTATTTTAGAATCAACAATACCCTCGGTGGTACACGAGCTTGAGCTGACAGGACTAGTAAATCTAACAGTATTTAAAGAATCAGGTTCACCCAAACTCTCCCCAATGACTAGCCGAGTCTCTTCCTGTTCAGCTTCTGGTTCTTTTATCCTCTTCCGGGCACAGTCTGTATTATGTTGTTCCAAATTGATCAATTTGAGTATCGTAAGGTACCCCATGCAATGTGCAACCCATTCACATGGATCCCAGTGCAAAACAAGATCCATTTGTAAATTCTACGATGACGGGTTATAAAACAAACAAAGTCACAAGTGCATACAGACCTCGAATATGCAATCACAACGGCCAAAAACGAGGGCTACCTTCGCGACGCGAGAAAGGCCAGCATAGGATTCACACAGGTCCAACCAGAGTATGGCAAAATCGCGAGTTGGACGCGAATGAACAGAGGTTGTAGCACAAAATGTATGTGGCATGAAACACACAAAGAAAGTTTATAATTGAGCATTTTTATGAATCCAGGTTATCGCGGCTTTTGTGGAGGACTTCGCACATCTAGTAGTTACTGAAATACGACTGAGGTTTGGTTATTTTGGAGTGGCGTAATTCGTCGTATCCAGTATCGCGGCAGTGCAAACCCAATTTGTTTTCGGTTGTATCGGAATGGGTCGCTACGAGCCGTTGGCACTTGCGACTGGCTGGAATGTACAAATAGTTTACTTCAGAAGCTCGACGCTTGCAGTAATGAAAGAATAAAAGGTAAAATGTTTACCGCAGTCGCTGGCTACCGTACAATCAAAGGATCGGGCTTTAATGATCTTGTTGGCCATCGGCTTCATTATTCTCAGGTTGTGGCCACGGGGGGCCTAGCTTCCATCGCCGGCACACGCCTGCATGTTTGTGACAGACAATTCCTCCAGTTGTTTTATTGTTTCGATAAATTCCTCCGCACTTGAGCAGAGCAGTGGTAGAGCTTCTTTTCTATCCTCATACTGCAGATGTCATTCACTTTTACCGTTCCCAAGTATCTTCCCCGGGCCTTCTCCAGGGTCAAGGTGTCCCAAACTGATTGCGGGGAATCAAGCTTGGAATACCTACTCCTAGTGTGCTCGGATTAGGGTCGTATATATTGACAGCCGCACCTGCGGGCCTCTTGGTATAAGCTTTCTGTGCAGTCAGCCATTTTTTCTGTTTACCTTGTTAACAGTCTGCAGACATTGCTCCAAGGGTTTGTGGTCCCTTGAAATGACCTTGCCCAGGTTCCTGACCTCAAATTTCGAAACCAACGGTTCCGTGTTGTCCAGAGTAAAGTGTCGCACTCCGCTGGATCCCTCAGTCATCAGACGCGAAGTTTTGCGTGTTCAGAGGCAAGTCCCACTCCACAGGCCACAGGCGGGGAGCACTTAGGTCCATCCGAACTTGGTTAGACCGCGGGCACTGAGAGCCAACAAGTGCTCCGCGAATATGAGGTAGGGAAGTTGTATAACCCGCTGTAAGTCGTTCATATAAATCAAGAACAGTAGGGGACCTAGTGTTGGTTCCTGAGGAACTCCACTGGTTGCCGCTGCCATCACGGACTTGGGGTCCTCGAAACAGACATGGAATCTGCTGTCAGAAGGGACAGCTTTTAGCCATGCCATCAACTGTGCAACGAAACATGCCCCCATGAATCATGTTGTCAAAATAGCTCGGCTGCCTACTGAGGCAAAACCTGCACTCACAGTGGCTGCTTTAAAAGCTCAGCGCAGTCATTGCCGTCGAAGTTCGTGGTTGTTAGGGGAGCTACGAACTCCGCAGGCGGACGAAGTGTACAGCCACTTATAAGCGCTGCCGATCTTGTGAGTGATCCTCCCTTGAAAAAACTACGCAGGCTCATGTGTGCCAATGATATTATTTCTCTCCTAAGTGGAGTACCGTTTACTTGATGGGCAGCTTTCAACTGCCGGCGGAAAAGATGAACCATACAGATGACCGGGAATTGAATACTATCTTCCTAATGTGATGGCAACGGAGGGCGGCAATCAGGCTGCCCAAAGCACTGTCAAAACATGAATTACCTCGGATTTTACTATCACCGAGCAGACGAACTGACCAGCCCAATCGGTCAGAAATGCTCTCGCGGCCTCTTTCTGACTTAGGGCAAGACATAGGAATAGCCTGCGGCCAGTGTGTAAATTGGTCTGCACATACGGCTCTCCTGTACGAATTCTAATCTAATTACCGGTCTACGCGTGTCCCGATCCTTCGAAGTTTCGCCATCTTTAGCAACAGAATGGGCATTAGCTCGATGCCCCTTGATATTCTTTCGCTCAAGCAGCTTCTTTTCCACATCAAGTCCCACCGCATCCACCTCCATCACTCTCTCAGCGATTTTAGACTCACAAATTCAGTCTCCTTTCTCTCACTTGAAGTGGCTCAATAACTGAACTCAACATCTAGCTATGACACCGAGGACTCCGCCCCTCCTTATCTCCCAGCTTAGCCTCTCATAATTTCATGCAATTTTTTTTTCTCCTCAGCTGATTGATTACTTTAAGTCAAATCTTAACCTTGGTACTGAATCTCACAGTTCTTACCTAACCGCTTCCTTTCTTAGTCGTACTTTCCGTGGCTTCATTTTTTCTCAAATACCCGCTGCATCGATGCGCCCGTATTTCACTTTTGTTCCTCTTTCCGGTAACCGTTCGTCCTCAGCTTAGGCATACCCAGACTTCGTTTTTCCATCTCATTTCCCTTTTTAGTGATCCTTAATGCCGGTCAACCACCTCGGGCGCTATGTTGATTATCCCCCCAGCTGGCAGACCCGGATAATAATGGTACATGGCCTTCCGTCGATCGATGTTTTCTTTGGCTCCGTTGTCAGTGTTCTCAATACTTGACTAAATGATCCTGAATCATATATCCTTATAGTGGCTGCTCTTCCCCCCGGAACCGTAATCAATGACAACTCACACGTATTCCACCGGTGCACGCCATGGTTAGATTCCCCCCTTTGGCCGGCGCACATCGGCTTGCAGGCCGCCTGCAACGATGTGCTAGCGCAATTGGGCCGGTGGATCACACCTCTTGTGTTCACTTCACGAAGTATTTTTCGGGCTGGGCCCCCAGAACACGACCAGCCCACCCACTAGCACCGGTTGCGGATTGCACGCTCTTATTCTCCTCGCCATATCGCATTCATTTCTGTTGGTTGCAGATTGCCCTCTTCTACCGTTCTTCTTCCTCCAAGGTCTGCTCATCTACCGTTCCGGTCAGCGCCCTTATCACTTCCCCTTCGTGCTGTTATGCCTCTGTTTGAGTACCTACCCATTCTTTCCTTGTTCCCGCCGTTTCTCTCCATGACTGCTTTCACAGCATGAGGTAGCTCTCGCCCCATCGGTTTCACTGTGCCCAAGCTTCCATTATTTCCCTGTCCATCCAAGTCTCCCTCACAGGCTCCCAATCTCTAATCATATGGCACCTCTCCATAATCATGAAGCTCATTGGACGCGTACCCCACTAGATGCTGTTTTGTCGTCATTTTTTTGTCCTTCCACCTTATACCTCTGACCATTATGCACCAGACCCACCAGCACCGGTGACTAGTCACCGTATAATAACTCGCCTTTCCAGCTTTGCATCCTTTACAGCCACATTCGTTTTTTTCACCATCACCACACTTCCCCTGCTCGACTCCGCAATCTTTCTTTGGAGCTCCCCTTAGACAATCCCCCGACCGGCAACTTCCGGCTCCATCCACTTGTGAAATCGCCTGCAGGCAAACAGTTTCCAGTTTCACTCGCCCAAATCCAACACGCACATATTTCTCGTGACGTCTGCTCCATCCCAGGTTTATCAGTCAAGCTACTTTTTTTCTTTTTTCTTCTCGTTATTCATCCTGCCTCATCTGCAGTGAAGAGATCTGATTAGTCACCTCCTACGTGTTTCTTCGCAGTCAGTACTCTAGTCTATTAAATACATTGCTTGCCAAAGGCATCTTCAGTGTGCCTCTTGTGCAGCGTGCTTTTCCGCGTTCCATTTAACGTAAAGCCAAAGTTGCGTCATTATTTTCACAAAAAGTTTAAAACCATGTAATCTGCTATTACCTAAGCTTGCTGATCCTCCAATTCCTTATTTCTCTCCCATGTTATTTGCTGTTACAAATAATGCATTTATGCACCACTGATCTTCTAACTTCCAAGTTACCCTCCTCCACTGACATTTTTACCTCTCCACCCACTAAGTGCTTCTATTTGCTCTGCTTTCTCAAGCCCTTTTCACAGTCATCTCCTTTCTTCATAACGTGCGTCCATTTAATAACGTCTCCTTCATTTACGACCCCCGTCATATGTCACACCTGCATAATTCAGATTGTTTGCTTAACTCTTACCTGTTTCCTCCGATCCTTTCCTTCACACTCTCTCGTTCATCAACTTCTGCTCACAGCCATCAATTCTGCGCTTCCTAAGTTTGCTCTCTTTTGTCGTTTATCCCTCATGTTGATCTGTCACAAATAAATTCATCAGGGTTCATCCAATTTATTTCCGCACCATTTAACCCAATCCTACCTGTCGCTTCCAAGAACTGCTACTTCCTTGTTTCATCCCTTGGCTGCTATTTGCTCCTGCTCTGAAATATATAGATACATATATTTATCTACTTATTTTCTTTGCCTCCTCCAGTTCTTCGCCGGCCGGTTCTCTTGCAACCATGCCGCCGACCCCGTGACGCGCGTTCATTTGGTCTATATCTGTGCCTCATGTTCACAGTATCTCGATCCTTCCGCGGCACTGCTGCCATCTGACCCACTCTACTTCTGGCATTGCCAGCTGTGTGTTTTCAAACTGAAACCGTCCTTTTATTGCAATGACGCAAAGCTCATGGCTACCTAGTCCTCAGCCACGCAACTCGAATTTTGGTTCTTCTATTCTTTCCTTTTTTCCTTTTTCTTCATCGTTTCTCATATCGATAGTTTCTCATGCCGATTTTCAGTCCTCCTCATGTAAAACTCCCAGGTTCCGTTCTCTTCTACTTGGCTTAGCCAGCTGATCCATCTGACCTTGACTTTCACAGTTGCCGAGCACAGATCTGAATCAATCTCTGGGTTCAGTTAAACTCTCTCCATTACTCCTTGGTGTGCGTACATTTGCCTCCTTCTCGTCTCCCCCCTATTTCTTGCTACCCTTCCTATGTCTTTCGTATTATTAAATTTTTCACGAATTTTGTATGTTAGTTTTGTCGCTTGTAAAAACTTTGATCATGCGTAGAGCATGCTTTGGGCGTATCCGAAATAAACTTTTATTATTATTGTCATATCCACGCAGGCCTCACCAAGGCAGTCTAGGGAGGGAGCCAAGGGACATTGGCCTCGAGGTCTCACTTTCAACGCAAGCTGCTTGTCGTACAGCCACACCTCGTCGTTCAATGAGTTGTGGGGTTGGGTGTGCCCCTTACAGGAGTCTCTTGTTTTGGGGAAGCTTAAAGGAATGACCGAACAGCTATAAATCTACTGCATTGTCAAAACTTCTGGAACGACCATTATGTTTTGCCCTTTCTTCGCAGCACGTGAGGATCTCTGGAAACTCGGCTGCAAGAAACTGGACACGGATTCAACCCAGGCTTTCGTATTCTGGCATTACGTTTTAAGTAGATTAGAACCCCACTGTCCCACCATTTTGAAGCAAATATCTTCGATGTTTCGGCAACCACTAATTTTGCATCTATAAATCGTTTTCAAACAGTTTGCGTAAGACGTTTGAGTCTCTCAGTTTGCTAGTACAAGTGATTTTCCTGTGAGTAAGGCATTTTGTCTACGTCCTGAGTATTTTCTTAGGTTCTGCATATCACTCCAATACCTCTGCGCCATGTGTACCAAACTCTTGCTTGTAAAAGCGATACCGAAATCCTGTGAAAAACTGAGTTACCTGCGGTATTTGCCTGAGATGATATCATGGAATCTGCTCGGGCTTCAGGAAAAAGCGTAAGTCTGTGTGCCGCTAAAGTGCCTGGACGGGGCATGTATGCTCGACGAAAAAACCTACCACAATGAAGCCGTACCTTAATGTGGTGTGATAGCTTGAGTACCTCCTTGACGCTAAGAGCTGTGCAGGAATGATTCCTTAAGCTTAAGATGCAATCATGCATGACAAGTCGATAGGAAGAAGCCGGACGGAGTCCAGTCTCCGAACCGGTCGGTGGGTAACACCTGGTTCCATTCGCTACGCCTCTGGAGAGGACATTCCAGAGAATAACCACGGGAAGAAGAGTTTGCAGGTTTAAAATCCCCCATTGGATGGAAGTAGGAGTGGAGTACCTGGGGTTTCTCTCGACAGCGGGAGAGAAGTCATCATGTCCAATTAGGCAGCTATCGCTCACCTAAGCTGGGCAGCCCCCCGCCCAAAGGGTGCTGCCCCGTAAACGTCCTACTTGCTCCACTGGATGCATGAGACTGATAACTAAATTTTAAACGCGGATCGATAACAAAGCACCAGCGAAGACAAGACAGCACACCTGCAATGATCGGGCCTCATACGACAAACCAGAAGAAGTTCTTTCACCGGTGCTTCGGTCATGTTCTAGTGCCGGGCCAAAGCCCAACAGCCTTGCGGATCAAACTCAAAATCAGAGCTTCATGTTGAGGTTTCCAAAGAACAACTCTCTCAGTTGTTTAGGCAGACGCGAAGTATAATTCTCCCGGAAAACTTCAACATCTTTCTTGTAAAAGACCTAAACATTTTCTCCTCCCTTACTTTGAGGAGGACATGAAGGGAACAATAGTTCAGAAGTTGGCAAAGATTTCACCCGAGAAATGTGATGAGACCAGTCCAGTGACGGGTGAAATCCCAAGGCTTCGGCAACAGAGGGCAAGATTGTCTGATGATACGGCACCATTAAATGAATCACGATAATAGACAAAATATACAGACCTCCAGTTGTGGAGCATCTGAGTGTAATAGCACACACCGCAAGGGCACAATCGATTCCATCGTGCATCCTCCGGTGGATAATTAGAGGAGAATTCATTGCATACTAAAAGGGAGTGTAAGACAGCTTCTGGCCGTGTCCAATGTAAAAAATAGAGTCCAGCTGTGTCCAAAGTAAACTAAACAGCTCCTGGCTGTTGGCGAACCTGTTCATCGGGGGCCTGGAGTTAGCAAGCAAAGCAGGTGCAAAGGGCTGAGATAGCCGCGGCATGCAGCTCAGGAACAAAATCAGTCAGATAAATAAATTAAGGGCGCACAGAAAGGAGTGGGATCGACAACAGTGGTTGTGGACCGACAAGCAAGTTGTGTACGTTCGTGTGTGAAGCAGCATGTAGTAATAGGCTCAAAAATGCAATGAATAAAATGGAGGATCAGGATACACAAGAAGAGGACTGATTCAAACGAAAAACTGCGCGCGGGGAAGGGGGTTGGGCGAATGACTAAGCGGTTCTAGGTCAGAACCGCCTCAGCCGTGTGTAAATGTCGACTATCGAGGGTAGAAATGGATGTCAACATTCCCCAAAATCCAACTGGTGGGACGACAAAAGTGGACTAGACACGAGGCCTTGATGGTAGGGTAATAAGCAATACAGTAAGACTGACGGTAAGATGATAAAAAAGTCAAACAGACAATGGCAAAGAGGGTCGCCTATACTCTAAAAAGCCTGGTCCACAGGCACCATAGATAGGTGATAAACAATCAGGGGCAACTCAGCTTAAATCTGGTTAGAGCCCTAAACATACTTACCAGTATGGTGCAAGTCGAACGCACTCCCCAAGCCTAAATATGTACCTCGGTTGGCTACCCTCGGAGTCCGCACACTGCGCCAGACAGGGCAACAGGCAGACCTTGCTAGAATTTGACACTTTTAAAATAGACGTATACCGTACTTCCAAAATGCGCACACAATACCTCAACCATGCGATCACTCTTTGCAACACAGATACAACTTCGGTCTTTTGCCTCCCTCTTCGCATGTCGGATGATCCGGTTTCCAATGGTCGCGGCCAAGACAGCGTCCGGATTGCTTCGCGCATTACAGAGCTGGACTTGCATTGCTGGACCAGATTCCAGTCAGCGGCCATTTGTGTGAAGTTAGGCTGAAAGGTTCTGTTCTTGTCAGCAGTAACAAACTAAAGGGTCGACGCTTGTTCGCCGTGTCTGTGTATGCACCGACTGACTGCAGTTCCTCCGAAAGGAAGGACAGATCCCGTCAGAGTTTATCGCAACTACTTCGAAGAGTGCATTTCATAGACGTGGTGGTCATAGCTGGAGATTTCTTTGCCTAAATGGCCGTTTGGGAGATTCCGGAGGGCAAGTGGAAGGACAGTTTGCTATTCCAGTCGATGGTATTTGTGGAGGTAATCGTCCCAAAGAGCTATGCAGTGACCGCAGTTCGTTTCTGGCAAGTACAATCTTCTGACGTAAAAAGCGGCGCCGACTCACATGGCATCCTTCTACGTCCTCACAGCTTCGATCGGTCAAAGACTGTTTTTCCTTTTATTCTACGCTTATGGACCCAGGTCACGCCTTGGTACTTACTTCCGCTTACCTCTCTTCCATGGTCACGCTAAAGCAAATGCCCCCGTCCCGCGCAGCTGCTTCTAAACGATAACCAATGATCTGCTTTTCAGGAGGAGCTTTGTACACAGTGATCAATGCAGCCGGATGTCCAAGACCAAGATGAACTCTGGCAACGGCCCAAGGAAGCATCACATGCCGCCTCGAATGCCACACAAGAGAATGATCCATGTAGGCCTCACAAGTGATAAACCTCTTCGACATCGGTCGCCCCGTTCAAAGCCAGCGGATCCGCCCCTCTTGGAGCCACATTCAGTGAAGTGCGTAAATCTGTGATAAGCCGTCTGACTAGGAGTCTGAGAAGTGATCGTGAACAGAGATGGACTGCGAAATGTAGATGAATGGAAAAGGCTGCTTCCATTGGCAAAGCCAGCCACCTCTTCCGTTTGGTCTGAAGCTTTTGTCCCCGGAAACCCGGTGTGAGTAAGTGAACCAAGAAATCCGACGGTTCACTGGTTCGCTCAACGGGACGGTGTCTGAATCCTTCGGAGGAGAAACTTAGGAAACAATTAGGCTTGCCCACTTTTACGTACCTTCCGAATATACATGCTAGAGAATGTGGAGGGTACGCGGGAGGAAGGTTACTTGAAAAGGCACAAAGCTGCTGAACGGGATGGGTTGCCTCCACCCTTTTTCAAGAATGAGAGGGAATCTCTTACTTTAGAGCTGAAAACCCCTCCGGGTGATCTAGGATAGTGAACGGATTCCCATGGCGTGGTGGGATTTGATGATTGTACCGATTTACCAGAAGGGTGACAGGTCCTCTTGTGAAAACCACAGAGGAATCAGTTTGACAGGTATCACGAATAAACTGCTCACAGGTCTTTTTCTCCACTAATTACCAAGTTCGCGCGAGTTGTGTGCGCGTAAGAATCAAGCCGGTTTCAGGCACGCTCGTGGTTTCATCGACCACATCTTTACTCTTCGGCAAATATGAAAGCACGGACACATCTTCCGTAGGCCCACAAATTCCGTCTTTCTTGCTCTGGAAGTGACGTTCAATTCAGTGGACCGCACAATTCCCTGTTGCCTCCCTCCCCCCTCCACTCTTCTGAATAATGTGCCAGCTAAGTTTCCTTATCTTTTCAGATAATTGTATGGGAACAGCCGAAGCCATTTTCTTGCTTACGACCATCTTTCATCAGAGTTCATAGAGGAAAGTGATGTTTGTCAGGGTCACTTCCTTTCGCCTCTCCTCTTTTTTGTACTTGAATTGGTTCTTGGGGTAACCCTATCCCCTTGTGAGAATAGTGACAATGATCTTTTTTCAGGTAGTCAGATGCGTCACATGAAGTGGGCGGGCGATATCATTCTTCCGAGTGAAGATCCAGGTAAGTTGAGAGCCTTCTTAGATAGCCTCAGCAGCTGAGTGGCAATGTTTGTGGTGTATTTTGCATCTTTGAGGTGTAAAATGCTGCTGCAGAATTGGGTTGGCCCAAAGCCAGAACTTGTGTTGGTAGGAGAAACTTTGGCTGAAGTGGATAGGTTTTGATGCCTGGGAAGTCACACAGCATCAGGTATACAAATCTCAGACGAGGTGCCATAGGGTACACGAAAGGCGTGTTTGGCTTTTGGCAACCTCAGCCATCCGTGTTGCTGTCGTGAATTCGGATTGCGTATTAGCAATGAAGTGTACAATGCGGCGGTTAGCTTTGTTCCGTTATACTGTTTAGAAATATGGCCATTAGGTGCAGAAAACAGACGAAGTCTGTCGATGTCCCAGCACAGACCTCCGCGGCATTGTTCGAGTATAGTGCTCAGGTTGGACATAGGGTGTTGGGAACCGGAGGTCAGTCTGTGGATAGACTACTGAATCTAAGCAGTGAGCGGCAATTTGAACATGTGTAACGCGAGCCAGCCGAAAGACTTCCTTAGGGTACGTAGTTCCATAAGACAGGTAACGGCTGGAAGGCAGGTTGAGGTGGTCAGTCCATGACATGGAAAAAAGGTACAAAAGCCTTGGCCAGCGGATTTTGCCACATAGGACGTGTTAGACTTCCGGGTTGGGGTACAGGTGGCTGGCCTACCAAACGACTGGAAACAACGTGGTACATCTAGCTGTAGCTGCCAACGTGGCAGTTGCATTCGAAAGTTTTCCTTGTCTTTTTGATTTCTACCTATTACCTTGATTTTTGTGTTTCTCACTTCGAGCTTTTGTTCATTCTGCCCTTAGCTGGACGACACCGGGGGATGGAAACCAAAGCCGGTGCACATGATTGCGAGGTTAGTGGCTGTGTAAACTGAACTGGCTGAACTGAAGCAATCTGTATAAGACCGCTGCGGAATAAGCCTACTAGCTCTGTGTAAATGAGGGAGGGCCAAATATCATGCAGGAACTGTTGGACCCGCAAGTTATTTTTGAGGTTGGAAAGGCAAATAAATCGGTGAATCTCAGTTATGCTGAAACTGTAGGAAAATCCTTTGGTAAAGTAGGAGAGGGCAAACCTAACACGGGGACCGGGAAGCTAACAGAAGTAGGTCTTAGAGGTTTCAGCTCCAAGGAAGCAGGTGGTGGTGGAGGGACTTCCGGCATGGAAAACGAAAACGAGCTTGATGACGACAAAGAGTGTCATAGACGGCAAAAATAAGTAACCCTTGAAGAGACTTCAAGACAAAAATGAAGACCGCCCAAAGGAACAACGGAAAATAAGGTCGAAAAGAGAGTCCGTCCACTTAAGGCGAAGAAATCTGCCTTTCCTTAAAATTGAGGCGACCATCACAAGAGGGGCCAAGTCAAGGCGGGACCTCGACCGACGGAGGGCGAGGGATATCATCATGAAGGTGGGACTGAACCGTACGATAGGGATAAAGGAGTTCGCCGAAAGGGAACTTGGTAGCATTTGAGAACAGGGCAGCAGATGCTCCCAGCCTGGATGATTCTGGTGGAGTTTATGGAACACAACATTAGAAACCTGCTCATACTACGAGCAGGTGACGTCTTTTATCTCACAAGGTAAAGGTACCGCATCGTATCAGACTTCTCAAGGACAGGAAAAAGAAAGCAAGTGGACTTGGGGTACTATAGATAACAAACGTAGGCAGGCAGTGAAAAAATGTCTGGTTTCAAGCAGAATGGTTATCAGGAGGCCGCTGTCCCATACGGATAACCACCAGACAGTTGCTGTAATTGAAGATATATCAGGAGGTAAGGTATAGAAAAGCTGTCCACTTGAAAGGAGAAGCGGTCTTAGGCCGCATTTTGTAGGGCTATCCAAACAGGCTACGAGGGAAAACGAAGCTGTTGCATGCATGAGGCTTACATAAAAAGCCTAGCTGGCGGACCAAGTGGTCATGCAAACAAACCGGGACAATATGAGGTGTAGGGTGGTGGACTCGAATACTTAGCAATCCCTTGGTTGCTGCACCCGAGGCTAAACACAGACTGGAAGAGAGCAGGGAAGTTCCACCGAAAAAGGCGACAGCAGTATTATACACAGGTGCCTTTAGCATTAGAAATAAATGGGTGGGACTGATAAAGGAGTCTCAAAGCTGTAGAGCTGAAGTAGTTTCGGTGTCTGAGAGGTGGTTTTGTGAGAACGACCATATGCCGCCGGACTCTGAAAAGCTCTCTTTGATCTATCGACAAGACAGATGCGGTAATACGATGGGAGGCGGAGCAAGCCTTTTCATTAGAGAGGGTTTGATTCACTTGGAATCGGAGGCCAGGTAGAGCAAAATGAACACGCAGCCTTGTGCTACAATTGTCAGGTAACCCATGATAAAAACTGCAGTTGCGTGAGTGTCCGGGAGTCCAAAATAGGAGATGAAGGAGGCACAGAATTCACGCAGGCACTCGAGGAGTCAGAGGCAGAAACAAAAGCGAAGCATACTGTTAGGGATTTTAACCTGCCATGGGTGGAAAGGTACCCGAGAAGCTTTCATAGCGGTAAAGTGGGGAAAAATTTCATCCAGAGGCTAGAAGGCAAAACCTTGTTTGAGGGCTTAAGAGAAGATACCAAATATAAAACAGGAAACCAACAATCCCTTCTGGACCTGGGGATCACTGAATATGAAGGCTACGTAGATGGGCTGGGGATTCGCCTGCCTTCGGGTAAGAGCGATCACTTGTTGATAAAGTTTAATTTCCACCGTAGGCATTCCAGGGTCACGGAAAGATTTCGTAAGGGATCCGGAAGACCAAACTCTGCCGAACCAAATACAGAAGCAGCTAAATTTGAAAGGGGTTTAGATTATGAAAGTGCCGCATTTGAAAACAAGTGGTAGGTAAGTGAGGGGGACCTCCAGGGGCTGCGGGAAACGTTCTCCCCGCTGCTGGAAAACAGGCGGAAGAACAAGTCTGAGAGGCGGGCAGCAGTGGTTATAAAACCAGTCCGGACAAGAGACGGGTAGTGGAAAATGTTTAAGTGGTCTAAACAGAGAGAAAGTGGCTGCCGTTGCGGCGACTGACACACCGCAGGTCTTTAATTTTTATAAATGTAATGGTTTCCTGATAAAAGTTCATGAGTAGCACTCCTATCACCTGTCTCCCTCTTGCTCCAGTTTCGATCGTGGCTACACTTCAGAATGAACCTAAGTCGGCTATGGGTTACCGTAGGCCTGTAAGCGTAACTAGCATCGCACGTAGAGTTTGCTCGCACGTCTGTCAGCCCCAGCTAGAGTACTCCGTGCTTGGCTCAGCTCTATACGGGTTCTTAACAAATAGATCTTATCTGACCAATCTTTTGTGCTCTTTGGATGAAAAGACTCGAAAGCCGGATGAGGGAAGTAGGTCGAAGAGTGTTACCTTGGCTTTAGCAAGGCTTTTGACTTGGTCAGTCATCATCTGCTGCTGAGCTGGATGGAGATCTTTGGAGTAGGTAGATCAGTACTTGGTTGGCCGACAGATTTTCTTTCCTGCAGGGGCTTTTACGCTCAAGTAGGAGACCGGTGATCTAGTTTGGTGGCTAACCTTAAGCATCTGTTCTAGGTCCGATACAGTCCTTGTAGTTCATTAGCGGACGGCATCTGCACTTCCGTAGCCCAAATTCATTTCCGGGAATGATGTGAAAGTCGTAACACCTGGAAGTAGGAAGGGTTGGGGCAGGGGTGAAAGAACCGTCTTGGGATAGGCACAAAATGTGAGACGTACCGTTCAAAGACGAAAAGTCATTTGTGGTCAGGGTCAACGGAAAGCCCTACTGTCACATTGGGAACTCTTGGAAGATCATAGGAATGTGGTGAATGGTAGTAATTTATTTTCCCTTCCATTTTGGCTGGTCGTGGTATCCTCGCGACAGTAAGCGTCAAACACGAAGAAGAAGAAAAACTACCAGTTTAAATCATATTGCAACTATCGGAGAAGACTGAATCGTAAAGTGCCTATATCTATACTTTACACCAGTAACGGCGGGTCACATTTTCGGATAAATCTTTCCCTTGGTTGGCTGTTACAAATTGGTGCCGCTACCCGGGAACGAGGGGCGCCGAAAGAGCAAAGCAAGTGTCGTAATCCGGAAGACGCGACAAACGGCTCGGTGCAGAAGAATAACCCGGTAGGTTCGTCATCTGGAGAACTTTTTCTCTCACTGGCTGAGAGCAATATAATAGAAGGGCAGCAAGCACCTACTCCAGATGCACCTTAGAGGCTCGATACTGACGGAAGTCATGATCGGTGGGGGGTCAAGTGTGGCGACATCTGAGAAGGTTCGCAGGGGAGCAACGGGGAATGGCCCAATCGGTGTGTTGGTCGAAAAAGCCTTTAAGTTGTAAAAGAGACTGACGTTCTTAAAAGCGGTGACTTTGGTTCCACTTTAAAGCAGATCCGAAGAATGCTAGACGCCTCCCAGCTTCCTCCACCATACCGAAAACAACTTCACAGAGGGAAGCAGCTGCTGAATGAAGACGTACGGTCCTCTGGTTCAGTGCTACAACAGCTGGGCCTACGAGCATGCCAAGAAGAGGCCAAAAGGGACTGGACAGTCTTATATCGGAACAGTCAATCGACGGGATTTGGAATTCGGCTGAGAAATGCGCTTTGTTACGAGGAATGTTTGAGACCTTGACACAAGCTCTGAGGGGGAAGAGGAGAAACTTCTGGACCGAGCGGTCTCAGGGATGGCGGTAGAAGGTGAATGATGCTGCCACTGCGAGTGGCGGCCTGACACTCAAAACCAGTGAGCTGTCCCGAGAGTCGGAGAAGCAGCTGCTACCGAAGCAGTCGCAGTGGTACTTGTCGCTCGTTTTATTACAGAATCCAACAAACCAGCACCAATCGGTGGTGCGCTGGTTCTCACGGCGACCCCCCTCTCATACAAACTTCTTCGTAGCCAGTCGGAGGTGGCCTTCAGTTGAGCGGAACCAGGCCCCAAACTCAGAAATAAAGTGGGTCAGTCGTTTTTGTTAATAACAATAATAATAGTGGCACATATCTCGGCCATGGTCGAGATGCATGCGCAAGCGCATGATCATGGTGTGACACGTTACTCAATACGATGAAATATTCACAAATTCTAGGAATAAAAGTCAGGGGCATCGGCGATAGGAAAACATAGCCAGAAACAGTTTGCGTGGATCACCGTAATAATGGTTTTGCGCGGCAATTTTGAGCCGGTTTCGAATTCGAGCTGGGCGATGGTGCAGCGTGGAAAGGTCGAGAAAATCGTTAACACAGTGCCATACGTTTCACTTGTGCAGCTTGTGTCAGGGTGAAGGTTAACGGAGCTGTTCTGCGGCCTAATTGATACGAAAGGGGTGTGTAGATTAGTAGGCGGAGATTTGACGGCCGTAGTCGAAAACACCGTGCGGTGCAACTCCAAAGGTGATAAGCGGTAGAAAAGCAAACGCCAGAAGTACGATCATTTCGAATTTGGAACTGGGTGGCTTTGACAGAAGGCGGCCTTTGACAGTAGTCGAGGGGATTCCATACGAAATGATAATCAGAAGATACTTTTTGGTAAACTTCGGGCGTGAAATGGATATCCTATAGAGATGGTTGTATCTGGGAAATGGAAGAAGTGAAGCCTTTTGTCGTGACAAGATTAGTATGGGCAGTGGCGTAACGACAGCGGCAAAAGGAAGATCACGTAATATGTCGTGGTGGATTCCTAGATGACAATGACACAACTCAAATCTACAGAACTTTGCTAGAGCCCCTCAAAAAATTATCCGATAAGTTCTTATAAGGAAACTGAAGATACGGCCGGACGGATTTAGTCTAGCATGGAGATGATATTAAAGATGCAAAACCCCTTTAAAATGGCTCCTGGGAGGATGCCAATTTATTACCAAGCGAAGGTGCAGAGTATAATCGAGGGAATTCAGAAGAACGACTTCATCAGGCAACCGCACCCCCTTCCGTCTTTCTCCGCGGTATTAGCCAGAAAGGGCTGAAGACTCCGCTTGGATAAAGGCTGCAGTAGACCTAATTCTGTCGCCAAGCTGCACTCGTTCCCATTTTCTGTGATAGATGACTTGCTTGTCTCCATATGAGGTAGGGGTACTTCAGCACCCTAGAATTGGCATCCGGGTATTCGCAAGTTGAGCTCCAGGCAGACGATCGTGAGAAGTCAGCGTTCGCAATTCCAACTGGGTTTCGTAATCTTCAGACCAACTTTTGGGCTGACTAATTCACACGCAACCTCCCAGGGTCCGGAGAATCGTATTTTGGAGGGAATGGCTCTCTCCAAGTGCACCGTAAATACTGAAGATAAGTTGGTTCGTGGGGGAGCGAAGGAGGAACATTTGACAAACTTGAGACTAGTTTTGAGAGGAATCAGAAACAAGAAACATAGGCTAAACCGTCTAGGTGTAAATTTCTCTCTACGGAGGTAGGTTTTCTGGGCCAAGTTGTCTTTGACCAGAGAATAAGAACTGATCCAGGTAAAACTGAAGAAGTCCCGAGTTGGCCAACCCCTGACACTGCTGCGAAATTGGGGAGTCTCTTAAACCTGGCTTCTTGCTACCTTCATTCCATCAAAGGTTTTGCAGAATGGGAGGCACAGTTGAAAGCTCTAATGCACGGGGGCGACAAACTCAGCTGGGACCAACAGTGCGTGCCGTCCCCAGAGCATTTACATTCAGATCTGCGCTGGGCATCCGTGCCAGCTTGGACAGACCTTTCTGAAGGAAGTGGTGATTTCCTTCTGGAAACGGACATGAGCTATCAGAGGTTGAACGGGATGGAATGGGTTATATCATCGCCCGAGGTAGAAAACCGCCGTGTGAACGAGAAAAATTACTGCGCGGCACGAAGGGTAGTGCTAGTTTAGGTCACCCTCTCCAATAGGCATAGTCAGGGGATGATCGGGTGACGATTTGAAATTTGCGCAGAACACCAGGCCCTTTTGTGGTTACAAAACTTTGAAGATCCCCATGGGCGGACAACCCGCTGGCAGGAGGGGCTGCAGGCGCTTCATTACTTTTTGGACGTTCCAACGACATATGGAGACCCGATCCCTGTCCAACGAAACAAGCGGGCAAAAACGATAGAAATTAATGAATTTTGATAGTTATATTAGACGTTATATAGAACTGACAGGAGATGAGAGACTGAAAGAGCCGATAGCCGAAGCTGAGGAGCTGGAGTGCACCTTGTCTCTAGAACCGAGTGGACTAAGATGGCGATGAAGTTGAGTATGCCAGCTCCAGGGTGACCTAAACAATGGGGCTTCAGACGACCAGTCGACTGAAGGAAATGAGGCTATCCTGAATTCCTGACCCACTGAGGAGCCTGGCCAAGGTTTGCCTGACCAGTTAGGACCCCAATGGATGATGGATGAGAATCCGTCAAATGTCCCCGGGGGACTTCTAGGATGAGCCCATGCTTCCGACAGGGGAAGATTATAATGCCACATTGGTTGAATCTGGCCTCGATTCGGGAAGGTATCTCAAAGTACAGTTGCCTAAAATATGCGCAACTCTGTGTGACTGGAGAGAATGATTCAACAGGGAAGACTGTCTATACTTAGTGGGAGACCCGGCTCTGGAATCGGATGTTCCTGGGGAGTGGTTGTCAGTCCCAAGTGGACATAAGTACAGATACCTATTTATAAACCAGGCTCGCTAGGCTCCAATCAAGCAATTGCATTTTGGCGAGTTTGGTGTGTGAGATCAGCCTCAACAAGGCTGAACAAAGAGCGGGTAGCCGTCATTTGAAAGCGGAAACACTATCACTGAGGCCAGTTCGAAGCCACGGGGAAAGCCCTTCCCACAGTGTCAGTTATGTGGCCCAGATCAGTCTACTGAAGTATAAAGCTGAAAAAGGGGCTCATCCCAGACTACTAATTGCAACAGGGGCTTCATTTACGCAAACTTAAAAACGGGAAGCGAGAAGCTCACTCAGCGAAAAATGGCTGGGTAGGATCTGTGTACTAAGCACCTATGGAGACTCCGGTATCATTTGGGCATTGTGGATAACGTTTTGGCTTTCCAGTTCCATCTCAGTTATCCAATCAAAGTCATCTTTACTCCTTGCACGGTGAAAGGACTTCTCACTACGTCGCCCACTGGGCTACGCCACTTTAGTGCCAACAAACTACAGCATGCGGCACTGATTCGGTTCCGGCTGCCTTACCAGCGCAGGGGCGTATTGGGCTTCAGCGGGGCTTGAAGATGCTGCGACACCTTCAGGAGCCTCAGGACTGCATCAGTATTTCCTTGTCCAAAATAGTGAAATATGTTTCTTTCACTGCATTCCTAATCCACTATATGTTTATGAATATCTCATCCCTATTCCTCTCAAGGCACCGTCCATAGTGAGACACTGCATGGTGTTCTGTATGTTTTGTTTTTGTCGCCGCCCCCGCCCCGCCCCCTGTTCCCTTTACTCTCGTTTCAGCTCAATAGATGCGACAGACGGTCATAGACTTCCTCGAGAACCGGTACAATATGGCTCAAAGCCTCGAACCCGTGTAGTACTTCAAGACAACCAGCAGGTACTCACTCCCGTATTAGGCAGGTAGCGTTGGTCTGACTAAACTGATACCAACTACTTCACCGGAAAACCAAACCTCTACGGGCCTCAACGGGGTGCGCGGTGCGGTCCTGAGGCTCCTGAAGGTGTCGCAGCATCTTCAAGCCCCGCTGAAGCCCAATACGCCCCTGCGCTAGTAAGGCAGCCGGAACCGAATCAGTGCCGCATGCTGTAGTTTGTTGGCACTAAAGTGGCGTAGCCCAGTGGGCGACGTAGTGAGAAGTCCTTTCACCGTGCAAGGAGTAAAGATGACTTTGATTGGATAACTGAGATGGAACTGGAAAGCCAAAACGTTATCCACAATGCCCAAATGATACCGGAGTCTCCATAGGTGCTTAGTACACAGATCCTACCCAGCCATTTTTCGCTGAGTGAGCTTCTCGCTTCCCGTTTTTAAGTTTGCGTAAATGAAGCCCCTGTTGCAATTAGTAGTCTGGGATGAGCCCCTTTTTCAGCTTTATACTTCAGTAGACTGATCTGGGCCACATAACTGACACTGTGGGAAGGGCTTTCCCCGTGGCTTCGAACTGGCCTCAGTGATAGTGTTTCCGCTTTCAAATGACGGCTACCCGCTCTTTGTTCAGCCTTGTTGAGGCTGATCTCACACACCAAACTCGCCAAAATGCAATTGCTTGATTGGAGCCTAGCGAGCCTGGTTTATAAATAGGTATCTGTACTTATGTCCACTTGGGACTGACAACCACTCCCCAGGAACATCCGATTCCAGAGCCGGGTCTCCCACTAAGTATAGACAGTCTTCCCTGTTGAATCATTCTCTCCAGTCACACAGAGTTGCGCATATTTTAGGCAACTGTACTTTGAGATACCTTCCCGAATCGAGGCCAGATTCAACCAATGTGGCATTATAATCTTCCCCTGTCGGAAGCATGGGCTCATCCTAGAAGTCCCCCGGGGACATTTGACGGATTCTCATCCATCATCCATTGGGGTCCTAACTGGTCAGGCAAACCTTGGCCAGGCTCCTCAGTGGGTCAGGAATTCAGGATAGCCTCATTTCCTTCAGTCGACTGGTCGTCTGAAGCCCCATTGTTTAGGTCACCCTGGAGCTGGCATACTCAACTTCATCGCCATCTTAGTCCACTCGGTTCTAGAGACAAGGTGCACTCCAGCTCCTCAGCTTCGGCTATCGGCTCTTTCAGTCTCTCATCTCCTGTCAGTTCTATATAACGTCTAATATAACTATCAAAATTCATTAATTTCTATCGTTTTTGCCCGCTTGTTTCGTTGGACAGGGATCGGGTCTCCATATGTCGTTGGAACGTCCAAAAAGTAATGAAGCGCCTGCAGCCCCTCCTGCCAGCGGGTTGTCCGCCCATGGGGATCTTCAAAGTTTTGTAACCACAAAAGGGCCTGGTGTTCTGCGCAAATTTCAAATCGTCACCCGATCATCCCCTGACTATGCCTATTGGAGAGGGTGACCTAAACTAGCACTACCCTTCGTGCCGCGCAGTAATTTTTCTCGTTCACACGGCGGTTTTCTACCTCGGGCGATGATATAACCCATTCCATCCCGTTCAACCTCTGATAGCTCATGTCCGTTTCCAGAAGGAAATCACCACTTCCTTCAGAAAGGTCTGTCCAAGCTGGCACGGATGCCCAGCGCAGATCTGAATGTAAATGCTCTGGGGACGGCACGCACTGTTGGTCCCAGCTGAGTTTGTCGCCCCCGTGCATTAGAGCTTTTAACTGTGCCTCCCATTCTGCAAAACCTTTGATGGAATGAAGGTAGCAAGAAGCCAGGTTTAAGAGACTCCCCACTTTCGCAGCAGTGTCAGGGGTTGGCCAACTCGGGACTTCTTCAGTTTTACCTGGATCAGTTCTTATTCTCTGGTCAAAGACAACTTGGCCCAGAAAACCTACCTCCGTAGAGAGAAATTTACACCTAGACGGTTTAGCCTATGTTTCGTGTTTCTGATTCCTCTCAAAACTAGTCTCAAGTTTGTCAAATGTTCCTCCTTCGCTCCCCCACGAACCAACTTATCTTCAGTATTTACGGTGCACTTGGAGAGAGCCATTCCCTCCAAAATACGATTCTCCGGACCCTGGGAGGTTGCGTGTGAATTAGTCAGCCCAAAAGTTGGTCTGAGGTTCACGAAACCCACGAAACCACAAAGGTGCCGTCGGTAAAACAAGTTGCGTGAGATGTTCAACATGGAGCCTGTTGTCCTTTGCTTTTGCAGCTTATAAAGAACGGGGCGTTTGGGGCCTTTTCGAAGGCCTTAGCAAAGTCGACATACACAGAATGTGAGGGCTGACAATCGTCGTAGGCTTTTGTCAGACTATCCATGGCAATGAGCTTGTTAGAAGTGCATGATCTGCCAGGAATAAACCTTTGTTGGGTCGTTGAGGGGATCCTATTTCTATACAGATGGAAAAGAACAGCAGTATTCAGAATTCTCGAAAATTTTGCTGGTTATGCCACTTGGACTTATGGGTCTGTAACTAAAAACAAGTTGCCTATTGCCCTTCCTAGAGATGAGTGCGACGACCGTCTTTTTCCAGCTGTTGGGAAAACTCCATCGTCAACACATGGGTGGAAGAGAGATTCATGGAGGGCAGCTAATCTGTCCGCCGCTTCCCCGAGGATGAGGGGGTGGGTTGAGTCAACATTCAAGGAGCAATATTGGTTGAGCCGACGGAAACCTTGAGCATTTGCACCAAAGGGAACAATTATATGGCTAATGGTAGTTACCAAAAGTTATCTGGTGCACGCCGGGGTGGGGTGATATCGGTAAGCAGCCAAAAAATGTACAAAGGTGAGAGCTGAAAGCCCCGGCTACTTGGCTGGGAAAATTTATGGGGGGAGAGAGAGAGCAAGTGGAGTCGGTGCTCAACCCACCAAACGGAGCGTGTACTGAAAAAAGGCCTTATCGGTCCGTCCTTGGAAAATTACGGATCGCAGGACTGCATTTAGATGGGACCCGATCTTGTCTTTGCATTTGTTACGGATAATCTCTAAGTCTCTCGCGTCGCGCGCGAGACCTGTGGCTTTATATCCAGCAAAGGGACGTGCCCGTTCGTCTGGAATGCGCCCAAAGGGGCACCTGCTTGATCAAAATTAGTCCTTTTAAAGGATCTCCGTTTTAATTTCTGGGGAGAGAGGAGGCCACTTCACAATATAATCGAACCCTATGAGAATGTGATCACTTTCGCCGAGATGTGGCGAGTAGAGCACCACACTTAGCTGGAGAAATTCATGGGTGACAGCCGGGGCGCGTCCAGTGCGATATGTGTCCGGAGCTTTTACTTTCTGTACCCATAAGTTCTTCAATAGGAGATCTAGGAGGGGTTTACCAAAGGTGACATCAAGGGCAACAGCTCTTTGCCAGCCGATACTGGGTGAGATGAAGTCATCAGTGACTATCATATCGATGAAGTCTGTGCAGCTTTTCGGGGAGCCTAATAACTCTACGAGATCTGGGCTATCTGTTGAACTGTATGCGGGCGGGCGCAAGACCACACCAAGAAGTGGGGTGTCTGTCCTAGAAAGTGTGAGCACAACCCACTACCCATCAGTACACGAAAAGGTAGGGGTCGTTATTATAATAGGAGGGATAGAGTTATCGTAGTATATGATGACCCCGCCGGCGCCACCTCTGCTGGAGTTATGCCTTACTGTGAAGTATCCCGTATTAGATATTTCGGCATCGATTATGTCAAGGACGAGCCATGTTTCTGTGAGGGCTGTGATCTGGGGCTCCCTATCCACTTTAAGCCGCCGAAGCTCCGGGATCTTATTGAAAGCACTCGGGCAGTTGCTGTGAAAACGCTTGAAAGCATGCTCAAGAGTTGTTTCAGAGTCTCCGGAGACCACTGATTTTGGGTTTGAGAAGGGAAAAAAAGGAGAGTCAGGGCTGAGAGGGGGCCCCCGGGGGACCGGCAGCTGAGGAGCTTGAGGAGCTAGAGGGTAAAAAACTGTTAAGGTGGCTGGTAGGTTTTGATGTCCAGTTATCCGAGGGGTATCATAGCAGGCGGACGGTCTACATCCTTCAAAATACTAAAGGAATGGACTGCTTTAGTTGGTTATCTTTGTACGCCCTGCGTTTAAAGAAAAAATACTGGAAATCCCTCCAAATGTTCTGCTTGCTTTGTGAATTTGACTATATTTAACATTACCTTGAAAAGCTTGCTCGTGAACCACACTTTTTCACGTTTCTTTATCCATGAGAGACCTTTGAATGTGGCCCTGAACAGTTTCTGACCGTCGTCCTTGAGCCTCGGGGCTTTGAACTTTTGGGTTTTACTGTGAAGTCTATTTTGCTGCATACTTGAGGTTTGTACGTATTTGAACCCTTTGTGAATGTCAATTTAGTACCGTAAAAACTACGAATCAATCTTGTTCTGGTTTTGGGATTCTTTTGAATTGGCTACGCCTTGCTCGATTTGCAAGAATTGATTTACAGTACTCAAGTGGAACCTGGACAAGAAAACTCATTGGGAATGCCCAGACGAGGAAGCAAGGACCCTTTGAGGCAACAGGAATTAACTCAGCAAATCTCTTGGGATGGTTCGGGTGTTATTGATTCTCTGGATAATGCTAAGTCTACTAGTCCTGTCGGTGTTTAGTCATATATTTTTAATCGCGATGGGTTTGTTGATATTAGTGCTTATAGAAGGAGAGTGATGGAGTTAGGGAACGAGCTTCCGTTAGCCAGGAAGCAAGCAGTGCCTCCTGAACAAGGAATTGGTCTCAGCGAGTCGGCAAAAAGTCTATGTAGTTCACGATGTCAACATCGATAAGGCTGTTATCGACGCATAAAAGCCCTTAAAACCGCCTGAAGCTACCGAAGATTTGGCATTCGACCCGCGGAGAGTGGGGCTACCCCGTTTCTACGGGCACCCCGAGCAATATTGTATATTCATGAAGCAATTCGGAATTTTGTTGAGTGCAAAGTTGCAGATCCTGGTCATAGGTTTTTGTGTCTATTACAGTGCGGTCGTTGGAGGGCCTAAAGTGCTATCGGAGGCTGCGCGATGCTTGATCCGCTAATGGGGTACATCAGGGCACGCAAAATCCTGAAAGATTTGTTTGGACAACCATTCAAGGTGGCTAGAAGCCTGATTGATGGTGTTTTGTTGGGGGCAAAAAGAGCTGAGGGCAAGGCTGAATTACTGTCAAATTTGGTGACAAAAATGCAGATTTGCAGTATAGCTCTGGAGCACTTATGATGCCAGTCCGACCTGAATGCGTTGCACACACAAGAATGCATAGTCCGATGCATGCCTATTGATTTACAGAGCCGATGGGCAGAGGAAGCTGAAAAAATAAATACGGGAAATATAGGAATCTACTTTCAACGATTTGACGGAGTTCATAGGTCGTCAATTCCGTATCACCAACAGCCGATTTGGACGAATCGCAAGAGAAAGTTTCAGGCTGGCGAGAACGAAACCAACATCTGCTCAAGTTGTGGGGAAGGACTGTATACGAATCCAGTCTTTGGCGAACATGAACATGATAAGTCGAGAACCCGAGAAGTCAACTAAATGCAAGCTGTGCAACTTCTTGCATCGGTTACCAGGCTGTCCGACCTTTCATGGGATGAGAGTACCCGATCGGTGGTGAGCAGTGAAAAGAATTGTCTCTTGCTTTATGTGTTTGAACAACTCGTATCGAGCCTCTGAATGCAGCCTAAGGGTCAAATGTAACCAAGACGGATGCTTGGGTAATCATCCCTCGTTAATACATGGCCCTCTCAACAATAGGCCTATTCAGCCGGATGAACCCAGAACTGTCGGCTCAACGGGACATGATGACTTCAAACCGGCGAGATTAGGCATCTTACCTGTCGGCATCGTGACACTTAGAGAATCGAGGAGGATCAATGCATTTTTGGACACGAGGTCGGATACCTCGCTGATTACGAGCGAGCTTGTAGAAAGCTGTGAACCGGTCGGTGAGCCTACCTTGCTCACTATCAGCATGATGGCAGGGGTCATGTTAACAATTCTAAGAGGCTGAACCTGCAGTTAACGTCTTTATCCGATGAGGGGACCGTAGAAATTCCGGAAGCCTTTGCAATAGACAGCTTGCCAATAAGACCAGTCGACTCTGTTAGATCGATCGCCAAGAGATGGTCTCATCTCAGAGACTCAGTGTTCGAAGAAGTGTCTAGCCCCCACGTCGACATACCAACGGGATGCAATGTACCACAGGCTCATTGGGTGCTTGAACAGAACATAAGCAATCGAAGAGAACCATTCGCTATGCGAACGATATTTGGCTGGACACTTTTCGGGACCCTAACGAACGAATTTCAACAATCGATATTAACAAATTGCCTAACTGTTGCTGAGAGAAGTGCTTCTATAGAACACAGCCAACCCTTCGATGCCAAATTCAACGGTACCTGGGCGGAACTGCACTGCCGGCGGCGAATCAGAGTACCATTTGCCAAAACGAAGGTTGCTGAGCTGAAGTCAGTATCCCTAGACGAACTCAAAATGACTGCCCTGGTATTGGGTTTTAAGGTAGCACTGATACTAAAAAAAACTGTACCACCATCAAACTGAGCCATGCATATTGGACAGATCCTACAGCTGTGATACATTACAGGAAACAGAAGAAACGAAGATCTTGTTCGAAACTTTAGAAAAATAATCCATTCGACGCAGGAAACAGCGAGGGAAATTTTGATGATTCGAGCTCTAAACCACATAAAAAGGACAAAGTAGCTTGCAGATCGCCTCGCTCCGAGTTACTCAGCATTTTATTCCATTTCATGCTACACAACTATTCAACTGGACCCATTTTTCCTGAACAGTTGCAAATTGTGCTTAGTTCCAGTTTCTATCCAGCGTGCACCTAGACGAAAAGGAGAAATTCAACAATATTTTACTTGAACAGTTCAGGTGAAGCTTACTAGCTGTGAGCACATCGTGAAACTATTCTTGCAATCAAAGAGGAACGTTTATCTACATTTCATACAATATTGTTTGTCGCGTATTTTGTACGCGAAAAAACTTTGAAATACTCTTATAGATGCCAGTATTTGGTCAGTTTCCGTTTTCATGTGTGTTTTGACACCGTCAGTCGTACACTTGTTTTCGAAAATTATTCATAATCAGAAACTGGTTTTCATTTCTTTCGGAAGATTTGGTGCGGTAATTTTATGTAACTCCACTGGTTTGTGACCTTTCAATTTTACACGATATCTCTTTAGGCGTTGCGCCTAGGTTCAACTTCTGCTCCCATGCCTGTAAACAAAATTGGTCTAGCCAACTGCTGCAATAGTTTACTGCTTGAGGTACGTAGGCTGAGCTCGTGCAGCTTGACCCACTGCTTTGTGTCTTCTTGTTGGTGATTCTGCGCTGCTTTGCCGCACCAAAGACCTTTTCTGGTGCGGTAACCTCCTCAATGCAGCGTTCAGCAGAAACCGGCCGCAGGTTTTTGTCTTGGCTCGTGGGTTGATGAGTCTCGCCCTTGGCTACGGTCTTATTAGCAATGTTGGGGTCTGGGATACATTTTATAGGCGGCAGGTGCTTAGTAATTATTTAACTGTTTAATCGTATATCTCTTGACCGTGGTCATCACACTTGCACAGGGCAAGATCAGAGAATACAGCCGTACATGTCAATGTGAGCTATTCACAATTTCTAAATTTATAAATCACACAGCCACCGAAATGCACCAGTAAAGTCATGTAGTGTTTGAGTGGTAATGGTTGAAGCGGGAACTGTGAATCAGTTTCGAATTTGGTGAGGGCGGTGTGGATAGCTGGACAAACGTTGGATTGCTGATATAAGCGATAACTGGACGGTCACTAACGAGTAACCGGGCGGAAGAGATGCCAAAGAGCAAGATTAAAGGTAAAGTACGCATGGGGCTGTCAACGTGCAGTCAGAGATGCCAGATAAATATAGGATACTGATCCAGCATTGGGTAACTAATTGTGAGGGAACTATGTGAAATAAATGCAAGTGATAGGAAGGTGATAATAAAATGGACTTTTTATGCAGGTGATTTCAGAGTCATGTGGAAATTCACATGAAGGCGAAAAGCTTCACAAGGATTTCAGTGAACTTTTGAAGAGCATGAATGGTGTATGGAAGCATAACGGACGTTCAAAGAAGAGCCGTCAAAGAAACGGATTAGTGAAGACACTCTACTGGTGCGGCTAGGCAAAAGTTGGAAGAGTGTAAAGAAAAAAATGTTTTTATGTGTGATAAAAATTATTAGTCAAATTCTGGTTGGCTGCAGATGGCAGGTATTCTGTTTCATAAAGACCTTGGTTGCAGGTGATAACAGGTAGAATGTTGAGGGTAGCAGGTAAAAAGGGGCTGGTTTGACGAAGTGGACAGCGGCGAGGGCTGGGTTCCGGTCATTGGTTTCGTACTGCAACGCGGAAAGAATTGAACCGTTGGAATGGATTATTGGGAATAGATTTTGAGCGGAAATGGGTTGATGGTTGATGTCAGGAATTGCTGCGGTCCGGTGAGACTTTCACGAGGGTTTGTTATTCTGTGTAAGGTGCCCCATATAAAGTCAACAGGCGAGAGTATGGGTTCAAACCTTTGATCAAGTCTTCTAGTCCTTACGGTAATCGGGGATTAACGTCGAGTTGGCCGATGGATACCCAAGTAACCAATACAATCTGAAAGAAATGGGCAGTGCGGCAGTCTGGAGAGTGTTCCGGCTGTGGGTTATGATTATCGTTTTATTGGAAACCAGAAAATGAACATTTTGTTATCGTGATAATTAGTTACCGTTCGGCTAGTGGGCCAGTTCATTAGGGATCCCTAGATGGAGACTGGTGGCTTCCTTGGGTAGTTGGGTGATGGTAGAGATTTAGGAAGATAGCAGTTAGGTGATGGTTGAGGAGGGGGAGTTTTTTTGGAACCAGGAATAACACAATATTAGAGAACATGATCTGGAAGAAGAATGGGAAAATAAGAAGATGGCAGTCTAGTCGGTTCACCAGCTGTGGTCGAGGACGGCAACAGCGAAAAGGGAAAAAACACTGGGTGTTAGGGTGAGGATTTTTCATGTGAGAGCAAACGTGCTGGTATTCCGCAGGGTCATGAGAAGTCAGAGGTATACGGATTCCGGTTGGAATGGGGTCTTAACTTACCATGGGCCTATGCGCAGAGAAGTGAGGCCTAGTTACTAAGGCACGGTAGTCTGTGTGGCAAGACTCCAGTATGAGAAAGGCGCAAAAAGGCAGGATGGGACGGTTTTGTTCTAGCCTGAGACAGAAAAATTAAGTGAAGGCTAGTACTTATCACTAAAGGACGAAACAGTTTATTTTTATTTATATGTATGCAAATTATGTTGTAAAATGGCGCGATCTGGTAGGAAGGGAGGAGAAAAGTGAGTGGAGCATACCCAAGGTATATATATATATATATATATATATATATATATATATATATAGCTGTATACGTGGGTGCGATCATCAGACGGGTCATGCGAAAGCGGTCGGATGCAAAGGACTGTGGCAAGGGAAATGAGATAGTGAGACGCAGTCTGGGTATAGCCCAGCTGAGGATCAACGGTTAACGGAAAGAAAAACAAAGGTGAAGCACGGGCTCATCGAAGCAGCGGATCCCTAGGGCAGATTGAGGCCATGAAACTTGAGACTAAAAAAGGAAACGCACAAGTGTGGCTGGAACTTTCATCGGAAAAGTTAGTATTTCGCCTAGAGTAGTCATTCAGCGGAAGGAAAGACTAAGTTCTGCAAGAAATTACGGAAGGAACTTAGCTGGGGGATAGGGTGGGGGCAGAATTGATGATGTCATAACCGTGTGTTCAGTTCAGTTAGTGAGCCACGCTAGATGAGATAAATGAGACTGGATTTTGCAGTTCAAAATCCTAGGGGTGGTTGGGGAAGTATATGTGGTGGGACCTGTGGTGGGAAAGAGGCATTGTAAGCTAAGAGATATCGAGGAGTGTTGAGTTACTCACCACGCTGGTGTTAATAATTACGGGGCAGTAATGAGTATATATATATACATGTATATATATATATATTATACATACAAACGTATATATATAGCCGACCAGGGGTTGGTTACTGGTACTGTTTTTATAGCGTTGTTGAGGTTGATTTCAGGGCCGCAGACGAGATATAACGAAATAAAGGTATTAAATCGTGGAGTGGATGAGGCATATTGACAATCTGTTCGGAGTATTACAGCGGTCTCTATGAATGCAAACGCATCTGGAAGGTCTTATTTCAAAGTTAAATTGGCAGGATCCTATAAGTTGGTATGGAAAAACTGTGAGTGGCCGCACACATGTTTTACGTATGTCGATGGCGAAGTCTAGGGGAAGCGGTCAAACAAAACAATCAGAATTTCAAAAGCGGTGAAGTTATTTAGGGAGATAAGGTAAGGCGAGGAAGCACGGCAATGGCTCAAAAGTCGAGGCCTTTCTCGTAAGCTTGGTTTTCGGTTATGTGAACTTTGGATAGGTGCAAAATAGTTGGGACAGAAAGGAATTTATCAATAGCATGCACGAATGCATACTCTGACTGAGAAGATCTGATTTGTAAAGGAAGATGATACTTGATTCTGGAGTAAGTGAGGAGAAAGAACTTAGAGTGTAAAACAGCCCTCGCGGAGGGTGTGGTAATAGTACACTGTCCATTACGGAGTGAATATCCAGTATCCGAGGAGAAGCACAACTGGTTGGAGGAATACGATTGCTTAGTCAACAGCTTGTATAGAAATACCAAACTTAGCTTGATGCGACGAAGCCATAATGGTTCGATTTGAGAGATAAGCATCGTTCCCTGCAGCTTAGGTTGGATGACTAACTAACAATCTGCTTTGTGAATCTTCTTTGAATATATTCGATAATAATCCTGTCGGATTTTCTCACACTAGTAAAGATTAGGGGACAAAGTTCAAGAAGGGGCCTGGCTTGTACTTTGTACATGTAAAGAATGCTCTTCCTAAGCTGGAAGGATCTGAACAGAAGACCAAGACACATTTTGGCCTTCGCCGTTTGGAAGATAGCATGTTCCAGGAAGTTGAAAGTGCAAGAATAACTTAGGCCAAGGTCTCTTACTAAGGGCTGGCTGTCGATGGGTGAACCGCCGATGCATAAAGAACCAGGAGAAACCTGGCATTTGTAATTAAGAAAAATAAGCTTATCGGCGGAGAATTTCATCGACCAAGTTGAGCACCACTCATCAAGAGTGGCCAAATCAGCAGAGATTTTGGGGACAGTAGTACTGAGTTTTCCAGGCGAAAAAGTTTGGACTATCTTAATGTCGTCCGCGAACAAAAACGGCTTGCCATCAAGTATCGTCGGAAAAGTATCATTTATATGTAGGGGGAAAAGCAGGGGGCCTAGAACACTGCTCTGAACAACACCGCTAGTAACAGGCCTAGGATTAGAGGTTTGCCCGTTAATTAAGACAACCTGTGAAAGATGAGATGAGTAAGATAAGAACTAAGAAAGAAGTGGATTGACGAAGCCAAATGACCGTGGCCTTGTTAAACATCGGGGGTGAGGTACATGATCAAATGCCCTGGATAAGTCAGGATAGAGAGCTACAAGAGATTTCCCACTTTCAGCAGAGTCAGTGACGAGATTCAAAAAATCATACTGACAAGTCACGCAGGATCTTGAACGGAGGAATCCATGTTGGCTGTGATTAATAAGACTACGATTTAATGAATAGTTAATATTGTGATCTTTAACTATTTTTTCCATTATTTTTGATAAGATGGTGGTATGGTTTACAGGGCAATAATTGGATGCCTCATGTAAAGATTCATTTTTATGAGTGGAGACGAATACCGAGAGCTTTAGTTAGCAGGTACGGTGCTACCATTAAGTGAAAGAGGGAAAAGGTTAAGCAACAACTGGAGGAGATCCGGTCCACCATTGACAAGTGCAACTGGTGGTAAGCCATCGGGGCCTAATCGAAGGGAGAGTTTGCCACCGAATAGTAGCTTAGAAATACTCCAGGCATCAAAGGGTATCGTAGGAAGAAAAGAGTTGGTGAGTGGTGAAGATGGGGGAGGGGCAATCACAGCAGCTGGAGCCATGGCCGAAGCAGAGAATGCATTGAAGGCTTCGGCAATACAAGGCGGGGAGGTGACAGATGAGTAATTATCCGGAATCAAGAGTTGGAAGTCGGCCCTAAGATCAGCGTTTCTAGATTTATGCAACATAGAAAGAAGTTGAGACTTGTTGGGGTGACTCAGTGCCTTAGCTTCTTGGTCACGAAATTGCTTATTACCTGGTCGTTGAATGAGTGTAGAGAGGCGGTTTAGACGAATAAAAATTGAAAAGTAGTTGGAATTGTGTAGTTTTTTGAGAAGTTTATGATACTCCTTATCGAGTGGCGAGACAGGCGACCTCTTTTTAGGTACAGCTTGGGAAGTATTAGAAACTTTTTCAGACAGTCGGAAAGGAAGGAGTAGAAAATATCTGCTTCATGCCAAGGGTCATGGGTGAGGAAATAATCACCCCAGTCTTTCTGCCGAATAAGCGTGACTAGCAAGGCCCAATTGCTGAAGTGGTGTGCGGGATTAGGTGGGCCACTAAGGGTCAGACGACAGATAAGAATTTTATGGTCACTGTAACGACCAAAACGCTCAAGTCCTGGTCCGGGTGAAGCCTGACCAACGATTCAATTATCGATTCACCGATTACTAAGCTTCACTTGTTCTGGATAGCACCTTGGAGCCTCAAAGCAACGCGTAGCCCAACTCGATGCAGAACCCAAATCAAGAACACGATTGCTCTGCAAATTCTACGGTACTATTAGCGAGTAAAAATACAAGTACAAACATGATCATACCTTTGACAGTGAGCCTCAGTCACTATCCAGCCAAAAAGGTAGTCAAAAATAGGACAAATTCTGTAAAAAGAGGAATAGTTGGCCAAAAGGAGTAAGTAATAAATACCTGTCCTGAAGTTCAAACAAATAGAACAAGTTCACCACGCTTAATCAGACCCAAAGAACAATTTCCTGAGCGTGGCAGCCAAAAATCAACGTAAGCGAGCTGAACGTCTACGGTCAGTCGACGTGAGCGAGAAAGCGAAACCGAGGAGTAATAAAACAAACAGTGTTGAACCATTGCATCTCACTATCGTACCAACTGTCCTCAGAGTAATCTCAATAAGAAAGCACAACCATAAAAAGGAAAAGTAAGTGCACCAAGCGTAGAATAATTGTCGACCACAAAACAGTGTCAGCATGAAATGGGTTAGAGAAGGCGGTCCAAAATCGGTCATAGATTACAGGAATGTGAGCAGAAGAGAAATGTTTCAATCAACATGGACATTACACCGGCCGCCAAAATTTCTCCCGTTCGTTCACGGCAGTTTCAGACAGTAATCGGTTCTGGCTCCCCCTTCCTACTTACGCTCCCGAGACACTGGAGTTCACAGAACTTACGGCAGTACGCCTGCTACCTCCCTTCCCTTGGGGTATACGAGGACTTACAGCAGTACGCCTGCATACCCCCTAGCCTACGACCCCGGCTTCTAGTCGGCAGCTTCTAACAAGCAAATTTTTCTTACATCTCTCCGTTGCTTTTCATCGCTAGTGCGGACCACGGCCGTCCGTACGAGTCCATCTGCATCAAATTCTACGTCCTCAATTATCCCCATGGGCCACTTGTCTCTCGCAAAGGTCTCTGAAGCAACAAGCAAGATGTCCCCCTTTCTAAGATTTCTACGTTTTGAAAGCAATTTCTGTCTGGCCCGCAGAGTCGGGACATATTCTCTCACCCATCGGCGCCAAAAGTTATTCGCAAAGTGGTTGACCTGCTTCCAACGTCTACAATAGTGTTCTCTCATATTAGCATTATCTAATATACCGCAATCGCCCCTCAGCAGTAGTAGACTGCTCGGAGTCAGAGCCAATCTGCCCTGGTCATCGGACAAAAGTGGGACTATCGGTCGATTATTCAATATTAATATTAATATTGGTATATTTCTCGGCCATAGTCGAGACGCACGCGTTAAAGCATGATCATGGTGTACACGTTACTCAATAAGATGAAATGTTCACATATTCTAAGTATGAAAGTCGAGAGTATTAGAGATGAAAAAACAATGACAGGGAAAGTTTGAATGGACCATTCTGATAATGGTTTGCGCGGCAGTTTTAAACCGGTTTCGAATCCGGATCAGGCAGTGGTGCGCGGTAGAGATATCGAGAAAATCGTTAGCGCAGTGCTAAGGAGGCATTATTAACAAGAATGATGCAAGCCCAGGAAACCAGAGGCCAACTGAGGTTCTGCAGATGGAATAAATTTTGAACAAGAAAAAAAGGGTGGAAAATCGACGCATGCGAAGAGGATAGCGATCCATGAAGACAATGCAGACCCTGAATGACGGATTTACCGGAGTTCTGTAAACGGAATGAGATTTGAAGCAAGGGGACATGAGGCCAGTTTCGTGAAAGTGAACACCGGTGGATGTGGGAGAAACAGCAGTCCATAAAAAGGTGAGTTTAGATTCAGGGCCAGTAACATGTACTATTCAGAAATGAGAAGGCGCAACTGGAGGGTCTTCGAGAAATGGAGAGTCAAATTCCAGCCGGCTACGGTTCAGAGAAAAGATAACCTGTGTTAACGGATAATAAAGTGGGAAAATCTTTGCATGGACTTCAGCGTTATGCTGCTTCAATGACAAATATATATGTATGTGATGACGCATTTGCCTTCAGTGTTATTCTGGTAACGTACTACATCGAATGCGTAAGTTTCATCTGGCAGGGCAAAGTATGTGTCAGTCAATCAGCCGAGTGTGGCTGTATGTTAGCGGCATGCGCGTGAGCTGGAATTCGTGTTGGTTGCGTTAGAAAATGCTGAACGGTCTGATAAGCAATTGAGGGTATCTCCTGTTGTGTGGTTGGATTTCTGTCCCAGTTGCCATGGTAGGTTCCACTTGAGTCTCTGTCCGTACGAGTCAAAGCGGCCTCCTTGGTTAGCCAATTTGGCGACTGAGATAGTGGGAGACAACGACCTGAAATAAAGGGAGATTGCAGTCTGGACGTGGTTCCAGCTGTGGGTTATGATAATATGTGAAGACAATAAACAATGGATTGGTTAGGTCTATGTGAGTGGGGCATGGGTAAAATAGGCTCGCAGTGGATTTGAGCTATACTGCTGCAGGCTGATGAAGTTGCGTACACAGGCTTGGTAGCTGTATGCATTTCAAAGGATTTATGATTTGCCCGTGGTTAGTAATGATAACCTTCAATACCGTTTGCTTACGCAGAACGCAGTTTGGCACGAGGCGATAAGATAGGTTTGAAATAACAGACAGAGCGAGTAGGACTATCATACTGTTTGCGTGGCGCTACGCTGTTACTGTCTCTTTCGGTATAAGGGTTGTTCTATACTGAGTAGTTTCTGAGGAGTCCAAGTAGAAGGAACTATTGGGGTGACAGTGGTTATAGATTAGAGGTAATTATTCTGTTTAGGCATTGTAAACTGTTAGGTTTACGCTTAGGTGATGGCAACTGCGGCGTATGGTGTGGCACATCCTAGATTCTCAAGGGTTCAGGTTAGTATCCAGCGTTTTCCTCATAAGCTCTATCAAAAGACATATAAGGATTCGTAAGAGCGATCAGTTTTTGGATGTCCAGAGCTACGTGTAGTCCAGACTTAAACATAATTAGGGAATCTGCGGAACGGACTTCAGCTGGGAGTTTATTCCACAGGGTTGCAGATTTCAGGAGGAAGAAGTTGATGGTAAAAAGTTGGGACTGTTTTGCTGTCCTAGATCGTACGGATGAACCGCTGAGTTTCGTAATTGCTGCAGCGGTGGGGCCAACCCTATGCGGGTCTAATTGAGCCTAGGTTGCTCAGAGCGGTTATTCGACTTATTAGTACCCTATACCTACCTCAAAGGCCTGAGCCCTGGAAATATACGGATTGTATAACATAGTCAGCGTGTCCACCGTTAGGGCTATGCTTATTTCCTGTTTGAAAGCCACCGATGTCGGTGATAACGCCCGAATTCGTTGTGGTAGCTTATTCCACAATGAAGCGTACTTGTTAATGAAGAAGTTTGACCGAAGAGCAAGCTTCGGCAAAGGGACACCAAGAACTCATTGTTACGTAAGGGATACGTAGAAAGGGTTCTTACCTGCGGTGCTGAACTACATGATCTATTCTTCAAGATATTGTGAAAGAATAGCAGGTTATTTCTTATGCGGCGTAGCCATAAGGGATCGATTTTCAGCCACTCACAACGTTCCATGTAATTAGAGGGCGAAGAAAAACCTATGAGCTGTTTCGTGAATGCCCGTTGTACATTCTCAAACGCTATGCGGTCCCTTTGTCGCATGTTGGAACAAATGATTGAGCCGTATTCCAGAAGAGGTCTAACATGGGACTTAAAAATGTTGAGTTTACTTTCTGGCAAAATAAATGTTTGATGTATTAGCCCGATCGTACGGCGTGCTTTAGCCACCTGGATGGCTGCGTGTTCCGAAAAGTCAAACGTACATGAGTAGTGTAGACCCAAGTCACGTACCTGAGAGTTATTGGGGATGAATTTGCCGTTTATACTAAATCTTCCAGTGGGGACGTGACATTTATACGTAATAATATTACTTTTTTCGGCGGAAAAACTCATTTTCCAATCATTACTCCAGGAGCTGAGAGCGAGCAGTTCCCTTGTAATGTCATCTACGGTAGAGGCTAACGCCGCGGGATCAAAAGTGTACACGATTTTGATATCATCTGCAAACAGGAAGGGAACTCCCCGTTGGAAAATGGTAAATATATCGTTAACGTACATTAGGAACAGTAATGGGCCCAGTACACTACCTTGTATCACCCCACTGGTTACGGGACGGGGTTCGGACAAATTTCCACCTATACTTACAACCTGGTCTCGGGATGTTAAATAGGACGCAAACCAAGCGAGCATTGGGTCCACGATTCCATAAGTTTTAATCTTCTGTAGTAACCGGACGTGGGATACCCGGTCAAACGCCTTGGTCATGTCCAAAAAGATCACGATTGCCGATTTACCAATATTGACAGCCTCTGTGACCAGATTGAGGAAATCGGTCATGCATGTCGCACATGATCTGTTTTTCAGAAAACCATGCTGACCAGCGTTGATTAGATTATTGTTAAGAAGGTGACGTGTCAGCCTTTCCTTGATCATTCTCTCCATGATCCTGGACACGACCGGGGTGTGGTTCACCGACCGATAGTTAACTGGATCTAGACGTGATCCTTTTTTGTGCATCGGTATGATAGTTGAAGTTTTCCATTGGGAAGGGAAAACACTGCACCTGAGTGACAAATTGAATATGTTTGTCAGCAACATTGGAACATCTTCGCCACCTCGACTAAAAATGGCCGGTGGTAATGCATCTGGACCTGGCCTGCAGGACGGTCTTGTTCTTGCAACATGGACTGAAACCTCCTCAGGGTAGAGCACTACCGTCGAGAAAGTTACTGATGTCACCGGATCTAGAACGGGGAAGGATGAGGCGTCATCCGTCGTTAAAGAGGAGGCAAAAAAGGTGCTGAAAGCCTCCGTAATCAAAAGAGGGTCACGCAAGCATTTATTATTATAGTTCAAATATGGGATGTCTTGGTTAGGTTGCTTGTTTCTGACCTCCATTAGCCTGGCAAGTGCTTCCACCTCGTTTGGGTGGCTTAAGGCATCTCGTTCCTATTTCTTTTTAGAAGAATCCAAGCGCCATTTAATCGTACGGGATATACGTATTATTTGAAGATACGACGAGAAGTCCCTCGTCTTAGTGAATCTTCGTTGGAGTTTGGCTAAGTTACCGTTAAGACGATCTAGAGAGTTCCGCTGTTTGCGTATGATAGGCCCCGAGGCTGGATTGATTTTGTCGAGGCAGTAGTGAAGATTAGTATACAGTTGGGCAGCTGCTATCTCTAGGTCATTAGATAAAAACGATTCGTCCCAGTTTAAGGAACGGATAAAAGAGGGTAGACTATTCCAGCAAGCTTTATGGTATTGCTTATTGGTGGTCAGAAGGTGTGTTTCTGCTGACTTATCAGTGTGAGGCCAAGGTGCAGTAAAAACACAGGATACCATCTTATGGTCACTACCGGTGAAGCGACTTAAGATTTGGGTATCTAAATTCTTGATACCAATAGAGAAGATAAGGTCTAATGTATTTCTCCCTCGAGTGGGGGATAAAACATGCTGTACCCAATTACCCACATGGATACACGAAAGGAAATCATGGAGTTTTGGGGGTGATGTCATGGAATGCCAGCATATTTCAGGCACGTTGAAATCACCAGCTTGAATTTTAGCAGTTACGGGGAGGTTAGAGACATAGTTGAATGCGTCTATTATTGCTGTCAACTCGTGCCTGCCCTGGTTTGGAGGACGGTAGATACATCCTACGAGAAGTAGTTGTTGATCTTCTTTGATAGTGAGCCAGACCGAGTCTGGAATGTTGTCTAGAATAGGATGATGGAACCTACTCGCCGTGAATGTGTTTGGTGTAAATGATGCAGCCGCCTCCTCTTTGGTCAGATCTACTGTTGGCAGTGGCCTGATAGCCGGGTATGGATACGTGGTTTAATGGGGTGTGATCCGTCAGCCACGTCTCGGTAACTAGTAAGATGTCAGGGTGTAGGTCTAATGCAAGCTCTCTAAGCAGGGGCAATTTTGGGAGGAGAGAGCTGACGTTAAGTAGTAAGAGAGACAAGGTGTTTTTGGGTAGGTTCTCAGTAGATAGAGCCGTAATTTCGTTGTGGTGAGGTGATGAAGGATCGTCAAATAAGGCGTGGCTTACGATGGGCAGTCGAAGCTCGACCCATTTTAACCGCGTTTCAGATGAAGAGTTTGTGCCTGTGACTAAATGCGCCGCTGGGCTTTCAAATTGGGCGTAATTTGAAGAGCGGTTAGGGGGTTCTAATTGAAACGGCCGAATCCTGGAGGGGGTAAATGAGGCGCGGAAGGAGCTACTTCAACAAAGCTAGTATATAACGTCTCCTCACTCATAATCTGTTCCTTCGAAAGCACTGATAGCAACCTGCGTACCGAACGGATCATTCTCTCCCATACGCCCCCTCGGTGGCTCGATGCTGGGGGGTTGAAGTGCCAACTTACACCCTGACTGGCTAGGTGATCGTTAATGCGCCGTCTATCCCAACGCTTCTACTGACCTTTGAGCTCAGTAACTGGACCCACGAAATTCGACCCGTTGTTGCTATAGATTTCTGTCGGTGTTCCACGTCTACCAACAAAACGGACGAGTGACATGATGAACGAGTCAGTGCTCAAGCTGGCTGTTATTTCCAAATGCGTAGCTCGAGTTTGTAGACAAGAGAATAGACAGCCGTATCTTTTTTCCGACCCTCGACCCCTACGAACAAGGATTGGACCAAAGTAATCTATTCCGATCGAACTGAAGCAATACCGCCCCCTTTCCACACGACAGGGAGGAAGAGGAGCCATCAACTACTGACCGGCGACGGCGGCCAGTCTACGACATGTGAAACATCGTCCTGTTACCCGTTTGACCGCGCCGATTCCATTGATAATCCAGTATCTCTCGCGGATTGCGGCAAGCACTTGCGCGGTGCCACTATGTCCATCTCTACTATGGTGGTGGCGGATAATGAGTTCTGTCACCGGGTGCCTGTTCGGCAAAATAACTGGGTGTTTAAAAGCACTTGGATATTCGGCAAAATTTAGTCGTCCGCCAACACACAAAAGATTTCCCAATACAATCGGGCATAGCTTTTTTAGGGAACCAAAAGCATCCTTGCATAGCTCATCTGTAAGTGGTTCTCGCTGTAAAAACTCTCCTAATGAACCCCTCTGAACTATTGTTATCACTCTGAACCTGGCCCTCTCTATGTCTTCGGCCGACAGGCTGCCCACGTTCAGCAAATCCTTGCTCCTTGAGAACATAACTTGGATATAGGAAGTAAACCGGATGCGCCAAGCAACAGCCCTTAAGAGCTTGGACCAATCAGAGTATCGAGAAAACATGAGGGTGACGTCAGTGTGCAGGTTGGCCGTATTCACCAAAGCCGGCCCTTTCTTAGTCTCCACACCATCCGGTGGGGCAGACAATACCAATTCTGGTTGATTATATTCGTTTAAGGGCGAGGGTCCTTTCAACCATATCCTCAGTTCCTCTCCGGTTGAAATTCCTCTTGAGGCTAGATCAGCAATATTATCTTCTGATCGCACGTGCCGCCATTGGGAAACGTTAGTATACTGATGAATAATTGCCAATCGGTTAGCAATGAAGGTACTATAACGCGTACCGGTGTTCTCTATGTACCTGACAATCATCGAGTCTGTCCAAAAATACGCTCGGTCAAAACAATCTGGCAAGCTTCGTTTTAAAATCTCACTCAATCGAACACCTAAGACGGCTGCCGCCAACTCAAGCCTCGGGATGGTAACGGTTTTGATAGGTGCTACTCGCGACTTACTACATAGAAGCACATAGTATGGGGCTCCGTCCACGGGTATTCGCCTCGCGTATGCCACTGCACCGTATCCGGTTTCTGAAGCATCGCAGAATATATGCAACTCGGTGCATCCTATTCCTTTTTGGGTCTCTTTAATTATGCTCCTCGGTACTCTTATTTTACCGACGTGGTTCATAAATGATACCCAATTATTCCACAACACCGTATCTTCTGGACTGAGTGGGCTATCCTAACCTAATTTCGTCCTGCATAACCTCTGCAACAACTGCTTAGCCGGAAGACAACGGAGCCACAAGCCCAAGTGGGTCAAACAGGAAACTGACGTTCGCCAGTATGCCTCTCCTTGTCAAAGGCCTATCAAGCAACTGGAACTGAAAGGTAAATTCGTCCGTGACCATATCCCACTGAACACCCAGTGCTCTATGGCCGGTATCGTTCTGCTGAGGTAGCCGAACGGAACTGGCGTTTAAAACAGGGTCTGGAGATGAGGCCATAAACTTCCGTGAATTGGATACCCATTTCCTCAGCTTGAAACCAGCGTGCATCAATAACGCAGTTATCCCTGTCGCAAAAGCAGTAGCTTCAGCGCTAGTTTTAAAGGATGCAAGGCAATCATCGACATGAAATCTGCGTTCTACGGCTTGCAAGACCGATGGTTCATAACCTACCCCAAAGTCCCTCGCAGCTCGGCATAACGCGAAGTTGGCGCAGAAGGGTGAGGAAGTAGCCCCAAAGGGATGGGCCGTCATCTGATATTCTTCCGGCACCAGTGACAGGTCTCCTTGTGGCCACCATAGGAACCGCAAGGCACTCCTGCCACTTTCAGACACCTTTACTTGCATGAACATTTCTTCTATGTCCGCTGAAACGGCCACCTTTTCCTTGCGGAATCGCAAAAGTATGCCCACAAGATCAGCAGTAGTATCAGGGCCTTGATAAAGCATGTCATTTAGCGACCGCCCCTCATGTTTGGCCGCGCAATCCAAGACAATACGCAATTTCTCAGGCTTCTTTGGGTCTAAGACAGCGTGGTGCGGTAAGTACCACCGAGGTCTGCAGTCACAGCTCGTTTGATGCAACGGTACCCTTATCGCGTATCCCTTGGCTATCGTTTGATCCATCGCTTTGGTATATCTGATCCATAGGTTTTTGTCATTTGTCAGGCAACGTTTCAAACCATACAACCTCGTTCGTGCAGACTCCAGGTTCCCGAGCCTTGTCGCTACACCCTTCCTCCATGGCAGAGGAACCATGAAGTGTCCGTGTATATGCCGCGTCTCAGACTCGACGAATTTTATTACTTGCGCGTCCTCTATGGAAACACTCTTGTCCAGCAGCTGCACGTCCCCAAACTCCGCATCATACATCCTTTGTATTTCTTCTATGGGTGATGATTCGCTTTGAGTCACCCAGTTCACCGATAAGGACTGATGCCTTTTGAAGGTGGTCGGACCAAATACCACCCAGCCTAAGAGTGTGCGGACTGCATAGGGATGTTTACGACCGCCTAGTCTCTGGTCTACAACCCAATGAGCCTCGGGTACGTCACATCCGATAAGCAATAGTACATCCTCATTTACGGTTTCTATAGGTAGGTCCTCCAAGTGAGGCCACTTCTTATACTCATCATCGGAACTGGGCTTGGGCACGGGCAGTGACTCAACAACAACAGCTTGCTCTATGCTGACTGAATCGGTGCCATTCAGTGCGATCAATTCGAACGCGTCACTGACCGCATTGGCTGTTTTGGATCCCCCCAGAGTCTTAATTGTCAACTGGCTATTTCGAGAACCTAAACCCAGACGTTGTATGACCTCGGCCCGAATGAGAGTAGTGTCGGATCCATTGTCGAGGAAAGCATATCCGACAACCTCCTTTTTCCGGCCTTAATTCTCACCGGCAGTAGTCCAAGATGTATGCCATTATGCTGCATCTTGGTTACACCGCAGTGATTTTCGCTCACTGCCTTGGGTGGTACAGGGCACTTTCGCATAGCCCTACGGAGGGATTGATGATGCCTAACGCCACAGCCTTCAATAGTGCAGACGGTTTTTGATCCGCAGTCACCGGCTCTATGGTTTCTTTTCAGACAAATGAAGCACAACTCTCTTTTACGGGCTTCTGACCATCTCGCAGGTACGTCTAACGCCAAAACCTCTTGGCACAGCGTTATTTAGTGGTTCCCATCACATTTTGGGCAGGTCTGAGGTCGCTCTTTTTCCTGCTGCACTGTGCTTGTGGACCAACTAGATCCAGATTGACGTGGACCTGGGTTGCAATTGGCTTGATTCACCCGGCCAGTGGTCTTGGTTCGGCTTACTAGTTGTCCGAAGCGACTACGGGCCATCCTGGCCGTGGTGGACACGAATTCCGCTAGCTCACTAAACGTTGGTTCCGGACCGTTTTGCGTTAACCGATCGACTCTCTCAGCCCATTTATTCTGTTGGGAGTATGGAAGACCACTAACCACACGTTTCAGGGTGGTCAGCGAGTTCAGATCTGACGTATAATTCATCTGCTCGAGAGCAATCATGCAGCTCTCCACTCTAACGGCTAGCGTCGATAGTGCTTCTGAGTCCAAGCTGCTGGTGTTCAGTCCTTTCATTAGGCCTTCTAGGGGTGATCGCATTACCTCGTGCGGGCGGCCAAATAATTCCTTTAGTATCTCACAAGCTCTACGATATCCTTCGCTGGGAGGAAGCATCACACATTCCTCGATTGCTTCCAGTGCCTTACCCTTACAGTAATAAAGAAAATACATCAGGCGTTGGCCGTCATCCATGATCTGCGAGGTGACATACACATGAAACTGTCGAATGAACTTCCAGTACATTTCTGTCCGACCATCGAACGAAAACAATTCTACTTTTGGTAAGTCAATCTCACCCACAAAGTGAGAAGCCGCATTCCATAACTTATGATTAGGGTCCTGCTTACCGGCTTTTTCGTTTCTCTGAACAGCAGTATCTATGAGCTCATCACAAATCGACCTGGTGTGCACCTGAACGTATTCACGCACTCTTTTATCACAGTCGATTAAGTCCGAGGATCGCAAAGACGCACTTCTGTCTAAACTTTCTGAGAGTTCGGCGATCTCCAAATCTTGCTTAACTCTTGGAAACTCTTTTTTCTGGCTTTCTTCAAATGCCTTCAAATTCTGTGCTAGTTTCTCTTTAAGGTGGCGTTCCCTAAGTTCGACAAGCAACAAATTCGACTTAGAACAACGACTATGCCGACTAGAGCCTGTAACCCTGGAGCCATGAACAGAAAAACTATCAGGAGGGACTTGCCGGGTTCCAGCGATGATTTGATCCGATCCGACCCCATTTTCATATCGGTTGAGTCCAGTGGTCACCTTATTGCTCCTTGTAGTTCGCATCGTTCCAGAGACAGTGTCAAAGTACTGTAACGACCAAAACGCTGAAGTCCTGGTGCGGGTGAAGCCTGACCAACGATTCAATTATCGATTCACCGATTACTAAGCTTCACTTGTTCTGGATAGCACATTGGAGCCTCAAAGCAACGCGTAGCCCAACTCGATGCAGAACCCAAATCAAGAACACGATTGCTCTGCAAATTCTACGGTACTATTAGCGAGTAAAAATACAAGTACAAACATGATCATACCTTTGACAGTGAGTCTCAGTCACTATCCAGCCAAAAAGGTAGTCAAAAATAGGACAAATTCTGTAAAAAAAGGAATAGTTGGCCAAAAGGAGTAAGTAATAAATACCTGTCCTGAAGTTCAAACAAATAGAACAAGTTCACCACGCTTAATCAGACCCAAAGAACAATTTCCTGAGCGTGGCAGCCAAAAATCAACGTAAGCGAGCTGAACGTCTACGGTCAGTCGACGTGAGCGAGAAAGCGAAACCGAGGAGTAATAAAACAAACAGTGTTGAACCATTGCATCTCACTATCGTACCAACTGTCCTCAGAGTAATCTCAATAAGAAAGCACAACCATAAAAAGGAAAAGTAAGTGCACCAAGCGTAGAATAATTGTCGACCACAAAACAGCGTCAGCATGAAATGGGTTAGAGAAGGCGGTCCAAAATCGGTCATAGATTACAGGAATGTGAGCAGAAGAGAAATTTTTCAATCAACATGGACATTACAGTCACTGCCGGGGAAATTTTGTGTTACGGACACGTCGATGAAGGGCGTGTTATGAGTAGATACCAGATCTAGTATGTTTCCGTTTCTGGTAGGTTCGACAGCATGTTGTGTCCAGCCACCAAGATGAATGCTAGTGATCAGGTCCATAAGATGGAGAGGAGCCGAGAAGGTAGCCCAACAAATATGAGGGAGAATAAAGTCACCCACAATAAGCTTGGTTTCAGAAGGAAGGACAGAGGGGCTTTCGAAAGACCTAATGAGTAGTGGAACCAAGGAACTGGGGGAATTCGGCGAGCGATACATGCAGCCAATGTGAAAAACAGCGCTTTGGAGGTTGATAGTGAACCAGAGAGAATCGGGAATAGAATCAAGCGCCGTATGTAAAAGAGGGGTCGTGGTTTAGACTTCCCTGACATAGACTAGGCACCCGCCACCACGCCGGTTCGGTCTGTCGGTCCCCAGAAGTTTGTACCCTACCAAAGATACTTGATCATTGGGAGTGCTCTCAGACAGCCAGGGTTAAATCATCAAGATAATATTGTAATTATTTGTGAGGACAAGTTTTTTTAGGTGCGGGCTTTTGTCAAGAATAGAACGCAAATTGAATAAGACAAAGGTATACCATTTGTGGGAGGTGGTATAGGCACATCAGGGGGCAGCGTAAGTCGAAAGGAGGTAGGCTATCGCGATTGGAGGCAGCGCAGATCGGGGTCAAAGGGGAATATGTTGATGTTGAGGCTAGTGGAGGTTCAGATGAGGTGGCTCCCAGCCAGGCTGGAGTAAATTTTGCAGTGAGAGGGACTGCTGAGGGGTAGAGAAACTGGGCACAAACTGAGGGGGAAACGATGGAACAAAGGGAAAACCTGTGGGGTTTGGTGGGTCGATGTCAGACACGGATGATTAGGAGCAGTCGAGAAATACCGGCCAGTCGGAATTGAATACTGGCTGAAGAGGGGAGCAGAGGGCAGGGTTGAAAATGCGTGGAGAATATGGGTGTAGGGTGGTAGATTAATCTGCACGCTGTGAGAGGGGTAAAGCAAGTTGGGTGGAACACCAGATACGGAGCAGTTAGTATTGGGAGCAGTAGAGATAGTTTTCAGATGAGGAGTACAAAGTTAGGCAGAGTGGATGGCGTGTGCAGGCCGTATTTCGGTATTGACAGGCAGTGAGCACGGTGAATTTGTAGGGATCACCGATGTGTTGGAGCAAGGGGTATTTTCTTAGGTCGAAACCTTATTCGGTGAGTTAGCGCGAGTTGATTTAAGAGGAGACAGTTGAATGAAGGAGGGGTTTGTGAAAAGGGTGGGAAGACTGTTAGACCTATTCCTGTAGGCGGAGAGTAGTTTATCACCGGAGGGAACAGCGGGCGAATTAGAGTTCGGGGTGTACCCAACAGGCGATGAGGTGGGAGAGCGAGGCAATAGGGAGAGTCCTTTACTGGGTGGCAATAAGAGGGGAAAAGCGGAAATGTCTAGATCAACAGTAATGGGATCAGATTTTAAAGAGTTCTGTACGGGAGCAGATGAGGAAGCAGTGGTTGGTTCTGAAGGGGCAGGAGGCGCATGTAAAGATAAAGCAGTGGGGACTTGAGAAGAAGCGATGGAGCGACCAGCCGTCTGTGTCCATGGCTCAAGACTATCAGGCGTCTTTCTAGCGGGGAAGTTGGGAGAGATCTAGTAATTTCCCTTTGAAGAGAGGCTTTATCTTCGGTGATTTTTGTTTTTATAGGGGGAATTAGAAGCTACGGTGTTGCGCATTTTAGTGAATTCTTTGGCAGATAGGTCATCTGCAAATCGCATAAGGATTGGACAGCTAAAGAGCTGAAAGCTCTTACGCAGCCTTTTTATTTGACGAAGAAGGTGGGCCATACCACATGCATTCAATAGTGCATGCTTGACATGCTCGAGGGGTATTCTCTCTATGGCATTAAACGCGACTGTATTACGAGAGTTCTTCACTCTTATGAGAACTTCAGATGCAACAGAGTCGATAAAGCGGCCAGCCACTGTCAGGTTTTGTAAGGTAGAATGTACGACGCTTTTAGTGAAGCAGAGTAGGGCGGCGAGTTTAGATACCGTATCTTCCAACTTCAGAAGCTGAGACCTTATATCTGAGATACTTCGGTCTAAAACAGCTACTCTTTCCGTCGCCAAGCCTACAGAGTCACAGAAGTCAACCGGACATTGTTTTAAGGCCACGGGAGTTTGAATAAACCTATTTTCCCTAGTAACCGGAGTATGAGTGGACGGGGTAGTATTGGAAGTCTTCTTTGCTACAGGTGGCATTTTGAAATATCAGAAAGACGCTGTGAGTGAGAAGGAAAAGTAACGGCCAACTAGAGCCGGGTTCGAATTTACCACTGAGAAAAAAATTCGCTGAATTTCCGTGGGTTAACGGAATGCTCAAAGAAACTATAATCTTAAGTATTTCCTAAGACAAAGGAATGAAAACCATATCCACAACAGCGCGCAACACGACCTGGTGCAGCGCGGCCAGCACTAGGTTTACTGCCACGAGCATTTTCCGAGACGGGGGGGTGGAATTAGTAGGGAAGCACTGGATGGTGGACATGGAGCTCGATCCTCAGGGCGATTTTCCTGCAATACAGGCGGCACTCTGAGCTTGAGGTCGGCTTTTTGTGGGGTTTCTGGCTCAGCCGTCTCACTACGGGGCCTTAAGTAAAGTGGCTTGTCGACGGATATTCTCTCGAGCCCTTTTACCTTCTCCTTGAGCTTCAATTTCCTTGGCTGCCACTGTGGAGCCCACTCCAATCAAAATGCCGTGTACCCGGTTAGTTCTTTAGGTTACCAGCCAGGTGGATTGAACTTATATACGAGGGGGAGCTTCAGGCAGTGAAAAACCTGGGCATAGGAGTCATGAGGGTGATCTGAGTTGAGAAAACGATCGCAGGTTTGACTCGCTTGGAACATTCTTGATGTCACCAAGAACTAGCCGCTCAGACACTCTACATACCTCATCGGCTGCCTGAGATACTGGGATGGATTTGATAACTGAGCTCCTCAGGCTGGTTAACTCACCCAATGAGGGCGGACAGCGGCGTTTAGCCGAACCCTCTCTGCAGCTTCACCTGGGACAGCATATTTAGGTGCATCGGTTGACAGCTCTTTACGAAGGTTCTGGTTGACTTTTTCACTGAGTGGTGTGAAGAGAGGCCTCCGGGTTCCGAAGATGCCAAAGCTGTCACGGAAGAAACCCTAACGCTTTGGGTTTGTCGGTGGGTCAACGGCACTCTGACGAGTAAGAAGTTTGAGAGCTGCCACACAAAGGATTTTATAGGTCTCTTGGTGTTGACAAAAAGTGCAATACCTCCTGCCACCCACAGGGAAATGGATGGGTTGAACGTAGTAATGGAATGCTTATCAACCTCCTCAGGGCCTTCGTTGAGTACTGTGCTGATTGGCACGTGAAAATGTAGTTCTGCTTGCTGGTGTGTCGCGGTTCGTTGCACAAGTCAACAAATCACACTCTGAGCTTCTTTTGGAAGGAACAGGTGATCCGCCTCCTGTCAGGAGGCTACTGTGGGGGAGTGCATCTGTAAGTTCCGGTAAGCAGTGAGGAGGGGTGAAGATCTTGCTGGGCGCCATCTCCAGACAACTCAGAAGTGCAAAAAAGGGTATTCAGAGAGAAGGCATTTGGTATTCTATTTCAACCTGCAGATTTGGTGTGGTTTCATACATACGTACCCAATGAAGTTGCCTGATAAATTGTCCGAGTTTTGTAAAGAACCTCTTTTTTGTTAAAATCTTTTTATCGGACGCAACGTGTACCATCCGAAGCTGCTCTGGCGAGTAACGGTAGTCCATCATTCGTTGTTCGATCAGCAAAGTTTCATCAAGGCCTACGTGGCTCAGAAATCTCACTTTTCGATGTCTGACAGGTATTCAATAAATGAATCTTTTCCGCGCTACTCGAGATGAACAGGCTGCCGCAAAGCTGAACTTTCTCTCACTGTCCAGGGGTTTATCTTCCAGCTCACCAGCAGTACTGGATGCGAGACACTGTCAGAATTTGCATTTTGAGTATTTTCCTTTTTTCATTGCCCCATTATCCATTGACCTGTTCCTCAGCCCACCGGTGACATTCAGATAATGAGATAATCACAAGATCCGGGAACGCTTGGGCCTAAGCCTGTAGGTACCTATACTGCCGCTCAGACGTTCCAACGATTCATCGATGAAGAGCTTCGAGGTCTACCCTTCGTGTTTGGCTACATGGAAGACTTCTTAGTTGCCGGAGCCTCTCCATCCAAGCATGCCATTCATCTGCGTCAACTCCTCCAGCGTTACCAACAATACGGACTTCAACTAAACCCCGATAAATGCGTATTCGGATTCCAGTCCCTCGACTTCCTCATGCGCCATATCGATCAAAACGGTTTGAAACTCCTCCCAGATAGGGTGGGCATCATCCTCTCGTTTTCTGCAACTGAGACGATCAAACAAATATGCCGTTCCTTGGGAAATTTGATTTACCACCGCCGTTTCATTCCCCGTCGTGTGACCATAGTTTCGCCTTTAACCGATCTACTCAAGGCCAACGTCAAGACGGTGGACTTCATTCCCGGGGCCGAGACAGCTGCCGCAGATGCCACCATGATTCATCATTCACATTCGGATCCGAACAACGAGTTATTGCTAACAACTGATGCGTCCAATACCGCGGTCGGTGCATTGCCCCGCCAAATTGTGTAAAATCAATTACAGCCCTTAGCGTTCTTCCCACGAAAATTCCAGGCGGCACAGGCAAGATACAGCACTTTACCTCGTGAACTCCGGGCCATTTACTTGCCCATCCGCCACTTCCGCCACCTTTCGATAGGACGACAGTTTCGTGTGCACATAGACCACAAACACCTGACAAATGTTGTTTCTGCCTAGCCTGATAGACATTCACCCAGAGACATCAGCAACCTGGATTATATTTCTCAGTTTACAACGGATATTCACTACGTGCGTGGAATTGATAATGTTGTGGCTGATGCTTTATCCAGACCTGACACCAACAAGGTGCAAACAAAAATCGACTTTAAGGAACTGACCAAACTACAGCTTGATGAACCAACCTTGCCAGAGCTGCGCACATCCTCCTCACTCCAGCTGAAGGATTCTCCCCTGCCTTCAGTCGATGGCACAGTCCTGTGTCACTGGTCTACTGGTAACCCTCATCCTGTTATTCCAACTTACCACAGGAAAATGCTTTTCGGTAATTTACATTCTCGTTCCCATCCAGGTATTCGTGCATCTCGGAAACTCCTTCTGCCAGATCCGTTTGGCCCAGTATGAATTCTGACGTTGCTTCATGGACTAAACAGTGTTTACAATGTCAGGGAAGCAAAGTTCACCGCCACACATTTTCTCCTCCCAGTACATTCACCGTTCCCGATATCTGTTTCACACATATTCACGTCGATCTCGTTGGCCCATTACCACCATCAAATGGACATATCCACATAACAACCGTTGTCTAGCGTTTCACACGCTGGCCGGGGGCAGTACTTGTATTCGACACAGCAGAAAACATCGCGAAAGTACTACTCCAACACTGGATTGCTACATATGGTGTACTGTCTTCCGTCACCACAGACAGTGGCAGCCGATTCCAATCGACTTTGGTTCGTGAGTTCACTAAGCTGCTTGACTGTAAACACATCAGAACAACTGCATACCATCCTTTGTCCAGTGGGATGATAGAGCGTCTACACCAAAAGCTCAAGGCAGCACTGGTATCACAGCCAAACCTCAATTGTTGGATCGACAATCTGCCACTAGTTCTCTTTGGTCTGCGGTCATCAGTCAAAGACGACCCCCACAGCAAGTCGGCTGAGCTCGTTTTTAATACCACCATTTGTCTTCCAGGTGAGTACGTTCAACCCAGAACGGCTGACAGTCCTAACCCACCTCCGTTTGTTCAACAACCCAAAGACCGTATGTCACGCTTACGTCCAACATCCACTCGGTCATCATCTCCACAAGTTTTTGTACATAATGATCTATACAAGTCACCTTTCGTTTTATTAGTAACGATGCTGAACGCAAACCACTCACACCACCATATGACTGTCCATTTAGGGTACTTAGTCATGCAGACAAATATTTTGTGGTTCAGAAAGCTGATAAGCCAGACACCGTTTCCTTTGACAGATTGGAACCCGCGTACTGTGATACACCATCACCAGCAACACCGACACCATCACCATCCACAGACACAACACTAACAAGTTCTATTGACGATCCACACTTCATCATTTCCCCAGACACTACACCACACCCGCCAGCACCACCACAACAATACCCATCCCTGGTAACCAGCCGTTCCGGCAGAAACGTTCGACATCCCGTCAGATTTCGAGACTTCGTTATTTAACGTTTTCTTTCGCTAACCTGTTTTTTCTTTCTATTTTGCTATTGAGCTTTTATATTGTAAAAAACACTGGCGTAAGAGTTGTGCAGGTACCTGTATATTTCTGACTTTTTCCATGATTCTCAAAGTCCCTTGGGGCAACACTTCTTTGTTGTACCGACTTTTTTTAGTGTAAAACAAACACATACAGCTTTTTGAACCTCACCACAGTGCAATACAAAAAAGCTCTCAATAAATCGGTAAAGGAGTAAGTTCCGACCCGGAAACATTTAAGTTGGCGCGGGTTGTCGTATTCTTGACGCGCTAATTTTGGAAAGTGGGAAACTGATAGACCAAAGTTATTGTGAAATATGAGGGAGTTGCTGTGTTTTAAGTGACTTACTTGTAATATTTATATTAAGAGAAGATTGGGCAATTCCCCCCCCCCGGTTAAAATTCGTCGGTCAAACTATTTGTTGTCATTTATGTGTACGGGACTATAAAGTTGATCGTTATGCGCAATTCTTATCTAATATTTTCTAAAAGTGTCTTAATGCTTAGGTATGTCAGAATATTTTTTTAGTACTTTTTGGAAGGCAGCCCTTGGCTCCGATTGCACCGAAATCGTTCTTTTTGCGAAATTCGGCCACGGATGGTGGTGAGAAATACAACAGGGTGATGCAAACTTTGAGGCAGTTTCCGAATATCTTCGTGCAAACAACACCAACCTATATTATCCCGCGATAGGAGATGTTCGATACCGTCACCGATGAGGTGGCCTGCGAAAACGGGTGTGATTACTAGGATCACTGCACTAGAACTTTCATTTCTCGCCCGGTGAAAAACGCCAGGGCAACTATCTTCTTTTACGTTATATTGCATACAGTCTATACTACGGTAGCTACAGTTTGCTGACTTTTGTAACTGTACCTAGTTTAATGCTTGCCGGTTCTCCTAATTTTAAACAATGTTCGTGTTCTGCTGCCAACCAGTCTAAGGTTCTTAGCCTTAGATATCTCTGCAGCAAGTGGGTATGTGGCTTTGAACCCTGGACACTGAGTTCCGCTGTCTACCACCTTACTTGATCCTTCACTCCTTTCCCGTTCATTTTGGCTGCCACCACCTGCCCGGGCTTTATGTCCGGCCTCATTTCGCCTTTCTTAATCGTCTCATTCCAGAATCTCTTATTATAGAAGCCCACCTGCTGGTACCTACTTGGTGTCCTGTCCTCTTGTCTCATCTCTGTATCTACCATCCACCAACCACTATCATATTCCCTCTTATACACCACACCATTTCCCATCAGCTGAGCTAAACTCATCTACTCCAACTAGCCCGGAATGGTCTCTGATGGTCTTAAGCATGGTCTGGCGCTGTATGAGACTGATGCACGTATGCCAGCTCGTGCTTTACAACGTTCGTTGTCCTACTCCGTGTGTTTGCATAGTCCCACTCTGCATTTTCCCAGCCCATGCTAGCGAAACCCCTGATGTCAACGGCACCCATACCATAGCGTCATCCGAACGTGGAGAAAACAGACCACCCTCAGCAGTTGCGAAAAAAAGACAAATACGCAAAAGATTACAATCGGGCAGAGGGGCTATGGAAAGTTCCTATATGGGCTCAATCAACTCTCTTTCAGGGAACAAAAAAAAGTCATCGTGGGATCAATTTGATCTCCAAACACTACTGACTTCGGGCTGCGGAGGAACTGGGCAACCTTCATCTATGGGTATGTCTCCCATCGGCTCAGACCTGATCCTGCGAAAGTGGAACCCCACATCGCCCTAGCTCACTCGACAAGCTTTTGGTTTTCACGCACGAGACTGACCCGGGTGACAGCGCACTGGACTCTCCACATACGCTTATCCGCCCCCGCTCTAAGCTTCAACCACCCCATACCCTCTTCAAGCGCACCTAGCATGCATGTCGACGTCAAATACTATCGTTACCACAGCGCTGACTTTTGACCCATTGGCCCGGACAGCATTTTGACATACCTGACGAATAACCGCACCGCGGTGAAGCCCGGAAAATGATAGAAAGAGAAAGGAACATAGTGAAAACCGGTCACCTCTCCCATCCGTACCCCACCCATCTTCCATCATCTTTCTTAGAAAGCGGCCTTCTCGATGTCCTAGCATCCAAGCCACTCTTAGGTTTACAACCCTACCTAACAGTAACCACAGCCTCCTGCACACTGCAATCATTACCGCAGCCTGGACTTTGAGCCCACTGACATGGATAACATATGGAAGCAACAGATACTCAACACCTGCCTCACTTAAGTCTAAAACGGCGAACACGGAGAACTGTTCATATTTTCCATTCCCTACTAACTGCCTCTCCTCACTTTTATAACATATATGATATTCAAGCAAACACCACTTCATGAGATTCCCCCGCTCACATTTAAATTCAATCTCAGCAGGCCGGCACTACCGATGAAGCACAGACGAAAGTACATCCACGTTTCTGTGCATGATAACAGTTTTCTCTAAGGCATCACCACCGATGCCCTAGTGGTTCTTTCTGCATTCTTACTTAATTGTTCTTCAGAACTTCTAACTGCGTGCAAACCATTTATCTTTTGAAATGCAGAAGCAGCAGCCCGCCCGGTTTACGCTATCTTGCTAGACCGTTGTAGTGCTGATCAGCCCCCTGCAACCCTAATTCACTGAAACTCTCGAATTAAAACCCAGATCAGAGTATGGAATGTGCCGCTGAAGGTCCACATAAACCCAACCAGTTCATTAATAATTGTCGCCATTTATTATCATAACCCACAGCTGGAACCACGTTCAGGCTGCTAACATCATTTATTTCAGGTTTGTCGTCGCCCACTCTCTCGGGCTCCAATTTTGGTGACCAGGTTCCACACTTTGACCCGTACCGACAGAGACCTAAATGAAATCTTTCATACCAAACGGAATTGCAATCGAGCCACACGACCTAAAACACTCTCAACTGCTTACCAGTAGATTGATAGGCGTCTTCCGACGCAATACCTCTACTACTGATGTCACTGTTGGAGTCTTCACAAATAAAAGTTCATAAGCTACCTTCTACTGATTGGTTGACACGTCCCTTACCCCACCTGATGAACTATACCCACGGGATGCTGCATATCACCTTGGTCTCATGTGAAACAATCCAATAACAGAGCCAGATAACGCAACACAGGAGATTTTTACTCACTGAATTTCGATACGCCATCCGAAAGCAAGTCCACTTATCCCTCTCGTCCGTGGTTCCCAATAATGACGCCGAATATAACTGGGAATCAGTAAGTCAATATATTTTTGTCAGCGTAACAGAACAATAAGGCGCGAGCTTACACGGAGGTCTTTTACTCAGGTTTCTGTTGCAAGACTCCATTTCTCTTTCGATCTTTATCCGGCTTGATATTGATTCTTCACTGAGTCGAGGCCTTCAAGTTGCGCTCCTTTTTTCTGAATGATACGGGCTATTGATCCTGAACCTGAACTCACCTTTTATATGGACTGCTGGTTCCTCCACATTCATCAACTTTTCTTAGTCCACTTCCACACAGTTTGTTCATGTCTCCTCGTTTCATGACGCGCTCCGTTTATTGGAACCGGGTATGTCCGTCATTCCGGGCGGACATCGTCTTCGTAGAGAGCCGTTCTCTTCATATTCACCAAAGTTCACGAGTGTACCCCCATATATTTCTTTCATCTCTCCGTGTTCATAACTTGTTCCGTTCACAGAACCCTAACAGGACTCCGTTCTCCACAGCTTGCATTATTTTGGTTTACAACGCATCCTTAGCGCTATATTTTCACGACATATTCTGTATTTCCCAGGGGCACCACCAACCAACTCGGATTAGAAACCAAACCCTATTTGCCGCACAAACCACTATCATTTCGGTCGATTCAAATTATCTAGCCATATCTATAGCAATAATAATAATTGTATATTTCGGATGCGCCCGAAGCATGCTAAAATGCATGATCAGATGATTATAGTGATGATGGAATGAGAATTTACAAAAGGGTACAACACGCGTATGCAGAGTATCAGAGAGATTGTTACAGTGGACTAAAACGGTAGTAACGCCCGGCAAATTTGAGGGCCAAGGTCGAATGATGTCGGCCGAAGGTCTGGAGTACGTGCATAAGTGGTATAGGAAATAGTTACCACTGGTGGAAATTCGAACATATTCAAAGGATATGTTGTTGGTGGGCTGGAGAATATGAAAGGCATATGGATAGAAATCTCGTCGAAGCGTTCGGTGAATTATTCACTTTACGACAGGTATGTCAAGAAGTATTAACATGGAAATATATCAGTCTGCAAAGATGGTAGTATATTAAGTGGTGGCTGTATACTGGAGGAATCGTATACGTGGCAAACTATTGCGTATTTCGTGGGAGGGAGACTACCAGAGTGCTGGTGGTAGGGAACGGCAGGAGGAAAACAGGTGAGCGTGCAGCAAATTGTTAACTTTATATAGGGTTGGTATGAAATGTCAAAGCGGAAGTGGAAGACAAATCAATATTGATTTTGTGGTTACAGCCATTATACAGGTGTTTAGTTCTGCAAGAGGGATGGAAGAGTAATTCACAGGTAAGTGTACGTCAATAGATGAACGCTGTGTGGTGTGTACCATACAAAAACGACATGTCAATAAAACAACCCAAGTGTATCGCGGAAAGCGGCAGTGGATCAACGAATACAGAAATAAAATATATCAGCCGGTGCAGATAGTGGTGGGATTTAGAGGCTGGATACAGGGTCAGTTTCGACAATACAACACGAATGCAACATCTGGAAGATCAAAGGTTCCAATAACGGTGATGTTACAGTAAGTAGACGGTGAGTGTCACATTTCTAATGACCAATTTGACAGGTGTAGAAAGTGATGGGAACGGAGCGGCGGTGCTGCATGGGAAGTGTATCAAAGGCTTTTAATCATTGAGAGAACGTGGTGATCTGCAAAGCCCGAACACTCGATGCAACAGCATTGCGATGCGATCGGATGGACCGATGAAGAGTGCAGGTGGTTACCAATTACTTCGCTGCTAACTGGAGGACTACCGAAAGATATGTCAGCGCCGGACGTTTTTTGTTTTTGGTGACCGATGAGGCAATGAACAGTGACAATAAACATGCCAGTGATTGAACAGCACTAGCGGGTTCTAACACAAAACGGGCATAATGACATATGACGCAGAAGGATAGATAGAAGTGTCACTCCGGGAAGGTAGGTAAGAAGTAACTGCTAAAGTCGGTGAGTGCTTGCATAAGCAACAACTGCGTGCAGAGGAAAAGATAGATAGCAGGTAGAGATGAAAGCTGTTCATTGATGCGTGCATAGATAGTGATAGTTTGTGCCGGGCAGGATACGACGTCAGTATGGTGAGTATGCTCGAAGAGAAACCGGTAATAACGGGAGAGGAATGGAGCGAACGTTTACAGTAGCAGTATGAGAATAAAGATAGAACCTGTAATCCATAAGCGGTGCTAGTGGGTAGGACTGACCGTGCTCAGGACACCCAACCTGAAGACCGTTTCTGGAGACAGGAGGTGCGATCCGCCAATCTAGTTGCGCCCGCAAATCGTTGCAGACGTCTTGCACGCCAGATGAAAGCCCGCCAAAGCGGGGGATCTGACCGCGTCCGGCACCGTTGGGACTGAAAAGCGTTGTATGAATGCAGTGAGATCCAGTAGTCCAGGTTCAAGTGGTCTGATAGCAAGAATCTTGGGGAAAGCGATCGTGAGACGGGCGAAAATGGAGTCGTGTGTAAATCTCATTTGTTCTGTCCAGAGAGAGAGGTTCCAAGTTATTCCTGGGATGAAGAAGGCGACAATCGTCCTTAGGGGGTAGGTTCTGAAAACAAAAAGGGAAAGCTGCAGTCTGGCAATTCTACCAGCTGGGGGTTAGGGGGGAAAGACATAAAACCAAAATCATGCCAGTAACAGAAATGGATGGTCGCGACGTTGAGGTCTGGTTTGTTGGATTAAACAACATACGGAAAGCGGAGAAGACCAGTACTAGCGACCAATTATCGTGAGGCTTGGTGAGAATTACCAACAATACAAGGAGGCGAGAATGCGCCACACCGGGGGCAAATACTTATGTGTAGTTCGATGAATGGTTTGTGGAAGACACATGGGTTGTGGCGGTTAGTTCATCAGAACGAGGCCTGGAATCTTGTGTGTTGAAATAGGGTCTCAATGAGTAAGTAGTTGAAGCGTGGATGAGACTGGTACCTTGAGGACAACATTATATATGCAGCTATGTATTTTCTAGCATTATAAATGCTGTTATACCTGGAGGCAACTGATAAAAAAAGGACCTGACCGACTATGGTAAAATCTGACAGCATGAAAAAAGGAATCAACAGAGTAACGGTGGCCAGTAGGGGGTCGTGGTCAGGAGAGTTGAAAATAGGAAGTGGCTAGACAAACACGTGGAGTGTGTTGTTGGCAGTCATGGAGTGTGGGCTGGCCTGCTTTTACTTGCTAACTATAATACAGAATGAATCCACCTGCTCCTTACCATCCGTCGGTAATAACTGTCTACTGAACGAAGTCGTTAAGCTTCTAATTAGTATCCCAGGCCCAGTTTGTAGGCTCGGGTAATAGACATGTAGGGATCATGCATTCGTATGAGTTCTTGGACAGTTAGATGTTTATTTATTTCTTTTTTGAATAGTAAAGCGGCCGAATACATTGACCTAAGTTGAGGTGGGAGTTTGTTCCAGAGGGGAGAAAGTTTGATAATAAAGAAGTTTGACCGCATCGCGGTCCTGGATACTGGAATCAAGACCATGGACCCCCTATGTCGTAAAGAATAGCTGGAGGGAGTTTTGACCTGGGGGGCTGAATTGCAAGATGTATGTTTTACAATACTGCAAAAGAAAGGCAGGTTCATTCGTAGACGGCGCAGCCATAGGGGATCTAGGTGCAATATTTCACACCTTTCCATATAATTTGAAGGCGAGGAATATCCTAGTAGTTGTTTGGTATGTCTACGTTGTACATTCTCCGTTGCAAATTTATCAATCTGCCGCATGTTAGAAAAGACGACAGTTGGTCTGACATGAGTTTTAAAAATGCTTAGCTTGCTCTCTGGAAGACCGAAGGTTCTATTAATCAGACCAATTAGCCGTCTAGCTTTAGCAACCTGCACGGCCGAATGTTCGCAGAAATTAAATGTACAAGAATATTGTAATCCCAAGTCCCTTATCTCCGGACTGTTGGGGATGAACTGATCATCAATTTTAAACGTTCCTGTGGGAACCTGACACTTATACATAAAGATACAACTTTTGACAGCGGCGAATTTCATCAACCATTGCTTACTCCACGAGTCTAGCGATGATACATAGCTCGTTATGCTGGCAATGGTAGAAGCTAAGGCTTCAGGTTCAAAGGAGTACATAATTTTCAGGTTGTCTGCAAAAAGGAACGCAGCTCCGTGTGTGATGAAGTTAAAAATGTTATTAACATATACAAGAAAAAGTAAGGGACCTAGTACACTACTCTGAATAACTTCACTAGTTACTGGTCGAGGCGATGATAAACTTCCATCAACGTCCACCACCTGCCTTCGGGATGTTAGATATGATGAAAACCAACTCAGGATCGGGTCAACAATTCCGTAGGTTTTCATCTTCGCGACTAGCCTATTGTGGGATACTCGATCGAAAGCTTTAGTCATGTCAAGGAGGATTACGATCACTGATTCACCACTGTTAGTGGCCGTAGTTATTAGGTTAAAGAAGTCACTCATACAGGTGGCACACGATCCTTTTTGAAGAAAACCGCGCTGTCCAGTGTTGATGAGGTTATTGTTCAGTAGATGAGTTGTCAGCTTAGTTTTTATCAGTCTTTCCATAATTCGGGAAAATATAGGGATGTGGTTCACTGGTTGATAGTTGGTTAGGTCCTGGCGTGAACCTTTCTTAGGAATTGGGATAATAGCTGATGTTTTCCAATAGGAGGGAAAAAGCTACTGCTCACAGATAAATTAAAAACCTTTGACAAAAAGAATGAGATATCAGTTTCACCTAGACTAAAAGTAGCCGGTGATACGGCATCTGGCCCAGGGTGGCATGACCGGCTTATTTTATTTAGCTGTACTATTAGGTCGTTTGGGTGAAATGTAATCGCTGAGAACTGTGCAGATGCCAGCCGCTCAAAGTGATACAGGCATGGGGAGTCATCGGTCGTTAGAGACGAGGCAAAATGGGCACTGACGTTTTTGACTCGCTTTGTTGAAATTCGTGTACATTTCATCCTTTTGAGTAACGTTGTACACCATGGTCATGCGCTTGGGCTTGCGTCTCGACCATGGTCGAGAAATATATCACTATTATTAACAATCGAGATTTGGAAAAGAAAAGCAAGATTCAACAAAAACAAGGTGTATACACTTTTAAAAGTCACCACCGTTAAGCACACTTTTCAGACATTTTATTCCGTTTCAATTCAAAAGTTTTTTTGTCAGCTGTTTGATATCTGCATTGCATTTGAACTTACAGCGGGGTTTTCACCTCTGAGGGTGGTTAGCAGTGGAAATCAACCCCTATGATGGAGTCAAGGGTCCGCAAGGCTATAGTCTTTCGAAGGCAATGATAAGCGGCGTACAAGCTGTACAAAACTCATGTGGCATGGAGCAGCTATAAATTGGCCGGGAACAGAGCCCGAGCGATCCGTAGGGTAGAGAAATATGTCTTATAGCGTCGGTGGGCTGCGTCGGTCCGCACAAACCCAAAGCGGTTCTGTGCTTACGAGCAATCCCACAATCGCATGAGAGAAAGTGTAGCAACTTTGGAAGGAGCGCGGGGACGACTAGCTCTAAGCAACGAGGACAAGGTCGACATGCTCTTGGCATTCTTCAGGAGCGCATAACGACCAGCAACTAATTTAGAGGAAAGAATGGAGAGCCAACAGGCGCCCACAATACCTGAACTTGCGATAAGAGAAGAAGATGTGTACACGGAGTTGCAAGCCTTGAACAGAAATAAAGCAGCAGTACCAGATGGGATTTGTCCAGCGATCCTCCAACCTCTGGCCGAGGTCCTGAATTCTCCGGTAACGAAGCTGTATGAAACGCCACTTAGAGAAGGAATTCCGCCGGGACACTGGAGGAGGGCAACAGTGGTAGGAATTTACAGCAGCGGACCTTGGCAAAAGGCCGAAAATTACCGACCGGTTGGCCTAACTTCAGTATTGTATGAGTGTTTGGGGCGAATAGGCAGTAAACTGTTCTCTAAGCATTTGGTTTGCCAAAACCTCATATCAAATGCCCATCATAGGTTTTTGGCAGGACGATCTTGTCTGACGAATCTCCTGCTGTTCATTGATGAGGTAACCAAGCGCCTAGACGAAGGGCAGTGGATTGCGGTCTGTTGCTTGGACCGCAGCAAGGCGTTTGATTGTGTAAACCACAGATTCCTGGACGTCAAACTGCAGTCTGTGAGAATTATTGGAAAGGCAAGGCGATGGATAAGTAGTTTTTTAACAGGGCGAACTTTTAGTGATAAGTTGGGTAGTCATGTCTCAAAACCAGAAAGTGTAACAAGTGGGGTGCCACAGGACTCGGTGTAACAGCCGGTCGTGGAAAATCCCCCTTTTTCCCTCGCGATTCAGTGTTTTTTCCCAACATCACTCATTTCCATACACTATTGACTTGTCTTTACGAACTGGTTGTTTTTCTGGACCAATTGTTGTTTGTTCGCGCCCAGAGCGCTATTTTGGCACATCCTTGTTCAGGACCTGCGTGACGCACGTGCTGTCTGCTCACACGCTGCTATTCGGTTTCTCGTTGTTGAGACTTTGTGATCGTATTATTGAGGTTTGTATATTGTTTACGTCATTGTTTATTTTAATAATCTAGTATCGTAGAATTATCACGGATAATCGCCTTCTGATTTCGGGATCCGTTGCGAATTTGGCTACGCATTGCTCAAACGTTCGTAACAATACTCAATAGATCTATTTGGAACGACGAAAAACACGCAAAATGCCAAGGAAAGGATCAAAGGCAGTCGAACCCGGACAGGAAGTAATACGGCAAGTCTCTGGGGAGGTTTTGGGTACTTATGATTCTTTAGCTAATGCTAGATCGCCTAGTCCTGTCAGTGCTAGCTCATGTGTTATTGAAAGCAATATTGATCGTAAGGACGTTGATTTATATAAGCTGAGAATAATAGAACTAGAGCAACAGCTACTTTCGGCTAGACTACAGGCGCATGAAGCAGAGAAGTGTACACAGAAACAGCGAGAGTATAGGACCAGTGACTTCGACACTTTCGATAGGTTAGAGTGCAATAAGGTAGGGAACCCCACGCAGGTCGCCGACTACAAACCGCCATCGATCGATCTGCCTAGAGTGGAGTTAACGGTTTTCGACGGGCGAGCTGAGCAATATTGCAAGTTTGTCAAACAGTTCGAGACGTTCGTTGAAAACAAGGTAAACGACCCTGGGCAAAGGCTTCTTTACCTTACTCACTACTGCCGAGGCCGAGCGCGAGAAGCTATCGACGGATGCACCATGCTCGATCCAGAACAAGGCTACACAAGGGCAAGAAAGATTCTGAGGGACTTGTTTGGCCAACCTTTCAAAGTAGCCCGTAACCTAATAGAGGGCGTGATGGCAGAGGCAAAGAAAACCAAGGGCGACGTCTACACCATGGCCGACCTGGTGATCAAGATGCAGAACTGCTCAATAGCCCTCGACCATTTAGGTTACAGAGCTGACCTAGACGCCATGCACACTTTGGAAGGCATAGTCCGTCACCTCTCTCCCGAACTACAGGGTCGGTGGGCGGAAGAAGCTGAACGGATAAGCCGAGGCGACAGAGAAGCCAACTTCGAAGACCTGACTGAATACTTAGACAGGCAAACGAAGATAGCTGACAGCAGATTCGGCCGACTTATCCGGGACAGCAACCGAGCAAACAAGCCCAGTACTAGCCAAGTCCAAACCCCTGTACGGGAACATCCAAAGTACCAGCCTTGGACCAACACACACGTCATTTCACGAGATGCTACGGCGAAACCAAATTGCAGATCCTGTGGTACTAGCCATGGCCTACCAGAATGCCCCAAGTTCGGCAATGCCACAATAGACGAACGGTGGGGAATGGCGAGGATGGCAGGAGCATGTTTCATCTGTCTCAACACCACGCACCGGGCAGCAGCCTGTAGAACAAGGAATCGATGTGGTTACGAGGGCTGCACGGGCAGACACCATCGGCTGCTGCATCAGGCGAGAATAACCATATCCGAGGCGAGTGCCAAGCCCAGCGTGATTTGCTCAACTTCACAATCTGCCAGTAAACCGGTACGTTTAGGCGTAGTGGCCGTGGGAGTAGTGACTCCGACTGGGATAGCCAAGGCGTTGGCTTTCGTTGATAGTGGATCCGACACCACTTTAGTGAAAGAGCGGTTTGCCGACAAACACCAACTGGCTAAAGGTGCGACGTCGTTAGCAGTGAGCACGGTGGGCGGAACACAGGTAATGACTGCCGGTAGATTAAGGCTGCAACTCATCTCTCTAGACACTAACGAGGAAATTGAACCAACGGAGGCATTCACGTTAGCGGATCTCCCCATGCGAGCACCAAGGTCGGTGAACGCAATCTTGACTCGATGGCCCCACCTGCAGGATGTAACCGTTGTAGACTGGGAAGATGATGAGGTGGATCTCCTCATCGGATGCGACGTGCCAGAGGCGCATTGGGTGCTTGACCAAAGAGTGGGCGACCGCCAGGCACCTTATGCCGTACGCACGGCTCTGGGATGGATGTTATACGGTCCAGTAGGGGTACGCGGTTCCGTGAATTACTTATCCGCCGAAACGGACCGCATAGAGTATCATCTGCAACGGCTTTATGAAAAGGAGTTTCATGACATTGGGGACGAAAGACCGACGTTGTCTCAAGAGGATCACTTCGCTCTACAAACGGTGCGGCAAGGCTCTAGAGGCCTCAAAAAACAGTTCGAGGTTCCCCTCCCATGGCGCACACCGGTCGACCCGTGGACTGACAACAGAAATTATGTTCTCCAACGATTACTACGACTAAAAGAACGCTTCATTCGAGACCAGAATCTGTGGGAACGATACGCGGATTTGATGAAGCGAAACGAGGACCTCGGTTACGTTGAAAGGGTGCCTGTTAACACCGACAGCAAAAGGGGTATCTGGTATCTGCCTCACCATCCGGTTATCAACCCCAAGAAACCCAATAAACTGCGCGTGGTTTTCGACTGTGCGGCCAAGTTCCAGGGCAAGTCGTTAAACGATCGCCTACTACAGGGGCCTAACTGGACCACACCACTGATCGATGTTCTGTGCCGTTTCAGAGTGGGTAAAGTGGCTTTGTCTGCTGACATTAGGGAAATGTTCCATCAGGTGAAGATTCCGGTAGGAGAACGAGATGCTCTGCGTTTCCTGTGGTGGGAAGGGAGCGACCGGGACAATGCAGTGGTGAATTATAGAATGACCGTCCACCCCTTCGGAGCCATATCGTCACCATTTTGTGCCAACTACGCCCTCCGAGAATCAGCGAACAAACATGGCGATCTGGTACATCGGACGGTGGTAGAAAGCGTCAGCAGGAACTTCTACGTCGACGACTACCTTGGGTCATTCGATGATGTGGAATCAGCTCTAGAACAGTTCAGGGGTCTGACGAGATTGCTGGAAGAGGGTGGCTTCCATCTAACTAAATGGATGTCGAACGCTTCGGAAGTGCTGAAGGTCATCCCGTATCACGAAAAGGCCGAAAGGGTAAGAGATTTGGACGGCTCCCCACTTCCTATCGAGCGCACTTTAGGAATACAATGGGACGCGGAAACGGACGATTTTGTTTTCGAACTGAACGTTCCCGAGCTGCCAATAACCCGTCGTGGCATACTATCTGCCGTCTCAAGTTTGTTCGACCCGCTCGGTTTCGTCTCACCATGGCTGCTACCCGGAAAGATCTTGCTGCAGCGGCTGTGCCGTAAGAAAGTTGATTGGGACCAGTCACTGGACCGAGGGGACCGGCTGGACTGGGAGGAATTTTTGAACACCTTGAAGAAATTAGGGGACATAAGAATACCGCGATGTTTGACCCCTGGCCATACGACACGGACTGGAGAACTACATGCCTTTTCCGATGCATCCGAAGTCGGTTATGGAGCTGTGGTTTACGGACGATGGTGCGCAGGAGATGGACAATATACCACGAGGATCCTGTTCGCCAAAGCCCGCGTTGCTCCACTGAAGTCGGTCTCAATCCCACGCCTTGAACTCAGCGCAGCCGTGTTGGCAGTCAGGGTGGTGCAAGCTGTGAAGAGATGTTTCGATCTCTACATTTGGTCGGTGAGCTTCTGGACGGATTCAACGATAGTACTTTACTACATTAACAACGTACGGAGCCGGTTTAGTACTTTCGTTGCTAACCGGCTCACGATTATCCACGATGAATCGGCCACGCACCAGTGGAGTCATGTCAGGTCTGGCGATAATCCGGCCGACCTGTGCTCCCGAGGTGCGAACAACTTCAGGCAACTGGACACGTGGACGAGAGGGCCGAACTTCCTGCAATTGCCCAAACAGGACTGGCCCGTGTTCGAATTAAAACCCCCTACGGAATTGGAACTGGAGATCAAAGGCGTAGTGATAGCAACCAACGTCGTCGAAGCGTCGCCCATTTTATCGCGACTGGTCAGGTTTTCTTCCTGGATGAAGACGCTTCGTTCGCTAGTTTGGTTAACCAGGTTCAAGAGAAATTTACTAGTCATGAAAGGGCTACGGCCCTCAGGTCGGATACCGGTCGGCCCGATAGGTCCCGATGAGCTACAAGCGGCAGAGTACGATATTTTCAGAATGATACAACGCGAGGCTTTCGCCCAAGAACTCAAGAGGGCGGAAGAAGTGGGGCTGACCAATGAAGACATGCCATCTCCAAGAGGCGAGCTGAAGCGTTTAAACCCCAAAATCATCAACGGACTGCTGCGGGTGGATGGTAGGCTGACCAACGCCCACCTGAACTTCGACACAAAGTATCCTATACTGCTGCCAGCGAGACAACCCGTAGTAGAGCTAATGATTCAACACGTCCACGCCGTGGAGGGACATGCCGGGGAAAGTCACGTGACGAGCGTCATCCGAAAGCGTCTTTGGTTGTTGAGAGGACGAGAGACTGTAAAACGCGTGATCCGACGGTGTGTGCAATGCAGGAGACGCAATGCCATAGCAGGCAAACAACTCATGGCCCCGCTACCAGAATGCAGGGTAACTACGGGCTGGTGGCCGTTCAGTGACACCGGGTTGGACTATTTCGGGCCCTTGTGGGTCAAGTGCGGGAAAAGATTAGAAAAGCGATACGGATGTATCATGACGTGCATGAAATCACGTGCGGTACACCTAGAAGTCGCACATTCGATGACGACCGATTCGTTTCTACGGGCCTTGCAAAGATTTATCAACCGAAGAGGCGTACCGGCCGATATATACTCAGATAATGGATCGAACTTTGTGGGCGCTCAACGGGAATTGCAGCGTTGGCACAAGAACATAAACAGGGACGAACTGCAGAACCGAACCGTGGCCTACGGCATACGCTGGCATTTCAACCCCCCACAGGCCAGTCACCGAGGCGGCATATGGGAACGCATGATCCGGTCCGCCAGACGGATATTGCTGTCAATCATGGAGCAGCAGCCGCCCGACGACGAGACCCTGAACACCGTCATGACTGAGGTGGAGCGAATCCTGAACAACCGCCCCCTGGTTCCAGTATTGAACGGCGACCCCACCCACCTGGCGCTCACCCCAAACGACTTATTGACGCTAAGGTCGAACGAGGGTTTCCAAGGGCCGGTAAACCTTCATGGGAGCTACCTCCACGGGTGGAAGCAAGCGAATTATCTGGCCAAGGTCTTCTGGAGGCGATGGCTACGGGAGTACCTACCGGCTTTGCAGACTCGACAGAAGTGGATGGCCAAAACAAGACCATTCAAAGTTGGGGACGTGGTTATGATCGCCGACGAACGCGCACATTTCAGCGCTTGGTCTTTGGGAGTAGTTACGGAAACCATCAAAAGCACCGACGAAATGATAAGAACGGTGAAGGTGAAGACAGCTAACGGAGTGCTCATTCGTGACATACGCAGTATTAACCTACTCGAGAGCGAAGACGGAGGAGCTGATAACCCTGTGGCCTAGTAAACCTTTTTCACACCAGTAATCGAGGTGGATAAAGAAACACCATATATACCACACAATCTCCGTCAAACACGTTAAGGTTCTCGCGGTCCCTTCGTTGACATTACAGAAGGTTCTTTCCGATATGTGGTGATGAGTGCGATTCCATTATACATCCCGATACATACACGCATGCACGACGCACTCTACATCCCGTAAACCCATCATACATGTGACAGTGTTCTTTGTTCGCCTTTTGTTGACGCTACCGAATGCCCCTTGCACATGTGGAAGTAGTGGAGCTCAGGTCACACATGCATGCTACATTTACTCGTTTTCTTGCCACGCGGTCTTTTGTTGACATTGCAGAAAGTCCTCCTTTGATGTGTAGTCATAACTGTGATTTCATTGTAACCCCGGCACACACACACACACACACACGCACACACACACACACTCAAGCGCGTACATCCAGGACCGGACGGCCCCGTACGAGGACAACGTCTATGTGACCATTCACGCCCGCCATCGGTCATTTGGTCTTGTGGAAGATGTAGACTAGCCTCACGTCTATGTAGCCAATGGGTTAGGTGCGACCAGTAGTAGAACGTCGACGACGAGCATTAGACGCGCGCACTGACAGCAGGGCCTAGGCAGGTAGGAAGAATCAGTACCTTTATACCGAACCTTTGACTCTGCTAAGGATCCAGGAGGATTTTGGTGGGCGGTGTAACAGCCGGTCGTGGAAAATCCCCCTTTTTCCCTCGCGATTCAGTGTTTTTTCCCAACATCACTCATTTCCATACACTATTGACTTGTCTTTACGAACTGGTTGTTTTTCTGGACCAATTGTTGTTTGTTCGCGCCCAGAGCGCTATTTTGGCACATCCTTGTTCAGGACCTGCGTGACGCACGTGCTGTCTGCTCACACGCTGCTATTCGGTTTCTCGTTGTTGAGACTTTGTGATCGTATTATTGAGGTTTGTATATTGTTTACGTCATTGTTTATTTTAATAATCTAGTATCGTAGAATTATCACGGATAATCGCCTTCTGATTTCGGGATCCGTTGCGAATTTGGCTACGCATTGCTCAAACGTTCGTAACACTCGGTGCTCGGCCCTCTGCTCTTCCTCACCTTCATCAACGACATAGCACGCGAGCTTACAAACCTCACCTCTATATTTGCCGATGACGTCAATATAGTTGGAGTGGATATAGAACTTGACGTGTTAGCAGTACAAAACTGGGCACGCAAATGGGACCTTTCACTAAACCTCACCAAGTGTCAATGCCTGACCCCAAATACAGGAGCTAGTTGGAATGGTGTGGATTCCGTACGAGTGATCTCTCAGGTCGAAGACTTGGGCGTTATAATGGACAATAACTCCAAGCAGTCAAAGAAATGCACCGCAGCAGCCAATATGATCGGGAAAGAACTTATAGAAGACTTTCGAGAGCGGCTGGTGAACGTGTCTCCTATTGGGTCTAGCAGCGGAATGCCAAGGTTATCCCCTCTATCTGACGAATAGAGAAGAAGCAAGTCGGTTTACAGATGCGAGGTGTATTCTATATATCGTGGCATCGAAACAGTACCGATACGAGAGATACACCGAACGGTGAACGGAACGAAACGCAACGGCTGTGCAGAAATCGAACCGCGAGCGCGTACAATCGGCTAATGACCGAAAGCAAGCGATTTGAAACAAGGTCCACGGAAACCTCGAAAAAGTCAGTCCAGTAAAACGTACGCAACCGGACAACACTATGAGGTTGATGTCAAACTTCGGAAATGATCGTAGAAAAAATAGATCCAAAATGGTGTCCAGAAAACAGTCATTTTCTCAGAACGATCGAGGTCACTGCAAACTCTCGGGTTAGACACATTACGTCGGGTAGAGAGCCGAAGGCTTTCGTTCTCATATACGAAGCCATGGTTAGGCCGCACACAGAGTACTGCTGGCAAGCCTGGGCACCGTACTACCAGAAGGACTGTCTGGAGAAATTGCAAGGGCTAGCCACTAGAATGGTGACTTGGCAAAAGGGGTTTAGCTAAACGGGGCCTCTCCTCTCTGTTCTCGGTGAAACAGCGGTGCTTTTGCGGGGATTTGATAGAAACCTTCAAGGCAGTGAAGGGACTGTCAGGCACAAATCGAGAGGGCTTTTACTCTCCGATCCCAGAGTGAGGCAAAAGCGGGCATAGCCTTAGATTACAAAGAAGGCTCTCGAGGCTCCGAGCTGGGGCAAATTACTTCTCAAATAGGGTGGTACCCTACTGGAATAAGCTCCCGGAGGAGGTCATGAATACCACATCACTGAAGGCTTTTAAGAAAGCAGTAGACCTATGCCGGGTGGCAGTATGTCCCCAACTATGTTAGGTAGTTTTTAGGGTCAAGCGCAAATTACTCATTGTTTCCACCTTTCTCTGCCAGGGCTGATACTGCACAAAATTTCTACCTTTCAGAAAAAGAAAATCACGCAGTGTTGGGAGCTACGGAAACGCCCCAACAACTCAACTTTCTGGACACAATTGGCTCTAGTCACATCAAGTCCTGTGCAAACTGAACTGGACTGAACCAAGCCAGGTCGGAACTTACTCCACCCTCCAGTAAATCTTCCATTCTGGCACGGTCTCGTCTTCTGATCTGGAATGTCTTGGAATTGTATCGGCCGGAACTAACAGTGAGAAAACAAAACATTTTGGAAGCTCCCACGGCGTCACTTGGCACTTATCTCAACACCATCCTGTTCTGTTCAACGAATGGTTGTCAGACCAAGCTGGATTGAAGATATTGGTGTATATCGGCCCTTTGGCGCTCATTTCCTGATCACAAGAACAGCGAACAACTGAGTTTGTGTCGCACATTTTGTTTCATTGTAATTCCTAATGTACATACCCTTTTGGCCCTTTATCACAACACGCTCCTCCGCCCATCTTAGTTTGCTGGTGTCGTCTTAGATATTGTTGATATTAGTTGAGTGTACCATATAGACAGAGTAGTTACTACGGGCCTGGTACCCGCGTACTACATCAAGACCACTTCAAGATGTCATTTCAGCAAGCTTAAGCCTTCGAGTGTGAAGCTCAGGAAGTCAGCCCAACCCGTTGGATTTCGCCGCCCGTGGCCAAGACTCAGGGGCTCCGGTAAGGTTATAGCTAGAAGTATAGATAGACGGGGGACGGTCTGTGGCTCCGGGGCAGGAGAGAGCTGAGTAGTAAAAACTTCTAGAAAGTCTTATAAGTATATATTTTCCCTCCTATTCTGGCTGGTCACGCTAAACTTTCGAGGGTAAGTGAAGGACACGAAGAAGTTAAGAAAACTACCATTTTGAAAGGCAGTGCGAAGGTCGAGGAGACTGAATCGTAAAGTGTTTATATCTGTAACTTTACCGCCGGCATCGGGGTGCCACAATTTCAGATAAATCTTTTTACTGCTGGGTTTCCTCTCCTCTCCGTCGGCTGACTGTTCCACTGTCGTCCATGACCAGGAGCGGTTCGCAACAGAACCAGTTAATAGCTGTAAAGACCTCGAGGTCATCGTGGTCGATGCTTTTAAATGGCCAATTTGCCTTGGGATTAGACGTATTGTAACCAAATATTTTGTGGAATTCTCTTGCTGTTCATTCATCTTATTTCCCGTCTCCCTCTACTACTTTCAGATGTAAATAAAATGCAATTGAACACCCATGAACCTGTGTCTGAGCACCAATGAGAGACTCTGAACATATCAACCCCTACCCCGATCGCATGAAACGCGTGAGATTCGGCGGTGCGGTACTTTTTCGCTGGGCAAATGTTTTTGCGTGGTACCGATCGCAACGGTTTCCGAACTGTTTGTGCCAGTCGTGTGAAATACTTGATATGATTCGTTAACTCATATCGCTTTTTTAAAATTACGTTTTACAATGCTCACTTTTAAATCCCAATTTATGATTTCTCGATCAATTTCCCCTATTTTACCCATTTCGAGGGGATGAAAGAGAGCGATCTATACCGAGGTATTTCAGGGCATTCCGATGAATCAAACCAGTGTATGTAAATAAAACGACACCTAAGCATTGCGCTTCAATCCGGTAGTCGATTTCCTTTATTGTTGGTCAGTGTAGAATGGCTATCAAACAAACCGACCGAAAAACCGGTCGACGTAATAGTAAAACCGCTGGAAACGCGACCAGAGACCGATCAATTTCGGAGCGGTTCTGCTACAAGGGGATTCATCGACAAGCAACGCAAGTAGCTCGTCCAGATGGGCAAACGCGGGGCGAATAATGGTCAGTTCCATTGAAAACTTTGGGCTCTGCTACCGAAGCCCCGATGTTCGCCAAATAGCCCAGATCATCGCCCGATTTTTTTCGGTGGAAGGGGGCCCCTTTGCCTGGTGGCACAATCGCTCCGAAACTGACCGGTTTTCGATCGGTTTATGCTAATGCGCTGATTGGCTTTCGAGCGGTTTCTAAGTAGCTTAAACCGATCCTGTTGTAAGAATGGTTAGACCTTACTTCGCGGTTTCCTTAGTAAACGCGCGCTTCGGTCCTTTGTACTGCGTGGACCACCTGCACGTTACTCAAATGTGCGGCACTGCACGAATATGTTAACCAAATCAGTATTCTCCACGACCCGTGAGAACGAGAAGGTGATTGGGAGAGAGTGGTTAGTGTGTATTTGGGAGCGTGCGCAAGAGCAACGGTCAAATGGCAACCGCTCTTGGCAGTCAGCGTTCAGTTAAACAATAAACGTGGTAAAAGTATGAACGAAGCTGGCTACCGCTACACTGTGGAGTACGTGATATACTCCATAAATCTTCCCAACTTACTACCTCTTACTCCCTTTTATCCACCAAACGATCTCGCAAGAGTCGCTGAGTATAATGGAGCAAAAGCGTCAGCTTTCGAACCGTAAGGAGATGAATAAGATGCGGAGAAAGCTGCAAAGACAAGTTACGCGAAGCCTTAAGAAGAATCGCGAAAATTGGTGGGTCAATGTGGCCGAAGAAATGGAAGTGGCAGCTGCTTCAGGTAACAGTCAAAGACTGTTCAAACTTATTCGTGACACCGGTGGACGGCGCATCCAGGTCAGTGAAACGATTTGCAATAGGAATGGAGAACCCATCCATAACAAACAGCAAAGGCTTGACCGATGGGCCGAGTACTTCAAGGAACAGTTTAGCTGGCCGCACGCTAGTGTAGTTACTCCCGTGTCAACAACTGTGACTTCTTGGGTGGTATCACTTGAGCCCCCATCAGAAGTAGAAGTAGAGTCATGTATTCGATTACTAAGGCGGGGGAAAGCGGCAGGTCCCGAGTAACTTCCCTCAGTTCTTTTCAAACTGGGTGGTGAGGCATTGATAAAATCACTAACCGCCTTGCTCCGTGACATTTGGAACGCGGAGCGTATTCCGTTAATATGGAATGAGTCGTTGATTGTTCCCATCTTCAAGAAGGGAAGACGCAATGACTGTGGTAATCATCGTGGGATTAGCTGAATTCCGATAGTCATCAAAGTATTAGCTTCGATTTTGCTGCACCGTCTTACACCGGCTCGCGAGAGCAATGTCCGCGAACAGCAGGCAGGATTCCGCCCAGGTCGAGGATGCATCGACCAGATTTTTACTCTTCGCCGACTACTTGAAACGCGTCACACGCACCGCCGACCAACAATAATGCTTTTCTTAGACCTGAAAGGCGCCTTCGATTCAGTTGATCGAACATCGCTTTTCAGTGCTCTTCATCGAAAAGGTATGCCCCAGAAGTTCGTGAACCTAATGAGATCATTGTATTCTCATACTTCTGGCTGCGTAAGGGTTTACGGTGAACTATCCGGTCGATTCGAAACGACCAGTGGTGTTCGGCAGGGATGCCCTTTGTCTCCATTCCTATTCAACTTCGTCATGGACGAAATAATGGAGAGTGCTTTGCAAAATCTTCAGGATGTAGGCGTCGAACTAGGAGATAGTGAAAAGCTATGTGACCTAGATTACGCAGACGACGTTGTCTGCTTGTTCGAATCCACGGAACATGCTCAGCGTGCACTAGATAATCTCGCAAGAGCTGTAGCTCCATTCGGCATGCGTTTTGCACCTTCAAAGTGCAAGGTGATGTTACAAGACTGGACGTCAACGATTCCGAGCTTGATGCTCGATGGGGAGGTGCTGGCAGTTGTCGATCACTTCACCTACCTCGGTAGCTGCGTGACGACGGATGGGAGCACAGTAGTGGAGGTGAGTACGCGGATATCCAAAGCTCGAGCGGCGTACGCTGGACTGAAGCAGTTGTGGCGCCGATCCGATATTTCACTGAAGTTGAAAGGTCGTGTATACTGTGCCACTGTGCGTTCAGTTTTGTTGTATGGTTGCGAAACTTGGAGTCTGCGTGCTGAAGATATTCGTCGTCTCGAGGTTTTCGACCATCGATGTTTACGTAGTATCGCTAGGATTGGGTGGAATAGCCGAGTAAGCAATGCTGAGGTAAGAAAGCGAGTATTGGGTACTAATTCAGAGAACGTTCTGTCACAGCGTATCCAACTTAGTAGACTTCGTTGGTTGGGACACGTGTTACGTATGGCAAACACACGTCTACCGTACCGTGTCCTATTCTCTGTTCCTCCCAGGGAGTGGAAGAGACCACGTGGAGGTCAACAGATGACGTGGCAGCGAGGAATGAGAAAATGTACAGCAGACTTAGGAAAAGTAGGTGCTTCACGTCTTCGTGGTTGGGGTCCAAAAGATCCGTCTACCAGTTGGCTGGAGACACTGAAGGATATGGCTGCGAACCGCGAACAGTGGAGATCGTGTTGTCACTTTCTATCGAATCAGAATGTTTGATCGGTGTACGTTTGTGCAGTTAGACTGTGTATGCTGTGTGTTGGCTACTAGGGCATTCTTTTCTTTTCCCACCCATGTAGGTCCACTCCCTGTCCATCTTGTATATTCATACTTTTTAATTCAACGTGCAACATGGTGAGAAAGGCAGTGGTCAGTGGGGCTTGCCCTACTGTTTAACGCTGTACGATGATGATGATGACCAAACGATAAAATCTCAACGATCATCTTTATTTTACGCATTTTAGGGTGTATCAAACAGGACTACCTGTAACTTTCTTTAATACCAATCGGTATTGAAAAGCATTCATTGAAATAAAACGTTCAATAAAAATGCACAATACCACGGTCATCGATTTCCTTCGTATCAATTCAGTTTTGACCTGTGGATAGTGGCCACTAGGCAAACCGACCAAAAACCAGTCTTATGAACGGGCTATGTACAACAAGGATTTAAACTTTAACTCCTTCAATTCCTGTCTTATAATTTCTTACTTTATTCGAGTACCACCGCCGTTATATAAACTGATTTAGTACTCTACTAGTGATAAATGTAAGCAGAGTCCACCAGTAACGATAAATACGATAGATTTACTGGGAACATTAGCGTTGAAGGAATTTTAACGTAACTCATATTACTAGAAAATGTTTATGCTTTCAATAATGAGCAGATTTCGGGAGAACCCATGCCGGTTTTTCCAAATAATGCAACAAAATGTTCTGTCCAGCGCTAGCTCATTTTGCCCAGCGTAGCTCTGAGCAGTGTGCTACTTGGGATCCAACTAGTACTTTCCACGCGTACCTCACCATCCGATTACCGGCAGAAAATAGCCACACTCGCGTAATCAATATCCCTCCCTCTTGTGGCCTCCACACCACATCCATCTGTAGAACTCTACAGTTCATCCTTGCCTGCCCCCAGTCAGCATCCAGCGAACGGCAGGCACACCTGGTGGCAGCCTGCACCGCCAACCCTTCTTTATCTGCCCCTTCTGCTTCTAAGAATACCACCGTGGACCTAGTAGTAAGAAACTCCCCATCACCCGCCATACTCTCACCAAGCAAGCGGCTTTGTATGATGCCCGTTACTTCTCCCCCCCCCTCCCTCATGCAGCTGTGTCCATCAGCCCGTCCCTCTTGTAAGGTTGGTTAGACTTTACCGTGCTGTTTCCCTATTACGTACGTTCGCTAGTCCTTCCCAACACGCTTTGACTACCTGTCCGTCACAGCGGTACTCTGCAATATGCCACCACGATCACGAGAATAATGTTTCCCGTAACCCATGAGAAGGAGAACACTATAGGTAGGGAGAGGGTGGTTAGTGTATATTGGAAAAGCATGTAGCGTGCACGGGCAACGGTCAAGTGGCCACCGTGCTTGATGGCGCGAGTTCAGATGAACACTGATGTGTGTTAAACAAAATAAACAAGGTTGAATGCCACTACATTGTCGTTGCTATGGGGTATACCCCTTCCACTGCGCTTATACGCAATGATGTAATAAAAAATTTCAGAGAATATGCTATCACAGCATATCCACCTTTGTAGACTTCGCTGTTTGGGGCACGTTGCGTATGGCAAATACATGCCGTTTTCCTTTCCTCCTCGGGAGTGGAAGGAGCCACGTTGAGGCCAACAGATGACGTTGCAGCGAAGAAGGATAAAATGTTAGTTTTTACGTTACTCACCACTTCATGTATCATGTGTATTCACATATATATTCTCTTTTGTTGTAGTACTATACTCCATTTGCTAGTTGACCGATGCCTCTGGTTCGGCCTACTCCCTTTACACTCAAAGCATCTGATCGATTGTTGGTCTATCTTACACGTCTTCATGGTTGAGGCCCAAAAGACCCGTCAACCAGTTGGCTGGAGATACTGAAGCGTATGGCAGCGAACTGGTAACAGTAACGATCGTGTTGTCATTTTCTGTCGAATGAGAATGATTGATCAGTGTGCGTCTGTACAGTTAGACTGTGTATTCCGTGTGTTGACTACTAAGGCGTTGTTTCCTTTTCGCACCGTCATGATGTTATCATCTGTTGTATTTGCGTAACCCATCATTAAGTTTCTCTTTTTACATTCCAGCCACTATACGTCTGTTATCAGTCAAGTAAAGTACTCATTACTACTCTTGGGTTCTGATATTCGAAGCTCCTAATCTGCCGCTGTCTTATTAACAACAATTTACCTGACTAATAACATGGATCCTTCTATTATTCGACCCAAGTGCTTTGATGTCGATCCGAATGCGCCGGACGCTCCTACTCGATGGAATCACTGGTTCCGTACTCTGAACATTTATCTCAAAGACATAGAAGCCGCCAATAGTGGACTCATCTGTTTACAATTACATCTCGGAATGTACCGAGTAGGAGTCCGCCATCAAGATACTCAAGAAAACCTACCTCCGACCTAAAAATGTGGTATACGCTCGATACCTCCGGACAACCTATAATCAAGAAGACGAGGAGGACGTTGATTACTTCTTGCAGAAACTTAGATCCTTAGCAAATGATTGTGGTTTCAAAGCAGTTATTTCATTGCAACATACAACCGAATCTATACGGGGCGCTCTAATCTCCGGTCTGCAGTCCTCGACAGCCCGAGAAAAGTTTCTAGCATAACACGAATTAGGCCTTGGCGAGGCGTACGAACTTGCCAGATCTCTCGAACTGGCTCATAAATAGTCACAATCATACACAAATAATCAATCAGTCTCTTGCTGTTCGACCGTGCGTCTAACACAGCCTCTGCTGAGGAAGTCCTACTAACTGGCTTCTCGTGGCGGAGGTGTTCCCACTGAGGTGAGATGATGAAAGCGAATACCCGGCGCTCTCCACCGGGTTGGCTGACTAATAGTCAGTCTAAGGAGATAGCTAAACCCTGATTCCAAACCAACCACGAGTGGCGTATGAGGCGTACAGCGGAATGCTCACCGGCATCTATGGCGGAGAGGTGCACTGGGCACTAGGATGTTTGGCCTCATTCGTAGGCCGAATGAACCGAGGAATCAGTCACCGGCCCCCAGTGGGCTACGGATCCCACATTTCGTCCCACTGCCTTGTGGGTTAAGGTTTGGATAACTAAAGGCTCCGGTGGAGGATCCCTGAGAAAACCACCTGCTTTGACTTGGGCAACCTGGCATTATTGCGCCCACAGAAGAATCATGGACTCGGACTACCTACCCCCCCCCCCCGGTTATACCGTGTTTCGTCTGGCACACAGTCTGAAACCAGACAAGTGATATATATATATATATATATATATATATATATATATGCTGTTCGACCCTTCCCAGTTCATGCATACCTGTCATCCTCTACTCCTTCCAACACGTGTTCTGGCAGCCGCTGGCCAAGCATGCTACTTTTGTGGATACAAGAGACACCCCCGTTCTAAACGTCCATCCCGGGAAGCAACTTATAAAACGTGTGGCAAAATAGGCCATTCCCGACGTGTTTGTAAATCCAAACCCACAAAACATCTCGTGAAGTCTGCCCTCAACCCCTTGCTATCCAGTATGTTTTTTTTTGTCGCAGCCCCAAATTGTTTATCACGCACGGTCACCAGTATTCTTGTTAATGGGACACCTCTCCAAGCACTCATTGATACTGGTAGTTCTCAAAGCTGCATTTCCGCTACAGTTGTACACACTCACAATTGGGAACTTCAGCCTACGGACTCAAAGACTACTATGGCGTCGACCTCGCTGTCCTGCTCTACCGCAGGTTACTTCTATGTGTCTATCTAATATAAACATATGATTTACAAACACTTAAAACTCCTGGCATTACCAAGTCTGTGCGCCGATGTACCACTTGGGCATGATTTCCTTAATCTCCACGATAAGGTCTAGATACCTTTCGATGGCCAGCGAGGCACCTTCTCTCTCTACGAATTACCCGTCGCCAAAATAGAATAAACACTTTTATTCTCCAACTTATCCTCGAATTGTAGACCAATCGCAACCAAATCACAGCGTCACACCCCAGAAGACGAACGGCTTATACGCCTCGAAGTCGATCGCCTACTGAGAGATGGTATCATCGAACCCTCGATTTCCCTGTGGAGAACTGAAGTGCTGGTAACAAGGAATGCTAACTACAAACAGCGAATGGTGATTGATTACAGTCAAACCAATAACCGCTTTACCTACTTGGATGCTACCCCTTACCACGACTGGATAAAATCGTAGAGAATATCTCACGTTACGAACTATACAGCACTCTCAACCTCAAGAGCGCTTACCACCAAATCCCAGTAGCCGAGGCAAAGAAACCATACACAGCGTTTGGTGCTCACAGAAATCCGTTCCAATTCCGAGGCATCCCTTTCGGTGTGACGAACGGCGTCGCCTGTTTCCAACGTACAATCGACTAAATAATCAAAAACAAAGGTATCCGTGACACCTTTGCGCACATCGATAACGTTACCATTTGAGGACAAACCCAAATAGAACACGGTCATAATCTTAGTACTTTCCTCCAAATGGTCAGGCGGTATGGAATTACGCCTAACAAAGCCAAAACCACTGCTTCATCCACAGAGATCCGTCTCCTAGACTTCCAAGTCCGTAAAGGGGTGATAAACCGGACCCCGAAAGAACACAGCCCATACGGGAATCGCTACCTTCACGGGATACAAAAGCGCAGCAACGAGTGATGGGAATTTTCGCTTAATATTCATAATGTATTCCATCCCTTTCCTACAAGATTAATCCACTGGTGAAAAAAAACATTCCCGATCCTAGGACATATTCGAATCGCTCTCGAAGCCTTCAAGAAGGACCTCCAGAACGTTACAGTTGCCCCAGTGGACTATGACACACCACTGGTAGTTGAAACTGATGCCTCTGACATTGCTACTGCTGCATCACTGAGCCAAAACAAGCGACCATTTGCGTTCTTTTCCCTTAGACTGGCGTCTAGCGAGAGGCATCATTTGGCAGTCGAAAAGGAGGCATTTACTATCGTGGGAGCGGTGCGAAAATGGCGGCACTATCTATTCGGCCGACATTTTAGACTAATTACAGACCAAAGATCGATCGCCTTTACGTACGACGGGACAAAAAAGGTGAAATCAAGGACGAAAAAATGCAACGATGGAGAATCGAGCTGTCTGAATTCAGCTGCGACGTAATCTACAGATTCGGTAAAAATAACACTGGCTGACACCCTTTCCCGCAACGTTTGTACAACAATCGCGGACAATGGGAAGCTGCGAGAACTTCATAGTTCGTTTTGTCACCCAGGTATCACGAGGATGATCCATTTCGTTCGATGGAGAAACCATTTTCAGTCGAGGATGTCCGGTGCGTTACCTCTTCCTGTCAGGCCTGTGCTGAGCTTAAACCAAAATTTTGTAGCAGTATCTCAGGACGGCTAATAAAAGCCACACAACCGTTTGCGAGATTGAGTATTGATTTTAAGGGCCCCTTACCCTCACACACCCACAGTCGGTTTCTGTTAACAATTGTGAATGAATGTTCCAGGTTTCCTTTTTGCATTTCCATGCTCAAATATGTCTACGTCTACCGTTATAAAATGTTTCAATTGTTTTCCATTTTTGGTACTCCTGCATTCATCCATTCCGATCGCAGCGCAACATTCATGTCCACAGAATTCACGATTTTTTTACACGACAAAGGAATAGCGGTAAGCCGCACAACAGATTATAACCCGCAATCTAATGGACAAGTTGAATGCCTCAGCGGCACCTTGTGGAAAACCATGCCTCGCCCTAAAAACCAGTGGTCTTCCACCTACACATTAGGAATCGGTACTGTTGGACTCCCTCCATTCGCTGCGATCACTCCTGTGCACCGCGACCTAAGCACCCCATACGAACGACTATTTTGATACACTCACCGTCTAACAGCCGGAACGTCACTACCATCCTGGTTGCCTCTCCCGGGCCCTGTCTTTCTGAAACGACACGATAGATCTTCAAAATACGACCGCCTGGTAGAAGAAGTGGAGCTAGTCATGTGCAATCCACAGTACACCCACATTGTACATGCATATGACAAAGAAGAAAGTGTCTCTTCGCCGGCTAGCACCCAGAGACACCGACCCAAAGACGGAAGCCAGACCGGAAAAATCACAAGATCTACTGTCCTCCACGGATCACCCTGCTATTCTGGAGGGCCCAAAGGCTGCTAGCTAAGTAAACGAATTCATGAATGGACACGATGCCATTGTCGAGGAACAAACTTCATCCGCTTCCGATCATTCGAGCCTGCTATCACAACAAGAGTACATCCCTACAGCCTACGAAACAGAGAAGCGTAGTTATACACAGACGCTGTCACACAACACAATCCCTATTGTTTTCAAAACTCCGAACGAATCACCTTCGATTATGGCCGAGGTGAATGTCATGATATTATCATCTGTTGTATTTGTGTAACCCATCATTAAGTTTCTCTATTTACATTTCAGCCACTATACGTCTGTTGTTAGTCAAGTAAAACGCTCATTCCTACTCTTTGATTCTGCTATTCGAAACTCATCTTCCGCTGTCGTATTCACAACACCCACCCATGTAGGTCCACGCCTTGTCCATCTTGTATATTCATTCTTTCTGTTTCCACATGCAACATGATGAGAAAGACAATGATCAGTGGGGCTCCCCCTGCTGTGATATGTGCCAATCAAAACGTGGCACAATCGATGAGGAAGGAGTAGATTAAATCCGATCCAATGATTCGTGTGCGGACGCAATACTGCTAAGTTTCCTAGGACAAAGCGAGTGGTTTTCTCAGGAATCCACAACCAGAGCCTTTGGCTGTCCAAAACCTAACCCGAAAAAACAGTGGGACGACATGTGGGGTCCGTGAACCACGAGGGGCCGGTGATCGTATGTTCAGTGCATACGCCCTTCCGATAAGGCCGGACATCCTGGGTGCCCAGTACACCCTTCCGCCACAATCGCCGATGACTATAATGCTGTATGCTTCGTACGTCAGAAAATTTTATGAAAGATTATGTTTCCCCATTATAACTGCAAAACGTCCTGGCCAGCGTTAGCTGGTTACAGCCCATTTTAGCTCTGGACAATGAACTGCCTGGATTATTGTGGCGGAGTTTGCATACTGCTTATTGAATAAGTAGTTGGTTGCGCAAAAAACAAGTATAGACAGTAATGGAGCGATGATGGACATGTTTATGTCACGGACTGAACGGAACAAGATGAAGAAAGGCATACAAAGCACATGATTGCATTCTCCAATCGGATTACGACTGTCTTCAAGTGAACTGGACCGCTGTTATTCAACTTAGTATTGTTGTTACATTTGATTGATTTCGGTGACATCTGAACAAGTGAGTTTCAATAAACGACCTACTAACCAAGCACGTCTTCTGGATTATAACACCAATAATGCTTGGTCTAAACACTACCTGTATTTGTGGCACTGTTGGGTTAAGCTGTATTAAGGCAAGGACCAGTTCGTAACCGTGGGGCTGCTACGCTCTCCGACAGCAGACTGAATCCTAACTCCTTCATCCACGGATCACTACAACAGAATCACAACGTATAACACAGAAGTAGCCCGATGGAACTCATCTCGACTCTCACTGTCGTAAGAATCTGGGTTACTTTATTTGGCTTGAACCTCAAGTCCTGTGACCTGACCTTATCTGAAACAGCTTGCAAGGCCGACGGAAACGGGCATGTTGACGGCGAGCCTTACGGGTTGGCAAGTAATCTGTGACAAACTAATGAAAGGTGAATCAAAGTGCTGTCTACTTGACACTGTTGTGACCTTTAAGTCCGCCGTCTGGAGCTTCCGTTCGAATCTACGTTGAATCCTGTCTACTGTTGCTTTTAATATTACTGTGGCTTTCCCTATTTCTTAATCACTGTGTAACTTTGTTCTCCCAATTGTGTTGGTCAGTCGAGAAATCCAAAAGCATGAGCGCCTGTGTGTCCAACGCTAAGAAACCGCAAGCAACAGCTACTGAAGCTGTAAAGCTCAGGGCTGAATTGGAGTTTCCTACGGCAAGCGGCGTTGTTCCCTAGAAGTCCAGAGTGATATATGCTGTGACACTTACTCGGTCCGGTTTCATTGGGCCACCTATATCTGACAGGCCGAGGGCGAGGACCCAAAGAAAAGGACCACAATGTAGTGGGGGAGGGGGGGGGGCGTGGCGGGTTTTTCGCCTAGCAGAGAACTCTATATAAAAACCACAGAAGACCATGGCGACGTAACGTGCGCGAACGCGGGCCGCCACCAAATAAAGTCATTGCCTCTTACCTATTACTCAGCTATCCTGAATGGGGTAAGATTCACCAGGATGCTTTGGGCATCCTCGACTGGCAGACTGCCATCCAAAAGGCGTATCAACCTCTTGTTTGGTCACCAGCTCCCAACACAAACTTCCTGTTGCCTGACAGGTAGCAGCTGGTTGTGCACGGGCTGGAGTTGCTACCTCGAACAGAAAGCCGAGTTCGCTGGGGACATCATTTCGCACTTAATTCTCAAGACGCTTCATGAACAGTTGCTCTACATACCGACTTATGGGTGGGTGCCATTAGGGACGTCCATGAAGCTGGCCCATCCTCCAGAAGGAGTTAGCCACGTAAAAGTAAGTAAACAAAGCAAAATACTGAAGAAGAGTCTAGTGTTTTATGAGGGTCATAATGATTTGATCTGGGTGTGCTCGGGGTTTATAGTAAGGGACAAAAGCATTTCCAAAGGGTCACACTAATCCAAAGAGCGAGATGACTACACTACACATCTAGTCAGACGAAAAGCAAACTAGCCCTTCATTTCAGAGTAGCGCAAATAATGCCTCATTCCTGACGCGAACAAGCGAGTTAACCGTTATCCGTTATAGAGGTAGAGGAAAACCCTCCAAATATGAAGTCCTGTAAAGCCTTTTTAAATTGGTTTGATCTAAAGGTGAAAAGCTTGCCTCACCTGATTCAGTGTCAGTCTACTCAAGCGAAACGCCTTCGATCTCAAGCCGTATTTCTGACACGTGTCACAAGGACAGTCCGGGTAAACACGGAAACCACGCTGAGCCGAAGTAGAAGCGAATTTATAGTAGGTCTGAGTGAACAGTTTTGCAGCGTTTGAGACAACAAGTTATGGATCTAATAAAACAATTTGGGGTGCCATCACGCGCTCTTATTAGGAGATCATTACATCTGGGGAGGTGGAGCGTTGATGCTGATGGGAAAGTACCAGGGAGGCCTATCCTGGTGGAGTTAAGGAACCCCAGATAAAAGCGAAAAACACTCGTTTTACCTTTAATCATTATGAGTTCTCTGCCATCCTGTTGTACCCTATTCTTTCCGTTACTTGTGTGTGTGTGTTTCTGTTAAGGTCGTTGGGTTGGCACCAAGGTTAACCTCAAGCCGGTTATATATATATATATATATATATATATATATATATATATATATATATATATATATATATATATATATATATATATATATATATATATATATATATATATATATATATATATATATATATATACTAGGACGCCAATTGAGCAATTGACAGTGGATGGGACCGAAGATTGGCAAATCTCTTAGGCGGAGGTGCCCGCGAAAGAAACCAAAGTTGAATTTGATTAGTTGGAGTGGGATAATGTAATTGGTTCAGAGGGTAGAAAATAAGCTATACAACTGAGTACAAATGTTGCGCACCCCACCCACGCTGACTGATTCCCAAAAATCAGAACAAGATTGGGGTCCCGCTTTCGACGTAGACCTTGAATTTGCTTGTTTTTTAAATGGCTAGAAAGCGGTCAGAATTATCATCATTGCTTTTTATGGTCTGATTGGGTAGTGCAGTTAGCCTCTGTAATTACTGGAATCTTACCGTTTTGCCGCACTCACACATAAGTATAGTATCGTGATTCAACAGTCAATCAACAGAGGAAAGTAAAATACGAAGTCGTCTTCTAGGCTTCCGTCGACTAGTCAATCGAACATACAGCTAAAATTAGGAAAATAAACGGTGTTTATGTTTGTGAAAATAAAAATTCCCAGTTTATCAAACGACGAAATGCGGATATGATCTAGAGTCTGGCACTTAGAATGAAGAAAGTTAGTCCGCGCTCTCCTTGTGGTCTCCGGAGTGGTATTTGTTCATTGACCCATCTAGGGTCACACCATCCCTCTTTTAAATTTTCTTCGCCTGCAATACTTATAAGCCAAACTAAGTCTGTGAAACACTGCATTATATTGTTTAATGTTGACGAATCTGATAGAGTATGTTGGGTTTTTCTCATATTTCCAACTGAATTATCTGTTCATCTGTAAATTTTCAAGTAAACTCGAAAAATCCTTCAACTCATGGGGATCACCCAGTTGTCCTGAAAGTCTCATTCCTCGTTTCTAACTCCATTTCAGCCTAGAATTTCCTCATCAAGATGGAAACCCCCATTTTAATGAGAGTACTGGCCTCGTCTGTAAATCTTGCTGCGCGTGCTAGTACCATAGTTCGTAACGTGCTAGCTTCCAAGGACCTTAAAATCGTAGATAAAGGTGTGAATGATTTGCAGTCTAAAGCGGATCGAGATGCGCAAAGGTGCATTGTAGGTTCACTCACACAAGCATTTCCTGGCTTAAAAGTGATAGGTGAGTTCAGTGGCGCTTTTACCATCATCTCTGACGCACTTCTAGGTGAAGAGGGAACACTGGACGATACTGGGCTGGCATCGGTTGCAGAGTTGGACGTCGACGTACTGAAGCATCAGTGCCCTGTATCGTATAAGTCTATTAGCTTATCTGACATGGTTGTATGGGTTGATCCTCTGGACGGAACAAAGGAATTTACCGAAGTAAGTCTATCCTGTGCTATTCATGCCATTACCACAACATACCACTGCAACCCCGTAAACGTACGAGCAAATATCACTAAAACTGGAAACAGCGAACCAGTTAAGGTTTGCGAAGTTTAGGTGCATTATAGAATTGAGGAACAAAGATGGTGCTTATCTTTTATTTCTCTCAGATCATCATAAAATCGCACTGATACAAGCTGTATTAGGTTTTAGCCATCTGCAGTGACTATCGTGTCTGATGTATTCGTGTATCCTGTTAAGATCTTTTGTTTAGTAATTTAGTACATTCTTAAAAGAACGTCGATTGCTTCGATGTCACTCGATACACTGCCAAGCAGGAGGTGTTGTGCTATCCCGATTTTCACCATCGCCGCGAACGTTGAAGGTAGCCAAGTGAAGTGAATATTTGGACTTCAGAAGTGTGTTTGATTTACGTACTACTGAACTACAGCTTTCTTGAGCGGCAGTAACCCGTCACTTATCACATCGGTCTTAAATTAAAGGAAAGTAAATTGGTAAGGCGCTTTACAAAAAAGATAACAGAGGTTTCTGGGTGAATCATACTGTCATGACACTAGTTTTCTTCTACTCTGAGATTTCTGCGTTCGGTAAATGCACTTGACCTTCGTTCGCGACTCCTATCGCCCCATCTTGTAACGACAAATCAAGAAGGAAACTGCACGCGAAACGAATATATCCTAACGAAAAATTTACAACGTGTTATTTAAATGAAACACTGCCGAATTCGGGCGTCCATTCAGGCTCATGCCCTATTGGACCGAATAAGTTGATAAAAGTATGCCGGGTTGATTATTGATCATTGACTCGATTTAAGTCAGACTGCGGCTAGTTGCTCGACTAGAAAAAGGGGTCAAGCATTGTGCGGTCCGGGTGGTTATCCGTTTTTTTCTCCGGCTTGACATGCTCCAATTGATTAGCAACTTGCTTCGGAAAAAGTTTTCTCACGACCCCCTGACACATAAGTCGTGGCTATCCACACCGCAGCAGGGGTTTTTCTTTGGGAACCCTAACCGAAATCTTTGATTTTGAGTCTGATTCGCAAGGCAGTTAGGCGTTGACCCAGCACATGAACATGACCGGAGAACCCGTGAAAGAACTTCTGGTTTGTCACGTGAGACCTGATTGTTGCAAGTATGCTGTCTTGTCTTCGCTGGTGCTTTGCTGTTGATCCGCGTTTCAAATTTAGTCCTCAGTCCCATGCACCCAGTGGAGCAAGTGGAACGTTGACGGGGCAGCATCCTTTGGGCTGGGGGCTGCCCAGCTAAGGTGGGCGATAGCTGCCTGATGAAGTGTGATGACTTCTCTCACCGTCGAGAGAAACCCCAGGCACTCCACTTCTACGTCCATCTAGTAGCCTCTGCCGATTGACCTGTCAGATATGATTGCATCTTCGGTTCAAGGAAGCCATCGTGCATAGCTCTTTGGGTCATGGATGCTCGCGGACCATCACATCACCTAAAGGCGCAGTCTTGTCGCCCGCGACCCTTGATCAGTGAGAAACATAGTGATAATCAGAAGAAGCGTTGATGGCTGTGGGTTTTTATTTGGTGGTCTTCCTACCGGTATAAGAAGGGGTATATTCACTCTATGGAAGATGGCTAAACTCTGATTCCAAACCAACCACGGACGGCCTACGAAGCACACAACACTGCTCACCGACATCTATGGCGGAAGGGTGTACTGGGCACCCAGGACGTCTGACCTCATCCGAAGGGCGTGCGAATCAAAAGATCAGTCACCGGCCCCTAGTGATTTACGGACCCCGCATGTCATCCCACTGCTTTGCTTGTTAAAATTTGGATAACTAAAGGCTCCGGTTGTAGACCCTTAAGAAAAATACTTGCTTTGTCTGCAAACAAATCATGGAATCTGATTCCATCTACTTCCTCCCCTTTTGTACTATGTTTTGTTTGGTACACAACCTTAAATCAGGCTGGTGTGAAGATATATATATATATATATATATATATATATATATATATATATAACAAAAGGTAGGCTTCATAAGCAAAAGGGTCCTGCCCATCATTTTAAAAGAGACATGGAAACCTTGGCACAAAAATTTGGTTACCAGTTTACTTAGAACAGCCGTTAACCTTGCATTACGTGCGACGACTCGATCGCTGTTTCTCAGTGGGGACCTCAATCGGAAATGTGTATGTGTAAGAAAAAGCAATATTATGTTAAGTACAAGAGGAGAGTCACAAGTATCAAATCGATAAATGAACTTCGTGAATAGAAGAGCGCTACTGGTTGCGACATCCAACCATGTCCTCCAATAAATCTAACTATTAGGTTGCTGGATCTTTTGGACTCCACCTAACAAACCGAACACACCATGCGTAGCCAAGTCCACAGGTCAATGACCCGAGAAACGGTGGGGGTGGTATTTGAGGTGTCCAAAACGTTATTATTTGGTGTGTGTAGGTTGATATCATTTGCAGCCTTTCCGTTCATTTTCCTATGTAACGATAAGCAATATCTTCCGGCGGTTCCTTACTGTCACTGCTGCTGCTGCTGAAGGTGAATCGATCCATTACCACACGGTAATGCACCCCTATCCGACTGCTTCTTTGATCCGTCAAGTTTATTCGCCTCCTATCCACACTACGCAAATTTCATCGAGTGGGCTTCGATTAAGTTTACTGAATGATAGTGTGGTAAAGTATCTAACTAGAGGTCATCCTTAATGAGATTCATCCCCTGGAAACTGTCTGTATAGCGCCATCTCACGAATAAGGTGCTCCTGTGGTCCCGATGAAGTTTTGCGTCCTCATATATAATGCTGATTATCCCTTACCTATCAGTGTTCATGATTCCGCGTAACTGATCGATCATCGTTAGTACTCTTTGACAAACGAATTGAATGAGGTCTTATCTTTTCGTACCATATTGCTGTTTTTGATATTTTTGAACCGTAAAAATTCGATGCGGATGGTAAACCGATCAACTTCACATTCTTGTCCACCACATGCCATAGGCACCACCGCACATATGTAATCCCTCTTTCTCCTTGCAGATATAGTACCAGTCTGAAATAATCCTTTTCATCCCCCAACACTTTATTACTGGCGATGATTGACTTGGTTCAGGGAACCCGGTTTCATGGCTAACTCATTATAGTTATTTTAGTTCAAGGAATGAGGCTTTTGTTTCTGATGACCCCGTTCTGTGTGTAAACTCTGTACATTATAGCTCGGCAGCTTTATTGTTACCCGGTTGATTATTACCTTTAACCTGCTGAGGCCCCATAAAATTGAGCTTTGAAGTTTTTTTGGTGGTTAACTTTGCCAACTTTCTTTAATAATGCGGTTGGTCCTTGTTCATTTGGGATATTTTTTATTACATAATTCCGTGTGAGTGCAGTGGAAGGAGTATTTACCTCATAGTCTGAAAGGTCCACGGCACTGTTAGGTATAGCCGGCAATCAGACCCTGAGACTTGGAGTGGAGAACCACGTAAGGTCTCGAAAGGTCAGGTGTGGTATATTATATTTATTATCTACTCACCGATAACCCGATACAAATTACAGAGGTGTGTTGCCATGCAAAAACATAAAACAGAAAAATAAATGTGGATTCACGGGAAATCTCTCTGGGGTTCAAACACAGTTTATCACAACATAACCACCACAGAGCACGACTTCAAGCTAACACTTTGACAGACACGGTGCCTTGTCGTGGCTTGGTCTCCACGTTGTCATTTCCATTTCAAGTAAGCATATGGGCTGAATGCTACCCGGTTGCCCAAACCGGGTGTGATAACGAGCTAGACTACGGTGGGCTAGTGTCTACCATCAAATTAGTCCTTTCGGTTGTTCTCTTATTTAAGTGAAAATGAATGTGTGGCTAATAATGCTGCATCAAAGCGCCCACACTTCCTAATGTTTTATCATTGATATTACGCATGTGTAGATCACTTCATACGTCCTGTCGCACTTTAGATATATCAATAAGGCCACGAGTAAGATTCACTGTTCAACAGTGGTAACCCATCACCTTTCTCATCGCACAGCGTTAAACAGCAGGGCGAGCTCCACTGGTTACTGCCTTTCTCACCATGTTGCACGTAGCTCTAGAAAGAATGAATATACAAGATAGACAAGGCGTTGGCCTACATGAGTGGGAAAAGGAAAGAACGTCCTACTGGCCAACACACAGAATACACAGTTTAACTGTACAAACGCACGTAGATCAATCGTTCTGATTCGACAGAAGGTGATAACACAATCGCCACTGTTTACGGCTCGCTGCCATATCCATAAGTGGCAAACCGGTAAATATGCACTCCACCGGTGACTTCTGATAAGTAGTTTGATAAAACAGCTATTGTTATTCACTTCAGAGGTCCTCACTGTTAAGGTATCACTGTCACGAATCGTTCTGCAAAAAACAGCTATGATTTCAGTCAGATTAGTTTCTCACTATCTTCTATCCCTTCCTCGCCCAGGGTTTAGTTGAGTACGTAACCATTCTGATCGGTGTAGCAGTGGGCGGTAAACCTGTTGCCGGTGTTATCGCTCAACCCTTCTATTCACCGGACAAGAAGCAACTCGGTGATCCAGCTGCAGTGGGCAGTACGGTCACACGGGTCATCTGGGGTTTGGATGGCCTCGGAGTGTTCGGAATCAAGCCGAAAAAACCCGCGAGTGATTTGCCCTATCCGTTGAATCCGAACGCGGTGAAGGGTGATCATCCACATGTGATTGTGACTACCCGATCACATGCGACCAGCAAATTAGCCTCAGCAATTGAATCGTGCTCTCCGACTGAGGTAAGTCCAGAAGTCAGTTGTCTGTGTGTGTGTGTGTGTGTGTGTGTGTGTGTGTGTGTGTGTGTGATGATTTTCCCACGTTGTGTCATGTGGACGTGAGCGTATTTTGACCCGTCTTCATTTCCTTGTCTGACGCATCTAACCCTCTAGGTAATGGTGTTTTTATCAAAACCATACAATAAAGACGATTCAGTCAAATAATAAACCGGCATCCGGTGATCTAATTCTAACACAAATCGGCTCAGAGCATCACCAAAAGCGACAACTTTGTTACCAGTTCAGATCAAGTTGATAGTGGCTTTATGCACCGGATTGAGTAAACTTCATGTGACGAATCATCGTCTAAAACTGTCTGCTCACACACTACAGGAGTTTTAATAAAATTCATCCAAATAGAATGATAACTCCGTTCATCGGCGCTGGTATAGACGTAATGTGCACGTGTAATGAATATGATAGGATGAAATTACAGTACGTGGAATTGCGTAAATCGAGGAGTTTAAATTTTCTGCATGTGAAGAACGTAGATAGTAAGAAAAACCATTATTTAGACAGTGTGATCTCTCTAAAATTACTTGGGAAGAAAACTGACCACACACATTGAAACGTTCGCCGACATTAGCTTCAACAGGAATCTCCGTGGAGATGTGCTTCTTACTGATCTTACTGGCGATTTGTTGTGTTACAGTTATAGTTAAGGGATCGGAGAACCTGGGAACTGGTATAACGAACGAGGGAGAATTCTTACAGTCTCAGATTTAAAGAATGAGAACTATGCATCGGAAAATATCTTTGATCTGAATGAGAATTTTTCTAGTTACCTGACTTGGATGTCTTGCAAAGACCTTAGGTGAGTGTCGGAATACGAGACACCGTGATACCAGATTGTTGACGATATCGTGATCTGTAGACTGCTGGATGTTGGGTGATTTTGCGGTTCTATGTTGCAACCAGAGTTAGGATACATTTGTTTTCTTATTGTGTCTATTTTGATTGCAGCTATCAGTGGGGCGCCTAATTATGTGAGGTTGGCGGTTCGATATTTCTCGGTTTTTCCCCCTCTTCTTCGTCCTCCCTCAATCCTAGATCCTTCGTGTCGGTGGTTGTGGCTACAAGGTGCTCATGCTAATTGAGGGCTCGGGACATTTGTATCTGTTCCCCAGTGCCGGCGCAAAGCGCTGGGACACTTGTGCTCCCGAGGCAGTACTGACAGCTGCCGGTGGTGCCCTGACAGATTTGCGCGGAAATCATTACGACTACCGAGGCATGGGAGATCCGATGAATCATGGCGGGATTATAGCTACTCCGGTGGCCGACTGGATCCGTGTGTACACACCACTAATGCCAAAGGAGGTGTTAGACACACTAAAATTTATGTGATCTGTGCTTTGGTGGAAAGTTGGCTCCTTTGAGTACTAAAGCTGGACTAATCGTCTCCCACCCTTCTTCGCATCTCACCCCGTCGTCTATGATCATGGCTAAAACCATTTGCATATACCTTTCAAAGATGTCTTTCTGTAATTTCTATGCTATATGATTCACTTTTTTCAATCAGTTCTATGGAAGTGTTTTCGCTTACTAATTTCAGACTGATTCACTTTGTGACAAAAGTCCACATTATCCAGCACCCCACCATGGATCCCATTTTTGTCCGTCCATTGTGTGTATCACAATAAAACGCGCGATGTTCGTACACGTGGTTGATTGTTTCCCGTAATTTAAAATTGTGAACTATACGGTAATTTGTAAGCAAAAATACCAACTGGTTGTTCACATGACCAAATTGTACCCCTGAATCCAGCCGCATGATTCGCGTGGAATCGGTGCAGTAACTTGTCACATTCGAAGGCTGTCGTCTGTGACCTCATTTGGGACAATGCAGAATTCATGTACTTTGTACGCAATGTCTTCACAGTGTACTATCGATTGTAATCCCGTTAACTAGATTTATATCGTCCAATTCGTTACTACACCGGACCTTTCGGGATACTATGTGGTTCTCAACTAGAAGTCTAAGGGTCCGGTGGCCGGTTATCCCTAATGATGCAGCGGGTCTTTGTGGCTGTTGGGTGTACTCTGCACTCATGCGCAAACATGTAGTAAGTAATAAAACATACACACACAGCTGCACATCTCTTCGACCAGGAAAAATGTTATCACGAATAATGTATCAAGTATCGCTTCCAGCAGATGATTACGGTATGAGTTTGTATGTTTACACAAATGTCAACCCTGTCTTCGCGGTTGGGGTCCAGAAGATCCCTCAACCAGTTAGCTGGAGACACTGAAGGATGTGGTAGCGAACTGTTAACAGTAGCGACCGTGTTATCACTTTCTATCGAATCAGAATTATTGATCAATGTGCGTTTGTGCGGTGAGGCCGTGTGTTGGCTACTAGGGCGGTCTTTCTTCTTACCACCCATGTAGGGGCACGCTTTGTCCATTTTGTATATTCGTTCTTTATATTACTACGTGCAATATAATGGAATTGATAGATTGACAGTCTGTAAGCCATCTGTGAATCACGTATTTCAGAGCTTATTGGGTTTGGTCTATCAGATTACATTGTGAAAATTTCATTGTGTGCTAAACTGGATATCAGTTTCGGTGCATGATTTGATGCTGTTTTCGAATACTGGATTACGAGTTGCGCCATTCTTACCGATTGGCATTTGTGTAAACATGCGAACTTATGTCGTCATGATTTGATGATAGTGGCACTTGATATATTACTCGTGTTTTTGTGATAGCATCTTGTTTTCTGATCGGAGAGATGTGTGTTTTATTATTTATCACATGCTTTCGCATGAATGCAGTGGAAGGGATAAATCTCAGCCACAAAGACCCGCTGCGCTATTAGCCACAGTCGGACCCTGTGACTTTCAGTGGAGCCGTAAAAAGTTTCACCAGGTTGAGGGTGGTAATGAGCCGGACGCCGGTGGAGATTACTGTCTACCACCAAAGTGACCTTTGGTGACGGGGATTTAAACCTCCGACGTGGCAATCAACCGCTCTAAACCACTTGACTAAACAGAAGGCGAGAGCGTGTTATTAAACTTTAAATGATCCAACGGGAATTTGAACTGATCACAACTGCAATAAAGTTCATAACGTGAATGGTATGAGATACCCACATTTTGTTTGAAAAATCCCGCAGAACACATTGAGAATAAACAACGTGGCGAACAAGCTCGTTTTCAGTTATTCGTACTCATACCAATACATAACAATATATATGACACAAAATAAGAACGGAGAATGACAATCCAAATCTGTCTCTGCACGTGCGTGTGTGCATGTGAAATTGATCACAGTGTGGAATGTTCAAGTGGTTGCACATTTGTTCGGGACGATGACGTGGGCCACGGAAGCTTAAGTGCTTGCACAAATTGTTTCTCAGCGCACAGGGGAGGATCGTAGAGACGAATACTCACGGCTTCGGCTGTGGCTAAGATGCGACACTTGACAAGTCTTGATTGCTTTCCTCGGACTTTGTAAACGGTGCGAAAAGCGTTTATCACCTCCACTTAGTAATTTGACTCAACAAGGTGTGGGCACACCGCAGTCGTAATTGTCTTAATTGCTCCCTTGTTCAGCCAGGCCGGGTGGTGTTCACGAACGCGTTCGGATAAGCGCCGAGTCGTGCGACCAATGTACCTAGTTCCACAGGAACAGGTGAAAGAATACACACAAAACGAGGTTGCAGAATTCAGCACTATGTCCTTCAATCGAAAACACACCATCGGTTTGGAAACGAACAGGATTTGTAACTGTGCAGCGTAGAATGTTCTGTTGATTACTCCTGATAATCTTCGTTGAATAATTTCGGCTTCCGTGTCGCCTTTGAACGGCAAACGCACATATAGTACCTTCTTAGCGGCTCCTATCTTTGATTTCCCTTCATTCTCTTGCATTGTCTTGTCGATAAACCGTTCAGGATAGCCGTTATTTAAGAAAATTAAAGGAATAATCGACGCGACGACCTTCGAAAGGATACGACCGACAGGAACGGTAATTCTCAGATTGTACAGTCTACCGAAGGTATACAAAGAAGGCGTCCCATTGAGACCGATTCTGGATATGTGTAACGCTTTTCGCACCATTTACAAAGTCCGAGAAAAGCAATCAAGACTTGTCAAGTGTTGCATCTTAGCCACAGCCGAAGCCGTGAGTATTCGTCTCTACGATCCTCCCCTGTGCGCTGAGAAACAATTTGTGCAAGCACTTAAGCTTCCGTGGCCCACGTCATCGTCCCGAACAAATGTGCAACCACTTGAACATTCCACACTGTGATCAATTTCACATGCACACACGCACGTGCAGAGACAGATTTGGATTGTCATTCTCCGTTCTTATTTTGTGTCATATATATTGTTATGTATTGGTATGAGTACGAATAACTGAAAACGAGCTTGTTCGCCACGTTGTTTATTCTCAATACCCACATTTGTCGAACGATTCCATCTGTTTGACTGATTTACAGTATAATTAATTAAAAATCCAGGAACATTCCTTCGCATTTGCCGGGCTGCTTTGGATTATAGTGCGTCAACTTACGCGGTTGGTTCTCATTCGACGACCGTTCTTGCATTGTACCTGGATGCGGACCTCTTCATTGGCCTGGATTAACGCGTTCATGCTGAACTATTACCTTTCATCCAGTGAGCAGTACACGACTTCCTGATGCATGTCAGTGATAGACTGGTGTCGAAAAGTCACTGTTCCAGTTACGTCCTGACTAAATGTATATTGGTTATTTGAAAAAAAAATAATTATGCTACATTTAGAAAGTTATGTGCATCAGTGGGAGAGTAAAAACGCACCCTTGATATTTTCTGATTCAGCCATCCAAAAATGAATTTTTACTGGATGTCTTTGACCTAAGCAACCGATTGGGTTTGATGTGTGACTAGGATCAGATTTGGCTGAATGACTACTGATAATGCAAAGACCGGTTCAGGTAAGCTCCCCCAGCCGTTCACTTTAGACTGTTGTACTCTGGCCCGGCAATTGAGACCTGTGCGACTGGGTGCACACGCTTGTGCCCATGTAATCCAACCTACCATCACATGATCAATGACCTTGAGGTGCTTTTGGACTTGCTTGTAACTGTGACTGAGCCATACCTATGCTTACACCTTTCCAGTTCGTGTACCTGTCTGTCTACGCTTGTACCAGTGTAAATACGCTAAATCACTTCAGCCTTTCTAATTACTTCGAATATAACAATTTGTAGTCTTAGCAGCTCCAGTAGTGGTATTGGTGCTGGAAGTAATAGCAGTCGGTCCCATTCTACACCTTTTCCCATCAAGCTTTAGCCAAAACCCTCAATCCTTTAGCCAAGACCCACCATTCTTTGGCCACGACCCACAATCCCTTACCCAAGAACCACCATTCTTTAGCCTTGATGCACAACCTTCAGCCATATCACTGCAAGCCAGTCAGGTCAAAAGTATCGGAATATAATGACATCAAGAGATACTGGAACAATTTTTTTTTTACAACGCTTGGAGTTCCAAAGCTAACGGAACAAATGAGAAAGTGTGATGATCATATGCTTCGCAGTTGACCGTGGTAATGGTATCAAATGCTGTACCGCAAATTGAATGGAGAAGGTTTAAACGATGTGCCCGTATCGTCAAACTATATGGCTTAGCCCTTATTACTGTTATAGTAATAGTAATTACGGTGATAGTAAAGGTGTCAAATGCTGCAGCAAAAACAGACTGTTGACATTAATGGGGGTGTACTTTCGATAACTGTATATTGCTCTCGGAGTCGTAGTGTATCCAATTATCTAAACGTTCAAGGAACCAAGCCTTTATTTTGTTTCATCATATCCGGTTCTGATTTGTCTATGACTAAATGCAAAACAAAATACCGTTTGTTACAGAACAGATTTTACTTACAGGACTGCCTGTTTGTGACATTTTATCATTGCATGGGAAGACTCGTTTTCGATTTGTTGGTATTTCGTTCGGAGACAGTCAGGCGATATTATCACACCGCGGCCGTTTGTGATAGTATTCGCCGTACTTTACCTAGCACAGTGCGCATCACCTCTTTACAATATGGAGGGTGTTAATATGGGTGAGAAGAACAGGTCGTACCGTTCCACCAGCGCCGAAGATCGACGGAGGATAATCGAATGCGCACAAAGAGATGATTTAAAGGACATTGCCAAACACCACAACATCAAGATCAAAACATGCCGTGCTATTGCAGCTACAGATCGGGAAACGGCATTCACACCTGGGTCTTACAAGACGAAGTTCAGTGGCAAGTTTGTTAGGTATTTGTGTGAAGTGGTGGACGAAAACTCTACAGGCACATTGAGGCAGTTGGAAGAAAGGATGAAGAAGGATATCCCAAGCACGACAGTCAGCAAGTCATCCATTAGTCGATTGCTGTATGGGCGTCACTATTCAGTTCAGAAACTGGTTATTCAACCAGTGGAACGAAACTCAGATGCGGTCAAATCTAAACGAGCAGAATATGCCGATTGGCTGCAACGATTAGGTACTGCAGCTTTGAGGTTGTATATTGATGAGACCAACTACAACATGTGGTGTTGTCTTACCTGCGGGTGCTAAAAGTAGACAGTAAAGCCATCGGAATTCTACCGTCAAGTAAAGGACCTAACCTGAACATATTAGCTTGTTAATCTATCGCCGGTATCTTGAACTATGAATATCATACAAAGATTATATGGCATATTTTTAATGAACGTCTCTCTTGCTGCTCACCAAATACGTTTCCTCTAACCGTATAGCCCATTATTCAATCAACAGGAAAAGGCATTCAGTGAATTCAAACAGGTAAAGTGTTTGCTATTTTAATTTTTTTATATTTTTTAGTACAATAATAACTGGTTCACTGAAAATACAACAGTAATAAGGGCTGTGCCACATAGTTTGACGATACGGGCACATCGTTTAAACCTTCTCCATTCAATTTGCGGTACAGCATTTGATACCATTACCACGGTCAACTGCGAAGCATATGATCATCACACTTTCTCATTTGTTCCGTTAGCTTTGGAACTCCAAGCGTTGTAAAAAAAAATTGTTCCAGTATCTCTTGATGTCATTATATTCCGATACTTTTGACCTGACTGGCTTGCAGTGATATGGCTGAAGATTGTGCGTCAAGGCTAAAGAATGGTGGTTCTTGGGTAAGGGATTGTGGGTCGTGGCTAATGAATTGCGGATTTTGGCTAAAGCTTGGTGGGAAAAGGTGTTTTAGGGGGTTGAGGTTGGTGGAGCCACCAAGTAGTTTTTCGAAAAGGGCTGGAATACACCACCAGGTGCCTGTTTACACTCCAACCAAGTTTATCTATCTAAGTAACAATTAATACCCGTGGAACAAAGTAAGAACCAGAATATAATCAGGATTCGCTTTAGTCATCACTTTCGCCTGGTCTCGGTTACTTTTCAACGCGCACTGAGCAGACGTCTCAGAAAAACGAAGTGGAAATACTTGCGCGTTCTCCATTCTTTCAAATCAGTTCTCGTTTCATTTAGAAGACAGGCTATCAATGAAGATAATTTCTTTCCATGCTCACCAGTTCACTTGCTCCTATGGGGAAAATGACGTCGGTCGTATCACCAGGCCCCTGGATGATCGGGCGAGAATACTACACACAACTTGGCTTACTCGAGGACCGATAATGTCGGGTGCGAACGTCATGGCTATCCACTTTATTGAAGCGAATCACAGTTAGCCTTTCGGTGTCATCCATTAGCAACTATTCAATGACCAGGGCCCGGTGCAGATAGTTCCAGGTTCCCCCGTTATCCACTACAGAGATGATGACAGTTAGATTAAACAGTCCCCAACTATGTGAGCAAGAACAGTTTGTAAGAACCCTTGTTCTGCAATGGTCCCGTGCTTGGATTGTAAAACCATTGGTTTATTCGAAAACAATTTCAGAATACGAACCTTATATGACCGCTGCTTTGATCAAAGATCTTGTGTTCAATAGCGCGAAATTAGTGGTCACCGGAAAATTGTAGACGAGGTTGACATGATGGTTAAAGACAAAAAGGGATCACTTCACAAATCCGGTGGATTTCTCTGGAGTTTTACGTGTTGGGCTTATGAAACGAACAATGTACGTAGCCGATGACTACGGTCACAAATCGCTTGGTGCTTTCCCAGAGTCACGCACACGGAGATTTCCTGAGAACCTGTAAGCAAAGAGTGCGGAACGAGGAGCCAACGGAAGAGTCACAAGAGTGGGTCATACCGGCGGTCGGACCAGGCACAGCTGGGATCAAATTTTTTACACAGCGTGGCAATAGGGATGACAACTGCCAGAAGGGATGCAATATCACTACACAACCTCTCTCCTAGAAGACTAAGGGAGATAAGTTTTCCATATGTAAATGTGTGTGATAATGGTCACCGCTGAACAGTTGTCAAGCGATACTGTAGCGACTCTTCGCGGACACCAAACTTATCAAAACGCAATTTCGAGCTTAGAGCTTAGATGCGCCTTACCACTGGTGTTATTAGGCACTCGCGATACGCTGCGCAGCGACACACCATACACAGCATCATCGCCATCTAGAAACACGCGGCTCTGGAAACAAGGCGCACCCTGGATCCCCAGCTCTAGTCATCAGCTCGTCTAACCTCCATCTCCTGTCAGCTCTGCAGGATAATCAATATAACCATCAAAGTCCACCAATTCCTACCCTTCTGCTCATTTCATTCATTGGACGGTAATCGTAGCTGCAGGCATCGTTTGTGCAACTAAATTGGTGAGCCCGTTCCGAGTTATTTTCTCCCTTTTCGGAACATTGTCTCTGTTGTTTTCATTGTGCATATACGTATTGAGGTTTTTGTAGTGAGGGTTTCAGTGTGTCACTGTATATTTATTTAATTGTTTTTTCATGGACGAATCTAAGTTAATTATACCCGAGCCGGCGCTGCTTGAAACGCTTTCTATTGTTCGCCCGGTGAAGGCATTGCCATTTATTCCGGGGAACCCTTCCCTTTGGCTTACTCATCTGGAAACACAGTTTGCTGTTTCCAGAATCACCTCCCAGCAGCAGAAGTACGTGCATCTCGTTGCTGAACTTCCTTTAAACATTCTGGAAGTTGTCGAGGACGTCATCTCCAATCCACCCGCAGATAAGTCTTATGATGTTCTTCGCCAGGCCATCCTAAACCCCAGACATCGTTTCCGGCGCACCGCGTCTTCGTCAGCTTCTTAGTGGCTTTCCCCTCGGCGATCAGAAGTCTTCACAACTTCCGCGTCGTATGCGGCAGCTGGCTAAGGGTATCCAAATTGGCGACCTGATGCTGCGGCAATTGTGGATGCGGCAGCTACCCGAACAAGCGCCGTGCACTCTGGCGCTTCTCGTAGATGAAGTATCATTAGACAAGCTGGCTGTGGCGGCAAACCGTTTTATGGAAACGACCTCCACCCAAATTAGTCAGTGTGTTCGTCTGTCCACAGCCACCATGGACTCAACTTTGGCAGATATAGCTGTACAACTTAGTGCTCTTCGAGTGGATATGGCCGCTATTCAGTCGTCACGTTCGACACGTTGTAGCCGCTCGTAGTCCTTCCAGTCCAGCATCTTACGATGCTCACACTGGGGTACAGTGCTGGTATCACCGCCCGTATCGCGCAGCCGCCCGCAGTTACATTTTCGTAAGTTTGGTGTCCGCGAAGAGCCGCTACAACGGTATCAGCAAAAAATGATTATATCAGCAAACAGAGGTGTGAGCGACCGGTAGACCACCGTTTGCGTCGGGAATAAGAGTGAGAGAATCGAAATCGTGCATGCGTTTGTTTTCAGGATTTTCCTTAGGCTGGAATAAACATCCCAGTGGAGAAACTCGAAGAGATCAAATTGTGTGATTAGGGCTGTCCTCGGGATGTCACTAGGATTAACACAAATCTGGTTGTGTGCGCGAACTAAATTTGTTATGAGGTCATGGATATTTGTGAAACTGGGCAGCGACTGGAGGTGTGGTGCCACTGTCTACTTACTTTTACTTTTACGCGACTAGCTTCTGTTAGAGGATGAGTCAGCTCCAAGAATATTTCGTATCAAAGCTGACCATGAGCGGCGGTTGGTGGCGAGTTCGGTGCAGATCGCTATTGTTTAGTGCTCGATAATCACTACATGGCCGCACGACGTCAACTGACATTTTAGAGAAGCCCCCGGATTTGAAGATGGGTAATGATACCGAGATCCGGCATTTATTGGGACCCAACCTTGTTTACTTCTAGTTTGTCTGATGCTAAGCGCTTATCGGGGCAATAGACAGGAGGACCAAGTGGGACTATATGGTGTAGCACACCAGTCGACTACTATGGTAATACATTGTTGGTTTGGAATAGTCCAGGAAACTCGTACAGTGGCTCCTGGCAGCGGTATGTAGTAACAGGAGTGACGAGGACTGGAGAGAGCGATGGCTCAATTAATGGTGTGCCACTAGTTGTGACTTTGTTCGTCTTTTCCACAAGACGATAGCCGGACGGATCAACCATGATGTTGAAACGTCGAAGGAAATTGGTGCCGATGATCAAATGCGGAAGGTCAGTAATAATAAATATCTAATGTAGAAAGCGGTGCAAACGGAGGTTCTTAGTGAGGGAAAGCCCACCGTAAGGCTTGACAGATGTCCTATTAGCAGCGATCAAGTCGGTACTAGAGTGACTAAGGTAGTCTGTGGATTAAGTTTAAATAGTGCTTGCCTACGCGCCGGTGTTTGCTATAAATGATATTTCAGATGTTTGTTAGTTATAAAAAAATAGTTGGTTGTGTCCGGAAAGACCTGGCACGGTTGTTGCTGGCACCGGTCGGCCTACGCGTTTCCTGAGGTTCAGGATGATACGTGCACAGCCTGGTGAACTTTTTCGCATTTTCCCCGTGTTTGTGGTGGTACCATCGTACGCCGAGGTTTGTTGTGCTATGCTGCCGTAAACGGTTCGGACTGCTTGCTTCTCGGGACCAGGAATGTAATGGCGAGGCGCGCAACGCGTTAACTTGAGATGAAAGTAGTTCCATCCGCTTAGTCAACAACTTTATGGTGTTTCCACTGTCTACGTCGGGCCCCTAGCTATGTGATGGACGAACGGTAAGAAACGTGCATGTATCCCATCAGCAGCTTCCGCTAAGTCTTATGATGTTGACTTATTTCCAGATACAGTTAAGATAGCTTGAATAGTATTGGGAAGCGATTGCATCCAAAGCACGCGTGGCATTGTATCATCCATCTTGAAGGTGGAGACTTGTCTCCGCGTAAAACATAGAATTTGCCTTCGGCGTCTGGGTGCCACAGTTACCTAGCTTGATGCCGCACAGCAGCTGATTAGACCGATGTTCTGCTGACATACCGAGCATCCCCAATAATGCGTCTCGCATTTTGTCCTACAGGTGGATTGTGTGCAAGGACCCTAACTACTTCGGCCAGGCCCTCCCACAAATGCTCCACCAAATGTGTGAATACGGTAGCCTGACTGGTTTTGTCGGCCATCCGAAAGTGCACTTTACGCATTAACATGCACTGAGATATATTATATGAATATAAAATTCATGCATTTTTGTCGGTAAAATTGGTAAATCTTTCTGGTAAAACGGTTAATGATGACTGGAGATGAAAAACGGAATGGGTTCACAGAGCAACTTCAGAAACGGTGTCTGCATCCGGGACTACGTCCGGCTCACAAATTTAGCGTGTTAGGCTAATGAAACGAACAGCGTATGGACGTGGGCAACAACTACGATCACGAATCGAGTGGTACTTCACTAGGAATCAAAAGATCAGAGCCGTGGAGACTTTAATGAAAGCCTGCCGAATAAAAAGTACAGAGCAAGAAACAGTCGGACAAGACTCACAAGAGTACATGCCACATTGGCGGCCGAATCAGGCGCAGCTTGGCTCATGGTGACAAAACTAAGTTTACGCACGGAGCTACTGGTGAGATGATGATTGCTCGAAATGACCGTAGTGTCAAATCAGAACTAGCTGATCATTCGTGAGCTTCATGTTTAAAAGTCTTGTAGAATAGTACAATATTTATCTTGCATCCTCACGCATGAATGCAGTGGAACGGGTATGCCCCCTAGCGTCGAAAGCCCACAGCACTATGAGTGGAAACCATTATCCTAGACCTGGGGACTGGAACGGACAATCACATAAGGTTTCACTAGGTCATACAAGATAACTATCAAGCGACAACAGATTACTGTCTACCACGAAAGTGACCGGCGGTGTTGGGATTCAAACCTCTGACTTCTGAGGTGTCAGAAAAAAGCTCTGAACTACTCGGCCACCACCGATCGAGATAGCAGATTAGTTACGTTAGGGAATTTTACTGTGCAGCTTTTCTTTTCTCGTTGATTAATTTGACGAAAAGCAGACGACGGTTTCACTGACTGTTCAAACAAGGTGTCTATGACAAACACGAAGTTATTTCCTTGCGCTTTGGGCGAGATCAGTTGAAATTGCTTAATAGAAAATACCCATGTGTATCAGTTTCACAGACTACTTGCAGTTTTCAACTCAGCTGCTGGACCAACGAATTGAAACAGACGGGTTTGATAGATTTTATTCGCGCAAGTTTTAAATGTGATAATTTAGTCTCAATCGACCATCTGGTCCATTGTGACTAATGCTATTCATCTGACCTGCTTCATTCTTGATTTCGTTATAAACAGTTTGTGTATGTGGGTGTGTAGACCACGAGTCACGATTATTTGGCCCTGTGTTTCCAGCAGATAAAACGTATTCAACACACTATTTTGGAATGTTACGAGAAACGCTGGGTCCCTACCTGGATAGCACTAGCAACTTTTTCTGTGGTTCCGTTCCAGCAGGATGTAACCCCACCACATAGCACGAATGTCCCCACCAATGGGCTGGACAAGACCCTCCCATTGCAGTGGATCGGGATGAAGGACCCAATAGGTTGGTCGCCGTGGTCTCCGGATTTAACTTTGCTGGGCTTCTCGTGGAGGTATGTGAAGAGGAAGGTTTGACACCCGAAACCGGAAACCTTGTAGGAGCTGAAGTCCAGGATTGTCATTGTGCGCCGGAAGATACCAAAGAGTATGCTTAAGGCCGTACAGCTAGACCTTATACGAAGGCTCTGGATTTGTATGGTGCAGAACGGTGATGTTTTCTAGCATCTCATGTGATTGATAGTCACACATCCGAAGCCGAAAAAAGCTTTTGGGTGTTAGCTTCCTCAAACTATCCCTGCAGTCCAAAACGCTCTCAATGAAGCTACTAACCGATCGCCGTCCTGATCCCTATCATTGAATGCTTTCGGGCGCCAGGATGTCTGTTCTGGTTACTTGCTGATAAACTGTTCCCTTACATTGGAGTCTTCTTAGCCTGATATTCTGTTTTTGTCAATAATCAGAAGGCTCGGCGTCTTGGTTTCTCAACGGTTGCGAGACCCGGTCACTTCACGCTGAGGATGCTCGGCGTCTTTTTGTGTTCGATAAATGATGTCTCCAAAGCATAGCTTGCATCTGGTGAGAACTTCTAGTGAGTGATGACCAGGGACGCCGTCGTTTGACAGGCACGGATAGCCGCCCTCTGAGCGGAAAGATAGCTGTACACCACCTCCGGTGGCTTGAGCATGTACGGCGAATGCCTGCCTATCGTCTACCATTTCGTGCTCTATTCGCACGTGCTGGGCAACGCTGAAAGAAGCTACGCGGTCGTTAGATCATGACTTGACATTAGAGGTATGAAGAAGCTGACGTCATCACCATCATACAAACGCCTGTTTCCTCATATAATTCCTTGTTTCACGCAGCCTGAAGAAGCCAAGTTAGGAAACTGTCATTTAGTTCTTGAAAAAGACCGTAACTTGATATTATGAGCCATAAATTGCATCTTCAAAATCCACGGACGTTAATGTTGATACTATGGTTGCTAAAAGTCCCAAACTACTTTTAGATACTTAACAGTCTTCATATGTTGGTTTTTTAAGTCCATCTGTGCCCCCAAGCATCAAGTTCAAACTTCTATTTTCATACAATTCTACATACCGTAATTCCGTCGTGTGGCATTGATCACCAATGTGTACTTTAATTCTACATTAGCCACTAATAAGCTGAGTGAGTGCATACTTATGAATGAACTCCAATATAAATGGTATACTTTCAGAGTACATATTCTCTGGCAGCGATTCCTTACATCCTTATAAACGATGGAAGAGCTAAAAGTTCAATCAGTTGCGGGTGCATTAGGCATTTATGAACATTCTTACTGATTTTTGTTCCAGTAGCCAGTTGCAGGATTCAAAAGAAAATAATATAGTCCACAGTTGTTATACGCTGATTGCTCTATATGAATGATAATATTACATGAAATGTTTTCACAATATGGTTCGTCATGCTTTTTGAACACTGAACTCAGTATTGAAAGCCATAGAAGCACTGTGCAACCGTTTCATCCTGTTCAGGAAATCAAGTCAAGTCAAAATGTAGCTTTATTCAACCCAAGGGATGGATTTTCAGCACTATGCTCATCAGTACAATATTCATTGGATATGTTTGTTGTACATTATAGTTATTAAAAGAATAAAATGAATACTTGGTTCAAGCGGTGGTAACAAAAACGAATAAGAAAGTAGTCGTCAGAAAGCGTTTTTGACTTTACCAGGTATCAGTGATGGTTTATTAAGGTACATTGCAAGATGGGGAAAGACAGATAAACGATGGGGAGTTGTTCGGAAGTAGAACAAGTCGTATTTACATCATGTGCATGAGAAATAAACACACCTGGCTAAGTGCATGTGCAGTGGATGAATCAGTTGCGATAAGATTTTAGTGTAAAGTTTTCCCATGAAGAAATGTGCTTTTCTGTAAGCGAATTGACTACATCACAAGGGGGGATACCACCGAGTCGTGATACAACTTTGACAGACCTACGCAAAATGACTAGTTCTTTCGAAGACCAGAGAAGATAGCAGGGGAACAGTAAATGGGGTATAGCATCACTCAAGAGTATGCAAAACGTTTCATGGGGTATTTTGAAACGTTTAAGGACCTCAGGCGTAGAATATCAAACGACAATCGACAAATGCCTGTGAATACACCGATTATGTGCCGGGACCGGGTGAGGTCTTGAGAAATGATTACGCCAAGATATTCCATTGACCAAACTTTGTCTATTACGCTGATGTCAGTAAGTAAAGAAGAAAAATTACTTTTGATTGAAGAAAGACGTCCTACCTTGGCAACAGATGAATATGGCGACATGGATCACTGGGTAATAGAAGATACAGATTCACTGAATTCAGAAAATTGAGTTATCATCAGATTGGGTGACAGTCGGAACATCACCATTGTACTGAATCAGAATATCATCAAATGCTCTAGGTAAGTTACAAATGTAGAATGAAAAGGGGAAGATAGATTGAATGGTATCCTGATCTACTACTACTGTTCTGATGAACAGAGAATCAGGAATGTCGCCTTTACGTGGTGTAAATTGAGTTCTGTCAGTGCAACAGTGTCGTATCAGTTACAACAGAGGTAAAGGTATGCTTACGTTTCGTAAGACTGCTAGCAGCGGAGACCCATAAACACAACTGAATGCATCACTGCAATCAAGAAAACGCATACGAAAAGACAAAAAGGCAGTACCCATCCACCGAGCTCCACCTGGGAAATTACGTGGTTCCGCGTGCAAGAAATAAGACGCTGTCTTCCGTAGTAGTCTGGAGCTCTTATTCCCAAATAGTTCTGCGTCAGGTTCAGTCTATTCAATCCATCCAGTTCCCCACTTGGCGTCGCATATGGAAATTCCATCATGCCTTAAACTGATATAGAACTATTAGATGTGAATTGTACCTCCAGAGGATGAGAGTACTATTTCCAACTTTTTGAAATTCGGTGTCTAACTATAAACGGTTTAAGTGCCAAAAAGAGGACGGCTTTTTGCGCAAACTTCACTGGCAAAATTGCGTATGCATTGGTGAAAAATATTAAGTATCCGGATTCTTCGGTGGATTCGTCCTATGAGAAACTGAGGGCGCTTCCATCGCACCATTTCAAACCCATTAATTTTGTTGCAGCCGAGAAAGCCAACTTCAGTTCATTGAAACGCACAGAAAATCCATCCATCCGTGCTTTCATACCTAAGCAGCAGACACAAGCTTCGAAGTATGAACACGGTGCACAACTGAACGACCATCTACGAGACCGTTTGATTGCTGAGCTCAATATACCAGAATTGCAGCAGCGACTACCAATTCAGAGTGACCAGGGTATGAGAAATATTTACGAGCAGTATCAAGATGTCAGAGCTGTAACCGCACTCGAAAATGATCCAAATGTTTTCAAGTCAACCAGATGTCATAAGGAAACATGGGCAAAACTCCGCAAAAATTAAAAACATCGTGTGGTGACAACGCCAATGCTGTTTCTGTCGAGGGCCCCCACGGTTTTCATACTTCCGAGCAGAAATCGTTCGGAAAACTGAGCTTTACGTGGACAGCTACATTCTTGGTTTTCGTGTTCACACTAAAAAGCCCAGTGCTTTTCCTGCTGTGAGACCGATCATATTCGAAGTGTTTGTCGACGATGTAGAGTTTGTCGCATGTCTGGTAGCCCAAATTCCACCCCACTTTCAATCGAATATACCTTTCTTCTCTGGCTTTAGCTGCTGTTCAAGTTCATTTTGACGCGCAGTGGACACACCACTTAAGGTGGTGGCGTGAAGTAAACAATTGGAGTCCCATTCCCGATGTGATGGAAAGGGCTACACACTACTTAGGAGTAGTACACGTCACCGATAACAATTATGGACAACGGAAAGACAAACAACGTGATTACACCACATGGACAGAGTGTTGTTAGCTAAAATAAAGCATACTATATGTATTCTAGCACTTTCCGATCGAATGAATGCTGGATTATCGTTAATTGCATGTCCTTGATACAGATTTGATATTTGATTGTATGCTAATCATTTGAGTGTAGTCCAAAAGCACGTCCCATTTCACACACTATCAACCGGTAGGTCATTTGGATTACCATACTGGCAGTCTAATGCCTATTGTGTGTGGGCCTTGATGAAACCTACCATTCTGATGAGACAGTTACATAAAACTTGTGTAACCATTCCACGGATTTTCGACGAGAAGCACTACCACTGTGTGATGAGTTGCTTCGTAAAGCCGTTAGAAGCTTTCTGCACTGAAATTACTGTACAAATATATTTTTCGAACTCAGCTCTACGTACGTTAAGATTATGATTATTAGCTTATAACACACATTCAGCGGTGGTCGCACGAATTCAGAATCATACTGACTGATGTCAACTGCTAATTAGTGCAATCCAGGGTTCATCAGCTAGCATCAAAGCATTCTATTAAAAATGTGGTTGAGTGGAGAAATTCAAGAATAACAGTGACATGTGAAAAATTCCAAGACCACGAGATCGGAACCCTGTCACGTGTCATGCGATCTCGTCCTGCATTCGTCAGATTTCGATACAAATTCTCCAGCTTTGCAATGAGTCTAGTATGAGCCAGCTGAACTGTTTAGATTAAGTCAGTAATATATTTAACAAACTTTGCGCTTTTCAATGGTAGTGCCGATCTAATAAACAATATGTTCATTGAAAAATCGTACGTTTCATGCAAATATATTTGTGCAGTATAATTATTATGAGATACAATTTACGGAACATGATTCTTCATGCAGTATCGACGCAGAGTTTACCATTGAAAATCACGTAAGCACAGTATGCTTCATTTTCCCAAATTCAATATCACTATCATATTTGCGAACATAAGTTAGTAAAATTACTTTGCACGTCGTACTCCTCAGTAATTCAGTGCGTCTTTGTTAGTGCATACTGCAGTCAAGAGGATTTTTCTTAGCTGGTAAGTCGAAAGTTAGCATTAGACTAAAGGCTAACACACAACATCATTCATTCAACTACTGGTGCCATACAGAGGACCAGTTAATAGTTAGAAACAGTTACTAACGTCATTGGGCATAGTCACCGCTTACCCAAATGTGGGTGGTGATGGCTTATTTCTAGTGCTGGGCCAATGCAATCGGCCATTCAGAACATACTGGGCTTCCACAGTGGGTTACACGACCACGAAATCCATCCAGTCAGTGATCATATGTAGGAAGATATGACTTAATGACGTGAGGAGCAAAACTTATTTTTGTGCAACTTAGCAATCGAATGATACTATTATTAGTAGTTTTTTTCTACTTTTCAATCCTGATGATTGTTTTGCTGTTTGAGTTAGGTTGCTGCTGAGACGTAGGAAAGAGTGAACCGCCGCAATCAACGAACTGATAATGGTTGTTACAACGGAGTGAGGTACGGTAAATTCTCTCAAATTCAGGATACCAGTGTGAATATACAGTATTGAACCGCGGACAGCTTAGTGATAAATACTGTTCCGATGGATAACATACCATCGAGCAAATTCTACTTAAAATGTGTTTTTACTCGCATCTTTCATGCAAGGCGTTTTTTATTGAAAATGGACTTGTCGATATTGATCGATAAATCACCAGCAGTGTTATTTGAATACGTTGGTAGCTTCATGTGATCTTTTCGCGATAAAACGAATCATTTTTGAAGCTTAATTAGTGAATCTCGGTATCAGCTATCATCATATCCAGCGAAGAATCCAACGATTTTTTTTCACGGGATGTCAAAATTTGCCTACTGTTATTGTTCTCAGTAGCATACACAGAAATTCGATCTTCTCGGGGATGGATCTACCACCGGTGAACACAGTACGGTCGACCCAAAAATTCGGAATCACCTCCATTCGGCTGAAATCCCGACATATGGTCAAATTTCAGTTTATGCCACCAAACTTCAAGCCAAAAATGTACAACAGACACCACTGTTTAGCGATGGAAATCGTGTTTGACGCTGTCAACCGGAGGATCAGCGACAGTACTGCTTGCATTTGTTTGACAGAATTGAGGTAATCCCGAATTTTCGGACCGACTGTTCCATTCTCGTTGGGGAATCCTCAGCGATGCACCTCCGCCGAAATTTTCAGGCCTAGCGGTGAAAGGGCGCAATATCATGTGGTATATACGATCAAAAAACCGTTGGGAGACAGTCCGGATAGCCTACTGGTTGGGTGGTCGACTCACAATCTTTCACCCTGCTTTTGAGCCCCTATGGGGCCTCGGTGTATGTGCAGTGCTGACGATCCCTAAAAAGGATGAAGCAGTGGTGCAGTGATTTCACGGTCTTAAGTGACGAGTTTAGCAGTGACAACGGATGATAAATCATTATATATATATATATATATATATATATATATATATATATATATATATATATATATGAGCTAGATTATTGCAAAACACGTCATCAAGCGATGCATGGTAACAGTCCACGCGAAAAAGTTATTTACTGTGAACCGGTAGTCACGGGATTCAGACCCTTTAATTCAGAACCGGTGGTCAACAATTTCGTATCACCAACGTACCGCATTTGACCAGACATAAGCATGTGCGAATCGCACTGAGCACAATCTTCATAACTGGACGCTAACCATTACATACATGCCAGCCCATATTCTTTGAAGACGTCAAGGTCGGTGAGAAAACTTCATTGCACAAATAAAGGCTGCTGATCTGTTGTTTCTAATCTGCCGTGCGGCGTTCTTCTGCCGCACTACTGTCTCAGAATGACTAATTTGCTCCATATATCCTCCATTCAACATTGATAATCGGTGGAAGAAATTTCGAAGTGAATTTCCTCCTGGCCTGCAGGCATCACTAGGTTCATACGTACTCAGTAAATCGCAGCCGGGGATCGAAACTCCAAACGAAGGCTTGTGAGTTCCACATGATAACCATAAGACTATATCTTCTGATTTTCAGACTTACTCCATACCTACGTAGTGTGACACCCGTTCGTCACTAGTCTTTAGCAATGACAACACCTTGGTCACACAGCGATTGATGTTTTCCCATCGGGAGGCCTAGTGTGTTAATGAAATTCTCCTCTGCGTACCCGCGAAATAGCATTGCAGTTGACAACCTTGCATATTCTTCACCTGCAATAACTGCGACAACAGATGACAGCCGGCTGTGTTCCATACTCGGTCTAGCATTGCGACTCATGTTGGTATTCTGCCTTGTTCTGCACCTGCCATAAAAGTGTGACTCCTGTTGACAATCATATACGACCCATATTTGCCTTGTCATGGTGTGTCCACGTTTCCTCTTCCGCATTGTCGCACACACACACACACACACAGGCACAGACGACCCATCTGCCTCAAGCTACTGGTTGGTTTGGACTGTAAAGCTTCAGGAACATACCCACTGTCCGGTTTCTTTTGTGCACATTTTTACCTTAACAGCCACATTACTTATCCCAGTACAAGTGGGCATACTCGGTTGAGCAACTCGGGATGATCATGACGGGGTCTATAGCACATTAACACGATCGTGGAGGATCAATTCACCTACGCCTCCATCTACATTGCATGTCTGAAGTAAATCAGACCGTTTTGCAAAAATTCAGTGAACAAATTGCACAATGCTGAGGAGATATAGAGTCCTCTGAAATTCTAAACAGAAGTGAAAATAGATTTTGCTTATTGAGCTCTTCAACTTTTTATATTTTTATGATACACTCGAAACAATGTACCATCCACTGACAGAAATGAGATAGAATTATCGGTCGTCTAGAATTTTACGACAGACACAAAATGTCATCGACTTTGCCAGTCATTTGTGGATATGTTCTCAAAACCTGTACCATAATCACCGATTGGTATCACGGACCTAATCACACGGATTCACAAGTGTAAGCAATTACTGGAAGTACACGATCCGCAGGAAATCCGCTTATTCGTACGTAACAAGCAACCAAGTAAACAGTTGAACAAGTGTATCATCCATGGTAAGCGTAAGCAGCAAGTGGATTTGGTCGCGACCAAGAGGGGCCGCGCAGCAGCAACGAATCAACAGGTGAGTATGACTAAGCGCCGATGTCTGATTGGTTAGAATGAAGCGTTTGTGTTATGGGCGAATTCAGAATGATGTGTGTGTGTGTGTGTGTGTGTGTGTGTGTGTGTGTGTGGTATATTTGTCATCACTGACTTACAGATCAATAAGTATATTGGCCTGGTCGGAGTGTGGCGGGCGGTTCTTCCGATGCTAGGATCACACAACGTGTGGTTGTCTAGTTTAATCTCAGATAGAATATGGAAGGTTCGGATCAATGCTGACTGAAGTTTTGCAACACTGCTGTGTAGGTGATGACCACATAAGATCAGTCTAGTGTGAACATTTTTTCGGAATTTAATCGTTCAAGCAACTCTCAGATCTATGTGGATTATGATGATTTATAAATTCTTCTGAATGATCGTTAACTATAGTTGTTTTCCGAAGAAAACGTATTTCCTAGATAACAACTGCCCCAACGGTTGATGAATTCCTTGAAGTAATACATCTAATGGTCGTCTTGTTCAAAATCCAGGATGGTCCCTTCTGAAGTATCCGACAGTAACAGAATGCAGAAGTGAACCATTCGCTGGGGTTAAAACCCTAGCATTAGTGATAAACAGGATGCCACATAAGTCCGAGTGCGTTGCCAAACTCATATCATCGGACAACACACAGCTCTGACTGATGATAGTAAAGATGTCAGGAGAGAGATAGATCACATGACAGAATATCATCAATATCAGATGTAAACAGATACGGCCGGAATATTCGTCATGACGTGTTGCATATTACACCTCTGCATTTGGGTCAGAATGTTGACAATACCATAAGAACCCAGCCAAATGGTCTGCGTCATGTGTCATCAACATAAGATCACATGATCGGGTAGCACGATTTTTGAGCTGGAATTTAAAATGAATAGAAATAAAGAAAGTAAAGCTTACGCGTCACGTTTTGCTAGAAAATCAAACTGAGATGATCCTTTCTTAATGATCATCTTAGATCACATAGTCTGGATGGATCGTCGCAAATGGTATCATCGGTTTTTGGTAACAAGATTGATTTGGATGAGTGTTGTCGAACGAGGTACAGAGAAGCTGAAAAACATAGCGATGTTATTTGTAAAATAAAATGTTAAAGGGAATTAGTGTGTAGGTGAAATCAGGTCAGGTCAGATGATAAGACTTGAGACTAGAGCCAATGGATCAGTCAAAATTCTTGCACCGATGAGCGTCGGATCGATTCTTAGCTCAGTCCCGTTCGAACACTGAGCGTATTGGCTTTTGTTGCCATCGCTCAGAAGTTGCCTGAATCGGAAATAATGAAAAGGTATGAAGAAAATACGAATAGTATCAGGTCGACAAAGAAAGTTTTTGAATAAAAGAGCACCACTGATCGCGACACCGAGCCACGTCCTTCAGTGTATCCAACCACTGAGTGGGGATCTCTTAAACCTCACCCAGAAAGTTTAACATGACCTAAATGGCCAAATTCACTACTTAGTCATTTCATACCTTCCTCCCACGTTGAGGACTGACCACCCTTACTCATCTTTCAACTATTACATGCCTAAACGAACACAGCACGCCGAGGCTTCCTGTCAGGGTACATACATATCACGTGTCCCAACCACCCTAGCCCGCTGTGCTTAAGAGTTTAATCTAATGCTTTGATTCATGTACCTAATTCTCTGTGTCGAGCTTCAGAATTGCGGATTCAATGTTCCCATCAGACTTGAGCAATGCCACGAAGATATCGGTGTTCGAATACCGACAATCTTCGCCTATCCTCCACCCAAAGTGATATGTTTCTAAACCATACAGAAGAACTGGCCTGACTGTTGCAGCTTACAATCAATCCTTGATAGCTAAACGGATGTGACGTCGACGTCACAGCTGACCGAGGTTAGTAAACACCAAAAGAGCCTTCTGTATACTCAAATAGATTTCATTCGATATCCGACCTCCAGATAACAGAACTTGTCTACATGGACTTTAGTCGTCTCAGATACTGAGAGGTTTGATATTGGATCAACTCAATCCCGCAAGAGCGTCTTGCACTTTGAAGGTGAAAGATGCACACCAAACATTGCTACGCAGTTACTCAAGCTGTCCACTTGCAACTTATCAGGATCTCCACTCAGATGAACTATGTCGTCCGCGTATTCATAGTCCGACACTTCCAACCTGGAAAAGTTCAATGCTACTATCCTCATCTGAGAAACCGCGGTCTGTAGAGCCACATCAGCGGCAGATTTAAAGAGAAAAGGAGGAAGGGGGCAACCCTGAGGCGCACTATATTTTGTGGTAAAAAGATCATCGTGAGCCCAAAGTGGGTTTCAGGATGATTCTCACCAGGTAGCAAATTCTTTCAGATCTCCTTCAGAGCTTCGATTTGGTGTTCCGTTCAGCTTGCGTAGCTGGAACGATTTCGTATTGAAGATCCCAAGTTGAATCCGAACAACATGTGCCGCCTCTGAGAGAGAAGTTTAAATTAGATGGGTCCTACCCATTTCTGAATCTCTCCGATATCATCATTATCATCAGCAGCATCAGCATCATCCAAACCATCAGCAAGATCATGATCATCAACACCCATCCCTCCATCCATTCATCCATCTGTTCAATAGTTAATTAATTATTTAATTGCAATTTAGTAGTAGGAGATTAGATTTGTATATAATATGATTCATCATGCAGCTTGAACGCTCAACTCACCATTGAAAACCATGGATGCACTGTATAGCTGTTTCATGCTTGTTGGGAATCATGAGCAGTGCACATCCACCGAGCCCCCACGGGGACTCGAACCCGGGGTGAACGATTGTGAATTGAACACCTTAACCACAAGGCTATCCGGGCTGGCTCTTAACGGTTTGTTGAACATCTACACTACATGATATAGCACCCTTCTGATTCAACATTCACATGAATGTGTGCAGATCCATTTGAAATGATAGGGCGAGATAGTTGAATCCAGCTTGTAGTGCTTCTTCATTTTCTCACAAGAAAACCACCTTTTCGGTTCTTAATTTGCCATTGGAGAGGGGAGACAGAATGAAAAATGTATAGTTGTTTGCGATGGGTTTTTGATAGTAGTGTCTGCAGGACTAACCGACCTGAGCTGAAACTTAGCTATCTGACATATAATGACCTAATTAACTGATATCTACGAAGCCCGCGCGGCTAAAATTATGCAACTTACTGTTTGACGTCTCTATATCTCTATAAATATTAAGACAAAGTAGTGATGAATGAAATGATAAATAGGTTCTGCGTCGCTGCGAACGTAATTCAATGGTCAGGTTACAAAAATGACTTTTGTTGGGGTTGGTCTTCATGGTGGTTCTCAATAGATTTTCTTTAATCAAATTGTGGGATTTTGGTTTGCGATCAACATTTCAAAATAGCCGAAAATCGGTTGTGATGACGTACGACCTCTGATGCAAAAATATAGTAATTTTCTGCTAGAAGTCTACAGCACCAACGTGCACCTTTTCATTCTCAACAGGAGTGGCATATCACGATTTTGATGTCAGACCGAAATCGAATTCAGTTGGCATATTTAGTCTATATTACGTGGCATTTAGTGCAATAGTGGTTTATGGTTATCAACCATAGCAGTCATTACTGGTCACTGGATCATCATGACAATAACTGGAGTTTATTGCTATCATATTCACCAGTGCTCCTGAAACACAAAGGACGAACATTAGATGAGGACATTAAGTACGCTGACTGGGACAGTAATTCAAACCATAGCATGATCAATCACATTTACAGGTTTGGCACTACGCGATGGGCTGACTGTAATGATCACGAGCGATAATCGCTACACCACGAAAACAACTGTGACATCGATGGCGGTTCAACACACGGCCACGCCAGATGTGTACTGGATGCAGTGCTCTCTCCTGAAAGTTGCACGTGTACGATCTGTAGGGACTAAGGTGTAAAACTCGATGAGCCGAAGCTCAATAAGCGTATAAACAAGCATTAGCGCTTATATCGGGGAATATGCCAAAGATGGTCTATGTCCAGGCGAGACTTGACCATCAAACAAAAGAACCGCGATTTTCAAGGCTATTCAATTGATATTTTTGAATAATAGTCATTATGTGACAAATTGTGATTTGGTTTGTCGAATTAATTCGGATATATGGATGGACGGGCGAATGTAGTGTAACAGGCAGGGGCAATGCTCTTCCGACGAGGGTAGCACGTGTGATCTGCAAAAGCACAAAAGGGAAAAACTTCATGAGCCGAGGCCCAGTAAGTGTATCAACGGCACCAACACTTACATTAAACGAACAACAAGATGGCGGCCTCCAATCTGGCCGTTACACTGCTCCCCCCACAAAAGAACACTGCCCCCAGTGTTCCGTATTCCAACACACTACAGGAGCCTTAGCTCTCCGGGAACCACACCTTGGGTAGGCCATACCACAAGACCTCTCCTGGGCCACACCAAATCTACGCCTCAGATCACTTCACAATTATCTCCTCGGCCCATATCAGGTCTATCTTCAAGGCCTCCCACTCCCCTCAATGCGGTCCCGCCGTGGGTGCCAAAAACGTAACAGGCAGGGGCAATGCTCTTCCGACGAGGGTAGCACGTGTGATCTGCAAAAGCACAAAAGGGAAAAACTTCATGAGCCGAGGCCCAGTAAGTGTATCAACGGCACCAACACTTACATTAAACGAACAACAAGATGGCGGCCTCCAATCTGGCCGTTACAGTAGCGCTTCGGAATGGAGTTCTGTTCCGTTGTTGCATTGTTTTCCTTTCGCCTTTGATCTTTTCCCACTATCTTGAACTCATATGGGGCTCCAAGATGTTAATTTCTGAATATATATATATATATATATATATATATATATATATATATATATATATATATATATATATATAACTCAGCGTAGTTCTCTATAATATATATATATATATATATATATATATATATATATATATTTAAAGCATTTACATTCATATGCTTCACTGAAGACTGATAGAACAAAGAATCCTTTTTTTCCACTATCCATTCCTAAGCTGTAAAATAACGTGCAGATTATGAATCACAACTATAATGTCCAATACCCAAAGTGCAGCTAACAAAGGAGGGCCGCCCACAGAGAGTTTATTGCTACAGAGCTGAGACGTTCACACTATTTTAATCTTTTTATTTATTTCATTTTGTTATGTAATCATGGTACAAACTTTCAAGAAGCGGGTCGAGGCTAATTGAGGGCGCCAATTGAGGGAAATGACCGTCGGCGAAAGCGGGTCTGGAACCCCGGATCGAAGGGTTGAAAGCCCACAGCGATGACCGTTTGACCACCGCCGGTCAATGCGGTTGTTCTCCAAACGCTCAAAGATCGATCAGTACTACGTTTCCCAATAAGTCTGCTTTCGTAAAGCCGGCCATTTTCTTCGAGTGGCGTTTCAAAATTTATATACCGCGATAATTTCTCTGTATTTGTACAGGGGCATATTATAGTCAAGATTTAATGAAAACAATTGCTATTACCCTTAGAGGGCTCTTGCTGTCTCTATTTCTATCATGAAAAAGCAAGAGTGACAGCTACTTATTATTGCCTGCGCAATTCATGTTTCCATCGTTCGATAGCGAGTGGTTGTACAGATGGGAGAAGTTGGGTGTTTTGGAGGAAGAATACGCTCTTGAAGGCCGTGGTCCCGTTCGGTCGATGTCCAGTCTCCAGTAAGTGACGAGCGATCGATGATACCGTTCTTCAATGTTGAGGTGATCTTTGACATCGACTATTCGACTGGGATTCGTTCATGAATTTGTAAGTCCAGGAAGTGCTGCTTTCGGTTACTGTTTGTTTAAGCTGCCGCTCGGTTCTGACTGCGTGAATACAGATCACGCGGTGAAGATCGACAGACGAGGTTAGTCACCCGAGTTACCACGAAGACGTATTATCGATGTTCGATAAAATGAGAAGGATAGACGTTATAGGAGATTAGCAACACCATCGGCCAATAGTCCGGGAACGAAAAAAATAGTGTACACGCTAAGGGTTACGGGAATATCATTTGTTATAAAATTATCTCCACCTTTTCTGGTTTTATTTCAAAATTATGGTAACCGATAGGCTAGGGTTTTCACACTTGAAGCTAGCACGTCCGGTTTCGGATCTAACTGGTTAAGCACACGTGGCTGACAATGATAGGAAGAAGAGCGTTGGGACGACCGGAAAAATTGATAACTGACACACTGAAGGACAACATCAAAGAGGCCGTTCCACTACCGAACATTCATTCAGATAATGGTTCAACCGAAATTCAATTCCACCCTTGACCTGCTTGCCTCGTTGAATGTTACCACTTGACCACTATAGACTGAGGCAATTTCCTCGACAACTGCTACTAAACTACCTTGCAAACTGTACCAGCAAAGGTCCCAAGCTTGGATAAACTACAGCTTTTTGGAGCTAGTTTACTTCTGGCTTATCACTACGTGGAAGGATAGTATATCCTAAGGAATGATCGGAACCGGATAAGTTATATCAATGAACGCTTTGTGGTACAGTTACTCAGGAAGGACATATCCCCAAATAGATTATCCTCGTATATAATGAAAAGAAATTCCGGGGTCTCACGGGTCGATTAACTCGATAGAGCAACCCGCAGAAAACCTTGTGTCTTCATTGGGATGCTATTTCTAAACATCTTTACTCACGCTACTCCCAAATCCGGGTAGAGTGGGTGGATCTGTTTGAAGAACTGAGAGGAATCATTATTTGCAGATAAGGAATAAGTAACGGAGACTCCAGCAAATGATAAGAAACAACATGATCTTCGTCTGATAAAGTGTTAGATGCAAGTGCGAAGGTTTAACCAAGTGATCCATTATTGGCCCCTTGAGCCTGCCACAGTTTTCCGATTGACATTGTCAACCACCAGACTCACTGTGTGTGATAGAGAGAAATGATAGAAAATTGGTCTGGGGGCCCAGTCGAAAGGTGCTATTGGTCATTACCCTTGAATGGATCCATGGATAGTCGTAGGATATGCAGACAATCCAGTCAACAAGGCTTTGAGTGAAATTCCGACAAGAATAGAACCAGAACGCCAGTTGAGAAAACTCAAAATTCTACGAGATTCTTTTAGCCTTTGTCCAGGGTGGTTTCTCGTTGCTCGTCCGGACGACTTAGAGTGCAAGGCACGTCGAAATCTGCTGCATCTCCGTAAACGAGCCACCTACAACTTGTCAAATGTTCAGAATAGTACAAGCCTGTCTCACATGATTCACAAAATATGTATGGAGTGTATAAACCTAACGGACAACCAAGTCCTCAAGGACGAAGGATAGGAAATGATAACATATGCTGCTGTAAGCATAATTTATCTCACTAGTGCCTGACAGGTAGAAAAGCCGATGTAAATCCCTAATGTCCCAGTTTCACGGATGACTCAGTGAGTGGGGTGCGAGCTTCACTTGAAATCAGGTGGTAAAAATGGCAGAGAAGATTCGAACGGACCTTAGCAGATGGTGTATCGTCCTTCGCATGTATGACTAAAGATCCATCCCCTAATTCTGTTACGCCGTTATCGTTTTCCGATCACGCATCCGAAGCGTTCCTGTCTTATTACCAGACACACTTCCGAGCCTGCCTGTTTAATCAAGCCAATGTGACTTTAACCGCTCTTTTTCTCTAATTCCTGCTCACTGAGACTCTTGCTGAACTTAAAACACTCTCAGACGATTGCTCCAGTCTATTTGTTCCCATAATCGATCGTTGTTGCGGTTTGGGTTTTTTCCTTTACGCTCATGTTTGTCTCTATCGTATCGATTATTTGATCCAAGTCTGTGTTCGGGTTTCTTAGGGGTTGCTGCAGTCTTGCGCGTAACTAGACACGAAAGCTACAGTAGGATCGCGAATTTGACACTGAGTGGGTAATTAGTGACCACAATGTAGAATGAAAGGGGGAAAAAAGAATTTACTTCTCTGTGCTCACAAAATATAGGACATTTTGGGTGTGAAACTGCTGTTAGAAGCTGCGCTATGCCCGATCAGCTTGCTTGCACATTTTTGCGGAACTATTATGAATTCGTTATCCGCAACTGAGTTCCACGAATACAAACATTTCTAAAATGTGTTACTGTTAGCCCTAAATCGATATGCGCGTACAAAGTGCACATGCGTGGATGACTCAAAAGAGAAATGAGAAAAAAGTGTATCAGTCAGCCGTGGTTCTGAATGGAGAGATTGACGTTCTGAAAGCAGAAGCAGAATATGAGACGTGTCACTGGTATAATTTACACTTAAACTTGACAAGCCACGTGAAATGAACCAATCAAAGAGGGCTTGTGGAGTTAGTCAGCAAGCATTTGAAGCTGAACATACACATCTACACAGCCTTTTCCGTGGAGGTGTATTTCTTGGTTTACTGAATTCTGTACGTGTATTTGCCTGTATGTTTAGGTGTACGATAAATATATATGCTTTTGTGTAAATACAATCAAAATTCACAAATTTGTCAGTGGACTTTCTGTGTGTGTGTGTGTGTGTGTGTGTGTGTGAGTGTGTGAGTGTGTGGTGTTGTCTATGTTCATGTATGTGCTCGTCGGTGAAAGTTAACGGACCCACGTGAATACTTTGACAGTGAGTTTCTGAAAAAGAAACCATTACTCCACCATTTTTACCTCACACGTACTCAGACGAGAACAAAAGTAGACTTGTTGTCCTATCTTTTTGACGTGAAATTTGTCAGCCGAACCGCAAACTAAAGTGGACCTAGCTTTCTATACAGCCATTCAACCGTACAATTCTTATTTACTTAAATCATGACCTACAATCCGGAAACTGCGGCAAAAACGTTGAGATGGATCCGAAGTTTACCCGAACCGGAAGGAGCCCCGCCGATAATTTTGCAGGCCACGAGAAAAATTCCGCGACAAATCGAGACAGTGGATCCGGACACGTATGCTAACTATCTGAGTGACGGATTGATATTAGGCTATGTGATGAGTGCTCTCGATCCGGGCATGCTGGCCAAATTGCAAGCAATGAAAACGTGGCGTCGACCATTCTTACCCTACATGGAACAAGTTTTACAGAACAAAAGAATCGAGGTGTTTTTGCAGTACGCAACCGCAGTTGGTGTAGATCCGGGTAATTTGTTCACTCCGGAAGATTTGCATTCCCATGTGAATTTGGGCAAAGTGGTCAGTTGTTTGATGTTGCTGAGCAGATTGACAAAGAGGGGAACAGTTAGCAACAATGCCGTGGAACAATTTTAGACTTAAAAAAAGCAGTGCGTGATGCTTGACGCTGGTAACTCCTGGGGAACCGACCGAAACATCTATCGGTTCCAGCAACATTATCTGTGTGATGCAGAAGGTGTTGTCGATGACAACTGTGATCATTTTCTGTACAGCATTCCAGATACATTTCCAGTTCAGCTGGTCATTTATTCTTGATCTCACGAAAGCAGAATTACAACTAATGGTACAAACAAAATGATTTCCAATCACGAGTGAGCTTTTGGTTTATTGCCATCAGGTATGTTTCTTTTCCCAGGGTAACGAATTAATGAGTACTAAAATTTTTAATAGTATTATTACTACTACGGACATGTGTGCTTGCATGCGAAAGGTGTCAGCTGACTGTCCGTTCAATTACTAACACTGTTATAATCCAAATGACGTGTACATCGTCGTGTAGGAAGATTCCTTTCCGTAACCCTCGTATAGATCAAAATTTAGACACAAAAACTGTAGCATATATCAGCTTGCTGAATCGCTTTGATGGATCTTTTTTAAGTCGAAGTACATACCATAAAGCAGAAATCTTCAGCAAACACGGCTTCTTAGCGAAACTATGTAGAAGGTCTCCAGGGGAAATTTAGTTGTGAGAAATGGTAGCAGAAGATGAAGAGAAGCTAGATGCGCTTAGGCTAGAGGTGGAAGTAGTTATTTGGTTCAGTTCGTTTCAGTTTGCACCGGATTTTGTGTGGCTAGAGACAATCGTGTGTCCACACAATGGTATTGTCGGCGTGTCTCCATAGTTCCCAACATTGTGTGACAGTTTCTTTTTCTGAAAGGTAGAAATTTTATTCAGTACCAGTCCTGGTAGAGAGGGGGGAGGGTCTGGGTGTGTGGCCCCTGGGCCCAAGTCTATCTAACATACTTCAAGGCATAAGGCCCCGCAGCATTCGTCCACCACTCGATCATAAGTCTTCACTGTCGTGATATTCACGACCTGCTTTGGGAGCTTTCCGTAAAAAGATCTCACTGGAATTTAGTCCGTTCACAGTTAGGCGACCCATTCAAGAAATAACACTAGTGTTATGAGGGAGTGAGGCTAAGGAGGAGGTTTAAAAAAGCGAAATAGCTGGAGACTATGGGCTGAGCGCACTAGGAAGTGACGTCTACCAGTAGTCTGATAGTAGGTTTATCGGTAATACCAAAATGTAATGGAAAATCCACTTGCACTCACATCGCAAAATCGGACGACGCGAGCCGGAAACGACCCTCCGCATACCGGGCAGATGCTCTACCAGCTGAGCTATCGCGGTCCGAACAGTCCGGTATGAATAACGCAAGTGAATAATGGATAAGGCGCGAACCACTATTCCAATGATACACAGTATCTGTCCTGGTTTTAATCATTGGGCTAGCTTCGTCGGTCACTTCCCAATGGGACGGACAGCACACGGATGAACGTGATCCATTGGACATTGAAATCGCGGCGTCCGACTTTTCGATGTGAATGCAAGTGAATTTTCCATTACATACGATTCAAGCTCCTCGTGTCAACAATAAATTCTCTGAATACCAAAATGATTCAGGACAACGGGGTCACCAGCAGTATTTGTTCCTGTTGATGCCAACAGGAAGCGAAGACAGGCTGAGCGATTTAGTGATCAAATCAAAATCCGTGTTTTGGATCTGAAGAGGATAGTAGGTTGTGAAAAGGACAGGTGCTGGACAGGCGGATTAAGCTTTTATCACACGCCATCAACCTCCAACCAGAGGCAAGTCTGTTTTATCGCCTATCATCCTGAATCATTCTCCCTAATATTGTGTGCACCTGTCTCAACCAGTGATCATAGTCTGTTTCCGTTGAAACCTAAGCTATACCCCTGATCTGTTTTTCACTCCTTTAGGCAAACCAGTCAAATCAAAATGTTTCTCCAAGATAGTTCACGTTACAATATTCTTTTCTTACGAAAGTCCCCATCCTGTGCATCTTCCTAGTTTTCCTTCGAATTATCACTAACTGGTCACTTCGAAATTTTCTTAAAGACGGTCACTTTACTCGTTTACATGTACTGTCTTCTAGAAGCAATCTCTAGCCATGGAAACCGTACCATTTCTCCTTTGATGAAACCCTTAGGAAGGCGGAAGGAATACTTCTGCAGTGCCGGGGATAAATCGAAAGTAAGATACATTTCTCTTTTAATAAAGAAGGAAATCAAATGCACTGACTCGTTGTCTGCTCCCCATCTCCTACACAGCCACAACAGTAACCATTTATGACAAGGTATTCGGATGAAACGAGTGAACTTCGCGGCAAACGTTGACATTCATCCACTGATCGAACTACTCTTCAGTTGCAGATATTCCAAAAGGCGTGCACATAGCCCTATTCTCTACAGTAAAAGTGTTTAAACTCCTCCGTACTTCTAAAATAACCAATCGCCATCACTTTTGAGGCACGGTGCTTTTGCTCTGACTGATGTATTTACTTCTCTATTAAACAGATCTTCGCGCTCCTTCCATTCCCAACTGTTGGATAGTTGTCATTGTTGTTCCGATAACCAAACCTCGTAATTATAGTGTCATAGCTAAGCGCTTTCACTTACAGAGCGTACCACTCTTAAGCCTCTAAGTACTTCCATAAACTATCCAGATGACACTTCACAGTTTGTCTATAAACCGAACAGGTCCACTGTGGATGTTATTATTTCCACAGCCTATCATATAACCGAACCCTTTGGTGGATCAGCGAAGTCTGTGAGATGCACTTTCCTAGACTTTAGATTGTTTTCCTCGATCTCTCCTCTCGCGTAGACCGAAAGCATTCTGTCATCTCACATTTTTGTCGGGATAGTTGTCTGACTACTTTACCAACAGAAATCACTTCACAAGTCTCCGTTTTGAAACTACGAAACCACAGATGAATAATCCCGGATCGTTTCAGAAAGCTGCCTTTTCTCTCTGTTTATTTTCCCACCTACATTAGTGACCTTTCCACCGGTTCCCGGCACATTTATTTCAATATGGCAATGATGTGGCTGTTTGGCAAGCTGTTTCTGTAACCCAGGATTTCAATAGTTTTTCCGGTAATCTGTTTCATATTTATGATTTCTCTGTTTGATCTGGTTTACCTGCAAATGTTCAGATGCTTTGAATGCATGTTTACTCTTTGTAGTATGCCAGTCAGTCCATTTGGCACAGTAAGTTAATGTCAGCACTAACTAAGACGACACTAGCAAACTAAGATAGGCGGAGGAGCGTGTTGAGAAAAAAGGCCAAAAAGGTGTGTACATTAGAAATTAAAATGAAACAAAACGTATGATCCAAACTCACAGTTGTTCGCCGTTCTTGTGATTAGGAAGTGAACGCCAAAGAACTGATATCCACCAATATCTTCAATTCAGTTCAGTCTGACAACCAGATCAGGATGGTGTTGTGATGAGTGCCAAGAGATGCTGTGGAAGTTTCTAAAATGGTTAATTTCTCACAGCTAGATCTGGTTCGTATAATTCCAAGGCACTCTAAATAAGAAGGTTGGACAGTACCAAAATGAAAGATTTACTGGCAGCCTTTTGAATTGCGTGGTGGTGCCATTCGAAAAAGGTGTGTGTTGTTGTTTTACATTAAAACGTCGGCACACCACAGGCATGTTGTACCAAGGGACGTTGAAGACCATGGAAAAAGTCGGCAATGTCCAGGTAGTTGCAAAATTCACCGTCACACTAGATCAGCATTGAGCACATTTTCTGAGCCAGTTGCAAGTTTTCGTCACGTGCATGTGGACCTCGTGGGGCCCCTCCCACCATCTAACGGTTACATCTACGTCCTCACTTTTGTAGATCGTTCCACTCGTTGGTCACAGCCCATACTTATTCCCCATATTAACTCAGGGGAAGCTGTAAAGGCATTTCTAACTGGTTGGGTAAGTCAGTTCGGCTGCTCCGCTATCGTGACCACTGTCAACGGTTCTAATTTTGGCGGTGCCTTCCAGGAGCTAATGAACACTTTCGGTTGCAAAACAACAATACGACGGCCTATCATCATCAGGCTAATTACATGGCGGAGAGATTCCATCGCCAACTGCGGGTGCTAAAGCCCACCCCATCACGGGAACAAACCCTCTGCAGCCACATACTCACCACTCTAGCGACCGCCAACCATGTGTTCGTTCGAGTGGACGCGGTGCAATCACCACTAAAACCGGCTTACTTTGGCCCTTTCTGCATCGCCTACGAAAAGAGAAGAGATACGTAGTAGACGAGGCGGGCAGGAAAAGACCATCAGTATGGACCACCTCAAATCGTTGAACTGATCCCAAAATGAAAATTTCTTGACGCCGGCAGGATTCGAACCCGTGTATGGAAGCCACCTGCACACTTCAGTCCCGTGTGTATGTGTGTGTGTTCTACCAGTTGAGTCACGACGCCCCTTCAAGGAACTTCATACATTTCGTAAACAGATCATACAGTTTACGCGCACAAATTAAGCCAGCACACGGCAACAGTGAATTGACTTGATTTTTGACTGTCAACAGTATCGGAAAGCACACTCCCTGAGCTGCGATAGCGTTCGTCAAGGAGATCAAAGAGAAGAAAACGGTGAAATGTCAAATGCGAGTATTCTCACAAGGGTCTGTATACGGAGACCGCACGCTGGCTGGTGCCGAGGGATGGTGTGGTAAGTAGCTCTCACGGTTGCCGCGTACGCGAAACATACAATCAAACATTTGATAGGGGGATGGTAATCGGCTTATCACTATAACAGCAGGATTTCCTCTTGAATCGGTAAGTAACCACTAGTATCCACTAGTTGAACGCACGATAAGAATTCCGTTAATGAAATATTACACTAAAACTGCTCTGTCAATAAGTGGGGTGAGAAATCGCTGAACTTCGCTAATATTGACTGTAAATCTACTGACTCTGTGAAAATTAACTAGTTGACAAAGCTGCACTTTGTATTTTGATTTATTGGTTCATCTAACAGAAGGATCACAGGTTTACAGTGAACTTGCGCGTCTCAGTCCAGGACATATTACAAACAAGTAAGTCCAAATCGGATGAACACGAATTTACTATTATCAGTACAGTTATACGACCAATATGACCTTGATCTGCTATTCGTGGCAGTACTGTCCGTCATTCTAGTGATCCTCGTGAAAACCACACATAGCACAGTTGGAGAACAAGCTCGTTTTAAATGGTTCTTACTCATACCAGCACAACACAACATATGTATTACAAGGTGCATAAGGGATACAGCCAACGGGGAGAGTTGTATCGGACCCTGGTCCAGTGGTAGAAGACGAACCCCGAATCCTTAGTCAAAGAACGTGAAGTCCGTGCTATAAAAAGAATCAGCATGAAGTACCAATGAATACGTACCTCAATTTTTGGGCAGTCTGGCTAATATACACGGATCAATCAATGGAGATCAAATCACCCGTCAACGGGGGTAGCAGGCCCCTGCAGGTCGGGTCGAGAGCAGAATAGAACAATGAACAAAGGGGCAGACGATTATACGAAGCATGTGGATTGGAATGACTAATCACGATCAGTGATCGGTGTCAGTGAGGAACAACAGTTCAAGTCACGAGACACAAAGTGAGGCGGGGTGAAAGAGAGCAAAGATGTTCCTGACAAACAGACAACATAAAAGTTTATTGAACAAACGGTAGCGGGAGCGAATCATGAATACGAGCGAGTGGACATCAAAAAACAATGTAGATGACTTGGAAAACCGTGTGAAGGGGATAGCTAGGCAAAAAAAGATGAAGCCCACGAACGGGTGAAATACGGGAGCGAATAAACGTGCGTAGGTCTGATCAGACTTTTATGGAAACAGGTGAACACGAGAGTTTGATGAGACAGATATGCTAACAGCGGGGGGACACAGCAAGGAAGAAAGGTCTCGTAGGTGATAATAGCAATTAGGAACCAAGGTTCCCTGATGAGAGGTACTACCAGGTATGGTCAACATACGGACCAAGTGAATTAGTGCAGAAGTCGATGGCATGTATCAACCCTGTCATAGAATTGAGGCTAGGAAAAGTATGGCACGTTGACAGTGGATAAACAAATAAGCACATGGGAATGGAGGCGAGTCGATTACAAGTGCAGTCCTCTTGATCCAGTTCACCGAGTCAAATGCAAGTACGAAATCGATGGTGGCAACATTAGAGATGGCCTCCAGGAGTAAGCAGAATGTGCATGGGAAAAACACAGCTAGTGAAATCAAGCTTGATTCGGAGTGGGAATTTCAACCATAAAATTGGAATCCAATACAAGGGATCAGTGTTCACGTCTATTCTGCGACAGGTTTATCCGAAGACTGGATTACTACAAACTCAGCCTGTAAGCTTTCGGACGGTCTAGGACCTGCCATTGGGTGATAAGTGAGCCAGAATAGACTGGGTGCATGAACAAGTAGTTTCTGGGCACACCAACTCGGGTTATGGAGGTGTATCCCAAACACTTCCGATGTGACCAAGATGTGACTTCTCACTGATCTGGGCAGGCGATATCCGACCCTAACATTCACTATGTGGTTAGTGCCTAGGTATGAAGCAAGTGTGTTGCTAATTGACTTACTTGCTCCGCTCCTCAACCACTTTGGGTAACGCTCATGGATGTATTTAGACAGGCGTCTGGTCGTGCGGTCGATGCACTCAGAAGACGACGAAGTGATGTGTACCATCAGAACTCCACACACAGACGCACACCGTGCAGCAAATATGTACACACGAAATCTTTTGTTCATAACAATCTGCTTTGTGCACCTGGAGTGTGAATGAATGATTCATTAAGAAGAGCCCATTAATGAATCAAAAATGTGATTCGTTGATAGTTCTATGAGGATTAGTCGCAGCTGGTCTGGAGAACGACGACACCGAGGTGGCCAATTCGAATATTTCAAAATGAATAGTTTTTTACACTGTCCCACTAAATCTAGTGGGAAGAATTTTCAGCCTGCTAATCATCTTGGTTTATTGACTCAGAGCACACTGTTTATATACGAAGAGATAATAGCTGTTACCAAAGTTTGCAACACAGATCAATTAGTTTAGACTTTTGATTGGTTGATTGGTGATATCACCAGCCACAGCTTGGAGGGAATCGTTTCTCGTCTTATCGATTCACCGTCCTGTCGATCATGAATCCATTGCCTTAAGCCTTCATCTGGATTCTGGGCTGATGATGACACACTGTTCGCTACCGTGACTAGTTCGTCTATCCATGCCTCAGGCCATACCCTCACAAGCAGTATCTTCCTAGGATGAACGACAGTATCCACGAATTCGGTCATGTGTGCTTCTGCGAAACTTTGTTCACTCACAAATGGATACTCCGTACATCAAAATATCCTAAGTCGATGTTAGCCCCAGTTTCCTCACGTTGATCTATGGGCGAAAGGAGCATCTCCTCCCACTGTCGAAAGCACGCGGAACAAGTTTGGAGGTTAATTCCGACTGGTTTATCTTGGATTACGAATGCCTAATTACAGTTCCCGAAGATTTCTTCATTCCGCTATTGGTCAGGATGTGGTGTAAATACTTGTCTATATCAATTAGTGTGAGATTTCAATTGTGCATAAGTGAGGTTCATCATCATGCGGCAGGAAGTAAGGAAGCTGCTTCGGGTGGATAGCCGGGTGGTAAGGCGTCTGACGTACACCACGCTCATACACCTCGGGTTACCAGATAAGATGGGGTACTGACGGACACGTTGTCTATAGGCTACCTAGCCCAGTTGGCAGACAGGGCGTGATCACCCTTCCAGAATCAAGCGCAAGTTCAGGGTCAGCGAAGCACGAACCATGTCATCGGCTGTCCAGAGTCGAAGACAATAGTGGAATCAGTCAAGCGGATTAGTGGACGAATTGGCGGCCAACAGTTGTCTGAACCGATCGTAACCGAATTAACCGATCCGGATGCAGTTAATCAAGCCAGCCAGAACAACCGTCTTGGAGTATCAGTGAACCAGTAGGTTTTCATAGAAACAGATGTTTACGATCACCATACATTCTGTATAAACGGTCTGCTTGGCACCAATAGATTAACATAGTTCGCAAGTAGAACAGTATTCTCACTAGAACTAGTGGGCGATAGAACGTACGACGAACTTGCACTGTTCACGAATTCTCTCACTAAACCTAATGGGACACGTGCAACACGGTGTACTTGTACTATGCCAACGGCGAATTTTGATAAACCGTTTATGAAACATGGGCATCAGTTATCCCTGGTTTCGTTGTCCCGGGTATTGTGCTGAATGCTAGCAGTATCGAATACGTCATCAAATTAACTCTAGTAAAATCACCACGTTCATCGTTGAGTAACTCATTAGTGAGCTCTACGTGACGGACGAATATGTTGACAATAAGAATCTTCAGATGTTCAGTGCAGGCGTGAGAAATACCCGGAGAAATGAGAATGGCAAAACAGCCATAATGTATGGATAAACTAACTCCCAATTTGTCCCTTGGTTCTGCCAACGAAAATTTGTAAGCTGAACACTGAATTATAATTAGAAACAGTGAACCAATTGTGCAAGGGCAAAATCTAGAACCATACCAGAGGGGCCAAGGCTCTGGCTGCTGAACAACGCTAAAGTGACTGACAAATTAGCGGATTTCATCATGAGTCTCAGATGGAAATAAATGTAAAAACCTCGCATACAACATGCAAACAAAGAATTATTGCGAAGCGCTGACCGGATCATTGAAGGTTCGTAACAACAATCGATCGATCGACACGGCGAGCCTAAAACGATCGATAAAGAGCTCGGTGTGATAATCAGTGTCGAAGGACAGAGTTGATTAAAATCTGATCTACAACCATGCTTTTTAAGCCTGTGACATAAAATCAGCTGACTGGATAACTTTTGCCGTTTGCCGAGATCCTCATCACGTAAAAAGTTGTCAAACGAGTTCATACTCTGAAATAATGCCATGACACAACTGATATCAACCTCAGATATGATAAAGCACGAACCCCACAGTGTTGCCTCACATGGTTTGACACGCAAACGCGTCATCACGGAGTGCCAAAGTCGACGAACTGGGATTGAATGATCTGATTCATACCTATTTCATAATCGAAAAATGTAGAATACAACTAAAGCCCATAGCTCTCCAGTGATCACATGTGACGGGTGAAGCAGCGCAGTTGACGAGAATGTCAGAAAACTAGGTACTTGTAACATTCGCAATACTGGAACTGATAGGACGTAGTGAGGTCGTCTCCACTCGGAACTAAGCTAACCAAAGTAACAAGAAGACCAAGGCTGCGGAATGGCATGTTCATTAGGTTGCGGAACTGGTTTGTATGAGTGTTAAATCAAAGAAAATAATAGGTAGATTGGAAGATGACCAATCAAAAGGAGCTTTTGCTGTACCCGTCCTAGGCAGTCCTGATTGGTCGAGACTCATCCGCGTGCGTAGTAACGAAGCTGTACTTGGCCGTATCAGGTGTGATGCCCACGGAATCACCACAATACCACGGAGAGGGAGAGCACAATTTCAACTCCTTACTCAAATTGATGTTAGCTGATCAGTTCCTAACAGCCAAACGCTCGTGACTCCACATATTCCACGTCAGTTACACACATACCACTGGTCAGTTACGCCCTGCTACTTTGACCATCTGTTATACAGCTAAATATCAGACTGCTTTTGTCTAAAGAGCATCCCTAGAAAGTGAAATACTACGCTCTTTTTCAAGTTTTAATCCTTCCTACTTTTATTATTAGGGAACAGGGATTTCCCGTCACAAATATGAATAGAGAAGCCAGAAACAAAGGTTTGCACAATTTACCTCTGATGGTCGCTTGGATTCTAAACTAAAACGGAACATTCCAAGACTTGACCTCTGCTTCCGCTACGCAGATGACATATACTTCACCAGTGACAAAAAAGCGATGCAGATGGTTCATTTGAACACTATAATAGCGTCCACCCAAACACCAACCCGACTTGTCATGACGTAGAGAACCATCAAATCTCCTTTCTAGATATCAATGTTTCTCGCTGACCAGATGGATCGATTAGATCAGTCCACCGAAAACCACGTGCTCGGGCGATATCTGCAGTACACGAGCTTCGAAATCATGAATTAGATCCATCTTATCCAAGCACTGTTTCACAGGGCACTTGAGATTGACACTTGAGACATTAGCTGATGGGTATGAAAAACTAATCACAATGCTACAGTCTGATGGTTATCCAATATAGTTTATTCTGAAACACTCCGTAGAAAACTCTTCAGTAGCAAAACCACAAACTGCTCAGAAGTTGAAAGTTTGCTGACTAAATAGTAAGTGCGCGAACTCAGTCAGGAGAGACACTTATTATGCAGCCTATCTGGTCATTGCATTCACAACCACACGGATACTAACGCCGTCGGTAAAATGGCCGCTGCCTTCATGTGGCAAATCAAACTGTTTCCATCCATTCACGTGTGAACGCTCAGCCGTCTACGTAGGCAGAACAGAGGAACAACCGCGGTACCAAATAAGTGAACATATCCCGATATAAACTCAAAAGACGATATACAGCTAGTTCACAACGATGAGGTTATCAACAAAACGAAAAACAATCAGATCACTAACAACGCCGTATCTGCTTGGTCAAAAACAACTCGTTTCAGGTCATATGCAGTACTACAGGGTGCAGAATGAAATGACCGATCTGAGTTCCACAAGAAGCATTGACTAGATGAATATCGATTGCATTCCATTCTGTGAGGGCGTGTTGACATATCGTCGGTAGACAGCCGAGACACATCAGCAGTCAGCACCAGCGCAGTGCCGACACCTAGGCTTCAGACAACGGAATGACGAACGACAGGACAGCAGATCAATGACGTGGATCAATAGAATGAGAGGCGAATCCTGTCAGTCGGCGCTTAGCATAACCACAAACCTGGTAGAGGGCTTATTTGGCCGCATCAGTCGGACCAACACGTTTTGCGCGATGACTAGTAACGAGGATCCGTCCAATTGTCCGAACACCCACGTGAAGCCAAGCTACCAATCGAGCGAGCGCGCCAAGCCTGGCCAACAAATCAGCACACCTCAAATCGCGCGTGTGGCTGAACCAGCCATGTGAACGTTGAGAAAACCGGTTCGATGGCAACTACACCTTTACCCACCAAGGTTTAGCCAAGGCCCGCAATTATTTAGCCGCAACCCACAACCCGTCATTCTTTAACCTTGGCACACAACCTTCGGCCATGCCGCTGCAAGCTAGTTAGATCAGGAGTATCGGAATATTATTATATAAAAAATTGTCAGAACGATTTTTTTATTTCAAAGATTGGTATTGCAAAGCCGACTGAACAGATTGAGAAAGTGTGACAATAATATGCTACGCAGCTGACCGTGGTAATGATATCAAATGATGCACCGCAAATTGATTGGGGAAGGTTTAAACGATGTGTCCGTATCGTCAAACTATATGGCTAAGCCCTTATTACTGTTGTATTTCCAGTGAACCAGTTTCTAATGTCCGAAAGAGGTGAAGCGTACAGGGCCAGGCAAGGTGCGGCGAATGTTACCACGAGCGGCTGCGGTGTAGTTAAATCGCCCGATTGCTTCCAAAAGAAATATCAAACAATTAAGTCGAACCGTGAAAAGTCAAGATTTCACAGACATGCAGTTGTGTGTAAGAATTCGCAGTATAACAAACGCTACTTTGTTTTGCATTAGAAGTTGCTGACTAACATCAAGACTCAATATGACGAAAATAATAAACGATTCGTTTCTCAACCGTTTAGATAAGTCAGAGCATAATACACACAGTTATCGTAAGTGTACCCCACCACTGTCATCGGTTTACTCATGTTACAACATTTGACACCATCACTATCGCTGAAAATGCAACAGTCATACGAACAGTGCCATTTGGTTCGACGACACGGGCATATCGTTTAAACCTTCTCCGATCAATTTATGGTGCAGGGTTGTGCGTCAAGGCTGAAGATGATGGGTCGTGGCTAAAGAATTTCGGGTTTTGGCTGAAGCTTGATGAGAAAAGGTATGGATAAAACGAACTCAGTCAGTCAGGCCTCACGATGCAACAATCCTACTGGGGGGAGGGATACGTTATAGATTATTCCATTTTCTGTCGTCTCATACAAAAGCACTGGCAGTGTCACCTGACGTACTGTGCCTTTGCCTTCTGATTTACTTTTAGCGAGCTAGTGCGGTGGGATTTGCAAGCAGAGAATGACTGCTCAGGGCGTCCGTAGAATAATTGCAGATTAAAAGCGCAAGGGACCACAATAATTTGGCCGCAGGGTTAACCAATTCAGATGCAGTTTTTCAGAACCCACCATGCCGATTTCATCAAGGCAGATACAGTTTGAAGGAACTGATTTCAAAATGGTGCAGTCCATGATAGAACAGTTCAATTTTCAGTATTCCACTCCAACATTAAAAGATACCGAATCCATGTCAACGGATGCAGTGGCTGCTAACATCACAGAGCTCATGGATAAACCAGACGCAGGTGTCACATTTGATTCGTAGTTTGATCGTTTTAAGACATTTTCCGTGTCTAATTTGCCACGATTGATGATGAGTGGAAGGTGGGCCTATTGAAACAAAAATTGGGTACTCGAAAATACGAACGTTATACCAACGTGATTCTACACAAGTGCATTCGCGATTTCTCATATGAGGAAACGGTGAAACAACTCTCCAACATTGTCGGTGACAAAACATTCGTGCTCAATATACGCTATTGGTGCCTGATGATGGCGAACAATGATTCGGATGATTTCAACACTCCGGCCATCAAGACGAAATTGCACTTTGATGTGATGTGATGGTTTGCGTGCCTCTAAGACCCAAACAGCTATGTAAGATGGTTTCCTTAGGCTGGAGGTGCAATCATGCCTGACAGGTCAATGGGTAGAGGCCAGATGAAGTCCAGTCTCAGAGCCAGTTGATGGGCAACATCTGGTTCTAAACATTATGCCCTTGGAGAGGATATTCCAGCGAATGAACACGTAGACAAACAGTTTACCGGTCTAAACATTACTAGATGAACATAGAAGTGGAGTACCTGGGGTTTCTCTCGACGGTGAAAGAAGTTATCACACTTCATTGGGAAGCTATCTCCCGGCCAGGCTGGGCAGCCCCCAGGCCAAAGGATGCTACCCCGTCCACGTTCCGCATGTTCCACTGGGTACATGGGTCTGAGGACTGAATCCAAAAAGCGGATCGATTAAGAAGCACCAACGAAGACGACACAGCATGCTTGCAACAATCACGTCCCATGTGACAGACGAGGAATTCCTTCACGGGTGCTTCGGTCACGTTCCCTTGTTGGGTTAGAGCCCCACTGCTTTGTGGGTGAGACTTTTGAATCAAAGGTTTCGGTTATGGTTTCCAAGAAGAAGAAAAAACCCTCTGCGGTGTGGACAGCCGTACGGTGTGATTCGCCCAAAAGTCTCCAGCATTCCCTCCGGAAACACTTCTTACTTCTCCTCTCTTCATCCTTCACATTCCAATTCTAAATCAAAACGAGAGGCCACAAGTCACGGTCGGGAACTTGTAAGTCTTAGTAACAATGACAACTTAGAAACAACGGAAAAAACAGAATCGATGCTCTGACCTAAGCATGCTCTTCACTTAGCTGCGTTCAGCGTCCGCACACTTTGCCAAAGGGGGCAACAAGTAATCCTAACTACCAAGAACTCTTGAAGCCCTTAGAATATGTGTGTTTTATGTCTCCGAAACACGCATACAGGATCTCACCTCAGTGTTACTACTTCGCCCCCCAGATACAGACTCAGCTTCTCCCTTCACTTTTCGCGTGTCGAGTGATTCGGTGTCTGCTCCTTGTGGTCAGGCTGGCGTTGGCATCGCTCTGAGCATGAAAACTAGGCGGTCACTGCTCGACTAGATCCCAGTTAGCAGTTGTGTGCGGCCTGGTTGAATGGTGCTGTGCACATCAATAGCGATGGACTGAAACGTCGATACTTGTTTAACGTGCCCGTGTGCGCTCCAACCGAATGCAGCTCTCCCGAGACCAAAGACGAATTCTTCCATCATGTGCCGCAACTGCTCCGCAGCGTGCTTTCTGCGGACATCATGGTTGTTGCTGATGATTTAAGTGCTCAAGTTGGAAGCCCTGACGAGTCGGAAAAGCATATAGGAGACCAATTTAGCGTTCCAGCCGATCGGACCGGTAACGGTAACCGATTCATCCAAATATGTACCGACCATGGACTATTCCTAGAGAATATAAATTCCTCACACAAAACCGGCATGGACTGACCTGGCATCCTCCTACGCCTTCACAGCTTTGGGCCCAGACCGACCAAATTGCCATCGGCAACCGCTGGCGCTAATCAATTCAAGACTGTTGGCCATTTTGGCCCACGTCTATAGACACTGATCACGCTCTCGTCCGTGCGCGTTTCAGCCTGAGTCTCGTCGGTGGCCGAAGTGAAACCAAAGCCAACCGTCCCCTGCGGCTGCTACTGGATAATAACCATCGATCTTCTTTCCAAGCAGAATTATCCACCAGGTTATCGATGCAGTCAAATGCCCAGAATCCAGAGGAACAACGGGCAGAGATCCAGCGGGCTCCATTTAAAGCTGATAACACAACCCAAGGCCCAATAACCAGATGCACACAGAAATGATGGATATCTGCATCCTCAGTTGCACTGTTAGATGTGCGCAGATCGATTCATCCGGATTCCAGATACGATGAGGCACGGAGATGCCTTAAGCGTCAACTGATTCGGAGCCTGAGGAATGACCGTGAGCTGAGGTGGATTGTAAAGTGTAGGGAGATAGAAAAAGCTGTGGCGATTGGCAACAGCCGCAGCCTTTTCCGTCTGAGTAGACAAATCGGCCCACGTAAACCACGCGTTAGCGAATTGATCAAAAAGGCGAACGACTTACTGATTCAAACTCAAGAGCGTCGTCTTATTTTCTGGACGGAGCATTTCGAGAAGCAGTTTAATTGGCTTAATCCTCTTCAGGTTTGATCACTAGCGCAATGGGTACAATTCTTGTTGTATATACCATTCCTCGTCAGAAACGGATGTTCTTTGTGAGATAAGCTACCTTAAACAAAATAAAGCTGCCAGACTGGATGGGTTGCCTCCGTCTATTTTCAAAGACCAGCACTTGTACTGGGGTTGACAAAACTCCTCTATTTAACATGGGAGAAGGTGCAAGTTCCAAAGTGTCGGTGTGAATCGGTGATCGTACCGATTTACAGGAAGGGCGACAGGTCTTCCTGGGAAAACCACAGGGGAATAAGTCTGATTAGCATCGCATCTAAACTGCTCGCTGGTATTATTTTCCAACGCCCTTCAACTGCTCGCGAACAGCGCTCGCCTGAGAATCAGGTTGGACTTAGACCTAGTTGACGTTGTATTGATCGCATCATCACTCTTCAACAAATTCTAGAACATAAGCACACATCCCGTAGGCCCACTATCTCCGTTTTTCATCTAAAGGCGACCTTCCACTTAGTAGATTGCACAGTTCTGTGGCGCTGTCTCCTGTTGAAAGATGTACCAGGGAAATTCATTCCCATCATAAAGTTCCTTCACATGAATAGCCGGAACCGAGTTCTGGCTTACGGTGCTCTTTCGTCCGAGTTCATCACGAAAAGTGGTGTACGTCAGGGTTGCCTCCTCACCCCTTTTCTCTTTTACTTTGTGGTTGATATGATCCTAGAGACCGCACTTTTCTCATATGAAGATGGTGGTATTGACATTTTACCATGTAGAAACGTATCAGAACTTGAGTATGCGGACCACATAGTTCTTCTAAGTGGTGATCCAGGTAATTAGCAAGCTTTTCTGAATAGCTTGAGTAACTGCATAGCAATGCTCGGTATGCGTTTTGCCCCTTCAAAGTGCAAGATGCTCTTGCGGGATTGGGTTGATGCAACACTACACCTTTCAGTATCTGGGGAACTATAAAAATGGTAGATAAGTTCTGTTGTCTGGGGAGCTGCATTTCATCCGGAAGTCGAATGTCAGTTGAAGAGTCTTTGAGTATACAGAAGGCTCACCTGTGCCTTCGACATAACATCCATTTAGCTATCCAGGCTTGAGTGTACGCTGCAACCGTCAGACCAGTTCTTCAGTATGGTTCAAAAAGATGACTACCATAAGTGGAGGGTATGCGAAGATTGTTGGTAACTGAACACCGATGTCTTCCTTGTTGTGTTCGAATCTGGTGGGAACTCTGTACTGGAAATGCTGAGGTTCAGCAGAGTCATAGGTCCACAAACCAAATCATTAGATAAAACACTAAGGGTCACTAGGCTATGATGGTTGGGAAGTGTGTTGCGCATGTCCCCTGACAGGATTCTTGGGCGCACAATGTTTGCTGAGGCGAGTAAAGATTGGCAGATGAGTAGAGGTGGCCAGATCAAGGCATGGAAAGTCCAACGAGTGGACTTGGCCATGTAGGATGTGTCAGACTTCATGGGTGGGTTCCTGAGGACCCTCCCACTCAGTGGTTAGATACGTTGGAGGAAATGGCAAGGTGTCGCAAACGGTGGCTCTCCTGTATCCACAAGCTTCCTTTATCGGCTTGATATTACTATTTGTATATCTCTTGATGAAAACAACTTTCCCGACACACATTTGAACACAGAAGTCAACAGCATTAGATTGCACGATGCATTCCGGACCATTTCGCTGCATCTTCAACAGTGCATACTGCAGTCAAGGTGATCATTTATAAAATGGTAAATTCAACGTTCTCATGAGACCAAAGGCAAAAGTACAAGCACACACACACACAACTAATGATAGCAAATAAAAACACGTTACCAAAGCACAGTTGAGGGTGTTTTGGTTGATTGCTAGTGCCTCCGCGTATCTCAATGGTCGTTGGTTAATTGTGACATAAGTGATGGTGAACGCTGTGCTCAGATTAACACAGTGATTTGTCTCCCACAGGTGTTGCGCAATGGATGATTTGAGTGTTCTGCGTGCGCTCGATGACGCCACTGACTGCGTCTGTTCCCTCATTGTTCTTTGTAACCAAACCGGAATGTGTTCAACCATTCTATTACGTAGTTGTCTCTCCCGGAATCCACGGTTGAGAGTCTAAGGTGCAGGGGAAGTCAAACACCACAAATGTACGGCTTGCCATAAGTACACAAAGATAAGGTACCGCTACGACTAATATTGTCTATGGCCAGCACCCGCAACACAAACTAGCAAAATGGCTCGCGGAACTACTAAAATCGGTAAGGGAATTTATCGGGAAGAATAACGTGAAAGATAGTTTTAAAATGTGTGGGCTATTGTGCGAAGTGAACATCCACAATGAGTACTTATTCACAATGGATGTTAATTCACTCTTTACCAATGTCCCACTTCACGAGACCGTTGAAATCATTTGCCAAATTATCGATGATAAAAACTTGACTATCAGAGTACCAAACAGTGAGCTGTCACGGCTATTACTATGGTGCACCTCGAAAGTAAAGTTCCATTTCCTTGGACGGGGATATCGGCTGATTGGTGGAATTGCCGTGGATAGTCCTCCGGGACCTGTTCTAGACTCGAACAAAAAATGAAATCAATCGTAGCCCAAGCCACCCTCTATCGACGTTATGTGGACGATATCTTCGTCATTGTGAACAGGAAAAACGAGTGTGAAAAAATGTTCCATCTCTTCAACACCATATAACCAAACATTCAACTAACCAAAAACGGGGAAGACGGCAACAACATCGTAATCCTAGATAATGAAGTTACCCGCCGAAACGATGGATCATTCCGAAGGTCAGTTCATCGCAAAACTACTTGGTCAGGACAGTATCTGCACTTCACCAGCTTTGCCCCATAAAGTATAAGATCGGCCTCGTCCGTACCATGTTCCACAGGGCACGCGAAATCCGTACAACTGACACGCTGGAAGAAGAGGGCCGTACCTTGTTCAAAAATTTTGAGGCCAACGGATATCAAAAATCATTTGCATCCAAATTATCAAAGCCACCTCCGCACAAAACGAAAGTTACCACAATCCCAAAACTGACGACCTCCCTACAGTTACCTTACAAATGTGATGACATTATTACCCTACTCAGCAAGCGCCTCGACTGTGCGGTTAATCATACGTATTATGCCGCAAAGATCATCAATCTCTATACAACCTCACGGATGAAACTACCATCGATAAGAGAACCGCTGACTCTCCACGCCAAGTCAAATTGCATTTACCAGTCTAAGTGTGGGTGCCCAGCCACATGCATTGGCAGAACGGAGAGACAACTGCGTAATAGAATGGTTGAACACATCCCGGTTTGGTTACAAAGAACAATGAGGGAACAGACGCAGTCAGTGACGTCATCGAGCGCACGCAGAACACTCAAATCATCCATTGCGCAACACCTGTGGGAGACAAATCACTGTGTTAATCTGAGCACAGTGTTCACCATCACTTATGTCACAATTAACCAACGACTATTGAGATACGCGGAGGCACTTGCAATCAACCAAAACACCCTCAACTGTGCTTTGGTAACGTGTTTTTATTTGCTATCATTAGTTGTGTGTGTGTGTGCTTGTACTTTTGCCTTTGGTCTCATGAGAACGTTGAATTTACCATTTTATAAATGATCACCTTGACTGCAGTATGCACTGTTGAAGATGCAGCGAAATGGTCCGGAATAAATCGTGCAATCTGTTGATATCTCTTTTTGTTACTTTCATAGTCCTCTTCTTTCTCATTATTTCCGATTGACGTTGTCGCCAGAAAATAGCAACCGAAGGCACCGTACATAGTGTATGGTTAGTGGTTGGCTGAATTGAACTGAACTGATCACTCTGACCAGTACAGTCAGTCGTGAATGTGAAAAGTTCAAATTGAGTACCTTGACGGAGGACCAGTTCAAGTGCCTCATTTTCGTTTGTGCTCTTCAATCGCCTCACGATGCTGACCTCGAAACTCATCTCAACAATCGAATTGAACACGTGTAGTAATCACAATGAACTGAACTGACAGGAAGTATTGAAATTACCCCCACACAGAACTACGCTGACGAAAGTAGCAAGAAGACCAAGGCTGCGAAATAGCATGTTAATTGTATTGCAGAACGGGTTTGTATAAATATGTTAAATTAGAGAATATAATTGATAGATTCGAAGATGACCGATCACAGGGAGCTTTTGTCGGACTTGTTCGCGGCGATCCTGATTGGTTGAGGCCCATCCGCGTACGTGGCCACGAAGCTATACCTGGCCGCATCGCGTGTGACAGCTGCTGTATCATCACCACAAGACCCAAACGCAGCTCTTTGGGTATTGATCGCTGAATGTCAGTGACTCAAATATCTGAAGCATGAATCAGCAATTGTGGTGCAACCTAGACAAATTTATGTCTTCGCCAACTTTCACGCAATATCGAACCTCGTTCCAGCAAATCAGCCCCGAAAATCAGTTCCCGGAAAACTACCATCCACATGTTGTAATTGCGGAATCTCACACGAACTGCACCACGGCACCATATCCAGATACTCAGATTCTACCTGAACTGGTCCTGGACACGTTCAACCCACAAAGACTGTCCCATGAAGCGTAAACAACAGCACAACAGAAACCGGCACCCGTGCAAACGCAGCGCCCGCGAGCGAAGACACGATACCAATCTAAGTCGATCCACGCCAGTCCAATCATACTAGTCGGTTTGCTCTTGGAGCATTTGTCAGTGTCCGAACACCTACACGAAACTACGCTACCAATCAAATGAACGTGCCGAACCCGGCCAACAAAACAACACACCTCAAATCGTGCGTGTGGTTGAACCAGCCATGTGAATGTTGAGAAAATCGATCCGACTTTAACTAGATAACTCATTCAGCCAGGCCTCACGATGCAACAATCCTACTGGGGAGGGGGGGGGGGGGGGAGATACGTCCTAGGTTATACTGTTTTCACATTTAATAGCCTGTCTCTGTCTCAAACGCTGGCACTGTCACCTGACGTACCATACCTTTGCCATCTGATTTACGCTAGCGGGCTAGTACGGTGGAAATTGTAAGCAGAGGCCGATTGCGTAGGCCGTCTGTCGAAAATTCGCAGAATAGAGGCGTGAAGGGCTACAGCAGCGTCCTATGTAATCAGTACTTTACACTAGTGAAACGAGATCGTGCGTAAGTAGAGAAGCTTTCTTCCTCGTCTTAAAGGAACAACTCAGAGCACATGTTCTTTGCGTTTTCTCTATCCCATGAACTTTGGAAATTCTCATTACAAATTACGTCGTTCGCCTGGCCAAATGAAAATTGAGATCATCATTTGAGAGACATAACGAAAGCTTAAATCATTCCGAATTTCCGCATTCCACTGGATATTCATCCATTTGCAAATGATGGTATAGCACCGGTCGAGTCTAGGGTTTTGTCGTGACTGGATTGCCCGAAATGTAATCAGAAGCCACACCAAATGGCACTGACATGAACTGTTTAGCATATAAATTGTGGCATTTATATAGGCCCGAAATACGGAAGGGAACGCATTTACACACAGACACTGATCCATCAGTAGTGCGATCGGTGGGTACAAACGTGCCAGACAGTCACGTGATATGGAAGTAGATCATGTGCGCGAGACATGCCTACTTCGATAATCAATGTCCATAGTTGGTGTTGAGCCTGTTTTGCCTATTTCAACCCTGCTCATCCATCAGCAACAAACTATGCTACGTTGGTCCTGATTGACATGTTCCTAATTCATCAGACGTTGACCACATGATTGCACGGCTATCATGTCACTTGGTTCCTCAGTTCTCTCTGTCAAGTGTTGCCCGGGCGTCACACGCACACACACAGACAGACACACCCGCGCGCACAGACACACCAACACACACTGAAAGAGTACTCGGTTGATTGACTAGACCTGGACTAGACTGTTCGATTTGGGCACCGAATTCTGATCGGCCGAATTCGGCAAGCATGTGTAAACACACACACACGCACCCCCCCCCCCCCCCAGACACACACAGAAGTGTGTGACCTGTTCAGCTCCCGGACTTTTCGTCGCCGGACATTTGATCGAACAGACATTTGGATGATTGAATTACGCTATATAGACTGAAGTCTGTCAAATATCAACAGAACATTCTACGCTGCACAATTTCAAATCCTGTTCGTTTCCAAACCGATACGGTGTTTTCGATTGAAGGACACAGTGTCGAATTCTGCAACCTCGTTTTGTGTGTATTCTTCCACCTGTTCCTGTGGAACTAGGTACATTGGTCGCACGACTCGGCGCTTATCCGAACGCGTTCGTGAACACCACCCGGCCTGGCTGAACACGGGAGCAATTAGGACAATAACGAGTGCTGTGTGCTCATATATTGTTGAGTCAAACCACGCTTTTCGCAACATTTACAAAGTCCGAGGAAACCAATCAAGACTTGTCAAATGTTGCATCTTAGCCACAGCTGAAGCCGTGAGTATTCGTCTCTACAATCCTCCCCCGTGCGCTCAGAAACAATTTGTGCAAGCACTTAAGCTTCCGTGGCCCACGTCATCGTCCCGAACAAATGTGCAACCACTTGAACATTCCACACTGTGATCAATTTCACATGCACACACGCACGTGCAGAGACAGATTTGGATTATCATTCTCCGTTCTTATTTTGAGTCATATATATTGTAATGTATTGGTATAAGTACGAATAACCGAAAACGAGCTTGTTCGCCACGTTGTTTATTCTCAAATATCACACTCCCAGAGAGTAGCAGAAACCTAGTCCCAAACTTTTTTTATTGCACTGAATAATCCCATTGCATTATAGAAAAAGGCACGATAGCGAACAAGCTCGTTTTCGGTAACTTCATCCTCTGGCTAATACAGTTACATATATATACGATAGGAATGCATATTTTCGGAACAAAATACAGGGTATTTACAGTATCAAATTAAGATTGGTTAATCAATATTGTAGGTGTTTTGCGGTTCTGAAAAGGGGTGGGAAGTTGGTTGTTCGTGGTTGGGAAAACTCGGTGTAGAAAGTACATCTGGGGTCCGGTATACACGCTGAAGATTTCGATTCAATCAAACGAGTACCTGTACAGATCAGTCCACTGCCAATGCGGCTTGAGACATCAGTTCATTGTGGATACCGGGAGCTGCGAGTCCATCATTCCGAAATCAGTGTTCGACTTGATTCAGCCCAGTGTACCCATACAACCCACAGCCGTGTGCATTCACGGTGTTACTGGACATCGACTTTCACTGCTGGGTGAGACTACACTAATGGTTCGGTTGGAGGGCGACTGTACCCCGGTGCGATTCCTGATTTCCGGAGACAGTCCATCGATTATGGGCTTGAAGGCCATGGGTGCCTTGGATTAATCTGAAAATCTGAAAACGACATCCGACAATCCGGTGAATCAGCTTGTTCTTCAGCAGCTGATTGCGCAATGCTCCAACAACAAAGGTGACATGGTGGTTGAGCTCGCGAAGTTGGAAGTGGATGGTGATCCGGTATTTCTGAAACGCCGAGTGTTGCCGTACGGCCACAGGGAGGGAGTTCTGAAGATGCTTACCAAAATGGAGCAAGAATGTGTCATTGCGGATGCGATTTCATCCACTTGGGCAACCCCGACTGTGGTGGCAATGAAGAGCGACGGACAGACACCCCGGATTTGTGGTGATTGCCGACTGAACTTGAATCCTCGTTTACGGAAATGCGCGGTAGCTACGGTGGAACCTGAGGACTTCATGAAATGCATACTCGGTAGCAAGTTTTTCCCAAAAATTGATCTGGCTGATGCGTACTTTCAAATTCCGCTGCACACGGAGTCCAAACCAATAACAACTATCAACATTGCGTGGGGCATGTTCCAATGTAATTTCTTGCCGTTTGGCCTACACGTGTCATCCAGGATATTCTAGGCTGCAATAGACGAAGTGACCCATGATATCGAGGAGGTGGTGGCATATCAAGATGAGGTGCTCATTTTTGGATCCACGAAGGATGAACGTGAACACCGATTGCAAAACTGCTGGAGAGGTTCGTGGAAAGAAATCGATCAAAGCCTCTAAGTGAAAGTTCGGTGACACCGAATTAGATTTCCTCGGTTTCTCTGTCAATGCAAATGGATACCGATCCGATCCAGATCGCTTCAAACTCATGTTTGGCATCAAGTCACCGAAAAATAAGGCACACTTACGATCAATTCTTGGGTGCCAGTAATACTACTCCAGGTTCATTTCCAACTTGCGATAAGAGCCCGACTACTGTTTCTGGCTCAATCGTCCGATGTGTGGCAGTGGAAAGAACAGTGTGAAAAGATACTACGCGGTTTCATTCAAAATATCGTTGACCGACCGATACTAGCCCCATTTGCGCCATCTAAGACGACCATGCTGGGTACTGACGCGTCCGAATTCGGGATAGGAGCAGTTCTAGAACAAGATGGATGTCTAATCATCTGCATCTCCTGTCTTCTCAGTACTGCAGAAAAAGTATATTCCCAGACGCAGAAGGAACTTTTGGCCATTTTCTGGGCGGTACGCCGACTAAACAAGTACCTATTTGGACTGAATTTTACGATTGTCACCGACCACCAACCTCTTCAGTTCCTGTATAACCCGGCTAAATCCGTCGCTGAATCCACGGCTGCTATTGTAATGGGGAATGCTGGGTCAAGGGAACGACGTGAATATCAAGGCGAACGGACAAACCAAACGAGGGTCACAGACAAAAGAACAGACGGCGAGTATGTCGGAGGCTTCCCGAAGCAGACAAAAGGAGGCATATAGACTAGCAGTACGGAAGCAGCGGAATCTCCGGCAACCAGCAGGATAGCCCAGGTGAGGGGCTGCCGATCAAGTCGTCAACTGAGACAATCGCACCAACTGAAAAGAAATGATGCCCAAGAGAAAAAAGCTATTGGACACGGGCAAATAGCCAGAACGTAGCCGAGGCACTCAAGCAGCCGCAGGAGTAACGTTGGTGCCGCGCAGTCTGAAAAAGGGCCTATATAAAAGACTGTGTTTCATTATTTGACTTGTTTGGCCGCGGGAATACAAGTATCCTACCCCGTCTTGTCGTCCTTGTTACACTATGATCCAACAATGGAACATTGCTCTAGCAGCTTATAACTGTGATATTCTGTATCGACCCGGCAAGACAATCCCACAGGCGGACTTTCTGTCCCGCTACTCACGATTCGCAGCGGCGGACCAATGCCATTTCATTTCGCCGGCTGCGCCTGTGTCGATCGAAGAATTGACCAAGTAGACAAAACGATACTACTCATCTGTGATTTCGGCCATCAGAAAGGGATGGCAGCCCGAGGTGAAGCGGAAGCTTCCTCAGTTCTTCGAACTGCGAGAGGAATTCAGTGTCTAACCCGACGGCGTTCTTCGTCGAGGTGACCGGCTTGTCATTCCACCTCCATTGCGCAAGTCGGTTTTGGGTGAACTGCACAAAGGCCACTTGGGCATGGAGAAAATGAAGCCCCTGACTCGACAGATTTGTTAGCGGCCGGAACTGGATGCGGATATTTACACTACGGCAAAGATCTGTGACGCGTGTCTGCACGAAATCCAGTCGAGGCCAAACAACTGGAATCCATGGTCCGAAAGCTATATTACATGGCAGAGTTCGTGCGGAATTCTGTGGCCCATTCTTGAACCAGTACCGCGCTCTTGTATTGATCGACTCCTACTCTAAATGGCCGGAAGTGTTCCTGACGAGTTAACCAATCAGGTGTTGCGGAAATGCTTCAGCCGAGAAGGAATCCCATAGATACTAGTCACTGACAATGGATCGCGATTCGGTGCTGCGGAGCTGAAATGCTGGCTTTATAGAATCAGATGTCGGCATCTACGTACAACGCCACGCCACTCGTATTTTAACGGCGCAGCGGAAAACTTGGTGCGTTCTGTGAAGAATGCAATAACATCAACCAGTCCGGGAACGTTGACTGACTTGGAAGCGTTCCTCGACAATTTCTTGCTGCAGTACAGACATGCAGTGCATACAATCACCAAGGAGAGTCCAACCGTTCTCTGCAAATTCAAAAGACTGCAGTCAACGCTGATGTGTCTTGACTCCAGTGATATCACATAATTCCGTGGCAACGAGCTTCGACCAACCCGTGGAATTATCACCAGAAAACTTGGTCAATTTATGGTCGAGATCACGGACCTAACTGATGCATCGGTGCATCGGCACCACCTCAGCCAAGTCCATTTCAAAGTAGCAACCCGCGATGTAACTAATGGCACCGCTGAGACGACCGAGGATTCAGACGTTGACCGTGTTGATGACTGTGATACATCTATTTCGCCTCCTAAAACGACTGCCGCAGCAGCCGAACCACAGCCACCAGCTCCAGTCCGAAGATCAGTACGACAGGCGAGCCAAATTGACGAGGAGCTCATGAAGGGGGAAGGTTGTGGTGATTCAACAACTGTCACACGCGATACGGCCAGGTATAGCTTTGTAGCCACGTACGTGGATGAGCCTCAACCAATCAGGATCGCCGCGAACAAGTCCGACAAAAGCTCCCTGTGATCGGTCATCTTTGAATCTATCAATTATATTCTCTAATTTAACATATTTATACAAACCCGTTCTGCAATACAACTAACGTGCTATTTCGCAGCCTTTATCTTCTTGCTACTTTCGTTAGCGTGGTTCTGGTTGGGGATAATTTCAATACCTCCTGTCAGTTCAGTTCATTACGATTATTACAGATACACACGCCTCATCGCTCGCTAACCGCTTCGCTAACCTCGTCGTACTCTGTACACGCGCGATTGTGCTCGCGTGTGTTGAGACTCCAACTATTCTCATTATTAAACCCAAGCCATGCAGACAGCCCGAATGGGTTATTAGTTTGGCGCTGCCCTGGTGACCCGAACATCTAGTCCCCCCGTCCCATTCTTGTTCGCTCCTATAACTTTCCATCCACTTCAGTTTTGTCTCACTATAATTGGTTATTTTACTGACTATATAAAAATTCGTTGACTGCAGTACGCACATTTACGGATTCAGGGTTAACAAACCTGTTGTGAGTCGTGCATGGATTATTGTTCGGAAGTAATTTTACGCCAACACATGCATTGAATGGTGGAATGAAAGTTGGTGTACTCCGCTAGTTTTCAGCTTGAAATCCAAGCATATTGTCAGAAAACTGTGTTTGGTTAAACCCCATGTTTTCTTAGGACGGAGCCCATTCGACTAAATGGAACAAGCTTTGTCGGTCAAGGTGACGTAAATCTCAAATTGTCTGTGAAATGAATCTTCAAGCAGTACCAACACTCTTAGCCATTGAAAATCATGGAAGCTGTTTATAACCGTTTCATTTAGCTGAGAATTATCAATATACATAATGTATCGGGAAACGCTATAGCAACAGAACCATGTGGGTATCAAACCGATCGAGTCAACCAGTCAAGAGCCACAAACCAAAGAAGAGACAGTAAATACGTTAGAAGCGACCCACAACGTATCAAAAGAGCCCCGAGAACTTCTGTATAGAACTCAGTGGAACCTCAGACTGCCAGTCAAATGTTGCACACAGGGATCTACAGATTAAGCCGTCAACGGGAGCAACCGGACTAACGAAAACCAACCCAACAGCGGCAGGTACCTGACTAGAACAAAGCCAAAACACTCAGGCGGTCGGACGGTCGATATTGCTACAGCAAGGACTGGGAAAAGAACTATTCCAACCGCTGTACACGCATTACCAATTTTAATTGTCTGGCTGATCAAATACAGGTGTGTCTTACCGGCCACGCCTTATTTGCAGCAATAACCTCTGAGTTTCAACCAAGGCTCGTGCCCAGCACGCGGAACAGTGGACCACACAGGTTAACGCTTGGGATATTTCTACGGAAGACTGACCTCTTGTTCCAGGTCAACACAGTGCACATGAACCAAAGCTGATGCGTCAAAGGGAATGCATGTTATGAACTCAAACCATACAACAGCGAAATTCTACATTTTGCACCTTTACAGCAGATTATTGAGGGAAACGAAAACATTCGAGGCCACCTACAGAACTTTTTATTGCATGGTTGCGCATGCGTGCAATGGAAGTGGTATACCCTATCACTCCATTGCACTATTAGGGACAACCGGCAACCACACCCAGGGAATTGGAATGGAAAACCACATAAGATGAGGTGTGGCAACGAGTCGGACGGCAATGCATTACCATCAACCACCAAAGTGAATGGCGTCGGTGGTGGGATTCGAATCACTTACCTCTAAGGTGGTAAGCATGCGCTCTAAACCAGTAAACCACCACCGGTCATCACCTAAATTAGCAGAGGATCTCACTTGTTTTTGGAATGACTCATACAGCGTGAACGCTTAACTCACACTACCGAGGACCAGCAACAAGGCAGACTCACATCCCTTAAGGTCAGGTTTGACTTCATGTTAGGATAGGGTTACAGTGTACTGCTATGATTTAGTTTAGCAAAACAAATTAAACAGGTGCACATTTGTGTGAGAGTATGATCTGACGCATCGTTCGATAGACGACCTAGTCTCTCCGGCGAGTAGCACGTCAGCACCTGCCCAGAATCCAGGTTAAGGCTTGAGTCAACGGGTCGGTAAGGATTCCCGTCAAGCGGTGACTGGCCTTATCACCAATCAGAAATGAGGTTATCCAATGCAAGTTTGGACCAACTGGTTTGTGTTGCAACGATTAGTGACAGTGACTGTTTCTTTCTATATAAACAGTGTGTTCTGGGCTGATACACGGAGATGATTCGAAGGTAGGAGTCTCCTAACCAGAGCTGGAGGGACAGATTTTGACAGGCTGTGCTTCCGTGCATTCTCAGTGGTGAGTTTAATGTTGATATTGCATAATGGATCACTTCATAGGCTCATTTGTTTGACTACCGTATTTTTTGAACTTCTGGTATCATGAATTCATTGTTCACCAGTTCCACCACGTGACACTGGCTTCATTGATTCCTCCACGATTATGTTGTCACAAGATAATAAAAGAAGTTCATATCATGTTGCGAAGTGACACGATGTGTTCTTGACATCAGGTTGGCAAGTATGGCGACGTATCAGTGCCTGGATGCATCCATGTAGATATTTCAATCAAGCGTCGTCTTGACATAAACCAGCGAACAATTCACGTCTAATCATCTTCTAACGTTTTTTTCCAGCCAGAATACCTGACTCACGACTGATCATATCTTCGCTCAATTCCAGTGCTACGTCATCAACATATATATGTATATATGAAATCCTTAATTATGGTCTCTGGAACAATTGTGCATATACGTGTGCCTGTCGATGAGAAAAACCATGGATGAATCGGATCAATATGATTGGAGTGGAATTAGAATCCACTCTCATGTCGAGCTGTCAAATTTGAGCAAACTCGTTGGAGAACAACCAGCACATGAAAATCCAGGGATAAGAGAAAAGTCGGAAAATTTCGGTTGGAGCAACAAGAAAAAACGTCGCCCCTTTGGCAAAGTAAATCAACGCGAGAACATCTACTTGATGATCAGACAGAATGCATTGGTAACATGACCACGATAAGTATAAAACTAACTGTGAATTTAAAAACTTCTGCTTCAGATGTCTTAATATTTGTAACATTGTTCCGATTAGAAAACACACTGGATCGATTAAATATCCCTTGGAATGTTCGAAAAGTTTAGACTTCCACAAACAGACTGTCAGGTGGAACGTAATGCGAAGCATCCTTTTCCCTTGACCCATTTGTACAGAGCAAGAAGATCAATGTGGACAGAGTTGATAGTGACCATCAATTTCCCGTGTTCGCAATCAGCTGCTAATGCTTATTATATATGATTACATTAAGTCTAAACAATAGACAATTGTACACATACAAACGAACAGAAAGAATCACTCGCGCTAAAACGCGCAACATAATTAAAACCAAAAGGGAGATGGGAGAAGAATCAGGATGTCACAGGTCATTACAACGGCAACACGAGTAGCGTAAACGTCTTTTGGATACATATTACAGATTTTGGGCTGTGAATGATTACTGCCTCCGTGAATTTTAGCGGGTTTTTATTTCTTGGTCTTGTGATGATATTTAAAGCAGTAATCAGGTCAACACAGTGGCCTGAATCCAACAAACGACGAGCCACTGCACTATATGGTAATTTTCCGCCATGAAGGCTCAACTTGTTCGGGATATGCTCACATATTCTGGTAGAGACAGCGTTCTGTCCTTCCCACGTGGCTTGTACCACAGGTACATTGGAAATGCTAAAAACAATTGGAGGTGGCACGAACGTCCAGTCTGTCCAAATTAGTGCGGCTGAGATAGCGACGAGTTTCATGCACTATCTTAAATTTGGCTGCGTAGAAAGTGCTTTCGACTGCGGTTGTAGGTCGGCGACTTATTCTAGTCAATATATTATCACCTTCGAAAGGTAGATGGATGAATACGTCTTTTTTCCTTGTTACCGGAATTCTTGGTTTAGGATTTAGAGGGGAACTGCACTTTCGGATGAACGCCATTGGATAGTTGTTGCCTATAAATGTATTGGGTAATTTGTTTCGGTTGACATAACTTCAGGGCTACACAACTGTCGTAGTCGGTAAAATAGTTTTCTTAGCAAACTCCTTTTGCAACCCATGGGACAGAGGCTTTGAAAATGTATCGTCCTGTCTAAACAGGCTTGTTATAAATGTATAATTGCATTTTACGCTCAGGTAACCGGGTGAGAATTAGACCTAGAAACGATTATTTGGCATTAGTTTCACATTCTACCGTGAATTGCATATTGAAGCGCAATAAATTCAACTTTCCTAGAAATGTCGGGATCTGCTTCGGCCTTGAAATAACCAACGTGTCGTCATCGAACCGGCGATACAGTAGGACAGAATTCATCTCAGTCTGTAGTTCATTCTCTAGTGTTAACACGAACACATCAGCAGGTATCGGTCCAAGTGGGCTCCACATCGATACTCCGTCCATTTGTTTGTACAACGTTCCGTCGATGGAGACTTGAATGTCATAATCATCATCGTACAGCGTTAAACAGTAGGGCAAGCCCCACTGACCACTGCCTTTCTCACCATGTTGCACGCTGAATTAGAAAGTATGAATATACAAGATGGACAGGCACTGGACCTACACAGGTGGAAAAAGGAAAGAATGCCCTAGTAGCCAACACACGGAATACACAGTCTAACTGTACAACGTACACCGATCAGTCATTCTGATTCGATAGAAAGTGACAACACGATCGCCACTGTTCGCGGTTCGCAGCCATATCCTTCAGTGTCTTCAGCCAACTGGTTGACGCATCTTTTGGACCCCAACCACGAATACACGAACCACCTACTTTTCCCAAGTTAGCTGTACATTTTCTCATTCCTCGCTGCCACGTCATCTGTTGACCTCCACGTGGTCTCTTCCATTCCCTAAAAGTAACGGAGAATAAGACGCGATAAGGTAGACGTTTGTTTGACATACGCAACACACACGAAGTCTACTAAGTTGGATACGCTGTGACAGAACGATCTCCGAATTAGTACCCAATACTCGCTTTCTGAATTCATCATTACTTACTCGGCTATTCCACCCGATCCTAGCGATACTAGGTAAACATCGATGGTCGAAAATCTCAAAACGACGAATATCTTCTGCACACAGACTCCAAGTCTCGAAACCATACAACAAAACTGAACGCACTGCGGCACAGTATACACGACCTTTCAACTTCGGTGAAATATCAGGTCGGTACTTCAGTCCAGCGTACGCCGCTCGAGCTTTGGATATACGCGTGCTCACCTCTACTACTGTGCTCCCATCCGTCGTCACGCAGCTACCGAGGTAGGTGAAGTGGTCGACAACTGATAGCACCTCCCCATTGAGCATCAAGCTCGCAATCGTTGATGTCCAGTCTTGTAACATCACTCTACACTTTGAAGGTGCAAAGCGCATGCCCAATTGAGCTACAGCTCTCGAGGGTCTATCTAGTGCACGTTGGGCATGTTCCATGTACTCGAACAAGCAGACAACGTCGTCCGCGTAATCTAGGTCACATAGCTTTCCACTATTTCCTGGTTCGACACCTACATCCTGAAGATCTTGCAACGCTCTCTCCATTATTTCGTCCACGACGAAGTTGAACAGGAATGGAGATATAGGACATCCCTGTCGAACACCACCGGTCGTTTCGAACCGACCGGATAGTTCACCGTAAACTCTAACGCGGTCAGAAGTACGAGAATACAATGATTTCAGTAGGTTCACGAACTTCTGGGGCATACCTTTTCGATGAAGAGTACTGAAAAGCGTTGTTCGAACAACTGAATCGAAGGCGCCTTTCAGATCTAAGAAAAGCAACATTGTCGGTCGGCGGTGCGCGTGTGACGCGTTTCAAGTAGTCAGCGGAGAGTAAAAATTTTCCCGATGCATCCTCGACATGGGCGGAATCCAGCCTGCTGTTCGTGGGCATTCCTCTCGCGAGTGGGCGTAAGACAGTGCAGCAAAATCGAGGCTAATAATTTAGTGACTGTCGGAATAAGGCTAATCCTCCGATGATTACCACAGTCATTGCATATTCCCTTCTTGAAGATGGGAACAATCAATGACTCGCTCCATATTAACGGAATACGCTCCTCGTCCCAAATGTCACGGAGTAAGACGGTAAGTGATTTTATCAACGCCCCTCTACCCAGTTTGAAAAGAACTGAGGGAAGTTCGTCGGGACCTGCCGCTTTCCCCCGCCTTAGTAATGGAATGCATGACTCTACTTCTACTTCCGATAGGGGCTCAAGTGATACCATCCAAGGAGTCGCAGTTGTTGACAAGGGAGTAACTACACTAGCGTGCGGCCAGCTAAACTGTTCCTTGAAGTACTCGGTCCATCGGTCAAGCCTTTGCTGTTTGCTATGGATGGGTTCTCCATTTCTATCACAAATCGTTTCACTGACCTGGATGCGCCGTCCACCGGTGTCCCGAATAAGTTTAAACAGTCTTTGACTGTTACCTGAAAAAGCTGCTATTTCCATTTCTTCGGCTACATTGACCCACCAATTTTCGCGATCATTCTTAAGGCTTTTCGTAACTTGCCTGTGTAGCTTTCTGTGCATCGTATTCATCTCCTTGCGGCTCGAGAGCTGACGCTTTTGCTCCATTATACTCAGCGACTCTTGCAAGATCCAGTGTCTTTGATGGACAACGGATCTAGGACTACAGGCAAAACCTGCTGCAAAGTGCATCGCCTGTTTGATATGAGACCAATGCTCATCTACATTACTGTTCTCCGTGGATCCTAGCTCATGTTCTAACTTCTGCTCATACCGGGTGCGTACTTCTGGATCACATAAACGTTGCACGGCTAATCGGGTTTGCGGGTTGCGACGATGACCATGGAGCTGGAGAGATAATCGCATCAAAACTAATGCATGGTCCGACTCCACGTACGTGGATCAGTAAGATCTACAGTTCTGAACAGAACTGCGCCACCGGTAGCTTACGGCGATATGATCAATTTGACTCAAAGTACCTGTAGAGTTAGAGCGCCATGTCGCTGTGCGACGCCAGCTGTGTCGGAAATTGGTGCTAGACAAGAACAATCGATTGTCTGCACAAAACTGGAGAAGTCTATCCCCGTTATCTGTACACTCAACGGGTAGAGCACAACGACCACCTAAACAGACTTCTGACACACTGAGTTTGCCAACTTGTGCATTGAAGTCACCAGCTAGCACTACAATGTCGGAACCTTTACTGCCGCGAACGAGAGTGGCGAGTGCATCATAGAACTCATCTTTCTGCAAGTCTGAGCTGCAGTCCGTTGGGGCGTACGCCGAGATCACAAACAAATTGCGCTTAACACAACTATCCTTTCGAACACCAACTGACCCTTGGAGTCTCACAGCACATAAACGACTGTTAACTGGGATCCAGTCTAAAAGGGCAGCCTCAGCCTTGTCAATCAAGACTATTCCTACAACACGTTGATCAGCAGCTCGAGCTATTTCGTCTCATGAGGTACGCAGAAAATACCTCGATGAGATACCAGAAGTTAGTTGAATTACACTGCTGGAATCCTGTATATGCATTTCACTTACGCAGCAGACATCAGTCTTCAGAGAATCTAATGTGAGGACTAGGCACGCCTGCTGACTGGCCTGCATGAGTGTACGCACGTTGAAGGAGCCGAGATTCAGAGGCTGACGGGGCTTGAGAAAATGTGAGTTACCAGAGAAACGATTATTCCCGATACTATTTGATAGTGAATCGTTGCGAGTATTGACCGTGTTATCAATGGGAGCATTATGGGTGGATAGAGGGGTGGTGAGGGACAGAAGACAAAGGTTGAATAAAAGAGAGTGGACTCTGAACAGTAGCCCAATTATCACTGCCCACCCCGCTCGATGCAATGGGCAGCGCGGTCCTGATTATCCTGCGCGACGACCGATGCAGTATGAAATTCTTTCTGTTCGTGCAGTTCATGGGAGATGTTGGACGGGTACTGCTAGGGTGTCCAGCCACAAAGCAGGAGAACGATTAGGGTTCTCATCCAAAGCCTTTAGTTCTAACAAGAACCTATCCGCAAGGCAGCGGGATGGCCTAGTGGAAGCCCATTTGCTTGGATCAATTATTTTTCCATTGATTTTGCCGATTAAGTTACCAGCTCAAATCGACCCCCAACCTGGAGGACCAAGAGACTGAACTTTTTTTGACCTGTCAGGTACGATTGCATCTCCGGCTTAAAGAAGCCATCCTGTATAGCTCTTTGGGTCATAGAGGCGCGCAAGCCATCACACCACGTCAAAGTGCAGTCTCGTCGTGAACGTCACGGATGAACAGATTCAACAAAGTGTTTAGTTTATCCACAGGGAACCCCACATCATCAGCATGTATACATACCTGATCTACGGCTTCCTCGACTGAGACGTTTGTGAACAGAGATGTGACATAATACGAGGCTAGTCTAAGTCGGACAAATCCGCTTTCAATTGAAGGGTATCTTTTACTGCGAATTTCGATAACTTGCCGGGGATAGGACTAATGAGTTCGCATAATCGCTGGGCCAACTTGTGTTGAAGCGAGTTCACCATTGATAAAATGGGTCGTGAAAAGACATCTATCTTGTGCAATTTTGGTAGTACGTACATTCTTGGAATGCGCGAACGTCGAAGGCTCAGATCGGCAAAAGTGTGTGCATTGAGTAAATTTTTCTCCGATATTCTTTCCAAATGGGAACTGATAATCTTCCGCAGATTTTCAGTTGTATCCTTTCGTTTGGAATCTATCTGAAACCGGGTACAATCGTTCAGCACGCCTTCTACTTTCCGAACATAACCGTCCTTATTGAGTATGACTACTCCTGATTTTTCTCTCACCCCCTTTTTCGGTTTTAATTATGTTGCGCGTTTAAGCGCGAGTGATTCCTTCTGTTCGTTTGTGTGTGTTTTCAATTGTCTATTGTTTAGACTTAATGTAATCGTATATAATGTGCACGGGAAATTGAAAATCACTATCAATTCCGTTCATGTTGTTCTTGCTTTACTGGAACGTAATGCGTTCCCTCGTACGGATTTTGACATGACCATTCTCGGAGTACATGTACCTGAGTTACTGGGACCACAAGTGGACCTTCACTCCTAATTCCAAGATTACGTTGCCGATCATCACTAACACCGCAGTGGGCTTCTGAGGAAAACGGGTGTACGGCCCTTTCAGAGCAGGATAAAACAAAAGTATGGACACCGTAGAAACCTAGCACAACTCTCTGGTTTATTCTGTCTCGTTATACTGAAAATTCTCGGGCTTCTTTATTTAGAGGAGAGCGATACGAAGAAAATGACTGTAAAATATAGCAATTTTCCATGCTCTTCTTGGTCACCCACTGAAAGCATATCAGTTTATGAATGTCCGGAACGAATGATGCAAGATGTATCGAAAATTCGATGCGCGATGTATTGCTCTTATTGTGAAAGTTTCAATGGTAATAACGGCGTTGTTGGGTTACCTATAGAAACCGAGGAATTGGTGAATTCCAACATCTACCAATAAGGCCGGACTGGGAACTATTATTTTTTGATCACAGGGAATTTTCCATTGCTGATGGTATATTTGACACAGCTCAGCCAACAAAGATGACGGTGGTTTATTTTATCTTATATTAACTGGTGTGGTATTTTGCGACCTCAAAATCAATTGAAACAGTTTTTCCCGGAATATTCTCGCAAATGGCGGTTTTGTAAAGCCAATGAAATTGGAAAGGCTCAGAAAATAAAGGTTACCAGTTCGATAGACCAGAAGGCATTCAAGGAAAACTGTCTTACTAAAGAATGATGAACCAGATCATGTCTCACACGAATTTGTAAGTAGTATAGACGTGGACAAACCTACCCATTTGTTATAAAAACTTTACAGTTGCAAAACCACTAGAAAATTCAACGGTTCAATAACTGCAGTCTCCTGCTAAAAGTCACGGCTTGAAATTTATTCCTTGTTTGTGAGGAGAAAGATGCCACAAGTTTCCCATGTTACTAGGAAAATTTTATGGGGATGCATCCTTTTATTCCGGAGATTGATTATTTCGGAGAACGCTGATTTTTAGGTAATTTCGACAATATCAGAACCTTATTGATCACTCTGCAATTAGGAATCATCTAAATTTATCTTTATTGGCCATCTAAAATACTGTAACTGGTGCAGGTCTAAAACTTGTTTTCTCATGTGCACAGTTGGCAATACCAAAGCGATATGAGTCATTCAGATAACACATCTGACTTTGCTAACGAGTTTAGATAGGGAGTCCTCTCTACGGCGCGGCGCACTGTAATGATATTACACAAACTTACATTGTGTACGGAACAAATACAGCTACCTTGGTCAAAAGTAAACAGGACTGGGTATTCTGATCACACACGAACACCGCAGCATTCATAGCTGTAACTCATTGCTAACACAATTCAGTCATGATATGCATTACATATTTACCTGATGAGAGACAAGGGCAATGGAAAAACAAACTTGCGTTATATATATATATATATATATATATATATATATATATATATATATATATATATATATATATATATATATATATATATATATATAGAATTGATTCACATCAGCACATTGACACGCTCCGGTGAACCGAATAAATTCAGAATAATTTAGTGGTTAGGTACTCAAAATACCGAAGCAATACATACTGTCCCGAAACGATTTATTGATCGTATTTATCTTTCTGTTACCAAATATAAGGGATCACAGAGCAGTGCACACTCGGCAATTATCGATTTCTAACTTGGGGTGTTTCAAAATTCCATAACTGAAACGTTTTTTTGTTGTTGACCGGATGATTTACACTAACTGCTCCGATTCTACAGTTCTGGTCAATGAGAAACACACAAGCTTGGTGAGCATGGAGGAAAATATCCCAACGCCAAGTCTGAGTCCAGTTTTTTCAACCGTTAACCTCACAGATGTATGCTTTGGTTTCGGTCGCTCCGTCTCAGCATCGTCCAATCAAGAGCAAAAGGAACAGAAATACAAACGGCAGGCAAACGGAAAACAAAGTTTTGAGTATGAATTCGGAAGAGAAAGAAAGAATTCACACGCAACTACTGCACCGGTCGTGAAACCTACCCATACCACCAGGTCTCCACCCATTCGGCGAGAGGATCTTGCGGACTCCAATGCACTTTACTCGACCAAGTCGATTGTTTAAGGTTTTCATACCCATCTGCCATGTGATGAACTGACCACCTCAACCTACCTTTCAACCAATAACTGTGCGTTTTACCGGTTGTAGATACAGTAAAACCTTGCAGTAAGAAATACTCATGGGAAGATCAAACTGTCTCTAATTGGGAGTTATACCCTCTGTGGGAGTTTTGCGAACATAAAAGCATACCGACGGAAAATCGCAAAGTGTCTCTATATGCAGGGTGTCTCCTGTTGAGGGATTTTGCTGAATTTAGTGGTGTCCGCCTACGCACAGTCACCTCCCTGATTTTCTCACAAAAGCTAGAACCTAAAACCTCACCGATATAAGTGTGTACTCGCACATCAGGAATATGAGTGGATGATGCTCTTCGTTTAAGATTTCACAAGGGAATCACAACTGATTCGCTCAAGCTTCGTACTCACATTGCTGATGTGCGTGAACAAACACTGACGGCCGGCTAATTATGCAAACGAAAGGACAAAGGAGTTCCCGATACGCATGTCTGAAGAACAGAACTATCGGCGAGGCACGCCGTGTACTACCGAGAAACTTCGTCCATCCCTTTATATTCTACGCACTTTTACCGTTTAGGCTAGCGACCGCAGAGTTGTTGTTCTCTAAGTTAGTTGTGTCAAATTCACAAACGACTGGTGAATCACATTTGTGTTTTCCCAGTGGACTCTTCAAAAAAGAGCATACACTCACATTCCTAAATATCGTTGACAAGGTGTTATATTAATGTGTACCATTCATACCCCCCCCCACACACCAGTGCAGCAAAAACCACATCCACCGTCCGTTCTGTCCCACTAAAAACGGATGTTACCGGCGTTTTCTATTTATCAGATACAATGTTGGTCGTCAAGGAGGAATATTTTTTGGCTGCAGTGGGATAAGCTACGGTATTGGAAACAGTTCGAACAGGGACTCGAACCTAAATTGTATAAATGAGACCCACAAGTAGTCCGCTGGATAATCCAGTCGGACTAGCTCTCAACATTAAATGATATAGCGCCTATCCGTTACTGACTTTCAGTTTAGTTGAAACAACCACCAACCATGGCACCGAGTGCGGTGGCTTTGGTTGCTACCCATCAGCGGGAGCCTCATTCGGGAATAAAGGGAAAAATCAAGAGTATGAAGAGAGTAAGAACGGAACTACAAATAGTATAAAGCCGACAAAGGATGTTTATGAACACAACGGCGCCACTGATTGAGACGCCAAGCCATGCTCTCTAATGTATCTAAACACTGAGTGAGAGGCATTTATTGGACACCACCTAGGAATTAAAACACGTCCTATATCGCCAAGTTCACCGGTTACGCTTTTCATACCTTTCTTTCATGTCATGGACTGACCACCTTTACTCATCTTACAATCAATACCCCATTCAGAGTACACCGTGCACCAAGGAATCCTACCCTGAGACATGTGCATTACATTTCAACCCCCTAAGCCTGGTGGGTAGTAGTGTTTCATCGAATGATTTGGTTCGTAAACCTAAGACTCTTCGCCGAACTTCAGAACTGCAGATATGGTGTTCTCACCATATTCGAGCAATGCTGAGAAGATATCGGTGTTAAAATATCGACAATCTTCGTATACCCGTCACCCGTAGTGGTCATGTTTCTGGGCGATGCAGGCCTGGCTGTTGCAGCGTACAGTCAACCCCTGATCGATAAACGGATGTCATGTCGACGCTACAGATGACCGAGGTTAATAAATGCCAAACGAGTCTATCGTGCGCAAAAAACATTCATCTGAAATTCGACCTCCATGCATTTGCCCAGATAACAGAACCTGTCTACTTGGTCTATGGTCACTCCAAATACCGAAAGGTTTGGCGTTGGGCCAACCCAGCCCTGCAATAGCATCTCGCACTTTAAGGATGCGAAATGCATAACAACCATTGCTACTCAGTTATTCAAGCTATCTAGAAAAAGCATGCAACTTACCTGGATGCTTACTGGCTCTGGATGCTTGTAACTGATTACTCGCACAGAGATCGATTCATACGAGGCTTATTTTCCACATGGGCCCATCTGCAACTAAAATAAACAATCGCAAATGGAATACTCTACAGTACAATAACTTTCACTTAGCAGCCACGGTTGGTAAAGTGAGGTAGCCGAGCAAGTAAAACAGATGCCCAATTGAAAAAATGCGAAATTTATTCACAACTTCACACGCAAACTGTACACTTGCAACCCGTCAATTGCACATAAGCCAGACTCTGGAAAAACCAGGCGGGGTGATGATGATACATGGTACTGTGAATGTGTATTCATTTGCGATCAGTCAACCAGCGACTTCAATCGGCTCAAGGCAGCGATCCATTCACTGGAAACGGAAAAAAGGAAACACTTGTCGGGATAGCAGGAGCGAGGGAGATACAAATGAAACAAAACAGCAAGAAAAGCGGGTATACTTAAACGCTGGATGTTCTAGGGTGAGCGATGTACAATCACCGAGGAAATAAATATGGGGTGGTAAATGGAATGGTTTCGAAAATGAATCCAATACGCAAACTGTACTGTGATCATGTTTGCCGATGACAGAGTGGACTTTCATTACTATTTAACCCTTCACATTCATAATATAGCGAACACCATTTTCTCGGCGATAGAAACGGCCGATTTTAGGCTGCTGAAGAGTGTGAAGTTCCATTGTTCGTGATGCAATGGCTAGTGGTAGGAACTTTATTTGAATAAATCTTGGTCACCGGGGCTGATGAGCCAGCGTCATGGCTCCGTTGGTTGCAGTCATGACGGCAGGACAAAGAAAATGAGCCTGTCGGACCGCTGACTGTCATTCCTCTCTCGATCGCAGCTATAGGAAACAAGATTCGAAGTGCTCAGATGACGCCTCTTTAAGGAGAATAAACGGAAATGGAGCAAACCGCTGAGAAAGAGCTCAAGCTGAACACGGAGATTCGAGCTCGTCTATCCGTTCCCGTAGCATCAACGAAGTGCAGCGAAATGCTGCAGACGCCCCAACCCGTACTGATTATTCGGGAAAATGGTGGATTTAAAACAATCAATGTGAATTTCGTTTTACACTCAGCGGAACAACTAGTTCAAAAGATTTGCATTGCGATCTGACAGCTTTCGAATCTTGTAGTAGTCCGGAGGTCTGAAATGCACATTCTTCCATACAGACGTCTAACAGATGGACAACTTTGGTGAATGCTTTCGATTGAATGTTGCAGGTGTGTGGCGCACTCAAAGAGATGTTCATTTACATCAACAAACCAAAAAATCACTTAAGGCTTTCCTCTGTTTTGATGAGTCTCGAACTGCTATTCGGTTCCTTCGTTGCTCTTTACTAGCTATTCGGACGCGGCTTCAGCTCTTTCGATACCCTGCAATATATATTCCCAATAATAAAAGCTCAGAAAAGGTTTAACCACAGGTTACTCATGCTTCTACGTTTTACATATCGAACATTTGGCCTTCTTTTCTGAAACCAATAATCTGAAATTTCCGAACAATTCACTACTTCATAAGAACTTCTGCTGTGTACGTTATTTGTGTACTTATCAGCCTTGTTCAAAGTGTTGTCCGGCATTCTGCTTACAAAGAAGCATTCATTTCAAACATGATTTTTGAACTTTGTGCAAGGTGCTTTCTGGGAGAGCACCTGATAGCCGTGTTCAGTTATTGTAAGTTTTTAATAGTATGATTTATCACTGGGGTTCTTGTTGTGAGATGGTGATCAAAACCATCGGGCCCAGCGCATGGTAACGGTTGTCCCAACTTAAGTGAACTGTAGTGAGATTGTTTGTAACTTAGCAAGTAGGATAAATGACCTCTAGTTATCCGAGTCTGACGGCCCATTATTCCTAAAAACTAATATACCTTTAGTTGGCCCTCTCAATCTAGGGGTTTTGCACACTGCACATGCTCCAGTAGACCTAATCTACTGAGTAAACTGAATCTTTGGTCACAATCATTTTTAGGCTTTTGTTTATCTGCCTTTGAAGATCACACGCTTTGTGGAATAGAGCGGTGGGTCGTCACAACCAGAACTCATCACGATAGATGTTTCGTATTTTACGAAAAAGCAGCTCAGTGGTCGCATAACTCTAGCCATAATTTGACACTCGGTGAGTAACGCTCATTGCCAAGCTGTTGTTGGAATCGTTTTATCGTGCGTTGCTGAGCTAGATCCCAGGCAGTAGTCAGTCGCGTGGGAGTTTCCTGAATAATTATGTGCATACCGACAGCAATCCCATCAAACGTTGGGACTTTTTTTGTTTTATATGCATCCGTCCACAGACCGCAGTACCATTTATATCGAAAATGAGTTCTTTTGGGAGTCTCAATGAACTTTGAAGTGTGCACTCTCTTATTTTTGGCAACGGTGGTGGTGGGGATTTCAGCGCCTAATCGGATATCTGAAAGAAACATAACGGTGCATAGGAAGATCCCCCCTCTATTTCAGTCGACCGAACGGATAAAAATAATACACTCATCCAATTAATTTCTAACAACAGACTATCTGTGGCGTTAAAACATTTATTACGTCAGAAGTGCCGCCGCTTTACCTGGCGTTGTCGAATATCGTCTATGTTGAAGTCTGATTGATCACACTAATATCAGCTACCACTAGAGTGGACCGGTTCATGACTTTCTCGAACTTTGGCCACCCTACCACGTTAAAGACGCTTTGCTCTCTGATGATACACTGGTCGCGAAAGCAATAGTTCACCAAAGTGAAACCTTGAATGGTTGAGGGCTTTAGGCGATACACCTAGGCGTCATCGCTGATGGAGTAGTTGCATTCGAGTCATTTCTTCGTCTGCATAATTTTCTTCTCTGTTCACTTCCTCCCCACAATTTTATTCGTTTAGATCTTGAAAAGACGATTCTGTGAGATAGCAAACTAAACCAGGCCATAGAAGTGCGAGGTTGATGACTGGGAGAACTGAACTGAACTGATCTATGCAGCGTTAGAAAGTCGGTAAAATACAAGTGGAAACTTATTGGGTAACCCAACCAGCCATAGATATTAACTTGCCGTTCTGTGGTTGCTCCAGCCAACTGACCAGATCCGTTCACACATCGGTCGAGCAGTTGAGCCAGAAAACGCCTCAGCTGGGTCAACGGGTCCGGAATGGATGAGATCGGTTTCGACTCTTCATCACATGTCCCGTTCGAGGGTTCTGCTTTGACACGACAGGAGCTCGAAAACCAATCGCGCGGGATCAGGTCCACAATCTCGCAGAGCCGATCACATACGTACTGATAAGTCAGGGCAACGACATTGGCACCAGTCGCCGATGATGTGACTTTGATCTCTTCCGCGGCTGACTGAGATCCCGTCCCGGTTGGAGTGACGACCGAAAGTAGGCTGGCTAAGCCGACAAGCAGATAGCGATTGATCAGACAGGTCAAACTGACGTGTTGCAATGCTTCATTACTGATCACATTGTGCCACATCAGAATGTTTTTGAGTAGCTAGATATTCAAAATACAAGACTCATTAGATGAATTGGTAAAATTATTTGCATAATATACAAGTGTAGAATAATAATAATTATTACTGCATGCTTGCGTACGAGTGCAGAGGAAGAAGTAAATCCCATAGACCCACTGGACTATAAGGGAGAGATGGAAAACAGACTTCGAAATTTGGAGTGAAGCATCATACAAGATTCCAACAGATCAGGTGTGGTCACGACGTGGTTGATCTGGTCCAGTTGCTGAGTGAACGAAGGCGGACGCCATGCGGTGTATTGGCGGTTTCGAATGGTGTACATACTGGGATCAAAAAACCGTACCCAAGGAAACATCGACATTTCATGAGGATGAACCATTCGTGCTCACCTGTTGTGTGTATCAACAACAAAATATGCTGATATATATGTAAGCTTTCAGATGCTGGTCTGTAGCTCCAGTGGTGATGACGCTGGTATCAATGGTTCCTTAATGGTCACTCAACGAGAATACTTTTGGTGATAACGGTACTATCGATGCATTTCTGCACTTCATCACTCCATTTTACGGGGATCGATGGATCTGTATTTCTGTACACTATTCGCCAGAAAACGACAACCGCTGTAAATCAACTATGATCCCGAGGCTCCGAACTATCAACTCCGAATATTTCAAACAAGCCCAAAGCAGTGGTACTCTTACGTGATACAGTCTACCATTGCATGAGCGGAAATTATGAGATCTGTCATGTAGGTCAGACACACACTCATATGTACTTTCCAGTCTGCCAGCCCACACGTTTATTTGTTCTTTTTAGTTCACGTGATGGTCACAAAAGAGGTCGTCTGGCTTGGAATCGGAATGTGGGTATCAGTGAAATCACGCCAAGAGATTAACAAGTATCCTGGAAATCAATCAAAAGGACCGATGAGTCAGTATTTTCGTTATTCAAGCATGATCGTCAGAGGCGTGTCTTAAAACATCCATGAAGCCAGCAGACGCGATATGATGACAGAAACAATGCAGTACAATGGAGGTTCAGTAGACTTCTGGGGAACAAATTGATGTGAAGGTCGGAGCGAGCTGGTATTTCTTGACGGCATCGTCTATGGTCAAGTTAACCTAGGAGTCCTGATCCGACGTACCTTGCTACTGTTGAGCAAAACTACTAAAGCGATTTTTCAGGAATACAATGCGCCTGCACATCGTTCCGTTGCCATCTGCGAGTTTTACGCGCATCATGGCACTAAGACACTTCTGTGGCCATCACGATCACCTGATCTCCGGAGAAAGGTGGATCAGAGGCGGCAATACGAATCCCTGGGTGGGTTGAAGACTGCCTTGAAGGATGAATGGCACCGTATGCCAAGGGATACAATCAGACGGTTGGTAGCGAGCGTGGCTCGATGGGTACATGCCATTACATCATTCAAAAGTGGCTCAACCGCGTGCCAATGCGTGACCACTTCAGAACGATCGCACTATTCTATTCCAAACGAAACTTTTTGATCTCAATATGGTAGAGTAATTTATAATATTTTGATTACTTCGGATGGGGCGGAGGACGTTTTGGAGAGGTGTACATGATATATATCAATATCCTAGTGTTGTCATGCAGAAAACTTAACCAATCGCTCGTTATACTTCTCAATAGTGGGACGTTTATTGATCGCAGAATCAAAATTAATCCAAACATATATCTACAATATTCAACAATTTGACTTACTTTCATCCCCACATGAAATTGTCGGTCGAAAAAGTTATAAGCTGGACTTTGTCGATTTTGCATGAGGCTAGCGAGTGAACAGACAGAATTCGGATGCATGTCAGTGAGTATTGCGGGAAAAAGAAACGTATGTGCTGAGTCATCCGGAGCTCCGCAACTTTTGATGTTTAACGTTTCCTACTGAGATTGGTCACAGTAGTCAGTAAATGAGAATAAATGACGAACTGATTAACAGACTCAATAAAATACTCCCGATGGGATAGCGCCAGTTTATCGGAAAACAAATTATTATTTAATCACGCAATTACTTGCGAGTAGTGTGTGGGATCGATGAATATTTGTTTTGCTGACTGTCCTTCGGACTCCACCTTTCACGCACAAACCTCAGGTCTTCCGACCAACCTGCACTCGGAAGCACCAGACTCGAGTTTCGCTCTTGTTAGAGCTCATCAGTGGTGCATATCGTCTGCCACACCCAGGGTTTGAACCCGGACCCTTTCATCTCGGAACGTGTGTGTCCTAGAGGTCGACATCTGAACAAGCTTACTCTGGCGATTTGGATCAGCCCGGACGGGAGCGGGGTGGTGCAAGGGGTTACACATACGCCTTCGAGGTGAAGAGGGCTGGGTTCAAACCCTGGGTATGGCAGAGGATATGCACCACTGATGAGCTCTAACAAGAGCGAAACTCGAGTCTGGTGCTTCCGAGCGCAGGTTGGTCGGATGACCTGAGGTTTGTGCGTGAAAGGTGGAGTCCGAAGGACGGTCAGCAAAATAAAATTTGTTATCTGTTTTATGATAACGTAGACAGACGTCCGCATTTCAGTCAAACAATAATAACGTACTTGAAGAGGCAAGCGCAACTCAAATCCCAAATAAGAGTCTGCACAGAATAAATGCATGGTTCAGAGGCTAAACTGGGATCCCCAACACTGTGTGTAACTCTAGCGTTGCAGCTACCATGCCCCGATCAGATTCCAGCAATGATATATATTTGGCGCCACAGATAAGTGTGGTTGCCGAAGGCCAAACGCTTTCTGTATACGCGATGACACTTCATCCGATATCTGACCACCTGGTGAGATGTAAAAAAAACTTATCTAACCCTGACAGAGATTCTCCCCTGCCAAGACAAAGCCTGGTGTAACACCAAACCATTCTTGCAGCAGCATTTTATACTTCGCGGATATTGAATAATCCCGGCCTGCAGTCTGGATGCGAAACTTACAAAGCTAATTCCTCCGTAGTTTTCATAAGAGGACCTGCTACCTTGTAAATCGGCAGTCTGGATTCACATCATCCCCTGTGTACAGGATTGTCTTTCACACAGATAAGGTGGCTAGAGAAAGATAATTCCGAACACGCGTTTGAACCTTATTAAGTAACCCAGGAAATTATAACAATACCAGAACTGGTCATCGGTACTAGCGAGTCAGTGCACACAGATTCCAAAACGGGGGAGCAAGGTTACGTAGGCGATAAAATCTTTCTGGAATCAGACTTCACTACGAACAGATATGGTCAACGATTAGATCCATGACAATCAAAGTCAGTCAACACGTCGTAGAATCAAGGTTAAAACTGTGTAACGCAATGGGATTGAACATATTATCACGCGGGCATGGAAGCGACGGGGTGGTAGTCGGCGCGGAAACGAGCGGTCTGAGCGCATGGGCAACAAAGGACGTGTTTGTTAAACACAAGACGAAATCTGTGATGGATAGCATGGGATCTGGGCTAAACCAGTTTGAAGGAGTTTCTTGATATGACAAGTTAAATTTCCCTGTCCAGTTTCAAAGAATCTTTACAGTCGTCGATCTCGAGGTTAGCTGCGATTAACTCAAGATAAACTATCAGCGAATCAGAGTTGTGATTCCTCAATGGAGTGTTCTAAGATTAACATCTACTTACACAGATTAGATTGTTGTGAATAAAACACGGTGATTATCTGTCGTTCCAATGATCGCCATCCTTTCAAGTTGGTTAGCCTATATTTTGTTAAAATTCGAATGCCATAAACCGGATAGTAAAATCAATAATTTGTTCCAGCATAATGAAAATTGGGTTTACTTTTCCCGAGTTTGTCAGTACCCATCTTAGCAGCGCTTGATTCGCGCAGTGTTCAAGGCCAATTGTTTAATTTTAATTATATATATATATATATATATATATATATATATATATATATATATATATACATATATATTAAGCATTTACTTAATTCGAAATATACAAGGTAATTGTGCATCTTTAGGGAACTATTTCGATGTTTTAAACGGAAAAATGTAATGTCAGTAACACGGCTTTGTCGATGGAAAATTAGAAGCCGACGTTTCAGTTACCGTGGTCAACCTTTCTCAAGGCAGTTTTACAGTCGAATAAGAAATGTTTTGTCCAAAGGGTGCTACCTATGGAGTAATCCAGATATGACCATCATTCTTTTGTGGGCACACCGTGCAAATAGGCCACAACGAATGGGAATCAGTGACAAAATGCTTTCAGAGAACCTTAGTGCTGGTGTTTAGCAACGTATTTCATATTTACATAAGTGACCGGAGTACAATAACGGATGTTTGGCAGAAATCCTCTGTCATCGGACTCGTCGATAAACCTGACCTTTTGATTAATTGGGGCTTCCCCACTTCACATCTTAGGGTCAGCGTTACAGATACTTGTTTATGATTACGCCCATTTCGATGAACCCATAGGGGAAAGCGCAGTGCAAAACGATGATATTTTGTAAGGCATAAAACTTTAGTTCTGTTTTGGTCAACTGCATGCTTCGCCAGTTAAACGAGGTCAACTTACTATAGCATATTATCTGAAGGAATTCGGTTAATTTCGAAACCAAAGCATCGCCTCCATCCTCGAAAGAAGACATTTCTAATCAAACGGCAAACGTGGTGACCACTGCGATTGGACGAAGCCTTCTCCATTGTCCTACATCTTAAAAAATTATCCTAGCGTACATAGTCATCTCGATGTGACTGACAATCGCTGTCAGGATATAAATATATTGCACGAAACACTACTGAACACACTGTGCATGGAACATAAAACGACTTCTCCCGGAAAACAACTATAACAGATTCTAACAGAATGATTGACTGTTCTTCCATACACATGCGTGATCACTCTCTTATAGAGCACATTCTCTTTTATACACTTTTACATCTCTTGTTGTTTATCATACAACAATTCAGGAGGGTGGGCGTGGCCAATGAAAAGCCGCCAAATGGGAAAGTGACGGGTGGTAACGGGAATCAATCCCGAGCCGTTATTGCCGAAATTCCACAATGAAAACCGCATGAACACAGATTGTTATTGTCACCACTCGTTTCCCACTATCTTCTCCATTATCACACCCCACGGGTTCTTCGGCCGACCGAACTAGCTGTAGTGCCATCGCTGGAAACCCTGGCTATGTCCTCTTTCGTCTTCCCAAGTCTCATGGAACCCGCTTCTACCGACCAATGCCTTCCTTCGTCTTCGATTCCCATTCAAACTAGTCACATTCAACATGCAAAACCTAATGTGTGCAGGAAAACAGGCGATTTAGGCTCCTACGCTGGGGACCTTTGCCATCGATGTGTGTTGCATCCAAGAGACTTACATTCAAGACTTCAGTTTCATCACCCGATTGACGCCCCCATCCAAGGCTTCTGCGAAGTTCCACGTAAGACTTTCTGCCGACCCTAAGGCTGTGGCTTCTGGTGTGACTGACGTTGGAATCGCAGTGGAAGAGCTGAAGCAGCGCTGCCAGACTGGACGGACCCCAGTCAACAGTCGGTTGTAAGCAGTCAGACTTCGAACTTCGTACACAGTGAGCAGCCACCGTATAAATAGACGTTATTTATTTGTCGTTTCAGAGTATGCACCCACCGAGTGCAGCCCAAATGCAATCAAAAATAACTTCTACTAAAAGCTCCATGACCCCTTACGTGAAGTGAGCCGGATTGATAACGTGATTTCAGAAGGAGACACGATTGCCAGAGTCGGTTCGCCAACGATGTGTATTTATAAGACCCTTTTGAGCTAAGTCCTTGCCACTCGGAAAATGGGGAACGGTTTTTGGCACTGTGCTATGACCATCGTCTGCTCCTCTCCAGTACAAACTTCAAACGCTCTAATCGCCGGTACGCCACACGGCACCCACACTCTTCGAGTCAGCACTGGACCCAGATCGACCACATCTCAATAAACGAAAGATGCCCGGGTTGTATACACGACTGTCGATCGTATTGGAGCACACCTGTTCATTCCGGCCTCGCACTAATTCGGTCTAGATTGTCCATATGCTTCGGTGGACACTTCAGACGCACACTACAACGACGGTTAGACTTCCATAAGTTCCCCGATCTATATATGAACGCGGTTTCTTGAACGCACGACACTGACCAATCAAGCATTGGCCTATCGTGACCTGTTCTAACTGTACGCTTGCCTCGCGTTCCCGTTAACACGTGACCCTGACGCGCTGACCCGCTTACATGTTTGTGCCCCTGCTTGCATTTTGCGCTCACGCTTGCCGCACATGTGCTGTGTATTTGATTGTTGACTAGCCAAGGTAATACACGTCACCGAGCTAACGCGGCGTCGTGTCGTTCTCTCGCCGTAAACAGCTGGGCGTTGAGAGAATATTAAATTCCACTACACGTTCTAACCATTGTACAGCTGTCTCATCCTTGCTGGGAATCATCAGCAGTGCAGATCCATCGAGCCCCAACGAGGATCCGAACCCGGCGTGAACGATTGTGAATCGAACACCTTAACAACACGAGGCTAACCGGGCTGGCTCTCAACAGTTTGTTGAACTTATGGAGTACATGATATGGGGCCCTTCCGACAGTGATTTCGAATTTTGATAGAGTATTTTCCCGCACAGCGAGCGACTCTTACGCTGAGCAGCTTCTCTCGGAAGAAAAAATCTAGTCTTCTGTTACTCTTACTTGTTGTATTGTTGTTGTCACAATGTCAAACACTTCTCGAAGATGGGACAAACAAGATGAGGCAATCTATTTTGTGAACTAGAATTTGAAGAACAAAGCTGGAGGTTGACCATCGAAGCCGGAAGCCCTTTGACGAATCAGGATTCAGATTTTCGCCGCTGGAAATGATAATCTCGAGACGCGCGACATTGTTTCGGGTGAAATAACGACTTATGCTAGGGTTACCGATCGTGTTTGCCATTTTACAAAATGAAGTTAACATTGTGTACGGTGGCACAGAAGCCAAATAGAACACTGTGAATTGTCCAAAACCGCAAATAACACTTACTGTTTCGGATACAACGGAATGAAGATATCTTCTTGAATGGTCACTTCCATTCGTCTCACAATTGTTTCGAACAGTTGTTCCGTCAAACGACTGCCGACACACAGTGTGGGATAAGTGGTTGTAAGATCTCGTACTAAGTGGAATAACTGTTGTGACTCACGTCCGGAAAGCGGATCCCACGATGCCAATATCAGTTCTACAAAAGAGGGAAATAGAAGGGACACCAAAATGTGTCGGCGCAGTAGGAAAAGCACTAACACAGTGATGCACTGTCAAAACTCATTACTCATCGTCATTTACTGTCGTTCGCTTACTGGCTTATTTAACTTCTTGAGTCAATTTAACTGCATGCATTTGACCGACAGAGCAAAAACCTTCGGAAACCAGATTATATAACAGTATTAATGCAGTGAGAACCGAACAGAATCAGATGACTGCACCTAACACAGGTCATTCGCTCCTACCCAAGTTCACCATGAGAAGCGGTGCATTTTGAAATTGCCTCCTCCTATTGTTTTCTGTTCATCCTCATCACTGAATAGAAGACAAAATCCAATACAGTGTACACAGCTTTGTCTCCAACAAAACGAGAAACGAATCGGATGACGATTTGTTGAACAGGCAGTGTAAGTCACACGCACATTCGACTCAGGTCAAGCCGGGCCGATCGATATGTAGCGAGATCTGATTGGTCACCACAGTCCAGGCTGAAACATGAGTAACCACCACTGTGTGCGTGTCTGGTTATTGAGAAGGATCGAACAGTCGTCTCGGGGCGTGTACGTGTGAATCTGTATGCATGTGATTCATCAAAACGGACACAACACTCCAAGGAATTGTCCTCTTACCCTTGCAAAGGACTTCAATGATGTGTCTTTAGTGTTGTGTCCTGTGTCATCTGTGTGGCACATCACGGCCAAATTCAATCTAAGTTTATCCAGTATCGTTGCGTCAAGACCTCTGTGTGATACTTGTATGAGATCTGGGAACACAACAGTGATAGAGTTTGATCCTCTTACGTCGGACTAGGTCAACAGAGACTTAGCTATAACGCACGAAGGTTTGTTCCTTCTGTTCTACATACAAAGAGGCATAAAGTGAAAAAATATGCACCACTTACTCTGTCTACGGAAAACATTAGGGAAAGTCAGTAAGTGACGTGTGAAACTCCATAGGAGAAATAAATCATACCATCTTGTTGGGATTGGTAGTATCCGGCATACTGCTACCCGCTGATTGCAGGAATACCTATTGTCAGGGAATCACCAAAACCTTCCTGAAACGAAGACAATAGTCCAACGCGAACGTGAAGAGCCGGGTGTTTCAACTGAGTCGCTTCCGCACCGTGATCGGGCATGAGTCGGCAGTCCATAAGGTGGAGTGAAAATCAACCGAGCACGTTGCGTTGCAGTTTTTCAATTACAGTCAATATTATACTACGTCACATTTTCTAATATCTTCCAGCTTTTCAGCAAACCAAAACCAACCGTGTGTAATAACGTAAGAGCCGAACACGTAATATTCCCCGACAGTATGTCGCACCTCCTATTACTTTCTCGTCCTGTCGTTTACCGATGCACAACTTGGTTATTGTCTAACGGATATGCAATGTTGCATTCAGCCAATAACGTCTTAGCTAGTTTGACGCAAATGGTACTGCTCACTGACCGGATAACGTTTATGATGAGCGCATACGGATCTCCGGAGTGCGATTCGGTGGCATTTGACGGGACGTTGGTTAAGCGACTGTCCATCGGAGTAAAGAAGAATGCGATGGGCATACTTAGTCAGTTTTGTGCAACGCAGAGCTCGGCGACTAAGTTACTTGATACTTCAAAGAAGACTGTTTACAATGTTATATCTGATCGAACGTTTGTCTAAGACTTTTTGAACACTTTGGCACGGTGTACCGCTATGAGGGAAAAGCATGATGAGTTCCCGATTGTGTAGAACAACGTTGCAAGAAAATAATGAGGACAGCACAGAAGCAGCACCTTGATGACTTTAGGGATTCCAAAAGTTGGTTGCACTTTTGGTCAAACAGAAGTGGCATCCAGTCCTATAAAGGGATAGGCAGTGTCCCACGTACGTTACCTTTTAGGGCTTGCGGTGTAATTTTGACGGTGCCGCATGATCCAGTGAACGATTTTCGAACGGGATTGCCGGCACTGCCTCATAGATATGCCGAATGCGGTAGTTTCACTGTGGATGAGAAAGCTTTGTATTATAAGCAGCTGTCCGAAACAAACTGAAATCTTAAAGGAGGAACTTCCTTTGAAGCCAACGAGTTCAAAGAAAGAGTGACGCTACCGCTGTGTGGAAGCTTGACTGGAGAGAGATTGTTACCGCTAACTATTGAAAGTTTCAAAATCAACGACGTCTCCGTGGAACAGAGGGTATGAACTTGACATGCAGTTAAATTCTCCCAAGAACGTATGGGTGACTTCTGAGTTGTTCCAAAGTTGGCTGCCCAGTGTCAACCGCAAGATGGTTTCTCAAGGCCGCTGTCGTCACAACAAACCAGTAACATTATCGAATGTTTCTGAATTGTTCGACTGTATTACAACTAATGGATCGTGTCATTTGATTTCTCAGATGTTCTTTTAGAAAATATCTTCGGGGATACTTATTTTCGCTGCTGGAAAAAAGCAACGAAATACCAAAATCGGAGTAGACATTCACGTGGCAAAGCTTCGATGTCTGTTTATTCGGATGTTCTGATTAACTCCTTCCTGAAAGCTGGATTCAGACTCACATCGGATGAGCCGATGATGCATTCGCTTGAGAACTAATGCGACTTGATAGAACATTTCACCCACCACGTGTGTCAAAAGTCAGTTCTTCGGGAAAAGCAATCAGTGTATTGGTACAGCATGCAACAAAGAAATCTCGATCATTGGTGATTTTCCGGTAGTTTATAAAGCCTTTTGCGTCAATCAGATTGCTCGATTTACAATGTGCGAAACAGACGTCTCTTTCTAATCAATCAGGAAACCCTATTGGTGTGGTAAAACAAAAGCATGTCCAACACAGCGTGTCCGTCAATGACAGTCTTTCTGAGGAAGAAATTGCCTGTTTAGATTACGATGATGGTGGAGTGGGTAATTTGAAATTATTACAAAATTGTACCATCAATTTCAAATAAATTTGTTACGAACTAATCTAAGCGTCGCAAAGAAAATGAATGCGAGGTTATCGATGAACCGAAGGCTATTTCGTTACTAGAAGCAAAGAAGTTATTGGGTCAGTTTAAGGCGTTTGCCTCATCATATGCTCGGGTTTCCGATTGATAACTGGAGTAAACAATTGATCTAAACGACACGTTTGTTGAGCAAAGTCGTGACAAACGACGATTTATTATTTTGCTACAAAAAAATCTTCGTAATTTACTCAGGTTTCTACGAACCTGTGGGCCATTCATCACTAACGATGACGAGTCGGGTTAACGACGGCGGTTACCGATATGTCGCACTGGTGGGAGCGAAATCCAATCAGCCGATTAGTTCGATCACGTTGATTAGCCCGCGCGGACGGGTAGACGATGAACGCGGTTGATCTCTGGTCACGTACCCAGGACGATAATTCTCGTGAATTTCACGGTCGATAAATACAGCTCAGCCTGGCTCGTTTGATCGATCAAACTTTAAGTCACTTCGTCACGTGATGACATAACTATGACGGGGCCGTGGGTCTATCTTCGACAAGCACGCCAAGTCAACGTCTGCGTATGCTTACGTTACCCTCTATCTAACGAAGACCTCGTGAGACTGTACACTTCGAGGAGCCAACACAGAACCAGTCGAACATAATAGTTACTTCGAAAAGCAATGTGATTTCAGTTATCCTGAAAGCAGTTTACACGAAGCGTATGGTCCAACCCAAAGGATTCATTGCTGCGGGATTTTTTGTTGTGCGCCAGTTTGTGTGAATCTCGGCTATTGCAGGAACGAATGGGGAATTCGGCTTAAAACAAACAGAAGGTAATTGCCCATAATAGAAAGACTAAAACAGGTAACATTGGTTGGATAGCTTTCATCGTTCCTGTCTATTTTTCCTTAAATATTCCACCCAACTTTCCACTCTATTTACAAAAGAACACACTATCGACAAACACGGTATGCCGGAGTTCCAGGAATATACCCATTTTTTGGGAACCCGAGGAGTGCGTTATAGCAGGAGACTGACTGGACATCGGCCTGAAAAAGGACGCAATCCGATTGGACACCCGTGCGTGTAACACACCGTTCGCGTTATTACTTTTTCTTCGATTTGCTACTTACTACTATTTCAGTAGCCAGACTTTGTATTCGGACTACTAGCTTCTTCAATCTCATTGGTCAATTCTGTTCTGACTAGTCGGCCATCTTGAATTTGGTCAATTTTTCGTACGGACCATCAAGTGACGGCGTTTTCCACTTCGGGCCGTTGGTAATTCATATCGAATGTAGGTTTTAATTTCTTCTACTTATTTTTTGTATAGTGACACATGTACCACTGATATAATCATTTTATCATCACAGAACGACTGTTTTGCCGAGAATTCGATTGTCTTCCGGTGTAATATAGACCTCGGATATGTCTGTTTGGGTAATGAGCCAACGTAGATCGCGAACAGGGGATTTAGCCCCTGCGATGTATCTGGGTGATTGTATTACCAGCTCAAGTACCATGTTGTTTGACCCTCACCAGAGTTATTACCATACTAAGCTGACGCGCTCTGGTTAACACTAGAGGGCTGGAGCGACAGGGGTTGCAAGCGGAGATCGTACACGCAAACCGTCTGTGGAAAAATACTGGAGTTACAACATACATTGAGAGATACGATGTGTGTCAAATGAATGGCTTCACAGTTTGCATTTCGCATTACCTGAAAGAACAGTATCCAACGATAAAGGACTGACATCTGACAACGAGGTGATGGTCACAAATCAGTCGCTGACCAGAAGTCAACAATTCAAATACTCAGTTCTGCGGGATGACTAAATCGATAAAAACAACATATCACTTACCGTTTAATCGAAGCAGGACCACTTTTTCGACGGTGTACGGGAGTAATCTTAACACATCTTCAGGGTGTTTATCTGAATAAGATGAGTCAGTGATCGAATTTTCATCGTTCCCCGACTCGTCTTTTACGGCTGGCTCGGACTTGACATGTGTCAGGTCTGGTGGAAGACATGCGAAATCCAGCAAATCCCGAAACCAATCCATCTGGTCCAAATTCGTACTGTCCGTCTGTGACTAAACCGATACAAGATGGACATTTATTACTACGGAACCGAGTACACTGCACTGCGTTCTAAACAATACTAGTTCTTTGTATATACTTTGACATTACTTGCGAGTTGCGTCTGGGATTGATAAAACTTTGCTTTGTTGATTATCCTTCGGAATCCACCTTTCACACACAAACCTCGGGTCATCCGATCAACTCCACACTCGGAAGCATCAGACTCGAGTTTCGCCTACGAATAAATTGTGGTCCACTTGTCACTGGTAGATGGCAAGTTCATTTTGTGATAGCCCATACGTCCTATTCCCGGAAAAGAAAAACTTAACAAGTTTGTTCATTTTGATTTCCGCTGGAATGCATTGCTTGTTTGGTATCATGCGGTTAGCACCTCAACGTCATCCACCTATTTATTTAACAAACACCTTACTGGATGCGTTCAGATGAACCAAAAAAAGAATTTAGTTTCACATATGAATCAGACTCACGACATTTCCTCGTACCTACCCATACGCAATCAACGAGACGCATGGCTAAAACTTCGGTTCCACATCTTTCATTCCTCTGGCAATGAAAACTATTTTTCTAACGGAGGGGGCTCCAAATTGTTAACCTTGTTCTTGCGAGCACCGAGAATTAACTTAATATTGGCCCGGCTGCCAAGTCATTATCCCCGGAAATTTTACCGTTTACAATAGAAAATATTTAATGTACTTTGGCGACGATTGAGCTCTAAGACAAAGAGCCAAGAAGCTAACGAACGGACTAACAGCTTGAACTTGAGTCAGTCGATTTCAACACGCAGATCTCAGACGGGACTGGTGACAGTGAGTATACTTCTGAAAATATAAGTACCAACAACAACACGCAGCATCTCCGAACGCATGCATACCTCTTTCTCTATCCATTATAAATGCCTTACTCGATCAACAAACACCAAGAACATTGACAAACACTACCTCCCGTTCAACGGGAATAATAGATTTTACTGATCGGCTTCTTTTTCGGTTTCACTAAGATTGTTTTCTATGGTATTTATCTGCTTACTCACCATTTTCCCCAAACTGGGAAACTACGTTTTTCCGAGTGATTCAACCGGACGTGCAGTCATCCTGAGAGTTTTTCTGGTAGCCAGCCCTTTCCTTTGAATTGCTTACGATCTGATCAGATATCTTCCTTATCTCCTGGAGAAATTCCGTGAGTTTTTTTTATCTCTAAGCATGGAGACTCTCCTGAACCCCGTAGTATTCAGCATTGAATTAACCGCCATTATTTTATCTCAAACGGGATAAAGTTTTTTTCTCTCCGGAAAATGAGGTCCTTTTTGAAGTTAATCATGCGCTTACTGATCACGCTACTTCAGATTGTTTTTTTCTCTTCCCCCTTTATTCCCCCTGTCCTCGCTATGTCATGGCCAGCGTCAACCGTAACTGAGATCTGTGAACTGCCCGTCGACCCCACCTCGCTCAAATGTTGATCAGTGATCAGTGAAATGGGAGAAGTCTGGCACGATTGTAGGGTTGGTTAGCTGTCGAAGCAGAAAAACCGATTTCTTGGTCAACTTGTAACGGGCCCCAAAAAACACTGCGTGAATGTCTAGAACATTATAAAAAGAATATTCGCACTAATTCAGCAAAACTGAGAGAACTCCTTAGAAGCGGTGTAAAAAAGTTAAAAAAAAACGGTTGAACAGACATCATGTATCGATGTAAGTAGTATGTTATACATCTAGGTGACAGGACATGAAATTCCTTCGGAAGCACGAGACCGATTTCGCGGTTGCTACCGCTCATCAGGTACGCGTCATTATGTATCATTATTATTAGACGCACATATTCTCCGAGAAAAGTATCACCTGCGAAAATTAACTCACCGCAAACGGACTCCATCCGATCATTTGCAGTCGGACGATGGGAGAGAATAACTGAGGTAGGCACAAAGCCGCATATGCCTCCGCATACGATTGTGGATAATGGTTATACCAATCCGCAAAACGTTGGAGAATTGATGGCAAATGACAGTACTCATCCACAACATCCTCGAACAAAGCATCCGCGTCCACAAGTAACGCATCTGAAGTGAAATGAGAATAAAGGGAGAGCTGTAAAGTCGTTTGCGATGAGATGGACATAACAAAAAAGCTTGACGAAATTAATTTCGAAAGTTCCAATTTACAATGATCCGATAGATCAACCCAATCCCAATTTGAAGTGGAACAACTAAACAAAGCGTCATGCACGAGAAATTAGTATCGATCAATGGTGGTGCTGAATGGCATAAATATCAGACAAATGAAAAAGCACACCTAACCGACTGAAGTTTGGCCAATTTTACAGTCATAAGTGTTTCGGAATCTAGATTACTGTGAAAGGTTCGAGCATCACCAATATAATGACAGAGCTGCAGGACAGGTAACGGAAGAATGTGATTCGTAATGTGACACTCATCGCGAAAACCCGATTAGTTATTTGGGGTCCGATTACCAATTTAATTTTGATTAGTTACCGAGTAGACTCCAGAGGAATAAATCGCACACATGATCTTCGTCTAACATTGGTGCCGAGCGTAAAGCCCATAATGGCGGTGATATATCGGTTGAGTTCACTGATTCACTTGATTGCCCAACAACTTTCACGCCGGTCTGTACCGACGAGTAATGTACCAGCATGTACAGGATGGCACTTGACTAATATGAATTTTGTAGGTTATGCGCTATTTTCCCAACTAGTATGCATTTCCAAATGTTGACCATACAATTTATAAAATATAATATTTACTATACATATATACCATATATATTTTTATAGAATTATATCAACTTGAAATCAAATGCAGTGCCAACGGAGTGGCTACAACTATATTGAGAGACTGTTAGCAAAAAATTCCATAAGTTCCCCTTTTCTACTACCATACATTTTTTGATATTCTTTGCCATTTTCTTCGTTGAAATGACATTTTTGTGATTACGGAGCGTCAGACAGAGTACACGGAATTCGAGCTGATACTAGCTTCTTCATATCTCTGTGCCAAGTTATAGCCTGACCGCCGCATTGATTCTTCCAGCCTTCCCAAATACAGGCGATCTGAGCACGGAATGGTAGACGATGGACAGGAATTAGCAAAACATATCTAAACCACCGGAGGTGATGTACATTCACCACCGGTTAAGAGGGCGGCTATCCGTGCCTAACACACGACGGCGCACCTCGTCATTACTCACTCGATGTTCCCAACAGAGGCGAGCAATGCTTCGGAGACATCGATTGTCGAACATCTTCAACGTGAAATGGACAGATTTAAAACCGAAGAGCAACGCACTACGAATAGCGGCGACGTACACTCGTCGCTTATGGGAAAACCGGATACACGACGGTGCCACAGGTATCGCCGGTTGACGAAAACTATTCTGGTTGTCGCTGTTCGTGAACTGATCACGTTCGTAACGCCACCTCCAACTTGATTGAGCTCCCGAGGTACTTCAAATTGTCGACTTACTCTAGCCGATCACTACATATGGTGAGCCCAGGCACAGGCTTCAGCCAGTTTTGTAAAAGCGAGTTGTACTTGGAAGGCACAAATTGCATACCGTAACTGGATACATCAATCACCAAGTGGTTCAGAGCTTGTTGAACTAACTGTGCATTGTCACTCATCAAGACGACCTCATCGGCCTACTCGAAGTCGAAAACTCTACTTCTTCGTTGGAGTTCAGCTCCACCGGTTGGAAGACCGGACAATGCACTCCGTAAAGCATCGTCTATGACGAAGTCGAAAAGAAACAACAAGTACTACAGTGCACTCTTGTCGACAGAGTCAAAAACTGCTCGAATGTCTGAGAACACGATGATCGTTGGTCTCCAGAAGGTACGACGGTGCTCTAGCAACTGCCGCAAGGTGAATATTTGATACACTCAAGACCGGTGCAAAACGCATCCATTTCCCCGCGAGTCTGCTCATCACGCGTTTGGTGAAGCCCCAGAATTACGACAGATGCCAGTAGTTTTGATGCTGTTGGGATAAGGCTTGTCCCCCTACAGTTAGCGCATTTAATACGCGAGTGCCTTTCCTACATGAGTTCAATAATCGTTTCCCCTCACAAAAAATGATACCTCCTCGGAATTTCATATCTCTTGAAACAAAACATGAATTCCTCTAACAAGCTGTACTCCATTGCGTCTAAAAAAGCGTTGGGAAAGGACATCGTAGCCTGGCGCTCTTCGCCTTCCCCTTAAGGTTGGTATTTCTCTGTGTATCTGTCGAAGAAGACTGTTGGACGAGTGCCGGGAGAGCTATAGATGCCATCAGCTTCCAGACTGTAGGAGTTATTGGAGATGCTGACACTAAAGGCCAGCTGAACTGCCTGAAACTTCCTCGTCTATCATTCGAGATGCCGTTGCTGATTGTGAGTTGGTGAGTCATCAGTTTCTCAGATCGTTCCACTCACACCTAGAGACTTTATATCGGTGATTCGAACGAGAGAGAACCGCTTGCGGGGATTTCCTATCACCGCAACGTCCCATCTTTGATGCACGTTGAGATTACCAGGTTTCGCGGTTCCTACGAGGACTGGCACTGAGTGCATATCTCGTTACGGTCCATGTTCCGTTGCACTCGATTCCAGACAGGACTGACTGGCGCGCGTCTAGAAGACGCGGAGATTCAGCAGAAATGCTGGGTCCTACGGCACGACAGGACGAACTGTAATATAGATATTGGGGTCGGCCATACTGGAGGGTGTTCTGTACTGGCTGATTTGTTGCCCTCGAGCAGTTGCAGGGGCACCTGTCGGGCTTCCGGATTTGACGGATACTAGTGAGGAAACACGGACAAGGAGGCGTAATGCTGTTCTTGAGGAACGTAGTGACCCCGAACAGGAGAAGTGCGAAGGACCCGTGTAACTTATTTCCGTTGCGTCCATTCTTGTTCAGTACACTTTACTCTCTCATACTCCATGTTCTCCGTTTCGACTGAGCGTGGTGCGTAGGAAGATGACTGACGAGTCGCGTATGTCCGCTTCCGGCTAACCGGTCTGTTATAGATTTGGCACCCACGGCGGGACCGAATTCTGAAGATGCGAGTCTTTCCAAACCGTTGCCCACGATGTCAGGTCCGGAAGGGATTGAGCATGAGTTATTACCCAGCAGACGCCGGGAGCCCCTTCACCTGGTATCGGACGAGTTGTCTCTGGGAGATGATGTTAGCGTCCGGGAGACGCAAACGAAGCGGTATATCCGGCGTTTTCCTGCTGATGAGCGGGTGGACCTAGTATTAACACTACTGTCGAAGGAGGTTTGTGGCAAACTCCTTGGCCATGGCATCACGGAGGATGTGTACTCCCTGTTTGACTTGCTGCGGCAAATCGCTGACACCCCGATGGCTGAGGTCGACCGCCAGAATGAATTTTATGTGCGGACCTAGGAGGAAGGAGAGGCTGGGGGACTACTTGTCTACCCTGCGCCGTCTAGCCCGGTTGGGATTCTCCGAAGAGTCAAAGGAGGACAAAGAAAATCGGGTTCTGAATCGATTTTGGCCGGAGTACGAAGCCCCTTGGGAAAGGTCTTCCTACGGCTACAACTCCCGAAGGATTTGGCTACTTTAGAGTCCCAGATTACCTCGCTGGACGAGACTGGTGGTCGAATGAGTACTACTGACGAGTCGCGTATGTCCGCTTCCAGCTAACCGGTCTGTTATAAGGCCAGCGAAATGCAATGCATTCTTGTTAAGCGACCAGTGTTGATTCATGTTATCGGGTAGAGCTACATGTAGCGTTTCAGCTAGGGCGTTCTGAAAGACGGATAGGCGAAACAGACAGGGGAACTTATGGAAGTCTAACCGTCGTTGTAGTGTGCGTCTGAAGTGTCCACCGAAGCATATGGACAATCTAGACCGAATTAGTGCGAGGCCGGAATGAACAGGTGTGCTCCAATACGATCGACAGTCGTGTATACAACCCGGGCATCTTTCGTTTATTGAGATGTGGTCGATCTGGGTCCAGTGCTGACTCGAAGAGTGTGGGTGCCGTGTGGCGTACCGGCGATTAGAGCGTTTGAAGTTTGTACTGGAGAGGAGCAGACGATGGTCATAGCACAGTGCCAAAAACCGTTCCCCATTTTCCGAGTGGAAAGGACTTAGCTCAAAAGGGTCTTATAAATACACATTGTTAGCCAACCGACTCTGGCAATCGTGTCTCCTTCTGAAATCACGTTATCAATCCGGCTAACTTCACGTAAGGGGTCATGGAGCTTTTAGTAGAAGTTACTTTTGATTGCATTTGGGCTGCAGTCAGTGGATGCATACTCTGAAACGACAAATAAATAACGTCTATTTATACGGTGGCTGCTCACTGTGTACGAAGTTCGAAGTCTGACTGCTTACAACCGACTGTTGACTGGGGTCCAGTCTGGCAGCGCCGCTTCAGCTCTTCCACTGTGATGCCAACGTCAGTCACACCAGAAGCCACAGCCTTAGGGTCGGCAGAAAGTCGTAAGTGTAACTTCGCAGAAGCCTTGGATGGGGGCATCAATCGGGTGATGAAACTGAAGTCTTGAATGTAAGTCTCTTGGATGCAACACACATCAATGGCAAAGGTCCCCAGCGTAGGAGCCTAAATCGCCTGTTTTCCTGCACACATTAGGTTTTGCATGTTGAATGTGACTAGTTTGAATGGGAATCGAAGACGAAGGAAGGCATTGGTCGGTAGAAGCGGGTTCCATGAGACTTGGAATTCAGTAGAGGAAAGACGAGAGAGGACATAGCCAGGATCTCCAGCGATGGCACTACAGCTGGTTCGGTCAGCCGAAGTCACTATGGGATCGGACAATGGTGATTTATGTCAAAAGGGAGGTATCGGAAAGCAAGTTCTTTTGTATGAGGAACGAAAGCGTTCGTGCGCGCGTGAGAGGACAGTTTATCATTGTATGAGTGATACTTTCCATGGTTGCTAGCGTTGTTGGCTGTTATACTACTTGATCGTCCAGTTCAGACTGGGCCTTTCTATTGGAGGATGCATCTTAGGCCTTTGCGCAGCCAGACGTGTCCTATAAGTCGGCCGGGAACTTACAGAATGCTAGTTAAGCAATTAAACTTGCGTTTAGAGAACTTCAAGTTTTATGCTCTCTCTAGATGCTAAATCAAGTAGGCAATTCAATTTGAGAACAGCCATTGAGATTTATTTCCATAATGGTCGACAAAATGAGGCATGACTTGCTCAGTGAACCTTTCTTTAGGCTTGATATGATATAAAATGCATGGTTTATGACCTATAGCAGTCGTCATCCGGTGCGTTTTATACCACTCTCAGTTTAACGCATCAAATGAGACGATTTAAACATGAAAGAGACAGTCTGTTTTTGGATGAAGACAGCTTCACCCGGGGGAAAGGTCGACAACCTTCTTCTGAACTATGAAAGCACTTTTATTTTACACTAACGTACGGATAAGATGGTAGCGGTGCATGTGACGGTCACCACACCTACAGAAGTATGATGAATAGTCGGTTGCCTTGACCCTGAGGCCTGGACTGATGAAACACACCAGGTCTCAGTCTACGGATGCCAACTGTTGGTCGAGCATCAGATGAGCTGCTTATCCATTAAAATTGATCGGAAGAAACGCAGGACCGCCTCAAAAATCCCAAAGCACCCACTTTCATGAGCAAAAAGCATAAGTTATTTGCTGCAAAACCGTTTATCTAAGCTATCTTGGTTTGCTGAACTACCCCCTCGTCAAGGTGCGTTGACGACCACCCTGAGACCAACACGCAAAAAATATGAGTTGGAGATTAAACTTTATACAATACGATTTATCAATTTTCTTCACTACATGTTTGCGCATGAATGTAGTGCAAGGGGTATATACCCCACAGCCACGAAGGCCCAATGCACTATTGGGGATAACCAGCAACCAGACCTCGAGACTTTCAGCGGCGAAGAACCACATAAGGTTCCAACAGGTCAGGTGTGGTAACGATCCGGACAACAGCGGATCACTGTCTATCACCAAAGTAACCAGTGATGGCCGAAAATTCGAACTTCGGACCTCCGAGATAGTAAGCCAACGCTGTAAACCACTCGACCACCACTGACAGTGTGAAAGCTTAACTCATCATTGCGAACCGTGGAAGCTCTGTAAAGTTATTTCATCCCTGTTGGGAATCATCAGCAGTGCATATTTATTCAGCCCCACGGGGACTCGAACCTAGAGTGAACGATTGTGAGTCGAACACCTAAACACGAGGCTATCCGGGCTGGCTGTCAACGGTTTATTGAGGTTATACACCACATGGTATTAGTTTGTCAGATGAATCAATGAGCTTTGGAGGGGGGAGGTTATCAAATAGAAAACCAGGAGTAACGATAAACTTACCTAGATCAGCCTTTCGTTTTGCAATCACAGACTGTGGTTCCTCGTCGTCTGTGCTCGTCCCATCCACATGATGTGGGACCATTATCTGTGCCCCAGAGGCGTTTTCACGAGCACGTTGACGTCGCATACTGTAAACAGTAAAATCAGACACTTAGTAACAAAAGGTAGTCTCCGACATCGCTCGGTACGTGCTTGGACATAAGTGCAGTGATAAAGGCGTAACCAATATGCGGTCATCAGAACCATGAACCTTGGAGTATAGAATCGTAGAGAGAAACTGGGAACGACTAATTTAAGTCCAAGAGTCTCATCGCAAAACACTAGACTCGGAAAAACAACTTTTGGAATTTAACAGTGGTCGCATGTGTAACGGTATTGATTGATTCGTGGTCGGCATGTAGCCTGTCTTCGGCAACACCAGTGCCACATTACAAATCGCTGAGAGAAACTGAAATTTCTCTGGGAAATTCTTCATCGGTTGACACTGTCGAAGAACTGATAGACTGACCAACTGAAGTCTATAGTTGACAGTACAGTTCATCTTATATTTGAGTAGAACTAAAACATGAGTGCAAATATCATTTGTGAAAAAATTGGCATTCGCACAAATTGAATACACCTCCATTAGCCCGTAATGTGTAGTGTACCGAAGAATGTTCATCACGGTCAGCCAACTCACCGTCTGGATTCACGCTCCGCACACCGTCTCCGTTTGGCCTCAATCTGTTTCAGTTCGTCTGGATTTTTGGACGTCTGATTTTGCGGGGCTGATGCTGTCAGAGGTGAGGGAAAAATAAACGCAGTACTAAAGAGACGGATAGATGTTTAGAACAGAATTTAGAGCATCATAGGAGACAAGAGAGCAACAAAATGGTGGCGTTCAAACCAATACCACCCCAAAAATCGAATAAGGATATGGGAAATCGGTGTAAGAATCCAACACTATCTTTTATTCCATCAGGTTGAGCAGAGCAAAGTCCATGTGGATAACAAACGAACCAAAAATTGACTAATAGTATACTTAATGTTGGACACATGGACTTGCATAACAGAACTTCAATAGTTAGTGGTTTACTATTGATCGACAAATAACAGTCAGACTGAACACAAGAGCTAGATGTGCGCTCTCGAGAAAAAGATCTGTGTGGCGTTGAACCGGGAAGGTAACCACCGTTTTTCACGGATTCATTGGCGGGTAGATTAGTCGGTAGGGTGTGTGGGTCAGAATCTCACAGAAGCGGACGACTTTCAATAATCAGATCACTTCAAAATTATAACAGTAAAGTTATTCATAAGAATAACAGGTGAACAGTTTAAATTTATCAAATTCGCCAGAAAACTGTCTGATTAAGAACACGCCGACGATATCGTTCTGCTGAATAAAGAACTAAGCAAGCCGCAGGCGCCGGCGTGACATCCAATGGTCTATCAAGGGTCGAGTGTACACGGTGGCAGTCAGGTCCGTTCTTTTACACGGCTCAGAAACATGGCCGTTAAGGGTAGAAGACAGGCAAAGACTGTGTTTGAGCATCGGCATATTCACAGTATTTCTTGAATACGGTTGGAAAACCATGTCAGCAGTGCTGAGGTTAGACGCAGGGGGTTGAGAGTCAGGAAAAATACTGAATCTAAAGAGGTTGAGGTGGCTGAGATATGTGTTGCGCATACCCACGGATAGACTTCACCGGCGTACGCTATTCTCCGAGGCAGATAGTGACTGGAAGTGGTCAGTCCATGACACGGCAAAAGGATATGCAAATCTTGACCACTGGACTTGGCCAAGTAGGATGTGTGAGACTTACGAGCTGGGGTCCACAAGACCTCCCTACCGGATGGTTGAGGATATTAGGTGACGTGGACGGAAATGTAGGCTTCAGTTTCCTTCAAAACAGCCTGAAGGAACTTAGCTACTGGTCTACTTCTCGTTCTCTTTACCTTAAAGTTTTAAAATGCGTTTGTGCCCTTCAATCTTCTGTGTCGATTACGCTACCAAACAGCTTTTACTAAAATTTCATATCTCACCACTGATAACCAACATTACCCTAAAGATTCTCACGTCCGTTACCTAGGTGTAACTCTAACTCATAACCTTTGCCGAACTGTTGACGTTGAAACTGTCTTCACTAAAGTCAGGAAGCTTTCTTTTCCACCGTTCAGACTAAGAAAACTCAGAGCACCTTATAATCTTGCACTTCAACATGTAACTTCCCTCTCTGGCTTTACTGCTACCCCATAATTTTTCCTGGCTAACAAAGAAAATATTTTCGCCTTGCCACCAAATCTCTGAAACTTTTTTCTATCGTAGCAACATTATAAGAGATATTCTTACCGACTCTATCACTAACAAGCATCTTAATGTTTGTGACAAACTCATAAATAGGTTGCTATCCGACACTAAGCACTGTCTTCACCTCACACTCTCTAAAGCCATCTCTTTCATCCACTCGCTCGAAATCAAAAATACTTCATTTACGCACGGCTACAGATACAGGAATAACTTCATTCCTTACCTTGTCTACTTACTTGAGGACCGAGATGAAGTAATCAAAGACCTCGTTATTCATTACATCATTAACCTAAATTTATGTATCGCTTCATTTTGTTTCCTTGTTTTTGTCTGCATTTTCTAATTAGTTTTTACACTTTTCTTTTGGGTTCATCTGTAAGTCACATGTGCTGAAAATTTACCGTACATCAGGCGCATTAAAGCGTTCATGGGCTTAACTTGAAATCGAAAAGATAGCAGCAAAAAAGAGGCGATGAAGCAACCGTCCGACGGTTGGATTATCGATCAGCCGGTTGGCCTTAAGTTGGACCCAATCGAAAAGAGAAAGAGCAAACTGATGAAGCCCCACCCCACGCGTGACTGCAGTATTCGAGCGTGTGGCATATTTCAGCTTGGTACAACAAGTGAGCTGGAAAGAAGAAACGTCTGGCGCGGAACAGAATGCTTAGTTGTGGAAGGGGACCAACACAATGAAGTTATGCATAAGTCAAGAAGAAACAGTCTCTAGAGTGCATGTGCACTGAATCAAAAGGTAGTCACGGGGAGAACGAAGAATATGTAGGGGAAACTGAAAGAAGGGAATTTTCGGAAGCATTGAAGTTAACATGATTGTGGGAGCCCCGGGGAGAGATGTGTTCGAGATCGGAATCCATTGACACACTGACAGTCACAATCGATATAGGTGGTGGCATGGCGGAAGGTGGAGTAAAAAAGGAACAATGTAGAGTGGCATTATCGGTTAAAGTATGATAACGAGCTGGGCGAAAGTAGCTTGCAGTCCGCCACTACTACAGTACTCTGTTAACAGCTGCCCTTCATAAACTCATTACAACATCTAATCGGTTTGTTTTATTGTACCGTAACTTACCGGTACAGCATGAGACATATATGATTTCTGGTGAAGTGTGACGGCCACAGTTCGGAAATCTTGGTTGATGTCAGCTTTGAGATGTCACCAGGCTCATCGCCACACTTAACCCGGTGGAGCTCGTGAGGTTCATTAGGTCCGGGATCAATATTAAAACTGCCGATTCCCCTTGACATTAAAGTACGTCTTGTAGTCACGAACCACCACGACGAGACTGCACCTTGGCGTGGTGCGATGGATTGCGTGCCTCCATGACCCAAAAAAGCTATGCAGGACGTCTTCCTTAAGCCGGAGATGCAATCATCCCTGACAGGTCAGTGGGTAGAGGCCAGATGAAGTCCAGTCTCAAAACCAGTTGATGGGAAACATGTGGTTCTATTCCCTATGCCCCTGGAGAGGACACTCCAGCGAATAAACACGGAGAGAAGTAGTTTACCGGTCTAAAAACCTCCACTAGGTGGACGCAGAAGTGGAGTAACTGGTGTTTCTCTCGAAGGTGAGAGAAATCACCGCAGTTCATTGGGCAACCATTGCCCGCCTAAGCTGGGCAGCCCGCAGCCCAAAGGATGCCACCCTGTCCACGTTCCGCTTGTGCTACTGGTTGAATGGGGGTAAGGACTGAATCCGAAAAGCGGATAGATAAAAAAGCACTAGCAAAGACAAGACAAAACGCATACAGTATTCAGGTCTCATGTGACAGACCAGAAGAAGTTCCTTCACGGGTGCTTCGGCCACGTTCCCGTGTTGGGTTAACGCCCCACTGCCTTGTGGGTCAGACTTTTGAGTCATCAACATCATCGTACAGAGTTAAACATTAGGGCAAGCCCCACTGATCACAGACCTTTCTCACCATGTTGCACGTTGAATTAGAAAGTATGAATATACAAGATGGACAGGGAGTGGACCTACACGGGTGGGAAAAAGAAAGAATGCCCCAGGAACCAACACACGGAATACACAGCCTAACTGTTCAAGCGCACATTGATCAATCATTCTCATTCGACAGAAAGTGACAACATGATCGCCAGTGCTCAAAATTCGCTGCCATATACTTCAGTGTCTCCAGCCAACTGGTTGACGGATCTTTTGGACCCCAACCACGAATACACGAACCACATACTTTTTCCAAGTTAGCTGTACATTTTCTTATTCCTCGCTGCCAAGTCATCTGTTGACCTCCACGTGGTCTCTTCCATTCCCTAAAAGTAACGGAGAATAGGACACGGTATGGTAGACGTGTGTTTGCCATACGTAACAGGTGTTCCAACCAACGAAGTCTACTAATCTGCATACGCTGTGACAGAACGATCTCCGAATCACTATCCAATACTCGCTTTCTGACCTCAGCATTACTTACTCGGCTATTCCACCCAATCCTAGCGATACTACATAAACATCGATGGTCGAAAACCTCAAGACGATGAGTATCTTCTGCACACAGACTCCAAGTTTCTCAACCATACAACAAAACTGAACACCCTGCAGTACAGAATACACGACCTTTCAGCTTCAGTGAAATATCAGGTCGACACCACTACTGCTGCAGTCCAGCGTACGCCACTCGAGCCTTGGATATATGTGTGTTCCCCTCTACTACTGTGCTCCCATCCGTCGTCACGATGCTACCGAGATAGGTGAAGTGGTCGACAACTGCTAGCACCTCCCCATTGAGCATCAAGCTCGGAATCGTTGACGTCCAGTCTTGTGACATCACTTTACACTTTGAAGGTGCAAAGCGCATGCCGAATGGAGCTACAGCTCTTGAGAGTCTATCTAGTGCACGTTGAGCATGTTCCGCGGATTCGGACAAGAAGACAACGTCGTCCGCGTAATCTAGGTCACATAGCTTTACACTATTCCCTGGTTCGACGCCTACATCCTGAAGATTTTGCAGCGCACTACTCGGGCTTGCGGTTTACGACGACTACCATGGAGCTGGAGAGATAATCGCATTAAAAATAATGCATCGTCTGACTATACGTAAGTGGATCAGTAAGATCTACAGTTCTGAACAGAACTGCGCCACCGGTAGCTTACGGCGATATGATCAATTTGACTCAAAGTACCTGTAGAGTTAGAGCGCCATATCGCTGTGCGACGCCAGCTGTGTCGGAAATAGGTGCCAGCCAAGAGCAATAGATTGTCTGCACAAAACTGGAGAAGTCCATCCCCGTTATGTGTACACTCAGCGGGTAGAGCACAACGACCACCTAAACAGGCTTCTGACATGCTGAGTTTGCCAACTTGTGCATTGAAGTCACCAGCTTGCACTACAATGTCAGACCTCTGGTCCTGCGAACGAGGATGGCGAGTTCACCATAGACTTTTGAGTCAAAGGCTGCGGTTAGGGTCCCAAAGAAAAACCCCAACTGCAGTGTGGGCAACCGAGAAGTATGATTCGCTCACAAACCTCCAGTATCTTTCCTGTAAAGGGCCTTAACAAATTTTACCTATTTTAATTTGAGGTCGATGAGAAACGCCCCGGGTGATTGCGGCTCTGATGAAAGTAGTAGTTCAGGAGTTGGGTACAAATCAAATGCACTTCTTAAGCTTAAGTGTTCACTTCACCTGGCGGCCTTTAACGTGCGCACACTTTTTCAGGTAGGGCAACAGGCTGCCCTCGCTAGAACTCATTACACTTTCAAAGTTGATGTATCCTGTTTCCCTGAAACACACATACAAAACCCCACTTCTGTGATAACTCTTTGCACCCCAGATACAACCTCAGTCTCTTACTTCATTCTTCGTGTTGGGTGATTCGGTGTCTAGAGCTTGTGATCACGCGGGCTTTGAAATTGTTTGGAGCATGGAAGCTGAGCGTGCACTGCTGGACTGGATTCCAGTCAGTAGTTGTTTGTGTGCAGTTCGGTTGGGCGGTTCTGTGAGTGTCAACAACAACAAACTGAAAAGCCGATATTTGTTCATCGCCTGTGCATGCGCCTACTGACTGCAGTTCCTCTGAGACCAAGGACGAATTCTACCAGGATTTCTCTCAGCTGTTTCGGAGCGCACGTTCAAAGAAAGTGGTGGTCATTGCTGGGGGTTTCAACGCCCAAAGTGGCCGTTTGGGAGATTCCGAAAGGCATATTGGAGGCCCATTTGCTATTCCAGCCGATCGCGCCAATGAAGGCAATCGTTTCATTCAGCTGTGCTCCGACCACAGATTATTTCTGGCAAGTACGCACTTTTGCCACAAGAAGCGGCACAGACTCACATGGCGTCCTCCTATGTCCCCACAACGTCGGACTCATACTGACCATAATGTGATTGGTCACCGCTGGCGCGGATCAACTGCGGATTGTCGTTCACTTTGGTCTACGCCTGCGGACTTAGATAACGCCTTGGTACATGTTCGCTTCCGTTTACGTCTCGTCCGTGGTCGCACCAAAGTTACCGCAACGCGTCACGCCCTGTTGCTTTTAGAAGATAACCAGGGACACAGTTTCCACATGGAGCTATCTACGCAGTTATCGATGCAACCAGATGTTCAGGACCCAAATGAAGGCTGGCAACAGGTCAAGTAAGCTTTGTTTGCCGCTTCAAAAGCCAATCAGAACTCCGGTTTAAGTCGGTCTCACAACCAATGGATATCGTCGACATCAGCTACTCCGCTGGATGCTCACAGATCAGTCCCTGTGGATGCCATGTTCAATGAAGTGCGTATTTGTCTGAGAAGCCAAATGACCAGCAGCCTGAAAAACGTTCATGAACAGAGACGGACCCCGAAATGTAGGGAAATGGAAAAGGCTGCGTCCAATGGCAACACTCGCAATCTTTTCCGTTTGATCAGAGGCATCCGTCCACGGAAACCCGGTGTGAGTGAGTGAACCTAGGAATCCGACCGATCATCGATTCAGTTTCAGGGACGTCGTCTGAAGTGTTGGACGGAGCACTTCAAGGAACAATTCAGTTTGCCCACTTCCACGCTGGACCGTCCAAACATATCTCCCAACGAAACGATGCAGGCGGATATCAGTCCTCCATCAGATATGGAAATTATGCAGGCGATAGGTTACCTGAAAAATTCAAAGCCACTGGACCCGATGGGTTGTCTCAATCTTTTTTCAAGGAAGGAAGCGAAGCTTCGGTTTCGGAGTTACCAAAACTCCTCCGGGTAATCTGGGATAGTGAGCGAATTTCCAGGGTATGGTGTGAATAGGTGATTGTGCCGGTTTTCAAGAAAGGTGATAGGTCCACCTATGAAAACCACAGAGGAATCAGTTTGCTAAGTATCGCGTCTAAACTGTTCACCGGTCTTATTCTCCACCGACTATCCAGTATACGCGAGATGTGTACGCGTGAGTATCAAGCCGCTTCCAGACCCGGTCGAGGTTGTATCGACCACATCTTTACTCTTCGACAAATCTTAGAGTACAAACACATTCCTTAAGCCCACAATCACTACCCTTCTTGATCTGAAAGCGGCGTTCGACTCAGTTGACCGCACAGTTCTCTGATGCTGCCTCTCATTGAAGAGTGTGCCAGAGAAGTTTATTTGTCTTTTCCAATGCTTGTATGCGAACAGCCGAAGCCGAGTTCGTGCTTACGGCGATCTTTCACCTGAGTTCATCACGAGAAGTGGTGTTCATCAGAGTTGCCCACTTTCGCCCTTCCTCTTCGACATCGATCTTTGCTCAGGCAGTTAACTGTCTGACTTCGAATATGTGGACGATATTGTTCTTCTAAGTGAAGATCCAAGTGAGTTACAAGCTCTTTTAGATAGCCTTAACAACAGTGTAGAAACGCCTGGGATGCGTTTTGTACCTTCAAAGTGTAAAATGCTGTTGCAGGACTGGGTTGGCTCAACACCAAACCTCCTCTTGACAGGGGAAGCTCTAGCTGAAGTGGATAAATTTTGTTACTTGGAAAGTTACATCTCACCAGGTGGACAGATAACGGATGAATTGTCCTCGCATATACAGAAGAGGCGTTCGGCTTTTGCCAACCTCCGTCATCTGTGGCGTCGGCGTGATATCCGATTGCTTGTTAGAGGGTAGAGTGTACACTGTACGGTTTAGAAACATGGCCATTAAGAGATGGGCGAACACTGTCGATGTGTCCGTAGCATTGCCCGAGTATGGTGGGAATACCGTATCAGCAATGCTGAGATTAAGCGTAAGGTGTTGGGAACCAGAGGTCAGCCTCTGGAGCAAGTACTGAATCTAAACAGGTTAAGATGGTTGGGACATGTGTTATGCATGCCCACCGATAGAATTCCTCAGTGTACACTACTCTCTGAGGCAGGTAGTGATTAGAACGTAGGTCGAAGTGGTCAATCCATGACATGGCAAAAAGGTATGAGAACCTTGACCAGTGGACTTGGTCGAGTAGGACGTGTTAGACTTCCAGGTTGGGGTCACGTGATCCGCCTACTAAATGGTTGGAGGCATTAAGTGATATGGCCAGGTGTCGCGGACAGTGGCGTAGTTGCATTCGGACTCTTTCCTTGTCGTCTTGATTCCTCCTCGATAGTTCGACTTTTTGGATCTTCATCACTATGCTTCTAATTTTTTGCCCTTTACTGAGCGATGCTGGAAGGTAGCGACCGAAACTAGAGCACAGAAGTGCGAGGTTCATGGTTGAATAAACTGAAACTGAACTGTAGTCACGATACACACTAAATTTATTGTGTCCACGTTTCAGCATTGAGCAAAAAACATGCGAAAAATGGCGAAATGTAACGTCAGTGCCACACAGTCCTTAACACGGGATTCACAAGACTTACTCTGAGTGGCAAAATCGGCCATATCTTTCATGTCCTGACGACGGCGTTCGATCAGTTTTTGATATCGCTCACGCAAAAGTATGATGCTTCGCTTTTCCAAATACTCCAGTTTAGACATCTAAAAACAGCAGAGAGATGATAATGATGCGTACATCGAAGAAGTGAAATATGGTTTGTAACACGAAATACGAGGATCATGGATCCTGATAACGAGTTTATCCGTCATCATACGGTGATTTACCACGCAGTAAGAGTTTACTACTCTCAGCCGAAAGACTTTAAAAGAATAAAGTACAAAGTACAGCAGCAGTTATGGTTCTATAAGCTGGACACTTACAATTCAACAAAAACAGTACACCCATCTGTTGTGTCTCCTGTGGATCACAGAACGGATAGCAAAACACCAGCGAACACAAAGCAAGGTAGAAGCAGCAATCGGGTTTCAATTGACAGACCAGCAGAAGTTCCGTCGCGGGTGCATCGGTCATGCGTCTGTGCTGGTTTAATGCCCCACTGCCTAGTGGATCAGACTTTTAGGTCAAAGGGGCCGGCTAGGGCTACTAAAAGAAAACCCGTTCTGTGGTGTGGGCAGGCGCGAGGTATGATGTGTCCAGAAAACTCCAGCGGTCCCACGGGAAACATTTTCTCTCTGCTCTCAATCCTTTTTCATCCCTTCCTAAAATACTGCACCACTTAAGTTTATATTGGAATTATAGGAATCAACAGCAGCTAACCAGTCAAGATTGAGCATTGAAGGTCAATGATTATCATCTTCACGTTTGAGGTATGAGCTTTGAACCCCACCATCACCAGTCTACTATGGTGATCGACGGTACTTCGCTATCGCACGGCTTATCAATCACATTGAATCGGTTGGGATTCTGTGATTTGCCAACGCAAGTCTCGCGGTGGCCGTTACTCCCCGATATCGCAGTGCGCCTCTTCAGAGATAAGAGTTGGCTCCGGTTCAAAGAATTCATGCGTAGGCATGAAATGGGAAACGTGAGTCCCAAAGGTATGACAGTTTGAGCCTTGCGTTCGCCGGTTACTTTTAACTGCATCAGCTCCACTGTCATCTAGGTAACTATTGCACCTGACCTTTACCAGATTCACGCGGTTCGAAGATCCCAAGTCTTATGATTAAAAGTATGGATCATTTCCATCGGTACAGCGTGCCCTCGTAGATAAACTGTCGTATTTTAACTGCGTTTGGAACTTTACTGTACATTCAACGAATCACTATCGGCGAATCGAATTCGGACTGATAAAGCTTCTTGAATACGTTGAAATACTGGCAGCCAAACCGCGATAGCTCAGCTGCTAAAGCAACTCCCCGGCAAGCACCAGTTCGATTCCGGCTCGCGGCATGCACTTCTGAATCCCAAATGACTTTTCTATTATTTACATAAGTCTTATCTGTCGGGATGAAACATATAACAGGAGCTTGAAGTGTGAAAAAATATCAACCATACATTGGGTTTGGCAGATCTGGTTGCAATTTCTAAGCGACAATCACATGCTGAAATCGAAAAATTAGAGGACGGGAATACTAGGGAATTACCAGTATGGTCCGCAGTTAGTTCTTTGCGGGTGAGTCGCAGCTAACCCGGTCAGGGTTGTACTGATGTCGAGCAGAGCTGCATGCTACCGGGTGCGTCCGCAGGTCACGGCCACCAAATCGGTAGTTGTGAATAAAACGGACTTAGGATCACTGAATAAGCGATCGTGGACGGGCAGCAGCAGTACCCGAGGACGTGGTGGATCTTCGCTTGGCTGGTGTCTTCCTTACTAAAATACCACGAGTATATTGATTGCTGTGATGTGGCGCATGCTACCCACCACCAAATGAGGCCATTTTCCCTGCTGCTTTGTAGGTTGAACTTTAATGTGCAAAGGGTAGAGATGCAGCCTTAAACGAAAAAGGACAGACTGGGCCACCGAATATCCCAAAATCCAGAAACGGTGCTGGGTACACCGCTTCTTATCACCATTCCCAAGATTCTCTAAGGGTTATTCTGAAACTACGGACTCTGATCACGCTACGTCCTCGGTAAGCGACGCGCCTCGTGTCCCGGCGATCGAAATGACAAGACAGTGAGCTGGGATTTTCTACTGAAGAAAACAGAAACCGAATATTGGAATGTGAGAACGCCACTAGACGTTGATAGCCGAAGTATTACAATGCGAACACTACACGATTACCTCGTAGACGCTACATGTTTTTCGGAAGTTCGACTACCCAGCTAAGGCACTCGATGTGTTAAGGTTCTGGGAGTGGATACGGTGTATTGGCTTTATCACAACAGGACCGCGGACAAATCCGGACACCATGTTGTTGCATTCATCCTGAACAAAAAGGCTAACAGTATACTGATTTCTTGGAAAAACGTTTCTTCGAGGTTGATCCTGGCACGTTTTAGGGGCTCTCCGCAGAATCTGTTGGTGACTGAGACCTATGTATATCGACAAATGTAACTGAAAACACAACAAAGGATGACTTCTACGAACAAATGCAAGATTTGATCTGCAGTGCTTCAAGAAGTGGCACAATCTACGTCAACGGAGACTAGAACTCACGAACAAGCCCCTCGGATGAGTCCACTAGCCATATCCTAGGAAAATTTGAAATCAACCAACGAAGTGGGATTAGAAGTCACCCAGGGAATTTCGTCGATACTGACAGATTAGCCGTTTGCAACACCAGACTCCAACACCCAAAAGGGAATTTGCAGACATAGTACTTAAGTGACGGTCGCATAGCGTGCCACACCCACTATATTCTAGCGCGATCCCGTTGGGTTTCATCGGCAGAGGACTGCCGACCATACCACGCAACAGTAACGGTATACATTGACCGTTATGTTCTACGTGCGAGCTTCAAAACCTATCCGTCTGCGCAACTTTAAGTCTCCCAGTCGAGCCGAATAAACGTAGCACCTCTGGAAGTTCCAGAAAAGACCAACGAACAATCAAGCGCTATCGCTGCCAAACGGACTACTGCACCCAACGTCCAAACGGACGGGTCCTACGTTGAATATATATATATATATATATATATATATATATATATATATATATATATATATATATATATATATATATATATATATATATATAATTATACCGGCTCGAGAGCAGGCATGGTGCCAACGCAACAACAAGAATGAAAGAAAATTACCAAGTCGAGGGAGAGGGATCGGGTCAACATATAGATTCTAAAATTTAAAAGCAAAGTTTTTCAATATTTTCACCGTAATCGTTCTGTGAACTTTTTTGATTTTTCAATTAATATTAGGGAACGGGAAGTCGAGAGACAAGCCATTCAGCATCTGCGCCACTGGACTCGGTTCTGGGCCATATCTCTCAGCGTCTCTAATCAACGGCAAAGCCCATCTCTAGGGCCCCAACCAGGAAGGCAGGAAGCACCAACCGAAGTCAAAGCTGAAGCTAACTTCTTCATGCCGTTGCGCCAAGTCCTAGCCTGAGTTTTGAGCCGCTTCTTTCAGCCTTGCACAGCACGTACAAAAAAGAATGTGAAATGGTAAACAATGGGTAGGTATTCGTAAAACATACCCGAGCTATCGGAGGCGGTGTAGAGTGAATACCTCTGTCAGAGGGTGACTATTAGCACCTAACATGCGACGACAAACCTCGTCACTGCTCACCGGATGTTCCTACCGGACACGAGCAATGCTTCGGAGACGCCGGTGACCGAATACAGAAAGCCGCCGAGCATTCTCAACGCGAAGGGGCTGGGTCTCGCAGCCGTAAAGAAGAACACTACAAACTGTGGTACTGTACACACTTCTCTTGAGAGAAAGCCGAATGACATGGCGGCGCCACAGATGGCGCAGGTTCGCGTAAGCTGCTCTGGCTCAGTTTGTGATGCGACTTCCTCCCCAACACCATTACCAGCTGTGGCCAAGCTTCCGAGGTAATTAAAGCTATTGACTATCTCTAACTGGTCGCCACTAAGGGTGAGTGCAGGCACAGGGTCCTGCTAGTCTTGAAGAAGTACCTTGCAATTTGAAGACGCAAAGCACATTCCGTATTGGGACACTCCAATCACCAAGCGGTCCAGTGCGTATTGAAATGCCTATGCACTGTCGTTCAACAAGGCGACATCATCGGCATACTCTGAATCAAAACCTCTGTTCCGTGGAAGGATTTCAACCCCACTGTTTGGAAGACCAGACAAAGCGTTCTGTAGGACATCCTCTATAGCAAAGTTGAAAAGAAACGGGGATACAAGGTAGCCTAGTCGTACTCCACTGGAGACAGCAAAGGATGGCAAAAGCTGGCCATAAGTCCTAACCCGACCTGAGGTATGACGATGGAACTCTTTAAGGACCGACAGGCTTATCAGGTACATTACTTCTCAACAAACGGTACCTCAGCGCAGACCTATCAACGGAGTCGAAGGCCACCCAAATATCTAGAAGCACAGCGATCGTTGATCTTTGGAAAGCGAAACTGTGCTCTAACAGCTGTCGGAGAGTGAGGATTTGATCGATACATCCGCGACAGGTACGAAACCCAGCCTGTTCCTCTCGAGTTTGCTCATCACGCGTGTTGTAGAACCTGAAAAGAATGACAGACGCTAGCAGCTCAGACGCTATCGGAATTGAGCTCATACCCCAATGGTGGGTGCAGTCACTGCGCGAGCCCCTCTTAAAGATGGGGACAACGATCGATTCCCCACGAAGAGGGAACTTTCTCGGAGTGCCAGACCTTGGTGAACAAAGCTTGAAGTTCTCTAACAAGCTCTATTCCACCATCTTTAAACAGAGCTGGGGAAGGGCCATCAGGATCGTATCATCGGTCAACGAGGCTGCTTGAAAGGAACTAGGGGAAACCGGAAGAAATTTTTAAGAGTGGAACTCCGCAACCACTTTGAAACTGTCAGCCAATGCACAGGAAGTTCGACTAGTAGGAAGCATCAAACGCCGCGAAATACAGCGAGAGGCTTCATGTTCTGCTAGATGTAGCAGAGAAATGAGAGAGATGACGTTGAGTACTGGCTACCTTTTACATATATTTGAACTTATTCGAAATGCTTCAAATGGACCATGAAAGCCTGAGTGTGTCTCAGATTATATAAAAGGCCAGACAATCCCTAAACATGGAAGAAAAATCGGACATTAGGTGGACTATTTTGACCGGCCTCTTGACCGACCTTCCGATAGTACCACGGACTCACTACCCTCAATGAGTGTAAAAGTGTAGGACGTCAACTGCCAGCCATCAAGTAAGAGGGGAATCTCCAAGGTCGCTGGAAAACAGAGAAGCTGCTGGAGAGACTAGCATCCTGCCAGCAGTGTGCAAAACCTTTTTCTCAATGGTCGCCAGACTCTATGAAGGAAGCAACTGACTAAGAGCCTTAAAAATGAACATGTTGGATTACGAAATGTAGGGAAATGGAAAAGGCTGCGTCCAATGGCAACACTCGCAATCTTTTCCGTTTGATCAGAGGCATCCGTCCACGGAAACCCGGTGTGAGTGAGTGAACCAAGGAATCCGACCGATCATCGATTCAGTTTCAGGGACGTCGTCTGAAGTGTTGGACGGAGCACTTCAAGGAACAATTCAGTTTGCCCACTTCCACGCTGGACCGTCCAAACATATCTCCCAACGAAACGATGCAGGCGGATATCAGTCCTCCATCAGATATGGAAATTATGCAGGCGATAGGTTACCTGAAAAATTCAAAGCCACTGGACCCGATGGGTTGTCTCAATCTTTTTTCAAGGAAGGAAGCGAAGCTTCGGTTTCGGAGTTACCAAAACTCCTCCGGGTAATCTGGGATAGTGAGCGAATTTCCAGGGTATGGTGTGAATAGGTGATTGTGCCGGTTTTCAAGAAAGGTGATAGGTCCACCTATGAAAACCACAGAGGAATCAGTTTGCTAAGTATCGCGTCTAAACTGTTCACCGGTCTTATTCTCCACCGACTATCCAGTATACGCGAGATGTGTACGCGTGAGTATCAAGCCGCTTCCAGACCCGGTCGAGGTTGTATCGACCACATCTTTACTCTTTGACAAATCTTAGAGTACAAACACATTCCTTAAGCCCACAATCACTACCCTTCTTGATCTGAAAGCGGCGTTCGACTCAGTTGACCGCACAGTTCCCTGATGCTGCCTCTCATTGAAGAGTGTGCCAGAGAAGTTTATTTGTCTTTTCCAATGCTTGTATGCGAACAGCCGAAGCCGAGTTCGTGCTTACGGCGATCTTTCACCTGAGTTCATCACGAGAAGTGGTGTTCGTCAGAGTTGCCCACTTTCGCCCTTCCTCTTCGACATCGATCTTTGCTCAGGCAGTTAACTGTCTGACTTCGAATATGTGGACGATATTGTTCTTCTAAGTGAAGATCCAAGTGAGTTACAAGCTCTTTTAGATAGCCTTAACAACAGTGTAGCAACGCTTGGGATGCGTTTTGTACCTTCAAAGTGTAAAATGCTGTTGCAGGACTGGGTTGGCTCAACACCAAACCTCCTCTTGACAGGGGAAGCTCTAGCTGAAGTGGATAAATTTTGTTACTAGGAAAGTTACATCTCACCAGGTGAACAGATAACGGATGAATTGTCCTCGCATATACAGAAGAGGCGTTCGGCTTTTGCCAACCTCCGTCATCTGTGGCGTCGGCGTGATATCCGATTGCTTGTTAGAGGGTAGAGTGTACACTGTACGGTTTAGAAACATGGCCATTAAGAGATGGGCGAACACTGTCGATGTGTCCGTAGCATTGCCCGAGTATGGTGGGAATACCGTATCAGCAATGCTGAGATTAAGCGTAAGGTGTTGGGAACCAGAGGTCAGCCTCTGGAGCAAGTACTGAATCTAAACAGGTTAAGATGGTTGGGACATGTGTTATGCATGCCCACCGATAGAATTCCTCAGTGTACACTACTCTCTGAGGCAGGTAGTGATTAGGACGTAGGTCGAAGTGGTCAATCCATGACATGGCAAAAAGGTATGAGAACCTTGACCAGTGGACTTGGTCGAGTAGGACGTGTTAGATTTTCAGGTTGGGGTCACGTGATCCGCCTACTAAATGGTTGGAGGCATTAAGTGATATGGCCAGGTGTCGCGGACAGTGGCGTAGTTGCATTCGGACTCTTTCTTTTTTTCCTCCTGATTTCCGCGTATTACCTGGATTTTTTTCGATCTTTTTCTTTTTATGCTTCTATCCTTCTCGCTTTTCACCGGACGATGCCGGAAGGTAGCAACCAAAACTAGAGCACAGAAGTGCGAGGTTCATGGTTGAATAAACTGAAACTGAAATCATAAACGGCGGTGAGGCATTTCCGAAGGATCGGGGTGCGTCTATTCCGTTACCCATTTCGAAGAAAGGGGATAAGATAGTGCGCGATAACCGAAGAGGGATTGACGTCGCTACAAAGTCGTTCTGAATACTGCGCCTCAATTGTGACAGACTCCCGCACTCGATCGAACCAAGGGGATTTACGCCGAGACAGAGGCTAGGTGGATCAAATGGAGTATGGGGTATTTGAGAGGAGTAGCACCTCTGAGTTGGTAGACTGTCGTGGCCCTCGGGGTATTTTCCATCGCTTTGATCTCCATCATCTGCCTGACTCACATGTGGCTTCACGAAGCTGAGGCATGCATCAGCGGCCACACCCCGGAAAACTGCTCGACAGGCGGGCCACATCAAGTTGAGGGTAACTGATACCTAAAAACCTCGGTGAGACGGCGCCCACAGTGCGAAGACGAATACTCCCGCGTAGGTGGATGAGATCTGCCGGGATTCGACGGATACTAAGGAAATATGTTTAATCAACAGGGTTGTATGAACTTCCGGGTCTAAGTGACTTCTACTGAATAGCGAACGAGCTCCTAGGGAGCCACCGACAACCATGCATCAAAATCACTTGGACGCGTAGGGCATCCCGAACTGGTTGACCACCATCCAAAAGGCGTACGAACCCCTCGTTCGGTCACCGGCTCCAAACACACAAACTTCCTAATGCCCAACAGGTAGCACTTGGCTGTGCACGGGCCAGAGTTGCTACCTCGAACAAAAAGCTTAGCGACGCTAAGGACGTCAATTCGTTCCAAATTCCAAAGGCCCTTCCTGACAGGTTTCCCTTTCATTCGGGACATGCATGAAGCCGGCTCATCCGCTCGCAGGAGCTAGCCGCATAAAAGTGAGCAGGATCAGATATTCACATTTCTTCGACTGCTGAAACACTGATACAGGTTCCAGCAGCCAACAGTAGCCTGATTCATCGATTTCCGTGCTGTCTTTGACTTAGTTAATCGTGACCACGTATAAGAAATACCAGAATCCGACGGTATTCCCGCCGAACTCTCCGGAATCTCGACGGTTTAGTATGCACGTGTTCGAATGTATGGTGACGAATCGTCTGAGTTCGCAATTAATTCCGAAGTTAGACAGGGCTGCCCTACCTCACCAGTTTTGTTCAACTATGCAGTCGATTGGATAACGAACATAGCCTTGGCTGGTCATCCCGGTCTCTAACTGAATCTAACGGCGCACATCCCGTAATTGGGCCTTGCGGACGATATTGTCGCACTCGGAGATTCACCCATTACACTTCAGCCAGTCCTCGACTGACTCGATTGTTTTGCGAATAATACTGGTCTCGAAGCCAAACCAACGAAAACGAAGGCTTTTTATAATTGCCCTGAACCTACAGCTCAGCAGTTGTCCACCAGTGGTCAGGGAACCGAGTATGTGCCATTTTCAGATATCTGGGTTCAACTCTGCTTCCGAATAACCAGGCGAAGGACGCGAAGTAATATCAATGCATGATGTAGTGAGCAGGCTGTTGGCAGCCATAATAGTGTTCGATAAATGTAAGTAAAGGATCTTGTTGATGCTCTTACTGAGCCTTTGTGCTCATGGAGTTTTCTACGCTTTTGTATTTTACAGATTGAACACGAGCAACCCCCACGGAAGACAATGATCCTTGCACACTACAGTTTGTCGACCCTGCCAGGATGTGGCCGTGTAAAAATGTGAGGCCTTGTTAATTAATTGATTTGAGGCTCAGTGGCTAGTGGTCTAACCAAAGACCGTTTTTTTACGGTAAATTCTAATCGACTAAAACCGGTATTTAGCCCTGATACGCTTACCTGGTCCCAGGCTAGCGAAAGTGTGCCAGAGGTCGGAGCAGAAGTAGAGGTGACCAGGTGGTTTGGCCAGGCACCGGGGCGGTGCTTAATTAAGGAGGAAGCTGTGTGGCGCGAAAGGCTGGTGTAACCATAGTAGTGACCAACTAGTTTGAATTATTGATTCTAGTAAGACACCTACGTGTGTGTGCGCGCGCTTGACCATCGGTTCCGTCCGTTCTATTACAGATTTGTTAACCGCTCCTATGGATGAACATTCCGAACAACCGTTGAACGTCTAACCAGTAATGTTTGTTATTGCGTTCTAACTGTTTATTATATCGGGTGTCACTTATTATATGTTGTCATTCCCATACGGACTTCTGTTTCATTCTACACTGATAATGCATGGAGAGCGTTTCTTTGGCTCTGGTGTGTGCTGTGGACACGGAGTGAAATCAGCCTTCGAACAAAGATTCACGTCTTCTGTGCCGCTATCCGACCTGTGCACACATATTGATGCGAAACTTGGATACTGAGAGCTGAGGACATCAGGAGGATGAAGGTGTTTGATCACTAGTGCCTGAGCCAAATTCTTCGAATAAACTGGCAGGAAATGCTATCAAACGAAGGAATAAGGAGGCGATGCTGTGATACTAAACAACTCTCCGTTCTTCTACGCCGTCGCCTGACGTGGTTCGACCAGCGACCTGATACGGAACTGTCCAGACAAACCCTGACCTGCGCTGTGTACAAGATAGCACTGTCGCCTTGGATATCAACTTAAAACGTTGCTGAGCATCGTCGAGAAAGACGTGATGGTCCGCGATACTGGAAGAAAACTATGCAGCAGTTTGCGACGAGCTCACATCCAGCCGCTGCGCATGATCGGTGGAGATCTGCGACGTCCATGAGGTCAGCTTATCTTCTCGCAGGAAATATTAATAAAGAAGTAAAAGTAAAGTACACCCCCCCAGTGTTTATATCTAGTATGGGGACGGGTTTCTAGAACACGACCCGGAGACCCTACGAGACCAAATTCACTGGTCCGGTTTTTCATGCTTTTCTTGTGTGGTTAATCACCTTCAAATAACAGTCCAATTCAGCGAATATGTCATACCACGGAAATCCATCTGGAGGTATGAGCAACACTTGTCTTTTTGTTATCTGCTTACGCACGAGTGCAATGAACGCAGTATTCTCCAAGCCACAAAGGCCTACTGTACTATCGGGGATAACCAGAAAACAGACCTTGAGATATGGAGTGGAGACTCACATAAGGTCCGGATAGGTCAGGTGTGATAACGAGCCGGACGACAGTGGATAACTGTTTACAACCAAAGTAACCGGTGTTGGGCCAGATTCGAACCTCTGACCTCCGAGGCGGTAAGCAAATGCTCTAAGCCACTCGACCACCACTGGTCTTGCGTTAGGTCTAAATATTTGCATCGCGTAACACGACGGGTTGATAATGATGACTGAGACGGTGGTTTTATTGAACGACAGCAATTGCAAACTAGTTTGAATGAAACCAAGATCGGGTTACTGACGGCAGAATACTGACACATAGACCAACATTAAAGTGGGATGTGGTGATGGTAGTGATGATTAACCAGGCACGCGTTTAAAGTGTACCGACAGGACTTAGTAAAATCGGTTGCATTGAGGACAGGTCCCCAGCCAACGGTATGGCGGATGCCGGTAGTTGATACTGATATGGTTGCTGCTGCGGAGGCATCAAACTAACCTGAATAAACAGAATGCTTCGAAGCAAAGACGGATCTGATCACGCAACTGTGTGGCAGCTTGCAAGCCTGGCACAGAGATGAGATCCCCACCCAGTAGAGATGTGACAGAAATATCTGTAGAGCCAAAAGCCCTATATTAATTCGCATTTACCATCTGAATCGGTATTGGGTTCACAGAACTGTTGCTGTCAGTTTGTATCAGCACATAAGCACGAATAGATTGGATTTGTTGTTCGAATGTTTCCGGTGTGTTGTTGTACTCCTCCTGTGACAGATTGGTGGAAAGAAAACCAGCTGCGAGCTGGGAAGAAATGGATTTAGAGCAGATTTTCGTAAGATGTGCAACTTTCACTAATTTCAATCCTCAAGAAATCACGCTCCAGGGTTAGACTTGAATGCCCTTCGCATTGGCTAACAGCACGGTAGATTTCTAATGGTTTGTGTAGAGTGCATGTTCAGACTAGCTAGGCATCATTCCGCGTGAATGTCAAGTAGCAAGTGATTGTTTTTGCGAGGTAGCTGAAATAAAATCCCAGCAAACCCGGCAACTGCCATGAATGATCCAAGATGCAAGTGCCCAGAACCTGAATTTCAACCACTTGCTGACTGATCCAAACGCTGTCCCGAGAGAATGCTCAGTTTTGTCATGACGGATGAAGTGACTTGTACAGACTCAGCTCGAGTTGATCAATCTCGAATGCAACCAGATGCAAGTTTCTATGCACCGTCTCATTTGTATGGCTGATGCGGATTACACCAATACCTTGAAGACATTTTTTTCCAACTGCCGATGATATCCGTAAATTATCTACCTGTACCGACCACGTTTCTCGGTTTTGTGGAAGAACTCGACTAACTGTTGCAACGCGCGTTCGACCGGTGGTTGATATACGGATGTTACGTGAAACTCCCAGGAAATCAGGTTCGAGAAAGCGAGGCCTGACTTCGGTACTGCAGAAGACACTTCTGATATTCAGCTGAGGTGCAGCCGCCTAAATAACCTAACTAAATTACCAGGTTCATCAACTCCTGCAAGGTTAAGTTTGGCAATAAACTAACCCAGACCTGCAGTTGTACTACTAGGTGCAACGGTAGCTAAAACGGGATTTCTTGATACGCTGCAACCTATCTTATCAAACCCGCATACAACAGCAGTTAGTTTTTCTAGGTAGTCCGAGAAAGTTTGCGGCGATCTTTAGGTATAATTAGCAACCTTAAAATGCTAATAGCGATTATTCATTTGCGTCCACCGCGAAAAGCAGTTCGCGCCAATGTTGCTCTATATCGCCTTTCCTTCACAACTGTGTAACTCAACGGATTCTGGTGATACCTTCATCCCTGCGCCAAAATGGCGGCATTCACCTCTACCTAAAACTAAAGATTCAGGTAAATGGCAAGTTTTTCCGATCGTTATCATCATCGTACAGCGTCAAACAGTAGGGCAAGCCCAACTGATCACAGACCTTTCTCACCATGTAGCACGTTGAATTAGAAAGTATGAATATACAAGATGGAAAAGGAGTGAACCTAAACAGGTGGGGAAAAGAAAGAACGCCCCAGGAGTCAACACACGGAATACACAGTCTAACTGTGCAAACGCACATCGATCAATCATTCTCATTCGACAGAAAGTGACAACATGATCGCCAGTGCTCAAAATTCGCTGCCATATACTTCAGTGTCTCCAGCCAACTGGTTGACGGATCTTTTGGACCCCAACCACGAATACACGAACCACATACTTTTCCCAAGTTAGCTGTACATTTTCTCATTCTCCATTGTCAAGTCAGCTGTTGACCTCCACGTGGTTTCTCCCAATCACTAGGAGCAACGGAAAATAGGGCACGGTATGGTAGACGTGTTCGCCGTTTGTACCACGTGTCCCAACCAAAGAAGTCTACTAAGCTGGATACGCTGTGATAGAACGTTCTCTAAATTAGTATCCAATACTCGATTTCCGACCTCGGTATTGCTAACTCGGTCATTCCATCCAATCTTAGCGATACTACGCAAACATCGATGGTCGAAAATCTCAATACGACGGGCACTTGCAGCACGGGGACCCAAAGTCTCGCAATTATACAACAAAATTGAACGCACTGCGGCACGGTACGCACGACCTTTCAACTTCAGTTAAATATCAGGTCGGCGTACGCCTCTTGAGCTTTGGATATACGTGTGCTCACCTCCACTACCGCACTTCCATCCGTCGTCAAGCTGCTGCCGAGGTAGGTGAAATGGTCGACAACTGAAAGCACTTCACCATCGAGAATCAAGCTCGGAATCGTTGACGTCCAGTCTTGTAACATCACTTTACACCTTGAAGGTGCAAAGCGCATGCCGAATGGAGCTACAGCTCTTGAGAGTCTATCTAGTGCACGTTGAGCATGTTCCGCGGATTCGGACAAGAAGACAACGTCGTCCGCGTAATCTAGGTCACACAGCTTTCGACTATTTCCTAGTTCGACGCCTACATCCTGAAGATTTTGCAGCGCACTACTCGGGCTTGCGGTTTACGACGACTACCATGGAGCTGGAGAGATAATCGCATTAAAAATAATGCATGGTCTGACTATACGTAAGTGGATCAGTAAGATCTACAGTTCTGAACAGAACTGCGCCATCGCTAGCTTGCTGCGATATGGTCAATCTGGCCTGGAGTACCTATAGAGTTAGAGCACCATGCCGCCGTGTGACGTGAGCTGTGACGGGAATTCGTACTAGATAGGAATAACCGATTGTCTGCACAAAACTAGAGAAGCTTATCCCCGTTATCTGTGCGCTGAGCAGATAAAGCACAACGACTGTCTAAACAAGCTTCTGACACACTAAGTCTGCCAACCTGTGCATTAAAATCACCAGCTAACACTACAATATCAGAACCTCTGGTCCTGCGAACGAGGGTAGCGAGGGCATCATAGAACTCATCTTTCTCCATGTCAGAGCTGCAGTCTGTTGGGGTGTATGCCTAGATTACAAACAGACTGCGCTCAACACAACTATCCTTTCGAACGCCAACTGACCCTTGGAGTCTCACAGCACATAAACGACTGTTAACTGGGATCCAGTCTAAAAGGGCAGCCTCAGCCTTGTCAATCAAGACTATTCCTACACCACGTTGGCTAGCAGTTCTAGCCTCTTCGTCTCCTGAGGTACGCAGAAAATACCTCGATGAGATACCAGGAGAAGTTAGTTGAATCACACTGCTCGAATCCTGGATACGCATTTCACTTACGCAGCAGACATCAATCTTCAGAGAATTTATTGTGAAGGTTAGACACGTCTGCTGACCCGCCTGCATGAGTGTACGCACGTTGAAGGAGCCGAGATTAAGAGGCTGACGGGGCTTGAGAAAATGTGAGTTACCAGACAGAGTATTATTCCCGACACCATTTGACAATGAACCGTTGCGAGTATCGGCTGTGCTATCAGTGGGAGCATTATGGGTAGAGAGACGGGGCAAAGAGAGGTGGTGGGGGACAGAAGACAAAGGTTGAATAAAAGAGAGGGAACTCTGAGCAGTAGATCACTTATCACTACCCACCCCGCTCGATGCAATGGGCAGTGCGGTCCTGATTATCCCACGCGACGACCGATGCAGTATGGAATTCTTTGTATTCGTGAAGTTCATGAGAGATGTTGGACGGGTGTCGAGCCACAAAGCAGGAGAACAATTAGGGCTCTCAACTAATGCCTTTAGTTCTAACGAGAACCTATCCGCAAGGCAGCTGGGTGACTGAGTAGAATTACATTTGCTTGGATCAGTTATTCTTCCACTGATTTTGCCGACTGAGTTGCCAGCTCAAATCGACCCCCAACCTGAGGGACCAGGAGACTGGACTTTGTCTGGCCTCTACCCATTGACCTGTCAGAAATGACTGCATCTCCGGCTTAAAGAAGCCATCCTGTATAGCTCTTTGGGTCATAGAGGCTCGCAGGCCATTACGCCACGTTTTGAATAGCATCGCAATTCATATTTCACCGCGTGGTTGAATTTTAAATGAAACGACGTCACGTTTGGCTTTTATCAATTTGAACCAACTGTGGCGCCGGCGTAACGTTCGACTGTCTGGGTGGATCAGACGGTCATTGTGGTGTCCCCGGTAATGGCTCGAAGTATTAAGTTCTTAAAATGTTAAAAAGTATGAAAACCTTAACAAGTGGAATCGGCCGAGTAGGACCTATATGCATACGGACTGGGGTGCACGGCATCTGCCTACCGGACAGTCGGAGCCAGCGGGTGACATGGCTAGGTGCCCTGGTCAGTTGAGTAGTTGCGTTCAAAATACTTCTATATTTTCACAACTCTCGACTGTGACTTCCTTTTCTGTTCATTTGCTATTTTTTTGCCTTAACTTAAGTCAATTTTGATTCGCTAAAGTTGTGAGGTAGCAACCAGAAACAGAGCGCAGAATTGCGAGGTTTATGGTTGAAAGAACTGACCTGAAATTTGAATTATATTTCATTGAGGACTTCTGTGAGTTGTTAACTCATACTTCAACCAAAAATTTGCACAGCAGCCATGAAACTACCTCGGATTTCGGGATAAACCCAATTTTTCAAATGTTAACTTAAGACTTCTCCTCAATCGCATCATCATTTCTCGTTAAAACAGTCAACATCTCGAATCAGTAACAGAGGGGACTGACGACAGAGAAAACAACGGTAGTAATGAATCTCAAGAGTGACCAATTAGCAATAGATTCGTTTTCACACGAAGAAACCGAAGAAGAAGGAGCAATGAGATCAAAATACACGACATGCTTTACCTTTTCGTTGAAACATTCCACAAGATCATCCACGTAGGATTTCAGTTCTTGCGCATATGCGAACTTTTGGGCCAATTCAGGTAGTCGCTTGCGGCACTCCGTTTGTACTTGACGTCCTCGTTTTAAATCTAGTTGAGCTTGTTTCAAGGCCGTACTGTGTTCCGCTAGGGACTTGGACATTTTCTCATATCTGTGTTGGGAATGAACGCAGATCTGTGACGAAGCAGAAATCATATTCTAGCTACTCCCAAGCAGCACAATCATGGCAGCGTAATTATTTACAGGCATTTAATCAGTGAATGAGTCAATAATTGAAGCCGATGAATGATCGGATTGACAATAATTTTCGGGTCAAAATTTGACAGACGAAGTATGAAGGGACAGGTGCGAAATAGCACCGAATCAGCCACGTGAATTAGACCTGATAACGTCATCAAATCACGTTAAATTTCTACACAGGCGTTGGTAAGGCGAATAAATAAACGCGTCTAGAAATCACCAATGAATTATGAAGCGTCACAGTAATCGTTTCAGTTCACGCCAACTGTCGTTGTGGAATTGTTTCCAATATCCAACAGTCACGTTGTTGGAAGCTTGCAATAAGGTTCAGAATGCAGTTAGCAGTCCCTGTGGTTCTAAACATTGGAGTTATTCGTAGTAAGAGGTCGCATTCAGCGTGGTTCAAAGAGCCCCATTAAACACGCAAAAAGCGATGATATAGACAAATAACAATAACTGAAATGGTTATGACTGGGTGTTACAATCGGAAGGGTGTTATATCATGTGGGGTTTATATTTAACAAGTCATTAGGAGTTAGTCTAGTGATTAGACGTTCAGCTCACAATCGTTCGCTCCGGGTTCGAATCCCGATGGGGCAGGGTGGGTGTGCACTGTTGGTTGTTCCTAATACGGATGAAACAGCTTTGCGGTGTATTCACGTCTTAAAATGGTGAGCTGAACTTTGCTACTGTACGATAAATCGTCTCATTTAAAACTAATCTCCTACTACTCTAATTTTAATTGGTCTGACCCAGTGCCAATAATTGTACACAAACAAAGTGTGACTCTTCGCGTGACTTGGTTGCGTGATCGGAACTGGTACGACCTGAGCGTAATAACTGGAGTAGTAAATATGAAAGATATTTCATTAGATTACATGAGCAGGACGAGTTCAGGCACAGAAGATAGGCAAAAAGGCACGGAATAGCACGTACTTTTCCATTAAGCAAGCTTTGACATTATCCAACGTCACACTAGCTGCATTCAGTGCGGGGAACAGATGTTCGGTGGAGCTTGGGTCGGCCGAACTGCCGGGCAAAAACGTACTGGAATCGGTACGCGTGGTGGGTTGTAAAGCTTCCATCACGGCTGGATTCTAATCGTGGTAGATAGTGATGGGAAAATGGAGGAGTTGAAGCATGTCAACCGCACAACACATCAGTGCGCACATATACATATATAACCGTCTTTCATGGTTTTACTACTGCACATCTGCATATAAATTTAGCAGACCGAATGAACTGTGGTCGTAAGGCTCGTTGTGCTGTACTACATAAATCTCCAGAAGGCAGAGCTTTGTAGTGAGTGGAGGAACAGTGAGCAGTCCACATCTTATCTAACTTTCATGTTTATATAAACAGTAGAAGATATACGTCTCCTAAAAATTAAAGGGATCGCCAAAGATCCACTGTACACTTGGATTACGACAGAGCAGAAAAGCATAAAATACTCATCTCGGAATCTTACAGTGTCAAACTACAGGAAAAAATGGCGACAAGGAGGATGAACGTAGAATTACAGAACTATAGCTACTTACCTGATTGATGAGTGCCTTTTGAATCTGTTGACGTTCCCACTCGGCTTCCTGATCACTATCCCGATCACTTCCATGTTCTGTGGCTAAAAAGTCTTGACGAATTGACTCAAGCTCATTTTCACGGTGCCTCAAACGCGCCCCAATTGCCTGCCGTTTGACTATCGTATCACGGGCCTCGCTGACAACAAACGCAGGACGACGAGTTCCTGATGTCGATTGCACATACCGAGAATTATCATCTCCTTCATCGTCTTCGTCATCGTCATCATCGTCCTCACTGGAATAGATCAACAGCACGATGCGTGCATGAGTGGAATATGAAAGAATCCACACTAGAGCAACTGAAAATATCATACCAGAAACATTACCCTAAATATGTGCAGTTCATGATATCCATATCTCTATGGACAGAGGTTTTATAATCTGATGAGATCAGAAAAGTTTGTGCGTTGAATCGCAGTCTGACCATTTCTAACCAAATAAAAATACGAATTTTCGAAAACTACAGAGAATTCTGCAGTCCAGTCGTTGACGGGTGGCGCAATCGAAATCAAGTCCCCTGTTGTGTTGAACGAAGAGGTTAATCACAACTGTGTTTCTGCTTAGACCTCGTGACATTTTTTTATTCACTATTCTGTCACCACCAACCCCCCCCCCCCCCCCCCGGCTGTATCCTCAGCTTCTGCCCCGGGGCGCACTTAGTGGCAACACGTCTGTAACTCTTGATGATTCTCTCTCAGCTGGCTATCCAACGGTTTACAGCTTCACAGACTTCATCGACTAGTGAACCTTGGTGGCTTTAACGTCCGTTCTCTGATGGAAGCCAATCAACAAAAATTTACCCGGCGCAAATTGTTAACTCAATAGCAATGTGTGTGAGTGAAATTGGGAATAATCAGACAACTGAAACAAACCAAAGACCCGGACGTACTAAAAGAACTTAACAAGTACATTAAGTTATGTACGAAACTGGCACTGGCGAGAGCTCACGTTCAGTTTCTCGAAAAATGTATTAACGAGTCTATATTTCCGAAACAGTACTTTTCTGTATTGAAAAGAAACCGGATATTCATATCGAGTGTGTTACTTAGGCGCCAAGAGCTAAATGAGCAAGATACTGTGCGTAAACATATCGTGGATTTAGGACGGACATTTGTGTCATCTTTTTGTGTTCTTGATCAGTTAACATTGGAAGAAATGCAATCCTTTGAGGAATACGTCCAGTCAATTGTGCAAAAGCAAGTGAATCGGAAACGAGAAATATGATCGAAACGGACAGGAGGATCAAAACCAGAGAGTGAGTTCCCACCGAACCCTGAAAGTTTTGTGCACAATTTATCCGACTTCCAGTTAGACAAAACGTTGTTATCCTTGGGCCCCAAATTCTGCTGCCCAAGCAACCAGAATAACCAACTAGATTTGAAGGTGGAATTTGAGAATCTTCACGCTCAGTTGTCCAGCTTACTTCCATCGTCACAGTTAGAACTACAGAATTTAAAATCTACCTTAGTGAACACGTGCCATGAATATCATACGGCTACGGCATCAACAAGTGGGCCATTAAAGACAGAACATTTAAAACGTCTGAGAGATTTGCAAAAGGATAATGACATCATTATATCAAAACTGGACAAGGGTGCAGGTATAATACTCCTGAATAAGTCAGACTATATCACGAATGAATGACATGCAAATTCGCGAAAATGGCAACAAAGAAGGACAAAACGCAACAAATAGAGAAGTCTCTGTCCACCATTTTACAACATCTGAAACAAAATGACATAATAGACTCATCTACTTGCGAACGGATACGGCCTACAGGAACCATTATTCCCAGATTGTATGGATTACCAAAACTTCATAAGAATGCAGTCCCCCTAAGACCCATCCTAGACATGTGCAATTCCCCGTACCATGCAGTGACCAAATGGTTGACAACTCTGTTGGAACCGGTCAGGCAGAAAATATCAAAACAGCCTGAAAGATACATTTGAATCCATAAGTTGTATAAATGACCTGAATGTGAAAGAGCGTGGGTGCTATCGTTAGATGTCAGTTCACTCTTTACGAACGTTCCAATCGGTGAAACCATCGATTATTTATGTAACTATATCGAAAGCAACGCATTAGAGATAGACATTCCCCTAGAAGCTTTGAAAATACTGCTGTTTTTCGGCACACACAATATTCAGTTCAAGTTCAACGGTCAGATCTATCGTCAAAAGGACGGGGTAGCAATGGGCTCCCCACTCGGACCACTGTTTGCCAACGTCTTTATGGCAAAGTTGGAAAATGGCCCACTTGAATCAACGATTCATAGCTGTGGTTTATACAAACGCTATGTAGATGACATCTTTTGTGTAATCAATTCCTCAGACCAAATAGGTCAACTGTTAAGTTCGTGTAATTCAGCTCATAAAAACTTGCAGTTCACAATGGAAGCGGAATCAAATAACACAATGGGCTTCTTGGATGTTCGGATGAATCGTCGTGAAGATGGTTCAATCAGTCGTTCAGTACACAGGAAGGCGACGTGGAATGGACAATACGTCCATTTCCACAGTTTCGTGCCTCTTAAGTTGAAAAGGAACCTAATTAGGTGCCTCACAGAGCTAGGCGAATATGTTCGGAGGACACAATTGAGGAAGAACTCCGAACGGTGCGAAGGATTTTTACCCAGAATAGCTACCCAGACCACATAATTGATAAGATGGTGCAGATAGAGGGGAAAACTCCAAGAGAGTTCATGGCGGAAAGGAATTCAGTATACATAACTTTGCCATTCAAAGGCGACGCTTTGGCAGAGATTACTCAGAGAAGATTGTCAGGCGTCATCAGCAAAACATTTTACGCAGCTAATCTGCGGATGTTGTTCCAATCCAGACCAGCAGTGATTTTATGGTTGGAAGACAAAATACCTGATTCTGCAGCCTCATTCTGTGTGTACTCATTCACTTGTTCCTGTGGGACAATGTACATCGGCCGCACGACCAGGCGTCTTTCAGAACGTATCCACGAACACCACACTGCATGGTTGAACACTGGAGCAATTAAATCGCTCACTAGTGCAGTCGTTTCACACCTAGCTCAGTCCAATCACACAGTAAACGTGTCCAAGGCTTTTCGTGCCCTGTATAAGATCCGGGGTCGACAATTAAGACAAGCAAAATGTCGCATCCTGGCCACAGCTGAGGCTGTCGGCATCCGCATACACAACCCTCCTCTGTGTGCCCAAAAACAATCTGTGTGCTCTTAAGCTGCCCTGGCCCTTCCCCCACCCTACAAGAGGCCATAGACTAGATGAATACTGACATAATACGTGAGAAATAATCCGCATCCGGTCTTGATTAAAGCCTGGATCACAACTGTTTTCTTTCATTTTTATGCCACCATTAATCTCTATCACTCCCTATTTGTCCAATTCCTAAACTTGACGTAATATATTGTGATGTAATGGCATGAGTATGAATCACTGAAGACAAGCTTGTTCGCCAACCTGTGTTCTCATAATGTGCTCACTGGGAATAATCAGACAGCTGAAACTTAAGTCCATTGCGTGACCAATGTAACACAGTCGATCTACGGTTGTACGAGAAAATCACAAGGCATGTCGAACGAAGAACACGCTCAATGAGCAGGTGAGTGGAGCGTGCGATGTCTTTGTGTTAACTGACAAAATCGAAGCCGCACTGCCTAACTAGTCTTATTCCATACAGTGGAAAGGATAAAATCATCACCAAAAGTTTAACGTACTACCAGAGAAGACCGAAAACCATGAGCCTGGGACTCAGAATGGCAAACCACATAAGGTCAAAGGAGGTGACAATGAGATGTCTATCAACAAAGTTGACTGGTGGCGACAGAATTCGATTCTTACAGCCCACTCAAACACCACCGGCACAAGGTCGCTTATATGCAGCAGAGCTTCAATGTTAATTTGATGACCCAAAGGAGAATATGAGTGGCGAACCATAAGATCTAACTTCAGTTACGATGCCACACAGAATAACAACCACTTATTTTTCGACCCGTCATCCAGAACTAGAACAGACGGGTTAGATCAGTTCCGTTGGAACAGTCAATAGCCATGCACCGGATGCGGTTGTTTTGGTTTCTATCTCTTATCAGGAACCTCGCTCGGGAGTCAAAATAATCAAGCGCGGAAAAACGTAGACAAAAAACCATCTATGATAGCACCAAATGGATGAAGTGTGTGAATACAAGAATATTACTGTTCGTGGCATCTAGGTTTGCCCTAAAATGTAGTTATCCATAGAGAGGGTGGATCTGTTAGACCCCACCCAGACAGTCTAACACGCCATTATATATATATATATATATATATATATATATATATATATATATATATATATCATACAGCCTGATTTCAGACGGTGCCAAACAAAACATGGTACAATCGGGGAGGAAGAGGTTGATATTCCGAGTCCATGATTCCTTTGTGGGCGCAATACTGCCAGGCTGCCCAAGCCAAAGCAGGTGGTTTTATTAGGGGTCCACAACCGGAGCCTTTAACCATCCGAAACGTAACCTGCAAGGCAGCAGGACGAAGTGTGAGGTTTGTAACCCACTGGGGGGCTGGTGACTGAATACTTGGTTCATACGCCCTTTGGATTAGGCCAAATATCCTGGGTACCCAGTGCACCTCTCCACCACAGATGCCGATGAGCATTCCGTTGTACGCTTCATACGCCACTCGTGGTTGGTTTGGAATCAGGGTTTAGCCATCTCCCTTAGACTGACTACTAGTCAGCCAACCCGGTGGAGAGCGCCGGGCATTCGCTTTCGCCATCTCACCTTAGTGGGAACACCTCCACCACGAGAAGACAGTTAGTGGGACTTCCTCAGCAGAGGATGTGTTAGACGCACGATCACATTTAGAGAGGCGTTCAGGTCGGGTAGCCAACTCGGAGCTTGAGACACCCACCCCCGACCATACTGAGGCCGTACATGGTCATATCCACTAGCAAAGCTCTTCGTTTCCTTTTTCTATGTCATAAACTGGTCACACTTGATCATCTTCGAACCTCTGTTTGTCTCAGCGAACAATGCACGCCCTGGAACCCTTTTCGGGAAATTCGCAACACATGTCCCAACCACCTCAGCCTGATGAGCTTGCGTTTTGTCTGACGATTTTTTCGCGTGCTTAACACTCAGCGTCTAACCTCAGCTGATCCGGTGTTCCCACTAGATCCGAGCACTGCTACGAAGACAACGGTGTTCAAATGTCGATAACCTTCGTGTATTCTTCGATCGCAGTGACCATATTTCTGAACTATAAAGAACCAATGGTCGAAGTGATGCAGCATACACCAAACCCTTGATAGATAAACTGTGCGTTTACAGACTGCATTTATCTATATTAGGCGCATCAGCAAGGTTCATTATAACTAATGGAGAGAACACATCTGGATGCACCCCAACATTCGTTTGTTCGCCGAATTCGGATGCTAGGCTGGAGTTTTCTTCACAAGGGGATGTGAGCTTGTCAGTGCACAAACATAGATGAGTGATAATGCGCCAACAACCGATTTTATAGGTCGATGAGATACTGTTCGTTGATTAGATATCTAATATTACTCGTGTTCTGTAATGTAGGTGTATGGGACAACGGTGTGACTGAAGACCAATGGCTCTTAGTTGGTGCCTGTTACCGTAGCGCTATGCGGTGTTTTCACTTCGCAGAATCGTGCTGGGTCTGAGAGCCATGATTTGAACAAACACATTGGTATCTTAGTGCGTGAACAGATCATACGTTTCTCGAGTGCTTACCCGTTATTTTGGTTGATGATTGAGCTCAATCAATACTTGCGTGATTGTAGAATAACGAAAATCTAGAATGAGATTTTTTGTTAATTTCGTACTTTTACGTTGCATTGTTTCCCACCCCCGCCTTCTGTGATAATTCAGATAAAGTGTTGGATTTGAGAAAACGATCTATACTGGCACTTCTCAGGGTGAAAAGAAACTTTTAGTGCATGTTTAGATATTCTCATAACAATAACAACGAGGACGTCGATATGAATGTCCATTTTATGATCTCCTTTATACGTAGAAAACAAACTTGTATTAGATAAAATGTTAAAGAACACCAGTCAATCCGGATAAGCACTGAGTGCAGCATACAGTAGCGCAGTTGTGGTGTGCCTAGATGGATTTGTGCAACAAACTAGTAGCAACGTTCTGCAAAATGAACTACAGTGTCATCTAGCAGGTTGACATTGATGAGTTGGTGAAGCTGGACTCTTTCCCCCAATCGATGATCATCTGAATTCGTTGCTGACTCATTGGTTGATTCAAACCACTGGTCAAACCCATGCCGCTCGCTTATCGATACTATCGCTTCACCTAACCTCTTCTGGTTTTCCTTTTCCACGCTCGTACACGAGTTCCTAAAGGTGGAAAACGCCGACTATATTTATCGAGTTATTTGTTACTGAACACGAATGGATGTACAAGAGATACTAAATAGATGGTGCGCGAAGGAACGCAGGGGCAAAAGCTGGAAACGAAAGTCCCATAGAGTACGTGAGGACCAAGTTGAAAAGACATGACACTACACTAAGTGATAATAAAACTGTCACATCGTTTCCTGCAACTTTCATACAAAAATGACTTACTTAACTAGGCGTTTGTTACCACTTCTTCCAGATGGATGCACAATATCAGTGGTATCAGCCGACTCTAACAGGATTTTCGCTTTTTCCCGTTGCTTTCTGGCCATATGTATCGTGGCAGCGTCTGGAATAGCACCTTCTACAACGGGAACAGAACAATACAAATCGTGGACTGATTTGTTATACTTACTTTTAAGCAATGGATTGACTTTTACATCACACACAGTTTCCGGTTCTGATTCTTCATCTTCAGCAAGATCAAGCAACTGTTTCCGAAGACGCTATTATTATAAACAAACGAGAATCGGTGAGAAATGAACGGGTAAAATGGCAATACCTCAAGTTTTTCTTCCGAGTCTGCTTGTTCTTCTTCCTCAGGTGGATCAGGTTTCCTTTCGATTGGTTCTTTTCGGTTGACAACTTTAATCACAGCAGCATTATCATTTGGTTTTTTCTTTTTATGATCTTTCACCTGCTTAGTCAAACGACGACTCAAGTTTGTTTTCTTCACTTTAAACTCGTCTCCATCATCTGAAATGAATTGTGAGACTAGACAGGAACAGAATGCATACCTGGATCTAAATCATCCTCGAAACTGAGTACACTTTTGGATTTCTTCACACCCGTGGACACGGGAGCAACAAAGGTTACTTTAGCACCTTGTTCATATAAGCTTTCTTGTTCATTGGGAATTTCCTCATCCGAGTCACGAGCCTTTGAGCGATAATTGCGCCGCACTTTTTTAATAAACACGTCACTCATTGGAGGCAAGGGGCTAGATAAAAAGCAGTACAGTTCACACGAAATTATGCCAAGATATACACAGGAAAAAACTTTTTCGACCCGAAATAGCGTAACAATCTGGTGCTGTGTTATGTTCTCATTCATACGTAAACCCCACTGCCATAAAGTTTTAACTCTTCTCATTTAGCATAGAGGTCTGAACAGCCGGAGTGAATAAAGCATTCGTTTTTGGCTTTCAATCTCCTAACTCAAATCACCGAAGTCTTCTCCCGCCTCTGAACGCAGCTTACTATAGAACATGTTCTTATTTTTCACATTATCCTATTCTTCGCGATTCAATTTGGTTTAATCGGAACAACTACTACACATATACTGAGTGTAGCGGTTTTGGTTGTTATCTGTACAGTAAAGTTCGCAACTTACAGGGACTTTTACTTTCAAGAGCTGCTATCCGCGTACTCAAGGTCCAGCACTTCCACCTGGCAAAAGTCCGATACGGTCACTGGGAATATGTCAATCGTATAAATGGAGACGAAGAGCGAAAATAACCCCAACCTACACCATTCGTGATTGACTCGAATGAAAGATTACCATAAGGTTGAACTCGGTTTAAGCTAGTCAAATAGATTCTGTGGTGGAGGTTAACTCCTCTGACTCGACCTGTAAGATGAAACACTAGATAACTGTGTAATGGACAGAATCCGTCATGTCACGGGCTACTAACCAACTGCAGTTCAACAGATCTGTATGTATTATCATCCGAAATAACAGATATATATCATCAGCATGAACGTGGCAGGCCTGGCCGCTCAATCGATCCACATGTCGACCTAACTCTGATCGATCGGGCAGGATTGATCCTGTCAAAAGCAATCGAGCGTAAACCAAACAATCAGGTTGATTTGTGTAATACTGATCTAATGAACTTGACGAGGCTGAAACCTGACTAAATAGGAGCTTCCTAGATTGTTCCGCTTTTGCTTTTAACACCACTTAGCCTACACAGATATAGTGACATTTCGCGTGCTGCGTTGCCGCCTGATTCACAGTCTCGAGCTGATGCGACGGTCGCAAGCGGAGATCACGTAAACAGGCTGTTTTCAGAAAACTGCACCGATGGAACACGAGGATTGCAAACTTTTCTCAAAAATATGGACAATAATTCAACAAGCAAGCATACACAGAGGTAACGCAGATCAAAGGCTCGATAAGCTCGATCAAAGCATGGCATGCAAGGGCAGCGATCTGCCTAAGGCGATTGCACGCACCCAGTCTGAGAGGCACAAAAAACGGAAAATCCCATGAACCCAAAACACATTCAGTGACTCAACGGAACCTTTCCGTTGCATTAATCAGGTACCAGTATGGCAGTCTACAGCCCGACCACTACAAAGAAAACCTTCAGTTTAGCGCAACTCGGTGCACAAGTCTTGATGGTGGTACACTCGATTGTCCAGTTTCGTACTGTGAGGGTATGGGCTAACCCATTGTAGATAGACAAACAAGACGTGTTAGCAATCAGCCCGTTACCACCTGTCCAAAATCCAGTTCAACATTTGAGGAGACAGCATCACGAACCACAGAACAACGGATCTGGCGGCTCATTGATTATTCAATCCGGTATGACATGCTACGACTGATTAGTGGCTTGTTTCGGGGAAACATTTTTCGGGATGTCTTAGCACTTTTCCTTTTGGTTGTTTATGATGCCTGCGCAAATGAGGATTCAAATGCCTTCGTATATTGCGTCTCTTTGACCGGTTAGACATAACAAAGGTTGGACACTTTGATTCGTGGTCTCTTCCCCGCTAGACCTGAGCAGGGCCCGTTTGTTATTCTCGCGGACGCGCCTTGCAGAGACTGGCATGTCAGGGATGGTGTTTGAGAGGTTCTCGATTACGGCAGTTACAATGACGGCTTCAATTTGTGGTGACGGCTTGGGCGTTTGACTTTGGTGGTGGTAGCTATTGATTGGGATGTCGATGAGACCCCAATCCCTCCAGCAAGTCTGTACCAAGGAAGCTCATATCCGACTGTAAGATGTAACACGTTTGGATGAATGTGCCTCGAAAATTGACGTAGTTAGCCAGCGAGTTCCAGTTGACTACCACAAGCACCGGTCGCAATCAGAGAGGCAGGTTGGGGATTCGATCGACCGATAGTGTTTAGTGTCTTTTGCAATGTGACTGATATGTCGGATGATGTGTCTAGATGCGGCCGGACAGGATGGTCATCTATGAGTACGTGAACGAATCTTTAGAATTCCATCACATATGTAAGAGATAGACCATTGGCCAGTGACAATCTTAAAATCATTTCCAAGCAGCAGATGTCCCCACTTCCTTACGACCTGAATAACAGCATATACTTCCTTTTCAACCCCCAAGTAATGCATTTCTCTTGGAGTCAGCATTCCAGAGAAAAACGAAACCGGGCGCCCATCTTGCTTGAGCGTGGCAGTGGTGGCGATGCCGGAGGCATCAGTTTCTACAACAAATGGTAGCTCTGGACGAACAGTGGCTAGACTTGCCTTTGCTAGATCCTGCTTGAGACTGACAAAACATTTCACGGTTACCGTTAAAGGGAACATCTGACTATGTACACATGGGTTAACTGTGTCAGAAAATTTGAAAATTCAGGGCGAACAGCAAGCAAAGCAGCCCACAACTTGCCGTTGTAGTTTTGAATCTTTTAGCGGCTATATCTTCAACAGGAGGTTTCAAACAATCGAGATCCGGCTTGATGCTGCATTTCGAGACCTGAAATCCAAGCAGCTTGATTTCTCTAGCTCCAAATGGGCTTTCAGTTTCGTTAAAGGATAGATCATATTTTTTTGGCCACATTCAGGAATCTCCACACATTCGAATCGTGCTAAACAGCAGTGTTCCCGCAAATAGCCATATTTTTAAAGTGTCCGAAAGTATCTTTAACTTTCTCAGTGGGAATGATTTGATCAATCGCCCTCTGGACGCAAGATACTCCATTGGTTACTCCAAACGGGATGCGATAAAATTGATCCAATCGCCCGCAAGCTTCGAGAACAGTGAATGGCTTTCCTCATCTAGGATAGGCATTTGGTGGTGGGTTTTTTTGAGGTCCAACGTAGTAAGTGTATCATGTCGAGCTGCTTTCTCAATCATCGCAAATATTTTGATAACGAAAAAGTATCTACTTGTGATGTGGCTCTAATCTACCACCATCATTCGTTTATGATTTAAATCAGCGACAACCGAAACCTGGGCTGGGTAGCTGGAGGGTTCAATGACATCTTCGGAAAGACGGCGTATTTCTGCACATGTAAACAGTTCATCTCGGCTGTGCCGTCAAGTCATCATCACCATCGTACAGCGTCAAACAGTAGGGCAAGCCCAACTGATCACAGACCTTTCTCACCATGTTGCACGTTGAATTAGAAAGTATGAATATACAAGATGGAAAAGGAGTGAACCTACACAGGTGGGAAAAAGAAAGAACGCCCCAGGAGTCAACACACGGAATACACAGTCTAACTGTACAAACGCACATCGATCAATCATTCTCATTCGACAGAAAGTGACAACATGATCGCCACTGCTCAAAATTCGCTGCCATATACTTCAGTGTCTCCAGCCAACTGGTTGACGGATCTTTTGGACCCCAACCACGAATACACGAACCACATACTTTTCCCAAGTTAGCTGTACATTTTCTCATTCTCCATTGTCAAGTCAGCTGTTGACCTCCACGTGGTTTCTCCCAATCACTAGGAGCAACGGAAAATAGGGCACGGTATGGTAGACGTGTTCGCCGTTTGTACCACGTGTCCCAACCAACGAAGTCTACTAAGCTGGATACGCTGTGATAGAACGTTCTCTAAATTAGTATCCAATACTCGATTTCCGACCTCGGTATTGCTCACTCGGTCATTCCATCCAATCTTAGCGATACTACGCAAACATCGATGGTCGAAAACCTTAATACGACGAATATCTTCTGCACGCAGACTCCAAGTTTTTCAACCATACAACAAAACTGAACGCACTGCGCACGGAACGCACGACCTTTCAACTTCAGCGAAATATCAGGTCGGTGCCACAAGTACTTCAGTCCAGCGTACGCCGCTCGAGCTTTGGATATACGTGTGCTCACCTCCACTACCGTACTTGCATCCGTCGTTAAGCTGCTGACGAGGTAACTAAAGCGGTCAACAATTGTTGATTCCTCCCCATCGAGCGAGCATCAAGCTCGGAATCGTTGACGTCCAGTCTTGCAACATCATTTTACACTTTGAAGGTGCAAAGCCCATGCCCAATGGAGTTGAAGCTCTCGCAGTTCGATCTAGTGCACGTTGAGCATGTTCCGTGCATTCGAACAAGCAGACAAGATCATCCGCGTAATCTAGGTCACATAGCTTCTCACTATCTCCTAGTTCGACGCCCACAGCCAGAAGGTTACGCAAGACATTTTCCATTATCTCGTCCATGATGAAGTTAAACAAGTACGGAGAAATGGGACACTTTTGTCGAACACCGATGGTCATTTCGAATGGACTAGATCATCATCGTACAGCGTTAAACAGTGGGGCAAGCCCCACTGACCACTGCCTTTCTCATCATGTTGGACGCTGAATTAGAAAGTATGAATATACAAGATGGACGGGACTAGACCTACATGGATGGGAAAAGGAAAGAATGCCCTAGTAGCCAACACACGGAATACACAGTTTAACTGTACAAACACACATTGATCAATCATTCTCATTCGACAGAAAGTGACAACATGATCGCCACTGTTCGCGGTTCGCTGCCATATACTTCAGTGTCTCCAGCCAACTGGTTGACGGGTCTTTTGGACCCCAACCACGAAGACGTGAAGCACCTACTTTTCCTAAGTTTGCTGTACATTTCCTTATTCCTCGCTGCCACGTCATCTGTTGACCTCCACATGGTCTCTTCCACTCCCTAGGGGGAACGGAGAATAGGACACGGTATGGTAGACATGTGTTTGACATACGCAACACATGCACCAACCAACGAAGTCTACTAAGATGGATACGATGTGATAGAACGTTCTCTGAATTAGTACCCAAAACTCGCTTTCTGACCTCATCGTTGCTTACTCGGCTATTCCACCCAATCCTAGCGATACTACGTGAACATCGATGGTCAAAAACCTCAAGACGACGAATATCTTCTGCACGCAGACTCCAAGTTTCGCAACCATACAACAAAACCGAACGCACAGTGGCACAGTATACACGACCTTTCAACTTCAGTGAAATATTAGGTCGGCGCCACAACTGCTTCAGTCCAGCGTACGCCGCTCCAGCCTTGGATATCCGCGTGCTCATCTCTACTACTGTGCTCCCATCCGTCGTCACGCTGCTACCGAGGTAGGTGAATTGGTCGACAACTGACAGCACCTCCCCATCGAGCATCAAACTCGGAATTGTTGACGTCCAGTCTTGTAACATCACCTTGCACTTTGAAGGTGCAAAGCGCATGCCGAATGGAGCTACAGCTCTTAAGAGTCTACGTAATGCACGTTGAGCATGTTCCGTGCATTCGAACAAGCAGAATACGTCGTCTGCGTAATCTAGGTCACATAGCTTTCCACTATTTTCTAGTTCGACGCCTACATCCTGAAGATTTTGCAACGCTCTCTCCATTATTTCGTCCATGAAGAAGTTGAACAGGAATGGAGACATGGGACATCCCTGTCGAACACCCCTGGTTGTTTCGAACCGACCGGATAGTTCACCGTAAACCCTTACGCGGCCAGAAGTATGAGAATACAATGATCTCAGTAGGTTCACGAACTTCTGGGGCTTACCTTTTCGATGAAAAACACTGAAAAGCGATGTTCAATCAACTGAATCGAAGGCGCCTTTCAGATCTAAGAAAAGCATTATTGTCGGTCGGCGGTGCGTGTGACGCGTTTCAAGTAGTTGGCGAAGAGTAAAAATCTGGTCGATGCATCCTCGGCCTGGGCGGAATCCAGCCTGCTGTTCGCGAACATTCCTCTCGCGAGCCGGTGTAAGACGATGCAGCAAAATCGAAGCTAATACTTTGATGACTATCGGAATTCAGCTAATCCCACGATGATTACCACAGTCATTGCGTATTCCCTTCTTGAAGATGGGAACAATTAATTACTCACTCCATATTAACGGAATACGCTCCTCGTTCCAAATGTCACGGAGCAAAGCGGTAAGTGATTTTATCAACGCCTCACCACCCAGTTTGAAAAGAACTGGGGGAAGTTACTCGGGACCTGCCGCTTTCCCCCGTCTTAGTAATCGAATACACGACTCTACTTCTACTTCCGATGGGGGCTCAGGTGATACCACCCAAGGAGTCGCAGTTGTTGACACGGGAGTAACTACACTAGCGTGCGGCCAGCTAAACTGTTCCTTGAAGTATTCGGCCCATCGGTCAAGCCTTTGCTGTTTGCTATGGATGGGTTCTCCATTTCTATCACAAATCGTTTCACTGACCTGGGTTCGCCGTCCACCGGTATCACGAATAAGTTTGAAGTCTTTGGCTGCTACCTGAAAAAGCTGCTATTTCCATTTCTTCGGCTACCTTGACCCACCAGTTTTCACGATCATTCTTAAGGCTTTGCGTAACTTGCCTTTGTAGCTTTCTCCGCATCTTATTCATCTCCTTACAGTTAGAAAGCTGACGCTTTTGCTCCATTATACTCAGCGACTCTTGCGAGATCCAGTGTCTTTGATGGACATCGGATCTAGGACTACAGGCAAAACCTGCTGCAAAGTGCATCGCCTGTTTGATATGAGCCCAATGTTCATCTACATTACTGTTCGTCGTAGGTCCTAGCTCATGTGCTAACTTCTATTCATAAAGGGTGCGGACTTCTGGATCACACAAACGTTGCACGGCTAATCGGGTTTGCGACGATAACCATGGAGCTGGAGAGATAATCGCATCAAAACTAATGCATGGTCCGACTCCGCGTACGTGGATCAGTAAGATCTACAGTTCTGAACAGAACTGCGCCACCGGTAGCTTACGGCGATATGATCAATTTGACTCAAAGTACCTGTAGAGTTAGAGCGCCATATCGCTGTGCGACGCCAGCTGTGTCGGAAATTGGTGCTAGACAAGAACAATCGATTGTCTGCACAAAACTGGAGAAGTCTATCCCCGTTATCTGTACACTCAGCAGGTAAAGCACAACGCCCACCTAAACAGGCTTCTGACACTACGTTCGCCAACTTGTGCATTGAAGTCACCAGCTTGCACTACAATGTCAGAATCTTTACTGCTGCTAACGAGGGTGACGAGTTCATCGTAGAACTCATCTTTCTGCGCGTATGAGCTGCAGTTCGTTGGGGCGTACGCCGAAATCACAAACAAATTGCGCTTAACACAACTATCCTTTCGAACGCCAACTGACCCTTGGAGTCTCATAGCACATAAACGACTGTTAACAGGAATCCAGTCTAAGAGGGCAGCCTCAGCCTTGTCAATCAAGACTATTCCTACACCACGTTGACCCACAGCTCTAGCCCCTTCGTCTCCTGAGGTGCGCAGAAAATACCTCGATGAGATACCAGAAGTTAGTTGAATCACACTGCTCGAATCCTGGATACGCATTTCACTTACGCAGCAGATATCAATCTTCAGAGAATCTATTGTGAGGGTTAAACACGTCTGTTGACCAGCCTGCATGAGTGTACGCACGTTGAAAAATCCGAGATTCAGAGGATAATGAGGCTTGAGAAAATGTGAGTTACCAGACAGAGTATTATTCCCGACACTATTTGGCAGTGAATCGTTACGAGTATCGACCGTGTTATCAGTAGGAGCATTATGGATAAATAGACGGGACAAAGAGAGGTGGTGGGGGACAGAAGACAAAGGTTGAATAAAAGAGAGTGGACTCTGAGCAGTAGATCACTTATCACTACCCACCCCGCTCGATGCAATGGACAATGCGGTCCTGATTATCCCACGCGACGACTGATGCGGTATGGAATTTTTGAGTTACCTGAGCAAGCTGTAGAAGTCCCCAGAATTCGTCTGAACCCTTTGTACGAACTGCCTCTGTGATGTGTTGTGACCCCCGAAGAATCTGCGCACTCGGTCTCAGCTTGCGACTCGGATCGCTCCAGTCTGCCATAGGAAACCAGAAGTCAACAACTGAACTCGCTAAAATGTGTCTTCGGAAATTACTATGCGGCATATGAAGCAAAAATGGAACATACTCGAACTCGGGCGTCCAGTCAGGTTCAAGCCCTGCTGGGCTGATTAGATTGATAAAAACGCTCTCCCAGATTGAGCATTAATCCGTTGACCCAATTTGCGTCGGACTGTAGATGACTGCTCAACCAGCAAAAAAGAGTTACGTCATGAATCATCGACTATTGATTATTCAACCCAATCTGGTACGCTTGAACTAGTTAGTGGCTTGTCTGGAAAAAATCGTTTTTTCTCGTATTAACTTCCTAACACCTCCCGTTTTTGGTGGTTATCTGTAACTTGGTCTATGTGGGTCGATCTGAAACTGTCGGGTTTGTCTTCGTGGCCGGTCTGACCGCCGCCTCGGTAGCAGGTCTGTGTCTCGGGTTGCCATTCGTGGCCCGGGTGTGGGTAGTTTGAAAGTGTCCAGTGGGACTTCCAATGAGATGTGCTGTTCGCGCGGTCGATCCTAGGGTTTGTCATAACGGCCGCAAAGTTTGTTCCGGTGTCTGGCCCACATATTGTTTTCGATGGAAACTTCGTACAGTTTTGTCTCACGGCGATGCCCGATCACTCCTGCGGTCCACATGGGTTTTTTGGATCCGTAGTCTCTTGCATACACAGCTGAGCCCACGGCAAATCCTTTGTCCCGCCGTGTAACTTCTTGAGGCCTTGTCGGAAAGAGGGCATTGTGGATGGTCTTTAGTTTTCGACCCATCAGAACCTCTGCCGGAGATAGTCCCTGAGGTATGGAGGCAATCGGCGCTGTGCGGTACACAAACAGGGATTGCTGCAGGATTTCCTCTGGCGTTCCCTCCCCTCGCGATTTGAGCAGTCCTCTCCTGAATGTGTCCACGAACCGTTCAGCCTGACCATTGGATTGTGGTTGTTATGATAGCGAGAACGTGTTTAGTGTTGTTTCGCTGGCAATAGTTGTGGAACATGGCGGAGGTAAACTGTGAGCCGTTGCCAGATACGATCTGCTCAGGCAAGCCATGCCGTGTGAAAATCTTTTGTGGTGCCGCGATTGTGCCATATGAGCTTGCTAAGTTGACCGAGATAATTTCCGGCCATTTTGAAAGGGCGTCAACGACGACTAAGTTCCGTCAATAGGGCCGGTGAAGTCGATGTGAAATCTCGCCCATGGTCGGTCTGGTGTTGGCCACGATACAGGCGGTTGGTGTGGGGGCATTCTTGCTGCTTGTTGACACTCGAAACACTGTCGTACTACATTTTGGATGTCTCCATCCATAAGGGCTAATAAGTATAACTTCGAGCGATGTCCTTCATTCTGCTGATCCCCGGATGACTGGTGTGTAATTGTCGTAGTACGGCTCGTCGTAGCGATGCTGGTATCACGACTCTCTGTGCTGACATGAAGCAGGAGCCAGCAATCGAGAGGGAGTCGCGCCGAAAGTACAGCTGCAATAATTCATTGAATAGTTTAGTGTGGGGCCACGATGTTTGAACAAATTTAGTGGCTCGTTTTAGAGTTGGGTCGTGCCTGGTTGCATCCCGAATATCGTTAACCGTTACCGGGATTGCTCGGATGGAGTCGGTCAGTTCAGACAATGCAATTTGTTTGGCTGAGATTGTGGCAATGACGGCTTTTTCATCTTCCACTGGTTGATTTCCGATGAGGCAAGATAGTCCGTCGGGCTGTCTGAATTCATTTGCTTTACGATACTTGATTTCGAAGTCATATCCCAGCAGAATCGTGGCCCATCTCTGGAGTTGTCTGGCTGAGTATACCGGTATGCCTTTCTTTGTACCGAAGATTGACAAGAGCGGCTTGTGATCCGAGAGTAGCGTAAAATGTCTACCACGCAGGAATTCGTGGAACATTTTGATGAAAAATATCATGGCTAGGGCTTACTTCTTAATTTGTCCGTAGTTCTTTTCTGCCGGCGTTGGGGTACTTACTTTTACTTTTACGCGATTACCTCCTGCGAGAGGATAAGTTGGCTCCGTGGATATCACGGACCATTGCTGACCACGCGCGACGGTCGGAGGTGAGCTCGGTACAGATCCTGATCCAGTCCTTTTTCCATCGCCAAGCTCCACAGACCGACCGAAGACCTAGAAGCTCTACGTCTTTCTCGATTGTACTGGTCCACGTTTTGAGCTGCCCACCAAGGCGACAACGCCAACCAGGGCAGGGAGTGGGGCACAGTGTTTGCTTGGTCATCTCTGACTCGGGTCGCCGAAGCGTATGGCCGAACCACTGAAGTCGTCGACGTTGGAGGAGGACGGAGAGCGCATCGATATCAGAGCATCGTCTCCTTACCTCGTCGTTAGACACCCTGTCGCGCCACTTGACTTTGAGGATTTGCCGCATGCACCAGTGGTCGAAAACCTCCAACCTTCTGATATCCTCAGCTCGTAATGGCCAGGTTTCACAGCCATAGGTGAGTACGGGCCGCATGGCGGAACGGTAAACAGGAACTTTGGTTCTTAAGCTGATTTCACTGGGAGTCCACAGCGTTCGTCTTAGCTGAAGGAAGGCTGTCCTGGCGTTGTCGATCCGTAATACCACTTCATCTTTTGCCTGGCCGTTCGGTAGCAGAGTTGAGCCTAGGTATTTGAATGAAGGGACGTATTCGACTGGTTGGTCATTGATGGACAGTTGTTGAATTGTCGGGTTTAGATGGGTTGTGAAAGCTTTTGTTTTGATCGAATTTACTTCAAGCCCGTAGGACCGCGCGAAGGAATTGATTCGGTCGAGGATTGGTTGTAGTGTAGCAGGGGAGTCTCCTAGCACGACAATATCATCTGCGAACTCCAGGTCCGAGATGTATATTTCCTGGATCAGATGAACGCCAGGGTAGTCGTGTAATGCCTGTCGCATTGCCCAATTAATGGCTTAGTTGAACAGCACCGGTGAGAGGGAACAGCCCTGTCTAACTCTAGTAGTGGATGCGAACTTGCGAGACTCTTCACCGTACATACGAACCCTAGCACTAGTTGTCGAATAGTATCCCCTCAACAGCCTTAAAAGCTTATCGGGCATCTCATTAGATTGGATTATGGTTCAAAGAGACTCGCGGTTCACCGAATCAAAAGCTGCCCGGAAGTCGATGAAACGAGCTACCGTCGGCTGCTGGAACTTATAGCGGTGCTCCAGTATTCGGCGCAGTGTGAAGATTTGATCCACACAGCCTCCGCCACGGCGGAAACCCCTTGGTTCGGGCGAGTGCGCCGGTCTCTTGCCTCGGAGAAACGAGTTAGTAACAACGCACGAAAGATCCTTGCGGCCACATCGATCAAGCTGATCCCTCGGTAGTTCTCACATGCCGATTTATCACCTTTCTTCGGAATGGGCAGCAGTATGGACATTCCCCATTCGGGTGGAAATACATCCTCTCGCCAAATGGAGCCAAAAAGTGTACACAGCCCGTCAATCAATGACGATGAACATGCTTTATACACTTCTGGAGGGATGCCATCTTCCCCAGCAGTCTTTTTGTCCTTCAGTTTTTTTATCATTTCCGTGATTTCCGCAGTGTTGGGCGGGTCACAGTTGCTTTCGTAATGGACTGGAGGGGCTGATATTGGTTGATCCTTCCGGTGGTCTGTAGACCGGTTGAGCAGCTGACCAAAGTGTTCCACCCGTCGGTCCATTTTCTTACTCTGCTCGGATATTAGGTTTCCTGCCGCGTCAAGAAGAAGGAAATCTTGTTTACAGAACCTATTAGAGGCGTTGCGAATAAGCCGGAACAGTTTACCGAAGTCACCAGTTCCTCACGCGGTCTGCATTTTTTCAGCTACTTCTATCCAGTATCTTTTGTGATCAGTCTTGGCGGAGCGTGTGGCTTCTCGTTGCAGTCTGCGGCGTTCGTCACTACCTGCCAGTCGGGCTTCGTGTGCTTTGTTTGACAACTGGAGCGTGCTCTCCGAGATCCAATCTTTTGTCCGCCTGTCTGTTCTCCAGAGTACTGTCCAAGTAGCTTCCTTGATTGTCGTCTTCGCTCGAGTCCACTGCCCTCCCACAGAAACTTCGTCTGCTTGTGCGTTGGTTGTGATTGCTCGTGACAACGCTTCTCGCTCCTCTGGATTTTCTATGGCAGCAACGTTTATCCGGGAGGTTGCAGAGACCCTAGCAGGTGTAGACAGATGAATTTTGAAGCACGCGCATAAGAGGACATGGTCAGTGCCGTTTGTATTGCCCGTTTTTGCACCTCGGTACGCTCGGCAATCTTCCACAGACGAAGCCCAACGGGCTCTCACCAGGATGTGGCCGAGTTGGTGCACAGTGTGACTGTCATTGGAGCATCATGTGAGTAAGTGCTTTTTGGGGTGTTTAATTCGAGTGCTGCAGACAAACATTCTGTTGACGTCAGCCATCGTTCTCGCAGAGCTGACCGAGACCCAAATCCCGAGAATATGGCGAGTGGATTCATCGGCCGTACCTGTGCAAGCGTTCCAATCTCCTGCGATGAAAAGTACGTCGCGCCTTGAAACCCGGTTGATTACCTCCTGCAAGTTGTTGTAGAATTCGTCTTTGGTTTCGTCATCAGCAGAATTGGTTGGAGCATAGATCGCGATCACCGTCAAGTCGTGCGGGGAGCCTTTAAAACGTGCCAAGGCGAGTCTGGATGAGACTGGTTCCCAAGAGATCATTGCGTCATTCGCTGCTTTGTTCAAAGCAAAAAACGCGACACCGTAGAGACCGGAGTTGTCTTTCGGGCCACTGTAATAGAGCCAATAAGATGCATCCCCTCCAGGGACCTATATTTGTCGGTTATCTGAGTTGGGCAGGCGGACTTCCGAGAGACAAGCAACATCAACGTCACAGTCACGACGAGTCCGCATTGTGATGCACTGACTGCCGACGTCTGGAAACACCCTGACATTCCAACAGACTATGTGTTCTTTTCCTGCAGCGAATAATCCCAGCTTGTTTTCTTATCACCTCGACCGCCGGGACACGAGGCGCGTCGCTTACCGGGGACGCCGTAGCATGACCAGCGCTTGGGGTTCCGTGAATAATCATAGAGTCGCGGGAGTAGAGTACGAAGCGGTGTCCCCAGCACCGTTTGGCCTTTTTGTTGCACCTCTAGCCTTTGCACACCCAAGTGCAGACTGCAAAGCAGCAGGGTGTTTCCAGAGGGACCGGCGACCTGCTGTACGGTTCGTTCGCCTCCTCTGGAATGCCGGATCAGGCAGCTGAACAGTTCTCCTTTGTAGCCGTTGGATCAGTAGATATCGTCCGCCCATTCAAAAGAATCTGTATTCACATGCCGAACACCGACTCGCCGAAGAATTTTTAGAGCTCGGTAACCTTCAACTTGGTTTAGCCCGCCTGTCGAACGGTTTGCCGGGATGTGGCCGCTGATGCACGCTTCAGCTTCGTGGAGCCACAGGTGAGAGCTGGGTGAATGATGGAGACCAAGGAGATGGAGGATGCCCCGAGGGGCACGACAATCAACCAACTCAGAGGTGCTACTCCTCTCAGACACCCCATTGAGCACGAGAGGCATGGGTGATTGCCTTTTCTAACCCGTCCGGGAACACGTGTGAGATCACTGCTCCGACTCCACGGTTTGATGTGTCCGCAGCAAGAATGACCGAGAGTTTCGGACTGTAATATAGTTTTGACGTAAACATTCGTTCCAAATGACCGAACGACACTTGATAGTTTTCTGGTCAATGCCACGGTTGGTCTTTCTAAAGTAGTCGACTGAGTGACGCACGTATTTCGTGAAGTGCCGACAGAAATGCACTGTAGTAGCTGACTAGTCTCAAGAATGAGCGAAGGAACGTGACGTCTTTTGGTTGTGGCATTTGCTGTATTGCTCGAACGTTTTCTGGATCTGGGTGGCGACCGCTTGCTTCAAATATGAAACCGAGGTATTTCATTGAGTTGATGTGGAATTGGCACTTTTGTGGTCTTAGGTGTAGCCCGAATGATTCGATTCGATTGAGTAATTCGTCCAGCAGATATTGGAGTTTCTCTGTTGACTTTCCAGCCACAAAGATGTCGTCGAGATAGGCTGCGGTTCGGTATAGACCAGCGTTCATAGTGTCCATCACTCGTTGGGAAATCGCAGGGGCGGTTTTTATCCCAAACGGTAGGCGTGTAAATTGGTATAACTCCTGATGGGTGCTTATTGTCAGCAGATGTCGGGATTTTGGTGGCACTTCTATCTGTAAATATGCTTCGACTAAGTTAAGTTTCGTGAAGCAAGTATCACCGTTGAGAGTTGTGAAAGTCTTCCGGAAGCGGTAGTGGATAGCAATCGGGTTCTAACGCCGCACGGAGGCTTGTGGAAAAGTCGGCACGGAGTCTGGCAGAACCATTGGGTTTCTTCGCAATCGCAATGGGCGCAGCCCATTCGGAGATCTGGATTCCCAGGTCTTCAAGCCGTTTAAGCTCCTGGTCGACGAGCGGTAGAGCAGCACAAGGTAGGGGGAGCTTCAGTCTGAATACCGGTAGACTGTATTCCTTTGGTTGTAGTGTGGTTTGAGTTTGGGTGCAACAGCCGGACCGTGGATGACTGCTCGACCAGCAAAAAACAGTTACGTCATGAGTAATCCGATGAATTATTGACTATTGATTATTCAACCCGATCTGGCACGCTGGACCTAGTTAATGGCGTGCCTAGAAAAAACGGTTTTTTCGTTTCAACTTCCTAACACTCTGGCAGTTTAGCGCCGAGGGAGTGATAGCCTGTCGCCATCAGATGGACTGCCTTACAAGCTCATACCAGCCTAACTTAACCACTGCATTGAAGAAGGCCGAGGAAGTAGATCCAGGCCCAGTAGAGCATGAAAGACGGTTAAATCATATGTCAAAAAGGTTAAAGTCACCCGTAATAACTATGAGATGGTGTTCAAGCGTGCCTGTATGCTTAAGTGCTGTGATGATGCAGCCGTTTGTAGCTTCTGTACAGTTCGGAGGCCTGTAGATCACTTCCACGAGATACGTTGTTTTGCCCGCAAGTTGTAAAGACGCCTAAAGTTTCTCCGGGACCCGGTCTAGAACTGCGTCTAGGAGGAGTGTGGCCTTTATTTTCTGCTGATGCACAAGGCACAACCCCCACCTGTGCCTTCTGTACAGATAGTTGCCAAGATATCCATATCCTGGATATCCAGCTACACAACCGAGATACCCCAATGCGATCTCAGTAACGCCAATTACCAGGGCCCCGCACCGGGCAGTCAGAAGGCAGAGCTCCGGGAGTTTCCCACTCAAACTCCGACTAATGGTGCAGATGCAGCTCCGCGCTTAAATTACCATGGTGTCATTACATGGGGGCCGCCCAAGTTTATTGTAGTCAACTAAGTAGTGGTTCGTGGTGGACTCGATGAGGGCTCGTGTGTCCCTAAACTACCCGTCAGTGGGGAATTCAGGTTTGGTGTCTTTTTGTGTAGCTAGACCCGTGCTGCCAGCTCTGGTGGTGGCATCATCACATTTTTTGAACTTGAAGATAGGTGTTCAAGTTTAGCTGTGCTGTCCCGCAGGATATAGGCTGATATTGCTGAAACAATGCTGGGGTTATGTTGCCTCAATGCCTGGCGCTCACTTCTGGGTCTGCATCGATGTAAATGCAGGTCTGATAGGAGACTATATTTAGTGATGAGCCATTTTTCTAGCGGAGCTTCCGCCATGGAGGCTGAAAGAAGCGTAATTCGTAGTAATATGGGCTGGAGTATGCTGGTCAAATGTGATGGTCGAGGCAGTCTGTTGACCCCGCAGACCACCGGTTCTTCAACTGGTGACTATGAAGCTGTGTAATCTCATTGTCCTTTCATGGAGTGCGCCACCATGTGGGTCGTCAGTCCTTGACTAAGGGACCCCATGAGTGGTTATGTTTCACTTCCATAACTTTCTCGCTATCCCTCCGGTGTTTAACGCGTTCTGGCGCATAGATCGCGGGAGGTCTGGTCGGATGCGCACCTTTGAGCATCTTTAGCTGATGCCAGCAGTTTACTGGTATTTGCGGTAGATCCTAGTGCTGCCCTGAGAAGCCTGCGGTTTTGAGCAAACTTGGCATCCCGACTTCTTGCCAGGCGCCTGAGTCCCAGTGGGTGCAAACCCTGAATGGACATCTTGATGCACAACTGGTGGAGTGCGTCTACGACATGTGCCCTTCGCTCAGCTAGTGAGGGGGAGTCTGACTCAAGCAGGTTGAATACGACGACCGAAGTGGTGTTGGGGTTAAAGTAGAGCATGGTAAGCGGAACTGCGGTAGCCTTGTTGCGTCTGTTTTGCTTTTCACGTATTTCAGACCATGCAGTCACTGCGTGTTCATTCAGTGCTTTTCCGTCCCCGAGATCACCGCCAGTGACGGAGCGGCTCAAGTCGCGGTTTGAACCACCTACCAACCACCAGCTACTGGTTCAGTTGAGTGCCTGCGTCCTGTTACTCGCCTCGTCAGTATTATATTATGTATTGCATTCACACCAGCTTGAGATTAAGCAAAGTGCCAACTTAACAATAACATTCACAAAAAAGGGGAAAGGGAGTACAACACAGTAAACAAACTGTGAGTGAGAGGGGGGGCGAAATGCTGACTTTTAGGGGTTTTCGCCGTACTTTTTGATGTTTTTTGTCAATTTTTTTCTCGGAATGACATTTTTGTGGTTACGGGCACAAGAGTTCGGCAGACAGACCGCACAGCATTTGCGCCACTGGCTTCTATTCTGAGCCATGTCCATCAACGTTTCTAACCAACGACAATCCTCATCCCTTGGGTCCCAACCCCCGGGGTGAGAATTCTCACCCTCACTTACAAAATCAGGTTGTTCCATATTTTTCGAACGGTTAATACATCACTTTCCACACTTTCATTTTACAGATCCCGTGAACAACAAGAAGACCTAACAAGATTCCGTGAAATACAAGAATGATCAACAACGAATGCCGGAATTTTATGTACATTTTTACCGCCTTTTTATACAATAAATCTCCTTTTTCTTCTACAATTGGCAGTTTTACTTGTTTATATATATATGGGCAACTTAGTGGTTGAACTAAAAACGTGGGGGAATATTGTAATAGCCGATTCCGCAGTGAAACGAAATTTTAGGTGATTTTTGGAAAGGAGGGAACTATTTTCCGCGATTTTCTCAGAACGTTGGGCATGCCCAACCCTAGCCCAATTGGGCGCTGGTGGCGCTGCCCAACGCATTTCAATAGAGTTGCCCAACGTTGTGATGGGCAAGCCCAACGTTTGCCCAACCCTAGCCCAATTGGGCAGACGTTGGGCAGTGCTGCTTGGGAAGCTCCAACCGAAGCCAATGCTAACGTTAGATTTTTCATACCTCGTCAGTGTGTAAGGTTGATTAGACCTTACATCGCGGTTTCCTTAGTAAACGCGTGCTTCGGTCCTTTGTACTGCGTGGACCATCTGCACGTTACTCTAATGCGCGGCACTGCACAAATATGTTAACCAGAACAGTATTCTCCACGACCCGTGAGAACGAGAAGGCGATTGGGAGAGATAGTGGTTAGCGTGTATTTGGGAGCGTGCGTGAGAGCGTGCGCAAGAGCAACGGTCAATTGGCCACCGCGCTTGGCAGTCAGCGTTCAGTTAAACAATAAACGTGGTAAAAGTATGAACGAAGATGGCAACCGCTACAAGTGTCCATCTCGGTTCGGGTCACGACAGTCTGTGATTCCTTATTGACTGTTTTGTGCTATCTACTAGATTTCCCAGTTCAAACCATATTTTTCTTATTATGGACTGACACTCCATGCGGAACCACTGCAGATAACTATACTCAGCATATAGGTCGTATGCTCCTTTAGCAGTCTTGCTGCAAGTCCTATGGTACCAGTTCTGGCAAGCGTTACACTAGATGGATACCTTCGTCTTCCACAGTTTTTGTGCACATTTTATTTCCACAAGAAGTACTACCGTTTCCGAGGTGTATGCTGCTCCTTGCGAAACCACGTCGCAAACTCAACTAGTACATCAGGTGGGCAATTACTAAGTACAACTTCAGTACTGATGTACTACTGAGGTACTACGTAGTACTGGTACCACACCATATGGTGTAGGATGCAAGGATCGGTGTTCCTCTGCGAGGAGCTACTTGCATTTTCTAAAACAACAAAAATGGAAAACTCCATGCGCGCAAGGGCTCAGTAAGTGCGTCGCAGGGATCTTACACTTACATCGGCCGAACAGCAATATGGCTGTCAACAAACCGACCACTGCACTGGCGCCGAGTGATTAAAATAATTTTGATTTTAATATGGTCCCAAAAATCAAAAACGCTACAAAGAAGCGTATGTTATGACTAAAAACGACAAGGAAAGTGGTTCAACTACCACAGGAGAAATAATGACCTTGCGGAAAATACAAGTTGAGAATCTGGGCCCAACGTCGCGGTGTAGCGCAGTAATTTCAGTTCAGTTCGGTTCAGTTCAGTTTGCACAGGACTTGGTGTGACTAGAGCCAATCGTGTGTCCAGATAGTTGTGTTGTCGGTGCTTTTCCGTAGCTCCCAACACTTCGTGAGTTTTTTTTTCTGAAAGGCAGAAATTTTGTGCAGTATCAGCCCTGGCATAGTAAGGTGGGAACAATAAGTACATTGCGTATGACCCTAAAAGCTGCTTAACATAACTCGGGGTATACTGCCACCTAACATAGGTCTACTGCTTTCTCAAAATCAATCACTGTTGTGGTATTTATGACCTTCTCCGGGAGCTTATTCCAATAAGGTACCACTCTATTTGAGAAGTACTTCGCCCCAATTTGGAGCCTCAAATGCTTCCTTTGTAATCTGAGGCTATGCCCCCTTGTGCTTCTCTCGAGGATCAGAGAGAAAAAGTCTTCTCGGCTTTTTCCTGACAGTCCCTTCATTACCTTGAATGTTTCTATCAAATCCCCGCGAATGCGCCGTCTTTCCACCGAGAACAGATTTAGGGCACGGAGACTCTCTGTGTAGCTAAACCCCCTTTGCCCGGACACCATTCTAGTGGCTAGCCCTTGCACTTTCTCCAGGCAGTCTATATCTTTTTGGCAGTACGGTGCCCAGGCCTGCACGCAGTACTCCATATGCGACCTAACTATGGCTTAATATATCGGAACGAAAATCTGCGGCTCTCCACACGACATGACGGATCCAACTCGAAAGAGTTCTCTCCTGGCCATATTGGCTGCTGCGGTGGACTGCCTCGACGGCTTGAAGCTGTTGTCCATTATAACGCCTAAGTCTTTGACCTGCGAGGCCACTTGCAACGAACCCACACCATTCCCACTAGCCCCTGTATTTGTGGTCAAGCATTGACACCTTGAGAGGTTTAGTGGAAGGTCCCATTTGTGTGTCCAGTTTTGTACTGCTAACACGTCAAGTTCTATACCTGCTCCAGCTATCTTGACGTCATCGGCAAACATAAAGGTTCAGTTCAGTTTCCACAAGACGAAAGTGGCCGAGACCTATCGAGCGTTTAGATCGTTGTGTTGTCTACGAGGTTCCTTGGCTCTTAACACTGCGCGTTGAATGTTTTGTCTGAAATGCAGAACTTGCTAGGCCGTATCACCTTTACAGACAAGTACATTGACGAAAATGCCAGGGGCTCATTACCTCACCCCTCGTTCAAACAGCTGACTCTGGGAACGTTGTATTCCAGCCGGAATCCTGAGCCTTCTTGAAAGTTGGTACATCGCTGCATCTAACGGGATCCTACGAGAGTCTAGTCCACATAGGTGCAACCTTACTTGTAAAAAATTTAGCACGCATATCCAAACTTGAGCATGCCCAGGGGCAGAAATGAACAACTCACCGGTGTCTATACCCGACGGGCCCTTTATATTCTTGAACGTTTCTATTCAGTCACCTCGCCCTCTACGCCACTCTAAAGAGAAGAGAATAAGATCTTCTAGAAGCTGGGCTTGAGGTTTTCCCCTCTGACCAGTGACCATTCTAGATGCAAGTCACTGCACCCCCTCCAAGCACTCCTTATCCTTGCGATTATTGGTAGCCCATACCTTCACACACTGCTCCAGACAGGGTCGCACCAAAAACTTGTAAAACGGGATGAACTCTTCTGGTTTTTTGCATGTGATAGTATTGCATACCCTAATTAATACACCTCTGGCCATTTTGGCAGCTCTTTGGCACTGCTGCAGTGACCTCGATCGTTTGGGGAAGACGACTGTGTTTTGGACGTCATTTTGGATCTATTTTCTCCACGATCTTTTCTGATGTTTGACATCAACCTTATAGTGTTCTCCGGTTGCGTACGTTACACTGGACTGACTTTTCCGAGGTTTCCGTCGACCTCGTTTTAAATCACTTTCACTTTCGGCCGCTCGCCGATTGTACACGCTCGCGGTTCGCTTTCTGCGTAGCCGTTGCTTTTCGTTTCGTTTTCCGTAAGTGTATCCCCCGTATCGGTACTGTTTCGGTGCCACGATATATAGAATACACCTTGCGTCTGTAAACCGACTTGCTTCTTCTCTATTCGTCCGATAGACGGGATATCGTTGGTATTTCGCTGCTAGACCCAAAAGGAGACGCTTTCACCAGCCGCTCTCGGACGTCTTCTATACTGCCTTGAAAGCTTGAAGTCCTGTGTGCCTATCACACCTAGGTTTTTACCTTCGAAACATTTTTAAACGGAATACTTCTCCTTCCGTCTATGTTAGTGGTCAGGACTTGACATTTGGCGATATTCATCTGTAAACCCCATCGTTCTGCCTATCTGAGCACCGCATTTATATCGTGCGCTGGATCGTTCCCCGCTGTCTTCACATCATCAGCAAGGGATGAGAACGTGTTGCTTAATTCTTCCGCTAGGTCGTTTATATATCAGAGGAAGAGCAAAGGGCTCAGTACTGAAACCCCGCTGCACACCACTGGTAACCCCCTCCGGTCTCAATAGATAATCTCCCACCTTCACAGGGAAGCTTCGATTCCCTAGAAAGCGTGCTACCCAATCTCTTGCTTTCCCGCCTATCCCAAAGGTCTACAATTATTAGTCCTGAAGGCGATGACTCACTGAGTCAAAGCCCTTACCGAAATCCAAATAGCAAACCTTCACTGTCGTCCCTTCATCTGTTTGTTTTGTGGTCTCGTCTAAGGGTATCAGTAGGTTTGTCAAACACGATCTTTTTAACAAACCCATGTTGTGCAGGTGTCAGTAGGTAGTTGCTAACGAGACTTAGGCACCTTTGCCTTCTGATTATGCATTCCAAGCACTTGCACAAACACTAGTGTTAGGGTGACCGGCCTAAAATTCCTCGCCTTCTGCCTGGATCCGGTCTAATGTATCGCTACGACAATGGCCTTACGCCAGTCCCCTGGCACCTCACCCTCCCTTAAAGACGCTTCGCACAGCTGGGTGATGGTACCTGATAAAATATTGGAAAGAGGCGGAACAATCGCCGGATGAATTGTATCCGGTCCGTCTGATTCGTGCTTGCACAAACATATGAGTTCTTTGCGTACCCCGTCCTCACTTACAGTAAGCTCCTGGAACACTAGCATTCTCCCTACATCTGATCTCGCCGCACTAAGCACCCGGTCCTGACGATACATCCTCTTAAAGAACGCTAGTGAGGTTTCCGCCATGTCTTCATCATCAAGGGCAATGTTTCCGTCGAACATCTCCAAGGTACCTACGCTCTCACGCGTCGTCCTCCTGGCCTGCACTTAAGCGAATAAGTTCTTTGGGTCTGCCTTCGCATCGTTGGCTGGTTTTTTCTCCTACTGGTACTTCTCTTCATGTTGCAGGGCTTAACTCCTATTTCTGGGTGTCTTGTAAGCAGCCCGTGAGTAGCGTGTCCTATGAAGTTTGTAGTAATCCCATAGCCTTCTATGAACTGTTGATGCTCTCGCCATCCTGGGCTCCCACTACGGCGGCCGGCTCCCATTTCTTTGTTGCTGTAAGGGAGCAAACTCGTCTGCCAAGCTTATTATCCCGGCTCTTACCGCCCTCCATCTACCCTCTACCGATGGCTTCGGGGCTTCCAGATACGAACATATGCTTCGCGCCCCTACCCTCAGTTGATCCTCGTCCACTCCAGCGTAGTTCCGGACCAATTTATATCCTGGTTTGTTGTGCCCCACAGTGAACATCGCACGCAGGACTTCATGATTGCTCTTCCCCAATGGCCCCTCTATCACCAAAGAGGCGACGTCAGATCGATACCTGGCTACAAGCAGACCCAGTGTAGATAAAAGTTGCCCTTTGCTGAAAGGCATTGCCTCTCTTACATGTTGTGTGAGGGTGTGGTTGTGAGGCCACGTCCCGAGAGAACTTACGGTGGTTCCCCTGGGGGCACATTCGTAGTCGCACTTTACTTCTGGAAGATCCATGTCGCCCAAAGCGCTAAAACTCCGTGACCTACTCAACACCATCTGCAGAAGCTGGAATGGTTCAGAGTCTTCCTCCCCATCTGCTTGCGGGCTCTATAGACAAAGACTATTCCTACCGGCCATCGCCCTAGGCGAACGCAACTTGCAGTAGCCTGTATGTTGGGCGTTACAAGTGTGAAAGGGACCTCCCACTGAATATTATCAGCCTCGACGAGAAGCAGTGGCCCTCTACCCAGCCTACCGCCTATTCTGTCTTGTCTGTAGGTGATGCAGCTACGAGGCCGCATGACACTCTGGTCCTTTTTCAGTCATGTCTCTGTGATAACCATAACTATTGACCCATTCGTTCTGGTCAGTAGTTCTTCCCACTCATCGTTTGGGTTACAGGCTTTTGCGTAACATATGGTGGCATCTTCTGCCAGGTCGTTCGCTTTGATTATTCCCTTTTGGACAGTTGGACCCTCGGGCACAATTCCCAAGGGAACACTCCGTTTTATTAATTACCAGCCGCTAGGAGCGTATTTTCCTGAACCTTCGAAGCCACACCCTGCATAGTAGTTGTAATGCTATCGAAGGAAACTCCTGAGGCTTCCTTTATCTCATTACTTGGACTCCTTTTGCCCCTGGAGGGCACCAGGAGGCTTCTCCCAAGCAACGGTATGGTTGTTCGTGCAAGGACTGTTGCTCAGCTTTCATCCGTATTGGTGACTATCCCTTTGATCTGAACTGTCTCCGCCCTCACTTGCGTATCCACCTCGGTCACCCCCTCCCTTTTTGGTATGCATTTGCTGAGTTTTCACTTGCTTCACACATTCTGTGTGTGCTTTTGTACCTATTGCCCCACTCGCCTTGCTTTTTTAGCTGGCACATTTGGTTTCATCTGTCCAGCTTGGCCACTGATAATGACTGTGGCTTGAGGTGCAGATTTGCTTAGATGTGTGACTTCGGTTTTAGCTATCATGAGAACCGGTTGCTTGAGTTCCGGTTTTGATGGATGCTGCAGGTTTTATGGGGGTGCCACCTTTCCACCTTTGAGAGTGTCAGGCGTGTTCAGTATGAACCCCCTGTGGCGTGCGCAACTCGATGTCGGCCTAGCAGTAGGTCTCTGTTTTATGTACGGGCGAAGACGATAAACAGGGTCCTCGGCTTCAGTGCTTTGTTTACCTTCCAAAGCCCCACTCTGTAGCACTTTGCTTACCTCAGGTCAGTGGATAGCCCCACCGCTCTCAGCACATGTACAACGTGCACGCACTCGGCTTCCCTTCTGATCCGAGCCTCTCTGACTATCGGTTCAGCCCAATTATGCGGGGGAAGAAGCTCACTTTTCCCAACAACTCCCTTGCTGATGACCTTCTTTTCTTCAGCTTTTCTTTAAGTCTCCCTATCTTCTGTTTAAGCAGCCCTATCTCTACCGCTTCCCTGGACTTGTCCTGTGTTTTGCTACTGTCCGGCTTGACTTCCTTTGCCTGCTGCTTCTTTTTCCTAGTAACCATGTGCGTCGCTATTACCGGGACCTATTGTTGCCCTTTCCCTAAGCTCCTTGCTATGGCCCCTTTTTCCCTGTATAATGAGCCCCGCAACATAAGTGAGCATTCCTCTGCCGGAGCATCACAGCTAACACACATCAATTTCAAAGATTCATGTTCTGCTCCGTTCAGTTCAGATCTGTTTGCACAGGACTTTGTGTGGCAAGAGCCAAACTTGTGTCCAGGTAGTGATGCCTGCGCGTTTCCGTAGCTCCTAAAACTCAGTGATTCTCTTTTTCTACAAGACAGAATTTTTCCGCGGTGCTAGCCCCAAAGGAGAGGGGGGGGGGAAGTCTGGAAGTCTTGAAGTGGTTACCTGATACCCCACATACCCAAATGTTCCCTGTCCTTCTATGCATCTTCCCTTCCGGGTGCCACCGAGCTGGAATGGCAAAACTCGATAACGAGGGAGCAAACATTTTTGCAGAAGCAAAAGTGGAATAGAAATAAACGTTTCCTATACAGTAAATTAGTCCGAAATTACGGATGTGGATAAATCAATACATCACCAGTTTCGCTGTTCTAAAATTGATGCGGAGGAGCAATTGACGAACACATTTGTAAGAGGGAGGGAAATGGATCTATTTATAATTGCGGACGTTTACTATTGCATAGGACTGAAGACGTGGCATGAAAATATGGGGGAGAATAATCTACGCGAGGGCGACAGAGAATTGGCCGTACTTCGCTTTCGTCCTAGTGAGTTGTCAAGTCTGGAATTAAATACCTCTTTTGAGGAGGAATCTACCACCGCCTGTGAAAGGCTGTTACGTATGTATGGAACTCCATCCCAGGAGTTGTCAGGTACCTGCGTTGTTGAGACTATGCCTCTTACCTTACTGACCCTCGAAAAAGTACGGCAAGCATCAACGATTACACTTGAACATTCGTTTAGATTTTGCTCATGTGCCGTGGCATACTTTTGATTCGAACTCGGACTGCCTTGACGGTGGTACCTGACAGTGACCATTGTTACGAACGTTTGAGCAATGCGTAGCCAAATTCGCAACGGATCCCGAAATCAGAAGACGATTATCCGTGATATTCTACGATACTAGATTATTAAAATAAACAATGACATAAACAATATACAAACCTCAATAATACGATCACAAAGACTCAACAACGAGAAACCGAATGGCAGCGTGTGAGCAGACAGCACGTGCGTCACGCAGGTCCTGAGCAAGGATGTGCCAAAATAGCGCTCTGGGCGCGAACAAACAACAATTGGTCCAGAAAAACAACCAGTTCGTAAAGACAAGTCAATAGTGTATGGAAATGAGTGATGTTGGGAAAAAACACTGAATCGCGAGGGAAAAAGGGGGATTTTCCACGACCGGCTGTTACACCGCCCACCAAAATCCTCCTGGATCCTTAGCAAAGTCAAAGGTTCGGTATAAAGGTACTAATTCTTCCTACCTGCCTAGGCCCTGCTGTCAGTGCGCGCGTCTAATGCTCGTCGTCAACGTTCTACTACTGGTCGCACCTAATCCATTGGATACATAGACGTGAGGCTAGTCTACATCTTCCACAAGACCAAATGACCGATGGCGGGCGTGAATGGTCACATAGACGTTGTCCTCGTAAGGGGCCGTCCGGTCCTGGATGTACGTGCTTGAGTGTGTGTGTGTGCGTGTGTGTGTGTGCCGGGGTTACAGTGAAATCACAGGTATGACTAAACATCAAAGGAGGACTTTCTGCAATGTCAACAAAAGACCGCGTGGCAAGAAAACGAGTAAATGTAGCATGTATGTGTGACCTGAGCTCCGCTACTTCCACATATGCAAGGGGCATTCGGTAGCGTCAACAAAAGGCAAACAAAGAACACTGTCACATGTATCATGGGTTTACGGGATGTAGAGTGCGTCGTGCATGCGTGTATGTATCGGGATGTACAGTGGAATCGCGCTCATCACCACATATCGGAAAGAACCTTCTGTAATGTCAACGAAAGGACCGCGAGCACCTTAACGTGTTTGACGGAGATTGTGTGGTATATATGGTGTTTCTTTATCCACCTCGATTACTGGTGTGAAAAAAATTTACTAGGCCTCAGGGTTATCAGCTTCTCCGTCTTCGCTCTCGAGTAGGTTAATACTGCGTACGTCACGAATGAGCACTCCGTTAGCTGTCTTCACCTTCACCGTTCTTATCATTTCGTCAGTGCTTTTGATGGTTTCCGTAACTACTCCCAAAGACCAAGCGCTGAAATGTGCGCGTTCGTCGGCGATCATAACCACGTCCCCAACTTTGAATGGTCTTGTTTTGAGCAGCCACTTCTGTCGAGTCTGCAAAGCCGGTAGGTACTCCCGTAGCCATCGCCTCCAGAAGACCTTGGCCAGATAGTTCGCTTGCTTCCACCCGTGGAGGTAGCTCCCACGAAGGTTTACCGGCCCTTGGAAACCCTCGTTCGACCTTAACGTCAATAAGTCGTTCGGGGTGAGCGCCAGGTGGGTGGGGTCGCCGTTCAATACTGGAACCAGGGGGCGGTTGTTCAGGATTCGCTCCACCTCAGTCATGACGGTGTTCAGCGTCTCGTCGTCAGGCGGCTGCTGCTCCATGATTGACAGCAATATCCGTCTGGCGGACCGGATCATGCGTTCCCATATGCCGCCTCGGTGACTGGCCTGTGGGGGGTTGAAATGCCATCGTATGCCGTAGGCCACGGTTCGATTCTGCAGTTCGTCCCTGTTTATGTTCTTGTGCCAAAGCTGCAATTCCCAGTGAGCGCCCACAAAGTTCGATCCATTATCTGAGTATATATCGGCCGGTACGCCTCTTCGGTTGATAAATCTTTGCAAGGCCCGTAGAAACGAATCGGTCGTCATCGAATGTGCGACTTCTAGGTGCACCGCACGTGATTTCATGCACGTCATGATACATCCGTATCGCTTTTCTAATCTTTTCCCGCACTTGATCCACAAGGGCCCGAAATAATCCAACCCGGTGTCACTGAACGGCCATTAGCCCGTAGTCACCCTGCATTCTGGTAGTGGGGCCATGAGTTGTTTGCCTGCTGTGGCATTGCGTCTCCTGCATTGCACACACCGTCGGATTACGCGTTTTACAGTCTCTCGTCCTCTCAACAACCAAAGACGCTTTCGGATGACGCTCGTCACGTGACTTTCCCCGGCATGTCCCTCCATGGCGTGGACGTGTTGAATCATTAGCTCTACTATAGGTTGTCTCGCAGGCAGCAGTATAGGATACTTTGTGTCGAAGTTCAGGTGGGCGTTGGTCAGCCTACCATCCACCCGCAGCAGTCCGTTGATGAGTTTGGGGTTTAAACGCTTCAGCTCGCCTCTTGGAGATGGCATGTCTTCATTGGTCGGCCCCACTTCTTCCGCCCTCTTGAGTTCTTGGGCGAAAGCCTCGCGTTGTATCATTCTGAAAATATCATACACTGCCGCTTGTAGCTCATCGGGACCTATCGGGCCGACCGGTATCCGACCTGAGGGCCGTAGCCCTTTCATGACTAGTAAATTTCTCTTGAACCTGGTTAACCAAACTAGCGAACGAAGCGTCTTCATCCGGGAAGAAAACCTGACCAGTCGCGATAGAATGGACGACGCTTCGACGACGTTGGTTGCTATCACTACGCCTTTGATCTCCAGTTCCAATTCCGTAGGGGGTTTTAATTCGAACACGGGCCAGTCCTGTTTGGGCAATTGCAGGAAGTTTGGCCCTCTCGTCCACGTGTCCAGTTGCCTGAAGTTGTTCGCACCTCGGGAGCACAGGTCGGCCGGATTATCGCCAGACCTGACATGACTCCACTGGTGCGTGGCTGATTCATCGTGGATAATCGTGAGCCGGTTAGCAACGAAAGTACTAAACCGGCTCCGTACGTTTTTAATGTAGTAAAGTACTATCGTTGAATCCGTCCAGAAGCTCACCGACCAGATGTAGAGATCGAAACATCTCTTCACAGCTTGCACCACCCTGACTGCCAACACGGCTGCGCTGAGTTCAAGGCGTGGGATTGAGACCGACTTCAGTGGGGCAACGCGGGCTTTGGCGAACAGGATCCTCGTGGTATATTGTCCATCTCCTGAGCACCATCGTCCGTACACCACAGCTCCATAACCGACTTCGGATGCATCGGAAAAAGCATGTAGTTCTCCAGTCCGTGTCGTATGGCCAGGGGTCAAACATCGTGGGATTCTTATGTCCCCTAATTTCTTCAAGGTGTTCAGAAATTCTTCCCAGTCCAGCCGGTCCCCTCGGTCCAGTGACTGGTCCCAATCAACTTTCTTACGGCACAGCCGCTGCAGCAAGATCTTTCCGGGTAGCAGCCATGGTGAGACGAAACCGAGCGGGTCGAACAAACTTGAGACGGCAGATAGTATGCCACGACGGGTTATTGGCAGCTCGGGAACGTTCAGTTCGAAAACAAAATCGTCCGTTTCCGCGTCCCATTGTATCCCTAAGATGCGCTCGATAGGAAGTGGAGAGCCGTCCAAATCTCTTACCCTTTCGGCCTTCTCGTGATACGGGATGACCTTCAGCACTTCCAAAGCGTTCGACATCCATTTAGTTAGATGGAAGCCGCCCTCTTCCAGCAATCTCGTCAGACCCCTGAACTGCTCTAGAGCTGATTCCACATCATCGAATGACCCAAGGTAGTCGTCGACGTAGAAGTTCCTGCTGACGCTTTCTACCACCGTCCGATGTACTAGATCGCCATGTTTGTTCGCTGATTCTCGGAGGGCGTAGTTTGCACAAAATGGTGACGATATGGCTCCGAAGGGGTGGACGGTCATCCTATAATTCACTACTGCGTTGTCCCGGTCGCTCCCTTCCCACCACAGGAAACGCAAAGCATCTCGTTCTCCTACCGGAATCTTCACCTGATGGAACATTTCCCTAATGTCAGCAGACAAAGCCACTTTACCCACTCTGAAACGGCACAGAACATCGATCAGTGGTGTGGTCCAGTCAGGCCCCTGTAGTAGGCGATCGTTTAACGACTTGCCCTGGAACTTGGCCGCACAGTCGAAAACCACGCGCAGTTTATTGGGTTTCTTGGGGTTGATAACCGGATGGTGAGGCGGATACCAGATACCCCTTTTGCTGTCGGTGTTAACAGGCACCTTTTCAACGTAACCGAGGGCCTCGTTTCGCTTCATCAAATCCGCGTATCGTTCCCACAGATTCTGGTCTCGAATGAAGCGTTCTTTTAGTCGTAGTAATCGTTGGAGAACATAATTTCTGTTGTCAGTCCACGGGTCGACCGGTGTGCGCCATGGGAGGGGAACCTCGAACTGTTTTTTGAGGCCTCTAGTGCCTTGCCGCACCGTTTGCAGAGCGAAGTGATCCTCTTGAGACAACGTCGGTCTTTCGTCTCCAATGTCATGGAACTCCTTTTCATACAGCCGTTGCAGATGATACTCTGTGCGGTCCGTTTCGGCGGATAAGTAATTCACGGAACCGCGTACCCCTACTGGACCGTATAACATCCATCCCAGAGCCGTGCGTACGGCATAAGGTGCCTGGCGGTCGCCCACTCTCTGGTCAAGCACCGAATGCGCCTCTGGCACGTCGCAGCCGATGAGGAGATCCACTTCATCATCTTCCCAGTCTACAACGGTTACATCCTGCAGGTTGGGCCACCGAGTCAAGATTGCGTTCACCGACCTTGGTGCTCGCATGTGGAGATCCGCTAACGTGAATGCCTCCGTTGGTTCGATTTCCTCGTTAGTGTCTAGAGAGATGAGTTGCAGCCTTAATCCACCGGCAGTCATTACCTGTGTTCCGCCCACCGTGCTCACTGCTAACGACGTCGCACCTTTAGCCAGTTGGTGTTTGTCGGCAAACCGCTCTTTCACTAAAATGGGTGTCGGATCCACTATCAACGAAAGCCAACGCCTTGACTATCCCAGTCGGAGTCACTACTCCCACGGCCACTACGCCTAAACGTACCGGTTTACTGGCAGATTGTGAAGTTGAACAAATCACGCTGGGCTTGGCAATCGCCTCGGATATGGTTATTCTCGCCTGATGCAGCAGCCGATGGTGTCTGCCCGTGCAGCCCTCGTAACCACATCGATTCCTTGTTCTACAGGCTGCTGCCCGGTGCGTGGTGTTGAGACAGATGAAACATGCTCCTGCCATCCTCGCCCTTCTCCACCGTTCGTCTATTGTGGCGTTGCCGAACTTGGGGCATTCTGGTAGGCCATGGCTAGTACCACAGGATCTGCAATTTGGTTTCGCCGTAGCATCTCGTGAAATGACGTGTGTGTTGGTCCAAGGCTGGTACTTTGGATATTCCCGTACAGGGGTTTGGGCTTGGCTAGTACCGGGCTTGTTTGCTCGGTTGCTGTCCCGGATGAGTCGGCCAAATCTGCTGTCAGCTATCTTCGTTTGCCTGTCTAAGTATTCAGTCAGGTCTTCGAAGTTGGCTTCTCCGTCGCCTCGGCTTATCCGTTCAGCTTTTTCCGCCCACCGACCCTGTAGTTCGGGAGAGAGGTGACGGACTATGCCTTCCAAAGTGTGCATGGCGTCTAGGTCAGCTCTGTAACCTAAATGGTCGAGGGCTATTGAGCAGTTCTGCATCTTGATCACCAGGTCGGCCATGGTGTAGACGTCGCCCTTGGTTTTCTTTGCCTCTGCCATCACGCCCTCTATTAGGTTACGGGCTACTTTGAAAGGTTGGCCAAACAAGTCCCTCAGAATCTTTCTTGCCCTTGTGTAGCCTTGTTCTGGATCGAGCATGGTGCACCCGTCGATAGCTTCTCGCGCTCGGCCTCGGCAGTAGTGAGTAAAGTAGAGAAGCCTTTGCCCAGGGTCGTTTACCTTGTTTTCAACGAACGTCTCGAACTGTTTGACAAACTTGCAATATTGCTCAGCTCGCCCGTCGAAAACCGTTAACTCCACTCTAGGCAGATCGATCGATGGTGGTTTGTAGTCGGCGACCGGCGTGGGGTTCCCTACCTTATTGCACTGTAACCTATCGGAAGTGTCGAAGTCACTGGTCTCATGCTCTCGCTCTTTCTGTGTACACTTCTCTGCTTCATGCGCCTGTAGTCTAGCCGAAAGTAACTGTTGCTCTAGTTCTAGTATTCTCAGCTTATATAAATCGACATCCTTACGATCAATATTGCTTTCAATAACACATGAGCTAGCACTGACAGGACTAGGCGATCTAGCATTAACTAAAGAATCATATGTACCCAAAACCTCCCCAGAGACTTGCCGTATTACTTCCTGTCCGGATTCGACTGCTTTTGATCCTTTTCTTGGCATTTTGCGTGATTTTTCCTCGTTCCAAATAGATCTATTGAGTATTGATACGAACGTTTGAGCAATGCGTAGCCAAATTCGCAACGGATCCCGAAATCAGAAGACGATTATCCGTGATATTCTACGATACTAGATTATTAAAATAAACAATGACATAAACAATATACAAACCTCAATAATACGATCACAAAGACTCAACAACGAGAAACCGAATGGCAGCGTGTGAGCAGACAGCACGTGCGTCACGCAGGTCCTGAGCAAGGATGTGCCAAAATAGCGCTCTGGGCGCGAACAAACAACAATTGGTCCAGAAAAACAACCAGTTCGTAAAGACAAGTCAATAGTGTATGGAAATGAGTGATGTTGGGAAAAAACACTGAATCGCGAGGGAAAAAGGGGGATTTTCCACGACCGGCTGTTACAACCATTGCTGGACTCTGGTCCTAGTTGCCCAACTTTGCGGCCGTACTGTTGAGGTTTATAAATAATTTATATGCGTGTAACTTGTTTATTCTGTACCTTAGAATCAGCGAATCAATTTGTTCTGACGTTTGGATTCGTTAATTGGGCTACTCTTTACTCACGATCGGAATAACCGTTACAAACAGCGGTAGAATACTGACGACATGTACCCTACGTTTGGAATTGGGTAGGATCAGATCTGGAAGTGGTGAGCTATGAGCCGTTCTAAACCTGGCGGGACAGGCCACGTGCTCTGTCCTGGATTGCTCGGCCAGTGCATCTACTAAAGCCTTTCCATACTGGCTGTAGGTGATAAGGCTTTTTCAGTCCACCCGAGGGCTTCGAAGTCCCCATATTAAGAAAGTCACTAGTGGGGTGAAATGTTTTGGGGCTTTTCAGAAGCTTTACCATCGGAGTTAAGTCTGCCTGTGATGTGGAAGAGGGGCGGCAAATCATACCTGAAAGTAAAGCAGAAGTAGAAAATTATTCGCCAGGAGTCCGTCATAGCTCATAAGATATATCAAGATGAGATTTCCGGCGGAAGGAGGTCGCTAATGTAGAGAGCTACCCCACCACTTCGTCCTCTTCCTGAATCATGACGGAGAAGGGAGTAACCCGGTATTCTTATTTCACCTTCTTGATAACGTGGCGTGAGCCGTGTCTCCGCCGGGGCAATGATGCGGAGTTGCGTGTCTGTTGCTAATTGTCCCAGCTCCAGCTTTCTTTTCCGGTAGACTGAGGCGAATAATATACAGGCACCTTAGCGTCTGCTCACTAGAACTACAGGAAGTTCTAATAGAGGTGGGTTTAACGTCTGTAGAGGGGCCTCTTCACAAAGGCCTTTGCCGACACAAGAGGTGGTTAGGACATAAGCGGAGGTGTTGGAGGTATTCGCCCCAAAAGTTAGGAGGTGAATTTGCCCTCTGGTTGTCGGGGTTGAGATACCCCTTTGCGCAAATGGCTATGTTGTGGGAGTCGATTGCTGTGTGAGCCAAGTAGAGCGGAGTACTTTCCATTTATTGGCTCCCTTTTCTTATCCTTCACAAGTTGGGCTCCTTTTTCGGACCTTTAGAAGAATGGGACTGAAGAGACCCAAAAATACCTTCCTGTCGGCGCGGTGTAAGCTTCAGTTGAAACTGCGGCTTCTTTTGAGGCCTTCTCTGGAAGTCCTTTGTCAGTTTTTTGAATTCAGGTTGTTATAAAGTCCCTGTCGGTTGTTGAGTGACTAGCATGAAACCCATAACCCGTTTAGTCAAGAATACGCATGATCGCACTCAACAAATAATTAAGATTTCTTAATAGCACTCGATTTTCGGCTTCGCAAAAACTTTTCAGGCGGTAACCAATTTGGTCGAAATCCGCCCAACGTGGCAGTACATAATTCGGCTGCAACTTGCTGTCGACGCAGTACGTAATTGGGTCACTTCCTGCCAGTCAAGGCCGTACTCAATTTCGGGCTTCGCGAGTGACTCGTAGAAGCAATAAACAATTTGGTCCGAACCTGCTTTTCGAGGCAGTACACAATTTGGTAACGGTCTACTGATCAAGGCAGTGCTCAGTTCTGGTCGAATAAGTAAACCTGACTGGCTTAACCCATTGAGTAACAGGCGAATTTATTATTAATAATGGTAGTAATAATAATAATTATAGTAATAATAATAATAATAATAATAACAATAATAATAATAATAATAATAATAATGGTATATTTATCGACCATGGTCGAGACGCACGCGCAAGCGCATGATCATGGTGTACAACGTTACTCTAAACAATGATTTATACACGAATTTCAAGAAAGCGAGTCAAAATCGTCAGAAGCAGAGCAATGAAGCTAGAGTTAGTTTTAGTCGACCGAAATGATAATGGTTTGCTCGGCAAATACGGTTTGGTTTCGAATCCGAGTTAGTTGGTGGTGGCCCGTGGGAATGCGAAATATGTCGAGAAAATATAGCGCTAAGGATGCGCTATAAACCAAAACAATGCAAGTTGTGGATAACGGAGGCCTATTGGGGTTCCGTGAACGGAATAAGTTATGAACATTGAGAAATGAAGGAAACGAATGGGAGCACGCTCGTGAACTTTGGTGAATATGAGGAGGACGGCTCTCTATGAAGACGGTGATGGCCCGGAATGACGGATATTCCCGGTCTCAATAAAAGGAGTGCGTCATGAAACGGGGAGATATGACCAAGCTGTGTGGAAGTGGACTAGGAAACGTTGATGAATGTGGAGGAAACGGCAATCCATATAAAAGGTGAGTTTAGATTCGGTATCAATGACCCGTGTCATTCAAAAAAAAGGGAGCGCAACTTGAAGGCCTTGAATTAGTGAAGAATCAATCTCAAGCCGACAACGATCGAAAGAAAAATGAAATCTTGCAAGAGAAAACTGAGTGGGAGACCTCCGCCTAGGCTCGCGCCTTATTGTTCTGTTACGCTGACAAAAACATTGACTTACTGATTCCCAGTTATATTCGGCGTCATTATTGGAAACCACGGACGAGCGGGATAAGTGGACTTGCTTTCGGATGGCGTATCAAAATTCAATGAGTAAAAATCTCCTGTGTTGCGTATTCTGGCTCTGTTATTGGATTGTTTCACATGAGACCAAGGTGATATGCAGCATCCCGTGGGTATGGTTCATCAAGCTGGATAAGGGACGTGTCAATCAATCAGTAGAGGGTAGCTTGTGAACTTTTATTTGTGAAGACTCCAACAATGACGTCAGTAGTGGAGGTGTTGCGTCGGAAGACGCCTATGAATCTACTGGTAAGTAGTTGAGAGTGTTTTAGGTCGTGTGGCTCGATTGCAATTCCGGTTGGTATAAAAGATTCCATTTAGGTCTCTGTCGGTATGCGTCAAGATGTGGACCTTGGTCACCAAAAGTGGAGCCCGAGAGAGTGGGCGACGACAAACCTGAAATAAATGATGTTAGCAGCCTGAACGTGGTTCCAGCTGTGAGTTATGATAATAACTGGCGACAATTAATAATGAACTGGTTGGGTTTATGTGAACCTTCAGTGGCACATTCCATACTCTGATCTGGGTTTTAATTCGAGAGTTTCAGTGAATTAGGGTTGCAGGGGGCTGACAAATACTACTTCAGGCTTGCAAGATGGCGTAAACCGGGTAGGCTGCTGCGTCTGCATTTCAAAGGATAAATGGTTTGCACGCAATTAGAGGTTCCAAAGAGCAATTAGGTGAGAATGCAGAAAGAACCACTAGGGCATCGGTGGTGATGCGTTAGAGAAAATTGTTATCATGCACAGAAACGTGGACGTACGTTGGTCTGTGCTCCTATTCGGTAGTGCCGGTCTACTGATATTTGATTTGAGTGTAAGCAGGGAAATCTCATGACTTGGTGGTTGCTTGAATATCATATTTGTTATATGAGTGAAGAAAGACAGTTATTAGGGAATGGAAAAATATGAACAGTTCTCCGCGTTAATTTTTTGTAGACTCAAGTGAGGCAGGTGTTGAGTATCTGTTGCCTCCATATGTTATCCATGTCTGTGGGCTTAAAGTCCAGGCTGCGGTAGTGATTGTAGCTGGCAGGAGGCTGTGGTTACTGTTAGGTAGGGTTGCAAACCTAAAGGTGGCTTGGATGCTAGGAAATCGAGAAGGCCGCTCTCTGAGAAAGATGACGGAAGATGGAGGGGTATGGATGGAAAAGGTGACCGGTTTCCACTATGTTGTTTTCTCTTTTTCTCCTTCTCCGGGCGGTTGCCGTTATTCGTCAGGTACTTCTACACGCTGTCCAGGTCAATGGGTTGAAAGTTAGGGCTATTGTAGCGATTGTATTTGACGTAGACATGCATGCTAGGTGTGCTTAGGGAGGGTATGGGGTGGTTGAAACTTAGAGCGGGGGTCGGGTAAGCGTATGTGGAGAGCCCAGTGCACTGTCACCCCAGTCAGTCTCGTGCGTGGAAACCAAAAGCTTTTCAAGTGAACAAGGGCGATGTGGGGTTTCCCTTTTCGCAGGATCAGGTCTGAGCTGATGGGAGACATACCCATAGATGGAGGTTGTTCAGTTCCTTCACAGCCGGATATCAGTGGTATTTGGAGATCGAATCAATCTCACGAGGTCTTTTTTTGTTTCCACTGTTCTTTTTCCAGCTTTCTATTTTTGTTTCCTAACAGAGGGGTGGTTGAGCCCATATAGGAACTTTCCATAGCCCCTCTGCCCGATCGTAATTTAATGCGTAGTTGCCTTTTTTCGCAACTGCTGGGGGTGGTCTGTTTTCTCCGCGTTCGGACGACGCTATGGAATGGGTGCCGTTGACATCAGGGGTTTCGCTAGCATGGACTGGGAAAATGCAGCGTGGGAATATGCAAACACACGGAGTAGGACAACGAACGTTGTAAGGCACAAGCTGGCATACGTATATCAGTCTCATACAACGCCAGACCATGCCTAAGACTACCAGAGACAATTCCGGGCTAGTTGGAGTAGATGAGTTTAGCTCAGCTGATGGGAAATGGTGTGGTGTATAAGAGGGAATATGATAGTGGTTGGTGGATGGTAGATACAGAGATGAGACGAGAGGACAGGACACCAAGTAGGTACTAGCAGGTGGGCTTCTGGGATAAGAGATTCTGGAATGAAATGATTAAGAAAGGCGAAATGAGGCCGGACATAAAACCCGGGCCGGTGGTGGCAGCCAAAATGAACGGGAAAGGAGTGAAGGATCAAGTAAGGTGGTGGACAGCGGAACTCAGTGTCCTAGGGTCCAAAGCCACATACCCATTTGCTGCAGAGACATCTAAGGCAAAGGAACTTAGACTGGTTGGCAATAGAACACGAACATTGTCTAAAATTAGGAGGACCGGCAAGCATTAAACTAGGTATTGTTACAGAAGTCAGCAAACTGTAGCTACCGTAGTATAGATTGTATGCAATATAGCGTAAAAAGAAATAGTTGCACTGGCTTTTGTCATCGGGCGAGAAATGAAAGTTCTGGCGCAATGATCCTAGTAATCAAACCCGTTTTCGTAGGCCACCCTTTTGGTGACGGTCTGGCCGGTAAGAAGGATCAATTGGAACAGTCAAGAAGTGATCCAGCGAGCCTCTGAAATGGGAAATTGAGAGACTCTCGCGGATGTTAAGTGGGAGTTTTTTCCTTCACTTTGAGTATTTTATAAGAAAGAAGTTAGATCTTAACGCTAATTTTGATCTAGGAATAGAGAGCTGCAGTGACCGATGGCGTAAGGCATAATTGGTGGAGGGAGTGAGGCGAATGGGTTCAGTACACGAAAGGGCCATACGGTGGTACAGCTTAAACAGAAAGCATAAATTTAGCTTCACGAGACGCAGCCATGGCGAGTCACACCTCGGTGACGGAATGCTAGTGACAAGCAGACAGAAGATTGAAATAACATCAAACTCTGATCAAACCAGGCAAGTCATTCTCGATACTGTTTCCGGTCATGGCTTGTAAATGGGTGTTAAGGGTTACTCTAGCCATGCACTTTTGGTATCACTTAGAGCTGAGCTCAGAGAAAAAGACCTAGGATTGATATGGGGTAGTCTTTGAAGAAAGTAAAAATAGACAAGGCTTAAATACTCATGGCTCACAATGAAGTTAACATGGCTCGGCTAGCAGCGGCACTAAAAGAGGAAACGAACGCAAATACAGACGACGATACTGAAACCGAGAGGCCTTCTAGAACAGAGTTTTTAGGGGAATGCTGCTCCTCAAAAGATCACAGTTCAAACCAGGAAACTCCACTCATGGTCACCGTAGATATAACGTCATCAACAGTGAGAAGCACTTGCAAAGGTCCCTGGTGGCCGCTACTGTAGAAGTAGGGGCCCTCAGAATAGTGAGCCGGACCACACTTGCAGCAGATGGTAATTTTGGGGTGCCGGTCCCGTGGAAGGTTGTTCATGTCGACCTTATCAATGACTACCCATCGGCGCCTAAACAATTTTGGGGATTGGAAGGAAGATTTGAAAGCGACCGCACGTTTTTCGAAACTTATCTTGCCTTCATCCAGCACCATATGGATCCACGACGTTTCGAACCGCTCTGCTATTCGCCTCATCATCCTGTGATGAATCCCTCGAAGAGGGCTTCATCCCAAGGGGCATCTCAGAGCCAGTCGGATTGGCCTGTCGAAGCTTAGCACGGGAATCGCCGTCAAAGTACTTCTACAATGACCATTGTTTGGAAGCCCCGGATGACGAATCGGATGCTGCCATCTTCGTGAAAGAGGCTTCAGAAATGCTATCAAAGGCAGGGTTCCGGCTGAGAAAATGGTTATCAAATAGCTGAGAGATTATAAAGACGATCCCTAGCTCGAAGCTTGCCCCCGCAATAATTAGCCTTGGTTCTGATTCACACCAATCGCAACGAGCCCTAAGGACTGAATGAAATGCTGAAAAAGACGAATTTCGCATAAGCATGAATTCACTGGGTAGATCGTACTCAAGGAGAGGTTTATTATCCTGTATTTCTGCCCTATTGGATCCGCTAGGATTCGTGGCACCTTGGATGAGACAGGGAAAAGCCTTCTACAGTCGTATTTCAGAAATTAACGGGGTTGGGATGAGCCAGTGAGTGAAGGCTAGCTACATCTCTGAAAAACCTGGCTGATAATATACAGAAACTTTGAATCCGCCCGCCTGCCTTGATACACCTTACCGATGGAAATCTCCACGCCGAAGGAAGCGGAAATCCACCTCTTCTGCGACGAGTCCGAAAGGCATATGGAGTAGCCGCCTAAGAGTGTTTGGTCACCAGTTCGGGCTGTAGACACTGTTCGCCACTGTTCGGAAAAGCGAGAGTGACCCCACTGAAATATGTTATAATGTCCATGCTAGAGCTGAATGTTGCACTGTTGTATGCAAGGATTCTGGAATTGCTGAAGTCTAACTTAGACTGTCCGCTTAAGAGCTGCTATCTATGGACTGATTCTATGATAGTGCTTTACTACATACGCGACGTGTCGACGCGGTTCCGCGACTTCTTTGCGAATAGTCTGGCCATTATTCTTGAATCAAAGACGCCTAGCCGACGCAGGCATGTGAGACCAGAAAGGAATCCGGCCGATGTAGCCTTCCGCGGTACGAGTAACACCTCAGACAAAGAACCGTGGACAAATGGACACGCACTTCTAAAACCACCTATGGCATCGTGGCCCCCAAAACCTATGCGGCTCCACGAACCCCCAAAGTAGAGTTGAAAAGATTGGCCAAATGCGCACACCTTGCAGCTCGACATTTGGAGAAGAACCGACTACTTTTCGGTTAATCCAACTGGTCTGGCTTGCGGCGCACCACAGCTTGGCTAAATCGTTTCATAATGGGGTGGTTACAAAAACAGGTCGCTGCAAACTTGGGTCGTCGCAAAGTGGGCCAATTCTATTACCTGAGCTGAAGACCTCCCTTGTGGACGTGATCAGGATGGTGCAGCAAGAAGTGTACATGAGCGAGATTGCTCCTCTCTGTAGGAGATAGGAGCAGGAAAAAAGGGGGGAGACGAAGGCGTCTAGATCGGGTCATATTCGAGGCGGCGTCCTCTGTGTTGGTGGTCCTTTGGGTTTACCGAGCTACGACGAAAGCACCAAGCACCCTATGATTTCACCCAAGAGACATTGCGTCGTAGATCTGATGATACGCTATGTCCTCGCACAGGAAGGGAATTGAGGATCTGCGCACATGCTCAGTGTAGTTACAAAGGATACTCTGATAGTTCAAGGTGTAAGTACCGTCAAAAGGGTTCTAGGCAAATGCTTTCGTTGTATGGAAAGGACGGCGATTTCAGAAGTACAGCAGATAGGACCAGTGCCAGCTTTCAGCGCAGAACCCGGCTGGTATCCCTTCCAACATGCAGGAAACGTGAACGAAGGACGGAAAAACGATTTGCTTGCCATTTTACGTGTCTTGAGGTGCTTGAGGTTTGCTTGAAAATGTCACATGACTTAACGACAGGCTCTTTTATCAGCTCTCTGATGAGATTCATGGGTAGACGTGGACATCCAGACTATATCTACAGCATCAATAGGACAAACTTCGTGGCAACCTTCGGAAAGTTGTGAGAAGGAATAAGTAGATGGGACCAGTGAAAAATGACAACCATACATCATCAAGGAAAATGTAGTGGCATTTCAATCTTCTCGATCCCAGTCACCGGGGCGAAGTCTGGGAAAGAATGATTCGCCTGGCTCGTAGAATTTTATTCGGCTTGTGCAACCAAAGTCGACTAACCGACGATTCTCTAAGCAGTTTGTTGGTGGAGGCCGAAAGGATACTAACCAGTAGACCTTTGCTGCCCTCTTCAGGAGACAGCCGAGATGAACCTCCATTGACACCGAATAGTTTGCTGTTCGCTCACGGTGGCGGACTTAGCATCGCCACACTAGACGCAGGTTTTGTCTACTAAAGGCGATGGAAGCAGGTTGTAATGATGAAGAAAGCATTCTGGCGCCAATGGTCACTGGAACACTTCATTACCCTGCAAACTCGAAACAAGTGGCTCGTGAAAGTGGATAGACTGAAGGTGGGCGACTTCGTCATTGTAACCTGGAACAGTAACCCGCTATGGAGATGGTCACTGGGAAGAGTCATAGAATGCAGTCGTAGAGTTGATGAATTCATCTACGCAGTTGATGTGCCAATGGCTAGGGGCTTTCTACAGAGAGACTGGCTCGGAGTATGTAGATTGGAAGCGGATCGGTAGTGACTCATAAGTTCCGGATGAAGTGCAGGGTATAGGTCATGGAGCTCGGCTAGCGCTCCGAATGCACTCCATCCACCCCGAACCGATTTTAAAACGTGCTGTTGTTGATCCGTGAAAATAAGGGGGGCATAACGCTTCAGTGTCTACAATGACGATCCGCGAAGCGAACTTGTCGGGCAGTGTTGCGATCTTCCGATGTGTTTGAAATTCGCTTCAACGGACCCGTCGGAAACATCTGTCCTATTTGTTCGTGTGCGTAAACTCCCGCTGTTCGATAATATCTTATGCGTATTTGTCCCTTTCACGCCTCGCATCTTCCTGTGTGACTGGACTTCTGTGACCCCTCTGTCTCTCCATCTCTCCTCATCATATTATTGACTTCTGTCAACCAGCTCTGCCTTCCCCCTTTGCAAGCCTGTTATTAAATGGCATCTGATGAGACAGCTTCTCTTCTGTGTGCACCCACGGGTTTCACGGCTAGTACTTAGACAGTTCTGTCTCTGCTTATGTTGTGCTTGTTTGTCCGCGCTCCCATGGTTCCCCCTTGCCACGTCAACTGGGTGCCTGGCCATTGTGACCCGGAAGTTTGCCACTTTGCTTCTCCTTTTGTTGTTTCTGTAAATGTATGCCACCTTCCGGTCTCCCTCAGGGAAGCGATCCCTCCACTGTGCAAGAGCGTCCATCACTCCATCACTAACTGCTTTCACTTGCGCGCTTAACCCATCACCCATCTCTGATCGGCTCTTTTCGACGGTTTTATCCTCCCACACTTTCACCGCTATTGCGAGTAGCGCGTTTGCGTTCTTGGATAAACTTTTCGCGTCAAGACTGCCTTTGGTTTGCTGCCGGTTCCTGTTGTCGGGCCATTCACAGTTGAGGTTAGTACATGTACCCCGTTTGACTTTGCTCCTTTAGTACGCGCAGCGGTTGGATAATTCGTATTCTGGGCTAAACGGGTTGTCGGTTCCCTGCAAGTCACTCAGAAACCCATTGGGATTTCGTAACCTCTGGAGCTGAGTAGTTTCCATCAAATGTTTCCGTTTCTTATCCTCCACAGGCTGGGCTCCTTTTTCAGAGCTTCCGAGGGATGGGACTGAGTTGGCTCAACAGTACCTCCCTGTTGGCCGGGTCTAAGCTTTAGTTGAAACTGCGGCCTCTTCCGAGGCTTTCCCCGGATGTCTTTTCTCTGTTGTTGTAAATCCGGGTTGACCTGGATAACTGCTTCAGGAGCATCCCTGCCCTCCCCAAGGCTATTCATATTAGGTGAGCTGGAGGCCACTAGGGTTGAGAGGGGATCAAGAACAACATTTATCTCCCTCTCATCTCCCCTCCATTTCTTCTTACCCCCCTCCTTTAGTCTTGCGTATTTCTAAAGTTTCCACGAATTTTGTCAGCCAGTTTTGTCGCTTGTAAACATTTTGGTGGTGTGTGAGACATGCTTCGGGCGTCTCTGAAATAAACTATTATTGTTATTGTTATTATCATTATTATTATTATGAACTGCGCAGGCCTTGGTGTTTGCGGCGGAATCTGACTCACGGGGATCCTCAGTGTTCCTCTGTTCTGTTGTTTCAAGTGCAGTTAGAAGGACCACTGGCGACACTTGCTGTTTGTGGTTTGCCGTTACGGACGGGGCAAACTGCGGCTTTGCCACCTAACGAGCTTGCAGCGGGTGGTCAAGTACTACTCCATCCAGCCAGGTATAGGACCTTCTGATTGTCACTTTTTGCGTGATCAGGTTTGTTGTCTGTTCCTTCTAAGAGGATTCCATGATTAAACCCGATATCTGTTTGCACCTTTTGGAGATCACCCAGAATCACTTAGCAGGATTTGAAGGTGGCTCCTCGAGAGCTCTAATTACTTCAAGGACTGAGTGCGTTGGACTTGCACCTCTAGAAGCTCAGCCCTATATAACTACTCGTTTAGCTCTGGCTGCCGGGGCTTGCCATTTCTTCGAGGTTTCTAAAATCACTTGTCCTGATACCTCTATAGCCTGGTTGGTAGCTGATATGAGGAAGATGGGTTTTTTATTAAGGTTTTAAGAATGAATATCCCTGATTCGGGGGCCGCCATTCTCGTCCTCAACTTTTCTACATCCATGGCCTTTGAAGAGTCCCTCAGGATAAGACTAGGACACGGCCCGCCCTCTGGTGAGCTCTCAGTCTGTCGCATGGGCATGGTCTCATCACCTCAGGTGGCGCCAGATATTTTACCGGTGAAAACTGGCAGACTATGGAAAACAAAACTGGGGAAAACTACACGATATTCCGCCCCAATGAGGATACGATCGAGAGAGCGAGGGAACTCAAATTCAAAGTACCCTCCAAGGCAAGGTCGAAAAACGGCCCCGGGGAAGCGATGAGCAAATAGTATATGACTCTAAAAATTGCCTGAATGTATTCGGGGTACGCTGCCACCCAACAGTCGTCTACTACTTTCTCAGAATCCTTCATCGATGTGGTACTTATGGCCCCTCAGGGAGCTAGTTCCAACGGGGTACCACCATACTGGAGAAGCCACTTGCCCTAATTTGGAGTCTTGAGTGCATCCTCTGCAACCTAGGGCTATGTGCTCTTGGGCCTCTCCCTGGAACCTAAGATGAAAGGTCTTCTGGACTTTTACCAGATGGCCCCTTCATTAACTTCCAGGATTCCATCCGTATGTGGGACACTTTACCCTTCTACGGCTCCATCTACTACCCTACGGGAGCTAATCTCTGCTACACATTCAGCTTCTTTCTAAGACAGGTTGAGGACAAGTTTTGCGCTGGGTGATTGTGGGTAATACGTTGCGTCGTGTTTTGTGATGGCAGGAAGCAGGTCTCTGCACTGCCTTGCACAGAAACTCATCTTACTTTTATTTTGTTCTCTCTTTATCTGACCTTTGATTTTCGGGATCTGGGCCTCCTCAGTGTCTAACGGGACTCTATGAAAACCATATATTTACTTAGCATCCTACTATTGTACCTCACTTTTTTGTCAGCCCCCGCCGCTTGGGTCTGTAGGCTTGCATTGTTACCTCACACTATGACAAATATTAGCCAAGATAAGGGGCCAGCCGAAGAGTACGTTACATCAGCCTTTGTTTTTTGCTTCCGTGGGGGCCTTACACCAGGCCAAAGATCACTGCTTCCGTGCAGTAACTCTATTTTTGGGGAGGCAACAAGAGTATGGCTTAAGTGCCTTGTGTTTCGATTTATGCCAGCATCTTCCCGCTTGGTCGTGTCTCACGTTTCACACCGATTTGGCTGTGTGCACGTCCGTAGTCCCTTTCTTTTGTGACGGAGTCGTGCAAGGGTGCGGGAAACAGATTTATAAGAAGACATGCACTACACGGCTTCCCCACTCGTCTTAGGTTGTGTATGGTTTATATGTTTACAAGGCACGCAACTGCCTGTAATCTAGCTGTGGAGGCACAGAAAAAATATATTCAAAGTTTTCTACGAGGCTCCATATTCACAAGTTTCTTTTACTGACTCGCCATCTTTCCCCTCTCGTCACGCACTCTCCCAGACTATCCATCGAACCTACAGAGATCCTCCATAAGCGCTCTGAGGTTCCGAGCTTTAGTCAGGCAAACGATGCCGTCAGACCTAGAAAAACCTGGAACATTCAACATCAGTTACCAATCAACCCAAGAGTAGTAGCTCTAATTGATGTGTATGATGCAGTAAGCAGGAAGATCGACGGCGTGGATCAAAAGGTGGCGGTCCTGCGCAACCAGATCTAGTTCGTGGACCATATTCTATTAAAGAGATCCCCGGTATCTAGCGTAATGAGATACATTTCTATGACTGGTCGACAAAGCCTAGCCACGGCGAGCGGTTTCTCAGACTCACTTGCCACCAAAGTTCATAAGCGTATTGCCGACGCCAGAACTCCACAGTTTTCAGCATTCCTGACCGACTGGCCCTGCCGTCAGTCAAATTTGCTATTCCAGATGCTTGCGACATGACACACCACAGGCGCTACTGCTCTCCCTTGCGCAAAGGTTCACGAAGCTAGAGCTGTCAGTTACTTTTCGAATTTCATGACGAAATAATGGCTCAAATATTTTGTTGTATTTGGCAGATCAGTGTTAATGTCATTTCGTAGAAAAGATCGGAACGTTTCCGGATAAAAAGCCCCTTCAGAGAGAATTTTTTAGATCACCAAGGTGTACTTCGGCTCCTTCATCTCAGCCGGCGCCTGAAATACTGGTCACTTCGCTTCCTCGTAGCCTTTTGAGGAATCCCCCAAAACCAACTTTCTCAGTTGCTCGCACTGCCCAAGCCGACCTGGACATGGCCAGCGCCTCTTCGCCAGCTCACCCCCTGCCATCTGTCATCTACCGTCACCCTCTACTCCAACAAGTAGCAACGGTATTCATTGGCAGATCTTTGCTGGCCCAGGGCCACCAAAGCCCTGTGCAATGAGGCCTACTGCTACTAATACAAACCTGCTGCCCACCGTCACAACACCGGAAAGGACTCCGAAAAAGTCTGTTGCCAACAGCCCGTCCCGTCTTTAATCACGTCTCACAGCCTCACGGAAGCAAACCGTTCTTCAGAGCCATGATATACTATAAAGCCAGGAGGCCCATCAATCAACGGAATTCCGTGTCCTCCCACCGCTTTTAGCAACTCCGGATACCCTCCTAATCCCCCTCATAAATCTTATCGGAGCTCCATCTCGAACCTCGTTCAGGTACTCCAAGTATGCCCATAAATAATCCTTGCCCTTTGGTGAGCAGGACAGATCCCTTCACCACTCCAAAGCAGCCAACTCTGCCTCGTTGTAGTAGCGGGGTACCCCGACTAATCGACAAGGTCTTCCCAAATCCACCATACGATAAGAGCGAGAACGGCCACCAAATAACGTATCATCATGCGGCAAAACCAAAAGCAAAATATTCTCTAAGCATTCCAAAACTGTTTTCCGGCCATCTGGCTGAGCCTTAGCACCCCCTGCCAAACCACTGTAATCACTTTCTTTTTCTTCCAGCAACACAGTCAAACGATCCCCGGCTGAATGGCAGTCAACGGTCTCGATTGTGGAACCCCAAGCCTCTTCCCAAAAGCAGGACACAACAGCCTAGCCAACTACTTTTATTCCGTTGGTCTTGGACGAGCAGTAATCACCCGCTCGTCAAGCATTCGGTTGAACCAAGTCACCACTACCCTCGACCATCTCGCCTTCCCTTACACATTGCCTCAACATCCAATCCTCTACCTGGCCTCTTCACCCACCCCAGGGACCCCACTTCCACACGCAACTGCCTTTTTCTTGACAGCACCCTCCAGCTCATCCTCACCTGCCTATCAACAACCCTTCCTCCACTCAGCCTACACCTTGCTACTAGCTCGGATTTAGACTCTATCACTTTTATGCAAGAAAACCCTAACTTTGTGTCCATTTACTGATGTTCACCACTTCGGAAACTTTAAATACCAACACCTACCGATGGTAGCTTCTGCCCGACTCTACGACGATGCGGCTGCGCTTACCTTGCCTCTCAATAAAGCTTGCTTACTAGTGAGTAAAACCCATACTCTCCACACTCCCCTCCTTCCCAACCCGGTACACATAAACCAAATGGTCACGGACCGTATGCCTGACGGAACTTTTCACCTCCGCACTGACCCCCCAGCTGCCCTACCAACCCTCCCCAATTTCTACACGACTGAACCCAAAGGTTCCGCCTGGAATCAGTCTGCCCTCCTCAAGATCTACTATCCCACGCTACCTAATCACCTCGGCATCCTGTGTTATTCTCATCTAGACTCCTTGAGTGTTTAGCCCAATATGCACTCTGCCGTGGCAGCACTACTGCTACCCCAATGGAAGCAGCGCCCCACATCCAGTCTTCTTATAAGGGTGACCCACCCGTTGATCACCTCCGTCCTACCCACGTTTTGGCCACCAAATTCATTAAGGACTGAAAACCTCCAGCAGAATAGCTTCCCATAGCGCCATCCCACCCTCATTCCATCTTGAACAAACTTTCCGCTTTGAAAAGACTGGCTGTCATCCAATACTTTGACACCATTCTGATCACTGAAACTTGGCTCACTGGGCACACACCCTCTAACCAAATATCACTGACCGGTTATCAAACCTCCAGGGCTCAGCGAATCCACCACGGGGGTGTAGGTTGCTTGGGGTATGTCAGGCGCAACCCATCTGCCACCTTACTGGAAAATTCCGCACTGACAAATTTTGAGGAGTCCATATAGTTTACTTTTTCTCTATACCAGATGACCATGGTTTCAGGTTGTATATACTAACCCCCCAGCAATGAGACTTCCTCATTTGGGCCCCTCATGGATGCGTTTGACTACATCGCCGACCTGCCATTCGGATGCAAATTGATGGAAGGTGACTTCAATGCCTCGGGCTTAAACTGGTTATCTTTTGCTGCCCCTGCAAATTTTCCAAAGTCGTCTCATGTCCTCGCCTGGGCCAAGGGGCTCAGCACGTAAGACAACCTACCGGAAGAAAAATCTTTCTTGACCTGATATTGGATCCAGGTCTAACAGACGATTCTGTCTCCAAGGTGAACGACTACACAGGCAGTGACCATAAAATTGTCAGTTGCATATTTCAGGTCAAACCACATGCAGGAGACCTACCGTGTGAAAGCCTCCCCTTTGGCGGCTTCAAATGTGACCCCATCTCCTGGCCAACTCGCTCAAGAAACTAGGAGGCACCCCCCACAGGAAATCCTCAGTATGCCGCTGACTACCTCTACTCAAGTTTACTTCCATGCTTCGAAAATGTGTTAGGCCCTTACTATCCATCGGAACCAGCAGTTTGCCACATGACCAGGCTAAAGCAGAAATATGATGAGCTTGGACTATGGTACCAAAGAAATGGAGACTTTTCTACAGCCTTATGACCCGAAAGCTTATCCTTTGAAGTTCATTTCATGGCCCGTGACCTACACCTGAAGCGAGGAACCAAAACGACGCACCTCCCAAAACAAAGCACAGGAGATTTGCTCGGATGCATAGGGCCTCTGACCCACAATCAACTTCATGCACGGAACGGACCATCCATTTGGATAACCTCCCAACCCACCCCTAAATATAGCTGACACGTTTAACACGTTCTTCCCAACACCCATGGCTCCAGTTCGAACCTCCTCCCAGCTTGTCACTCCGTTTGCTTTGAATTCTTCAGCCAGCTCTATCACGATTATCGCCGTCTATATGAATACGTTCATTCACTACATCAAACCATCCTTCCACCCGGGATCTGACGGCCTGCCACCAGCAATATTCGCCCTTGGCGGCCCAGGCGTTCCTCTTCTACTACTAAATCCATACAGTCTACCTCTCCAAAACGGAACCTTCCCCAGCCAGTGGGAGAAATCCATTATCGTCCCCAGGCATTAGGAAAGCGCCCTGAATGACCCCACCAATTACCACCTGATAAAGCATGTGCCAGTGATCCCGAGGCCGCTCGAAAGAGTGGTCAACCACAGCCTGACCGACCACCTTTCAGCACATAAACCCATCAGCTTCAGAAGGTACTGCTTTCTTAGAGCAATCTCGAGCTCTGCTTGTCTGTTTGACTTTTGAACTGGCTAATGACAGCTGCTGACTAATGTAGAGCACTCGTCATCTTCTACCTTTATATGACAAAAGCCTTCGACAAGGCGTCACACCTGAAGTTGTTGAACAGATTAGAGGTAACGAAATCGAAAACCACCCATAGAGTGGGCTCATATCCCACCTACAAAACCATCCCGAAGTTACCTGCATCGATGACTAGATGTCAGACTCCCACCCAGTGAACAATGGATTTATCCAGGGAAGTGTTCTAGGACGGCTGCTGTTTTTGCCATTTGTAAGGGACTTTTGCGATCTCGTCCCCCATGGCGAAATTTTCTTATTTGCCGATGAGGTGAAGATGGTCCAAGAATTTGAGAGGGAAAATCTATCTTTGCGCTGAATAACATCAAGGTTGACGTACGGCCCTTATCACCTCAGCTTGATCTCCGGGGCAACGGAAGTTTTGGCGAACGAAAGCAGATACCTCACACTAAACTGCGATATTCCTCGAACGATAATTAAGATTGACGGTTTTCCACTTCCATGCTCCACAACTACGTGTGACCTCTCTCTGCCATACTCTTACACATTTATTTTCTCTGAACACACTTCCTAAGCAGCTGCACGGGCAAACAAGTCCATGGGCTCGTTACAGAGGAACTTTCTCCTCATGAACAGTAAGAGATACATAAAACTCATTCGCTCGGATGTAGAGTACTGTACACCCTTGTTCACGGATATGCACTGACGTGATATTATTGACAGTGAAAACGTTAAGCCTCTGTATACCAAGAAAACTATTTGGGCCTTCCACGAGCCTTAGCTGCATACAAAGCTGTGGGCTCCTGAGGTTTGACCCTAAGTGGCTTAGAATAATAAAACTCAACATTGCATTTTGTTCAGTTTACAACAAGGAGCTCATACCCTTGGTCAAGTGCACTTTAGTACAAAGTCAACACATCAGTTGCGCAATAGGAAACACCGCATAACGATCCCTGATCCTCGGAAGTCCTTGAGACGAAACTTCTTCCTTCTTAAATGTGCAACTTTGTGGAATAAACTCCCAGCTGACATCCGTTCCATAGATCCTCAAACCACCTTTAGGCCTAAGCCACAGGCGGGGCTGGACATCCAAAAACTGATCGCCCTTTCAAATTCATATATGACCTTTGAAAGTGCCTACAACAGAAGTGTCGGATTCTAATCGGAACCCCCCATAACCTCAGTGTGGTTATTACCATTCATTTTTGTTGACCCTATCTCAGCGTAAACCCGCAGGGTTCCAATGCTCTAACTTGGTCGCACCTTTGAATGAGGTCAGTGCATCTAAAAGCACACTGAAATATATGTACTACCTACAGTTGCATGAAAGATAATCTTCAAATACTCCCAGCACTACTTCTGATCTAGTCTCCGCCTCTGTCGCTGATCCTAGACGCGGCAACCGTCAGACTCCCTAACCTATAGCTAGTGGTCACCATGGATCGAATCATTAGGCACTCACCGCTCAACTTCCCCCTATCATAACACTCTGGAATCCTCCCGTCAGCGGTCACTACAAAATCTGATACTCGGCAAACAAAACTGCGGAACTTCTGTGGGTCTTCCCCGAGGTATCATCAGAGTTTGTGCCGACGATAACCGGCTCACGTATAAAAAGAAAATGGTCGGCCCCCAACCTTGTCAGAAACGAGCGGTCAACTATGCATTCTCCTACAGTTATATTTCAATCCGTGTGTCTTTCCCACATCACCGGAGGGTAAAATGGCACCAGGTTTGTCGACGTCTCATAACAAGGGGAAAACCACCAACTTTAGTAGTGGCTGGCCCCGTAGGTCACGCGTGAAGAATAGCGAGCGGAGGGAAAATGGGAAGCACCCTGCGGCACAAGCAAGCCCTTTCACTCCCCTAAAATAGAAAAATCAAGACGTCAAAACTAATTCCGGCTACGAAGGCATCGGATTCATGCCCTTCGCACCTTCAGTAGCGGAATGAATTCCCCGTTACAGCTCCAACCCTAAACTGCGTATGGGAAGCCCCGAAGAAAAAGGAGCTTGCGACTTAAGCCCCCAATAAATCTGCCTGATGCTGTGCGAGGTGATTGCGTGCCGAATGAGCTCTCCACTTTCAAACCAAACTCACCTCTCCCAGTTTAAACCCTTCTGAGTTCTTTTTTCCGCCCCCGACCAGCTCGCTGAAGCCAAACTCCTTTGTCCATACAAGCCTTCGAAGATTAGCCGCGTGAAGCTCGCCAAGTTCAAAGTCTTTCTCGATGATACATGGGCAGGTTAACACCAGCACTTGTGAAAGCCCGAGACCAATGTGGAAACTGAATCTTATAGAGCAACCTCTGGATATTTACTCAGAAGTAGCTTGTAGCTCGAAAGCAGATGTGACCTACTTAGGCTGCCATGCACTTATGTTGTTTTCCCATAGAGCAAATGAAGTATGAACACCAGCTTCCAAAGCTGTAGCCGCCGAATTCACCCTCCTATTGTCTTTATATTGAATCAGGTGTAAAACATCCGCACCTTGTTCGTCAAGATTGCGAAACACCCCACCGTTAATTCTAACCGCTGAAGGCACCAGCTAAACCAAATGATTGTCTACCGCCCACACATTGAGGGAAGCAGGTGCTCCAATAGCCAAAGTATGCAACACAGTCCTTTTAAAGCTCTATGTGATTTCATGTCTTAACCTGGCCGTCGTCCCCACCAGCGATGTGTCTACTCCTCTACGTGCGCAGATAAATGACGCCATCACCTTAACAACAGTTTTGAGAGAATTAGAAACCTCGACAAAGCGTACAACTCGGAATTACCCTATAATATGACGCTGGTTTCCTAGTAGATGCCGTGGTCAGCTGCTGAACCCTGACCGATCTGTCATTACTATCTAAGGGAAGCTAGCCTTAGTTCTCCATCGCTCTAAGCTCAGATATCCTAAAATTGCCCACCCACCTCCCGCTGTAACGAACTTTGCTACGCATAAAGAGCTTCGTCACACGGTCTATAGCACATCATCTTAGCCTGCCTACAAACCACCGACGTTTTCGGATGGGTATACATGGTGCCCACCCTATGTCTGTGACTTTATCAACTTGCCGGCCTATATATATATTATAGAAAACGTGGCTAGTTGCCATGAGCACACTCCCTTGAAGCTCCTGCTGTTAAAACTCAATACTTCAAGGTCCTGTCCACTGAGTAAAGCATGTGCATTCGACTGCTGGAACAAGGCCCTACCCCTGCCATATTTATGTGAATATACCCAGCTCATCATATACTGGCTTCATTTACTATCATAAACCACAGCTGGAACCTCTTCCTGGTTGCCCTTCTCCCCACTCATTCTAGGCCTTGATTACTTCCTCCCCGAAACCTGTAATTTTTGGATTTCCATTGATGCATTTATCATAACTCACATCTGAGATATCCTCCAGACTGCCACGTGCCTGGTCTTCTTCGGAGCACTTTGGCTACTTGGGTAGCCACCGGTCAGCAAGGCGCTAGTCTAGGATCACCTCACAGACTAAATGAATCCGACAGATAGGAGTAGACTACCTTCTACGCCGGGCAGCCATGGCTCAGAACCATACTCACAAAAACTGATGATCTACGGAGCCCCCCACATTGCTTGTCACTGCGATCTTTACACTGGAGCTCGGGTCACAAGTCATCATAATAGTTCCGCCGGACCGCAGGACGGATTCGCAACACCAAACAGTTTCGCTTACCGCCCCAAAAACTGCTTCAAGTATATCCTCCGATCAGTCTTTCATACTGCCTTTCAGTCCTCCAAATCATGAGCGGAATCCCACCATCGCCATTGTTTTCTCAACATACTATCCCTCATCTCTTCGTCCCCTGCAGTCCATGTCCTCTTCAATCAGCCACAAAAATCATTTCCCTCGTGAACCGCCAGTCACTTTCCGTGGGCTTGCTCACACTCGGGCCTTAATTGTTGACCTGAGGTAGGCGGCAAACATGAATATTATGAAACGGAATACCAATCACTGGCTGTCGGTCGAAACTAGGCTCTATATTCCCTTCCTTTGTATATAAAGGTTTATCCTTACAACCACTACAGCATCCGTTGTCTCCTCGGGTCTAGTCCTCAGCAAACCACCGCCACAGGACTCACGTACCCACATCTCATCTCTCGACGTCATCTCTCCATCTGCCCTTTGATGCATCTGCTCTATCTTCTCGTTCCAGCTGACAACTTCTTCAAGGACCCCGTTTGAAAACCCCAGCTAAGCATCCAACCATCATTCGCGCTGCTTTGAAGGCACAATAAATTTCCTGTGAAGTTCTTCTTTTCATGTCCACCTTCAAGCGGCACGTCGTTCTATCTACGTCATAAAGGAATAACCCATGAAAGGACAACGAAAATAAGCTCACCTGACCTAACGGACTTCCTCTTTCCTTAGGCACCACAAACCACCATCTGCTGGCTCAGTGGTTTCTCAGAAAGGCATCAGAGTGACTAATTTTCTCAAATGCCGTTGACATCACGGAATAATAGCTTGACGTTCGTTTTATTCAAAACCGTGTCTGGATATTCTATGATGGAACTCATCCTCCGGTCCTTGGGTACGGATCCTTCAAACACCCAGCAGGCGCCTGCAGGTGCTACTTTCCACACCTCCCGATTTTTTTGATCCATCGGCGAATTAATAATTAAAACATTTTGCTCGTGAAACATCTTCCCCACACTTTATTTCTGCTCTAATCAGCAGCTTCGCATTTGACAAATTCACCTTTATGCCTTGCTTCCGAGATCGAGACTGCTTGGCAAATCCCTCATTAACTTTCCCCAGTTTAGTTAACTTAAACACTGTCTAGCCCTATCGCACTGCTACCAAAGTGCTAGTCCTACTTCCGAATTTTGTGGATACTTTATGCTGCTTTGTAATGCTGTAAGCTGTGATCATGTCCTGCTCACGTGTCTCGATCCCAGTCGAGAAACATATCATCGTTATGTGAAGATAGGTATGCCCACTTTTTCCCTGCCAGCCTTTGAACTGGGTTTCATATCACCCCCGTAGATTAGTAGGAGAGGTGGAATTTCAGCATCTTCCACACCGGGGGCCACTGTCCAACCCAGTTCCTCGGTTTCCTGATGAAACCCTTTTGTAGCTTCAAGCTCTACGTGCCCTGTTGCTCAGGGTTTCATGAGGTAGTCCGCCATTCTATACTTAGTCCTGAAACAAGCTCTCCAGATGGACATCTGACTTTCTGTTGGGATCAGCGACCGCCTGGGTCTCTACAACCGGTAACGGGAGTTTCTTTCATGGGCTCACTGCTAGTAGAGCGAAGAAACTTGCCCTAACTACCGTAATTCAACGGGGTTTAACAAGTTTCAGCTCGTGTTCTCTGAGCCTTTCGTCTGTGGTTCATGGGAACAGCTAAAGTCCCTCCTAGTCCAAAAGCCCCCTGGAATCTTGAGCTCTCCAGGACGCACAGGACGACCGTGGTGAATGCCAATCGTGCGTCCAGATCTCTGTATTGTCGACGAACTTCTTGGCTCGCTACACAGGCCTTTGAATGTGTTGTCTGAAGGGCAGAATTTGCGAGGCAGTGTCACCTTCGGAGACATAAATTCATTGGCATAATTGTTAGCTGCTCATCATCCAACCTATCGTCATTAGGGGTAGTTCTGGAGAGGCCGTATTCTAGTTTGAACCTAGGGAATTCTTGGGAGTAGGTGGCCTGCTGCATCTAGCAACATCCTTCGAAAGACTGTACGACTTGAGTACACCTAGGCACAACCCGGTTTGCAAGAAGTTAGCCCGTATACCTGGCCTTGAGAGTGCCGTTCAAAGTCAGCAGCTATTTTGCTTGCTGCCGCACTCAGTGACGGTAACGAATAAATCAAGCATGTCTACACCCAACGGATCTTTTACGGTCTTGAAGGCTTCAACTCAGTCACTGTGGCACTTACAGCCCTCCAAAGCAAAGAGATTGGGATCTTCTAGACTCTGGAAGTAAGATTTTTCCCCCTGATTAGCGATCATTATAGATGCAAGTGGCTGTATTACTTTCAAGCATTTGTTTTCCTTGCGATAATGAGGGGCCCCTGCCTGCACACAATAGGCCTAGAAGGGGTCTCACGAAGACCCTGTAGAACAGGAAGGAGGCTCCTGTTTTCGCAAGTGACAGTAACAGGCGCCCCGGTTTACACCTCTCCGGCCACATTTCGAGCTCTCTGGCACTATGTTGAATGCATAAAGTCCCGTGTGCCTATCATACATGGATCTTTTACCTCCGGCACTCTTTGAAACGGAATACATCGAATTACGTCGGTGTCGGTAGTCAGGATTTGGCTTTGGTGGGATTTCGGGGTACGCCCCATCCGTCCGCCATCTGGAACCGGCCACTTTATCCTGTGCTAGGTCGCTCCACACTATCTTCAAGTCATCTGCAAAGACGAAACACGGGTTGCTCAGTTCTTTCCCTAGGTCATTCAATTACAAAAGGAAGATCGAAGGTCCCGACACTGGACCACGTTGCACACCACAGATAACCTGCTCCGGCCTCGGTAGATAACCACCCAGCCTGACACAGAAAATGCTATTCCCAAATAATTTTGCTACCACTCACCTGCTTTCCTGATTGTGCTAAAGGTTCGCAGTTTATATTCAAGCAGGCCGTGTTGTACTGAGTTGGAACCCTTACTGAAATCCAAATAAGAAACCTCCACTCCCGTGCCTTTATCCCTTCGTCTTGTGGTCTCGTCCAAGATCGTGAGTAAGCTTGTCAAGCACGATCTTCCTTACGGGACTCACGTTGTGCAGGCATCAGCAGGTGGTTATTAACCACATGCAAGCAAATTTCTTTCTGGTCACGTTCCATGCACTTACACAGAACTAAAGTCAGGCTGACCGGTCTATAATTGTCCGCTTTCTGACTAGATCCCGGCTTATCTAATGCCACGGCAGTGGCCACCCCATTGCTCTGGAATCTCAACCTCCCTTAAAGATGCTTCGTACATCTGAAAACCAGGCCCTGATAAAATATCGCAAAGAGGCTGAACAATGGCTGGATGAATCGTATCCAATCCGGATGCCTCTTCCTTGCACAAGAGTTCGAGTTCGTGGAGAACGTATTACTTACTAACAGTAAGTCCCGGAAGCACTGGCATACCCCCTGTAACTATCGATCGTAAAAATCCTTCCAAGGCAATATTGTTTCGTGTTTCCATAATACCACTGTCTCACATACACTATTTGCGTGTTTCCGTTCACCTGATGCTTCCAAGGACCAAACTTTGTTTGTTCGCTTCCAACAAGCTACCCTGTCATATGCCATCTTGGGCCTGAGTGACGCTCTTGCCAGTCTCTCGCAAGCCGCAAACTTAGCTCTCATTTTCCGAGTCTGTTTGATCGCATAATTTAAGTTTGTGTATGTTTCACTTCTTTGCTCATTTAACAACCCAGTATCGCAGAATTCACGGATCAAACGTGTTTTGTTTTGGGATTCGTTCAAATTCGACCACGTATTGCTAAAATGCTCAAGTTGATCAACCTGAAACGACAAAACCCGCAGAAAGCCCAGAAAAAGATCAAAGCAGTTGGAACCTGGACAGAAAGCACGGCGGCAAGTCACCGGGGAGGATTGGGGCACCTTTGATTCTGTAGGCAATGTTAGATCACCTAGCTCTGTCAGTGCTGGTTTATGTATTACCTATGGTACTATGGACTGCAAGAACGTTGACTTATTTAAGTTGAGGATATTAGGTCTAAAAAAGCAGCTGTTTTCCGCTAGGCAGCGGGCCCAAGAGAAAGAGGAAAAGTGTAGGCCGAGAGAGCTTGAGCGTAAGAGTAGTGACAACAATCCACTTATCAGGCCGGGGGAAATAGAACTGACAGGCCCTTCTCCGGCCGTCAGACATCCAACACCAGTAAAACCATCGATCGATTTACCCAGGTTAGAGCTGACGGTTTTCGACGGACGACCTGGGCAGTACTGCAAGTCCATCAAACAATTCGAAACCTACATCAAAAATAGGTAGGCGGCCCAGGACAAAGGCTTCTTTACTTGGCCCACTTTTTTTGAGGTAGAGCCAGAGAAGCTATTGATGAGTGTACCAAGCTGGACCCGGACCAAGGCTGAGCACGGGCGAGGAAGATTCCGGAGTGCTTATCGGGTCCTCCATTCAAGGTAGTTCGCGGTCTAGCAGAGGGCTTGATATTAGAGGCCAAACTTACAAAGGGCTATGCTTCCATGGGCCTTTCCAAGGTATCTGCGCTCTCATAAGTCGTTTTCTTGGACTGTACAAATGCAAAGAACTTCTCAGGATATGCTTTGACATTGTTAGGAAATTTCTTCTCATACTCCTTTTTGCCTCTCGTGGCAGGGCTTGGGCCCTGTTTATGGTTGTCTCTTGGTCTGCTCACGCGTAGTGCGTGCTGTGATGCTTGTAATAAGTCCACAGATGGAAAATTCCCGATTATGCTGTTTTTGGCTCCTGCCAAAAGAGCTCGGCTCATATTTTTTTGCTGTGTCAACGAAGACAACTGGTTTGTCCACCTTGTTGGCCAAGTTTTTATCTCCCTCAACCTTTCCTTCACAGGTGGTACCAAAACGCTTCGTGCTGTTGTTCTCGATCGATCCTAATACACTCTAGAGCTGCTAGGACCCAACCTAGATTCCGGATTTTGTGTCTTACATCGAAATTCGCACGCAGGACTCCGTGATTGTTCTTCCTTACGGGCTCTCCTATCGCCAAGGAGGCAAATTCAGATGAGTACCTAGTTGCCAGTAAGTTCAGAGTGGGCGGGGCTCTGTCCCTCGCGGAGGCTTGTTGCTTCTTCTACGTGTGTGCGGGCGTGGTTGTAAAGCCACTTCACGAGAGAATTTACGGTGGCTCCCCTGGGGGCACATTCATAGCCGCAGTTTACTTCTGGAGGATCCATGTCGCCCAATGCCATAAAGTGCAGTGACCTATTCAGCGCAATCTAAATAAGCTGAACTAGGTCACAGCTTTCTTCCTCGTCCGCCTTCAGTGATCTATAGACATAGACTATACCTACCGCACGCCGGCAAAGGCGAACGTAAAATGCGGTGGCTCGTACTTTGGGCGGTGCGAGTGCAAACAGAGCCTCTCATCGACGATATTCATCTCTCAAGGAAAGAGGCACCTCACCGCCTAGCCCACAGTCTATTCTATCCCGTCTGTAGGCCGCGTCCACGAAATAGTATGGCAATCTGCCTCTGCTTCAGCCAAGTCTCAGTGATGACTACACTCACGGGCCCACTCATTTTATCTTCTAACCCTCCCCTAAAGCTACAAACTTTTGTGTGCCCTATGACGGCGCTTTTACAACTCACCTGGTTCAATTATACTCTTAAAAATCTTTGAACCCTCGGGCAACAATTACTGGGAGGGCAACCCGTTTCCTGAAAAAGCAGCCACCTGGCCTGTATTTTCTTGAACCCTCAAGGCCACACCGTGCTCAGTAATTGGAATGCCTTCGAGAGAAACACCCGAGGCCCAGTTCGCCTCATTACTATACCCCTGTTGCCTCATCAACGGCTTCGGGTATCCACTCCTGCTCAGTTGTGCGGTTGGTTTTCGCTCCACGACTATTGCCCAACTTTCATCTGTATTATTTTTACTCTGTCTGAACTGTGATGGCATCGCAGCCACTTCCATTTCCATTTCAGTCACCCCCCCGCTCTCTAGGGTGCGCAGTCACTGAGCCGCCATCTACATTATAGTCCTGATGCCCGGGCCACCACTAAGCCCCTGCTGTATGTGCTGGCCAAGAAAATAAGCAAACTCCGCAGTATTAGCTCTGCGGTTGTCTTCCAAAGTCCCACTCTATGGCGCTTTGCATACTTTACCTAGGTAGGTAGCCATTCTTAGAACACTGACAACGTGCCTTTGGTCGGCTTTGCTTTTGGTCCATACCATCTGATGACGGGTTTTGCACATTTATGCAGGAGAAGGAGATTGCTCCCCCTAAAATCTCCTCCGGTGTTGACCCTCATATTTTTGAGCTCTTCTTCAGGTTTGCAACCTTATGTTTCGGCGCCTCCGGCTTTATCTCTTTTCTGTGTTTGTTTCGTGCCTTGATACTACATGGTTATTGTAAAGTAAGCAGCTGACGTCCCGCTGGAGGCGACCAGTTTGTCACTTCTGCAGGTGCATCCACTGATCTCAGCCCAGATGCGATTGAGTTTAACTTTCACCAGGAGTTTCACGACCCCTGACACAAAACAAGCCGGGCTGATGTCGCAGTTTTGGCAGATCTGAATGCTGGAAATGGTCAGCTATCAGTGAACTGGGCTTTTTTGGGAGGCCTTTTTGGGTTGAATTCCTGTAGCTCGGGAGGCGGCGAACGGTTGTTTGCCTTCTGCTAAAACCATTATCCGTTCCTTATAAGTAGGAGTTTCAGGCTTTCCAATCGCCGTGGCACTTTTCGGGGTCTACGCTCTTCGGGTCAACCGTTGACCCACATTGACCAAATCGCAATAGACTCTGAATGACGGAGACGCATACAGGACTGCAGGTTGTACCTCAGCTCCCAACTTGAATCCATCCATGTCGTTCTACGCTGAGCCGTCCGTGTGCTTCTGTGGGCTCTCCCAACACACGCTGCAACGGCGGTTAGGTTGCGATAAACTCTCCGATCCATCTCCTTCTTTCGTCTTCCGTAAGGCGCTAGCCGGAAAGCTAGCTGTAGCCGCACCTGATAGCGTGAACCATCTCCCGTGCTTATCAAGAGTGCTTCGCGTTCAGCTGGTCTATTAAGTACAGCTATTTCTCTTCTTGCCGAAAATCCCTGGGTTTCCGCAGAGTCTCTGCCTCTTATCGAGGCATTTCTCTTTCTCTCAGCTAGAAACGAGTATAACAAAGTTTATCTTGTGATGAGAAGTGCTATCAGATCGGCCTTTTTTTAGGAACCACAAAACCTGGTAATCGCAAAGAGCATTAGGGATGGAACGTACTGCCAACACGGAAAGTTCTTGTGAGCTATTCTGCCTCGCTCGAGTATCCTGTAGAAAGCCACCTGGTATGGGTAAAATGATCCGTGAAGCTGACGGTTCGCAAAATTCTCAATCAACAGCTGCATTTCAAAGGCTGGGAGGAACAGTTTTGGAATGTTCAGGTGACCCCCAGTGTTTTCTTCTATGGCTCTTTGCCACCCCTCTGCTAGCGCTTTTAGACAGCTGCACCTACCTCGGTGAAGATGTGAAAGAAGATCCAGGCCATAGGACTCCACGAAGCTTCGGGCTCCGATGGCCTTACCAGCCCCGTTTAAAGATGATGGAACTCATCTCCTTGGAGAACTTCATGTTTAGTCCCAAAAACTTTGGAATTCTGGTCTAATCATCTCCAAAACCGGGTGAAACGTTATTTGTCACCATCTTTGAGGAGAGCTCGCGCTGTGACTGCCCTAACCGCTGTGAAGTGAGCCCTATCCCGGTAGCGTCGAAGCCGCTTGCAAAATGCTGGAAAAGCAGACAAGCGAGGATTAAGCTGGGTTTCAAGCCAGAGGTGGGATTATCGATAGAATCCTGACCCTTCAGCGACAACTAGAGCACCGTCACACATTCCCAAAACGAACAATCGTTGTGTTCTTGGAAATTGGAGCGACCTTCAACTCTGCCTATAAGAATCCACTTGGGAGTTGTTTATTGGGAAATGGTGTACCACACGAGAGTGCTTCCCCCCAAAGTGTTGTATCGTCACACCTACGGTCTTGTGAGGGTTTGCGAAAGGCGTCTGCCCCATTTTGTCACCTCTAGTGGAGTTTGACGAGGTTGCCCTTCATCTTCATTTCTCGTCAGCTCCACCCTAGAGGATATCCCACAGAATGCCCTCCCCGGTCTTCAAGAAGGTGGAGTGGAATTCTTCCCAGGAAACAAAGATTTCAAGGTGGAATAGGTCAACGAGTTTGCCTTTCTGAGTAATGGTGCACCGACAACTCAAAACCCTTTGGGCAGCTTGGCTGTTGATGTATCCAGATATGGAATGCATTTTGTGCCTATGAAGTGCGAAGTATCTTTGTAAGATTGTCAGGAGCCTGGGCCTGTACTCACCCAGTGTAGTAAACAGCCTAATTCAGCCATTTGCTTTAAGTACACTGGAAACTTGATGACAGCTGGGAATGGCATTGAGGAGACCAGTTCGCAAATAGCAAAGGCTAGAACTGCTTTCACAGATCTGCGACATCGATGGCCCTGTCAGAATATGCGGCTTTTCTCCAGGGGGAGGGGGTACTTCGCCGCTGCATGTAGTGTTTTACTGTACAGTCTAGAGACCTAACAACTTCTCTTCAAGGGTGTCTGGTATCTTTCCAAGCTCAGCGATGGAAATCTCTGAAGCGTTGCTCGCGTCTGGTTGGAACATTTTGTAAGCAATGACGGGGTGCACCGTCACATGTTAGGCACGGACAGCCACCTTCCTAAGAAGTGTTGGATCTGCATAGCCTAAGGTGGCTGTGTGGTGCTGGAGTAATCACTAGCCTGCGTCTATCTTTCCGGGATCTATCTGGACCTACCAAAAATAGCTGGAAGAAGCGACTGTCGGATCACGACCTGGTGTAGATGTGTGCAGCGTGCAGCATCAGCAATGGCTTCTGTTAGCACTTCCCGGCTCCTTGATTGGAGTCCAAGGGTCGAGGAGTGTGGCAAAGAATAGAAGTCAATAATGAGAATGCTCCGCGGACTGTCTGTTGAGTTTCCACTCTCCGTAACCACAAAACTGTCAGCACCGCAAAAGAAATGACGAGGGATCAGGCCAGCAATGAAAGCTTCCTTCATGGGGTTCTCACGACTTTGATCCGTCACCAGAGCCTGAAAATTACGGTTCTCTCCAGATAGTTTCAAGTTAGGCAATTCTACCGACTTTTGTCAGACGTTTCGTTCGCTAGTCGACAGATGGCGCGCGGACGTTTCGTTCTTTGGACTCACGTGCAGAGACTCAAGGTGCTCATAGCTTGCTGGAAAATATCGCTCCGCACAACATACCTGTAAAAGGATGGTGAAACGAAGTTTACCAGTGTACCGAGATTGTTTCATTTGGGGCATTTTGGCTGAGATAGCGGGCCGATTGTTCCGAAGATTTTGGAGCACCGGTTTCATCATGGAACCTTCCGAGACAGTGAAACCGACTTATAGCTTCAGATCGTCTTGAAATAAACTGTTGTAGCTAGTGAGGGCCCTCTCATACCAAGAACTCGTCCTGTGCCATATTTTACTTTCAGTCGTACCGCATACATTTTTATGGTTTGTTCATTTGAACAGGCTTCTGTGCCTACTTCAGTTGGCTAGTGTCATCCTAGATCTTTTTGACACTGACATAATGTACCCTATCGACCGATTAGTACACCTATAATATTGCATTATCCGTCATTCCGCCTTTGATTCTAGCCTGGAGGTCGTACATATGTCAACGAGTAGCCTCCGGTTTAGCCGAAGGCTTATTAAGAATGTACTTCAACCGCATGCAATATTTTAATCAGCGCTCTTCTATGGGGGTTGCGCGTAGTTTATCCGAGAGGAAAGCTCAGTGAGCCGGAGTTCATTTGGTATACCAGCAGACACCAAGATTTACCTCGAAGATGGTTTGGCGATCTATGTCCAACCGGAATATTCTTGTTGTATGGAATGCTAGTGGTCCTCTGCGGGGAGGGGCTGTGTTTGTTCAATTTGCAAAGAGGAAGAATCTCCTTGAGCTCGAAGCTCTCTAAGTATATCACCGAGAATCCGCACTCACGGTAATCGAACACTAAAATGGCCGTCAGCAGCCTGCTTACTATACTGCCTTCCTCCAAAGAGGGAACACCGTCTGCATTGCTATATACTCCATCAGAAAGCAAACCGGGAGTATAGAGCTGACACTTTGTTGGTTTCCAGTGTCTTATAAACCTCTTTCCAGCTTTCCTACAGGGAATGTATGATACGACACTGACAACAACATTGTCACCTCTGTCGCGTTAAGTTATTTTCAATGGTCACGACAAGCTTCCAAGGCTAAAATGCCAGTCAAGAGATGCCGTAAGAAGCCTCGCAGAATAGAGGGTCATTTCAAAAAGGTTTGTCTGTCCAGAAATGACCAAACAAGTATTTTCACTGTTTGTTCATCCCTACACTGTAGCGTCACTTCAACTGGGCCAGAAAGCCTTTACGAATCTATGATTAATTGGAGTGGACTGTATTCCTTGCCGTGTTTTTATGGGCAAGAAGGCTTCAGCTATCCTTATCGGAGATCTTGGTACGCTCCAACCACTGGATAATACGTCCTCCTCAGCAAAACCAACGATGCTTCTCAGCGCCTTATCTGGCATCACAAGAGGCATTGTCTTGTAACAATCAAGCTCGAGAGTCACACCTAAGATTGGAAAAATCCATCCTTCCGAGGTGACCCGTGAACTAACCTCCAACTGAAACATGAATTACTTTGTCCTTGCAAGCGCCAGCATATCTTTTGGCGGACACTGGTCTCCGTTTTCTGTCTGCCCGCTGGAACCGGTTTCTGTCATAGATCCAACGCTCCTTCCAGACTCATACTTTGACTGCAAGTTTATGGATGCCAAGTCTCGACGGCACATCCCAGATGCGCTGCTCAAATGTGCAGGAAGACGCCGACTTTCCGAAGATATCATTGAACCCTCCAGCTACCCTCGGCAAGCCCAGGTTTCGGTTGTCGCTGATTTAAATCACAAACGAATGATGGTGGTAGATTAGAGCCACATCACAAGTAGATAATTTTCCGTTATAAAAATAGGTGAGATGATCGAGAAAGCAGCTCGATATGATACACTTACTACGTTGGACCTCAAAAAAAACCAACATCAAATGCCTATCCTGGATGAGGATAGCCATTCACTGTTCTCGAAGCTTGCGGGCGGTTGTATCAATTTTATCGTATCCCGTTTGGAGTAACCAATGGAGTATCTTGCGTCCAGAGGGCGATTGATCAAATCATTCCCACTGAGAAAGTTAAAGATACTTTCGGACACTTTAAAAATATGGCTATTTGCGGGAGCACTGCTGTTTAGCACGATTCGAATGTGTGGAGATTCCTGAATGTGGCCAAAAAAATATGATCTATCCTTTAACGAAACTGAAAGCCCATTTGGAGCTAGAGAAATCAAGCTGCTTGGATTTCAGGTCTCGAAATGCAGCATCAAGCCGGATCTCGATTGTTTGAAACCTCCTGTTGAAGATATAGCCGCTAAAAGATTCAAAACTACAACGGCAAGTTGTGGGCTGCTTTACTTGCTGTTCGCCCTGAATTTTCAAATTTTCAAATTTTCTGACACAGTTAACCCATGTGTACAAAGTCAGATGTTCCCTTTAACGGAAACCGTGAAATGTTTTGTCAGTCTCAAGCAGGATCTAGCAAAGGCAAGTCTAGCCACTGTTCGTCCAGAGCTACCATTTGTTGTAGAAACTGATGCCTCCGGCATCGCCACCACTGCCACGCTTAAGCAAGATGGGCGCCCGGTTTCGTTTTTCTCTGGAATGCTGACTCCAAGAGAAATGCATCACTTGGGGGTTGAAAAGGAAGCAGTGCTGTTATTCAAGCCGTGAGGAAGTGGGGACATCTGCTGCCCGGAAATTATTTTAAACTTGCTGTTAGCCAACGTTGCATCACTTTTATATCCAGAATCCAACAACACGGTAGGGTCAGTAATTAATGGATATGGCTTTGGAGAAGCGCCGCAAGACACTTTATGTTTTTATGGATTCTCCTCTCTGACCGACCCTGTAAAGACTCGAAATTTTCCTCTCTACTTTGCAGATGCCCAAAAAGTTATGGCTAACCGTGAAATGCATCCTGAGATATAGTCTATGTTTCAAGGTGTCTCGGCCGGTCATTTGATGAATCCAAAGCAGTCGTTCGAAAGTTTGTCCATCGAGTTGAACCTGCACTCCTATTTCTAACCCGGAACCAATATTTGGTAACGGCCATGTATGGATATTTTAGGCCCCCATTCCTGTTTGCTTTCTCGACCAGAGCAGTGAAAATGAAATACTGCCTGTCATTTGCTGAGTTTTTGGAATACCGGAAGACATACCTTCGGATGGGGACCCTTCTGTTATGTTCAATGAATTCCGACATTTTTACCTCAAGAACGGATCGCTTTTATCCGCGCCACTTCATGTAATTAGGAATGCAATGGCCTGGTTGAGCTTCTGAATCGAACTTTTTAAAGACTATTCTGTTGGGAATGAAATCAAATTGTTGAGTATTGGGCCTCATTTTATTCCACGCCGTACTTTCAACTCCATCGTTCAGATGCACCGCAGCTAATAAGACACCGCATGAACTTTTGCTACGCCATAGGCAGAAGTCTACTTTGGGTACAACTCTTCCTACCTGGCTTGCCACTCCTGAAAAGTCCGCTTGAACGGACACAGCAGAATGGCCACTTATGACCTGGTTGCAGGGGAGACCATTTTGTTCCATCAAAATACATACTATCTTCATGTTCGATTTTCAGATGGAAATGAAAGTACTGCTTCCTCATGTCTTCTGGCCCCAAAGAGCATCCAGGACAAACATGGAGATCACAGTCCATCGTGAGAATGATGGAGATACTGACTTTCCTTCGACGGTAGAACCTGATTTAGAACACGATGCAATGCCTGACAAACACGGGATATCTTATCAGTGTTCTGACCCGCACGACAAATCCCCGGCTCTCGACACACTCATTTAAGGAGAAGTCGTGTTCTCTCCCACTTTTTGAGAGAAATAGAAGCTAAGTGTCAGCTACGCTGATCATATCAACCTCTGCGGTTTTTAAACGTGTACCATTCACACTGGAACCTGATGTTTTCAACCTCGGAGACGAAAAGTATCGTGTTGCAGCCCGCTATTTTTATTGTTATTATTCCATCTATTTTCAGCTCTCACACGAGAACGGTATGACGGATAGAGCCTGAGTTTTGGACTTACTTCTTCTGTGTTTTGTACTGAATCTTGCCGTTGTTCTAGCCCACAATATAGGTTAATCTGTATAACACATCGGGAAGACTAATACACAAGATCGCTGTCAAAAGCTGTAACTCGAACTCACCTTCTTACTGAGATCTCCCATTATACGCTGTTCCGTTGGCAGGGTCTCCACATTACAGCATGCAAGGGTCAGGGTCAGGTTGATTCCGGAACTGCAGAGCGGATGGCTTAATTGTTGTTCATTGCCCCGGTGGGCTTCAGGGATCTCCTGGTTGTGCTTCAGCATGTTGTCTTCTCCCGGGGGCCTAATGTGCCCGATCTGCCAAACTCAAGTACTCCATGAGTTCACAGCATAGCAAGAGTATTGGTGAGAACCAACAATTGCAACGACCGTACTCTAATACAGCAAAAATTAGTCTGCCTCGCTAAACTGCTATAACACTTAAGGGCAGTGCTCCATGTAAAGGGTTGTAGGTGTTACCTCTGTAAAACACAAAGTAAAATTTCATGAACCCCGGGCTCAGTAAGTGAATAAGCTGTATCCTACTCTCGGAGCGGTTGAACAAAAACTCGGCTCCTTACGGCCCGCCCGATATAGCCGAGGAACTTGGGGAATCAACAAGTTACTAGTGCAAGAAACAGGACGGCCTAACACTTCCGCGAAGGTCTGGAAGCCGAAATGAGCTGAACTCCTGCATAACGCAAGGACCAATGTTGGTTTGTAATTGCGAAAACAGAAACTTTCTTGGGTTCTACTTAGCCAATGCATTATTTGGACCAACATTGACACCGAACGAACACAAATCGGCTGCCCACGGAGCATCCCGTTCATTCTTGTGACGCGGTAACAAGTTCGCCCACAAATCAACAAAAGCAACGACGATAACAATGACGGCAACGCGGTCGACACGGGCACAGACAAACAAGGAAGCTAGACCTGACGGAAGAAGCTCTTTTCCGTGCAAGATGCACGTGCAACATCTGTAGAGTCGTAGAAGGGATTTAATTCCGATGGGTTAAAAAATGAGTACTGCCTGAGAGACCCTCTGGTCAATGTAGATGGCTACCACAGAGCATTGTTTGCAGCAGCTCCAAGGTTCTGTGATGAGCTGCTTGAGATTTTGGGGTGACATCCCTGACGTGTGGAGTAACCTTTGGAGTACTGTCGTTAAGCAGTGTATCCCCTTCCAGACTGCAGCCAAGTTGAGCAGCCTAGAAATCGTCCGCAGTTATAGCTGTTTGCCGTTTAGATAAATGACGTAAACTGGGTTGCATCGCTGGCCTCCCTGTAGAGATGCTCGAAAGTCATCCAAGCCCATGAAGACGCAGGCGCAACTGGAAAATTCTATTGGAATGCAGACTGATCAAAACTGCGATTGCTGCGAATGCGCTTTAAAACGACTCACCTGAGCAGCCAACTGTTGGGCATATGAAACACAACCATCGTCACTCACGCGGTCAAGAGCAGGATAATCTCTAGGGGACCTTAGGGTGTGACCAAAATCTAATTCCGCGGCTTACTTTTGGCGTACACATACCGAGATACAATTTCCCCTGGCCCTCAGTCACGGACTTCGCTGCCCCAGCATCAGGGAGTGACCAAGCGGAAGTGGAGCGAGCTCCAAAGTGAATGGATGCTAGTTCGGGTGTCCCAGTGTAATCAGGATGTCCCTAAGGAGCATGAGATCTCTTCGTCACCTGTTTTACTCCATGATGTGTAAATGCTGAGCTCAGGTTCTGCCAGTAAGGGATACGTTTTTCAGACCCCGTACACGTTTCGTGGTCCTCCTTTAGACCTTCTCGATCGTGTTACCATCTCTCCCCAGGATGGATGTTAGAGCAGGGATGCGGCCCGATGAGTGCAAAGTAGAGCTCATGGAACGACTTGGAAGTGAACTTACTCAGAAGCAGGCTGAGCTGGTTCAACCTGAAAATCACTGTGCGAGCTAGAATGTTACATTTAGTCAACAGAGATAAATCGCCCTGAACGATCGAGCCTTCAGTTCTTTCTTGCATCACTCCGTTTTGTGCTTACCCCTAAGAAGTACTGGTTGGCCAGGCTTCCCCCCAAATGAATTACCTAGCATTTGTCTGTGTTGGAAGGAAGGCTGCTCATGCCCGAGCATCTGCGTAAGCTGTCCAGGTCTGTTTGCAGTGAATCTTTGCCCACTACCCTTCGAACCTCTCAGCAGATTTTGACGTTATCGGCGTGTACCAGGTCTTTTGATTCTACCTTCGGCAGAAGATGGTCCTCGAGGATAATGCGCATTGTCGGGCCTAAAAGGGGCGCTGTGCACTCCGCTCGAGACACGAAATTTGCCCGAGAAGGTCCCGTCAACCCTAACCTGGAGCCTTCGGCTGCTCACGTGGTGTACCGCCCAGATCACGGAAAACTCGTATCGCTCCATATTGCAAATTTGTTTCTAACAGCAGGGAACGGTTTACCCGACTGAAGGACTTCCAGAAGTTCAGTAGAACTACATTCACCTGAACCCCCGTTGCCGATGGCTCCATTTTACCAATCGACAGCCTCAATGAGGCTTCTTTGACACCGTCTACGCCCCAAAAATCCATGTTGAGAGTTGTAAAGGTGACCATCTTCAGTCAAAAATTGCGGAGGACACCAGTAATCAGGCTTTGCATATCTTTCGAGACAACCGAAAGTAAGGCCGTTTGGCAGTGGTTTTAGGGTGCGGTTTGTTGGCCAGATTTGAAAATTGGAGGAAACACATAAGTATTCTACTCCTTGGGTACTCGGCCAGCCTTCAGCGGGTGGCTAAGTAGCCCACACAGCGGATCGGCTTGCTAGTCGGTGCTCTGTTGAAGCGCAAGAGGCGGAACCTCATCGATGCCTGGAGACCTCCGCGTTTTCAATGCGCTGGGCTTTCGCCGGACCCGCACAATCGAGAAGCCCATATATTTGCCCCCCTTCTGGGAAGAGTCCTCGGCGGTTGCCTCTTGGTTAGTGCTCAGTGACCCCGGTTAGGCTGGAGTGATTACCGAAGGGTAGTTTGTAGGCAACATACTGGCAGAATCGGAGTTGCTTTGTTTTAGTGCATCACTTTCTTCATGCGTATCCGAAATTCTGGGCTCAGTGTTAGTTGCTACCATCATCCTCAACATTGTGCAGCTTTAAGCAGCTGGGCAAGCTCCACTGATTACTGCCTCTCTCATGATGTTGCACATGGAAATAGAAGGAATGAGTGCGCTGGATGGATGGGGAGTGGACCCACAAGAGTGGGAAAGGGAAGGAACGCCTCTAGTGCCAACACATGGAATACGGTCCAGCTGTACAAACAGGTACCGATCGATCATTCTGATTCGACGGAAAGTGACGACACGATCTTTACTGTCCTCACTTCGCTGTCATATACTTCACTGCTTCCATCCAACTGGCTGAGATAATTTGGGCCCAGAACGAAGACCTCAGACACATACTTCTCCTAAGTTCGACGTACACTTGCTCATCCCTCGCTGCCACGCCATCTGATGACCTCCAAGTAGCTTCCTCCACTCACTGGGAGGAATGGAAAGTAGGGCACGGCACGGTAGCCATGTCTGTCATACGGAACACGTACATAAGCCAACAAAGTCTGTAAAGCTGGATGAGCTTTGACAAAAACTCCCGGAGGTGGTACCCAATACTCGATTCCTGACCCCGCCACTGCTTATTCGGTCGTCCAATCCAAACTTAGGGATACTACGCAAACATCGATGGTCGAAAACCTCAACAAGGCGGGCATCTTCCGCACAGGGACCCAAAGTCTCCCAAATATACAACAAAACGGGGTGCATACACGACGTTTCAACTTCAGTGAAATATCAGGTAGGCGCCACAAGTGCATCTGCCCAGTGCACACCACTCGAGCTTTGGATGTGCGCCTGCCAACCTCTACTACCATGCTTTCATTTGTCGTCACGCTGCTGCCGGTGAAAGTGAAGCGGCAGACCATTTCTATGGCCCCCATCGAGCATTGGGGTCGGAATCGTCGAAGTACACTCTTGCAACATCAGTTTACACTCTGAAGGTGCAAATCGCATGCCCAATGAAGCCACAGCTCTTGTGTTCGTATCTACATAGTGCATGTTCAGTGCGTTTAAGCAAGCAGACAGGGTACTCCATCTAAGGCAGGTCACAAAGCTTTTCTTTATTTCCTAGTGGAAAGCCCACATCCTGGAGACTTTGCACAGCATTCTGTATTATCTCGTCCATGAGGAAGCTGAACGAGAATGACTAAACGAGGCATCCTTGCCGTACGCCTCCTGTCGCTTTGAAAGTTTTATTGCACGTTTACCGCCTCCCGGTGCATAAACTTTGGGAGATGTGGTTGAATGTGCTCTTTGGAGCATCCCCCGCTGAGACCTACAGTCGCCTCGTACCTACAGCCAACCCTCGCGTTACCTTGAGAAGCCCGCTCTTCTGAAAAAACTAGGCATCCCGGCCTTTTGCCCATTTCCTTGAGGCCTACCGGATGCAAGTCCTGAACAGATATCCTCATGCAAAACCGTTAGAATGCACCCACGTCTTATGCTTGTCGCTCAGCTAACGGAGGAGTGCCGGATACAGGTAGGTTGAGTACGATGGCAGAATTGGTGCTGAGGCCAAAATCGCGCATGGTAATCAGAGTTGCGGTGGCTTCGTTGAGCCTGCTTTTCTTTTTACGTATTTCGGGCCACATGCCTCTCAGTGTTCATTCTGCGCTTTTTCTGTCACCGGGGCCACTCTAAAAGTGGTCTGCTGTCAGGTTCGTTGTTCAGTTTTGAACAGAAATCATCGGGATTCGCTACGTATTCTTCGGTTCTGGTGACAATTTGATGCGGTCTAGTATCCAGGTTCGGCTGGGACATCTGTGTTTTTGTTGTGCTCCTAGAAATCTGCCGAGGAAAAAGAGTGAGGACACACCGTGAGGACACCGCTCTCTTGTGTATGGTGCAAATCTTCATTGCCCTGAACTGATACCTTACCTATTTCTACCCTACCACGAATAGGGAACATACTCGAATGGGCGCATGCAACGGAATGACCGAGTTTTAATAACTTAATCTGTGACCAAGATCCCTGTAGGCAAGCACATCTAATTGTTATCAGCTGTAGGCAGTTTATATATTGTTCCATGCCATATGGCTGTTCGTTGTTTGTCTGCTTGCTGCGAAGAAAATTAGTTTCTGCCAATTGGAAAACACGTTTGACGGAACAACCAGAGGAAAACTGATCCTTTAACTCCCTCAGTAAGTGTCGTGCCTGGTGTCGCTCTGTAGAGTTAACGAAGTCGTCCTTCACCAATTCAACTGACCTTTACCGTCTGCTGAAAAACGTCGGAACCCTTGGCCTGTCGCTGCTTACCTGGCCCTTCTCGAAATAAAGTCAGCCTGGTATCCGGGGTAGTGCGTTAGTGAGATCTGTGCTCTTTCTTATTCCTATGCTTATGCTCTAGTACCGGTGAGACATTTTATTGATTTTAGTCTGTGGTGACCCAGTACGTTTTAGCCCTTTTCCACTTTCTCACTGCAATGCTTTAGTTTCCGCATTTCTGAGTCACTTCAGTTTGTGTTACTTTTTGCAGCATGGGCTACCCTAAAATTTCGATGCTGAGATTAATTCACTTGCCTTCCATTTTACGCCGACCAGTTGGGGTAAGTCCAGGGCTTGGTTTGCGCTGTTAGAACCGAATTTTTCCCGGTGCATGGTGACTACGAAGAGTAATGGAGTTCACTACGTGTTCGCAGTTCTTCTTCCAGACGTCCTCGATGCGATGCTAGGTGTGTTGGAACCACAGGAGCCCAAGCCTTACCAAAACTAGAAAGCAATGGTCGTTAGCCCGATTTGCATATCCGACGATAAGTATATCCCCCGTTTGTTTGCGGACACCAAGCTTAGAGATCGCAAACTTTCCCCGATAGCTTTGGAACATGGGTACCTTTGAGAACTACCTAGGTCGGTCACAGTCTCCTGACACAGGTACGGACCCAAAGTCCCTCCAGTGACGTGCAGGGGGTTCTTTGGGTATTAACGGAAGCAACTTCCAAAAAGCATGCCGAAATGGCTGATAAAATCAGGGACACCTACCATCCGAAATTCAGTCAGGCGAATTATCCCATAATGAGTCTCCTACTGTCTCTTAAGCGGCTATTGGGCTCAGTCTTCCCCAAAAGATAGAAACACTCAACATATCTCCGGTTGGGGGCTCAACTAAGGCATATCTAACGGTCACTTTCGGCTAAACAGATGTCCCAGTTGCATCCGTATAAAACTTCCTGTTCATCCATCGCCAACTGAAGCCCTTTGTCCGCATCATCAAGTATATCTCCCTTAGGCGCTCTGCTGCACGGCATCTTGTTCCGTGGCTAGACCTGGTCGGGGCAACGAAGAAGCTAGTGCGTAGCTGCGACGGACGCTAGTGGTCGGGGTAGTCACCTTTTCTAAGCCGTCGATCGTAATTCAGGGACACTCTACCTGATAAAATCAGGTGCTGAAGTTGGTGTGCTACCATCCCAGGGCCAGGCTCCAGATAGGTACCTCTTTTAGATTTCAGTCTTCGTCGCACTACCCACTGGGTTTTATTGGTGGCATAGGCTCATGAAGCACCACCTGGTATTAAACCCTTGGTTGATTCTCTTTAGGAAGGCCTCGTGTACCCTGCCACTGATCTATCTGTGAATGGGATTCCAGTCGATTCTTACTCAATCAGCCTCGTTCCACTAAAAACGACCGACTATCAGTTGTTCAATGGCGTCTTAGATACATACTGAGAAAGGGTTGCGCACACCATCCGTACTACATGCGGTAACCGTCGTGGTAGATCGTAACAGTAGCACTTCAGGCTCTTCAGCTTCTTCTTGGGCTCGCCTGATTTCAACCGACAAATTAAGAGTCTCGTGAGTTGAGTTCGGGGACATGCTTCAGTCTGACATTTTTCTCGCAACAAGTGATCTCTAGGCTTCATCAAGTCACATGACCTTCAAAAAGCCGGCAGTTTGGCGACCATTTGAAGATTATAGAAACCTCAATAACTCCTCTGTTCCAGGCAGGCATCTCATCCCACATACCCAAATATCACGGCCAACCTCAACGAGGCTGGCGTGTTCCCAAAAATAGACCGAGCCATTTGGTGCTCATTTACCGCAGCCTTCGATAGATTTGATTCGAGGTGCCGAAGATGGCCCCCTAGAATTAACCGAGGATGTTAGGCTGCCTCAAGTGCAACTAAAGACTCATTGGCTCCGGCTACATTGCTGCCAGATTTCGACTCCGAAGCCCAAATGATTGTGACCACGAATGTCTTAGACAAAATGATTGGTGGCTTGATCCAGCAAGGGTCTAAATCACAGTGGGAACAACTAGCCTTTTTCTTCTGTCGTCTTCTACCAAAGAACACCACGTGTCCAACATTCGGTCGGGAAATGCATGCTGTTTACAGTATTGTTAGACACTTGACGTATCTTGGAAGGCAGAAAGTTCGTCGTCTTTACCGGTCATAAACCACCGAGGTATGCTTTTCATAACCAAACCGATAAACAATCAACACGTGAGTCCCCTTAACCAGAGGTTGTAGCGGTGCTTCCCAGTGGTGTTCGTCCCGTTTCGGGCACCGAAAACGTTGCGGCTGATGCTCTCTTCCTCGCTCAAGTGGACTGTATCTCAAGCCTGCCATGGGCTGTAGACCTCAAGTTCTGGCTGCAACCCAAAGTTCCGAACTGGGTGTCACAAGTTCAAGCCAGATGGCATCACGTTACCTTCGGAGTTTACACTAGCCACTTCCCTGGCATTCGAGCTAGCTCCTGGTTATTTTCAAATAGGCTCATTCGGGGTGGCTTGCCAAGGAACAATCACAACTGCGTACTATAGTGCCTTCGGTGCAAAAGATCAGAGGTAAACAGACGTGGAATGGCCCCTTCCCAGTTTTATCCCCAAGGTTTTCTCAAATTCATATCGATATCTTTGGTCCCCACAGCCCTCGTAAGGGTTTTCATCACCATTTTACCGTGACCAACCGCCCAATCCGTTGGCCGGAGGCAGACCCCACCGTCAGTTTAGAGACAGGAACCGTAGTAGCTGCTTTTACGGAACATTAAGCTTAAATATGTCGTTGGTTCTGTCAATTGAAAGAGATTTGTTCGACTGCTCTGCCAGCGGACGGCTGATTCTTCAATTATTTTAGTTAGTGCCGGCTTTTGTGTCGCTCTATTACGTAAAAGTAATCGACGTTGTTTCCATACCAGCTGTTCTTCACTAGTCCCACGGACTCTCATCTTGGAAACGGTCGAAACCCCACGATCGGCTCACGCGGCTTTGTTTCCCTCAATACCCAACCGCCTGGTTCGCTGTTCTCTCGTTTTCACTCTGTGCTTAATTTTCACTATTCGCCGGTTCCCAGCATCAATTTTTGTAACTGGCCTTTTTCGTTCTTTTGCTTTGCCTTTCACGGTATTCTCGTTTTATTTCATCTCCCTATACCGTCCCCTGTTTCGTTCTACTTTATTGAGTTTCTGCATAGCTCATCCAGTAAACGAAAGCTAGTCAAGTCGGGCTCTTTTCCTGTCTTCCGTTTTGTCCGGTCAAGTGGTTTTGACCAAATTAAGTAAGATGGCATGCAGCTGCCTTGCCAGTATGGGTTTGAAACTTAATGAGTGATGTGAGTTTTGTGGTTTGCCCTGGTGACTCTCCCGCCTGGTTTCCACCCACTGCGCGATGTATGACTGTGTGTCATCGATCGAAGGGAAAATTTATAGGAAAGATGGATAACCTGGCAACTCCACTCCAAAATTACACCACCCCCGAAAAAAGTCCAATGCTCAAACAAGCTCCAAGCAAGACTCATCTATGCGGGCACCATATCAACGAGAGCAACTTCTAATTACCACCTTCACCCTATACGAATGGCATTATTCGAAATGCTGCAATTGGGGCTTTGGATGGGGCACCTGGATAGAGCGCAACTACGTGCTTGTCGAGTTGCCTTTTGAACGACAGCTTGCAAGTCACTCCAACGGCTGGCGCTCGTGGCAGGTTCCACCGGCTGCAAACTCGTGCTGAGATACTATGTTCCACGGCCGTCACTCGCTGACCTTGTTGCTCCAGCACTGGGGCGTGACTACACAGCAATGAAGCCGACGTCAGTGTGTACCAGATCCCACTGGTGTGTCTCTCGGAGATCAAGATTCCCCTCAGGTGAGTTAAGTCCTCTCTAGTCTTCCGGCATTCCATTCTACATAGATTTAGACTGCTATTGTATGCGCTGCGAGACCTTCCGCTGGACCCAGTCGAAGGCGTTCCCACCTCATCGGGGTACTAGTGGACAAGCCCGAACGTTTGTCTTCGAATACGGTCTGACCATTGTGGCATAAAGTTTTGACAATGTTTCGGGCTTTAAGTTCCCTAGGAGCCTGCTGATCTGGTTAGGTCTGAGCATGACCCTGAGAGCCATTGCTGTGTGAATTACGATCTGAAACCGATCATCTGCAGCAGTGGTGCTCAGGTACTTTTTCTACGTAACTCACCGCAGCGAGTTACCATCTAAGGGTACCTGTTCACCCGGTGCCCCCCTTAATACACGACCCTGCGTTTAGCAGTACCTAATGTCACGCCACTGCAAACTACCCATTGACACAAACTGTAGAACAGTTTCGAAAGCTTTTTTAGCATTTTCCATCAGAATTTACCAACGGAGCTTACCGTCGCTCGCGTAGCGTGGGGTACTTGACCGCACCCAGGGAGGGAAGTAGTTTGCAAGGGCAAGGAACTAAACAGATCCAAGTACGGACTTGCGAGGTACCTTGATCGGCGCTCGATGGCTATCGGATAGAATTCGTTTTATTCTTATCCTGTATTTTCTGTCGGTTAGATGTTTGGAAACCTCAAATACCCCGAGACTCTGGGAGGTCATATTCCTGTAGACCCTTCAGGACGAGTGGGTGGCAAACACGATCTGTGGCCTCGAGGAGATCTAGGGTGAGACATTCATTCGGAGCCTCCTTTCCAATTCCCCGGTGTACCACTCCATTCTGTCTACCGGGTAGTTTCGTCAATATCCGCGGCCCTAAAGGCCGCGCGGAGCACTGTTCAATATGGCGCCTCCGTTGAAGAGCCGACATTTGACATCGCTGATCAGACCTTCCATAATCTTGGAGACTACGAGGAGTGGTACCACAGTGCGACAACCCTGCTGTACCGCCCTGTTCCCTACCTCAAGGACCGGTGACACCAAATGGGATTCCCACTCACCAAATACCTGTACAACTCTCGTGGAATGGTTGCTAAGATTTGAGAGTAGAAGAGCTAATCGCTGCGCATACTGTTTCAGTAGTAGGGGGGAATTTTCATCCAGCCCTGTGGATTTTTTTGGCTGTGGGCTGCTGAACTTATGCTAAACTCTTATGGGTGAGAAAATTGGCATACCTTGTGTCGCCTTGGTTTGGTCATCGTTGCTTGCTTTGTTTGGCCTATCCATTGCAAAAGCCGAGGATTATCTTCTAGCCGGAATATTGGCTGCCTTCTTATTGCTTCCCGTCATTGTTCCATACACGTGCAGCACGTCTGTTATTCCAGGTCTAGCTTCAACACTGTGGGAATTCACTTATGGAAGCTTTTGGGATCCATTACCAGCTTGTACGGGAACTGCTCCTGGTACTCAGGAGAATCATGATTGCGTTGTGCAACACACGCGTTCCGGATGCGGGCACATTCGGTATAGTGCCGCTAGAGTCGGGTCTATCTTTACTTGTACTAAATCACTCCACCTTTTTGGGGTTTTAAGCTTCCGGTGGCTCATTATCTGCCTGGGTCTCAGGGTTTTAAATGGTTTTTGCGGTAAAAACCTTTGTGTACTCCAGCTATAGTTCCCCTCACACTGTTCCAGTGTGCTTCAACACAGGACTCGTCCGGTGACTAGTGCACCAAAGCTGGATATTTCTCCACAGCTAAAAGATTTGCTCGGGGCGGGTTCAGCTAGATGGCGCCTTTAGCTCTTGGTGGTGTGCTCCAACTCAAACCTGATGGCTTCATGATCTCAGCCTCGAAGGTCAATCAATAACTAGTGGGTCACTCTCTGGTGCCGATGGAATAGGAGTCCATCTCCGTCGTGTGAGTTGCTTAGCATGCTCGTAACAGCCCGGCTGTTCTTTGTGTCGAGAAACGCTAAATGTATGGACCTGTAACCTGCGTAGGGGTATGTGGTGGTGACTAAAGACTCGGGCAGACTGAAGTTACCCATAACAAGCACGTGGGCAAGTTTCACTGACCCCACTTGTTAATGTGCTTCCGGCGTGGGAGAAATGACAGATTCGGTGCAGCTTGGATGTCTGTAGGTAAAGCCCAAAAAACACCTCCCAATTGTAGGCAGACATATTGTACCACGGGCTCCCGCCAGCAGTTTATCTGGGGTCAGGCAGGGAAGCCGTGTTGCTTTCAGCTTCCTGGCAGTGTACAAAACACGCCTCTCCTGAATCTCCTGTTCGAGCAATTCCGATGATACCAATATCCTGGATCTCTAGCGTCGAGTCAGGAGATCCTGTATGCAACCGTGTTTTGGCTATTCCAATCAACGGTGCTTTGTATTTAGTGCCAAAAAAGCAAAGGTTGAGGGGCATTTTGCCCAGACCTGGGCTGCTTTTAATACACGGTTTCAAGTTTCGTCCATCATGGTTTCACTCGCTGGAGACGGAGACTCTCCCGTAGCTTGTGCGGGAACTCTAGTGGTTACCGCGATAGATACCGACCCGTGCGCTACTTGTGGATAGGAGAGGGCAGGACAGCTTCCTCGGGCCAGAGTGGGAGCGATTCTAACGTCCTTCCAGATACTTGAGCCAGTAAGGCTTGGGAAACTCCCCGGGAGCTGCGACTTTGAGTTTGTCGTTTGATTTCAGCTTGCGTGGCTGAAAATGTCTTCGTAACTTAAACAGGAAAAAAGTAGATAACAAACAACCATAAGCTCCAGTATGTACGTACAAACAATGAATGATCGTTTGCTGGTGTTATACTAGCTTGAGTTTGCGACAGATGTCGGGCCCTCCGGTTCGCTCGGCCTACACTCATTGTTTCTTTTTATTTGTCCCCCCAAAGCTGAGGCAATGGTGCTTGCGCGAATGTTACTTGAGATTATTTGGTTCCCTATTGTATTTTCCAGGAAGATTGCTGGGATGATTGAAAGAGAAAGCAGGAGTGTAACCGTAGGAAGAAAAGAGAAAAAAAGAACAAAAATCGATCGGTAGCTGAACGAAAGGTGAAATAGTGGCGGAATATGCAATGAAACTGGCCTGTTTGGTTGAGATGACAAGGTTAGTTAGAAAGACATTCCACAGTTCTCTGGTACCACCTGCATTGGTGGGCAAAAACCAGCCTTTGCTACATATCTCGAATGAATTCAACCAGGTTGAGAATCGGTGTTGCGTTAGGCGCTTGTGCTTTTCATGTGATGACGTGCTGTAGGATGACAGGGGGACATGTTCCCTGAGTCCTCTTTTCCAGGAGCTGACTTCACATTTTTTCTTTCTCTTTTCTTCTTTTATGCTTTCACGGTTCGGGAGCTTGGCTCCTTTATGTCCCCCGGGACCGTCTCACCCATATAACTTTCGACAGTCTGGCATGGTATCTCACTTTTTTGTCGGCTCCCGCGGTCGGGACTTAAAGGCACTATTATTTTGCGAATCATTTTCACCGTATATCTGCACTTTTCGTTCGTTAGACTGGGACGACTTCTTCCTGCAAAGCGACCCCCAGCTGGCTCCTGATTCACTATATTCTAACCTGTCATACTTGCTGTCCGAAATCACTAAAACTCGTATCATATCAAACCGAGTCCGTAGTTCAGTCCTGAGCCGAAAGCAAAACAAATATCTGAGGTCCCAGAGGGTGTATCACACCAGTAGTGACTTATCTTCATTCTTGCAGCTCCAAAGTCTCTCGGTAGCAATCAGAATTAAGAATGACGATATGCTCAAAAAACAAGAAGTATTGGCCTTGCAATGCCATGATACTCCCTCAAAGTTGGCACGTCTAATGAAGAACAGGAATTAGAGCAAACCGGCAGGTATCCCCTCTCTCATTTTGGAAAATAACGGGCACATTACCTCACCTGTAGCGATAGCTGAGGCACTCAATTCCTACTTTGCTGCATCCATGACTACGGACCCCCTTACTTTACCCCCATGCAAAGACCCTGTCACCGAGCACTTACTGTCTGATTTAGAATTTGCTCTAAAAGAGGTGACCAACCAGCTTACCCGTGTCCGAAAGTCCTAACAACTTGGCCATGATGGTGTTCCACCGACACTTCTACGTCTTGGAGGAACCGATGCCGCAGCCCTACTATTGAAGTTCTACAATCTATCCATCAAGTTTGGCATATTTTCTTCACAATGAAAGACTGCGGTCATCATCCCAATCCATACGAAAAGACCAATACATGACCCCTCAAATTGCCGCTCTATCAACCACACTCCAACTGCTTCTAGGTTGATGGAACGCCTCATCAAACAGCAGATGTCCGACTTCCTATTGTCCCATAACACCATCCATAGTGGGCAGCATGGCTTCTTTAAGTCACGTTCATGCACCACTTGCCAGTACGACTTTTTTAACCTCATAAAGACGGCCGCCGACAACAGTAAATCCATCATCATTATATTCCTTGATATGACAAAGGCGTTCGACCGCGTCCCTCACGCTTTGTTACTAACCAAACTCGAGGCTCACGGCTTTTCCGGTTTGCTTTTAACGTGGTTAACATCATACCTACCGAATCGCTCACAAGTGGTTTCCATTGATGGGTGCTTCTCACAGCCTGCTCCAGTCACCAGTGGAGTTATACAAGGCAGTGTACTCAGTCCTTTACTTTTTCTCATCCACATAAATGATATGTTTCCCATCTTGCACGATGGCACCCCATTCCTTTTCGCTGATGACGTTAAGATTGTCTATTCGTTTTCTCGTCAGAACCTCAACATTATGCTGGATGAAATTTCTAGTGACCTAAAGCGACTCGGGGATTGGTGCAATTCATGGAGTATGGACTTCTCGACCTCTAAGAGCTGCTACACAACATTCAGATGTCAAGTGGCTCCCGGAACCCCGCTTATCCACGACCTACCCATCTCGTACAGCCCTTTAGTTCGAGACCTTGGTCTTCATTATTCTTGTAGCTTTAGGTTTTCTGAGTATGTTTCACTCCAGATTGCGAAGACGAGAAGAACCACTGGTCTCATTCCCAGAACGTTTCGGCTAAATGATTGCAAACAGCTCACTTACAAGTCTCACGCCAGGCCCCTCCTTGAATACTGTCCTATTATCTTCACCAACATGACGAAATTCGACCGCATTTCTCTGCAGTCCGTGCAACCTCAGTTCACCAAAAAATTAGTAGGATTTTCCTCCAGCCTGTGTCAAAAGGATCGACGCATCCTACTCAGTCTTGACCCTCTATGGCTGCGTCGCGTGAAGCTAAATTTATGCTTTCTGTTTAAGCTGTACCACCGTACGGCCCTTTCGTGTACTGAACCCATTCGCCTCACTCCCTCCACCAATTATGCCTTACGCCATCGGTCACTGCAGCTCTCTATTCCTAGATCAAAATTAGCGTTAAGATCTAACTTCTTCCTTATAAAATACTCAAAGTGAAGGAAAAAACTCCCACTTAACATCCGCGAGAGTCTCTCAATTTCCCATTTCAGAGGCTCGCTGGATCACTTCTTGACTGTTCCAATTGATCCTTCTTACCGGCCAGACCGTCACCAAAAGGGTGGCCTACGAAAACGGGTTTGATTACTAGGATCATTGCGCCAGAACTTTCATTTCTCGCCCGATGACAAAAGCCAGTGCAACTATTTCTTTTTACGCTATATTGCATACAATCTATACTACGGTAGCTACAGTTTGCTGACTTCTGTAACAATACCTAGTTTAATGCTTGCCGGTCCTCCTAATTTTAGACAATGTTCGTGTTCTATTGCCAACCAGTCTAAGTTCCTTTGCCTTAGATGTCTCTGCAGCAAATGGGTATGTGGCTTTGGACCCTAGGACACTGAGTTCCGCTGTCCACCACCTTACTTGATCCTTCACTCCTTTCCCGTTCATTTTGGCTGCCACCACCGGCCCGGGTTTTATGTCCGGCCTCATTTCGCCTTTCTTAATCATTTCATTCCAGAATCTCTTATCCCAGAAGCCCACCTGCTAGTACCTACTTGGTGTCCTGTCCTCTCGTCTCATCTCTGTATCTACCATCCACCAACCACTATCATATTCCCTCTTATACACCACACCATTTCCCATCAGCTGAGCTAAACTCATCTACTCCAACTAGCCCGGAATTGTCTCTGGTAGTCTTAGGCATGGTCTGGCGTTGTATGAGACTGATATACGTATGCCAGCTTGTGCCTTACAACGTTCGTTGTCCTACTCCGTGTGTTTGCATATTCCCACGCTGCATTTTCCCAGTCCATGCTAGCGAAACCCCTGATGTCAACGGCACCCATTCCATAGCGTCGTCCGAACGCGGAGAAAACAGACCACCCCCAGCAGTTGCGAAAAACGGCAACTACGCATTAAATTACGATCGGGCAGAGGGGCTATGGAAAGTTCCTATATGGGCTCAACCACCCCTCTGTTAGGAAACAAAAATAGAAAGCTGGAAAAAGAACAGTGGAAACAAAAAAAGTCTTCGTGAGATTGATTCGATCTCCAAATACCACTGATATCCGGCTGTGAAGGAACTGAACAACCTCCATCTATGGGTATGTCTCCCATCAGCTCAGACCTGATCCTGCGAAAAGGGAAACCCCACATCGCCCTTGTTCACTTGAAAAGCTTTTGGTTTCCACGCACGAGACTGACTGGGGTGACAGTGCACTGGGCTCTCCACATACGCTTACCCGACCCCCGCTCTAAGTTTCAACCACCCCATACCCTCCCTAAGCACACCTAGCATGCATGTCTACGTCAAATACAATCGCTACAATAGCCCTAACTTTCAACCCATTGACCTGGACAGCATGTAGAAGTACCTGACGAATAACGGCAACCGCCCGGAGAAGGAGAAAAAGAGAAAACAACATAGTGGAAACCGGTCACCTTTTCCATCCATACCCCTCCATCTTCCGTCATCTTTCTCAGAGAGCGGCCTTCTCGATTTCCTAGCATCCAAGCCACCTTCGGGTTTGCAACCCTGCCTAACAGTAACCACAGCCTCCTGCCAGCTACAATCACTACCGCAGCCTGGACTTTAAGCCCACAGACATGGATAACATATGGAGGCAACAGATACTCAACACCTGCCTCACTTGAGTCTACAAAAAATTAACACGGAGAACTGTTCATATTTTTCCATTCCCTAATAACTGTCTTTCTTCACTCATATAACAAATATGATATTCAAGCAACCACCAAGTCATGAGATTTCCCTGCTTACACTCAAATCAAATATCAGTAGACCGGCACTACCGAATAGGAGCACAGACCAACGTACGTCCACGTTTCTGTGCATGATAACAATTTTCTCTAACGCATCACCACCGATGCCCTAGTGGTTCTTTCTGCATTCTCACCTAATTGCTCTTTGGAACCTCTAATTGCGTGCAAACCATTTATCCTTTGAAATGCAGACGCAGCAGCCCACCCGGTTTACGCCATCTTGCAAGCCTGAAGTAGTATTTGTCAGCCCCCTGCAACCCTAATTCACTGAAACTCTCGAATTAAAACCCAGATCAGAGTATGGAATGTGCCACTGAAGGTTCACATAAACCCAACCAGTTCATTATTAATTGTCGCCAGTTATTATCATAACTCACAGCTGGAACCACGTTCAGGCTGCTAACATCATTTATTTCAGGTTTGTCGTCGCCCACTCTCTCGGGCTCCACTTTTGGTGACCAAGGTCCACATCTTGACGCATACCGACAGAGACCTAAATGGAATCTTTCATACCAACCGGAATTGCAATCGAGCCACACGACCTAAAACACTCTCAACTGCTTACCAGTAGATTCATAGGCGTCTTCCGACGCAACATTTCCACTACTGACGTCATTGTTGGAGTCTTCACAAATAAAAGTTCACAAGCTACCCTCTACTGATTGATTGACACGTCCCTTATCCAGCTTGATGAACCATACCCACGGGATGCTGCATATCACCTTGGTCTCATGTGAAACAATCCAATAACAGAGCCAGAATACGCAACACAGGAGATTTTTACTCATTGAATTTCGATACGCCATCCAAAAGCAAGTCCACTTATCCCGCTCGTCCGTGGTTCCCAATAATGACGCCGAATATAACTGGGAATCAGTAAGTCAATGTTTTTGTCAGCGTAACAGAACAATAAGGCGCGAGCCTAGGCGGAGGTCTCCCACTCAGTTTTCTCTTGCAAGATTTCATTTTTCTTTCGATCGTTGTCGGCTTGAGATTGATTCTTCACTAATTCAAGGCCTTCAAGTTGCGCTCCCTTTTTTCTGAATGACACGGGTCATTGATACCGAATCTAAACTCACCTTTTATATGGATTGCCGTTTCCTCCACATTCATCAACGTTTCCTAGTCCACTTCCACACAGCTTGTTCATATCTCCCCGTTTCATGACGCACTCCTTTTATTGAGACCGGGAATATCCGTCATTCCGGGCCATCACCGTCTTCATAGAGAGCCGTCCTCCTCATATTCACCAAAGTTCACGAGCGTGCTCCCATTCGTTTCCTTCATTTCTCAATGTTCATAACTTATTCCGTTCACGGAACCCCAATAGGCCTCCGTTATCCACAACTTGCATTGTTTTGGTTTATAGCGCATCCTTAGCGCTATATTTTCTCGACATATTTCGCATTCCCACGGGCCACCACCAACTAACTCGGATTCGAAACCAAACCGTATTTGCCGAGCAAACCATTATCATTTCGGTCGACTAAAACTAACTCTAGCTTCATTGCTCTGCTTCTGACGATTTTGACTCGCTTTCTTAAAATTCGTGTATAAATCATTGTTTAGAGTAACGCTGTACACCATGATCATGCGCTTGCGCGTGCGTCTCGACCATGGTCGATAAATATACCATTATTATTATTATTATTATTATTATTATTATTATTATTATTATTATTATTATTATTATTACTATAATTATTATTATTATTATATATTCATATATTTGTACAAACCAGGGAGTGCTTTACATCAGCCTTACATTTTTTGGTTTATGAGGAACCTCTTGCCGGCCCACTAGTCGTCAATCCCTTTTTTTGCCTTTTGACAATAGGGGTAGTATCTGCTTACTTTCGTGTGGAAATGTGGCACTGGTTTCTTCCTCAAGTTCTGTATAACCCTTGGCTCTGGGTGTAGCCGTAGGCGGTGTGTTATCATAGTGGTTTCGTCAAGAGTGTTGGAGGGGAGGTTTGAAGGTGCAGAAATCGGTTGGTATGTGAAAGGCCCAACAAGGAGGGAATTTTAAAATATTTCAGCCGAGGTAGGGGGCAGAAGCCAGAACTCTGTGGAGCCCGCACTAAACCAACATTAAACAGCCTGGTTTACTGATACCCTTGAAACAGCTCTGACCACACTTGGTCCAGCCCGCGCTTGAAATCGGGAATTGTATTTCAGGGGATAACTACCGATGGCAGCTTTTTCCAGAAGTTTAAAACCCAATTTGACAAGAACCTTGATCTTATATTAAGTCTGATTCTTTCTTTCTTTAGCTTAAGTTCATGACCTCTCAGGCCGTCCATGGGAGCAGGGCGGAAGAGTATGCGGGGATTGACTACGTTGACGCCCTTCATAACCTTTGAATTTCAATGAGGTCGCTCCTCAGCCTCCTCTTTTCTCCCGGAGAATAAATTGAGATGGGCCGGTCTTTCTTCGTATTACTTTGCCTTTGAATCTCTGCCTTCTTGATGGCGATACGTTTCACTCGTTCTATACAGTTTATGCCCCTCTGCTGGTATGGAGTTCAAGCTTGGACACTTTGAGTCGGATCATCACTTGGTATAGTGGCAAAATTCATTGGGGTTTGGCAGATGCCAGAGCTCGTCTGATTTGAGAGCTTTTCTCCGCGCGGCTTCCTCAGGCACTTGCTTCCAGGCACTGGACGGACTGTGTAAAATCATGGATGGAATTTGTTCCTAAATTTCGCACTACCTTTGTTGGTTCAACCTCTGGAGAACCTTAAGGGTGTCATTTGAAGGTGGGACCGAGGAGGCTGTCAGCAGTTGGCATTTTTAGAAGTTTAGTGGGAGGCCTTATTTCGTGGTCCAGTGTATCCCTGCTTAGATATCAGCCGTCAAATCGCTTGCGTTTCCTTTTCCTCTCGCTTTATTATCCTCTGCGAATGTGTGACACGGACTCACAAGGAAGGTTTTGAGATCGTTGATAAACAGCAGAAACAGAAGTGGGACTAGAACGGATCTCTGTGGATTTCCGCTGACCATCTCTCCCGGGTTTGGTAGGTCGTCACCAACCTTAAACCGGTAGGTTCTGCCTTCAAGGAGGCCAAAGGTCTAACTTTTTAGCTGGCCATCAAGACCAAAGTCGGACAGTTTAACCTCTAACAGTCTGCATCGAAAGCTTTGCGGAAGTCTAGGTGGCAGACTTCGACCTGGTCAAGATGGCGGGTGACGTAGTCCAGAAAGCATATAAGGTTCGTAAGGCAGGAGAGCCACTTCCTAAACCAATGTTGCGCTTCGTTCAGCATGTCAATTTCGGTGACTTGTGTAACATTGCGATACCTAATCAGCCTTTTCAAGCACTTGTCCATTACGATGGTCAGGAACTTTGCTTCCATTCCAGGGCTATTTTTTCGGTGATTACAACTAAGTCTTTTCCCAGTCTGTGGAGACCCTGCCTCCACTGATAGAGGCGATGAACAGCATTTAGTTTGGGTGACAGGTTACCTTTGCTAGGAGTTTCGCCATTGCTGGATGAATTCCATTTGACCATGCTGACTTATGTGGGTTCGTTACCATCGGGACTTTTGAAACTGCCTATGAGGTGACCTCTACATCCCGTGGTTTGGACATATACCGAGAGGACAGCTCAAGATCTGCGCCACTGGCGATTCGGTATGCTTTTTGAAAAGTTTCAGTAGAACGGTTGCTTTTTCACTGTTACTTGTAGCCCTCCTGCCGTCCGCAAGATGTGGTTCTCCAACGCTTTCCCTAAGTGCAGCCTTAGATTATGTATACCTATAGAATCACTTCGGGTTTGACTTTACTTGTAAGGCACGTTTTAGTTCAAATTTTTGCCCTTTTGAGCCTTTATTTTTCACCTCTCCATTCCTTTATTGTCTGTATCTCTCCTGTGAGTTGTGGCCGCAAGACTGTAGGTATCTCTGCCATCAACGGTTCCGTTGATTTCGAGCCCGTTCAACCGCAGGCGTCCACTAAGAGGGCATTTAACGGTTTTTCATGCTTCTGGTAGGAATGATTTCGTCCGCAAGTGCTAATAAGCCGCTTTTGATGATTCTGCATCTCATCTCTATTGTCGGGTTTTCTCTCTGTGGCAGCCACTTCATCTTTGGGGCTCGCCACAAGGAGGTTGCTCTATTTATTCCTCCAAAACTTCTGGCGCGTATCGTGCTTTTAGTTTCTTTAGGCCTTTTAGCTGGAAAGTGAGCGCGCAATGGTCACTTTACTTCAGCGGTGCTTGGGTAATCATCCAACCGGCGTCATGTTTGCTAGTGGTGAAGGTGAAGCATTGGAGGCATTTGGACCTTGTTACGTCTGGTAGCTTTGATGACATGTTGCAATACGTGGCGTTGCCTTTACAAATCCATGGATTCCCTCTCAAGTTCGGTGGTGTCCCCACCATGCCCCCCTAGTTAGTGTTGGGTGCGCTGAAATCCCCATCAACACTAGGTCCGGGGCGGCATGTTTGACTCGAGTCAGAAAACTTAGAATAACCCCCCAGTTTTTCTGGCTTTGTGTCTGGGCGGCCATAGAACCGGGCGATCACGTGGTTTCCTTCCCGTATTTGTAGAACACTTGCGACAGCCCGCATTACTTCTGTGAGTACGGAGTCCGAGCGCTCCCGAAGGTAGTATTCAGGCCTACTAGAAGCAGTACACCTCCTTCCCTTCGTCCTTTTTGCCGGTTAACCTGGTAGATTATGTGGTTGCCCAGCAGTTTACAGGTTCTGATGTGAGTGACCAGGTTTCAGTCATTGCAATGGCATTGATGTGCCGGCGTCTGCCACGTAGTTCCTCCCACTTTGTCCGGAGGCCGCGGGCCGTTCCTCTAGCTTGGAGCCCTGCAGCTTCTCACAGTTATACAACTTTAGGTTCTAGGGCCCATTAGGCGTAGAACCCGAAAAGCAAGAACATTTTTTTAGTATCTGGAGCGTCCAATTTACCCGGGGTGCTGTTTTGTTGATCAGCTTCTTGCAGAAATAGGTCGTTCGTGATAAATCTTTCCTCAAATTCCTTTGTTTTTGTGTGTGCTGGTTTTGCAGTGATAAGTACAGTGGGGTTTGGCGGTTTATTCAGTCTCCTGGTCTTTTTTTCCGGATGGCTTTAGTGATGCAAATTCGAAGTTTTCATGGGCAATAGGACCGGTTTTCCGCGGTATCTGTTTTGATGCGGTCTTTGAAGTCGGCTGTTCTACCAGGTAGTATTTGCTTTGTGAAGCATCTTTAAAGTCGTTCGCCTCCTCAACAGGTACTTTGACGGCGGCTTTAACTTTGTGTTCGAAAAACAGTTTAGGAACTATCAATTTTGTGGCGCGGAGGTGTAGCCCCTCAGGCTTTGCAGTTCTCGAGGTCGTACTGGGGAGCATGTGTCTGGTGTTACTCGGTATTTGCTATTACGCATACGGTCAGTTTGCTTCGCCTTAGTTGTGAACTCATCCTCTTTAAGGGGTTTGGAGAGTTCGATAAGTGGAGGTCTGGATTGGCTTGCGGTTTATGTCCACTTCCGCCGGCCTATTCTGCATTCTTTTAAAGCCTACATGGCAGCAAACCCCGGCCAGCCAGAGAATATCCTGCGCTATCGTTTTTCTTCTTTAATTTTTTTGTTTTTTGGCAGATATCCTTGATTCAGCTGAAACTTTTATCGTTGTGATAAATTCCCGGTACCATTTATGCAAATACTCATTCTTTTTTAGCCGCCGGCCGATTCGATCATAAGTCCTCGGCCTTCAAATTTGCCGGGCATCATTGCAGTTTTAGTCCACTTTACCGCTTGCTTCAATACTCTTCGTACATATATTGTACCCTTTTGTTGATTCCGATTTTGAAATCACCTGAATCATCTGATCATTCATTCTAGCGTGCTTCAGGCGCATCCGAAATATACCGTCATGATATTATTATTATTATCATCATTATTATTGTCATTATTATTGAGGTTCCTGCCGACCCTGCTGCCTTTCGTTACTGGCTCTTCAGTACTATGTATTAGGAAGCTTCGATGTCTTCCACGAACTACATCAACATTTTATACGGAACCCTTGGTTGTGGATTCTAGCTCCACCATCTGTGGATCACTCTGGAGGGAAGTCCTTGTCAATTCAACTTCCGTTGGGCTACCAGCTCTGTCTCGGCTAGCACGATCGAGTTTTTTGGCCTGGCGACTGGCTACTGCTTTCTGCTGGGTTTTCTGGGGCTTTCCGTAAGGACGATATTAGTTCCTTTAAGAAAGAGGGTTCAGCTAAAATTTGCCGCTAGCATTCGCTCCTCAGTCTTCGCAGTTGCAGATGTAGATCGTGATGAGAGCCGCCTCTGGAGGCTAACCACCTAACGACCGCCGCCTTTGTCGTGGTTTCCGAAAAAAACCGGCTCGGAAGGTGGTTCACTGGGAGAAATTTCGCAGGCCTGAGGGCCGTGAAAACCAGTCACTTCCGCCTGTCCCTAATCTGTCGATAGCTAATTTCAGTGCTATGAGTTTCCGCCCACGGAGACTGTGGACTCCCCTATCCCTGGGATTATCGCCGAGTGGCTCAGGGGCTCCATGCAGGATTTCACTGCTTGCCGCGACGGGGTTTTCTCTTGATGTCGGATATTTCCCAAGGGGCCTGGGCAGGTCAGATCCTACGCAACCCTCAGATCAGTTCAATTTTCACAGGACGGGTAATAGACGCAGCCAGTAGGGTGTCCATAATTACCTCCACAGAATGAACGCAAGACGTGCCCCGTCAGTATCGAATCCCCTATGAGAACAAGAAGAAAACATTGGACTCCTCGGCGAGCCAACTGCAGGATATGCTATCAAATAAGATTCAGCCTGCACATGACCCTGCTGTGGCTGACCAGCAATAGGTCACCAACTATTAAACTTTTGGCCCCCTTGAGTGACGTTCTTATGCCCTGTCTTCTTCGTCCGATTTTTGTTCATTTGAGCGGACTAACTACTGCCTATTTCAAGTCGTCTTCAATTCTTGTTCGGTAAAGCCTGCTGAGATTATTGTCCTCATTGTTGTTCCGTTCAAAGTCTGCCTGGGCAGGATTACGGTCAAGTTTTGTTGTGCGATATCTCGAACTGTTATATTATTGAGCGTTTCAGACACCATATATTGCCTGGTTGCTACTCACCCGGTGTTCCTCTTTGTCCCGTTGCGGAATGAAGTTCGTGCACCGTCGTACAAACGATGGTCATAAGTGGTCTAATTCTGGATCCCAAAGAAGTTCAGCAGAACTATACGCCGTAAAGGAGTCTCGCTTATGCAGAACCAATACGAAAATTAGATCAGTTGATACTAATCGCGCCTCCAGACAGCTGTGTCTATGGCGCCTTTTTATGCTCCCAACTGTACTTTTTCGGGACCGGGACAGGTTTCAGCCTATCCCGAGGCTGACAAATAGGGTTTTTCGAAAGCCCGTCACGTCGCTATTTAATACAGCTTCTCTGGCCAAAACGATTTTAGATTAGAAGTTTTGCAGAGTTTAAACGGTGCAGTCGGTCCAAGGGCCAGGCACGCTTGTTAAAGCAGCATAGCGAGCGTTACTTTAGAGAGCATGCAATAAACGAAACTTCAATCGCAATACACCTCGAGCGGAACATAGTGTTGTCTCTTATCCATCTAGTGACCATGCTGAAACCACAGCTCAGTTTATTAAATTTTTATTGCTATACTACCTAAATAGGTCTAGAAAAATGCGTACCTGCACGATCAGTGCATGTAGAATAACTCACGTGAGTAAAACATTTTTGCTGTTCGAAGCGAACATAAAGGAGGTAGTTACTTGGCATCAATGTCGGGCATGGTAAAATGTGGTAAAAAAAACCGGAGTTAGCTTGATAAACAGAGCCCGAATAGTTGGTAATTGTAGAAAGGAGATCAAAAAATCTGAACATAAAAACTGTAAAACACGTGATCAAGGAATGCTGCCTGAAGTAAAAGTTGGCTTCGATCGGGGACTGAGGATGAGAGGAAGGTTTGCTTGGGTGCTGTGTTCCTGAACTGTTTACATTTGAAAAACCAAAGGATGAAACTTCGAATAAACCAAACAGGCGAAAGCATTAGCCAGAGTCAAAAACACTGAGGAGAAAGATGGCCTAAGGCAGCTGCGGTCATGGGGCGTGACAAAATATAGAACAAGACATTCAAGATATATAAAGAATTAATAGTGAAAGCGATGTGGATGAAAACAACCTAATTATTGCTGGAATGCATGAAAATGATGGAGCATGTGACGTACAAATACCTTCCCCTGGCCTGCCGGGATATTCATCCGGATGAATAGTTGTTACCTTTCTTGTCTCCGTCTGAGTAGTTGGTAGGTATTTCGAAAGTAACCCGGGTATGTGATGGTCGAATCTGGGGAAAAAACTGGAAGGGCTTCCTAATGTGAATGGTAGAGTCAACAGTTGGCCATGAAGGTTTTCACTTGCGTTTCCATGCCGATAAACATTTGAAGCGCTGGGTAGTTAACCGCAACTGAGGGCAGAGATAGGTGACAGCGGGTAAACAATTGGGCTATGTTGAAAGGAGATACTAGGTGCAACACGACGTTGTGATGTTCAGCATCACCTAGTATTGCCTCAGTGTCAGAACGGTCTTGCTACAATAAGCCCCCAGTAGTTCTCAACGAAACGTGGGGCAACAGCGGGACTAAGCTTGGGTGAAAACGGGTAACCAGGTTGTACCTGTAGTAACCAATAATGAGCGGGGATGCAAACTGATGGAAAGGGAAATCAAATAGATGAGCATCCATCGTGATATGTTGGGCCAAGTGGTGTCATAATCGGATGGTTCCTGGAAGGTTGCTTCAGGCTAGATCCAAGACGGTTGGTTTCTGAAGGTGGGAGCCAACACGGTTGATTGCATCCATGACTAAAGTCAATACGGGCCGGTCCGGAGCTTCCGCTTTAGGATTCGGTCCAGCTGCCTAGTTGGTGACAACTAAAAGATATAGCCTGGAGTAAAAGAGTTGTTTTGCTTTTTGGACGCGGTTCCAGCTGTGGATGGTGAAAATGAATAAGAAATTATACCGTGAACTGGCTGCACTTATATAAATGCTGCAAAAGTGAAGCTTCATTTGGGCGGTAAGTGGCATATTTTGAAACATGTAACAGGAGGCTGACTTACAAGTTTTAGTGGAAGTATGTTGCAGGAGGAATTATAGGCTGAGATTAAACTGTGCCGATGCAGACCGGTTATTTTTGGTTCACGGCGTAGACACCGTTGATGCACTTGAAAGGATATATGACTTGTGAACAAGCTGTATTGAGGAACCTCAATGAACGGCTTGGTGGTGAGCCCTATACGCGAGAGGGAAGGTAAACTTCGAGGCAGGATTGAGAGAGAGGAAAGCATAACTAATGCGAAAAAGTGAAGCCCTTGAAAGTTCAGACAGCGGAAACTCATGGTTATGGACAGGTTGACGAAGGTTAGTCAAGTGAACTTGTCTTCGCAAAGCAAACGAAAGGTATGAAAACATTTCACCGAACAACTTCCAAATGACGGCGGCGGCCTAAAGTACTCCATTCGTCTGCGATTAAACGACGAACTACAAGATGCAAATAGCTTGCATAAACCCAGAGACATCGTAATAAACTTGCCGAGAAAGCGGTGGGGGCGGATAGAGTGGTATTGTTCAAGAAACTGGAGGTGGGATGGGGACGCCTATCGGGATTGCTCATGAATCGGCGAACTGAGTGTGGTTGTGGTTTTCCAGTCTGCTCAAATTTTCCGCCTCTTACACCGCCTACCTTCAAGTCCCCGAATGCTTTCGCTCACTTCAATCTTCCGTATCATCAAGCTGACAAACTACTTTTGCCAACATCCCATATCCCCCTCGTGGTATGCAGTACCAATCCAAATGTTCTTCCGTCCTTTAATTTGGGGTCATTCCAACTCGCCACCTTCGCTGGATTAGTTGCGTTAAAGCGGTCTTCACCAGAGCCAAAAAGCTTTCTTTCCACAGCTCAGACAGTGAAAACTCATGGCACCTCATAATCTCGTACTCTTGCTTATAATCTTCTGCATTCTTCTTCTGTGGATTTGCTGGTCCCTATAATTACTTCCGGTTGAAAAACAGGAGATTTTGGTCTTACAATTTACCCAAGGAAAGTGCTGTCTTGCTGTAGCAAAGCAATGAAGTTGTTCTCGTTGGCTTCCTCTATAGCAACCATATTAGTGCTTGTGATGGGTTCCCGAATGGGTTACCTTCAAACACAAATCACTGGCTTCACCCCACAACTCATAAGGATATCTCATTATTTTGCGCCTAGTAGATGTCCAAATAGCTTAATCCACATATTTCCTCGTGAAGAAACAGCCTATTCCCCTACTGATAGACCACGGCCAGGTTATTACTGACCTGGTCATTCACTTTCATCGAAAATCAGATCCCGTGCACTGCTTGGTCTTGCTTCCACAAACTCGAATGCGCCTTACAGTGGGCTTTACCAGTTGGTTGTTTCGGGTGCCTCCGTATGTCACGTATATACTTAAAATTCGCCTTAGAACGGGTGTATAAAACCGTTTAGTGACCTCATTGGAATGGGCTACCAATCAAAGCGGTTGGAGCATCGAAAGTACAGCATTTTCAGAATGAGCTTAACAGTGGATGGAACAGAGTCTAACGAAAAAGGCTGGTGAGTTGCACCATATGCTTCTAGGGTCTTCTACTTTATTTTCCTCTCTCTACGACCGTACTCGTCCACTGCAATGCAGTTTATGGACTATCTTTCTTACCGTTTTAGCCGGGTAACCACGGGTGGAATCGTGTGACGAAAGTCCCCGAGAATGATTGTCTACCATTTGTGGACCGGTTTATTTGCGGACATCGGGTAGACACTGTTTATGCACTCAAAAACATCCATGACTTATACACAAGCCTTAATGAGTAATCGCAGTATACGGCGCGATAGAGCTTCCTGTATGCGACGGGCATGGAAACGTTTGTGAGCCCCGCTTTCGCGTGGTTTGTCAGCTTGGTGAATTCGGTGAAGGCTTTGGGAGGTCTAGTATTTTTAGGGGGGACGGGCTGATGGACCCTGCGGAGTGACATGTGGGTATCAGATTCAGCGGCATCCTGAAAGGCCGGCTGCTTGGTGGAGGTGTGGTCGTTGATGGGGAGGTCCTTATACCAGGTCTGGGACAGTATTGTTAGGTAGATATGCAGCAAGCCGAGGTGGGAGCTGCAGTCAGAGGTACCTGCTATTCGCTGGATGTTGACTGTGGGTCCGATGGGGCTGAACTGCCGAAGCTGACAGGTCCATGAATTGGGACGCAACTTATGGTGTGGAGGAATGAGACTTCATGGTCGGGACTGTTCTCTGCCGGGGACCAGTTTGCTGATTCCTTATGGACGGTACTGATTGGGCGGTTACCCCTGAAACATCCCTTCAAAGCTGTCTCGTCGGCCGTAAACCTGACTGACTTATGCCCTGCGTCGAAGAAGAGCAACAGTTTTTAGGTCTGCAGGCGCGTTGTGAATGCGCGCAGACCCACTCAGCAAACTGGATGTGTCCAAAATCAGAACTAATGTCACTTTCCATTCGTGAACACTTTGAGTGGGGCTAGCTCCTGCACACACTGGAATCTATATCATTTATTGGATGTTTTCTGCACCAGGATGCAGGGAAAGGATTTGAGGAAAGTGAAATAGTAACGGAATTGAAAAGGCAACAAAAAGTAGCCTAAAGATTGCGTGTTTAGGCGAAAAATCTCTGCTACCTTCAAATACAACCACCATGCGGAAGGGCGAATCAAGCACTGACCGGGAAATGATTGCAATCTAGAAATACCCCATGCCATTCGATAATATTACGAGAAGGAAGAGGATATTCTGCTAATAAAAAACATTTATTGCGGCCCTTTTTCGCTCGGTACCTCAAGTCGATTCCATGGGCCGGATGCCATCCATCCAGCAGTTGATCAGCCATTTTCTGGCACCTAAGCAAGGGCATGTGCCCAACTGTGCGAAGCGTCGTTGAGGGATGGCAAGATTTAGAATTGTGAATACCTCACACTGACATGTACTGCTGTATACTACGATCTTGCCTTGTGCACGTGTGTTGACCACGGTCAAGAAATATACTATACTGTACTATTCCAGAGCACTGGGGCGGTCACTTCCGTGGCAATAGATAAGTCGGGATCTAGTCAGAAAGCGGACAGTGATAGACCGGCCAGTCTGGCTTTAGTTCTGTGTAGGTGCATGGAACGTGTGACCAGAAAACATTTTGCTTGCATGTGGTTAATAACCACCTGTGGACGCCTGCACAATACGGGTCCGGTTAAGAAGATCGTGTCTGACAAAAGTACTTACTTTCTTAGACGAGATCACAAGAAGAATGGATGGAGGCACGAGAGTGGTTTGTTACTCGGATTTTGGTAAAGCTTTTGACTTTGTAAGTCATCACCTGATTGACTATAACTTGCTAACTTTTGGTTCGGTCTTGAAGAAAAATTACTGGATGGCACATTGTCTTGGGAGTTTTGGTTTGCTTCAAAGTGGGTGGTTATCTATCGAGGTCGAATCAGGTTACCGGCGGAGTGTCACAAAGTCCAATACTGAGACTTTTGCTACCCATTTTAGAGGGCGGATTATTGATCCCCTGGTGTTTTGTCGATACTTTTATGTCCACGGAGGTGATACGGCCTCGAAAATTCTGCTTTGCGGACCAGGAATTCAGCGCTTGGTGTTGGGAGCCAAGGCGGCTCTCCGACGCTACAAGGATCTGGAGGCACGATTGCACTCGACCATTTCCGTTCTGCGCACACGAAGCCGAGCTGAGCTGAATTGGTTCAAGCACTCGAACTTAAACCGAGGGCTTCAGTAATTCAACCCCCACAACGGTCATCCTAAGTTCGGCTAAGTTTGGTTCAGGGTGCGCGTGTAAAAAGGCACCGAAATCGTCCAGTTATTGCCCCACGAGCTCCCATAAACAATTGGTAGAGCGGCAGGTGAAGAATTGATGGTCCCTCAGTCTGATGGAGGACACAACGGAATGGACAACACAGGTCACTATCTACCAGCCCGGAGGTCGCGCGAGGTCCCAGATTTTGGAAGCTGGCCGCAGGTTTGAGATGACACCCGGGGCCCTATGTCACAAGATTCCACTCGTGGTTACCCGGCTAAAACGGTAAGAAAGATAGTCCATAAACTGCATTGCAGTGGACGAGTACGGTCGAAGAGAGAGGAAAATAAAGTAGAAGACCCTAGAAGCATATGGTGCAACTCACCAGGCTTTTTCGTTAGACTCTGTTCCATCCACTGTTAAGCTCATTCTGAAAATGCTGTACTTTCGATGCTCCAACCGCTTTGATTGGTAGCCCATTCCAATGAGGTCACTAAACGGTTTTATACACCCGTTCTAAGGCGAATTTTAAGTATATACGTGACATACGGAGGCACCCGAAACAACCAACTGGTAAAGCCCACTGTAAGGCGCATTCGAGTTTGTGGAAGCAAGACCAAGCAGTGCACGGGATCTGATTTTCGATGAAAGTGAATGACCAGGTCAGTAATAACCTGGCCGTGGTCTATCAGTAGGGGAATAGGCTGTTTCTTCACGAGGAAATATGTGGATTAAGCTATTTGGACATCTACTAGGCGCAAAATAATGAGATATCCTTATGAGTTGTGGGGTGAAGCCAGTGATTTGTGTTTGAAGGTAACCCATTCGGGAACCCATCACAAGCACTAATATGGTTGCTATAGAGGAAGCCAACGAGAACAACTTCATTGCTTTGCTACAGCAAGACAGCACTTTCCTTGGGTAAATTGTAAGACCAAAATCTCCTGTTTTTCAACCGGAAGTAATTATAGGGACCAGCAAATCCACAGAAGAAGAATGCAGAAGATTATAAGCAAGAGTACGAGATTATGAGGTGCCATGAGTTTTCACTGTCTGAGCTGTGGAAAGAAAGCTTTTTGGCTCTGGTGAAGACCGCTTTAACGCAACTAATCCAGCGAAGGTGGCGAGTTGGAATGACCCCAAATTAAAGGACGGAAGAACATTTGGATTGGTACTGCATACCACGAGGGGGATATGGGATGTTGGCAAAAGTAGTTTGTCAGCTTGATGATACGGAAGATTGAAGTGAGCGAAAGCATTCGGGGACTTGAAGGTAGGCGGTGTAAGAGGCGGAAAATTTGAGCAGACTGGAAAACCACAACCACACTCAGTTCGCCGATTCATGAGCAATCCCGATAGGCGTCCCCATCCCACCTCCAGTTTCTTGAACAATACCACTCTATCCGCACCCACCGGTTTTTCTGGAATTAGTTTCGAATACTTTTATTCATGGGAAGCTTCGTGGCCCCTTTGTTTTTTCAGTCAAAATGTTGCTGCTGTTGACCTGCTCCTTCTGATGCAGACTGCCTTTTCGAGATGGATTACTTTTAGTTCTTTGCGGAAGCAGAATTTTTATTTTGCCTTGTTTCTGCGAATGGTGCCGGACATTTCTGCATATGAGCGAGAGGGACCCCTGTTTCGCCTTTCTTTTTTATTTCGAAGTCGTTATCACCACTTCACCCTTCTCGCGATCTTTCTTTCTGTCTTCTCCGGGTAGATAAGTTCTCGCAATTGGTGCTGGTCCTCGACTGGACCAGAAACTCCTGGAGGGGTCATCTTGTCATACTGAACATCTGACGCCACAGGCTGCTGGTGGAGAGCATCTTGGTCCAACTGATTAGATTGTGGACATTTTAGAGCATACGATTCATCCGCAATTGCAAATTACGTCGATTTTATGACCCATTGCAAGTCATTTACGAAAATTGGGTGTGTTCTTGGCCTCAGTAGTAGGTCCTGAAGGCCTCCGCTTGCTACTGCCTCGAGGTTTGATCCTCTAATTTGAGGTGGGATTGCAGTCAGCCAGTAAAGCTTTTGGCTATCTCACTGGCTCTGCAGACACATTCATTCTCCCGAAGCCTGGGTTCACGCTGGTAAAAGCCCTATGGAATTCCTGGCAGTTGACCTCCATCATCCAGCTCTAGTTGAATTTCCCAATAACCGATCAATAAAGATTCGCTAATTGCTGAGACAGGATTTGACCTATCTAAATCGGTGTTGTTCACCGGTGTTGTGGTTGTCTCCAGGTTCTTTATCATGGAAACTCAGACAGATTTTCCCATAAATTCAGTTGTATTGATAGCGAGAAAAGAGGCCTGTAGTTCGTTACTGGGTCCCTTAAGTCCCCCAGATTTGCATCTCTTTCGGCTGCGCAGCCTTTCTGAGGGATTTGTTGAACAGTGTGGCCTAGGGCCCTATCTTTATCCGAGCCAGCAGCCTGAGAGCTGCTCCATATGTATCATCCGAACCCAAAGCCTTGGCATGGCCCAGGGCTTTTAACATCGACCGTACCTCTCCTGGTGATATTTCAGTTCCCCCAGTGGAGCAGTCTTAGTTCACTAAATGGTCGGCAGAAGTCCTTCCCTATCCATCTTTCGGCCTTTCCGGAAATAATCCCAGAGTACCTGTGCCTTCAGCTTATTGGTCCCAACCCAAAAGCCGGTGTTCATTTTTACTAATTTCACTAATGCTTGCAAAAATCTGTCGTTTATGTATCGTATAGTCTGTTCTCTGGTATTTAAGTGGCCATCTGCTTCCTCCTATTCCGTGATACCTCCTCAGTGCCTGCTGTTCTCGCCTTATTGCTTGCTTTGTACTTCCTTCACGCCAACGTCACGATCCTCGCCCACTGACTCTGCGCATAGGAGCTCAGGCATTATTCGACCCCGCTATAATACTTTTAGACCAACTGCACTTCGTGTACCTTACATATATCGTCTCAGACCAGTGATCCTGCTATTGGAATCAACCAATCCCCATCCAGCCCCCGGAACATTCTTCGCAACTTTACTGATGATTTCGTTCCTCAACCTAAAGATTGAAATCTAACCGTCCAGTGATAATTTTCCATAGCAGAGCATCTATTCTTAACCTCTCTACTTCCGAGGCAAGCTTAAGGATAACCCCATCCAGCGTTCCTGGAGTTTGTCCCTCCCTCCACCTAGTAGTTTAGTGAATGTGTCACATCAGAGTCATAGCCTCAGATCGGTCCAGCATTGGTACCCCAAGAGCCCTCACCGGTGACCAGGCCAATGAGATCTGTCTCAGGAGCACTGAAATCTCCTAATAGGAAGCAACTCTCCGTATTCCAGGTTGACCTCATCAGACACCCAGGCAAGCGTTAAACCTCCTCATTCCTTAATTAGGGGCCTTCTAAAAGCCAGTCCATGCCAACTACCTTGCCGCGACGTTCATTTGCACTGAAGCCGACTGTACACTGTAAGCGGAATACGCCACACCCTATCTTTACTTACATGCTCCCCTGCTTGGACCACTCTCCTACTCCCGCAGTTCCGGCTCGTGTCTGCTTTGTGTATAGAAATTCCTCTGGAAAACCGTGCTAACCCTCTCCTCGTTACTTATCCAGGGAAACGTCAAGGCAAAAAGGCACCTGTGCCCGGATTTCGTGCCCAGCTTACTCCTCATTTACCTCAGAAGCTGCACAAATAGCACGGCGTCACCGAAATTCCCCCGTTGCTTACCAAATTTTGTGGTGGCGTTGCTCTACTTTAGAGCTGGAAATTCGTACCCAAAAGCCCCCCCGTCAATTGACTTGGACCAGATTAGATCGCAGGGTGTGCTTGCTCGGGCCAAATTCCGTCCAGTTTGTGTGCATGAGGCTAAAGATAATCTCATCGGCTTCGGCAGAAAAACGAAACGTGGCTTTTGTTCTGCTAGTCTCTACTCTAGGGTAGATTTCCAACCGTCTATCTATCCAATTTTCCTTCTTCCAAAGAAAAACTTCCTGGGTTTAGCGCAACCTACCTCTGGCTCCACCGAGCGACCGGACGTGGTAGCACGATAAGCAACCTGCTTCGAAAGCGCCACCTAGAAGCTTACTTTCTCCTGCTCTTTCTATAGGCTCCTTTACTTTTGATTGCCTGGCTGATACATAAGGTTTTCTGATTTTCTGATGCCTCCACATGCAAAACTAAGGGATATTGAAGAGAATCTAAAAGTTCAGTTGGGTAAGAGGGAAAGAAGAATTGTTCTGCTGCTTGAAAATCGGTTAAAAGTGGAAGCGGCGATAGCTTCAGTGAACGCTAAACTGTGGGAGCTTGAAAAGTTGGACGAAGGAAAATCCGCCATAAGAGGACATCGCTCGTGGGGCAAAACAAACTAGATACTGCTACGTACTCTTTTTGATTCCAAACAGACTGCCTAACAGTCGTCCTTGGGTGGTGTAGGTAAAGCTCGAGAGCAAGTTGACTGATGCCAAGGAGGTAGGCCCTTGCACTCTTTTTCCAAGATCCGGCCTCACACTTGTCCGACCTTCGACTTTCAGACTCTAGGCTTCCCAGTGCTCCCCGGGACTCTTTTGACCTATAAGCACTTTAGTAGTGTAGTATGATGCCCCACATTGTTGTCGGCTACCGCTTCCAGGGCTCGGTGAATACCTCTAATACATCACATTCTGCATTCAGCTAGCTAATAAAAGGGCAGATCGGAAGATGCAATACATCGGCCTATTTTCCAGTTTCGTAGGAATTAGCTTACAGGCCTAGGATCACTGCCGCGGTGTAGTGACCTTCTGGGGCAAATAGAAGAGTGTTTAACCTCCTCGTGTATTCGCGCCTTACACGTAAACGTGATCGGGCTATGCACGCGGCCATTGGAGTCTTGCTCTCTAGTGGTGTTAAGAAACATTGCGCAAAACAGAGTTAAGGGTCAGTAGATTACTACGCCTGAACACCCCATGGAACTAGCTTTTAGTCCATTTTTATGGAGTTAGGTGAAAGAAAATTTGGAGTCCAGTACCAACCGGAACGGATGTGGCGATCCGTATCAAAAATGTTTTCCAGTTTTTCTACATGACTTACAAATGTGGCTTTGTTTGACATTACTTTTCTAGGCTAGTCCACACACAGCACCTTTACACCTCTGTTTGTCATTGTGAGTTGGTTTGGTCCTCAACCCTTTCTGACCGTCGTGTTTGGACTAAGGGGCTTTGAACCTTTTGATTTTACTGTGCAGACAGCTTGGCAGCACACTCACAGTTCGTATACATTCGTACTTTTTGTGATTTACAGTTACGAAGTGTAGAACACCTAGATCAGTCTAGTCCTGGTTTTGGGATAATAATAACTTTGAACATAGAAGTCAATAGCATTAAATTGCATGATGTATTCCGGACCATTTCGCTGCATCTTCACTAGTGCATACTGCAGTCAAGGTGATCATTTATCGACGCCACGTGGACGATATATTTGTCATTGCTAACACGAAGGACGAATGCGAAAAAATGTTCTACCACTTCAACAACATACACCCAAACATTCAACTGACCAAAAACGGGGAAGACAACAACAAAATCGTATTCCTAGATATTGAAATTACCCGCCGAATCGATGGATCAATCCGAAGATCAGTCCATCGCAAAACTACGTGGTCAGGACAGTATCTACACTTCACCAGTTTTGCCCCCGTGAAGTACAAAATCAGCCTCGTCCACACCATGTTCCACAGAGCACACGAAATATGTACAACTGACACGCTGGAAGAAGAGTGCCGTACCTTGTTCAAAACTTTCGAGGCCAACGGATATCCAAAATCATTTGTATCCAAGCACTCACAGACACCACCGCGCCAAACGAAAGTTGCCACAGTCCCAAAACTGACAGCCTACCTACAGTTACCTTACAAAGGTGATGACAATAATACCCTAATCAGCAGATGCCTCAGCTGTGCTGTTAATCGTACGTATTATGCCGCTAACATCATCATTCTTTATACAACTTCCCGGATGAAACTACCATCGATAAAAGAACCGCTGCCTCTCCACGCCAAGTCAAATTGCATTTACCAGTTTAAGTGTGGGTGCTCAGCCACCTACATCGGCAGAACGGAGAGACAATTGCGTAAAAGAATGGTTGAACATATTCCGGTTTGGTTACAAAGAACAATGAGCGGACAGATACAATCAGTGACGTCATCGAACGCACGCAGAACACTCAGGTCATCCACTACGAAACACCTGTGGGAGACAAATCACTGTGTTAATCTGAGCACGGCGTTCACGGTCACTTATGTCACAAACAATCAACGATTATTGAGATACGCGGAGGCATTAGCAATTAACCAACGTCATCCTCAACTGTGCAAACAGCGAGAATGGATAATTACGTTAGCCTTGCCTTGGTAACGCGTTTTCATTTGCTATCATTAGTTGTCTGTGTGTGTGTGCACTTTTGCCTTTGATCTCATGAGAACGTTCAATTTACCATTTATAAATGATCACCTTGACTGCAGTATGCACTAGTGAAGATGCAGCGAAATGGTCCGGAATACATCGTGCAATTTAATGCTATTGACTTCTACGTTCAAATAATAACTTTGGTTTATTTCAGGGGTGCCCAAAGCATGCATTTCACATGATCAAATTCTTAGAAGAGACAAAATGGACATACAAAATTTATGAAAAGTTTAGAAGTATGTAAGCCAAACTTGGGGGTAGGTAAACTCAGAAGGGGGATGTGAGGGAGATAAATGTGTGCATACCAAGGGTAGATGTTTAGGCTACAAAAGACCTGCCGCTTCGTCGTCACCACTGGAAATAATGCTGCTTTTCCTCTTTTCTGTTGCAGCGCGTAAGGATCTCTGGAGCCTAGGGTCAAGAAACTGGCTGCAATTTTGTCTCAAGCACCCACCGTTACTGGTTCCTGCTTAAAGTCGAAGATGGTACAGAGCTGCAAACTCAACGTAGTTATATAACTGGAAACCAGTGGCTAGCCTATAAATCGTACGAAGAAACGACAACAGGAATAAGAGAAAAATATTCTCGAACCCAAATGGGTGAATAGGCCGACTGTCTAGAAAATTGGAAAATTGACCCTTTGCACATCGACCGGGAGAACAGGAACACGTCGACGGAACCACGAAAGAACTGATAAGTGAAAAGTGAGGGACTAGAAATAGGTAAGCCGAAGTGCTAGCTCGATTTGCTTCAGTGTGACCGCATATCCTACGGTTAAAAGCTCTAGTTTTCTTCCCAGCCGCTGTTGCTTCCTGCCCATTTTGAAGTGGATTTACTTCTTGAGGTGCCCAGTTGCTACTCTCCTAAATTCCTTCAGACCTCGACATTAGGACTATTTTCAGTGTTTGTTATCCTCGGTAGACTGGTAAAAAGCATGACCACACGTCCACCCAAAGATTTGAATCCCCAGACGACACCGAATGTACCCGGAAGTCCCCAGAAAGAAATGCAGTTCCCTTGTAAAACCGGTTGTTGTTAGCTAGATGTCAAGAAGGGTATAAGCTGCGATACTTGCTCAGACTGGTTTCGCTGGGCATGCAGCAGTATAGCAAAGTAGGCTCTGCTGGCCTACCGGGATAGTGACAACAGTGAAGACTTAACCTTGGTATGCCTAAGGTGCATAACACGTGGAAGGAAGCTGTTTCAAGAATTATCCGCTAAGAGAAATAAGATAAACAAGGAGGCCACTCTCAGCGCCGGGTCAAGCATAGAGACCGGTGAGGCTAGAGATATCGCGGGTCTAGACGGCGGAAGCACGAGGAGTACCTCCCTCCCTGACACCGGCGGGCAAACCGTCTTCCGCTAGTCGTGAAGCGGAAAAAGCGAAATTGAACCAAGTGGTTGCATGTAGAATCTTCAGAGTTACCTTTTAAAGGGAGATAGGTCGGTTGGCAGACTTTTGTCGGGATCAGTGCACATAAATGGGACAAAAAGGGACATAAGCTGCATCCCCGGCGGAAGCCAGCAAAGAAACCCGGGCTGACGCAGGAGTAGCCCAAGGTAGGAAAACGACGGGGTGATAAAGGGGTCGGCCGAGCCGTTCTGCCGAGAGACGCAGCGAGGTAATCAGAACTTGGGACGACAAGTGGTGGACATTCTAAGGCGAGTTAGGGTGCCAAACCAAACTTTTGTTAAGTAGGTGCTACGGGTGGGTAGTTGAAGGCTTAATGCTGACGGACTAGCCCCTGGGAGGCTGACTCTGGCTGGGTTTGGCAAACCTGCGTATCCGGATACAGGTCTTGCAGCTGCGAGCCAGATCGACAGGAACTCCAAAGGCAGCATAACTATTGAACCGGATAACTTGACATCATGAAGGGCCCATACTGCCAGGAGAGAAATCAAAATGCCCACAGCATTTCCGTTTACGGCATCGGCAAGCCCATCGGGTAGAGCTTCGCCCGTGTTGCGCCTGACTCCTTTGGTTGTCCACAAGGCCTAGCACAGTCAAAGCAGTCCGGTGTCGACTAGAGACCTACCACCCCCTGAACTGTGCCTAACATCAACGGACTAGCATAGGGACCAAAGGAACCAGCGGAGCTCGGGGATTTTAGGAACCCCATGGAAGGTAGTTTCGAGCAGGAGCACCACAGCAGCGCAACTGAAAAACCTGGATGCGACAAAAAATCGGAGGGAGCAATTGGGCGCAAAACCCGAACGCGCAAATGAAGCATCACAAACCACTAAGTCAATGAACGAAGGAGGAATTTCAGTAGTGCAGTGTAAAGTACGCAGCTTAGTGGATAAATGGAGGAGCTAGAGGCGGAATCTGGGTGGGTATGAACTGCATAGCCGTGACGGATTCAAGGCTGAAAGAAAGAGAGAGGGCAATTCCGGCATGTCCAGCAGGTTTTATCCCCACGGATCCAATGGAGGGAAGGAAGAATAGGAAGAGGGATGCTGGTGCTAGCAGCAGAGCACACAGCTCAAAGGGAAGGCATTGGGCATTCCACTCCAAATATGCTGGCGGTTTTAGTGCGAATGAAAGTTCACTTATGATGAGTGGCTTTGGCGTGCTTCTCCAGGTTTTCCCCGTCAATGCCTGAGGAGGACAAAGGTCTGATGGAGTACTTAGTGACGGCAACGGGGAATGCAGAACAAAAGCCTGATACTCGGGAGTTTCAGTGCCCCTGAGACTGACAGACCTTCGACCCGGGCACCTGCGGGGTCCTTCGGGCAACACCTGTTAGATAGAATTAGGGATATGGCCCAGTAGCAGCACTTCCACTAGGCCAGTTGGTAGAGGGAAGGTCAGGAATCGGGGCTACTGGATCTCGTTATCACTAAGTTCGCTACAGAAGTAGGCGAGGTTATGATAGATGCTCCACTTGGTAAGAGCCACCATAGGATTATAAGTTCCAAGTCCCGGCGAGAGAGCAAAACCACTAGACTAATGGCGGAGAAACTTCATGGGACTGAGCGAAGGTAGGCCGTTGTCAATGACAGCCCTTTGGCCTGCGACCAAGAAGGTACAGTGAGTGAAGTGTTGCCGGACAATAAACGTAATCTACCTCGGCTGGCCGAAGAAGTATCCCCCGTGAGCATAGCCCGGGGACAAGGACCGCCAACTTGGTGAAAAGGCACTACGACGGGGCACTGAGAGGGAAACAAAGAGCATGGAGGAGGTACCAAGAAGTCAAGGGACATTGAAGACCGCTTGAATACCGGAGATCGAACAAATGGTTCTGTGAACGACAAAAAACGGGCAAACTGACATACGAAGTCCGCTTATCTGGGGCTGCCAAGAAATGCCCAGAGGTGTTCTTCCAGTACGTCTAGGCTAAGGCTAGGTTTGAGGTTTAAAAATGAGGAAACATAACCAGGCGGAAAGTAATGAAAAGAGGGCGGACTTTCTCCAAGAGTACCTCGAGGAGTTCCACAGAAATCGTGAGGGAGGACAACCACCGACCCTAGAGTGGTCTGATATCGCTGCAGTGGAGGAAATGGAAATAGCTCCAGAGGACGTACGATTAGAATTTGACTTCTCCGGGCACAAGAATGGCCCCGGGACCTGATGCACTTCGCCCAGCAACCCTCAGACCGCTGAACTGGGCAACGGCGGGGCCCATATCCACAATCTCCAACACGTCTCCTCAGGGAGGTTGGACCACGGAGTGAATGGCAAACTGCGGAAGTTGTGCCAGTTCACAAGGGAGGTCTAAGGGACCAGGTGATGAACAAGAGGCCTGTTAGCCTGCTACCCGTACTACTGAAGATCATGAAAAAAATGTCCCGGGAAGCTTTAGTAGGTGACCTGGAGAAAAAATCTAATCTGTCGTGAACAGCTCGGCCTTAGGAAGGGCAGGTCCTGTCTGCCTCTTTTACGGGGCAGCCAAAAGTGTGGATCAGGGGAGAAGGGGGGAGTATGCCTTCCGAACTTCCGTGGAGCATTTAATAGTGCGAACTACAGGTAGCTTCTGCATAAGGTAGGGGGATGGGTGTGGCTGCAGGGCTAAGAAAAGGGTTAAAAGCCTACCTAGCTGGCCGCAAGTTCTACGTCAAAGTTGAAGACACGAAGTCCTCGATGGCGACAGCACATGGTGGAGTCCCTCAGGGATCGGTACCGGGTCCCGTAAAGTTTTTGTGCATGAAGGAATTACCGCGGGTTGTAAGATCGTCCTGATCCGTGATCTCAGATGATGTGAAGGTTCTTGGATGCCCAGAATCTAACCAGGTTCGGATGGACCTAGATGTCTTCTACCAGTGGGCAGTAGCATGGGACTAGCCACTAAATCTTGAAAAGTTCGCACTCGTGGTTTCAGAGGGAACTAGCCGAACGGGGTATTTGAGCCCGGACAACCCGGAACGGCAGGCCCAGAAATGTGAGGTCAGGGAAATGGGCATGATATTTTCAAGTGAAGGTGAGCCCTTAGTACTGCTTCTGTAGGTTGCTAAGAAGGCGAATAGAGCCATATACCAGCTAGGCAGAGGGCTCATATCATGGGACCCTGGGGTGCGGCTTCCATTTTACACAACCCTTGTCTGACCCCACTTGATGTATGCAGTCCAAGCCTAGGCTCCGCAGCTAGTGAGGGATACTTCTAGCCTGGGGAAGATTCAGAGAAGGTTCGCGAAACATTTGTTGGGGCTATGAGGGCTGCAGTACGAGGAAAGTTTGGCAGAGCCTGAGTTATCCTCGCTGAGGCGTAGGAGAGCGGGGAGAACTGATCGGAACAATGAAACATCTAAGCGGGTCGTGATCCATGAGAAAGCTTCTGTTTACCCGCGGTGGAAACTCCTCTCCTCGTGGACGCCAGGTGGAACTAATCAAGCGGAGGGCCAATAAAACCATCAGAGACCAGCCGTTTGCTTGCAGGGTAACCTACTACGCGAATAAACTTTTCGAGGAGGTGGTGGAGGCGAAAGCCATGGCAGTGCCCAAGGGGAAGCTGGACGCTGCTTGGACACGCCGTTCCGGATTACCCGTGAGTCAGCAACTGGAGCCCTGTTGTAGTATTCTAGTGCGCTTCAGCATTCCTCCTTTCCTTCTTATTTTTTTCTCTGATTTATCCCCCTTTTTTCATCTTCAGTTTCTCTCCCTTCGCCTACGTGCTTCCCCCCAAAGACTTATTGATCTAACTAGAATCTAAATTCTCCACTATTTCACGACCGCCTATAACTGGAGGTCTTGACTCTTGCAGGAGGGGCGAAACTGATGGTTTTCAAAGCCCGCGTCAATGAAACGTCGCATTTTACCACCCTTTTAGAGGGTGATCCCGAAACGTGTCGCGCTCCCAGCTGCCGAAAGACGGAAGATCCTAAAGAGCCCAAGCGCGGTGAGACCCAGGGGCTTGCATGTGCAAGGAACTGGAATATCATTGGCACTGGCTACCAGTCCTGTGCTCTAATCTGACGAGATCTGACCTCATCCTTGTCCTGTGATCTGATCTGATCTGGAGTATGTGCCCGGTGAAATTGGAAGTCATGCTCTTATGGAGAGGCTGGCTGAGCCAAATGGAGGGGACCGGGTCTTCGAGGTTTTACATAAAAAAGACTGAAAATCGGCACGAGGAACTATGGTAACGAAGGATGACGAAGGAAAAAAGAAGGCTCATCAAAGCGGAGAGTCCCTAAGAAAAACAAGGCCGTGGAAAGCTAAACTAAGGAAAGGAAAGGAAACGGGTAAGTGGGAGCTAGAAGATTCAGTAGCGAGGTTAAGAGTCCCACCTAGAGCAGTCAATCAGTAGAAGAGACAAATAAGATCTGCGTGAAATTATGGAAGAAGCTAAGCTGGGGGGTGGGGTGGGGCTAAGTGGGCGACGTCATAGCTGAATTTTGAGCTCAGTTACTAAGCCGCATCAAGTGAGAGAAATGAGACCGAATTTTTCAGTCAAAGATCGCCGACAGAGTGTTGGGAGTATATGTGGTGGGACCTGATTTGGAAAAAAGGCAACGTAACTAAAAAGATATCCAGGAACTTCGAATTACCTACAGTGCTTTTGTTGTTAATTACGGGACAGCAGTACATGTATATATGTGTATATATATTTATACAACGAACCATTGTGTTTTTACCGATGCGGGTTCTACAGCTTCCCTGAGGTTGGTTCGAGGGCCGCAGAAGTGATATGAATAGATAACGGCATTAAAGTTTGGAGCAGACTAGGCATATTGACAGTCTGTGAGAAGAATAACAGTGGCCTCCTCTAAAATATGGACGCATCTGGAAGCACTCATTTCAAAGCAGTGGGCAGGATTCGATAGGTCTCTAGTGAAACCCAATTAGTGAACGCAGTCAGGTTCTAAATAGGTCGATGACGAAGTCTGAAGAAAAGCGGTCATACAGAGCATTTACAATTTTATCACGGTCGCCATTTAGAAGGAAAAAAACTAAATGATCTTGGAGGGCAAGTTGATTCGGAAAAGCAGAGTTATGGCTCAGAAGTCGAGGTCTAGCTCGTAAGCTTGGTTTTCAGTTACGTGAACGTGGAATAAGCGCAGATTATTAAGGAAATAAATATCCAGTATCCAGGGAGGGGCAAAACTGGTTGGATCAATAAGACTGCTCAGTCAATAGTTCATACAGAAAACCAGGTTCAGCTTGATGAGACGAAACCATAAAGGTTCGATTCTGATGTACGAACATCGTTCCCTGTCATTTTAGTTGGACAACCAACAGATGAGCTGCTTTGTGAATATGCTCCGAACTTATTCAACAATAATCGTGCCGGATTTTCGCATAATACAGAAAATTAGGTGTTACTTACGAGAAGGAGCCTGGTCTCTGCAGCAAGTAGCACTATTTCCTCTTTTCTGAGGTTTCTGTGTTTTGAAAGCCATTTCTGTCCTGCCTGCAGAGTCGCGACGCATTCTCTCACCCCTCGACGCCAAAAGTTATCTGCAAAGTGGTTCACCTGCCTCCAACTTCTACGACAGCATTTTTTCACTTGAGCTTTGTCCAATATACTACAACCACCCTCAGCAGTAGTAGACTGCCCGGGGTTACAGCCAATCTGCCTGGTCATCGGACAAAGGAGGGACTACCGGTCCAATATTCAATATCCTCTCAACTTGAACAAAACAAGTGTGTAACTCCACCTCACTCATTATCCGTTCCTTAGAAGGCACCGATCGCCGCCGGCGTATCAAACGGGTCATTTTCTCCCATACTCCCCCGCGGTGGCTCGATGCTGGCAGGATGAAGTGCCAACTGGTGCCCAGACTGGCTAGGTGATCGGTAATGCGCCGTCTATCCCAACGCTTCCACTCAATTTGGAGTTCAGTAACTGCAGCGGCGAAATTTGATCCGTTGTTGCTATAGCTTTCTGTTGGTGTTCCACGTCTACCAACGAAGCGGACGAGTGACATAATAAAAGAGTCAGTGCTTAAGCTGGCCATCACTTCCAGATGAGTAGCTAGAGTTTGTGGACAAATGAATAGATAGTCGTACCTTAATTCCAACCCCCGGTCTCTACGAACAAGGATAGCACCAAAGTAGTCTACTCCGACCGAGATGGAGCAATACCACCCTCGTTCCACGAGGCAGGGAGGAAGAGAAGCCATCAACCGCTGACCGGCGACAAAGGCCAGCCCACGACAAGTAAAACATTGTCCTTTCACCCGTTTAACTGCGCTGATTTCACTGATAATCTAGTATCCCTCGCGGATTGCGGCAAGCACTTGCGCAGTGCCACTATGTCCATCTCTACCGTGATGGTGGCGGATAATGGGTTTTGTCAGCGAGTGTACGTTCGGCAAAATAACTGGGTGTTCGAGGGCACTTGGATATTTAGCATAACTTCGTCGTCCACCAAATTACAAAAAATTTCGCAATACAATCGGGCACAGCTTTCCTAAGAAACCCAAGGCACCCTTTTATAGCTCTTCTGTAAGTGGTCCTGGTTGTAGAAACTCTCCAAATGACTCCCTTTGAACTATTAATACCACCTTGAACCTGTCCCCGCTGTGTCTTCGGCGGACAGGTTTCCCACGTTCAGTAGCCCTTTGCTTCTTGAGAACATAACTCCAATACAAGAAATAAACCAGACGAACCTAGCGACAGCCTTTAGGAGCTTAGACCAATCAGAATACCGAGGAAACATGAGGGTGATGCCAATGGGCTGGTTGGCCGTTTTCACCAAGGCTAGCCTTTTCTTGGTCTCCACACCGTCTGGTGAGAGCGACAATACAACTCCTGGTAGATTATAATAGTTCGGAGGCGAGGGTCCTTTCATCCAAATCTTCAATCCCCCTTCGGTTGAAATTACTCCTGAGGCTAGAGCAGCAATGTTATCTCCTGATCGCACGTGCCGCTACTGAGAAACTTTAGTATACCGGTGAATAATTGCCAATCGGTTACCGACGAGGGACCATAACTCGTACTGGTGTTCTGTATGTATTACCTGACGATCATCAAACCCGTCCAAAAGTAAGCTTCGTCAAAACAATCTAGCAAGCTTTATTTCACCATCTCACCCAATCGAACACCTAAGGCGGCTGACACCAACTGAAGCCTGGGGACAATGCCGGATTTTGACGGATGCTACTCGAGATTTATTACATAGAAGCACACAGTACTGGGTTCTGTCCACGGGAATTAGCCTCACTTTCGCCACTGCACCGTATCCGGTTTCTGGAGCGTCACAAAATATATGCAACTCAGTGCGTTCTATTCCTTGTTGGGCCCGTTTAATTGTGCCCCTCAGTGCTCTTATTTTGCCGAAGTGGTTCACAATTGATATACAATTATTCCACAACACCGTATCTGATGGACTGAGTGGGCCATCCCAACCTAATTTCGACTAGCATAACCCCTGCAACAACTGCTTGGCATGACGTGACGGAGCCACTGTCCCAAGTGGGTCAAACAGGGAATTGACTTTCGACAATATGCCTCTCCTTGCCAAAGGCCTATCAAGCAACCGGAACTGGAAGGTAAATTCGCCCGTGAGGGTATCCCACGGAACCCTCAGTGCTCTCTGATCGATGTCTTTCTGCTGAGGCAACCGAACTGAACTGGAATTTAAATCAGGCCATAAACTTCCGTGAGTTGGTTACCTATTTACCCAGCTTTAAACCAGCGTGCGTCAATAAAGTAGTTATCCTTGTCGCAAAAGAAGCAGTCTCAGCGCTAGTTTCAAAGGATGCAGGGCAGTAGTCGACGTAAAATTGCTTTCTACGGCTTGCAAGGCCGAGGGTCCATAACCTATGCCAAAATCCCTCGCAGCTCTGCGTGAAGCAAGGTTGGCTCGGAATGGTCAGGAAGTAGCCCCATAGGGATGGATCGTCATCAAATATTCTTCCGGCTACAGGGACAGGTCTTCTTGTGGCCACCGTGGGAACCGTAGGGCGCTTCTGTCACTTTCGGACACCTTTACGTGCATGAACATCTCTCGTGTTCGTTGAAACGGCCACATTTTCCTTGCGGAACCGCGAAAAGTATGCCCACAAGATCAGCCATAGTGTCAGGGTCTTGATAAAATATGTCATTGAGCTAACATCCGTCAAGTTTCGCTGGGAAATCCAGGACCGTGCGCAACTTCTCCGGCTTCTTTGGGTTCAAGACAGCATTGTGTGTTAAGTACTACCGCGATCTGTAGTCACATCTCATTTGATGCAACGGTACCCTTATCGCGTATCCCTTGCCTGTGGTTTGATCCATCGCTTTGGTTTACCTCGTCCACAGGTTTTCGTCGTTTGACAGGCAACGTTCCAAACTGTGCAACCTCGTTTGCGCAGACTCATGGTTCCCGAGACCTGCCGTTACATCCTTCCCCCATAGTAGAGGAACTATGAAGTGCCCCCTTATATGCCTCGTCTCGGACTCGACGAATTTCATGACTTTTGTGTCCTCTATGGAAACATTCTCGTCCAGTGGCTTCACGTTGCCAAACTGCGCATCATACATCTTTTGTTTTTCTCCTGTGGAAAATGATTCACTTTGAATCGCTCTTTTCACTCACAAGGACTAATGCCTTCTAAAGTTGGTCGGGCCAAATACCACCCAGCTTAACAGTGTGCAAACTGCATAGGGATGTTTACAATTGCCTAGTCTCTGATCTAAGACCCAGTGAGCGTCGGGTTCGTCACATCCGATAAGCACTAGTACATCCCTATTTACGGCCTCCATATCCAGGCTTGCCCATTAGGGCCCCTTTCTTTACCCACTATTGGAACTGGGCTTGGGCACGGGCAACGGCTGAACAACAGCAGGTAGCTCTATGCTGATTGAATCGGTGCCAACCAGTGCGATCGATTCGAACACGTCATTTACATCGTTAGCTGATTTGGTTCCCCCCAGGGTCTCATTTGTCAACCGGCTGTTTCGAAAACCTAAACCCAGACTTTGTGCGACCCTGGCCTGAATGGGAGTAGTGTCGGATCCATTGGTGAGAAAAGCTTATTACACAACTCCCGTTCTCCGGCCTTAAGTCTCGCTGGAAGAAGTCCAAGGTGCATGCCTTTATGCTGCATCTTGGTTTCTCTGCAGCGATTCCCGCTCTCTGCCTTCAGTGGTACCGGGCGCTTTAGCATATTTCTATGGAGAAGTTGATGATGCCTACCACCACGGCCTTCAATAGTGCAGGCTGTTTCTGACCAGCAGTCACACGCTCTATGGCTTCCTTTCAGAAACATGGAGAGCCACCCATTTTTTGGGCGTCTGCCCATCTTGCAGGTGTATCAAACGGCAAAACCTCTTGGCACAGCTTTATCAAGTGGTTTCCGTGACATATCGGGCTGGTCTGAGGTCGCTCTTTGTCCTGCTGCATTGTGCTCATGGACCGACTAGATCCAGAATGACGCGTACCTGGGTTTCAGATGGCTTGGTTCACCCGGCCAGCGGTCTTTGTTCGGCCTGCCGGCTGTCCGAAGCCACCACGAGCCATCCTGGCCGTGGTGGACAAGAACTCCTTTAGTTCTCCAAACTTTGGTTGCCGACCGTTTCACGTTAACCGATCAACTCTCTCAGCCCATTTATTCTGTAGGGTGCACGGAAGACCACTAACTACATGATCCAGGGTGGCCAGCGAATTGAGATCGGACGTATAATTCATCTGCTAGAGAGCAATCATGCAGCTCTCCGTTCTAACGGCTAGCGCCGACAGTGCTCCTGCGTCCAGTCTGCTGACTGTGAGTCCTCTCAATAGGCCCTCTAGGAGTGATCGCATTATCTCGTGCGGATGGCCAAATAATTCCTTTAGTATCCCGCAAGCTCTGCGATATTCTTCGCTAGGGGGCAGCATCAAGCATTCCTCAACAGCTTCCAGTGCCTCATCCTCACAGTATTGGAGCAAATACATCAAGCGTTGGCCGTCATCATGACCTCCGAGATGACATACACATGAAACTGTCGGATGAACTTCCATTATTTTGCCGGCCGACCTTCGGAAGAACACAACGCCACTTTTGGTAAGCCTATCCCACCCACGAAATGGGAAGCAGTTTCCTGCAACTTACGATATGGGTCCTTAAAACCGGCCATTTCGTCTCCCTGATCAGCAGTATCTAGGAACTCATCACAAATCAACCTTGTGTACCTGAACGTACTCAAGCACACTTTTCTCACAGTCGCTTGAGTCCGAGGATCGCGCAGATGCACTTTTTTCTAATCTCTTTGAGAGCTTGGCAACCTCAAACAATTGTTTAACTCTTAGAGACACTTTATTCCAGTCTTCTTTAAAAGCCTCCAGATTCTGCGCTAGTTCCCCATCGAGGTGGCTTTTCCCAAGTTCGACTAGCTGCAAATTCGACTTAGAACTACGACTATGCCAACTACGGCCTGCAACTATGGAGCCACGGACAAAAAACCATCACAAAGGAATTGTCGGGTTCCAGCGACGACTTGATCCGATCCGATTCCACCTTCAGATTGGTTGGGTCCAGTGGTCGCCTTATTGCTCCTCGTCGTTCGCATCGTTTCAGAGGCCATGCCAAAGTACTGTAACGACCAAAACGCTCAATCCCTGGTCCGGGTGAAGCCTGACCAGCGACTCAGTGCTCGATTCACAGACTTATAAGCTCCATTCGTTCTGGATGGAACCTTGGAGCAACGCGTAGCCTAAATCAATACAGAACCAGAATTAAGTACACTATTGCCCTGCAAATTCTACGGTACTATTGACGGGCAAAATTAGAAGTACAAACACAATCATACCTTCGATAATGAACCTATGTCACTATTCAGCCAAAAGGGTAATCAAAAATAGGGAAACATTCTGTAAAAAGTGAACAGTTGGCCAAAAAAGGGTAAATGGTAATTACTTGTCCTGAAGTCTGAGCGAGATGAACAAGTCCTCCACGCTCATTCAGGCCCGAAGAACAATTTTCTGGGAGTGGCAGCCAAAATTCAGCGTAAACGAGCCAAACATCTACGATCAGTCGAAGTGGGCGAGAAAGTGAAACCGAGTAGTAATAGAACAAAATTGTGTTGAATCAGTGCGACTCACTACGGTACCGGTTGTCCGCAAAGTATTCTCCGTGAGAAAGCACAAACATAAAAAGAAAAAACAAGTGTACTAAGCGTAGGATAATTGTCGACCACAAAACAGTATCCGTACGAATTACGTTGGAGAAGGAGGTCCAAAATTGATCACAAAGTATATGAATGTAAGCAGAAGAGGAATTTTTAATCGACATGAACGTTACGCATGGTTTGCGTGATGATAATTCGACAACTCATGCAAGGGTCAATTTGTGATTGGGAACGATTACCGAGTGCTTCAAATTTGCAGGTACGGTGCTACCATTAAGAGAAAAGAATGAAGAGGTTCAGTAGCAAAAGAGGGGGATCTGATCCGCCATTGACAATGGCAGCTGGTGGTAGGCCATCAGGGTCTGATCGGGGGGATGGTTTGGTACTGAATAATAGCTTATTATTACTGTTGGCTCAAAGGGTATGGCAAAAAAGACAGAGTCATTATTGGTAAAGGTAGGGGAGGAGCATTCAAAGTAGATAGAGCCATGGCTGAGGCAAAGGAGGCTTTAAAGTCTTCGCCTTTGCAAGGTAGGGATCGAATAGATAGATGAATTATCACCTAGATCAGAAGTTGTGAGCCAGCCTCGATATCAGCCTTTGTAGATTTATGCAACACAGAGGGAAAATGGGGTTCATTTGCATGACTCGATGCCTGAGCTTCTTGGTCACGAAGTCGCGTGTTATCTTGTCGTTGAATAAGTGCGGAAAATCGGTTTAAACGAATAAAAATGGAAAAAGTTTTCGAACTATGCTGTAGCTCGAGAAATTTAAGATAATTCTTGTGGAGTGGTGAGACACAGGACCTCTTTTTAGGTAAAGCCTACGAAATGCAAGACGATTTGTTTAGACAGTCGGAAAAGGGGCAGGGAACATCCGAGGCAACCTGAGAGTCATGGGTGAGAAAAAAATCAATCCAGTCTTTTTGGCGAATAAGGGTGATAAGCGGAGTCCAACTCTTGCACAGGAGTGTATTGTTGGAGGAGTATGCTGGATTATAGGAGCCACTAAGGGGCGGACGGCTGATAACCGTTTTGTGGCCACTGCCGAGAAAATTTAGCGTTACTAACGCGTAGATGAGAGGCGTGTTTTGAGTAAATACCAGATCTAGTCTGTTCCCGTTTCTGGTACGCTCGGAAACATGCTGTGCCCATCCACCAAGATGAACACTAGGAATTAGATCCATAAGATTGGGAGGCACCGAGAGAGCACGCCTACAAATTTGCGGGAGGAAAAGGTCACTTTTAATACTCTTGGTTCCGGATGGAAGGAAGGAGCGGTATTCGAAAGATTCAGTGAGAAGCAGAAGGAAGAAACTTAGGGAATTCAGCGAGTGATGCATGCGGCCAATGTAAAAAAAAACAGTGCTTCGGATGCAGGTAGTAAACCAGAGAGGATCGGGAACAGAATCGAGCGCAGTATGTTAAAGAGGGGTTGCGGTGTAGTTTTTCGTGACATAGGCTAGGGGCCCACCAAGCCGGTTCAGCCTGTTGGTCCCTAGAAGATTGTACACCACCAAAAATATTTGATCATCGGGATTCCTATCAGTTAGCCAAGATTCCGTTGTCAAGATAGTGTAGTAGTTATATGTGAGGGCAAGTTTCCTAGGTGCATGAGTTTACTGAGAATGGAACGAGAGTTGAACAGGGCTAAAGATATACAATTCGCGGAAGAAGGTGGTAAAGGTACATCAGAGGAGCCGTTTAAGTGGGAAAAAGACAGGCTATTTCGATTAGAAGGAGTGGAGTTCAAAGTCAAAGGGAAATCTGTGAATGCGGAGGCTAGCGCGGCTTCGGATGGGGTGACCTTCAGCCGGGCTGGAGTAAACGGTGCATTGGGACGGTCTACTGAGTCTGGAACAGCTGGACATCAACGGACTCGGAAATGTCCGAGCAAAGGTAAATACCAGTGGAATTTTGCGGGCCGACAGCAGGTAGGGTGATTAGGAGCATTTGAGAGACACCCGCCAGTTGGAGTTGAGTACTGACTGGAGGGGAGTGCAGAGGGCAAGGATGAGAGTGTTTAGGGAATGTGGGTATAGGGGGCTAGGCTAAGCCGCGCTTGCTGGGGGGGTGAGGCAATTTGGGTGGAGCACTTAATATGGAACGTTTGATATTGGGAGCAGTAGAGATAGTGCGACTGAGGGGACGGCCTGCGGGGGCCGTATTTGTGTATCGGGGGACAACGAATGCGGTGAATCCGTACGGACCACCGACTCATAGAAACAGTGGATACTTTTCAAGGTCGAAACCAGATTCGGTGGGACAGGACGAGTTGACCTAAGACAAGACATTTGGATGACGGAGAGGTTTGTGGGAAGGGTAGGAAGACTGGTGGACGTATTCCTCTGGATGTCAAGTAGTTTATCACCGGTGGGAACGGAGGGCGAATTATAGTTGGGGGTAAGCACAACAGGCAATGAAGTGGGAAAGTGAGGCAAAATTTGATGTCTTTTACTGAGTGTCAGTAAGAGAAGAGAAACAGAAATGTCTAGATTAACATTAATGGGATCAGATTTCAAAGAGTCCAGGGCGAGAGCAGATGAGGGGACAGTGGATGGTTCTGAAGAAGTGAAAGGCGCGTGTACAGATAAAGCCGTGGGGACGTGAGAAGAAGCGATAGGGTGATCACCTGTCCGTGTTGAAGGCTCAGGAATATCAGGCGTCATTCTTGTGGGAAACGTCAGGAGAGAAATAGTAATTTCTCTTTAAAGAGGGGCTTTATCTCCGGCTATCGTTGTTTTTCTAGAGGGAAGTAGAAGCTCTAGTGTTACTGATTTTAGTGAACTGTTTATCTGATAGGTCATCTAAAAATCGCACCAGGATTGGACAGCCAAGGCGCTGGACTCGCTTGGGCAGCCTTGTTATTTGACGAGGAAGGTGGGCCATACCAGAAACACTCAACAATAAGTGCTTGACGCTCTCCAGGGGTATTCTCACCGGGACATTGAACGAGAATGCTTCAGGGGAGTTTCTCACTCTTATGAGAACTTCCGACGCAACGGGGTCGACAGAGCCACCATCCGGTACGTGGTATTTAGGGTAGAGTGTTCGATTAATTCAGTGATGCAGAGTAGAGGGGCGAGTTCTGATAAATTATTTTCTAACTTCCGAATCTGGGACATTTTATCTAAAATCCTTCGGTCTAAACTAGCTGCTCTTCCCCTGATCCAGCCTGCAACGTCAAAGAGGTCGGCCCAGGATTGTTTTAGGGCCGCGGGAATCTCAAAGAGCCTATTTTTTCTAGTAACCATAGTATGAGGGGATGAGGTGTTATTGAAAGTCTTCTTTATCGCAAGTGGCATTTTGAAGTATCAAGAAGACTTTGTGGGTAAAGCAGAACGATAAGGGCAAACTAAAGCCAGATTATGATTTGCCGCTGAGGAAAATTTCCTGAATTTTCCTGGGTCACTGAAATTCCTCAAGAAGCTGTAGATTTTATTATTGCCCAAGATAGTTGAGTGAGAACTATATCGATAACACCACACAAAACGACCAAGTGTAGCGCGGTCTCAAGCCAGGGCTAATTGGCTGCGCTTTGCTCTCTTCGCAATTTTGATGACTCACACCGGGGCATCACTGCACTACTTACCTGCTTTGTTTACCAAAGGAAGTGTTTTCTGTGATTTTAAGCTTCACTTGCCCAGCTTTTCGGTGAACCATAAGATTGTCTGCCATCCCGGACCGGGTCTTCAAACAGTATACCTCGACAGATTTTTTACTTTTATGATCAATGGTCGAATGGGAAGCCTCTTCCGAGAATAAAGGATCATTCCACTAATTAACTGCCTTTTGGGGAAACAAACCGTCCTCAACCTCCTTATTGCCACAGCGTTCACAGGCTTTGGTAAACTTCTCCTAGGCCTTTCACCTCTGTTTTTTGGGAGCAGCGAAAGCCCACCCAAGTCCGGGAGGCCTGCCGTTATCCTGAACCGTTCGATGAAATCTCCGTCCACTCTTTTCTGCCCAGAGCAAAGGCTTTTGTCCCCCAGGCCTCTCTTCATTGGCTGGAATTGGAGTTCATTGAAAATTCCTATGAATCTCCTGGGTGTGCGCTTAAGCAGTTTACTGTCCTTATTAAGACTGGGATGCTAAGCTGGAGTGGCATGTGCAAGGGGCTGCCTTGATTGGGTTGTGTGGAACAAAGAGAGTAACCAAGGCTCACCGGAGCTCATGGTTCTCAGTAGATATGAGAAGGCATTATTACTCTTCTTTGTGGCTTCCAGTTTTCATCAGGGGGGGGGGGAAATGGGCAGTCGTACATATCCCCGGGGTTTCAAAAACATTAGTGTCGCCTGAACCAGCCATAGTGTCTCCATTCTTAAGTTCCACCATGCCCGAAAGTTGCCTTTGGTGCCTTGTCTTCATCTGTTTGTGTTAAGTGGGAGCTCCCAGTCTGAACCCCACTGATATGCCCTGCCGACATCGCCTTGCAGTGCGCTTTCCCGAGAAGTTCCACCACATTAAGGTCGCCATCGAGCATGAAGTTTTGGAAGTTCAGTTCACGAGCTCAGTAGATAAGATACAAGACGAACATGAGTGGCCGGCACCAACCACCTATGGACTCAGCTGGCTAACTTACCCATGCTGGACCTGTGCTCCCATACTTTTACACAAAAAGCTCCTATCTCTGAGGAACTCGGCCATCCTTCCCTCGATGACAAAACTATTCTACAAGCCCGTGGCTTTTGCGCCAGTGGCTTGAGATTCACTAAGTCGAAGGCTTTCCTGAAGTCCTAGTATCAGGTCTCTACCGTCTAGTCATCGTCAATTCTCCTCGTACCCTCACTCAAGAATTAAGGACGTTCAGTCTCGAGCGAATTTTTTCCATAAAGCAAGGTCTGTACAAACTAATTATTCCATTCCGGGATAGAACGGCGGTCGCTTGTTCTCCCAGCATCGTTTTCAGAATCTCCAGCACTACAGATGTTAGACTTACCCATCCTTTGCTGGAAATTTTCTCACTCTTTCCACCTCCGCGGACTGATACCGCTTGCGCTAGCTCCCAGTCACTTGGCAGCTGGCAATCCGCCAGAGGCTGGTCCGATAGCTATGAAAGAGGTTTGGCCAGCATGCTGGCTGTTGGCTCTGCAAGGATTGGGCACGGTCCATCGAGGTATAAAGCCTTATCTAGTATTGATTATTCTAGCTTCTCTCGTATGTCGTCTTCCTCAATTTAGAGAAGCTAGGCTTTTCTATCCCGCCGACCAGAGGCTGGCTAGGTGGGTTCCTGCTACTTTTGTTGCTTTGCCCATCCTCGCTCTTATTCGTCCCCGCGTTTTAGCACCCAAGCTTTTACCTTTAGTAGTGCTATCATTATGGATGACTTTGAACGGACAGAAATAAAATATGCTTTTAACTGCATTTCGCCCCTACCACTAGCCTCTCTGCCTACTGGCTTCAGCAATTCAGTTGAATTCTCCAGCCTTTCCGCCAGCTTAGGACCTTCCTGGAATTCCCTATGGCAGCGCTCTATTTCGAAGAACTCAAGAATCACAGACTTTCTTTGGATTCTCATTAAACAACTTGAACCCTGTTCGTTCGGTTACCCCATTTGTACTTCTTTCTGGAAAAGGCCCTCCGCAACCAGAAACGGTACGCCCTCCTAATATACCCTTGTCCCTACCTCTCTTGTGCTGCTTCAATCCTTCCACGTGACGCGAAGACATCCTCTCCCGGTGGCTACTTTTCGGTGAGCATAACACCCTGAGCATCATCCAGTGTGACTGGTAACCCATCTCGCTTTTTGCGAATGCTGCAAGCACTCGTAAATATAATCGGCAAGAGCTCGGAAACTAGCCCTCTTTGTCCCAGGGTGTTTACTTTGATTATTTATGCTAACGAACTCCAACCTCAGGAGCTGTCCCGTTTCATTCCTTTCACTGTCTTCATGGTCCCGAACAAGTTCGTAAAATTTGAAAGTGAAAATTCTGGCGCCCCTCCCTCGTCTTTTCCCCTGCACGACCCTCCCCTTCCAGTTGAAAGCACTCGCTTTTTTCCGTGATCCTCCAGGCCGCAAAGGCCATGACCCAGATTATTGTCCCCTTCCGAAATTTCGGTCCAGTGGTATACATGTCAGCCACATAATCTGGCCCGATGAAGACCTGGAGTTTTTAGAGCCTCTCTTCTTCTTCCAAGGCGGCCAACTTCCTGTGCCTCTGTCACGGGTTTGTAAGATGCACTAGGATGGGTCGTGGCGCTCTTTCCCCTTCCGACGCACCAGCCTCCACATCCTTACCAGCTGGATTTTATTTTTATCTGGTTCAGAATAAGATGTCCCATCCCAGCCAGCACAAAATACCACCTTCCATGTGGTAGATTCACCACATAAATATCACTTCTGTTTTTCTCGAGGATAAGTGGTATTTTTGCTCTGAGTGTCCAAATTGATCCTTTGCATAGCAAAGCAACTCGTCGTTGTGCAAAGAAATTTCGATAAAAGGAGTATTACGAAAACCAGTTGACTTTGATTTGTTTTAATGTGCTACGAGTTTTTGGAGCCAACCTGCCAGTCCGCCCTGCCGAGTGATCAGGTATGGTTTGTGCTAATTTCTCGTTCGTGATTTTGTCCTCGGGTGACGATATTTTTCGCCAAGTTCAGCACAGATCTCTGAATTTGATTTTTGTAATATAACTCACTTTATTTTGGACCTTTTTTCAATGTAGTATTTGGATTAGTGAGCTTTTGTCCCAGGGCAGTGATCTATCCGCTCAGTTTTATAATATTATTGAAAACCATAAAACGAAGGGCGGTTCGTTGATGGTCATCTCTTTTCAGCTTCTCTTCTTAAATTATGCAGAGTTAACTATTTTAACAATGCCTGGAAGAACATTTTTCCATCCTAATTCGTCAAAATCCGCTAAGACACGAAGACTGTATCAACTTCTTCGAGCGTCAGACAGGTCAACAGCAGGACCATCTACATCGGATTTAGCCGAGACGTCTGTCTGCCTGAGTTCGGCTGGTAAGACTTGGTTACCTACAGTGTTCACTCATATCTTAGACCATGCGGAACACGTGAATGCTCCTACATTTGGCAGTCATATTGCAGCTTCGGAATTCAGGAGTGTGACTGATGCGAACACATGGATAAGCACTGGAAACATATTGGATGATATTCTCCTTCTGTACAGCCAATGCAACATGTCACTGAAGGATTCACGACGATGGTTACAAATGTTGAGTACTCATTTTATCCAAGTACCTCGGGGTCCAAGGACAATTCTTGGTACGCCTCGCACATGCGAATCGCGTGTCATTCCCGGTGGTTTTTAAGCGCATTTAGGCTTACATGCAGAAATACTCCGTGAAGCTGTTCATATGGATCCCATTCCTACCTGCATCTACATTCAGCTACATTTTGACGGCATGTGTTGCCTCAAGAACTCCACAAAGCATCTGTGGCCATACAATTCCGTATCGTGAAACCAGTTCTCACGTGCTCCTTTTTGTTGGGGTTTTCTATGGTGAGAGCGAACCGTTGGGCGTGGTTGAATATCTAACGGACTTGATTTGGGAATTAAAGCCCGTTATAAGTAATGGAATTGCTATTCCCGAAAGGCCTTCTAAAATTGACGTCAATCTGCAAGCCGTTTTGTGTGACGCCCTTGCCCGAGCTTTTCTAAAGCAGATCAAGGGACATGCTGTATACTACGGATGTGATAGGTGTGTTTGCAAAGGTGTTTATGTCGCGGGTCGCATGACATTTCCCACTCTGTGCAGTTCCCTTAGCACAGATGCTTCATTTCGCATGCGTTTGCATCCGGGTCACCACCAATCGACGCGCTCACCTTTTGAAGAATTGCCTATTGATATGATCCTGCATTTTCTTGTGAACCTATGCATCTGATATTCTTAGGTGTAGTTTGCAAGATCATGTTGCCGCTGAAGAGCGATATAAACCATAAAATACGACGTTGTGATGCCGATCGCTTATCGGATCTAATCATAAAGTGCGGTCCATGGACTCCATGTGACTTTACGAGAAAATGTAGGTCGCTATGTCATCTGGAAAGGTGGAAGGCCACGGAACTACGGCTGTTTTTACTTTATACGGGTCCAGATTACTTGCAGCGTGTTTTATGTAGATTACCGTATCTAAACGTTCTAACCTTGTCCATTATTTTGTACATATTTTCTAGTGATTATTTCTCTGCATATTTTCCATTAGCAGATAACCTGTTAAAAAACGTTTATTTCTCAACTTCAGTATCTGTATTCACCATCGCAATTGTCACACAATGTCCACACATTGGCGCACTCGGGGCTAGCTGTCAAACGGTATGGGAACGTGAACCTATTTTAGCCTTAGTCTATGAGTCATTCATGTCAAAATTAAGGCAAATCATTAGGGGACCTAATAGACCCCATATACAGATTTTCAGGCGAATTTCTGAGGCTTATAACATAGGCCAACGAATGCAGCCGCCAGATGAGTCCGATGATGTAGGTTGTTATTGATTCCGCGTACCCCGAGGAATCAAGCAAATCAAATGGCAAAGTACCGTCCTCACTGCAAAAGGAGCAGACTGTTTTGTGAACGTACAAATGAATCCTGATAAAGTCGTGGATATTGTAGATGACATCATCTTTTACCAGCGGTTCAAAGAACCAGCAGATGTTTTCACTCACGAAATACCATCTTCTCGTCTGTTAGTTTTCCATGTAAGTTTACTTTTGCCGGAGAAACTGTGCGCGAATCTTACAGAAATATTGTGTAAATATTTCTACCTACCAATTGACGACATTGGAATTGTAGTCCCTGTTTTGCATACACCACGGAGATAAGGTTATTTTTAAACAGTGTTCATCTTCTTACTTAGTTCTGACTGCGGTACTTTGCTGGTCATCTTCCTATGTAAAAAAAATATACAGAAACTCCTACTTCTCCTGCACTCTTAGATGTTCCTAACTGTGAAAATTATAGGCCTGGGAGTTACGAAAATAGTCCCACAAAAGTGGGTGGTAAATGGTAGGTACTCGCGCTTGCCTCAGACTGCAGAAGAAGAAGCGGACCGTCGTTGCCGGAACAATGAAGACCCTGGCATCAACTTCACCTTGCACGGAGTCAATATCCTTTACATTTGCAGTAAGTCCTAAAAATTCATTTATTTCACTTTACAGATGATATACAGGAAGCGAAAAGGTTGAGAAGTGGTTCTGCTAATAGCTATGATGAAAACCAGGGTTTTCACGAAGGACATGTGCGCCCGCGTCGCTTACAGTAATGAGAAAATGTTTTGATTGGTAAATTTTGCAGCAAACGACCACACCGATTCTTGACCACCGAATCAAACTCCGATGTATCGGATAACTTGCCTGAAATGGAAGACTGCCGAACACATCGTGAAAAAGAAAACGTTCCATCAATATTTCAGTCTTATCCGACACTGCCAAGCAAACTGGAATTGTGGTATGAGCGTATTTTCATGTGCATTGTGCTCAGGGAAGAAATTCCGTCAACATCAATGGACCAAAAAGAGTACCTGTGAGGAAAATGTCCAACTCGAAGGACTGCGTTCGCGTGGAACCAATTAATTCCTACTTTTACAGTCCACCAAGGACTTTAATTGATGCAATGGAGCAACGGCTTCAGAAGATGCAACACGACATTGAACGTATGAAGGGTAAGTTTTCAGTCATTACTTGAATGTTCTCTGTAGAAGACTTAGTTCAAGTGCGAGAAATGTGCTGCAAAATTTTAGCCGCGAATCAGCGAAAAGAGATCCACATTTCGACGGTGGACACAGCTGGACTTATGACCAAGTAGGATTTTCATCTGCCACTGGAAAGTGTTGATGACCTTATGAAGATTGAGCAGCAGTTGACCAACAAACACAGCCAAAAAAGCTTAGTAGGTTTACGTATTTGTAGTTATTTATTTTTTCAGTTCCCCCTACTGTCCTCCGTAGGTGGGTGAACATTGAGTGAGACAGTTCGGACCCTACTGCTGAAGATGTTGCATGCTAACCTCCTGAACATGTTTTTACCACGTTTTGTGCTGGCTGGGATGGCCCTGAATAATTTTCTGTTCTCTGTTTTGTGTGATTTAGGAACTCCGTAAATGAGCATGTTTCTAAACCATCCCGTGGGGACTTCACCATGAGATTTTTGGTTTTCAGTCTGCTGAGAGAATTTCCTTCTTTTGGCTAATCTCTCTAGCAGTTTGACTTGAGCCTTTAATTTCGTGTCAATTTTCGAGGCTGCTTCTCATTGTCTGAGGGATTATCCACCTCAGTGTCCTGCACCATCGGATGGGGTTTGGTCCCCAGTTCGTTTCGTATTGTGCTTTAGCTTATCTTTTGTTCACCTGACCTCTACTCAGTATTCCTTCAGCTTTGCCTTCCTTTCAGTGGCCATGCCTATTTATTTCCTCCAGAAATAAACACTTTTGCTTTGAAGACATTTTGAAAGCCTTTCCATTGGTTATGAAGCTTATTACCGCACTTAATAAGCGGGAACAAAATATAATTACTGCAACTAGGTAGCCGTTAGAGAGCCACATTAGACGGATGATTTACATGATTCGAACATGTAAACCTTAGATGGCGCATTGCAAGTAAATGTTGAAATAAGATAGATCGATCAATGAGTTACGCATTGAGGCATGAAATTGACTTTCAAAAGAGTTGTACATATGGAATAGAAACGGCGACAGAATAATAATCTGTAGAACTCCTGTCATTGAAAGTAGTTAAGACGGTAGGACCACGACCACGTGCTTATCATTCGCGAGAATAGTTTAAATGTTCACACTACTGTACAGCCCACATTGCTGCCAGGAGGTTTCGCCGATTATCACTCCGGACATCCTGATGTTAAAAAGTGAGATTTTTGGCCTGAACCGAGCAGTAATTCATGCCAATTTGACAAATGTAGTGTTGACCTCGTGCACAGAAGTCCTTCCCGAAGTCCAAATGGGCTCCGTTATCTGTATCACGCGAGGCTCGGCGACGCGTTGATGCTGATTATGGGGGGCATTTCCTTATCAGAACCTACTACCTCTTTATCATTGATTCTTATTCCAAGTGACCAGAGGATTAGTTCACTACCTTACCTAGATTCAAATTCATTATTACGACACTCGGAAGAAATTTAGCAGAGCAGAAGTACATGTGCATTGATTACTGATAACGGTAGTAATTTCCCTGCTCAGGTGTAAGTCTGCCTCAGTTCTGTCACAAGTTAGCTCCTTTGTGTAATCCGCTCTCGAATGACGCTGCTGAAAATTTTGTGCAGGCATTATGGAGTGCTACCAAATCCACCAATGCAGAAATTTTCAGTGTACTCTAGGGAACAGTTGACATTCTCCTAAAGCGTCATCGAAATTCTGTCCATTCAACCACGTCATTAGTCCGGAGAGGCTGCTAAGGAGCCATTTATTACGCATCAGTTTCCTCCAGCTCGGGTCCTAGGGAGTATTTTACCGCAGACGGAATGGTTTGCGACTGTCAACAGACTTTGTATTTGAGCCACTCAGGAACAGACTGTCGAACTTTGGGTCTTACTGATGACTCTTTTCGTCGAAAACAAGTAAATCAGCCGCAACCAGCAGGCCCAACGTGCTTCCAGTCGGAAGCTCTCCGGGTTAACGCCGGGCTACATCACTAAAAAATGTGGCAAGTGCTAACTGCGCCTAAATGCGAGCACTATGAGTCAGCACAAAGTTTACAAAATCGCCAAGAACATCGAAGCAAATCATAATTACTGTGGTTTGGCGGCCCTCGCAGGACCATATTAAATGGATGATTCACGTAATCATAGTATGCCCTGTTAGCCGTTTTACAGCAAACGTCACGTTTTATCTATTTGCAGGCTTCACAACATATCCCTTGATCATCTATATCTCCCTCACATTTCTTGATTTTGCACCACGCTTCACTTTCTATTTCTCATCATCGTTGTTCTCAGTCGTCCTTGGGACTGCATACATCAACATTCTAATTAACGGCAATGAAGAGACGCTATGGTCGCCACAAAGGTCATGGATATTTATGCAGTCAAGCAGTGATCTATAGTACGAACGAGTATCCAAATGGCTGGCAAGCTGCACCAAAGCGGAACACTAATCTGTGCGAACGGAAAAAGCAAACTGAATGAGATAACCCAAGTTCGACGGCACGGCGACTTCCGTCAATCATAGTATTGCAATACTTATGGTTTATCTATCGGTCACGGTCAAGATGCACTCGCGAAGACATGATCACAGTAAACAGTGTTGCTCAGCACAATATCACATTTACAAACCTTAAAAGGAAGATCTCACGTTCAAGCAACAGTGCAACAAAGCTGGACGGATTTGCAACGGGGTGAAAATGAAGGCTGCGCTAAAACGATAAGTGATGCCGCGCGAAATCCGGGTTTCTGAAAGGAAACAAGCGATGGAGAAGGACAGGAAAAGTTGTCCTCGAAATCCTGCCTAAAGGGAATGATCGACTGTTCTATGCTCCTGAGTGGATGAGATGACGGGTGAGCAAACTTCCGGTTGTGAATTGCCGGAGTTAGTTCCCGCGTAGTATGGATTCTCAAAGTGCTATCATTGATGAGGTGTTTGCATGGTTTACTAGAATAGCGAAAGCTATCTCACCCGAACTAACGTACTGTAGTTGCTAATGCGGTGCGCATGCTCTTCAAAGAGTTTGTTCCCTGCAAAATCTGGCTGCGCACTTAAGTGTCCCTTTTGTTTCTTGTTAGTGTCCATGTAGACTGATACCGTACAGCATCTTCTGTGGCACTTCTTCCACGCATTTTTCTGGGTTCAGTGTTAACATTTTGCCGGCTTTCGCCGCGGCCAATACTTCAAGCAATAATATTAATAATACTGATATGAATGACAGTAATAATAATAATGGCATATTTCGGATGAGCCAGATGCACACTACAATATATGATCAAATGATCCAGGAGATGATAGAACAGGAGTTTCCAAGATAGCGGAACTGATGTTCACAGAGGGTTGAAGGATATTGTTTACATGGGCCAAGGCGAGCATAAAGTCCGGCAAGTTTGGAGACCAACGTCAAATGGTCGATTTGGCTTACGGCCGGTAAACTTGGTTGGCAAGGTGAACTAGTTACGTAAATAATACCGGATATGAACACTATCACTGGAGATTCAAGTGGGATCAAAGGATTTTCACCAAGCCTCCTTTAAAGGCAGATTGCATCGAAAGAGGTTTGAGGGGTTGTCGCATGCTGCAGTGTATAAACTTTATAGATAAAAAGCTGGAAAATGTACAAGAATGGATCTTCAGAGGTAAACAGCAACGACTCAGTCGGCCATAGGGCAGTAAAATCATGATAGCAGGGCGCTAACGGAGGTGATCACAAGAACAGTCTGCAACGGGTCGGAACGAAAGCGGGTACACTTCAAGTGTGGTGATGGAAGTAATAGCAAGAGGGGAACAAGTAAGCATCGGGCAGATTATTTACATTAGTACAGGTTTGGTAAAAAATAACAACGGAGATGGAATAATGGTTATGAACCGATGAGAAGTGTGACTGCGGAGGCCGATTGCGTGCAGAAGTGTCGATGGAGTTGATAGCAGAACTGTCCGAATGATCTTAATAGACAACGGAGAACATGCATTGGTGAAAAGAACTACGGCACCTTTAGTTTCGACATGAAAACTAGATCGGAACATGGGGTTTGGAATAAAATGGAAACAGCCGGCGGATATGGCAGTTAAAACTGGAGGCTCGATACCGGTGGACTCAGCTGTATAGCAAAAGAGCAAAAATCCAGAGGAAATGGAGGGCAAACAAAGTGATGTCCGTGGGAAGGCCAGAGGAACACAGGCGATGGAACGCCAATTTTTCGCGTGAAATATGTTGATCGAGAAATAAAAATGTGAAAATAATAGTTAAATTGATATGGGGAGCGGAAAATTGCAGGGATTACGAAGAGGTATATATAGCCGAGGAGACGACGGAATGCATGAGTGGTAGGCACGCACCTTTTGGTGAACATTGCAAAAGGTGTACCATGGTATGTTGACGCTTGACGGAAGCTGCATGATACGTAACTGAGAAGGTTGGGGTGTAACAACACAAAGCATGGATGCTGGCTACTTATGGAATTTTATGTAAATCGTATCGGTTGAAATGAGTCAAACAAATCGGACGAGTGGCACATCTCGTGGGACAGAGGGAACGTTAAAGTGACGAAAGAAAGGCAGACGGATGAGAAATGAGAGTTCAGTAGTTCAAGTTGTGTAACGAGCGGATAGTGGTTTGTCAGTATGCAGGTGGTAATTGGGCATTGAACCAATTTTGTATGCGTTGAAAACTGATTCCATGGAAAATAGCACATAGTGGTGATGTTTTTGCAGGTGGACAGTGAGTGTACAATTTGCTGACCGTTGTGACGGGCACCTTGAGGTATGACACCGGCAGAGCTGCATGATAAGTACCAACTTGACTATCACTGCCGACATTAACGAACCGGAAGTTGATCCTACCGATGGGGCAGTGAACTGTGGCACCAAGTAGTGTGCCAACGCCGCGGAAGACGAGGGGATCCAGTTCAATCAGTGCTTTTTTGGTATTCCCGAAAGTGCCTTACGCTGATGGACAAGCGATTAGAACTGAGAATCAAGAGTACACCCCTACGGTTGGTATGCGGCCACCACTTTACGCTTGCAAGTTAGTGCTAACACATACTTCGAGAGGAGTTAGGAAAAGGGAAAAAGACTGAGACTGCAACGAATACTAAAGAGAGCAAGCTAAATCATCAGCTCAGTAGACAAAGGGAAGTTGAGTAGCAGATGGGAAAACTGTTAACAAAGGCAACCAAAGCCCAGAGGTAAAGAAAAAAGGGGGCAGCGTGTTCCAGAAAAGTGAAAAAGCCTCTTGACAAAGGTGGAATACCCCAGGGGGAAGTAAGATGTCTAGCCGAGGAAATGCAATACACCAAGTTTGGCACGTGCGTCATAGAGCACAGAATTAAAAGACCGCTACATGCCAACCTTAAGGGAAACATCGTAAGCGACGATAGAATTGGGAAGGGTTAAACCGTCGACACGAACCTGGGGTTCTAAGGATGGCTGGCCTAACCCTCTGACATCAACACTCAATTGCTATGGAGTATGACCGCGTGAAACGCAGCCAGGGCTGCCACGATCCCTGCCGGTTATCTTCCATTGTATCCACTGGAAAGATATTCTGCTATCCATGACAGGTGCAGTTGAAGACGACTGTAGGAGGATAGTGAAGTTTACACCTGAAAGTCCGGCATTTGTCAGAAAGGGGTAATTCCGCCTCCTTGTCGAGGACGGGCGTACCTGATCTGAAGCGGCTGGTTCTCCACACCGCATAATGGTAGATGTCCCTCCTCGGTGAGCCAACACCTACAGCCCGGGGGGAAAGCAGGTACCCGGGTTGACGCTGGCCGCCAGCAAACAAAAAGCCAAAGGCAAAGTGATTCAAAGGAACAGAAAGCAGGGAACTCATAGGACATCGAATCCAGTGAGTATCAAGAAGCTGCAGCCAGACGACTGCCCGGATTTCTGCAGGTCGCCTCGGAAGTCTACACCAATGCAGCTAGCGAAGGGAAGGCCAGGGAAGGTAGCCGCGCTGAGGTGGCCGCTTTCGGTACAGTGACCCAAAAGGAACGTACGCCCGCCCTGCACATTGGATCCTACACCAGGCCGACGGTTGAAAACATGGGAGACGCAAAATCTAGCGCTTCGGGTTATATTCAAGAAGCAGCGCTGCAGACACCTATAAAGGCAGTGGAACGGGACGTCACCCCGGAGATTACTCTCGAGTGTACCCCAGACGTGGAATTCGCAATGGAGTCAGCATTGCTGGCCGGGGGACCGTAGGTCTGGTACGAAAAGCTCTGAAGCCTCTCGGGAAAACGAGGGGAGCTGACGACTGGGATCACAGGGTCTGACGTCGTTGCGTTGGCGGAAACTCAGATAAGCCTGCGTACCGAGAAAGTGTTGTTTCAGGGATGTGTTGTCCATAGACGGGATAAAATGGACTGAAGACAAGGAGATGAAGTGGCACTATTAACACGGACCGACATAGGCTATTAGGGGGGCTCCGATAAGTTCAGCCTCTGGTGGTGTGCGGGCCCATTCCTGCTTTGCCAGGACCAAGGTAAAGACAGCCTGCATTATCTACATTTACAGGGCACTGCTAGAAAAAGAGGAGGAAGACGCCAAGGCTTTGCAAATGCTAGACGCATCACTGGCACAGATTGAGGAGTTCGTCTTGTAAGAAGGTTCCTAACTAGCCGGGAATCAACTGAGAAATTAGGGTCGCACCGTTAGGATCAAAGTTGGACAGGTTTCTCCAGTGGGTTCAGTTACAAGCACTTACCCAACATCTGACGCAGGCTGCCTGGCACAGAGTTTGGTAACACCTATTTCTCCCCGATTTATTAGTGACGGGGCCCTGTGAGGACGGTAAGGAAATAAAGTTGGAAGAGCCACTGGGCAAAGGTGGTCACTTATTCCTGAGGGGTTACACTAAGACTCAGCAAGGCGCCGACAGGGATTGTTATGCACGCTACGGGGCTACGGCAGAGATAATATAGTTGAGCAAAACAGGACATCTCGGGGAAGTTCAGGAGGCACCGAGTCACACAAATGCCTCGATACGTGAATTTTGAGGGGCCATCAAGATGGGGCTAAGTAGACCTGATGATGATGATGGTTTGTTTCGGAGAAGCCCGAAGCCTGCTAGGTTGCTTGATCACATGGTACAAGTCAGTTCAGAAAAATGGGTCTTTAGATAGTCCTCTGGATATATGTAGTACAAAGGAGTGTGGAGGCTTCATCGGTTGCATGAGGAAATGCCCGGCGAAATTGAATTTGAAGGTTGAGTGATCGCATCGCTCAGCGAAAACTAAAATCGGCTTCGTCGTCGAGGTACGTAATCAAGTACAACACGAATGGAAGCAAAGTGCCCTAGAATTTGGATATGACTGGCAAGGCCGCAAGGGTGGTTATGGTGACGAAGAATTTTGGAAAAAAGCACAGGCGGGAACTTGGAAAAGTTTTGGTCGTTTACGGGTACGCACTTGAACCAGTTGTTCTAATGACTCGTGAAAAAACAGAAATTGTATTCTGAAAGAGTCGCAAGGTGTTCCTCGGAAAGAAGAAGTGCGGGTGTGAAACAGAAAGCCCCATCTATCACAACTTGAGTAATTAATATCCAACGAGATGTTGCGGGGTCAAAACACAGAGTAGGTGTTGAATAGGCGCACAGCCATGAGAATTTGGTAGAGCTTAGTAACAAAAATCGACAGGTAAATTAAACAGGATTCTAGTAAGTGGGTTGCTTAAAATAATACTAATATTAATAATTATAATAGTGTATTTCTGATGAGCCCGGCACACGCTGAAATGCATGCATAGATGTTACGACTTATGACGTGGTCAGAATTTACCATAAGACAAAATAAGTGCGCTAGGGGACTTCGGCAGAACACTGAAATAGACTCAAATGATATTAACGCCCGGCAAATACAAGACTGGTGGTGAGGTAGTCGGTTTGGCTATTTTTGAGTGTGCTCGTCTGAAAGTCTGGGGCGCATGCATTAGTGGTGTAGGAACTAATGACCACTGGTAAAAATTTGAACATATTCGAAAGATACCTCGTTGATCTTCATAAAATGGGGAATTCATCGGGTGGAGTATTAGGAATTACTTATAGGCTGCAGAATGTGAAAGGCGTGTGGGTAGAAATCTCGTCGATGCTTTCGGAAAATTATTCTCTCTACAACAGGTATATCAAGAAGTATCAAAATATAAATATATCAGCCTACAGAGATGATGGCTCGAGTAAGTGGCTGGATGCTGGAAGGATCAGATATATAGCAAACAATTGACGTATCTAGAGGGAGGGAGACCACCAGGGTGGTGGTGGGAGGAAACGGCGGGAAAAAACAGGTAAACTTACGGCAAATTGGCAAGAAGTGTCAAAGCGCAAAAGGAGGATAAAGGAATATGGATTGCGTGTCTACAGCGATTATACAAATGTTCATTTTAGCAAGACGGATAGTAGAGTATTTGAGTGGTAAGAGCACATCACTGGGTGAAGGCCGTATAATGTGTAACATGCAAAAGCGACGGATGAATAAGGCTGCCCACGTATATCGCAGAAGGCAACAGTGGATCAGTGGCTACAGAATAGAATACAACATCTAGCGTGGATAGTGGTGGAGTTTAGGGGCAGGACTCAGGATCAGTTCTGGTAATACAACATATGAATGCCATGTCCGGGAGGAGAGAAAACTGCCACATTGAGGTTGCAAGAAAGGTGATGGTGTAGTGGGTAGATTGTAAGTACACCATTTCCAACGTCCATTTAGGCAGGTAAGAGAGATAATGGTGACGGGGCGACGAAGCTGCATGTAAAGTATATCTCAGGATTTCAAACATGAAAAAAACGCAGTGATCTGCAAAATCAGAATAACTGAGTAAAACAGCACTGTGGAGGCGATTGGATGGACTGATGAAAAGTGCGGAAAATCACCAATCACTTCACTGACCAATTGAGGGCTACGGAGAGATATCTCGGTGCAGGACATCTTTCAGTGACCGATGGGAGACTGAACAGTGGGAGTAAATTTGTCAGCGAATGAACTGGTGTAAGTGCCGCGTGGTTTGAATTCATAGTGCTCTCGTCTTTGAATTGAGTTTTTTAATAGTTTTGTGGATTAACCCAGTTTAATTCACATTACTGAGCGTATCATAATTGCATTTAAGGTGCGCTTTATCCGGAGAGTATTTTTATTCTACTTGTAGTATTGCCGAGTAGTGTTCGGTGTTTTTTTGAGGCGATCTTTCCTCGCTTCTAATCTTGCTTTTTGTTTTTGTTTTTTTTGTTAGCGGGATTTACCTGCTATTGTCAGAGTGCGTATTGTGTGTTTGGCTAAAGATCACTTGAGTTGTTTTCGCCCTCGTTTTTGGGGTTTTTCGGTATGACACGCGTTTCCGACCCGTGTCTAGCACCCAAATGCGGAAAACGTGTGGTAAATGGTATAGAGTGCGAGATATGCAAGAGGTGGGCTCACCCAAGGTGTTCAGGGATAGCAAAGGACATCTATGTCCTTTATAAACAGAACCTATGGGCTAAATGGGTCTGTGCCCCCTACAAGGAGGCGGCCAGTCTTACCTTTAAACTGCAGGCCCAAGGGCAGGATCAACATCCACCAAGTAGTACCTCGGTTGTAAGCCCCAAACCACCGCAAGTAGGTTGTAGTAAGTCGTTTGCGGAAGTAGTATCAACACCCGAGAGGACAATCATCCGAGCGAATGGACCAGCTCCGAGAGCCTTCCAGGCGGTCGTTGCCTCAACTCCTTTGAAGCAGACCGACGAGGGCCAGTGGACGGAGCAGAAGCCGAGAAGGGCAAAGCAGGTCAACAAGAAGGGCGACTGTCATAGAGCGAAAGATGGGTTGGCTAGGGTGGATGACCCTGCTCTTCTGGCACTAGAAAACAAGGTGAAGGACTTGCAGAGGCAGATCTTGTCGATGGGCAGGGTCTCAAGCCACAGGCTTCTGATCCGAATCCAGGAAGAACCCGTTATAAGGGAATCGAAGGCCAGGAGAGACACCGACAGGAGGAGGGTCTGTGATATACTGCGAATCGCAGGTGTTCCGTACCCTCCTACTCTAAGAAGGGTGCACAGAGTGGGGACATGGAAGTCACCACTAGGGAACAAAGGCGAACTTCGTGCGAGACCAATACTGGTGGAGTTCGCTGATGAGGCTACCCGGGATAGACTACTCGCGAGGGCAGCGGTAGTGGCTCAGATTACCAAGGGAAGATACCAGATTGTACCGGACGAGCATAGGGTAAGGCCTGGTGGTCTAGCCCCGGGAGGTAACCTTGATCGACCAGCCACGGCGCTGGTGAGAAACCTAAAAGTTCAGCGGAATGCCGTACTCGGCTCTCAGGCCCCGACCCCGACAATAGTAAAGAATCCACGTGCGGGGTCGCTAATAGTTGTTGGCAGTACTGTCCGAAGATAGATGACAGCGCGACCCCTGCCAGTCTGGATGTTGTGGCCACTCCTATAGAGATGGATTGGGAGTCGTCGGAAATTCTGGACCATCAGCCGGCTTCATGCACCCCAGTGGGGACATCCGAAGCAAAAAACGTGTCATCATCTCAGGCGTTGCGCCTGAGAAACAGTCAGGAATGAATAACAAAAGACACCTAGGCAAAGGAGCAAACGCGGTGGTGTTATATACTAACGCGTGAAGTATTAGAAACAAATGGGCGGAACTTGCCAAAACCGCTGGCGAACTGAAAGCGTCAATAGTTGCCGTCACGGAAACGTGGCTTTCTGAAGAAGACCATGTGCCAGGCCTAATAAGTAACGGTTTTGCAGTCTACAGGTAGGATCGGGAACAAGATCGCCTTGGTGGTGGAGTAGCCATCCTCGTTAGGTCAGGTGCAAACCACCTTGAGTCCCAGACCAAGATGTGCACTCGCAATATCCAGCTATGCGCCGTTACGATCATCCTTCCAGGCAGAAGAGTTAACGTCGTCTGTGTCTACAGGGCACCAAGCACAAACCACGAAGAGGACGTTTGTTTGCTGCGGACTTTGACTGAACTAGTTAAGGACGCGCAAAAGACCCTCATAGTGGGTGACTTCAACCTTCCGCACATCGACTGGGTGGCTGAGGTCTGCGTGCCGGGATCGGAGGAGCAAACCTGCTTAGAATGGCTGCATGATAATGCGTTGCATCAGCATATTACGGAGAATACCAGATATAGGACTGGATGCGTTCCATCCTTGCTGGATCTAACAATGACGAACTTCCCCAACGATGTGGCTGGACTGCATTATTGTGCACCGCTGGGAAAGAGTGACCATGTGTGTGTCAAAATAGTTCTATGCGTGCGGCAACCGAAGGTACCCTCAAGGCTGATTAGGAATTTCGGTAGCATGGACATAGATAGGTTTCGTAATAGGGCGATGGGTTTGACCTGGGACGCGCCAGAGGAGGCTACTGTGAAGGAGCGCTGGCAAGCCATAAAGGGATCCCTGACTGCCCTACAGGAAGAGTTCGCACCCTTCAAACGAAGGAGTGGGGAGGGCAAACCCATGTGGTGGAAGGCTGCAATAGCCAAGGCCATCAGACGTGGAAACCGCTCTTGGAACCAGTACAAAGCTTCCGGCAGTCAGCTAGCCTGGAACCGCTATACGAAGCTGAGAAACGAGACTGTAAGCCTTTTGAGAACTTCTAAGCGGGAATTTGAGCCTAAATTGGCCCAGTCTGTAAGACAACGGCTGAAAACACTCTACAGCTATGTACAGTCTAAAGGCCCAACGAGGAACGCCGTAGGTCCGCTATCCACTAGAGACTATGGTATTGTCACTGATGACCAGGGCAAATCAGACGCCCTGGGGGAATACTTTGGTAGCGTACATAGGATAGATAGTGGGGTACGAGTAGATCTGGCTCTGGTGCATCCTCCTCAGTTAAACGAGCTAGATCTCTCAGAGGAATGCGTGCGTAAGTACCTATAGGAGTTAAACAGCCACAAGTCTGCGGGCCCAGATGGCATGTACCAGCTATCATCAAGCCGTTGGCGGATATCAAAGCTCCATCGGTATGCAGACTGTACAGATCCACGTTGGACCAGGGTAAGCTGCCTCAGGACTGGAAAGTCGCGGCAGTCGTGGCAATACATAATAGTGGGCCCAAAACGGATGTGCAGAACTACAGGCCGGTAAGCCTAACTAGCATCCTATGTAAAGTCCTCGAGAAGATCATCCGTGCCCATATCTGCCAGCACTTACTGCAGCACTCCATGCTAGGCCCGGTGCATCATGGATTCCTGAAAAATAGATCTTGCCTCACCAATCTCCTGTGCTTCTTAGATGAAGTAACTCGACGGCTGGACGAAGGTAAGCAAGTTGAGGTATGCTACCTCGACTTTAGCAAGGCGTTCGACTCCGTTAATCATCGTCTTTTGCTACCCAAGATGGAGACTTTCGGTATAGATGGGCCAGTATATAGGTGGCTGGAGGACTTCCTCTCCCACAGGACGCTTTACGTCAAAGTGGGGGACAGGTGCTCCAGTTTGGTGAACGTCACCAGTGGTGTACCTCAGGGATCCGTCCTAGGCCCGGTCCTATTCTTGTTATTTATTAATGACCTAGCATCCACTCTTCAATTGCCCAGCTTCATTTTTGCGGATGATGTGAAGATTGTTGGATCTAAGGGTAGGGCGGACTTGGGCAGGGAAATAGGTACCGTCCTGAATTGGGAATACAAATGGGACTCACCTCTGAACGCTCAAAAAAGCCATTTGTTGTCAAGGGCAACAGAGAGCCTAACTGTCGCTCATGATCAAGGGCTGTTCACCGTGGAGGCAGCCAGTAGGGTTAAAGACCTGGGGGTCATCATGAACAGTGACTTCAAATGGTCGGAGCAATGCAATGCTGCTGCGCATAAGGCTCGTGGGGAGCTCTTTAGAGTGCGATCAGCTTTGTCTTGCCGGAAGCCGGAGGTATTCGTACCTATTTACATGGTTATAGTACGACCTCACTTAGAACGTAGCGCGCAGGCTTGGTCACCCTTCTACAAAAAGGACGCCGCCTGTCTCGAGAAAGTCCAACGTCTCGCCACGCGAATGGTTGAAGGGCAGAGGGGTAAGACTTACGAGCAGAGACTCTGTGACCTGAATCTTTTCTCGTTGGAAAGGAGGAGACGTTGAGGGGATCTCATAGAAACGTTCAAGGTAATGAAGGGCTTTTCTGGCCTTAGACCAGATGGTCTATTCCAAGTCGCCGTAGACTACAGAACAAGGGGACACGAAAAGAAGTTGATAAAAGCCCGATCTAGGTTGATGGCTAGATCGCACTTCTTCAGCAGTAGGGTTGTGAACAGTTGGAACGGTCTGCCTGGTGAAATGGTAGATCTGCAGACAGTCCAATCCTTCAAAGGTGCCCTAGATCGCAAGTGGTACGAGATCTTTCCTTGTAGTGAGCCTTGAGTATATCAACTAGATGGGTGACGGGTAGCACTGTGGTCCTTCTGGAGTATGTTTGAGCAGACTTTTTCCCTCATTGCATACTGTCTCAGTGAACGCTCACGATGCATAATGTCTCACGCAGTTGATGTGCGATGAGCTTTTCCGTTTCCCTCTCATTTTTAGCGGGGATTCGACGAAATACACTCGGCAGTGGTGGGTGCATAACTGGTGTGCATACCATCGAAGGAATTCTGGAAGCTCGATTGGCCGTGGCCATTACCTGCCATGTGCTGACTGAACTGAACTGAACTGAACTGAGTTCTATCAAAGGGAGAGGACATGATTATATAAGAGGCATAAATAAGGACAGAAGTGCAACTCAGAGAACGTAGGCAGTGCAGTAGCTGCCAAGATCGGTGAGTATTTGCACATGCGACCACTGTGTGCGAAGGACAAGAGGGATGGTTAGTAAAGGTGAAAGATATTCGCTGTTGCGTACGTAGATAGTGATAAATTGTGCCGGGCGTGAAAAAGGCAGGATACGACGCCAATGTGGAAAGCAAGCTCGAAGGGAGGCCGGTGATAACTGAAGAAAAATAGAGCGAAAGTGTGTACCGGCGGTGTGAGTATGGAGATGGAAATCTGTAATCCACGAGCGGTGCTAGTGGGTGGGACTGACCGTGCACTGGATGCCAACATTGAAACCGATTCTGGAGGCAGGAGTTGGGATCAGCCAATCTAGTTGCGCCCGCAAATCGTTGCAGTCGTCCAGCAAGCCCGATGTGCGTCGACCAAAGTGGTGGATCCGACAGGGTTTTACACTGCTGGAGTTAGAATGAGTTGTTTGAATTCAACAAGATCGAGTAGTCCATGTTCTAGTGGCCGGAATGTGGTGGTCCTGGAGAAAGTCGAAGTGCGGCGGACGAAAGTGAACCTTAAATCCCGGTTGTTTTATCCATCGAGAGATGTTCCAAGTTATTCATGGCATGAAACAGGGGATAATCGTTTTTAGTGGAGTAGGCTCTGGAAGCAAACGGAAAAGGCTCCAGTCCGGCAGCCCTACCGGCTATGGGATAAGGGAGAGACAAGGAGCAACGACATCATGCCACGAAGTTAGCAACAACGGAAGCGGGCCGTCGAGACGCTAAGATCTGGGATTTGGATTAAGCGACATACGGAGGGCAAAATAAAACAGAACTAGTGACAAATTGTCGTGAGGCCTAGTGAGAAATACCAATAGGACAGGGAGGTGAGAATGGGCGGCATCAGAATGAATAACGAGACCTATTTCGTGAGATGAATTGGGGATATCAAGACCAAAAGTTGCCGGCTGGTTAGCCTAGCTTCAATACTTTGGAAGCGCCTGGAAGGTTTAGTTAGGAAACAAACCGTCAGGCTTTTGGTCTTGTATAACGTCATCAGGTGTGCAGCATGGGTGTAGAGGGCCGGAAGATTTCCGATCTTCCAAGTCACAGCTAAGCTGCTCATGGATAACTGCGTGCAAGCCTGGGCTCCGTACAACCAGGAGAATGTGGACTGTCTGAGCAGAATGAAAAGCCTGGTTGATAGAATGTTGACTGAACAAACTGAGGTAGCTACACAGAGCGTCTCCGTGCTCCCGACCTGATCTGAAGGAAAAAGCGACGCTTTAGCGGGGACTTGATGAGAACCTTCAAGGTAATAAGTGTTCTGTCAGGCATGAAATGGAGAAGACGTTTTCTCCTCAATTCCAGCCTAAGGCACAAGGAAGACATTGGTGGATAGATGAGGAATATCTTGAGCTTCAAGATAGGACAAGTTAGCTTTCCAGTCGAGTGGAGTTCTATTGGAATATGCTGCGAGGATAAGTCGTAAATATCACGATGGTTAGGGATTTTTGGAAGCAGTAGATGGACTCGAAGCGGACATGTATCCCAATTCACGGTAAATAATAGTTGGGTCGGTGGCACTCTACTCATTTGTTCCCTGTCCATTTCAGGGCATGCAACGCACACAATTTCTGCTTGGAGGAAAAAGGAAGCCTGCGGTGTTGGAAGCTCTGCAGGCGCAACGACAGTACTTTCTTTGGATCCATCAAAAGAAATTTGACCGCGGGCCACATTCTCATCTTACGGCCAAAATCTGATTCTTTGCCATCCTCGACCCCAACCACTAGCACCGGTTGCGGATTGAAAACAACCAAAAGAAAAGAACACCATTCATATACTCAAATCCTGCAAATATAATGCTGTCTCCTCCGGTTAACGTGGACTCTCCATCATGCTCGCTTCCAAACTCGCCTTCATGACTTACTGCTTTTTAAGCCCGGCAAAATTCGCTTTCTTTGATGCCTAATTATCGCATGTTTAAAATCCATCAACATTCTTGGCTCGTTGTTCCCGGCCCGCTTCCCCGCGGTTCCATGCTAAACTATTTGCTACTCTCTCTCACCATTCTCTAAGATAAAGCTCACCACTTTTTTACTTTTGCCGATATACCCAGAAACTAACGCATTTGTTGTTGTTATTCACTTCCGTGCCACAATCTTTAAACTGTATATGACACCGCGAAATGTATCTCCAGAGACTCCCAATAATCGATGATTCTGTGTTTGTTTGCTTTCTCCGTCAGTTCCGCTGTTAGCCCACTTAGAGCCGTTGCGTTGCAATATCCTCATCATGCAAGGTATCATGTCCCACACATGCATGTCTGATAGGCTCTTGTACCGCAGAGTCCTGTTCTGTCGCCACTAAGTGGCCCACCTTCTGTAATGAACATAAACTGGTAGTCTCCCATCCGTCACTTCATAATTTTTGCCAGCTTTGTCTTTTTTGCTGTGGCAGTTGAGCAACACACATCGATTTTTGCCAGTTCCCAGTTTCATATTGACGCGGAACATTCCTTTCTTCCGGAAGCAAACAAATCCGCTCAAAGTCTATATGTTTTTATCCGGTCAGTTCTTTCACCATCACTTTGGCAACCACGGTCAAGGCGTGTAGTCCATTTGATTTATCATACACTCCGCCCACATCCGGCTGCCGAACTTCGCAAATCTGTTCATTGTTTGTTCTGTGTATTTTTCCCACACCCTGTTCCGATGGATCATCCCAGACACTCCCGATCCTTGATTCGCTCTTTTCACCACGTGTAACACAAGTGGGAGCAGTGCGTAGCCAAATTCGCAACGGATTTCGAAATCAACGGGCGATTATCAGTGATATTCTACGATACTAGATTAGTGAATGAACAATGACACCAAAAAGACACAAACCTCAATAATGAGATCGCAACGCCTCAACAAACGAGAAACCGGATTTTGGAGTGCCAGCAAGGGGCACGTGCGTCACGCAGGTCCAGAACAAGGATATGACAAAGCAGCACTCTGGGCGCGAACAAACAACATTTGGCCCATAGAAACAAGTCCTGGCATCACTGCATACGTTACTCTGAGGCTTACTGAAGAATTCTCACTACAAGACCCTCCCGATGTCGAAGCTGCCGTGCGAGGACTTCTAATTATACTGTGATCGGTCCAGATTCGGCGATGCCCGCCTCTTTTCCATGAGAAAGCGAACAAAACCGCAGTCAACCCTTGCCCAAAAAGCCCAACATGGACACAGAAAACCCACAAGAAACTCAACAAAATGATGTATTTGCCAATTTACCAGCATAACCTGCCTATTGCAAAGGTCTTAACTCTTGTCTTGCCTTATTTTGTTCCGCATGGACACGACATTCCGATTGTTGCTTATTCCTTCCTGGAACTCCATCCATCCTCCACCAGCGGCGAACTGCTGACACCAGATGACACACATCACCTCTCACGAAAATTGTCTCACCTTTTCAAGGGGTACTATTCCTTTTCACATCCGCAAGTCTATGAAAATTAGTATTCCTCTGCGAACCTTCGTGAAATTCTTCCCTGCCTCCTTTGTCTCAACGTCAATTACCTTTTTAAGTGAACATGAATATGCAGTGCCGACCTTTTTCTCGCATTATTCTTGTAAAATCGTATTTCCTGCGTCCTAAGCCAATGTCCGTCTGAACCTTCCTATATCCGGCTGATTCACTACTATTGCCGCCGTTGACTTGAAATCAATTAGTGTTCGCCGTGTGTTCTTTGCTCGTTTTGATTCATTAAAACTCTCGGCAGCCTTATTCCATTGTTACCGTGATTTGCTAATCTCTCCTTCAATTTTGTGAAATTTTCCATTTCATTCAGTGATATTGTAAACTCTGATCATGCTTACATGCGTGCTTCTTGACCACGGTCCAGAAATATACCATTATTATTATTATTATTATTATTAGTTCATAAAGACACGTCAATAGTGTAAGCAAGTGGGTGATGTTAAGAAAAACACTGAATCGCAAAAGGGATTTTCCACGACCGGTTGTTACACCAAGTGAAGTCTTCGCTAATAAATATCAGCCTGCAAAAACTTGCCCGTCACTTAATTGGTCATCTCTCCTGCAAGCCACTTTTCTGTCACTATCGTAGCTACGGACCACATATCGATTTTTTGCCAGTTCCAAATTTTATGTTGAAGCAGTGTATTCCTTTTTCCGAAAGCAAATAAATCCATTCAAAGTCAGTATGTTTGTATCCAGTCCTCTCTTTCTCCATCACTTTGGCAACCACAGTCCAGTTTGATGTCCGTTTGTTATACGACTGGATCAACCGATTTACGGCCACTGAACTTCACAACTGTAATCCTCGGCTGGTTTTCTTGTTCTTCAGGTAAAATGCCACTATCTTTCATCGTCTAATTTTACATCGTAACCCCTGTCAAATATTGCACAGTTCTATTGCTTGATTACTTCTCCATCGGGAAGGTTGCTTTTCACGATATCCATATATTCATTCATCTAATTTGGTTCTTCGACAAGACTGTCTTTCCTCCCTAGGAATTGTGAGGTTCCTTACTATTCCTCATCCTCTCCACACTTTGGCAGAATAACTACACCCTACCTCCCGCCGGCTTGACCTCCTGACCTTTAGCTTACATTCGCCGGGCGGTACCGCAACAATTGACTCGGAAGCTCTTTCTGACTTTCATTCGCGTTCACATAATTGTACAATCCTTCTGTAACTCTGATTCAGCTTTCGACTGTACTGTTTGATTTTGCGCTGTAACATGCTCCAGGGTTATCCGAAATAAGTTGCTATTATTATTATCTTTGATCTCCTCTGACCTGTCTAACGGCTCTTCTGTTGTTTCAATAAAGGGGCACCGTTCCAAGGCTGAACAGGTTACAAGCGGTGTTAATCGAGGCAGCATTCTCGGACCGATCCTGATCCTCATGCATACAAAAGAATAATTTCCCTCAGCTAGGCAAGACACCCAATTTCTTTTAAATTTTGACCTCAAGAATGTCCACCGATTCAAGCCTGATTGTCTCGCCTCGGCTGTCCTAAACATCCCCAAAAACGAAGCTACACTCGACGGATGATGTTCAACTTGGCAGACGATTTTTCTGCCTACCAATATGAGGTATTTTCATGTAAATGCAACTTACTTCCAGGGTCTATGGCCATTTGCGACTCATCCACTGCTAGCAAACAAGTTGTTCGGGACCATGGCTTAAGCTGTTCCTGCTAACCTGATTTTTCCGAATATTCGGACCACCAAATAGCTATGGCCGGAAAGTGCTTAGGCCTGATATTTCGCTTATTACACCTTCGGGGCTGCATCCTCTCCCTCTATATATCTCATGACAGGCCTCTTTCAGGATACTGCCTTTCATCTTCCATGGTGTTCGCAAACCAGACAAAATTGGTATCGAATCTGTCGGACGATATTTCACCAAGCGGCTGATTGGATGGAGATCACCCCTACTTATGAAGAAAGCTGCCTGCTTTTTAATCTAGGCCCTTCGTGGCTTCACCCAATGGAATTAAACCCAATTTTTCCGCATAACAGCCTTCATAGCCGGTCCTATACTCCTATTCCATTGCATTTCACGCTTGCTTTTAGTTATCCACTACGCTTCAGGTTTCCTAACCTTCCACCCTCCATGATCATCATCAGGTTACCCTCATACTTCTATATCACGGCCTGCTCAGACTTATGAGATAAACTACCGTTAGATGTACGCAGCTTCGCTTCAGGCGATCGGCTTAGAAATGCATCTGATAAGTTTCTCACGGTCAGTCAGAGCTGATTGCCCCCCGACACAACGATAACCAATAAACAAGCGTGCGAAAAGGTCCCAGACTTGGGAATCCCACAAACGCTGTCAGTCTATGTCAGATAAATCCGTGTAAAAGTTCTTAATCTGTAGGTCTTCTACAACTAAAACACTAGCGCCAAGATTTACCGTCTATTACCGTTTCTTTTTTACATCGACTCCCTTTTATCCTTAGCCGGGAGCATCCCAGACTGCGTTTCTCTACTTCTTTCTATTTACAGACCTTTGTACGTGCGTGCCTTTTCCCCATGACTGGTAATACTCTAAAGGCCACATCAGTCACCAGCTTGGCCTCAGCGCCCACCTGTCCGTCGGCTGTCCGCAACTTGCCCAACTGATACCTCCTTGGTTGAGATCCGGAATCCCTTGATGCCTGGTCACCCAATCTTGGACTACCTGACGTTCACGGCAACCTGGCCACACCAAGAAAACCCATACCGAGCCCATTGGTGCAGGGCGCGGTCAGGTTCACTGCTTTGGCCGGGGCATATCGGGCTTGCGAGCCGACTGCGAAGATGCGCAGAAGCATCCACGCCGGCGAACCGCATATCCCATCACCAGAAATGATTTTTAGGTTGAGTGTCCAGCGACCGGCCAGCCTCACTCGCTAGAACCAGATTCGGACTGAAGAACGCCGTCCCATGCATTCCATTTCTACCCCCCATTGCCTTCCCTAAAGTTCCTCTACAAGGTTTGCCATATATCCGGCCACTTCCCAGGTCGACACGTGCACACATTTTGGCCCAGCTCAGAGAAGTACGCTACAAATAGTTACTGCCGGCAATAATATAACTCAAACCTTGAAAAGGTTGTTCATCCACCTAATAAATTGTATGTCTTCACTCCATTTATCCAAACAAAACCGTCATTTAAGTGTCATTCCTCTCATCCGCTAACAGTGTCACGAAGCAAGAAGCGGTCCTCCTTCCTGCGCTCCACCTGCGTGACTCCAGCCCTCTATTCCAAAGTATCCTTTTCCTGCATTTCCCGTCAGTTAATTTTATTTCTCGACAGTTGCACCGGTGGGGAATGATCCACTACCGAAGAAATCGACCGTCCGATTGCTTTGAGCATATCCAGCTATGCAATCACTTGCACTTCCCGGCAGTGTGGTCCGCTTTTCCATGTTCCACCATTGTAATGACGACGTTACGTCGTGACGTTCTTTTACAGTTCCAAATTGTTTGACCTGTCACTACCCGATTCCTCTGGTCCGTCACTGCATCTCGCACCTGCATTGATCAAATAATTAGACCCATTCTTACCTGTTTTCCTTGATCCTGTCTTTCATCTTCACTCTTCCATGAAATGCTCCTAACAGTTTTCATCACTTCTGTGCTTCCACATTCTATTTTTCTCTCCGTTGGGCTGCCACGTGCACTTGTCATGAAGTTAATCCACCACGAAATTCCAAAGTTATTCCTACAACCAATTGATCTAACATTACCTACTCCTCTTATTGACTGATAATTTCTTTCTAGGACCCCATTGTTATTGCTCCTGCTTCTCTTAAACCTCGCCTGATAGCCCCCTCCCTTCTTCCAGGATTTTCATGTTGGTTCAATTGGTTGATTCCGGACTGCCTCACGTGGCTTCACCGAATGCAGTGGTTTGATGCCTCTATCGCAAACTTTCTGTTTTACACCGCCATTCGCTTTTCCGATTTCAATTTTATTACTAAAGGCACCACCACATCTGAGTCTAGTAACCCAGCAAAAGCGGATAAGTTTGTGCATGTCCATCGTCAAAGTAGGCGCTCCACCAGGCTTGTCCCCATCATTCCAGGAGGCGTTTTTCTAACCCAAGCACAGCGAGAAACGGGTAGCGACCCTTGGCCTTGCACTTCTTGAGTAACTTCTCTGCCTGCTTTACAGCACTCTCCAACTTTATGTGGGATTGACCGTGGTGAGAACTGGTAATGAGATGGCTGAAAGACCACGTCCCCAAAAATTATGGAATTCCTTACCGCAAAGCTGAGGACCACCATTGAAAACCATTCGAATCGGGATTCCAAAATAAGCCCGCAGTTTGTTATTATTTTCTGCATTTGTTCTGGTTTTCAGGAAGTCTATCTCAAAAAATCACCGTAGTAATCCACGGTCGCCAGGCCGCCCACCTTCCCATGGTAAAAGATATCCAACGCCACAATTTACCTTGGCTGTTCAGATGTTCAGGGTGTGTCCATCGGTCCTCTCGTTTGTCATCGGTAACATTGTCTGCATGGTTCGCAATTGGCAATCGTCTGTTGAACCTTCTCTGCCATTCCTGGCAATCAGTTTCCTCTGGCTTGACCGATATATCCATCGATACCCGCGTGTAAACACGGCGTCCCGGATTTTGGATAAGTCGGATTCTATAACCACCAGTGCAGTGTTCACAGTTACGTTCCTACGCCTGTTTTCCTTACTCGGTATCGTGGCTCATGAGAGTGTGCCAGATACAAACACATTCTCTCCTTGCTGATAATGTGGTTCGCGGTCAAACTTTTGGAGACGTAATACCATCGGTTGTAGCCTCCTTTGCGCTCGAAGTTACAGCTTATCCGCGATTGCCAATAACGGCTTATGCCTCAAATACATGTCCGTAAATCAGCCGAAAGTGTATTGGTTGAACGTCTTCAGGGCGCAAACGATTGCCAGCAGATCTTTATCTGTTTGCGTATATTTCTGCTTGCAAGTCGTTAAAGTCATACTGGGGTACTCAAGCGGGTTGCCATTTTGTAGAAGAACGGCCACCAGACCATGTTGACTGCTGTCACATTGTATGCGCCAAGGTATGGCGTGGTCACATTATGCCATAACTAGGACCTTCACGACAAGCTGCCTTATGCGGCCAGATGCTAGTTGCTGTTCATCTGCCTATGCTCACGTTTCTTCCTAATGTGTTGTTCGGCCGATCAGTTTCCTCAATTCCACCAACTCTGGTAAGAACCTGTTCGAGCAGTCTCTCATCTCGCTAAAACGTGAGACATCTTTTTTATCAGCTGAAGCGGACGTATGTACAATCGTGGTTGTCTTATCCGAATGTGGTTTGATATCTCCGCGTGTGAAAATGCGGTTGTGGATCTCGGCTGCTTTTTGAGGGAACGTCAGCTTGTCCCGTCTCAACTTAATTCCATCACCGATACATCGTCGCGGATGAGGATCGGATTTCAAGTTACGTTGCACTTTATTTTTCTCACAAATGAGAATGCCATCCAATACTTCGAGTACCTCAGGCAGGTGAGCCTGATCTGACTCGTACAATCCATCGGTTTATCAACTTTGATCAGGACATCCTTTGAGATAAGAGTGTAAAATTCGCGTTCAGACCGTTCTTTGGCTGCTCATGGAACGCGACGTGTCGGTAATGACACATTTGGCAGCTTCGTATAACGTGATATCGGCATTCCCGGGAGACTTCCTAAGTTCTCACCGAAAACGAAAGCGTATCTTCCCAGGTTGCATTCGACATTATCAGATATAGAGTGAATGGATGGGTCACCGTCAAATGACGCCAGCTCCAGATTTCTTTAGATTCAGCTCTCGGATGAACCTTGTCACCGTTTCACGTAATGAGTCTCCGCTCCCATCGATGCTGTAATAGACGGAGCGTTCATGGACACAATGTTCACCGGTGCCCCTGCAAGTAACCGAGAACCAACTTCTCAGCTCATCGATACCTTGGGCGAAACGCTTTCTCACTTTATCGGCATCCTAATTCCATTCAGTTGGTCTGTGTTGCCGTGGTTTTGCTCTCCGTCCACCGCTTTCTTGGGAAAGTGCTTCGACGCGAAATGGTTGCGCTTCTTGCAGTTATCGCGAGCGCGCCCCAGGCCAGACAGTTTTCACCTCCCACAAATTTTGGTCTGTCACAAAGCCGATACTCCAACTTTGGCACCGTGCGTGTCTCTGATGTTATCTTGTGCAGACCACACGGTTCTGAGGCATTCAGCGTTTCCATGAGGTTTCGGCTACTTCCTCACCTCAGCAGATGTCGACACACTGTTGAAGTGATACTTTTGGGATATTCAGCAGCCTTTTCATTGCCACGAATTTGCGCATTAAAATAGGAATCCAATTCCGCACGAGGCTCTTTTAAGCAGGTGGAAGAATAACATTATCGTGCCAGTAATCCTAATGACAACCTAAGGAGCCAAATGATTTGTCGGTCTTCTGTGTTCTTCGGGTAGCCCAAAATACTAGTAAATTTCTTTGCACTGAACAAGAAAATATCTTCCAAGTTTAAGCGTAGCCGATGTCAGTCTTCAAGCATCCTCATCGTAGTCACATGAAAAGCCGGTGACAATGCCAAGCGCCACCGATCTACTGGCGTGAAGAAGTAACGCAAGCTCGATGGCTTCTGCCTCATGCTGCATCGCCGACAGTGTCCAAAAATCTTCATGTGGCGTTCACCACGGTCTCCAGTTGCTGGCAAATGACCCCTACCCTCCATCGCCAAATTCGCCGGTGGACGAATCTGCGGGCGATTGTCCGGTCACGTCTACGAAGCCGACATCTTCGCACCAGTGTCTAATTTCACCGTATTGAAAGTCAGCCCCTCGAGAAAAGCAGCCAGTATGTTTTTACAGCGTGCATCAGAGAAATCTTGCTTACTGTTAATTCTTCGATGGTTCATGAAGCCTATTGCGCTATTTAATATTCAGCGTGATATTATCAGTTTATTCGACCGCTTTCACCTGTACCTTCTCCTGTCGCGCAAAAGCATAACTCTTTGGGCACATTCCTCCAAATGCCTAGGTAACCTTCGTTTACCCCACGACCTCAGTTTTCCTCGTTTGCCATCCTCACACACTCGTTTCAATACCTTCCTCCACATCATCATCCAGTTTCACCTCAAAATTGCTTTTCTTGCGGGGGCCAAGTCTTCCGCAGGCTAGAGTAGCAGTCATTTCCCCGTTCATTACCAAACCAGTTGATACTCCCAGGTCCACTTTCCTTTCGTCATTACCAATCCAGTGTATACGCATCCCGCACGGGCCAACTACGTACACGGCCATGCGCTCGCTCTAAAAAGCAATTATATTGAGTTTTACGGGAAAACTGTACCCTTTTATACCTCAATCACATTTACCTCCGAAATTACCTCCTTCGCAACCAGATAGATCTTTGGACTTTTTAAACAACAAAGTCCTCGGCAGTTCAGCAGATACTGCTCAATTTGACTTTCTTTCACCTTCACCTTTATACGATTTAAACCCTCCTACATCACCAAATGGACTTCTGCCTCCCAAACTGCAAATACACGATGATCATGCATTTAAGAAAGCCTGTCTCGGTGTGCACAATAATGAACGCCGACCTGGGCTTCTCTCTTTGGTATTAGTCAGTGCCCGATCTTTATTAAACAAAAAGCGCTCAGAACGTTCCACGGCCCTCGAAGGAGATGATGATTTCATTTTGATAACTGAAACATGGTTGCCCGATACTGCTTCCACTAAAGACACTGCTATGTTAGGCTTATGTACTGGGTGTTTGTTGGTCAACATTCTCCTTTCCACAGAACTCATTTGACTTGGCGACTTCTATCCGCCTTGGGGGATAGGTTCAAAATGTGGCTCCATCAGCAAGAATAAATAACACTCTAGACTTGATCCATGATCTGGGTGTTATTCAGGTGTCCACTCTCGTCCGGCAGAAACTTCCGGGGAGTGCTCACTTCATGGTTTCCCGCAGGTTCTCTATTCCCAAAATACTCCACTAAAGCCTACCCGTTACCAGCTCTTTCCACCACGCTAAATGGGACTAATTACCTCTGCTTATACGCATCCAGATTTGGGATGAATATTTCCTATCTTGCAAACCGCAAGCGGTAATAGACAAACTGTATTCTGCCTTGAATCGCTGTCTCGGCATGACCACCCCTGAAAATGATTCCCTCAAACGTGAAAAACCACACAGAATACCCCGAATGAAGCAGCCACTCTCAAAGCTACAACGCACCCTTCTCAAAACAAGAAATTTCTCGTTATACGTACTACCCGTCCACCTATCTCCAGATATCACCTTGTATCCGGAGTGGATGAAGAAAAAACTGGAATTATAATAATGCCTTTCTTCCATAAGGTCACTAAATGTCATATTTCCGGCTCATCACCACAACTCAGATTGCCCACCGACTTTCGGCACTCATTACAGCAAAGCCGTTTCCCTATGGCAGTTTCAACTTTTATTACGAGTCTGCGGTTTGATTTCTTTATGGTAAGGTTCACTTCACTTTGGAATAAAATGCCACCAGAAGTTCGTTCACTCGACCACCCATCAGCGTCTAAGAAGAAGGCAGAAGGATCCTTTGTGGTGCTTAAGTTAATCCATATTGTCAACCTTTACATCACGGAGGAAAGGGATTATGAAATTGGTCTAGGCTTTTGCTGCGCTTCACACCGTTAATCCATCAGCCATAGCTGGAACCAAACCAGACTGCCGCTTCTCTTTCGATTTTACTCCAGGTTAGTTTTGTCTTTTGGATTTTCATAAACTTTGACCACCAAAGAAATTTCCCAATTATCCGGCCGCTCAATAGGCTGCAAAGATATTTCTATCTCCCTTGATTGGTATTTACTAAATTGCTGTCATCTGGAATAGCATAACCACGAAAATCGATGAACCATGGACGCACTTCACAAACGCATCGCCTGCATTACCCCCCCCCGATCGATACCCGAAAATCCTTAGGGATGTACCACTGATACCTTCCAAATCACCTCTCAAACTCCACTTAATCTGTGCCTATTAGCATTCAACTATCTGTGCAATTCGATAGTGGAAGTACCGTAAAGAATCCAGGCAAATGAACTTTTCTTTTCATTGTTACTCGGCTGGCACATCACGATGGGCGTTTTTCGAAATGCACAAAAAGCTGTGGTCCATTGACAAATTTTAGCGTGTCCATCATGTGTACGCGTTGCAGCTCTTGACCCTTAGATCGGCTTCGCAGTACCTAATTGGATTTTCATTGAGTCGTTCCCCAAAGCCCCGCATGAATTTTCGCAACGGTCATTTTATTGCACTTTCCACAAATAATCGCTAATCTTGCGAATGGGAAACATTAACCTAGTCTTATTGTATATTTGCTCACTTACCAGTTTTGGTATCAATAGGCTCTTGACTGCAGCTATCCTGGAATCGTTTAGCGATCATGATTTGTTTAGCTCCATCCAATTATCCGGTCAGTTTTATCACCTTCCACGCCGATTTTGTCACATTATTCGACGTTCCAGCCAGCTGACCGCCACACAGTGCATTTTCCTAGGCAATACTGACTCTGGAATTGTTCGGGTGATTCGCTCGGAATTCACTTCAACGACTGGCAACTCTAATTTGACCTTCCATTTTATTCTTCCTTGCACACCATCGATACAATCTTGTCAAGTTCTGTACACTTGCATGACCTGTGAACGCCGGTCATGCTTGTTGCATGCATCTCGTCCATTTGTGGAAAATAAACCGTTACTATTCGGATTGCTGGGTTCATAATATGCGAAACAGAAGCATGTTTCTGACCGATTCGGAAACGCCGCCGATATGGTAAGACAAAGACACCTCTGCCACACAGTGAATGGTCAACGCAAAACAAGAACCAAAGGGGAGCCAGGATTGAATCCTGCGGAACCAGACTGGCAGCCCTAACCCTCGTGGATTTGCTTTCAATCACCCGAGCACAAAATATTCGGCCCGTGGGATATTTACGAGTCCCCTCCAGTCTCTGGGAGGCTGTATCTAACACTTCAACTGCGCGCAGGCGAAGACAGTGGCGTTCACAATCGAATGCCTTTTGTAAGTGTGAGTAATAGACTTTGACGATTTCTACCTTAACTGGCCTGGCCATTACGTCGCCTATGAGCGTACGTTGACAAGCACAACCCATCTTTAACATCCCCTTTGTTGCTGAAGAATATTTAATTTTTGGCTGGGCGATCGACCGCGGGGTCCTCAATCAACCTATATGCAACTTTCAGCTACTGGTACCACCGATCGGTTGATACGTTTGTACCCAGCCCTTTAACTTGCCTTCATGTATTCGGCTAACTCCGGCCGTCAGCTTGTCCTCAGGTAGTTGCGCACCGTCTGGCAGCCTGATATACCACCGCACAGGAGGGGCGGCTATTACTTGGGCAATGGGAGCAGAACCGCAGGGTAGGTGAAATCTGGGCTAGCTGCTTTGTGTACGTCAAACCCGCCCAGGGTGTCTTCCACCTCTTTACAGGGAACGGGGACTGAAGGCGCAACCTGCGATCTTATGGAGGGCCCGTATGTCGACTTGAGTCAAGTGTCTCTCTTGTACACTATCTCGAAGCGCTTTCGCAGTATCTCAGCCTTGGGGCTACTGTCAAGGGCAGGGTTGCCGCCCCTGTCCTCAATGCAACCCACAGCTTTGCGCATGCCTGTTTTCACAGTGCAAAATTGTGATGGGCTTTCGGGCACTTGTTGGCACCTCTAGCTAAGGTGATCTCATAAAATTGGCCGTATTTCTTTTGCGCCCCGATGGCTGCTTCTCGCGTCGCCGCGAACCGTCGGTATTTCCAGTGGTCTCCTTTTTGTTGGTGCTGACACCACGCCGTTTGTTTTCACCCATGAGTACTGGCCACCCTGCTGGTCTACCAAGGTGCCATCTCTATGGTGTGGATTCAGCTGGCTGGCACAGTGCGCTCGGTGGCAATATATGACTGCACCTGAATGCCGTCTATTCACCCTCTGTACCTCCACAACGGAGGTCCCAAGTCGGTGCTTGGGATGCAATGACTAAGACTTATGCACCAGGATTCTCAAAGCATTTAAGATTGTAAGGTATCGCACCCCCCACAGCCGAGTAATCACAATCATTCACGTCATGGTCGCTTCTTACTATATCCGGTGTTCTATCTTGGTTATCCTCTCAGACAATTCCGATGCTTGCAACTCTCCTGTCATCATGTTAAGCTCTTAGACAGCGCTAATCAGGGCGTAAATAATCACTTGTCATTTAAATAATCAACTTCTTTGCGAGCTGTTCCTGCTACTATCTTAGCTACGTTTCACATATTTATCCGTAGCTAAGTTCCCATTCCATGTTGATATTCCACTTTTCTGAAAATAAACGGTATGCTCAACGGTTACCTGTTTCCACCCGGCCAGTTGTTTCACCACCACCCTGGCAATCTCTCTCCACAGATGAATCCCTTACTGGGCGTTTAAATGACTCAGCCGATAGTCAACCGCCAAACGTAATCTTCGACGGAATCCGTTGGATCGCAAAATAAACCCGGAAAGAGAAGTGCAATAGTCGAAGCTTGGCCACCCACTAGCTTGAATAAAACGCAGATTGTGTTCACTGACAAAGTTCATTGCCTCATTGGGCACTCACTCATGTGGTTTGGAGAGCGCAGAACTCGGCTGCTTGTAAGGGTTTTGCTGGGTTCGAGTCGATTGACCTTTAAAATCAATTGGAGCTGGGGCAAGCAATCAGTTGGAGGCAAGCAACATGGACGTTGCTAACATATCGTGGCACCATAAGGTAAAACTTAAGTTGGCAAATAAATAGATAACAAGAATAAACCGAGAAATCAGCGCTTCAATATTGGGGAAGCTGTGCTGCCTCCCCAGCACCTCCTCCCTTCTGAGGTTACCAGTGTCGGCAGGAGCGTGTGTCCAACTGTATGCGCGTGGGGTCCCGCCTCCCACGGTCAGACCACCGACATGGCAACAATCAACGTTATCGTTTGTTGCTTCACTTTCCACAGCTGGGATATTGAAGGTATCCAGCAACACATCCAGTGAAAGTTGGCGCCTTTGTCTCGGTTTTGGTGAACGACAGTGTCTCGCTCGCAACTGGTTCTTTTGCCAAATCCAGTTGCTACCCTCGACTGTCGCTTCGTAGAGCACTCGGCCAATTTGACGTTTAATTGTACCTTCTGTCCAATTACGATGTCGTGCTGAAATATCTTCTGTCTAAACAGATGACTCTGAATCAAATGCACTGATTTTATGTCTTTGAGACGGTGAAGGTGGCTGTTCCCTAGTCGGTATCATTACCTGATGGGTAGTTCACGGCTTTCGTCCCATCAGGGTTTCTGTAGGAGATTGGGCATGGGGTGCCCAAACAATAGATGTAGAACGGCACATTAGTAAAGACTGTTGAACGACCTCCCCACTTGTCTCCTCCCCGGGGGACGTGATGAGGGCTCGTTTAAACGTGCCGACAAATCGTTCTCCCCGACGATGATAGGCACTCCACTCCCATCGCAAATCGTTTCGCTGACCAGGGTTCGTCGCCTGCTGGTGTCACGGATGGGTTTGAACAGTCTTTGACTGCTACCCGATACAGCTACTACCTCGATTTCTTCGGCTGCCTTGACCCATCAGATTTTACGATCCTTCTTTAGGCTTTTCACAACTTGATTTTGTGCATTTCTCCGAATTTTATTCACCTCACAGTCCGAGAGCCGACGCTTTTGCTCCATCAGGCTCAACGACCTCTGAAAATCCAACGTTTTTGGGGGACAACTCATCTAGCACCATACGTGGAACCCGCTGTTCCGTGCATTGCCTGCTGGATATGTGCCAAACGTTCACTTACGTTACAGTTTGTCATAGATCCAAGCTCATGTGCCAACTACTGTCCATAACTGGTGCGATCTTCTGGATCGGACGAACGTTGTACGGTTGACCGGGTTGGCCGTTTGTGCCGGTGACCATGAAGGTGGAGCGATAACCGCTTTGAAACCAACGCATGGTCCGGCTTTATGTGCATGGGTCAGCAGGATTTGCAGTTCCGGATGGAACCGCACCACCGGTAGCTTACTGCGATGTGATCAATATGGCTCAGGATACCTGTAGCGTTGGAGCCCCACGTCGCCGTGCGACGCTAGCCTCTTCGTAACTTCGTACTGAGCAGGAATTGTTGATTGTCTGAACGAATCTAAATAAGTTGAGAAATGGATGCTTTTCTTTTAATCTTCTCAGTCGCGTACGCAAAACATGGAATTTCTTGTTCAAATGGAGCACAGAGCAAAACAATGGAATAGATCGTGTCAATGAAAATTAGGGTAAACATTCGGTAAACCTGATAGGTTACCGCCATGACATGCACACATTGTGGGTCAAAAGTTTCTGTGCACACAATGGGGGCCTAAGTCTACTTATCAACACAGCCTCACAAAAAGCTAGATGCTTTGGGTTGCGATTCCAAGCAATCACTCGGAACGCTTGACCCGGATCAATCCGATGACGAATGGCCACAAGGTGTTTCGCGATCGATGAAGCCGGGTTTCTAGTCGTCGTCTGTTGTCCGGATGGAGGATGGCTCATCCGCTGCACTAGCCACTTCGGTACATATTCCCCCGTTCTGTGACTGAGGCAACAATCATTTCTGGCTATGTAGGTTTCACCGCAGCTGCAGGTGAACTGATGAATGATGTGAGAGGCATTCAGATTGGCGGCATTGTTTGAATGTGCTTGGAGGTTTATTCGTTTGGTGGTTTGCGAAATCTGCAATTCTGCCGCCAAATAGGTGCGCTTTAGCGCACACTTTAGATTTTGGCTAATCCGATTGAACAGATGATCTCCTCTAAACGGCAACCCTAGTGTAACTCGTTTCTTCTCGACCGTGTTGACTCGTACGGTCCTAGGCCTTTCTCTTTCGTGGATCTCAATAAACTTTTTCGGGTATCCATTGGCACAAAGAGTTTGGGATAAGAATTCTTCTTCCTTTCTCAGTTGGTCTCCACTGCAGATTTTACGCGCTCTTTGGAATAGGATTTTGACCAAGACCTTTTTGTAGGCAACTGGAGCAAAACTGAAAAAATGAATATATTGCCCACTCCATGTTGTTTTGCCATGGATAGTCTTCTAAATTGTCCCGTATGCACGTTATTTTATCACGATCTGTTTTGATGAACTCGATCAAGGGAACACAATGTTTTGAATCCGAATAGGTCTATTTCGGCTATTTGTGCTCCTATTAGGCGAAGCGCAACGCTCAACGGATCAAGCCCTTGAAGCATTAACTCTGCTAAGGTGGGCAATAAAGCCATCTGCCAGTACGATGATGTCCTAGCCTTCGCTTCTGCAAACAACAGTGGCCAGTTCATCATAGAACTCATTCTTATGCGCGTCGGAGCTCAGGCCTGTTGGGTTGAATGCCGAAATTACTAACAAACTGGGCTTACCACGGCTATCCTTCCGTAAGCCAGCTGACCTCTGGAGTCTTACACCACATTGATGACAAATGACCGGTGTCCGGTATGAAGGGTAGTCTCAGCTTTTCCAGTCGGTATTTCAGAAAGTGTGAATTACAAGACAGGATTGTTCACGACGTTTTGGACAACGAGCTGCTGCAGTCATCGGGTTTCTGTTGGTGTGAGCAATAAAGATGGAAGGATGGAACATGAGAACTGGTTGTAGAGAGGAGAAACCGTTTGAGTGAAAGAGATTATACTCTGAGCAGTAGCCAAGTTATCACCTCACACCCTGCTCGGTTTAATAGGCGGCGCGGTTCTGATTACCATGCTTAAAGGCCAATGCAGTACGGAATTGCTTTTAGCCTTGCGGAGGTGTTGGACGGGTAATACTAAGGTGTCCAGCAGCAAAGCAGTAGAACGATTGAGGTTCTCGAAAGAAACCTTTAGTTTTACCAAGAACTCACCCCCAAGGAAGCGGGTTGGTTGAGTGGAAGCAAATTTCCCTGGGCCAATTATACGTATACTGGTTTTATCAACTGGGTTCGAGCGAAAATAGACTACGGATTCTGGAACTCTGCATGTATTGCTTAATGGGTCATAGAGGCATGCAAGCCATCACAACACGCCAAGGTACAGACTAGTCGATACGGTGCCGGCTTAGATCCATTCATGAGAACGAGAAGGCTATCGGGGGAGATTGAAGAGCGTGCTCAGGAGTAGCGGCCAAATGGCGTCCGAGCTTGGCTGCCAAAATTCGTTTCAACGCTAACAGTGTTACAAGATTGAACGATGACTGTTGCTACAGGGGCCTCCCCTAGTAAACCAACGGAGTTGGGCTTCCGTAAGGGCGGTAGGCCGAAGGCATTCATAGCTCAGGAACTCCTCGTATCTTCTTCACTATATTGTTGATGACTTTCGGCGATTGCTGGTGGGAGTTAAGCAGGATTCACATTTCTGTGGTCCGAAGCGCGTCAGTCCAACTACGTTCCAGCCTCCACGGGTCTCACTTGCCCGCGGGCCCAGAGATACCGCATCAGGTCCTTCCACAACGGCTTCCAGTTGTCATCGTCATTGCCACGCTAGCCAATTGTTCCCTTGTGTAGTGAGTGGGTAGCTCCTGGAACGTTAGCCAGAGTAAGCGAGAAAAAAGTGAAGCCAGTGTTACAACGTGGACCAAGGTGATATCAAGGGGGGCAGACTGAAGAAATACAAGGCCTGATGGGGTCGGCTGACGGCTGACCAGAACAACAAAAGCAAAACGACGTTTGGTAGTGCTGTAGCCGCCAAGAGATCAGCCAAACCGACGGGACTTCCTAGTCGACGACCACGACCGCTACTTCGAGTGGCTCGCACGGTCGAAAATTCTGCTGGACAATATTCTGGATTCTCAGCAGGGGTACTTGTGGGTGCTGAGATTAGTAGCTCGCTTACGATCGACGCGAAGGACCAAGTAGGTAGTGGCTTCTGAAGCAGGCGAAACGAAGCTTGTAGACTACTTTTGCGTGGCGGACTGGCCTTGAGCACCTGTGTGTACCGTTGGAACCCCGGGTGCAGTTACCATTGTTGGAATCCAAGTTTGGTAACTGAATTAGCAACTCTTCAGGCAGACGAAGTGTAGAGCCACATATCAGCGTGGCTGATATTGTGTGCAATTCCTCATTAAAAGCACCACGTACCCAAACTCTTGCGAATGGTATTTCACTCCAAGCTGACATACCCTTCGGCCCCGGAGTGACTTTCAGCGGCCAGATGAAACGCCCAAACACACTACAAGCCTGAGTGTGCTAAGGTAACATTTCAGTGCTCCGACCACCGGGCATCGAGAATGGACTGTCAAAAGAGCAGTGAAAATGTGGATAACCATCGGCTGTCTTTATCGCCGGGCAACCAAAATTGATAACCCAACCCGTCAGAAAATATTCCGGTGCCTCTTCTGATGTAAGGCGCGGGTTTGGAATGGCCTGCGGCCAGCTGGTAAAAGGGTTCAAATATGTGAGTGTGTAAACGTTCCCAAGTGGAGGTGGCTGTGGTCTGCTGGGGTCGAGGTTCGCGCGTCGAAAACTATTTTCGGCTTCCGTGACCATAGCCAAAGCCTTCCCGGCCTGTGTCTGTACGTAGTACCACGTTGACTCCGAGGACCAGCAGGAATACGCTGACGGACATCTCGTTCGACATGGAACCAAGCAAGAAGCTTGATTATCGGATTCACCTGGGCTGTGATCCCGGGTTGGGCCAGAACACAGAGAGCCAGAAAAACAGAATAAACGTGCGTAGCGTGAACCACCCAGCCGCACCTTCTCAAGGCGACGTGGGGCTCCAACGCTACAGGTATCCTGAGCCATATTGATCACATCGCAGTAAGCTACCGGTGGTGCGGTTCCATCCGGAACTGCAAATCCTGCTGACCCATGCACATAAAGCCGGACCATGCGTTGGTTTCAAAGCGGTTATCGCTCCACCTTCATGGTCACCGGCACAAACGGCCAACCCGGTCAACCGTACAACGTTCGTCCGATCCAGAAGATCGCACCAGTTATGGACAGTAGTTGGCACATGAGCTTGGATCTATGACAAACTGTAACGTAAGTGAACGTTTGGCACATATCCAGCAGGCAATGCACGGAACAGCGGGTTCCACGTATGGTGCTAGATGAGTTGTCCCCCAAAAACGTTGGATTTTCAGAGGTCGTTGAGCCTGATGGAGCAAAAGCGTCGGCTCTCGGACTGTGAGGTGAATAAAATTCGGAGAAATGCACAAAATCAAGTTGTGAAAAGCCTAAAGAAGGATCGTAAAATCTGATGGGTCAAGGCAGCCGAAGAAATCGAGGTAGTAGCTGTATCGGGTAGCAGTCAAAGACTGTTCAAACCCATCCGTGACACCAGCAGGCGACGAACCCTGGTCAGCGAAACGATTTGCGATGGGAGTGGAGTGCCTATCATCGTCGGGGAGAACGATTTGTCGGCACGTTTAAACGAGCCCTCATCACGTCCCCCGGGGAGGAGACAAGTGGGGAGGTCGTTCAACAGTCTTTACTAATGTGCCGTTCTACATCTATTGTTTGGGCACCCCATGCCCAATCTCCTACAGAAACCCTGATGGGACGAAAGCCGTGAACTACCCATCAGGTAATGATACCGACTAGGGAACAGCCACCTTCACCGTCTCAAAGACATAAAATCAGTGCATTTGATTCAGAGTCATCTGTTTAGACAGAAGATATTTCAGCACGACATCGTAATTGGACAGAAGGTACAATTAAACGTCAAATTGGCCGAGTGCTCTACGAAGCGACAGTCGAGGGTAGCAACTGGATTTGGCAAAAGAACCAGTTGCGAGCGAGACACTGTCGTTCACCAAAACCGAGACAAAGGCGCCAACTTTCACTGGATGTGTTGCTGGATACCTTCAATATCCCAGCTGTGGAAAGTGAAGCAACAAACGATAACGTTGATTGTTGCCATGTCGGTGGTCTGACCGTGGGAGGCGGGACCCCACGCGCATACAGTTGGACACACGCTCCTGCCGACACTGGTAACCTCAGAAGGGAGGAGGTGCTGGGGAGGCAGCACAGCTTCCCCAATATTGAAGCGCTGATTTCTCGGTTTATTCTTGTTATCTATTTATTTGCCAACTTAAGTTTTACCTTATGGTGCCACGATATGTTAGCAACGTCCATGTTGCTTGCCTCCAACTGATTGCTTGCCCCAGCTCCAATTGATTTTAAAGGTCAATCGACTCGAACCCAGCAAAACCCTTACAAGCAGCCGAGTTCTGCGCTCTCCAAACCACATGAGTGAGTGCCCAATGAGGCAATGAACTTTGTCAGTGAACACAATCTGCGTTTTATTCAAGCTAGTGGGTGGCCAAGCTTCGACTATTGCACTTCTCTTTCCGGGTTTATTTTGCGATCCAACGGATTCCGTCGAAGATTACGTTTGGCGGTTGAATATCGGCTGAGTCATTTAAACGCCCAGTAAGGGATTCATCTGTGGAGAGAGATTGCCAGGGTGGTGGTGAAACAACTGGCCGGGTGGAAACAGGTAACCGTTGAGCATACCGTTTATTTTCAGAAAAGTGGAATATCAACATGGAATGGGAACTTAGCTACGGATAAATATGTGAAACGTAGCTAAGATAGTAGCAGGAACAGCTCGCAAAGAAGTTGATTATTTAAATGACAAGTGATTATTTACGCCCTGATTAGCGCTGTCTAAGAGCTTAACATGATGACAGGAGAGTTGCAAGCATCGGAATTGTCTGAGAGGATAACCAAGATAGAACACCGGATATAGTAAGAAGCGACCATGACGTGAATGGTTGTGATTACTCGGCTGTGGGGGGTGCGATACCTTACAATCTTAAATGCTTTGAGAATCCTGGTGCATAAGTCTTAGTCATTGCATCCCAAGCACCGACTTGGGACCTCCGTTGTGGAGGTACAGAGGGTGAATAGACGGCATTCAGGTGCAGTCATATATTGCCACCGAGCGCACTGTGCCAGCCAGCTGAATCCACACCATAGAGATGGCACCTTGGTAGACCAGCAGGGTGGCCAGTACTCATGGGTGAAAACAAACGGCGTGGTGTCAGCACCAACAAAAAGGAGACCACTGGAAATACCGACGGTTCGCGGCGACGCGAGAAGCAGCCATCGGGGCGCAAAAGAAATACGGCCAATTTTATGAGATCACCTTAGCTAGAGGTGCCAACAAGTGCCCGAAAGCCCATCACAATTTTGCACTGTGAAAACAGGCATGCGCAAAGCTGTGGGTTGCATTGAGGACAGGGGCGGCAACCCTGCCCTTGACAGTAGCCCCAAGGCTGAGATACTGCGAAAGCGCTTCGAGATAGTGTACAAGAGAGACACTTGACTCAAGTCGACATACGGGCCCTCCATAAGATCGCAGGTTGCGCCTTCAGTCCCCGTTCCCTGTAAAGAGGTGGAAGACACCCTGGGCGGGTTTGACGTACACAAAGCAGCTAGCCCAGATTTCACCTACCCTGCGGTTCTGCTCCCATTGCCCAAGTAATAGCCGCCCCTCCTGTGCGGTGGTATATCAGGCTGCCAGACGGTGCGCAACTACCTGAGGACAAGCTGACGGCCGGAGTTAGCCGAATACATGAAGGCAAGTTAAAGGGCTGGGTACAAACGTATCAACCGATCGGTGGTACCAGTAGCTGAAAGTTGCATATAGGTTGATTGAGGACCCCGCGGTCGATCGCCCAGCCAAAAATTAAATATTCTTCAGCAACAAAGGGGATGTTAAAGATGGGTTGTGCTTGTCAACGTACGCTCATAGGCGACGTAATGGCCAGGCCAGTTAAGGTAGAAATCGTCAAAGTCTATTACTCACACTTACAAAAGGCATTCGATTGTGAACGCCACTGTCTTCGCCTGCGCGCAGTTGAAGTGTTAGATACAGCCTCCCAGAGACTGGAGGGGACTCGTAAATATCCCACGGGCCGAATATTTTGTGCTCGGGTGATTGAAAGCAAATCCACGAGGGTTAGGGCTGCCAGTCTGGTTCCGCAGGATTCAATCCTGGCTCCCCTTTGGTTCTTGTTTTGCGTTGACCATTCACTGTGTGGCAGAGGTGTCTTTGTCTTACCATATCGGCGGCGTTTCCGAATCGGTCAGAAACATGCTTCTGTTTCGCATATTATGAACCCAGCAATCCGAATAGTAACGGTTTATTTTCCACAAATGGACGAGATGCATGCAACAAGCATGACCGGCGTTCACAGGTCATGCAAGTGTACAGAACTTGACAAGATTGTATCGATGGTGTGCAAGGAAGAATAAAATGGAAGGTCAAATTAGAGTTGCCAGTCGTTGAAGTGAATTCCGAGCGAATCACCCGAACAATTCCAGAGTCAGTATTGCCTAGGAAAATGCACTGTGTGGCGGTCAGCTGGCTGGAACGTCGAATAATGTGACAAAATCGGCGTGGAAGGTGATAAAACTGACCGGATAATTGGATGGAGCTAAACAAATCATGATCGCTAAACGATTCCAGGATAGCTGCAGTCAAGAGCCTATTGATACCAAAACTGGTAAGTGAGCAAATATACAATAAGACTAGGTTAATGTTTCCCATTCGCAAGATTAGCGATTATTTGTGGAAAGTGCAATAAAATGACCGTTGCGAAAATTCATGCGGGGCTTTGGGGAACGACTCAATGAAAATCCAATTAGGTACTGCGAAGCCGATCTAAGGGTCAAGAGCTGCAACGCGTACACATGATGGACACGCTAAAATTTGTCAATGGACCACAGCTTTTTGTGCATTTCGAAAAACGCCCATCGTGATGTGCCAGCCGAGTAACAATGAAAAGAAAAGTTCATTTGCCTGGATTCTTTACGGTACTTCCACTATCGAATTGCACAGATAGTTGAATGCTAATAGGCACAGATTAAGTGGAGTTTGAGAGGTGATTTGGAAGGTATCAGTGGTACATCCCTAAGGATTTTCGGGTATCGATCGGGGGGGGGGTAATGCAGGCGATGCGTTTGTGAAGTGCGTCCATGGTTCATCGATTTTCGTGGTTATGCTATTCCAGATGACAGCAATTTAGTAAATACCAATCAAGGGAGATAGAAATATCTTTGCAGCCTATTGAGCGGCCGGATAATTGGGAAATTTCTTTGGTGGTCAAAGTTTATGAAAATCCAAAAGACAAAACTAACCTGGAGTAAAATCGAAAGAGAAGCGGCAGTCTGGCTTGGTTCCAGCTATGGCTGATGGATTAACGGTGTGAAGCGCAGCAAAAGCCTAGACCAATTTCATAATCCCTTTCCTCCGTGATGTAAAGGTTGACAATATGGATTAACTTAAGCACCACAAAGGATCCTTCTGCCTTCTTCTTAGACGCTGATGGGTGGTCGAGTGAACGAACTTCTGGTGGCATTTTATTCCAAAGTGAAGTGAACCTTACCATAAAGAAATCAAACCGCAGACTCGTAATAAAAGTTGAAACTGCCATAGGGAAACGGCTTTGCTGTAATGAGTGCCGAAAGTCGGTGGGCAATCTGAGTTGTGGTGATGAGCCGGAAATATGACATTTAGTGACCTTATGGAAGAAAGGCATTATTATAATTCCAGTTTTTTCTTCATCCACTCCGGATACAAGGTGATATCTGGAGATAGGTGGACGGGTAGTACGTATAACGAGAAATTTCTTGTTTTGAGAAGGGTGCGTTGTAGCTTTGAGAGTGGCTGCTTCATTCGGGGTATTCTGTGTGGTTTTTCACGTTTGAGGGAATCATTTTCAGGGGTGGTCATGCCGAGACAGCGATTCAAGGCAGAATACAGTTTGTCTATTACCGCTTGCGGTTTGCAAGATAGGAAATATTCATCCCAAATCTGGATGCGTATAAGCAGAGGTAATTAGTCCCATTTAGCGTGGTGGAAAGAGCTGGTAACGGGTAGGCTTTAGTGGAGTATTTTGGGAATAGAGAACCTGCGGGAAACCATGAAGTGAGCACTCCCCGGAAGTTTCTGCCGGACGAGAGTGGACACCTGAATAACACCCAGATCATGGATCAAGTCTAGAGTGTTATTTATTCTTGCTGATGGAGCCACATTTTGAACCTATCCCCCAAGGCGGATAGAAGTCGCCAAGTCAAATGAGTTCTGTGGAAAGGAGAATGTTGACCAACAAACACCCAGTACATAAGCCTAACATAGCAGTGTCTTTAGTGGAAGCAGTATCGGGCAACCATGTTTCAGTTATCAAAATGAAATCATCATCTCCTTCGAGGGCCGTGGAACGTTCTGAGCGCTTTTTGTTTAATAAAGATCGGGCACTGACTAATACCAAAGAGAGAAGCCCAGGTCGGCGTTCATTATTGTGCACACCGAGACAGGCTTTCTTAAATGCATGATCATCGTGTATTTGCAGTTTGGGAGGCAGAAGTCCATTTGGTGATGTAGGAGGGTTTAAATCGTATAAAGGTGAAGGTGAAAGAAAGTCAAATTGAGCAGTATCTGCTGAACTGCCGAGGACTTTGTTGTTTAAAAAGTCCAAAGATCTATCTGGTTGCGAAGGAGGTAATTTCGGAGGTAAATGTGATTGAGGTATAAAAGGGTACAGTTTTCCCGTAAAACTCAATATAATTGCTTTTTAGAGCGAGCGCATGGCCGTGTACGTAGTTGGCCCGTGCGGGATGCGTATACACTGGATTGGTAATGACGAAAGGAAAGTGGACCTGGGAGTATCAACTGGTTTGGTAATGAACGGGGAAATGACTGCTACTCTAGCCTGCGGAAGACTTGGCCCCCGCAAGAAAAGCAATTTTGAGGTGAAACTGGATGATGATGTGGAGGAAGGTATTGAAACGAGTGTGTGAGGATGGCAAACGAGGAAAACTGAGGTCGTGGGGTAAACGAAGGTTACCTAGGCATTTGGAGGAATGTGCCCAAAGAGTTATGCTTTTGCGCGACAGGAGAAGGTACAGGTGAAAGCGGTCGAATAAACTGATAATATCACGCTGAATATTAAATAGCGCAATAGGCTTCATGAACCATCGAAGAATTAACAGTAAGCAAGATTTCTCTGATGCACGCTGTAAAAACATACTGGCTGCTTTTCTCGAGGGGCTGACTTTCAATACGGTGAAATTAGACACTGGTGCGAAGATGTCGGCTTCGTAGACGTGACCGGACAATCGCCCGCAGATTCGTCCACCGGCGAATTTGGCGATGGAGGGTAGGGGTCATTTGCCAGCAACTGGAGACCGTGGTGAACGCCACATGAAGATTTTTGGACACTGTCGGCGATGCAGCATGAGGCAGAAGCCATCGAGCTTGCGTTACTTCTTCACGCCAGTAGATCGGTGGCGCTTGGCATTGTCACCGGCTTTTCATGTGACTACGATGAGGATGCTTGAAGACTGACATCGGCTACGCTTAAACTTGGAAGATATTTTCTTGTTCAGTGCAAAGAAATTTACTAGTATTTTGGGCTACCCGAAGAACACAGAAGACCGACAAATCATTTGGCTCCTTAGGTTGTCATTAGGATTACTGGCACGATAATGTTATTCTTCCACCTGCTTAAAAGAGCCTCGTGCGGAATTGGATTCCTATTTTAATGCGCAAATTCGTGGCAATGAAAAGGCTGCTGAATATCCCAAAAGTATCACTTCAACAGTGTGTCGACATCTGCTGAGGTGAGGAAGTAGCCGAAACCTCATGGAAACGCTGAATGCCTCAGAACCGTGTGGTCTGCACAAGATAACATCAGAGACACGCACGGTGCCAAAGTTGGAGTATCGGCTTTGTGACAGACCAAAATTTGTGGGAGGTGAAAACTGTCTGGCCTGGGGCGCGCTCGCGATAACTGCAAGAAGCGCAACCATTTCGCGTCGAAGCACTTTCCCAAGAAAGCGGTGGACGGAGAGCAAAACCACGGCAACACAGACCAACTGAATGGAATTAGGATGCCGATAAAGTGAGAAAGCGTTTCGCCCAAGGTATCGATGAGCTGAGAAGTTGGTTCTCGGTTACTTGCAGGGGCACCGGTGAACATTGTGTCCATGAACGCTCCGTCTATTACAGCATCGATGGGAGCGGAGACTCATTACGTGAAACGGTGACAAGGTTCATCCGAGAGCTGAATCTAAAGAAATCTGGAGCTGGCGTCATTTGACGGTGACCCATCCATTCACTCTATATCTGATAATGTCGAATGCAACCTGGGAAGATACGCTTTCGTTTTCGGTGAGAACTTAGGAAGTCTCCCGGGAATGCCGATATCACGTTATACGAAGCTGCCAAATGTGTCATTACCGACACGTCGCGTTCCATGAGCAGCCAAAGAACGGTCTGAACGCGAATTTTACACTCTTATCTCAAAGGATGTCCTGATCAAAGTTGATAAACCGATGGATTGTACGAGTCAGATTAGGCTCACCTGCCTGAGGTACTCGAAGTATTGGATGGCATTCTCATTTGTGAGAAAAAAATCCGGGACGCCGTGTTTACACGCGTGTATCGATGGATATATCGGTCAAGCCAGAGGAAACTGATTGCCAGGAATGGCAGAGAAGGTTCAACAGACGATTGCCAATTGCGAACCATGCAGACAATGTTACCGATGACAAACGAGAGGACCGATGGACACACCCTGAACATCTGAACAGCCAAGGTAAATTGTGGCGTTGGATATCTTTTACCATGGGAAGGTGGGCGGCCTGGCGACCGTGGATTACTACGGTGATTTTTTGAGATAGACTTCCTGAAAACCAGAACAAATGCAGAAAATAATAACAAACTGCGGGCTTATTTTGGAATCCCGATTCGAATGGTTTTCAATGGTGGTCCTCAGCTTTGCGGTAAGGAATTCCATAATTTTTGGGGACGTGGTCTTTCAGCCATCTCATTACCAGTTCTCACCACGGTCAATCCCACATAAAGTTGGAGAGTGCTGTAAAGCAGGCAGAGAAGTTACTCAAGAAGTGCAAGGCCAAGGGTCGCTACCCGTTTCTCGCTGTGCTTGGGTTAGAAAAACGCCTCCTGGAATGATGGGGACAAGCCTGGTGGAGCGCCTACTTTGACGATGGACATGCACAAACTTATCCGCTTTTGCTGGGTTACTAGACTCAGATGTGGTGGTGCCTTTAGTAATAAAATTGAAATCGGAAAAGCGAATGGCGGTGTAAAACAGAAAGTTTGCGATAGAGGCATCAAACCACTGCATTCGGTGAAGCCACGTGAGGCAGTCCGGAATCAACCAATTGAACCAACATGAAAATCCTGGAAGAAGGGAGGGGGCTATCAGGCGTATTAAAGGAACCGTGCATGATGATCTCCGGAGATCGCCTAATATGAGACAGGTTGCACACGGGAAGGTCAAGAGGGGGACTGATTGGAAGAAATAAGCAATGGATGTAGCAACGAGAGTAAGGAAGAGAAAGCAGAGAAGGCTAGAAAGTGACTGTTGAGATTGCAATTGACAATCGTCGGTCGGAGGGGAGCATCCACAGTCTAGAGCTCGCAGTGGGCATAGTTTACGGCCGATAAGCAAGCGGCAGCTTCTGAAAGCGAGTAAAACGTGTTCGATACGCTCTTGTTTTAACACATCTCTGGCTTTCCCCGATTGGTCAGGAACATACTTTTGTTCGGCCCATTGTAAATCTAGCAGTTTTACTGGCTCAAGACATGTTGTGATCCACCGGGAAATTATTGATGACCAAGATCTTCCTTTTACATGATGTAACAATATACTTATTGTTGTTCCTGAAAATCTGGCCTTTGACATGTTGACCGGGGTTGAGTGGGGATGGGCAAACCCAAGCTACCTATTAGCTAATGACTTCAACCTGGGAGGGAAACCGAACCACTTTCACTGAAGGAGATGTGAATCATGCTCATGCCCGTACGACTCAGTCTAAACTATTGCCCAATATGGGCAAGTTTATTATTCTCAGCAGGATGCCGGTGAAGAGTCAAAATGCATGAACCCGCTAAACCCGAAAGCTGCACGGAAATTTACTGACATCACCGACCCTGGGGCCCGTACGAAGGAGTTGTACCGTCCATCTCAGCAGTACCCAGCAGCCGTTGCCAAGTTATAGCAGACACTCCAACTGCTGCACACGGTGGTGTCTAGGTAAGCCTTCGTATTGTTGCTTCTCTATAAGACACCAGTTAGGACAGGCAAGACATTTTTTCCCACCTCGGGAACCGGCAGTTCTGTAGGGTATTGATGCACCCCAGAAAGTGAAACGAAGGGCCACTGGAGTGACGGTGGTGCTCAGACACAACACAGTCCTATAGTGGGTAATGATACGGCATTCTTTTCATAAGAATGGTGGATTCAGGGGGAAATCCAATGAAGGATTCAAGGCGAACTGGAAGAATATCGATCTCATTAGAGTTACCTTTGGTATCAGCACTGGAACACAAGTTCAAAAGCTTTCGATGGAGAGCAATGAAGAAAGTGAGGGCTCATTTCTTTGCGTGCTGACTGAAGTGATGTCCTCAACTCGGTAATATGGTTTGGACAAAGGCTGGATCTCTTCTGGCCTGATGTATCTGCGAAGTACACCTAAACTCAGGTCATTAAACGACAGTGCTGGGACCAGCGCCCCTCTCTTTTTCGGCCGTCAATATTCTTCAGGATTATACCCACCTTTGATTTTCAAAATCCTCCCTCCTCCATCTTAGTCGTTCTTATCCCCCCTTTACCCGGATCACCACTGGGCGCTCTCTAAGTTCGAGGAAACCTTAAAGGGAGTCAGGCTTGATGAAGAACCCAGTTCTCAAAGTTAGGGCCGTCACACCCGCGCAGCAACAAACCGAGCCTAAACCCAAGCAAATATAGGAGTCCTAGCGCGTAGGGGTCACCTCGACAGAAAGTGACCTAGCTTATGAGGCCGGAGTTTTATTTTCTGTGACCTGAAACGCGCTCATAGGCCGCACGTGCTCCCAAGGGTTAGGTGCTCGCGGCTCAAATCTAACTGCCGGGTACTTCAAACACGATAATTTCGCTCACTCAAGGTGAGCGGAATGTTGACGTAACAGGCTCTTTCACACTCTGCCATTCTCCAAATCTGCGTGGGGGTGCACCTGATTCCGTCTCCGAAACAGTGCTTTGAGCTACAAGGCGCGATGACGACACAAGTATCATGAGAACCTGGTGGAAGTTTGACCTATATTGACAGTTGGGTATTTTCTACAGCAGTGGAATGACAAACCATTAGAATTGGTTTCTATAAGAAGTGATAAAACTGGGGACCTTCCAGGCATCCAGCGGGCCTCAGATCGGGAGTGAAACGAGAATATCCCAGGCAATGAACTTCAGTCATATCGAGAGGCCAACAGAAGATGAGCAGGACCACTTGAACCACTCAGTTCTGTGAAGTAGATCTGCGTGGCAGTCGAAGACAGTCGGACATATCTTGTTCTTCAATGACAGTACCGGGAAACAGTGTTCAGCCGATGAATTGTACGAAGAGGCGAACAATAAATATGGAACGTAAAAGGCTCCGTTCGAAAAACGAGGGAGAGGTAGATTACCCGAAACGAGGTCATTTCCGCTTCAACTGGGAGAACGGTATCGCGTTGGCAGCAAGCCGAAGGTGCTGACACGTAAAGGGTGACAGACTAGGAAAAGGCGGGCCAAAACGCTACATCGCTTGCGTCACTGCGGCGACTGCACCCACTGTTGAAAGCTTTCGACTACACCTCAGTTTTTGTCACCGCCTATTTATTGTTCAGTAAAATACTTCTTGAAATTCAAGCCCCTTTCCTCCTCAGTACCGGTTAAAATTTTCTGTGGGAAAACAGGTTATTAACCCAAAGCTATGGGCGACCGGTAAATTGCATGTCAACGCACTCTTGCGAAGCTCGGAAAACCCAGACAAAACAGAAGACACCCCAGATATAGCAGGTTGCTCCGGAGTTTCCGTGCGGTGGCGGCCGTTGTTCCTCCGACGCCCGAGAGGGCATTTTCTGGCATATTTGCCTTAACCGTTTTCACCAGGCATGCAACATTATAGCGAGCAGCGCCCTGTTTAGCTGCCAGGACTACGAAAAAGTAACCCCGATATACTTGGAGTGCGCAACACGTGGTAAAAATGGCGTTCAAAGTACTCCAAGGACCGGGAAAAGGCAGAAGAGGAAGCGAAGCAAAATACTAGCTCGCGCGTAGAGACCGGCGGGGAAAATTATATCCCTGGTCAACAATGACAGCAAAAGGGTAGCCTTCTTTTTGACACTGACATGCATAACTTCCCCTGTTAGTCGTGGGAGGGGAAAACTGAAACTGGTGGCATTGCATAGAACTTTCCGAGTTAGATTTGAAGGAAATACTACCAATCAGACCAAAAAACTTTATGTACAAACTTCATCCAGCGAATTCCGCCAAAGCAAATCAGATCAACACTGGGATAGCACCGTGGTGGAACAGCAAGTAGCGACAACGTGGTTCGACGAGGCCGTTCTGCAGAGAATTTTGTGGAAGAAAAAGGAACTTGACAATAATTATTAGGTTTACAAAGGCAAAGTGGAGCGCTAACCCACGAATTGTTGAGAGGGTTATTCGACCTAATAGATGGCGACCCAAGGTTGTCGGGTCAGTACCTGGAAAACAGACCTTGATGGAGTTTCGTAACCCTTAATATCGAGATGCAGTTCTTGGAGCGGTGGGTCAAATTTATATAAAATATGAAGGAATCGCATCGGTACATCCGGATAACCGAACATCGTAGAGGGCCCGTACCACTTGGCGGGACACTGGATTGCCCACGCCCTCCCCGTTGGCGAAAAAGACTAGTCCATCAAAAATGGAGTCCTCAATGTTGGGCCCGACTCCCTTGCCGCACGAAGCCCTGTACATTAGAAGTGGTCTGGGGTCGGTGAGTCTTACCAATCTTGGAAATGCGCCTGCCACCAACGGTTGAGCACAGCGACCAGTAAAATCACTGTGTTGCGGCAAGGATAAGGGTCCAATGAAAAGTGACCGCAGGCAAGACCACCACTTTAGTACACCTAAGAAAACGTGGTGTAAAGCTGCTTGAAGGTAGTACATTTGCTAAAGAAAGAAGTAGAAGTGGGGGCAATAGAAATCTCCTGGAAAGCCTGAGTAAAGTTTTCGGCTGCAAGCTGGTTCGGATCAACTTGCTCAGATCTTTTCCAGGTCCTGATGCTTGTCGAAATCCGACAAATTTCTAGAGGACTAACACGTGCGAGTTACTGATGGAAGTCGCTCAAAATTTATTTCTTGATCCAACTTTGCATATATCAACACTTTGGATAAAACCCTGAAGGATGGCATATATATATAATCATAACTACTCGGGCTGCCAGTCTGCCGTTTTCGAGTGATCAACCATGGCACAGCGCCACATAAAATATTGAGGGGTCTGGGATCGGCGGTACCCCCCTTTCCAAAAAGACTCACTGGGCTAGAAAAACCTGCTAAAGGATTCAAGGAATGGTGACCTAGAGAAGGCATTTTTCGTACAAATAATTGTCCGTCTATCTATCCAGAGTAAACACTAGACGTTTCTCAAAAGTGGCATACTGTCGCATCTAACAGCTTCTTCCGATGGCCTGTTTCACAGATATAATATCCTATTTATGAAATGTAGCTGGTACGTCGAGCTTTGGGCTCGCCCTTCAAAGACTATGACTATGCTCTTCGGAGCTACACTCCAGAGCAGAAGCGAACAAAGCACTCCCCTTTATATCTTATAGACCCCTTGCAATCTTGAATGTTCCTGCTAGGTCGCTCTCGTCACTGAAATGTGGTAAAGCAAAGAAGATATTTTCCGGGGGCTAAGAGTAGGGGTTTCTCCTGACCTGCGATAATTTCAGTTATAAGTTGCTGCACCCCTTCAGCAGGTCTTCATCCTGACGATACTATGAAGCCCATGCCTGCAAGTAATACTTTAGAAGAGGTCACACAATCACCTTGCAGAAAGGAAAGGAGATCTCCGATTTTTCTCAAGAGGGTATTACGCACCCTAGTTATTGCCACTCCGGCCAAGTTTACGGCTCTCTTTCATTGTCCAGAAGCCCTGAAATGTTCTGTATTTATCAAACTTAGGATTTCCAAGCTGACTGCTTTCTGGCAGATAGTCTAGCTTCTTCCATTGGCCAGCACCTCCATCTTCAGTGGCTTCGGCGTAATGAAAGGTTGTCTTATCTTCGTAGGTCCATCTGGGCACAGTGGTACAGAAAATTTTGCGTTGGATCTGCACCAGTGCTCCATCCTGTTTTGAATCCAAGATCAAATGCTAGTTACCAACTCTGCTTGATTGATCGTCCCGCGGAAAGAAAGGTCAGAGACACAGAATTATAGGGGCAAAAGGGTGATGTGGAGGGCTCTAATCGCGTCTCCCACCAAATTGTCCCTCCCAAGTCTTATCTATCAAAGCCTAAAGGCAACCACCTAAGTTGCTTTAAGTATCTCCCCCGGTAATAATAATAATAAACGTTTTTTTGAGGACATCCGAAGCATGCTTGGTTGCACGATCGTATGTTAAAATTGATGTTACACAGGGGATTCGTGTATAGGTAGCTGGGTGTATGCAGCACAAGAGAGTGTAGAGGTTTAAGTGTTCGCGTGATGAACGCCTGACAAAAATGAATTTGAACGTTATACTGACGGTGAATGTGTTGTAACCAAGTAACTCGTAAATTTCTCTTGCGGTTTGCTCATTACATCACCTGTCTCTGGCCGCTATCTTCAGACGTTAATGAAACACAATCTAACAACTCCGAACATGCGTCTGGGCATCAATGTAAGACTTCGAACATATCAACAACTTCCTCGAAAGCTTGGGACCCACGTGTATGATGATACGATACATTTTTGTCGAATATGCTTGCCTGCCTAGTGTCCGACCTCTTGTTGTACCTGAGGGCTGTCAGTGAATTATTTGTGGAAAGTAGGGCCAATGTTTTTTCAGCAAGTACTAATTGAGTATTTCGCGCCCTTTTTAGACCAATGGTCGCATTGGCAATTTGCCTATATCTACCATGTCCTCCGCAGGATCGAATAGACTCATCGTTCAGTAACGGGTCAAACAAGCTTCGTAGTGAGGGTACACAACGAAGTAAAACAGGAATGGAACAAAAACGTGCAAGAATTCGGACGAAATCGACACTAAGTCACACGGGATAGTATACTGACGGAAAAACTTCGGAAAACTCGCTGACAAGAGTTGGAAGTTATTATTGATGACGGATACACACTTGAGTCAGTAGCTCAAGTGACCAGAGGAATAGCAGAATTATAATACCGAAGGAGTTGCCGGGTGTTCTCTGGGGATAGGGACTGTTTCAATGTAACAAAAAGCCCGCTTGAACACGGCTTCACCGTTTAATATCCAGCAATAGGTTGTGGAGGAGGCACTCTTAAATGGGTGCATGTATAAGACCGAACATTTCAATTTGGTGGAGCAGACTGGGAAAAGTTGACAGTCGAGTGAAATACTATCCAAATGAAGGGTTCTTTCTGTGGTAAGTAAAAAAGAAGTTGATAACAAAGTTGATGGAAGAGTTGATATACCGTGGGATTATGGGGTCGTTAAGGGACATTGCACAAGTGATACTGCCAGGACATGTAGCTGATCGCAAAAGGAGACATGCTGGTAGGAGCTTGACACGGGACATTGGGGGAAAAGCAGGACGGTCACTAACCTGGCATATATACACTTCATTTTCGGAAAAGGACTGGAGAAATTGCCGTCAAAATGGTATTTGGTGTAGATTCTCGATTGTTGAAAATTGATGGAAAAATTGACAATAGGTAAAGGTGTGTGAACTTTGTCCGACTTTTGGCTTTTCTGAGATAATTCCGGGACAGACACTTAGGGATTACAAATCTGCAACGAAGTGGACATAATAGTATTATATGTTGGATATCCCATGGGATCAACTAGAATTATTGCATTGCTGGAATGGTCGAAGAGCGCAGATAATCGAGTGAATGGTTACGTTGGTCAAAATTCTACCTGAGACTTTGAAGGGACAAGCAAAATGACGATAATATGGGTTATTGGTAGTTGATTTCCAGCTAAAAATGTAGAAAGAACTCTCACCGGATTGTAGCGCAGGTGTCCGACCGTGATAACTTGGCAGAACAACAACCGATGTAAATAGATGAGTGAAATGTGACACAATTGTGGATTTGTCTAGGTTTATTGGTGGAAAGAGCAAAAGCTTCAGAAGTTGGTGAGAAAATGGAAGCGAGTGGTGGAAAACTGGTGGACTGATAGATTCGTCAAGGGTGGTTTACGTAACAACTGAAACATTTAGATTCCATGATTGGTCGTTTTTTCCTACGTATGCTTTATTGCAGCTTCAAGAGAGGGCTTAGATGAGGCGGGAGGTAGATTCGACTGCATGACGATCTTGGGTGGGGGCATGGGAGGCGCCACGTGAGTGAGTGAAAGCGCAGTGCCGCGGCATATTATGTTCAAAGTAATGCATTTTTGATGCTTTGTGTAGTAAGCCTTTATTGATTCTCCTCTGCATTGGAGAGATACATAGTGCTCTTTTCTGGGCACTCAAGAAACAGATGACTGGTCCTGGTTTCTTGCCTGACTGTGAAAATGAATGAATGTTTCAGGATATCCGTTGTGACATAAAGTGGCGTAAATAATTGTTTGCTCGCTCTAAAGAGTGTCTTCGACTCAGATTTTCCTAGCCTTGAGGAGTAAAGTTGGGATCGGAGATCTCTTACTTTCTTTCGACGAAAGGCTTTTGAAATCAAGGTTTTGCACGATCGAAGTCTTTTCCGGAAGTGCATCGCTTTGTGAGTCAGTAAAACGTCAAGGAATGTTGGCGAAGCATGCCGTTCCAACTCACACGTAAACTTCAAGTTAGGTTGTGCTCAGCTGAATTGCTTTGGTAGCTATGCGACGTCTTCTACGTGATTTGCCGCAGCGAATATATCTTCCACATATCTCCTGTAAAAAACCATCATTTTTATCACCGCCTCCAGTGGCTTTTCGTTCATGCTCAACAAAATATCAGCCAAAGTAGGTGTAACCGTTGCAACTTTTTCTATTTGTCTGGAGGCTGTCCCCTGAAACTGGAACCGGACACTCCCTGTGCACAATAATACCAGTGGCCATAGAATATCTGGTGGTGCCTAGAGGTTGACGTTTCCCCGTGTGATAAATTGGGACAATACGTCCACCGTTTCGAGTAAGGGCACTTTGGTGAATAGTGAATTACCATCAACCAACCATGGCTCAAACCAGCTATATGCAGTTACACACATATGACTTCAAACCCAGTAAAAATACCGTGAATGATTATTTCTTTTCATACGTAGTTGCTTTTATCGCTGATCTTATGCGTTTGTGACCGATAGGAGTATAACGAAAGAATTCCTCTTGCAAAGTTTGTCTCCTGAATAGTATTTTCATATAATAATAATAATATTAATAATAATAATAATGGTTTATTTCGGAAGCGCCCGAAGCATGCCATGTGCATGATCATGTAGATACAGGTGATGGAATGGACAGATATAATTCATGGAAATATGGAGACTCTCATGGAAATATTGGGTAAAAAGGCTCAGAAGGGGGAATAAGGTAGGATGAAAATAGTATAAACGTATGCACACCATTGAGATTGTGTGGAGTTTAAATGAGCTCAAGAGCGGATTTGAATGGACGCCCGGTGAGTTTGAAATTCCAGGTCAGGTGGACTGAATGGCTGGTCCCGGGCAATTACATATGGAGGCAGACTGGTAAACATGAGAAAGGCTGGAAATCGGTATAAAGAACTGCAGTAGCGAGGAACGATGGAGAAAAAGGTGAGGTGCACTGCAATGGATTCGATGACAATGAAACATTGGTACTTTGCAGTGAATTGTCGGCGGACAGGACACAAAACTCACCGTAAAACAGGCAGCAGGCAATGCAAGACGTAGATGGATGAACGGATGACAGAGATGATTTCGAAGGATTGGATACGGTAGATGTGAGGCACAGATGTAGAGTTGATGGATGCCTATGATGACGGTCGTTGGGATGATAGCAAGAGAAATGGCAGGTGAGGAACTGCAAGATGCAGAGCGCGTGCACATAGATATATATGCGTAAGTTTATATATATATATATATTTATTATATATATATGTGTAGGTTTAAGAGAAGCAGGAGCAATAACAATGGGGTCCTAGAAAGAAATTATCAGTCAATAAGAGGAGTAGGTAATGTTAGATCAATTGGTTGTAGGAATAACTTTGGAATTTCGTGGTGGATTAACTTCATGACAAGTGCACGTGGCAGCCCAACGGAGAGAAAAATAGAATGTGGAAGCACAGAAGTGATGAAAACTGTTAGGAGCATTTCATGGAAGAGTGAAGATGAAAGACAGGATCAAGGAAAACAGGTAAGAATGGGTCTAATTATTTGATCAATGCAGGTGCGAGATGTAGTGACGGACCAGAGGAATCGGGTAGTGACAGGTCAAACAATTTGGAACTGTAAAAGAACGTCACGACGTAACGTCGTCATTACAATGGTGGAACATGGAAAAGCGGACCACACTGCCGGGAAGTGCAAGTGATTGCATAGCTGGATATGCTCAAAGCAATCGGACGGTCGATTTCTTCGGTAGTGGATCATTCCCCACCGGTGCAACTGTCGAGAAATAAAATTAACTGACGGGAAATGCAGGAAAAGGATACTTTGGAATAGAGGGCTGGAGTCACGCAGGTGGAGCGCAGGAAGGAGGACCGCTTCTTGCTTCGTGACACTGTTAGCGGATGAGAGGAATGACACTTAAATGACGGTTTTGTTTGGATAAATGGAGTGAAGACATAAAATTTATTAGGTGGATGAACAACCTTTTCAAGGTTTGAGTTATATTATTGCCGGCAGTAACTATTTGTAGCGTACTTCTCTGAGCTGGGCCAAAATGTGTGCACGTGTCGACCTGGGAAGTGGCCGGATATATGGCAAACCTTGTAGAGGAACTTTAGGGAAGGCAATGGGGGGTAGAAATGGAATGCATGGGACGGCGTTCTTCAGTCCGAATCTGGTTCTAGCGAGTGAGGCTGGCCGGTCGCTGGACACTCAACCTAAAAATCATTTCTGGTGATGGGATATGCGGTTCGCCGGCGTGGATGCTTCTGCGCATCTTCGCAGTCGGCTCGCAAGCCCGATATGCCCCGGCCAAAGCAGTGAACCTGACCGCGCCCTGCACCAATGGGCTCGGTATGGGTTTTCTTGGTGTGGCCAGGTTGCCGTGAACGTCAGGTAGTCCAAGATTGGGTGACCAGGCATCAAGGGATTCCGGATCTCAACCAAGGAGGTATCAGTTGGGCAAGTTGCGGACAGCCGACGGACAGGTGGGCGCTGAGGCCAAGCTGGTGACTGATGTGGCCTTTAGAGTATTACCAGTCATGGGGAAAAGGCACGCACGTACAAAGGTCTGTAAATAGAAAGAAGTAGAGAAACGCAGTCTGGGATGCTCCCGGCTAAGGATAAAAGGGAGTCGATGTAAAAAAGAAACGGTAATAGACGGTAAATCTTGGCGCTAGTGTTTTAGTTGTAGAAGACCTACAGATTAAGAACTTTTACACGGATTTATCTGACATAGACTGACAGCGTTTGTGGGATTCCCAAGTCTGGGACCTTTTCGCACGCTTGTTTATTGGTTATCGTTGTGTCGGGGGGCAATCAGCTCTGACTGACCGTGAGAAACTTATCAGATGCATTTCTAAGCCGATCGCCTGAAGCGAAGCTGCGTACATCTAACGGTAGTTTATCTCATAAGTCTGAGCAGGCCGTGATATAGAAGTATGAGGGTAACCTGATGATGATCATGGAGGGTGGAAGGTTAGGAAACCTGAAGCGTAGTGGATAACTAAAAGCAAGCGTGAAATGCAATGGAATAGGAGTATAGGACCGGCTATGAAGGCTGTTATGCGGAAAAATTGGGTTTAATTCCATTGGGTGAAGCCACGAAGGGCCTAGATTAAAAAGCAGGCAGCTTTCTTCATAAGTAGGGGTGATCTCCATCCAATCAGCCGCTTGGTGAAATATCGTCCGACAGATTCGATACCAATTTTGTCTGGTTTGCGAACACCATGGAAGATGAAAGGCAGTATCCTGAAAGAGGCCTGTCATGAGATATATAGAGGGAGAGGATGCAGCCCCGAAGGTGTAATAAGCGAAATATCAGGCCTAAGCACTTTCCGGCCATAGCTATTTGGTGGTCCGAATATTCGGAAAAATCAGGTTAGCAGGAACAGCTTAAGCCATGGTCCCGAACAACTTGTTTGCTAGCAGTGGATGAGTCGCAAATGGCCATAGACCCTGGAAGTAAGTTGCATTTACATGAAAATACCTCATATTGGTAGGCAGAAAAATCGTCTGCCAAGTTGAACATCATCCGTCGAGTGTAGCTTCGTTTTTGGGGATGTTTAGGACAGCCGAGGCGAGACAATCAGGCTTGAATCGGTGGACATTCTTGAGGTCAAAATTTAAAAGAAATTGGGTGTCTTGCCTAGCTGAGGGAAATTATTCTTTTGTATGCATGAGGATCAGGATCGGTCCGAGAATGCTGCCTCGATTAACACCGCTTGTAACCTGTTCAGCCTTGGAACGGTGCCCCTTTATTGAAACAACAGAAGAGCCGTTAGACAGGTCAGAGGAGATCAAAGATAATAATAATAGCAACTTATTTCGGATAACCCTGGAGCATGTTACAGCGCAAAATCAAACAGTACAGTCGAAAGCTGAATCAGAGTTACAGAAGGATTGTACAATTATGTGAACGCGAATGAAAGTCAGAAAGAGCTTCCGAGTCAATTGTTGCGGTACCGCCCGGCGAATGTAAGCTAAAGGTCAGGAGGTCAAGCCGGCGGGAGGTAGGGTGTAGTTATTCTGCCAAAGTGTGGAGAGGATGAGGAATAGTAAGGAACCTCACAATTCCTAGGGAGGAAAGACAGTCTTGTCGAAGAACCAAATTAGATGAATGAATATATGGATATCGTGAAAAGCAACCTTCCCGATGGAGAAGTAATCAAGCAATAGAACTGTGCAATATTTGACAGGGGTTACGATGTAAAATTAGACGATGAAAGATAGTGGCATTTTACCTGAAGAACAAGAAAACCAGCCGAGGATTACAGTTGTGAAGTTCAGTGGCCGTAAATCGGTTGATCCAGTCGTATAACAAACGGACATCAAACTGGACTGTGGTTGCCAAAGTGATGGAGAAAGAGAGGACTGGATACAAACATACTGACTTTGAATGGATTTATTTGCTTTCGGAAAAAGGAATACACTGCTTCAACATAAAATTTGGAACTGGCAAAAAATCGATATGTGGTCCGTAGCTACGATAGTGACAGAAAAGTGGCTTGCAGGAGAGATGACCAATTAAGTGACGGGCAAGTTTTTGCAGGCTGATATTTATTAGCGAAGACTTCACTTGGTGTAACAACCGGTCGTGGAAAATCCCTCTTGCGATTCAGTGTTTTTCTTAACATCACCCACTTGCTTACACTATTGACGTGTCTTTATGAACTGTTTGTTTCTATGGGCCAAATGTTGTTTGTTCGCGCCCAGAGTGCTGCTTTGTCATATCCTTGTTCCGGACCTGCGTGACGCACGTGCCCCTTGCTGGCACTCCAAAATCCGGTTTCTCGTTTGTTGAGGCGTTGCGATCTCATTATTGAGGTTTGTGTCTTTTTGGTGTCATTGTTCATTCACTAATCTAGTATCGTAGAATATCACTGATAATCGCCCGTTGATTTCGAAATCCGTTGCGAATTTGGCTACGCACTGCTCCCACTTGTGTTACACGTGGTGAAAAGAGCGAATCAAGGATCGGGAGTGTCTGGGATGATCCATCGGAACAGGGTGTGGGAAAAATACACAGAACAAACAATGAACAGATTTGCGAAGTTCGGCAGCCGGATGTGGGCGGAGTGTATGATAAATCAAATGGACTACACGCCTTGACCGTGGTTGCCAAAGTGATGGTGAAAGAACTGACCGGATAAAAACATATAGACTTTGAGCGGATTTGTTTGCTTCCGGAAGAAAGGAATGTTCCGCGTCAATATGAAACTGGGAACTGGCAAAAATCGATGTGTGTTGCTCAACTGCCACAGCAAAAAAGACAAAGCTGGCAAAAATTATGAAGTGACGGATGGGAGACTACCAGTTTATGTTCATTACAGAAGGTGGGCCACTTAGTGGCGACAGAACAGGACTCTGCGGTACAAGAGCCTATCAGACATGCATGTGTGGGACATGATACCTTGCATGATGAGGATATTGCAACGCAACGGCTCTAAGTGGGCTAACAGCGGAACTGACGGAGAAAGCAAACAAACACAGAATCATCGATTATTGGGAGTCTCTGGAGATACATTTCGCGGTGTCATATACAGTTTAAAGATTGTGGCACGGAAGTGAATAACAACAACAAATGCGTTAGTTTCTGGGTATATCGGCAAAAGTAAAAAAGTGGTGAGCTTTATCTTAGAGAATGGTGAGAGAGAGTAGCAAATAGTTTAGCATGGAACCGCGGGGAAGCGGGCCGGGAACAACGAGCCAAGAATGTTGATGGATTTTAAACATGCGATAATTAGGCATCAAAGAAAGCGAATTTTGCCGGGCTTAAAAAGCAGTAAGTCATGAAGGCGAGTTTGGAAGCGAGCATGATGGAGAGTCCACGTTAACCGGAGGAGACAGCATTATATTTGCAGGATTCTAGTATATGAATGGTGTTCTTTTCTTTTGGTTGTTTTCAATCCGCAACCGGTGCTAGTGGTTGGGGTCGAGGATGGCAAAGAATCAGATTTTGGCCGTAAGATGAGAATGTGGCCCGCGGTCAAATTTCTTTTGATGGATCCAAAGAAAGTACTGTCGTTGCGCCTGCAGAGCTTCCAACACCGCAGGCTTCCTTTTTCCTCCAAGCAGAAATTGTGTGCGTTGCATGCCCTGAAATGGACAGGGAACAAATGAGTAGAGTGCCACCGACCCAACTATTATTTACCGTGAATTGGGATACATGTCCGCTTCGAGTCCATCTACTGCTTCCAAAAATCCCTAACCATCGTGATATTTACGACTTATCCTCGCAGCATATTCCAATAGAACTCCACTCGACTGGAAAGCTAACTTGTCCTATCTTGAAGCTCAAGATATTCCTCATCTATCCACCAATGTCTTCCTTGTGCCTTAGGCTGGAATTGAGGAGAAAACGTCTTCTCCATTTCATGCCTGACAGAACACTTATTACCTTGAAGGTTCTCATCAAGTCCCCGCTAAAGCGTCGCTTTTTCCTTCAGATCAGGTCGGGAGCACGGAGACGCTCTGTGTAGCTACCTCAGTTTGTTCAGTCAACATTCTATCAACCAGGCTTTTCATTCTGCTCAGACAGTCCACATTCTCCTGGTTGTACGGAGCCCAGGCTTGCACGCAGTTATCCATGAGCAGCTTAGCTGTGACTTGGAAGATCGGAAATCTTCCGGCCCTCTACACCCATGCTGCACACCTGGTGACGTTATACAAGACCAAAAGCCTGACGGTTTGTTTCCTAACTAAACCTTCCAGGCGCTTCCAAAGTATTGAAGCTAGGCTAACCAGCCGGCAACTTTTGGTCTTGATATCCCCAATTCATCTCACGAAATAGGTCTCGTTATTCATTCTGATGCCGCCCATTCTCACCTCCCTGTCCTATTGGTATTTCTCACTAGGCCTCACGACAATTTGTCACTAGTTCTGTTTTATTTTGCCCTCCGTATGTCGCTTAATCCAAATCCCAGATCTTAGTGTCTCGACGGCCCGCTTCCGTTGTTGCTAACTTCGTGGCATGATGTCGTTGCTCCTTGTCTCTCCCTTATCCCATAGCCGGTAGGGCTGCCGGACTGGAGCCTTTTCCGTTTGCTTCCAGAGCCTACTCCACTAAAAACGATTATCCCCTGTTTCATGCCATGAATAACTTGGAACATCTCTCGATGGATAAAACAACCGGGATTTAAGGTTCACTTTCGTCCGCCGCACTTCGACTTTCTCCAGGACCACCACATTCCGGCCACTAGAACATGGACTACTTGATCTTGTTGAATTCAAACAACTCATTCTAACTCCAGCAGTGTAAAACCCTGTCGGATCCTCCACTTTGGTCGACGCACATCGGGCTTGCAGGACGACTGCAACGATTTGCGGGCGCAACTAGATTGGCTGATCTCAACTCCTGCCTCCAGAATCGGTTTCAATGTTGGCATCCAGTGCACGGTCAGTCCCACCCACTAGCACCGCTCGTGGATTACAGACTTCCATCTCCATACTCACACCGCCGGTGCACACTTTCGCTCTATTTTTCTTCAGTTATCACCGGCCTCCCTTCGAGCTTGCTTTCCACATTGGCGTCGTATCCTGCCTTTTTCACGCCCGGCACAATTTATCACTATCTACGTACGCAACAGCGAATATCTTTCACCTTTACTAACCATCCCTCTTGTCCTTCGCACACAGTGGTCGCATGTGCAAATACTCACCGATCTTGGCAGCTACTGCACTGCCTACGTTCTCTGAGTTGCACTTCTGTCCTTATTTATGCCCCTTATATAATCATGTCCTCTCCCTTTGCTAGAACTCACTAATGACGTTCATTCGCTGACATTTACTCCCACTGTTCAGTCTCCCATGGACCACTGAAAGATGTCCTGCATCGAGATATCTCTCCGTAGTCCTCAATGGGTCAGTAAAGTGATTGGTGATTTTCTGCACTCTTCATCAGTCCATCCAATCGCCTCCACAGTGCTGTTTTACTCAGTTATTCTGATTTTGCAGATCACTGCGTTTTTTCATGTTTGAAATCCTGAGATATACTTTACATGCAGCTTCGTCGCCCCGTCACCATTATCTCTCTTACCTGCCTAAATGGACGTTGGAAATGGTGTACTTACAATCTACCCACTACACCATCACCTTTCTTGCAACCTCAATGTGGCAGTTTTCTCTCCTCCCGGACATGGCATTCATATGTTGTATTACCAGAACTGATCCTGAGTCCTGCCCCTAAACTCCACCACTATCCACGCTAGATGTTGTATTCTATTCTGTAGCCACTGATCCACTGTTGCCTTCTGCGATATACGTGGGCAGCCTTATTCATCCGTCGCTTTTGCATGTTACACATTATACGGCCTTCACCCAGTGATGTGCTCTTACCACTCAAATACTCTACTATCCGTCTTGCTAAAATGAACATTTGTATAATCGCTGTAGACACGCAATCCATATTCCTTTATCCTCCTTTTGCGCTTTGACACTTCTTGCCAATTTGCCGTAGGTTTACCTGTTTTTTCCCGCCGTTTCCTCCCACCACCACCCTGGTGGTCTCCCTCCCTCTAGATACGTCAATTGTTTGCTATATATCTGATCCTTCCAGCATCCAGCCACTTACTCGAGCCATCATCTCTGTAGGCTGATATATTTATATTTTGATACTTCTTGATATACCTGTTGTAGAGAGAATAATTTTCCGAAAGCATCGACGAGATTTCTACCCACACGCCTTTCACATTCTGCAGCCTATAAGTAATTCCTAATACTCCACCCGATGAATTCCCCATTTTATGAAGATCAACGAGGTATCTTTCGAATATGTTCAAATTTTTACCAGTGGTCATTAGTTCCTACACCACTAATGCATGCGCCCCAGACTTTCAGACGAGCACACTCAAAAATAGCCAAACCGACTACCTCACCACCAGTCTTGTATTTGCCGGGCGTTATTATCATTTGAGTCTATTTCAGTGTTCTGCCGAAGTCCCCTAGCGCACTTATTTTGTCTTATGGTAAATTCTGACCACGTCATAAGTCGTAACATCTATGCATGCATTTCAGCGTGTGCCGGGCTCATCAGAAATACACTATTATAATTATTAATATTAGTATTATTTTAAGCAACCCACTTACTAGAATCCTGTTTAATTTACCTGTCGATTTTTGTTACTAAGCTCTACCAAATTCTCATGGCTGTGCGCCTATTCAACACCTACTCTGTGTTTTGACCCCGCAACATCTCGTTGGATATTAATTACTCAAGTTGTGATAGATGGGGCTTTCTGTTTCACACCCGCACTTCTTCTTTCCGAGGAACACCTTGCGACTCTTTCAGAATACAATTTCTGTTTTTTCACGAGTCATTAGAACAACTGGTTCAAGTGCGTACCCGTAAACGACCAAAACTTTTCCAAGTTCCCGCCTGTGCTTTTTTCCAAAATTCTTCGTCACCATAACCACCCTTGCGGCCTTGCCAGTCATATCCAAATTCTAGGGCACTTTGCTTCCATTCGTGTTGTACTTGATTACGTACCTCGACGACGAAGCCGATTTTAGTTTTCGCTGAGCGATGCGATCACTCAACCTTCAAATTCAATTTCGCCGGGCATTTCCTCATGCAACCGATGAAGCCTCCACACTCCTTTGTACTACATATATCCAGAGGACTATCTAAAGACCCATTTTTCTGAACTGACTTGTACCATGTGATCAAGCAACCTAGCAGGCTTCGGGCTTCTCCGAAACAAACCATCATCATCATCAGGTCTACTTAGCCCCATCTTGATGGCCCCTCAAAATTCACGTATCGAGGCATTTGTGTGACTCGGTGCCTCCTGAACTTCCCCGAGATGTCCTGTTTTGCTCAACTATATTATCTCTGCCGTAGCCCCGTAGCGTGCATAACAATCCCTGTCGGCGCCTTGCTGAGTCTTAGTGTAACCCCTCAGGAATAAGTGACCACCTTTGCCCAGTGGCTCTTCCAACTTTATTTCCTTACCGTCCTCACAGGGCCCCGTCACTAATAAATCGGGGAGAAATAGGTGTTACCAAACTCTGTGCCAGGCAGCCTGCGTCAGATGTTGGGTAAGTGCTTGTAACTGAACCCACTGGAGAAACCTGTCCAACTTTGATCCTAACGGTGCGACCCTAATTTCTCAGTTGATTCCCGGCTAGTTAGGAACCTTCTTACAAGACGAACTCCTCAATCTGTGCCAGTGATGCGTCTAGCATTTGCAAAGCCTTGGCGTCTTCCTCCTCTTTTTCTAGCAGTGCCCTGTAAATGTAGATAATGCAGGCTGTCTTTACCTTGGTCCTGGCAAAGCAGGAATGGGCCCGCACACCACCAGAGGCTGAACTTATCGGAGCCCCCCTAATAGCCTATGTCGGTCCGTGTTAATAGTGCCACTTCATCTCCTTGTCTTCAGTCCATTTTATCCCGTCTATGGACAACACATCCCTGAAACAACACTTTCTCGGTACGCAGGCTTATCTGAGTTTCCGCCAACGCAACGACGTCAGACCCTGTGATCCCAGTCGTCAGCTCCCCTCGTTTTCCCGAGAGGCTTCAGAGCTTTTCGTACCAGACCTACGGTCCCCCGGCCAGCAATGCTGACTCCATTGCGAATTCCACGTCTGGGGTACACTCGAGAGTAATCTCCGGGGTGACGTCCCGTTCCACTGCCTTTATAGGTGTCTGCAGCGCTGCTTCTTGAATATAACCCGAAGCGCTAGATTTTGCGTCTCCCATGTTTTCAACCGTCGGCCTGGTGTAGGATCCAATGTGCAGGGCGGGCGTACGTTCCTTTTGGGTCACTGTACCGAAAGCGGCCACCTCAGCGCGGCTACCTTCCCTGGCCTTCCCTTCGCTAGCTGCATTGGTGTAGACTTCCGAGGCGACCTGCAGAAATCCGGGCAGTCGTCTGGCTGCAGCTTCTTGATACTCACTGGATTCGATGTCCTATGAGTTCCCTGCTTTCTGTTCCTTTGAATCACTTTGCCTTTGGCTTTTTGTTTGCTGGCGGCCAGCGTCAACCCGGGTACCTGCTTTCCCCCCGGGCTGTAGGTGTTGGCTCACCGAGGAGGGACATCTACCATTATGCGGTGTGGAGAACCAGCCGCTTCAGATCAGGTACGCCCGTCCTCGACAAGGAGGCGGAATTACCCCTTTCTGACAAATGCCGGACTTTCAGGTGTAAACTTCACTATCCTCCTACAGTCGTCTTCAACTGCACCTGTCATGGATAGCAGAATATCTTTCCAGTGGATACAATGGAAGATAACCGGCAGGGATCGTGGCAGCCCTGGCTGCGTTCCACGCGGTCATACTCCATAGCAATTGAGTGTTGATGTCAGAGGGTTAGGCCAGCCATCCTTAGAACCCCAGGTTCGTGTCGACGGTTTAACCCTTCCCAATTCTATCGTCGCTTACGATGTTTCCCTTAAGGTTGGCATGTAGCGGTCTTTTAATTCTGTGCTCTATGACGCACGTGCCAAACTTGGTGTATTGCATTTCCTCGGCTAGACATCTTACTTCCCCCTGGGGTATTCCACCTTTGTCAAGAGGCTTTTTCACTTTTCTGGAACACGCTGCCCCCTTTTTTCTTTACCTCTGGGCTTTGGTTGCCTTTGTTAACAGTTTTTCCATCTGCTACTCAACTTCCCTTTGTCTACTGAGCTGATGATTTAGCTTGCTCTCTTTAGTATTCGTTGCAGTCTCAGTCTTTTTCCCTTTTCCTAACTCCTCTCGAAGTATGTGTTAGCACTAACTTGCAAGCGTAAAGTGGTGGCCGCATACCAACCGTAAGGGTGTACTCTTGATTCTCAGTTCTAATCGCTTGTCCATCAGCGTAAGGCACTTTCGGGAATACCAAAAAAGCACTGATTGAACTGGATCCCCTCGTCTTCCGCGGCGTTGGCACACTACTTGGTGCCACAGTTCACTGCCCCATCGGTAGGATCAACTTCCGGTTCGTTAATTTCGGCAGTGATAGTCAAGTTGGTACTCATCATGCAGCTCTGCCGGTGTCATACCTCAAGGTGCCCGTCACAACGGTCAGCAAATTGTACACTCACTGTCCACCTGCAAAAACATCACCACTATGTGCTATTTTCCATGGAATCACTTTTCAACGCATACAAAATTGGTTCAATGCCCAATTACCACCTGCATACTGACAAACCACTATCCGCTCGTTACACAACTTGAACTACTGAACTCTCATTTCTCATCCGTCGGCCTTTCTTTCGTCACTTTAACGTTCTCTCTGTCCCACGAGATGTGCCACTCGTCCGATTTGTTTGACTCATTTCAACCGATACGATTTACATAAAATTCCATAAGTAGCCAGCATCCATGCTTTGTGTTGTTACACCCCAACCTTCTCAGTTACGTATCATGCAGCTTCCGTCAAGCGTCAACATACCATGGTACACCTTTTGCAATGTTCACCAAAAGATGCGTGCCTACCATTCATGCATTCCGTCGTCTCCTCGGCTATATATACCTCTTCGTAATCCCTGCAATTTTCCGCTCCCCATATCAATTTAACTATTATTTTCACATTTTTATTTCTCGATCAACATATTTCACGCGAAAAATTGGCGTTCCATCGCCTGTGTTCCTCTGGCCTTCCCACGGACATCACTTTGGTTGCCCTCCATTTCCTCTGGATTTTTTGCTCTTTTGCTATACAGCTGAGTCCACCGGTATCGAGTCTCCAGTTTCAACTGCCATATCCGCCGGCTGTTTCCATTTTATTCCAAACCCCATGTTCCGATCTAGTTTTCATGTCGAAACCAGTGGTGCCGTAGTTCTTTTCACCAATGCATGTTCTCCGTTGTTCATTAAGATCATTCGGACAGTTCTGCCATCAACTCCATCGACACTTCCGCACGCAATCGGCCTCTGCAGTCACACTTCTCATCGGTTCATAACCATTATTCCATCTCCGTTATGTTATTTTTTTTTTACCAAACCTGCACTAATGTAAATAATCTGCCCGATGCTTACTTGTTCCCCTCTTGCTATTACTTCCATCACCACACTTGAAGTGTACCCGCTTTCGTTCCGACCCGTTGCAAACTGTTCTTGTGATCACCTCCGTTAGCGCCCTGCTATCATGATTTTACTGCCCTATGGCCGACTGAGTCGTTGCTGTTTACCTCTGAAGATCCATTCTTGTACATTTTCCAGCTTTTTATCTATAAAGTTTATACACTGCAGCATGCGACAACCCCTCAAACCTCTTTCGATGCAATCTGCCTTTAAAGGAGGCTTGGTGAAAATCCTTTGATCCCACTTGAATCTCCAGTGATAGTGTTCATATCCGGTATTATTTACGTAACTAGTTCACCTTGCCAACCAAGTTTACCGGCCGTAAGCCAAATCGACCATTTGACGTTGGTCTCCAAACTTGCCGGACTTTATTCTCGCCTTGGCCCATGTAAACAATATCCTTCAACCCTCTGTGAACATCAGTTCCGCTATCTTGGAAACTCCTGTTCTATCATCTCCTGGATCATTTGATCATATATTGTAGTGTGCATCTGGCTCATCCGAAATATGCCATTATTATTATTACTGTCATTCATATCAGTATTATTAATATTATTGCTTGAAGTATTGGCCGCGGCGAAAGCCGGCAAAATGTTAACACTGAACCCAGAAAAATGCGTGGAAGAAGTGCCACAGAAGATGCTGTACGGTATCAGTCTACATGGACACTAACAAGAAACAAAAGGGACACTTAAGTGCGCAGCCAGATTTTGCAGGGAACAAACTCTTTGAAGAGCATGCGCACCGCATTAGCAACTACAGTACGTTAGTTCGGGTGAGATAGCTTTCGCTATTCTAGTAAACCATGCAAACACCTCATCAATGATAGCACTTTGAGAATCCATACTACGCGGGAACTAACTCCGGCAATTCACAACCGGAAGTTTGCTCACCCGTCATCTCATCCACTCAGGAGCATAGAACAGTCGATCATTCCCTTTAGGCAGGATTTCGAGGACAACTTTTCCTGTCCTTCTCCATCGCTTGTTTCCTTTCAGAAACCCGGATTTCGCGCGGCATCACTTATCGTTTTAGCGCAGCCTTCATTTTCACCCCGTTGCAAATCCGTCCAGCTTTGTTGCACTGTTGCTTGAACGTGAGATCTTCCTTTTAAGGTTTGTAAATGTGATATTGTGCTGAGCAACACTGTTTACTGTGATCATGTCTTCGCGAGTGCATCTTGACCGTGACCGATAGATAAACCATAAGTATTGCAATACTATGATTGACGGAAGTCGCCGTGCCGTCGAACTTGGGTTATCTCATTCAGTTTGCTTTTTCCGTTCGCACAGATTAGTGTTCCGCTTTGGTGCAGCTTGCCAGCCATTTGGATACTCGTTCGTACTATAGATCACTGCTTGACTGCATAAATATCCATGACCTTTGTGGCGACCATAGCGTCTCTTCATTGCCGTTAATTAGAATGTTGATGTATGCAGTCCCAAGGACGACTGAGAACAACGATGATGAGAAATAGAAAGTGAAGCGTGGTGCAAAATCAAGAAATGTGAGGGAGATATAGATGATCAAGGGATATGTTGTGAAGCCTGCAAATAGATAAAACGTGACGTTTGCTGTAAAACGGCTAACAGGGCATACTATGATTACGTGAATCATCCATTTAATATGGTCCTGCGAGGGCCGCCAAACCACAGTAATTATGATTTGCTTCGATGTTCTTGGCGATTTTGTAAACTTTGTGCTGACTCATAGTGCTCGCATTTAGGCGCAGTTAGCACTTGCCACATTTTTTAGTGATGTAGCCCGGCGTTAACCCGGAGAGCTTCCGACTGGAAGCACGTTGGGCCTGCTGGTTGCGGCTGATTTACTTGTTTTCGACGAAAAGAGTCATCAGTAAGACCCAAAGTTCGACAGTCTGTTCCTGAGTGGCTCAAATACAAAGTCTGTTGACAGTCGCAAACCATTCCGTCTGCGGTAAAATACTCCCTAGGACCCGAGCTGGAGGAAACTGATGCGTAATAAATGGCTCCTTAGCAGCCTCTCCGGACTAATGACGTGGTTGAATGGACAGAATTTCGATGACGCTTTAGGAGAATGTCAACTGTTCCCTAGAGTACACTGAAAATTTCTGCATTGGTGGATTTGGTAGCACTCCATAATGCCTGCACAAAATTTTCAGCAGCGTCATTCGAGAGCGGATTACACAAAGGAGCTAACTTGTGACAGAACTGAGGCAGACTTACACCTGAGCAGGGAAATTACTACCGTTATCAGTAATCAATGCACATGTACTTCTGCTCTGCTAAATTTCTTCCGAGTGTCGTAATAATGAATTTGAATCTAGGTAAGGTAGTGAACTAATCCTCTGGTCACTTGGAATAAGAATCAATGATAAAGAGGTAGTAGGTTCTGATAAGGAAATGCCCCCCATAATCAGCATCAACGCGTCGCCGAGCCTCGCGTGATACAGATAACGGAGCCCATTTGGACTTCGGGAAGGACTTCTGTGCACGAGGTCAACACTACATTTGTCAAATTGGCATGAATTACTGCTCGGTTCAGGCCAAAAATCTCACTTTTTAACATCAGGATGTCCGGAGTGATAATCGGCGAAACCTCCTGGCAGCAATGTGGGCTGTACAGTAGTGTGAACATTTAAACTATTCTCGCGAATGATAAGCACGTGGTCGTGGTCCTACCGTCTTAACTACTTTCAATGACAGGAGTTCTACAGATTATTATTCTGTCGCCGTTTCTATTCCATATGTACAACTCTTTTGAAAGTCAATTTCATGCCTCAATGCGTAACTTATTGATCGATCTATCTTATTTCAACATTTACTTGCAATGCGCCATCTAAGGTTTACATGTTCGAATCATTTGCACATCGTGTTAACCTTCCACGTGGTTTACCGCAAGGCATCTCTCATCAAGCCTAAAACGAACGTGACGAAATAAACGTGATCCACTAACTCCAACAAATCGGACTGATAATTAACGCCAGTATTGCCGTGGAATTTGTGGTGCACTCCTTCAGCTTGAATATAGAATTGATGGGGTGGGCCTAACCTGCCAATGAACACCAAGTAGTTTCCACAGTGCAACAGGTGACAAGTTGCCGTCAGAGTACTGGGAAAGCGACTAACACTACTAAGAAGTGACTAAAAAATGAAAGAGGACCGTGAAACAACAGTTGTGAGAAATCTAAGAAGCGGGACACATTATTGACTGAGAAGATACTAAGCACTACGCTTGTTTCATAGGTAGATGTTAAATATATCCTCAGTCTCACTAACAGAAGATAATGTTCCAGATCTACACCGTTTTTTCTGTTATAGTAGGTGACCATTACTGAACCCACATCCTTCACCGTGCCCACACGGACATTCATGAAATCCCTATGGTGATGCATCGACCCCACTCATCGAAAGACATGATAATTTTTTCTTATCATGTGACGACGTAAAATGCGATAGATCAAAGTTAACACTACCATATATGATCAGGCAATCCCTGCTTTACATGGTATTGGACAGAGACAAAGCTGAATCAACGCACTCCGTTGTGCGCCTCAACGACCTCGTGCACGTAACCGATGCAGTCCCTTCAGTCACGTTTAGGCCGACGCATACAGACACGTTTAAACACAAATGGTTTCCTGGTCATATACACACCTTCTGGTGTACAAATTCTCCCGAGGACTGGGTTCACTCGACTATCCCCGCGACAATTCAACCGCCACCTAGGTGTTGCAGGCAGCTCACATTTGCACCCACAAATACACATCACAACTAGTGAAATATGCATTTCCCGAAAGTACCTTGAAAAGAAAAGCCATAGCTGCAGCATAGCACGATTTATGTCCGGGACGATTTCGCTCCGTCTCAACTTGGTGCATACTGCAGGACAATACTGTTTATATAAGTTCGTGTAAAAAAATTATGTTCGACAAATATAGGGGAAATTGCAGTAGTCAAGTTACGTCACCAAGGTAAAGACACATTAAAAAACAGCTATCTCTACTGACGCAATATGGGTTTCTATCGATGTATGGCAATGGCTTCGGCAAATCTCAATAGACTGGTACTCCTTGCCACGTATATGATCCGAAACACAGTGTTTCGGTCAGCTGGATGTTGCGTCATTAGATGACGAGCGACGGCCGACGACGGGATCTTATGGTTGCGAACGTTGTCATTATGCCTTTGATCTGACCCTGATTGTATCACAAAACGTTTTACCCAATTTGGAACATGCTCAACCACTCGGTTACGCAACTGCCACTCTGCTCGACTCACGTAGGTTGCTCCGCAATTACATTGAAATAGGTAGATCAGATTAGATTTGGTGTACTCGAACTGGCGAAATAGCTGACAAAGTTGCGCGAGGCAGTTCATAAATCAATGGTCAGACAAACTATCGAAGACGCTTTCAAAATATCATAGCTTTTGAATGAGGTTATTGTGAAAGGGAAACTTACGGCTTCATTTATTGTCCAATCACTGTTTACAAACGATTCTGTTCATGAGGTCATACGTATCATATGCGACCATATCAAGTAAAACCAACTGAAAATCGGTATACCAGTATCACTTTTGAAAAAACAATTACTACCATGCACAACAAACGTACCGCCTTTCTTCTTTAGCCGGGCTCCATTGACAACAAACTACGACAGTCGAAAGAGGCATTGATCGAAAACACTTATCCCGATGCGTTTATCAAAAAGCACAGCAAGCCTAAAGTCATCAGACAAGCGAATTGTTCGGCAGAGAAGTTACTAGTCGCCCTTTGTCTCCCATTCGAAGGTGATGATGTCAATTGCTTGCTCAAATGGCGACTTGGATTAGCCATTACTCGAACATACTATGCAGCTGACCTCAGAATTGTTCATCAAACGACTGGGATCCCCACACCGACCGTGAAACCACGTCTACCTCTGTACATCAAATCTTATCTGATCTACCTATTTCAATGTAATTGCGGAGCAACCTACGTGAGTCGAGCAGAGTGGCAGTTGCGTAACCGAGTGGTTGAGCATGTTCCAAATTGGGTAAAACGTTTTGTGATACAATCAGGGTCAGATCAAAGGCATAATGACAACGTTCGCAACCATAAGATCCCGTCGTCGGCCGTCGCTCGTCATCTAATGACGCAACATCCAGCTGACCGAAACACTGTGTTTCGGATCATATACGTGGCAAGGAGTACCAGTCTATTGAGATTTGCCGAAGCCATTGCCATACATCGATAGAAACCCATATTGCGTCAGTAGAGATAGCTGTTTTTTAATGTGTCTTTACCTTGGTGACGTAACTTGACTACTGCAATTTCCCCTATATTTGTCGAACATAATTTTTTTACACGAACTTATATAAACAGTATTGTCCTGCAGTATGCACCAAGTTGAGACGGAGCGAAATCGTCCCGGACATAAATCGTGCTATGCTGCAGCTATGGCTTTTCTTTTCAACACCACAAAGTGTCCTCAATGGAAAGTTACAAAACCGAAACGTCAATAAACTTGAATAATAATCAGACAAAGTGAATGGTGAAATGGTCAATGAGTTGTTTTGGCCTTCAAAAAGACCGAGTAATCGTTCCCTAGGTCTAAGAACCGTTATATCGCTCTCCGTGAATAATAGTTTGGTATTCGTACTCACTTTAAATGCCCATTTTGCGATGACCCAATGCTTGGTCTGGAGAAAATGTCCGGCAATCGATGACCTGATTGACTTTCGTTCGTTTGATGATGCAACGTGGTGAATTCGCTGTTCATTGTCTTCGGAAGCCACATGGGAAAGTGTATAGCCATTCGTTGACGTAACTGCCTTTCCGTTCTACCTATGGAGAGCCAATATTTTGGTGTCTGCCCACATGTGCGACGTACACGCACGGGGACCACACATATTTATCGTGCTGATGTGTGTATCTCGCACATGTGTGGTGTTGGAATGGCCCACTCATCAATGTTAGCATGTGTCATTAAGGTTACCTAGGCCATTAACCCTAACTGCACGTGCAGTTTCCACAAGTAATGGTTGCTACCGTGCAGCCATATTCTTAATATTGCTAATATTACTAGGCAGAACGTTTCTACTCTACCAGTCAGGTGATGGACCACTGAAAAGGTGCCGCCAGCAATGATGGAAGCAGAAGTTGAAGAGGAAATATCCAAATTAAGTTCAGGTGAACAACTGCCTTTGAGTGATGACAGCGAGGGACATCTCTACGGCCTGAGGCAGTTTAGGGTACTGAAAAGTTTAGATTTTGCGGCAGTTAAAGAATGTCGCTTCGATTATTAGTTCGGGTAAAGAAGTAGAAATTAGGTGTTTCGACAGGAATACAAATACTACGATAGATCTAACCAATGACAGTGCTGTTTCTCGATGTTTGGGAGTGAGTTTAAGAACAAAGAGGATTTTACGTGCGAAGCAAACTTCCAAAACCACGGCGAAGCCTTCATCCGCAAAACGTACGGCAGTCATTCAGGTTAGGAACATCGACGAATCGGAATTATAAGTTGCTGGAGACCCACTGTAACTTGTACAATTCAGATCGTTCCGCACAATGACGTCAGCTCCGTATAAGAATAATGAGCAAACGAGACACTGCCGCTGAATAGTCATAGATGCGTGACGACCTGAGCAGCGTATGTCGTATGGAGGACCCAACGATTGACATGGACAAAAATGCCGATTGAGTGCAACGCAGTATATGTGGTCTTGCTACTAATGCACCAACGTTGAATATGTAGAAACAGCTTCGTTGCCCGTGAGCCCGAGTACGATGAGCTGTCTTTCTAATTAGCTTTTTAATCTCGCCCAATAGTTAGCCCTCACTGTAGTTGATATTACTACCACTTAAGATTCAGCTACCAAATCGCGTTGTGCCTCCTTCCTCTCTTCTTTCCTTCAGTAATCTCATGCCTTTCTTTTTTTCTCTCGAATTAATCACCTCAACGATCCATCCCATAAATACATAAAGGAACTAGAAAATCTCCAGCATCATAAACGCGAACCATACCACGACAGCCCCGACAGGGGAAAAACGAAACTAACTACAGAATAGATGCCCAATAAACTGCAAGCAAAGTCTACGCATCTGACATCACACTGTGTTGGAAAAACAAATGCTTACAACTACATAACGTTCATATACATTTTCTGGAAGATACTTAACTTTTCAGCTAAGCGAGCCGAAAATGACATCCCCGGGGGCGATTTCTAAAGCCCTACCGGTGCAAATTCATGTACACATGTTAGATGTGCGTCTGCTCTCGTCCCGGAATCTTGGCTTGACCTGAACCGACCCCGAGACAGTTCACGCTTTTGTTCCCTATCAGTATGATTACAGATCGGAGAGGACAAACGCATTAGCCATGGACATCTCAGAGCACACACTTAACGTTCATTTGACCAGTATCCCAAACCCGTCTGCATTTTTCGCCACTATTCGCAGACTTGTAAGCGAATCCCTTTTTGTTGTTTTCACTCTATCGAAGTTGTTTTAGCTGTCGTTTCCCCGAAACTAGTCCCACTGGTTTCTTTCCCATGGTTTATCACCACTGGTCCCATCCACAAGCACGGGGTCATGTATCGCATCTCTGTTCCCGCTGCCGGATTTCGGTTACCCAATTTTTCTTTTTTCCACGGGTTGCCGCATTGTGGAACCGCACTTCAGCCCCCTCAACTTTCCATCGCTTCGTCTGGTAACGACCTTATCCTTCTAAAAACCTGAGTTATCAAACTGGTTTTGATACGAGTATTTTCCTATAACCCTCTTTATAATATTTATTGCATTAAAAACTGCGCTTGTCCGGCCGGCCCATTCGCAGCGTTCCAGATCCTCCAGAAGACGTTCATTACCACGAGGAAAAGAGATGATATACCTTCATACCAGCCCAAACAACAACCAATCGAAAAATCCGCATGACGACTGATCATGTGAGTCAACCAACCACAGTCGCGTGTTACAAATAGCATATGTGCGAAATGAGGGTGAAGAGTTAGATTTATTTACTTGTGACCTGTACAAGCGAACCGAGAGATCTGCTGCGGTACATCACGTGATCCTTTAAGCTGAAGTACAAAGAAGCCAATCAACAGTTCAATACCACTGGCAAAAAGAAACTGAACATGGATAAGGCAATATACATACAACGAACATCAACGGTATTCCCGCATCGATAAGGTCAAATGAGACCAAAAGTTCGACAATAATTGATGCCGCAAGGTGTCACAATAAAACGGCATAAAGGACAAGCGATGACGGTAACGTTACCACAATACACTGCGGTGAGAAGAATTCAGGAGCAACGGACACGGGTTTATCGCTCAGATGTGTTAACGAGGGAACCGTGCACAAGGAGATTCCGGAGCAATCGGGCAGATACACGCAGAGATTAAATCGCATACGCTTCCACTGCAACAGAAGCACGCAAATCAGATCCCAAGAAAAAATCAAAGCGATCACTATTATATTTTATTTTTGAGATCAGGAATTAAGAATTTACAGTTTTAGCAACCTACTACCGGAGTTGATCACGCGCGCTCGATGGCTAGTGCGCAAAACTATGATTAAGCCGGAATTTATAGTCTCCCATTGAATTGGATGCCGAGCGGTGGCCGATTAGCAAGACCGGTTTGATTGGATAATCGAAGAGACTAGATTTTTTACATCGGTGGGAATTGGGCAAGTCAGGGAGAGACATAACGAATCAGCATCGGCAAGCAACGACTCTTGACGGCCTATTGACATTTGAGATGTTCAGGTGCACAAGAGAGAATATCACGGTACAATGGGGTTGTAGCTTAAAGGAAGCCGTTGAAAAGAGTTGAGCAAACGGGGTGGTGCCGGAAGGGAATAGGAATGAACAGTTTACAGATGTGTAACAACCCAATGCAATACCCGATAAGCAAAGTAGATACCAGTTAGCACTAGGCCAAGCTTATCCAGCTGTTGACGAGAGAGATGGTCTTTTTCCAACTGACTCACACGTTTTTCTAACAGATGAAGTCGTTTTGATTCCTCTACGGTACTGACAGCGTGTGCTGAGTTGTTTGCCTGTGCGGGGGACAAATAACGCTTCAGCGCCATTGGATCTTCGCACAGATCTATGGTCTCTTGGAATTGCCTGCGTATAGAATGAAGATGATAAACTGTGAAAACGGTAGAGAATTACCAGAAGGGACAAACTACATGTGTGACAATTTCGATTATTGAGGTAATCATATATGATGACCTAGTCATAAGTGTACGTACTATTGAGGGTGGGCAGGACATCGACGAACCAATTCTGTGACCGAAAGATCATATTGCACGATGAGGGAAAACAGGCAACCACGATCCAAAAACCGAATGATGAGAAACTATAAAAACCCAGTAGGTCACATGTAGTAACGATCCAGTGAATATCGGAATATCGTCTATAATGAACGTTATCTGAGCTTGGAATTTCCACCTCAGACTTGAGTGTCAGAGATATACACCATTCAGCAACCACCGGCTAAATATATCATTTGTATTTCTCCTAGGACGGCGGAACAGTTGAAATGTGTGTGCTAGCCTTTGGCATCCGAGACAAGAACTGGCATGACTCATTTCGATCGGAAATATAAGGTGCACCAGACTTAAGACTCATAAAGGCGAATATCATATTGTTTGCTGACCACAGAACAGTTTACGCCAACGCTGTAAAGCAAAGCTGAAACAGCTTTGGCGAGAAAGCTGATCTTTGTTGGGAATCTTTGTGTATTACCAAACACTAAAAATTTTGGATGTCCAGCGCTTCTGCTGAATTAGCGCGACCTGTCACAAAGTTGAATCTCCAAGTCCTAGCAAATTACTTCACAACCAGCTGGACTGATCTTCCCCGATATACTTCACAACAACAACAACACATGGTAAAGGGCACATATGGCACTGTGTCTTATGAGCAACAGCAACAGCTTCTTCTTAACTGTCGTGCTAGTGTATTGCCGTCTTGACAGTAGACAGTACATTGCTGTTCGCCGAACTCCACTGGGTCATGGTTCACAGTACTCGCTGGCAATGCAAAGGGTTCCACTCACCATGCATTCATATGAGGATGATGAGAAACTAAAAAAACCCAGTAGGTCACATGTAGTAACGATCCAGGAAATATCGGAATATCGTCTACAATGAACGTTATCTGAAAATATCAGAATCAGTCAGTACCATTTTGCCAACCGCCTGGGAAAAGTCAAAAGCGATGGCTCAGTGGAGGAAAAGACACTGAATTACTGGAGAGGTTCGGCCTTCCGAAACGCGTGGGCCAGTGTCAAATCGGACTGCATTCTAGACAGGTAAAGGTAAGGTTATCCATCAGGTTAACCAATAGTCCGACTGACAGTGCTCGTGTTGGTGGCAGATCAGTTGGATGGTCAGTGCTGGCACGTTTTCTCTGGCCATGACGTGTGATAAACGGTCACAGGGAAATGCGTACCACGAACGAGAAATAAGCTGACACGCGGTTTAGACCATAAAGAAATTTTTCATTGTGGTTGATAAATGAGGGCTGTTTACCTATTATCACAGAGCACTACATGATCTCCCAGATACCGCATAAAAAATAGTAAATTAAGAACCTCAAACTAAAACAAAAATCACACGAGTTCCAAAAATTCGGTTACTTTAGTTCCCTTTGTCTTAACAACCCTTTTCAGGGTTATATATGGAATTTTTGGGCATATAGCTGGAGATGTTATTGGTTATCTTGTAGGGGGACGAAATCCGACGGACTTCTTATCACCTGACATCGTAGCAATAAGCTACTGTTCTCAGTCTCGGGGGCGGGTAGTACTGAGAGGAGTAGCACCTCTGAGTTAACAGGCTGTCATGCCTCCTGGGGTATCTTTCATCTCTTTGGTCTCCATCATTTACCCAACTCTCACCTGTGGCTTCATGAAGCTGAGGCATGCATCAGCCGCCACACCCCGGAAAATCGCGTCACAGGCGGGCCAAACCAGGTTGACGTTAACCTAGGCTTAAAAACCTTGGTGAGAGGGCGCCCAGCGAGCGAAGACGGATACTCTTACACAGGCGGACGAGATCTGTTGGATCCAGTGGCTACCCAGGGAATACATCGAATCAACAGGGTTGTATGGATCCCTGGGTCATCGTCACCTCTATGGAATAGCGAACGTGCTCTTAGAGAGCCACCGGTAATCATGCACCGAGATCACTTGGACGCGTTAGGCATCCCGGATTGGTAGATCACCGCCCAAAAGGCGCATGAGCCGCTTGATCGGCCACCGGCTCCCAAAACAAAACTTTCTAATGCCTGACAGGTAGTACTTGGCTGTGCACGGGCTAGAGGTGCCACCTCGAACAAAAAGATAAATGACGATGGGGATGCCACTTCATGCACTATTCCGTGGTTTCTTAATGGATTTTGTTTCTGATCGTACTACGGCGTCCCCGGTAAGCGACGCACCCTGTGCTCCCCCAGTGACCGGAGCGACCCAAACACGAGCTGCGAACCTAAACTTGAACACAAGATAACGAGTTCACGTAGCTCGCCGGGAAGTGAGAACTCTTCGCAGTGCAAGTATATTATCAAGCGTGCACTTTACAACTACGCAATTGATGTAGCTAATCTATCCAAAGTACGCCTACCCAACTCCAGCAGCCGATATATTAAAGTCCCTCAAACGGGAGCGTTCTATTGGATGTACCACAGTGGGCCAACAGACATTTCTAGGTTTCATGGAGATGCGATCGCAATGAACATTCGAGCTCGCAATGCCCCGATCTCTTGGGAAGCAGTTTCTCTAAGGACTGCCGTGCAACTATTCAGGAGCACTCCGTTCACCGTGTCCGTGATTGCGGTCTACGCCCCAACGCTACACGCTGAACCAACCACTCAAGATATCTTCTACAACGAACTTCAGAACTCAGCCAACCGAGTTCCCAAGTGCGATATCCCGCTAATTTCAGTAGATCGGAACGCCCGCACGGGACCAACAGACGAGAATACCCAACATGTACCGGGGAAATTCGGCCTCGGTGAGTAATGCAAAAGTGGCGACCATCTGGTCACGTTTGCAGACCTCAATCGATCAGTCGTCACCAATATCCGCTTCCAGCATCCAAAAAGGCACCTGCTGACTCGATATTCCAACGACGGTAGGACAGCGCACCAAATCGACTACTTCTTGATGCGTTCTCGTTGAGCATCACTAGTCGAGAACTGTCGGGCATATCGGAGCGGTGTAACGAGAAACGCCAACGGCACGGACCACACAACGGTACGTTCCCGTCTCAAGCTTCATCTTTTAGGACGATAAAAATCTCGTCCTCACAGTAGAGTAGATACTTCTAAGCTAACAACCCCGGACAACTTTCAAGCCCTGTCAAATGTGATATCTTCCAGACTAACTACGATCGACGATAATGGTGACGTAGATGGGCCATGGATGGGGCTAAAAGTATCCATCGCCAGCGCCTTCTTCGAACAGCTAGACAAAATAAAGCGACACAAGAAAGATTGGATCTCTACAGAAAGCCTTAACCACCGCGCTAACGCTACGGACGCGAGACTCCGCAATTCACCTGGTTACCACAACCTCAACCGCGAAACTACACGCTCAGAGAGGAGTAACCGTAAACGATACTGGTATGAAACTGCAGGCCGGATGGAAACAACAGTCGCTGTTGTAGACTTTGGAAAGCTCTTCCGACTCATCCGTTCCTCTTCGGGGAAGACGTAACTTCCCTCTTCCACGCTACGCGATGATGGCGGCTACCTTATATCCGGCTGTGACTAGAAGCTTCAAACATGGGTGGAACACTTCAGTCAGCTGCTCAACCGTCCTCCGATCGAATCCGTCCGTGTAACGGCACCAGGCGATGGAGAACAATATGCAATCGACCTCGAGCGTACCAGCGAACAGGAAATCAGCACTGCAGCCCAAACAATAAAAAACAAGAAGTTAACGGGGGAGGATGGCATCCGCCTAAGATCTTCAGGTTCTATCTGCCAATTCTGTTGAACTCACTAAGTGAACTCTTCCGTCATATCTCGGACACTGAAGTTTTTCCCAAAGACTGGTCAACCTCTATTCTACTCCCTGTACCAAAAAAGTGACGAGACTGTCTGCGCGAACTACAGGGGCATCAGCCTCATCGATATAGTAGCTAAGCTTTTTGTGACTATCTTGCTAAAACGCTTTGTTGCTGTTCGTGACACGCAAAGACGCTCCAATACAGAAGGCGCGTTTGGCTTTTTCCAACCTCCGTCATTTGTGGAGTCAGCGTGATATCCGACTGTCTGTTAAGGGTAGAGTGTACATTGTGGTGGTTAGGTCCGTTCTTTTATACGGTTCAGAAACATAGCCGTTGAGGGCAGGAGATAAACAAAGACTGTCGGTGTTCGAGCACCGATGTTTCCGCAGCATTGCCTGAGTATCGTGAGAACAACGTATCAGCAATGCTGAGGTTCGACGTAAGGTGTTGGGAACCGAAGGTCAGTCTCTGGAACAAGTGCTGAATCTAAACAGGTTAAGGTCGTTGGGAGATGTGTTACGCATGCCCACCGATAGACTTCCTCAGCGTACGCTGTTCTCTGAGGCAGGTGGTGATTGGAATGTAGGTCGATGTGGTCAGTTTATGACATGGCAAAAAGGTATGAAAACCTTGACCAGTGGACTTAGCAGAGGAGGACGTGTTAAACTTCCAGGTTGGGGTCCACGTGATCCGCCTGCTAAATGGTTGGAGACATTAAGTGATATGGCTAGGTGTCACGGTCAGTGGCGTGGTTGCATTCGGACTCTTTCCTTGTCCTCTTGATTTCCGCTTGATACGGTGACTTTTTGGTTCTTTATCACTATGCTCCTTCTTTACTGGACGATTCCGGAAGGTAGCAACCGAAACCAGAGCACAGAAGTACGAGGTTGATGGTTGAATAAACCGAAACCCGCTTCAACCAGTGTAGTTTTCGTCGAGGAAGAGGCTGTGTTGACCAGGTCTTAACGCTGCGCCGAATACTAGAGCATCGCTCTGGAGCGTAATGCGAAGCAACGGGATGCCCGAAAAGTACATCATACTGGTAGGATCTTACTAATTGGCAACACATGCGCGCGTCCGCGCCTACGAAGAAGTCTTCAGAGTTCAAAATCGACTCCGGAAACCGCCAAAAATGTCCTCTATCACCAGTCCTGTTCAACTACACTAAAAACTGGATAATGCATCGCACCCTCAACAACTTTCGAGGGAGACAACTTGGTCACGATTCTTGGGTTGCAGACCTCGAATTCATCGACGACATTGTCAATCTAGGAACTGTGCAGTTGGTTCTCAACGATATTGCATGTGAAGCCGAAGCAATTGATCTCGAGATAAGCACTACAAAAACGAAATTTTTCACAACTTCGCAAGACTTAACACATTACATACGCATCAATGGCGAAAATCGGGAACAGGTACACCACTTCAAGTACCTAGGTTCTACTATCCAGCCAGACGGCTAGGTCAGGGACGAGGTTAAAATGTACAAACTACACAAGAATAGTGTTCCTACAACTTCGCAAATCATTGTGGTCTTGCAGTGAAATAATCCCTCACACGAAGCTCCGCGAAACTTGGCCATTGAGAGTAGACGACACGAAAAGGCTGGAAAGCTCTGACCATTGGTGCCTCCGCTACATGGCTAAAATCAAGTGGTATGATCACGTTACAAACTCAACTGGATTGTGGGGTTTTGTACATGTCAAAACCATCCAGATTGGCTTGATTCGATTGAAAAGTACATTGTTAACAACAGAACGGATTTCCTTGAGAATTTTATCTGGTGCATGCGGCTCGACAAAAAACAGGTGCTGGGGCCGTTTACCTTGAACAAAAATCATTGTCGAACGTATGAACGAAAATAAATATGGGAGAAAATCGGACGGAATACTGGTACATCTTTACCTGTTTCCCCCTAATGTCCGACTTATGGGACTCTGAAGGGCCACAGTTCCATTATGTTGATCACGTAGGCGTCCTACGTCCGGATAGGATACTTCATTCAGAACCAAAGTATTCGGGGGTGGTTCCAGACTCGGCCGAAGGGGGATCGGATTGATTTCAAACTCATCTAAGAGAGAAGAAAGCCGAGTAACCGAAATAAAATAGCGAGTTAAACACGCAAGTCAATTTCACAAATACACTATAGAACAGATGTGACTGAGGTTTGGGTTGGAATACCACGGTGAGCAGTGCACACGCATTCATCATGCAGTATCACCACTCAACTCACCACTGAAAGCGATGGACGAACTGTGTGGTTGTATCAGTCAGCTTCTTAGAAATGGTCAGTAATATGCACATATATACGGCGATCCGTCCTGAACATCCCTCGAAATGCTCCCAAACGACCGTGCGTCTCAAACAGCCTCCGTTGATGAAGTCCCACTCACTGCCTTCTCATAGTGGTGTTCCCACTAAAGTGTCAGAACAAAAGAAAATACTCGGCGCTCTCCACCAGGTTGACCGACTGATAGTCGTTGATCTTGAATATACTTTTGGCCCAGCTTGTGATTGAGTTCTATCTTTATGACTGAGGGATTTGCGACTGTTTTGTGTCAACAATCGGTATTTTCGTAACTGTTGTTGCAGCAGCCGTCCGATGAAAACCAGATCACATCAGCCGAAGCGAGAGAAGCACATCCATGATTGGACTAGACAATACGGTATTTAAAGTGCAATTAATTCTCCGGCAAAGCCTATGCATGCGACCGACCAGATCATGACCTTGAAGGGTTGATTAAGTCTCTAGGAGGACAGTGCACGTGGCTGGTAAAACTTGACCTAATTTTGTACTGCCTATGCAAGACTAATTATGTATTGACCTTGAAAGAGTGTCATGCGGGGACTGATTGTTAGAAAACTCCCCGTGATGCACTTATCATCGCGAGCCTTTACCGGGGACTATTCCACGACCCATGGACGCCCACAGAGACTTCCTCGATGTGTGTTGTTCGTCTAGGTGAGGCGGCGTTTGGATGAAAGTCTGATTAGGCCAGTCTATGACGAAGCAGAAAAGCTGTGCAGGATGTGAGAGGACGCTTACAGGGTGAGGTTCAGGAGATCTACTTACAGAGTATTAGAAGTCATTAGATCGCATGGTCAAGTACCGCAACCAGCGGCGTTTTTCTATTTATAATCTTTCTTTGCTCGCATTATCATCCGTTTGTGCGCATTTCTTACTCGGTTCACTTGTCTGCTATTTGTCTATTTACACCAAGTGGTACCACGAAGTAGGAAACAGAACGAGGACATTGAAGTGCAAAGTTGTTCGTGGGTCAAATCCAGCAACATAGAGGTAATATTATTTTCAGTCCGAGTCTACGTATGAATGCAGTACGAAGGGAGAAACTCCATCATCATAAAAACCCATTGTACTATTAGAGAAAACTGGAGATAAGATCAAACAAACAGTGCCTAGCACCAAAGCTGGCATAATAATAGTTTATAATAATCATAGTAGTAGTAGTAATGTCTTTACTTCCTTTTTATTTATCACACACACACACAATGTATAACTCTTCAAGAAAGAGAGCCGTGACAACTTAGAGACTGCTGAAGGAGAAGAGACCGGCGACGGTAGAATTCGAACCCGGGACTCTCGGGTTTGAGGTTCACTAAGACGATCATTTCACCACCACCAATGGTCATGGGGGGGTGACTGAGCTCACGTGCAATAGTCATGGCATCGCCCAACTAACTGGTCGGAAATCAAATCGCTGTCGTTTACGAACAGTAACGTTGAAATAATGACCCAAAGGAAAAAGTTGACCAATAGTCCGTTGGTCTTACGTCTACAGATTTGGCTCAACTAAGACAGGCGGATCTGATGAGTCGTACCATGATGCTGCTATGGTTTTCCCGAGGGTGAGTGGTAGATAAACCCTGCATTAAGAATATTCATAACTTCGAGAAAACGAAAGTTCATGGCGCACGCTTCCAGAGGTATCAGGGTTATCCTCATCCTTATTTTGTTTAACGTTGGAAATTAATACTGTAATTCCCTGAAAATAAGACTCGTTCTCATTTATTTTCGCTCGAAAATTTGCAACAAAGCTTGTTCTTGGAGGATGTTTAATTTTTCTGAGAAATAAAAATCAAAATTTATTCACGTACAAAATTCTGCGTTTATTTTCATACAGCTTTATGTCATCTTCTTCAGGGATATCGTCATAAATCTCCGAATCCCGAGTTCGAGCCCAAATTGCTTGTAACTCTACTTCCTGTCTGTCGTGTCCAGCAATACAATTTTCCTTAAGCGACCATTCATTGTTCACGTAGCGTGCTCGTAGCGCATTGGTAACACAGTTGTCAGATTTACCCCATGAATTCACCATCCAAGTCACGACCTCCTCCAACCAACGCTTGACAAAGTATCCATGCTAATTTCTCTCCATTCTGCTTTCAATGAAGTCGTTAATTTCTACGCTCAAATAGTCCCTAAAAAGATTGTTTACTGGAATATAAAGCGCGTTTTTTCTAGCTGAATGTTTCAGATCATCTGTTGGGTCCATCTTGCAATAATGGAGACCTGTTAATTGTATATTGTGAGTGAACAGTCAGCCCTGGTGCTCTCGGTCATGAAAGCGGCTGAAAAGGTCAGTCGAGTTGACACAAGGAAGATTCGATAAGACAAAAGGCTTACACTGTTATTACACTAGACCGTTCGATCAGGTTTCGGCGAATAAAACTCAAAATCCCACAAAGTGGATTTTTGAATGTTCTGACCACATAATTTTCTTCAAAGTGCTTTCGCCTCATCTGGGCGTTTATTTTCGGCGTAAAGCTCACTAAAAACATTCTGAATAATCATGCTGGGGCTTACTACTTTCGATTTCTGAGCGGTGGTGGTGAGACGATGCTCATGGTGGGCTTGTGATCTTGCGGTTTCTAACTTTCCGCCCCCACCAAAAGCCTAGTCAGCTGTGCTCCACTTCCTGAAATACTATGCGAAAGGAGACGGTACAACAGTACAACAGTACAACCCCGATTCTTGGAGTATCCGTGTGCCATTCGCCACTGGAAGAGGTTGTTAAAAGTCGCCAGCAGTACATATGCACAGAACCTCATCAACTGAGAACTGCTCGAACCTAGTTGGAGACTGTAACACAAAGGAACTGCTACATTGCCCAGGTTGGCTTCCTACAACTTGTTTCAATACAACATATGACAACACATTCTAGACTGACTGCGGACGTGACGGACTGATCACTTACACTGCAGCAAAGACTGCTGTGGAAACAGATACAGTCAATTATCAAGCCCGTCGTGCCAACTCACCAAGAGTCGAAGAAGAAGCGGTGACTATCTCGGAAGCGTCTCGGGATAAGCAAAAAGAACCCTGTTGAGACGCAGGCGGGTCTCAGCAGACGGAAAGATGGTCCAGACTGAGATCTGCCGATCAAGATGTGACCGGGGACAATCAGAACAACACAACAGGGAGGGTGCGAATAAGAACTCGACAGCCACAGTCACACAGGCAAAAAGGAACCAAAATGCGCAGGTAGCCCCAGAGGATCGATTTTAGTGCAGTGCTGACAACAACAAAAAACTGCTTAAACGGCTGCATAGGATATACCATTTTGCGCTAACGGGCTGAGTCAATGTAGGCGTGCTTCACCTGTTTCGCCTTTCCGCTGCAATACACCGAAGGATGGCTTCCCTGAAGGAACCTAAAAATCGGCGAAGACTTTATGATTAACGTACACAGTTTGGCTACTCTCCTAGTGAAAAAGGGCAATAAACAAATTGCAATGAAGCATAAACAATAAAAAAATCGTCGTAACTTCTTCAGAAAGTTGAATCTATACGATTATTGCACGCCAAGTATCAAACAAAATCCAATTTTATTGTAAGAAGGCAGATGGAAACATCCCGTTTAGTATGGTTGATTAAATGAATTCTAAGTACGAACTTGGGATCAGTATTGTACTTCTAACTACGAAGTCGGAAACAAATTCTATGAAGGCCTAAAGAGAAAATAAACAGCCAAGACATACATTAAAATAATTAAAACGAGTAAACAGTTTGAATGCAAGTATACCGGGGACGGCAAAACGTAACCATTGCCACTAAGTCATTCGACCATCCCTTAGACAGATTTGTCTGACCCCAATCTGGAAACCTGACATGTTCTACACAGTTAAGCCCACTGGTCAATATTTTCATACTTTACTGTCATATGTCATGTACTGTGCGCCCTGACACTAACTAACAAGGAGAAAAGTGTAACTAAGGGAATCCATTTAGTGCCGAAACCCTCTCGGTTTTTGTTCAAATAAGAATAGGGAGGAGGTAAATTCCTTTGGCATGCGAACCCCAATTTCTCATTTTGTCAACGATTTCAGTCACAAACGACTGGACAAACATAAAAGCAGTCACTGAACACCAATAAACACTGGCATAGGATAGAACAACCCCAGAAGTGCAAGATTTATGCTGAGGCGCGATCCATTTACAGGTTAGCTGATCAAACGGCACGGGTGGAGATCTGACGGGAAAATACTGGCACCCCTCTGCTGGAATGCTGATCAAATTTGTCCTCCAGTATCCCAAGTTATCAGACAGACGGTAATTT